>CP053176.1:4855400-6151418 GCA_014607495.2 Carposina sasakii | reverse complement strand
AAATCGCTATATTGCAGTCCACTGTTGGACGTATGGCCTCCCCAGGGCACGCCACAAGGCTACTGCCACAGAGTTTTAATAGTCCTATACGATGGATTATGTGGGCTAGGTACCCAATACCATAGAGGAATCAGACTAAGCATGGTACGAACTTATAACGTTATTTCGTGGCGTGAAAAGGCTCAGATAGATTAGGTAGAAGTATTGGAAAAAGTTACTATACCAACTTATTAGAAGAATCGGGGTGAGAATTTCATTCCCAATATTTATCCTATCAAATAGGTACCTAGTACCTAAGTAAAGTAAGTGTCCCCACAAAACTTCGTATCCTCAAAATCTTTCCGCCCAAAAAAAAAACATTGACATTTTACCGCCAAACTTGACAGATGCGTTCCGATTCACGCTCGAGCTTATCCTTGTGCAAACACAACCAAATGTCGCGATCATAAAATCCTGTTAGTGTAATGGATAATTATCATTTTTATTGGCTTAGCGGCGCGGCTTTGAACACCATTTTTTCGTTATTTAGATAATTGTGGCGATTTCACTAATTGATATTAGTTTTGTTGAGGGTTTTCGTAAATATAGTGTTTCGGTATGGCAATGAAATATTCCAACCAACGTATAGGTACCTAGTAGACATCTTTTATATTTAGATTTCAATTGGTCTAGTTTTAACTACTAAACCTAGGTACTAAATCAAATTACAAAATGTAGCTGTATTCCTTTGCTGATGCGGGACTTCATCAGCTCTATCTCCTTCCGTGCATGTCGTAAGAGACGACGGAATGTAGGGCGTTCTCTCAGGCGCTAAGCTAAGAAACTTGTAACTGATTACCCCATGGGAACACAGGCGTGTTTTGTACATATCTATATTTAATAAGTAAGTACATAACTTTCCAATACTCCTATAGTGGCCATTACAAACAAACATTACTCTAAATTTGAATAAATAAAATAAAACCATTAAAGGACAACGAAAAGTCACGTACAGCCAACATGAGATCTCGTTGATTTCAATACTTAAGCACGGATTTCTGTTTGGTTTCCGAACGCGTCCCTATAATGTATTTTTAAATATTTTTCGAATATTTACCAAACAATTTCGACCGATGTTGGCTGTATGATACGACAATATTCTTATGCCTGCTTCTTTAAAAAGTGCGGTGCTTGGTTCCGTAGGTTTATTATTTCAAGATTTTAACACTTAGCTTCTAGAATAAATACAAAAAATGTACACATGTATACAGGGTGTAACAAAAAGGGTACCTATGTTAAGCGAAAAGCTATGTAAATAGCCTACTATAGAGAACCTGTCCACAAAAATTTGAGACCCGAAATCACATTTTTATTTTTCCCGATAGTATGGAGAATATTTAAATATCTCAGAAATTTTCATACAATCTTGAAAAATAAAAATATGATTTCGAGTCTCAAATTTTGTAGATAGGTTCTCTATAGTGGGCTATTTACATAGCTTTTCGCTTAACATACCCTTTTTGTTACATCCTGTATAATTTAAATAAAAAAATTATAATAGCTGATCCTAATGAGGAGTAGCTTCTTCTTCTTCAGCCTATTGCAATCCACTGCTGGACGTAGGCCTCCCCCAGGGCGCGCCACAAGGCTACTGCCACAGGGGGGTTTTGCCCATAGTCACCACGCTGTGCAGGCGGGTTGGTGGACCGCAGTGTGATTTTCAGACTATGTTGTCAGTACGGGAGGCGCTGCTGCCCACCTCCCGGAAACCCTTAATCGCCTCGTACGATACCCACGGGCAGGCAGGGGTGGTACACAGTACTCTGCCGGCACCACGCGGTAGTGTACCTACCTCAAATTAATCTGAATATTTGAATGACTATTTTAAGTCTGAAAGATGAGACTGCATAACAGTTTCGTATTTTGTTAGCCTCCCCCCACCCTACTGGCATCAAAAGCACGGACCAGTGCCCTATTCTTAATCGAAAACTGCCCGCACATAATTTTTGTCGTAAACATAGGAAAAAATACGAAATAACACAAATTGGGACAATAAAAAAGGCAGTGATTTATCTGACGAGCGATTGGTTGTTGGTAGTGAAGTGACCCTGCCTGCTGCGCCGTAGGTTCTGAGTTCGAATTCCGGTAGTGTCGGCGACGAAGACATGAAACCTACCCAAATTAAATGACTCGATGTTATGTACATATAGATAAGGTTGATATTTGAATAAAGAGTTTGCAATACATGTTAGGTATAGCGCTAACATTAAGTTTGTACTAGGTAGGGTTGTTTTGTGTCTGACTTATTTCTTATCCCTTTGAGTTTTATTAGGTGTAGGTAGCTATTCTGAGCACATTAAGAGTATTTTTAAGTAAATTGAATAATTACTTTAGTAGATATTTGCGATTTCATAGTTTATTAAGATTTTGAACTTGTGCTCACAGTAGCTTCGAGAATATTCCAATTAGAATGAATCTGATTATTTCTTATTAGAGTTCAGTTTATGCCCTTTCTAGTGATATATAATTCATGTATATAGATTGTGTAAATTAGATTTTATTAAGGGCTAAACATAGCAAGTCGGTAAAATTTGTAAGATTTTTGACTTTTCTCCTTTGACAACTTTTTATTGTTTAAACTTAGAAATAAGATTCTCATATAATTAGATAGAGCTAATTAAGACCTTTTTAACAATGTATAACACATGTATGTAAAGTTTGTTTTGAAATAAATATAGGGCGCAAAAGAGGTCAGTCAAGGGACAAACTAATAGATAAAATGTTAGAAGAAATCGTAGAGAATTTCTACCGCGTTCCAGACGGTAAGGGTGAACCGTCGACATATTTGTAAGTCGCACGGATTTTGTGTGTTCAATCCGAGGCGAGTTCCTAAGAAGAATATAGAGAAGAAAGTGAAAAGGAAGCAAAATAGGAACAAGAGAAGCCACTGAAGACTGCCTGAAGACTGACCTCTTGCCCGCAGTTTGGAAGAAAGTGTGTTTTGTCCTCTCTCACTCCCGCGTACGACAACAACATACAGGGGTTTGACAACAACATACAATAGGGTGACCGGCGCGTATTTAGTACGCGACGACGCCGCGGCTGATATCGGAGCTGCGCACACGGGTGAAGGGTGCGCGAGGCGGACGCGACCAGCGCGGGTTTGGGAGTTACGCCCCGGGCCCACCGCGTTCGTCACCCCGGGGATCCTTTCCCCGCCGGACCCGCTGAAACGGGAGCTGGCCGCAACAGATGGTCCTTCGAGCCGGATCCTTCGGACAAGAGAAGATATCAGCGCAGAAGATGCCGGTCACCAGATCGCAACACGGAAGGTCTTCGGCACAAGAAGAGGATAGAACATCATCAGAGATGACTTCGGGAACGACTTCTTCTGAAGCGACTTCGGGCACCACAGGAACGTCGACTATGGATTCCGCCGGGACGAAGACGACAGGCTCTGGCACGATGGCCAGTGCCGCTGGTACAGAAGAACACCCGAAGAAGAAGAGCTCTTCAGCACTCACCTTGGTTCCAGTGAAGGCACCCTCGCTCGCCAAGTCGAAGCGCTCCCGGAAGAAGGAGCTTGAGGCGCGTGAGGAACTGGCACGTCTAAAGTTAATGAAGATAGAGGCTGAAGCAAAATTGGCAGAAGCAAGACTGGCTCGTATCCAATATGAAGATGAAGAGGACGAGTCCAGATCAGAAGACGAGGAGCCTGAAGACAGAACGGCGCACGTGCAAGAATGGGTCCGAGCGACGATGGACGTTGAAGAAAAGGAGGGGGAGCCGATGAAGGAAGCTCTTCCAGCCGACGACCGAGGCCGCACGAGTCTTCAGGGTACCGAGTCAGCGAGTTGGCTGGAGCTATCAAGATGGCGATGGAGTCCAGTCCAGTGAGAAGTCCAGCACCGCCACACCCAGTTATATGCACGAGTTACCTGCCTTCGAGGGAAACAGCGCGGAATGGCTGGCCTTCAAGAGAGTATATGAAGATACTGCACCACTCTTCTCAAGCACTCAGAATATGGCGCGGCTGAGAAGAGCGCTGAAGGGGGCAGCAAGAGAGGCGATCAAGAATATTTTGTATTCTGATTCTGCACCTGAAGAAATCATCGATGCGTTGCGTAGAAGATTTGGAAGACCAGATGCTTTGGTGATGCACGAACTGGAAAGAATGAAGGCATTACCGAAGATCATGGATACTGCGAGGGATGTATGCTTATTCGCCAGCATCGTCAGTAATGGGGTTGCGACGATCAAGAATCTGAAGAAGATACATTTCCTGTATTCGCCAGAGATGAAGAAGGCCATCGAAGAGAAGATGGGTCCTATCATGAAGTTTAGATGGTACGACTTCGCCGCTGAACATGAAGACAGTGAAGAGCCGGACCTGGTGTTGATGTCCAGGTTCCTAGACCGAGAAGCTGATAGATGTGGAGCATATGCAGCACCTGAAACGCCGAGAAGATTTGGCCTGAAGCAACACTTCACGCATCAGACTACGGAGAAGCCAAGGCCGCCGGAGCAACGAGTAGAACCAACGCGGGCTGAGAAGATGGAGTGTCCAGCTTGCCGAGGGGAGCACCGGCTGTATGAATGTCGACGCTTCAAGGAGTCTTCGGTGCAAGAGAGATGGGATATTGTGAAGAAGTCCAGGCTATGCTTCAAGTGTCTGCATAGTCCTCATCGGAAGGAAACCTGCAAGAGACCTCCATGCAAGATCTGCAAGCGTCTTCATCATCAACTGCTGCACAATACAGAGAAGAGACAGCAGCAGCCGGAGAAAGAAGAAGAAGAAGACGTCCAAGAGGTCTCCAATCACGTCATGCTGCCGGTCAACACTGCGAGTACAGCAAGAGCCTTCCTGAAGATAATTCCTGTGGAGTTGTATGGTCCCAGGGGTTCGGAGAAGGTCCTGGCGCTACTGGATGAAGGGTCTACCGTATCACTGTTAGACTCAGCAGTGGCAGAGAAGATTGGAGCGTCAGGACCGGAAGAGACTTTGGCGATATCCACTGTCGGCGGGAAGACTATTATGAAGAAGAACTCTCAAAGGCTGTCTATGGAGATACGAGGAGTTCATCAAGAGGGCAAGAAGAGATTGAACGAGGTTCGAACAATTGACAAGATGGACCTCGCGCCTCAATACGTCAAGAAGTCTAGGATAGAAGAATGCTCACATCTGAAGAAGATGGCAGACCAGCTGCACTACAATGAAGATCCACCACAGTTGTTGATTGGGCAAGACAACTGGCACCTCATCGTGTCAAGAGCCATCAGGAGGGGAAAGAAGAACCAACCCATCGCCTCCCTCACTGAGTTAGGTTGGGTACTGCATGGCACCGATGGAGGAGAGTCGAAGCCAGTGCACTTCATCAACTGTGCGCAGCTGGCTGGAGAAGAAGATGACCACATGGAGAAGATTATCAAGGAGCATTTCAGTATTGAGTCGCTGGGGATACAGCCTCGTCGCCCGAGTATGGATATTGAAGCCAAGGCCCTGCAGACACTGGAGAAGACAAGTCGTCGCATTGAAGGAGGTCGCTTCGAAACAGGACTTCTATGGAAGACAGAAGATGAAAGGATGCCTGCTAGCTACAAATCTACTGAGAACAGATTGAAGAATATTGAGAAGAAGCTAGACAAGGACATCGACATGAAGAAAGAATATGAGCGGCAAATCAATCATCTTCTCGAGAATGACTACGCGGAAGAAGCACCAGAAGAATGTACATCAGATAGAGAATGGTATCTCCCGCACTTCGACGTAACGCATCCGACGAAGAAGAAGATGAGGATTGTCTTTGATGCTGCCGCCAAGGTCCAAGGAAAGAGTCTCAACGATGCACTGCTGCCGGGACCAGACTTGTTGCAGTCACTGTTTGGAGTTCTTTTGAGGTTTCGGCAGAGTCACATCGCAGTAGTAGCAGACATCAAGGAAATGTTCTGCAAATAAGAATACGAGATGAAGATCGAGATAGCTTGAGATTCCTGTGGAGGGGCCAAGGACAAGAGGGATCTCCGAAGAAATACAGAATGAAGTCAGTCATCTTCGGTGCGGCATCCTCTCCCAGTACGGCTATCTATATTAAGAATCGGAATGCAGCAGAACATAAAGAAGAGTATCCTGAGGCAGCAAGAGCGATCGTGCGAAATCATTATATGGATGACTACTTGCAGAGTTTCGCCACGATTGAAGCAGCAAAGAAGATTGCCAAAGAAGTGGATACCGTTCATCTGAAGGCTGGGTTTGAACTGCGCGGTTGGGCTTCAAACCATCCAGAAGTTCTTGCTGACATGAAGACCGAAGAAATGAAGACTGAAATCACGCTGGGTCATGAAGAGAAGACTCTGGGACTTCGTTGGTTCATCAAAGAAGATGCATTGGGGTTTAGAACGAGACTGCGGAACACTCCAGAAGATGTTATTAACGAGGCCAGAACTCCGACGAAGAGAGAAATCACCAGCGCGATCATGTCAACATTCGACCCCATGGGATTAGTCTCTCCAGTACTGATACAAGGGAAGAAACTGATGCAAGATGTCTGGAGAAGCGGGGTTGGATGGGATGAAGAGATAACTGAAGAAGCCTGTGAAACCTGGAAGAAGTATATGAAGAACCTACAGCTGCTGCGAGATCTGCATATTCCAAGATGCATATCTCCGACCAACACTGAGGGGGAGCTGCACGTCTTCACAGATGCCAGCGAGACAGCATACGCCGCCGCCGTGTATTGGCGTACGAAGAATGAAGATGGCAAGATACTGGTGTCTCTGTTGGCTGGAAAGGCGAGGGTGACGCCGCTGAAGCCGATATCGATTCCTCGGCTGGAGCTGCAGGCGGCGTTACTGGGAAGCAGATTGGCTCACTCAGTCGAGAAGGAGTTAGACCTGAAGACGAAGAGGAAGATCTTCTGGACCGACTCCAGCACTGTACTGTCCTGGATTAAGTCGGACCCCAGGACATTCAAGCCTTACGTCGCACATCGCCTGGCGGAAATAGAAGAGACAACGAAGCCTCAAGAGTGGCGTTGGATTCCCACGGCACAAAATCCGGCAGATGATGCGACGCGAGATATTCCTGAGAACTTCAACCAGGCGCACAGATGGTTCACAGGCCCCGAGTTTCTTCAGAGAAAAGAGGAAGAATGGCCAGCTCCTAGATCCTTCAAGACGAAGCCTACTGGGGAAGAAAAGAATGCAGTAGTCGCTGCAATCGCTGGCCCGAAGATGATGACTCCTGATCCACTGAGGTTCTCCAGCTGGACAAGATTATGGAGAGCAACTGCCAGAGTTTTGCAGTTCATTGACATGTGCAGAAAGAAGAATCGAGTCCACGCTGCGAGGAAGAGAGAAAAGACGACACCTCGTGGAAAGTCAACAGGAAGAAGAAGAATGTCCCTGCAAGACCAGTTACCGTGAAGAAGAGCAAAGAAGTACGTCGCTTCATACCTCTAGAAGCTACGTACTTAGAGCAAGCAGAAAAGCTTCTACTACAAAGAAGCCAGAGAGATTGTTTTGAAGAGGAGATGACCTGCCTGCGAAGATCGAAACCTCTAGACAGAAGTAGTAAATTGAAGAAGTTGGATGTCATAGAAGAGAATGGTCTACTACATCTACGAGGAAGAATCGACGCGGCACAGAACATTGATCGCAACTTCAAAAGACCAGTTGTATTGGATGGGAAGAATTACGTCACGAAGTTGCTGATCCAGCACTACCACGAGAGGTTCAACCATGGGAACCACGCGACGGTCATCAACGAGTTAAGACAGCGGTACTGGATTCTGGGACTACGATCTGCGGTTAAATGGACTCTGCATCACTGTCAATGGTGCAGGGTCAAGAAGACGATACCACAACCGGTGCCGACGGGAGATCTGCCAGAAGAACGACTGCGACATGGAGCACACCCCTTTACGTGTGCTGCGGTGGACTACTTCGGCCCAATGATTGTGACGATCGGAAGAAGACATGAGAAGAGGTGGGGGGCTCTATTCACATGCCTCACCACAAGAGCGGTACACATTGAGTTGGCTACCTCTCTATCAACCGACTCAATGATACTGGCTCTCCGACGAATGGCTGCACGAAGAGGAATGCCCAGCGTGTTGTTTAGCGACAACGGGACCAACTTCGTCGGGGCGAAGAGAGAACTGCAAGAGGCCATAGAAGAATTGAAGAAAGATGACACTCTAGCGACCGAAGCAGAGAAGATTGGCGTCCGGTGGAAATTCATACCACCAGGCGCACCGAACATGGGCGGAGCCTGGGAAAGAATGGTCCGTTCCGTGAAAACAGCCCTTGCAGCGACCCTGAACGAGAAGACCCCGAGAGAAGAAGTACTACACACGCTGCTGGTAGAAGCAGAACATATCGTCAACTCAAGACCCTTGACAGACTTGGACGAAACGCCAGTGAAGAAGCTCTCACTCCCAATCATTTCCTGATTGGGAGATCCTGCGGAGCGCCTAGGGTGGGCGCCTTCACCGATCAAGATATGGCAGGACGGAGCACATGGAAGAGCACACAAACGCATGGTCGACCACTTCTGGAGCAGGTGGATCAAGGAGTACCTGCCGACGTTGCTGCCCAGGAAGATTGATGGACGAGCAGCAACAAGGGACCTGCGTTGTGGAGACATCGTGCTGGTGGTGGATCACACACTACCACGCTGCACCTGGCCAAAAGGAAGAATCACCCAAGTCTACCCTGGACCTGATGGGAGAACGAGAGTCGTCGATGTCGCGACGCCCGGAGGAGTACTGCGTCGCCCGCATTCGAAAATCATCCTGGTGGTGCCGGTGGAGTCGTCGCCGGAGCCGAGAGTTGGTGCTCTGCACGAGGGGGAGAATGTCGGCGACGAAGACATGAAACCTACCCAATTAAATGACTCGATGTTATGTACATATAGATAAGGTTGATATTTGAATAAAGAGTTTGCAATACATGTTAGGTATAGCGCTAACATTAAGTTTGTACTAGGTAGGGTTGTTTTGTGTCTGACTTATTTCTATTTCCCCTTTGAGTTTTATTAGGTGTAGGTAGCTATTCTGAGCACATTAAGAGTATTTTTAAGTAAATTGAATAATTACTTTAGTAGATATTTGCGATTTCATAGTTTATTAAGATTTTGAACTTGTGCTCACAGTAGCTTCGAGAATATTCCAATTAGAATGAATCTGATTATTTTTATTAGAGTTCAGTTTATGCCCTTTCTAGTGATATATAATTCATGTATATAGATTGTGTAAATTAGATTTTATTAAGGGCTAAACATAGCAAGTCGGTAAAATTTGTAAGATTTTTGACTTTTCTCCTTTGACAACTTTTTATTGTTTAAACTTAGAAATAAGATTCTCATATAATTAGATAGAGCTAATTAAGACCTTTTTAACAATGTATAACACATGTATGTAAAGTTTGTTTTGAAATAAATATAGGGCGCAAAAGAGGTCAGTCAAGGGACAAACTAGATAAAATGTTAGAAGAAATCGTAGAGAATTTCTACCGCGTTCCAGACGGTAAGGGTGAACCGTCGACATATTTGTAAGTCGCACGGATTTTGTGTGTTCAATCCGAGGCGAGTTCCTAAGAAGAAATATAAGAAGAAAAGTGAAAAGGAAGCAAAATAGGAACAAGAGAAGCCACTGAAGACTGCCTGAAGACTGACCTCTTGCCCGCAGTTTGGAAGAAAAGTGTGTTTTGTCTCTCTCACTCCCGCGTACGACAACAACATACAGGGGTTTGACAACAACATACAATAGGGTGACCGGCGCGTATTTAGTACGCGACGACGCCGCGGCTGATATCGGAGCTGCGCACACGGGTGAAGGGTGCGCGAGGCGGACGCGACCAGCGCGGGTTTGGGAGTTACGCCCCGGGCCCACCGCGTTCGTCACCCCGGGGATCCTTTCCCCGGCCGGACCCGCTGAAACGGGAGCTGGCCGCAACAGGTAGGTACAAACATTTATAAGTAAGTATAAACATATTTAAGTAGAGTACTCATAAATACATGGCTGTGTTCTCATAAGGAGTAGCCAGAACTGCAGCATCACGAAGGATATCTTACAGCCACGTTTAGCATAGCGGGGTCAGATCTAAAGATCAGTGACAAGTTGAAAAGCTGAGTTCCTTAGTCGTCTCTTACGACATGCACGGAAGGAGATGCAGCTGATGTGTTCTAGTGAAGCGCCGCATCAGAAGAAATATACAGGGTTTTTTTTGTGGCCACCTTTAACGAAGGGTACGTATTCTATACATGAAATAAAGTAAGTTTATGCCAAAAAAATGCTGGGAATTTTTTTTTTTAAATTTTAAATTCCTTGATCGTGCGAAATTTATAGTGTCTAGTGTTTATGTTAGTTTTTTATAGACAGATATTAATTATTTTTCGTGAAAAATCCTACTATGCGCGTCTATGTGCATTTATGCAGAAAAACGCAGTCTATTTACTCAACTTTGGACCCTAATATTTTGGAAACCAGACACTTCCCAGGTATGCTTCCATGGAGAAAAATGATCGTGATGATGAGGAGATTCCGTAGTTTTCGGGAACGTTGACGACCAAAAATCATCCTGTATAGGTAAATAGGTGTATTGATATGTTATATTATTATCTTCTAGTCTTCTAGCTATATATTATAAGCGGTGATAGCCCAGTGGTAAAGACGTGCACCTTCCAAGCGGGAGGCGTAAGTTCGATCTCAGTCACGGGCCTGTACCAATGAATTTATTTCATGTACAGATTTTAATGTTGCAAAATTGTCACTTAACTCGTGCCTCGGAAAGCACGTAAATCCGTTGGTCCTGCGCCTGATCTTTCTCCGGTCGGATCGGCTTTCCGTCCAATCGGACTATGAGAGTAACGGAATAGAGAGTACATCTGTGTTTGCGCACACACTTGTGCACTATAATATCTCCTGCGTACCTGGCCAATCTCTCTCGAAGGTCGCCTTGACCGAAATACGGTCGGAGATCATCAATATATTACAAAGCGTCTCAGTTATCAAAAAAAATCTGCATGTCCTTAAAAAAAAATACGGGAATCCCCTTTGAGTAGGGTAAATGTGCAATAAAGGACCACTTGTAAGCCGTGTTACAATCATTTAGTTTTATGCGTTTTTTGGGATAGGGCGATGGTGGCATTTTTTGCCCGATTACGCCAGAAGGAGGGTTATGTTTTTCGAGTGTATGTTTGTATGTATATTTCTGTGGCACGCCCTAAGGGCCTAAAGGGCTTGTCGCATTTGAGCGAGGTAATCATATTCGGTTGGTACCGCGTGGTGCCGGCAGAGTAGAGTTTGTACCACCCCTGCCTGCCCGTGGGTATCGTACGAGGCGATTAAGCGCCTCCCCTACTGACAACATAGTCCGAAAATCACACTGCGGTCACCAACCCGCCTGCCCATCGTGGTGACTATGGGCAAAACCCCCCTGAGGCAGTGGCCTTGTGGCGTGCCCTGGTGGAGGCCTACGTCCAGCAGTGGACTGCAATAGGCTGAAGAAGAAGAAGAAGAAGAAGAAGATTCATATTCGGTAGCATCATCTTAGTCGTGTGAATGATACTGGGTCAAAGTTATTACGCAGTCGGGTTTTCTTCTATCTATACAGGATGTTTTTTCGTCGCCACCCTTAACGAAGGGTACGTACTCTAGTATACATCAAATAAAGTAAGTTTATGCCAAAAAAAATGCTAGGCAAAGATGTAATTTTCTTTTATTTTTTTGACGTGAAACGTCTTTAAAATCGCGCCGACACATACGGGTACCAGGTTTAAAAACTGGACCGTAACGAAAAGGTCTATATCATCGTACCTTAATAATTAAAAAACTATTGGTCTTAGAAACAAAAATGTGGTGTAAATATTTCACTTATATAGTCAGCTCGCTGTTATGACATTGAGTTCGTGTCGGGGTCAAGCGGGGCGGGGGGGAGGGATACTGCGATAACTGTGCGAAACCGGCGCTCACGCTTGTTTCTATTCAGTGTAACTCGTGACTCCGACTTTATAGCGTGGTGATTCTTTCGTGTGTTTGTCAAGTTTATTTGAACCAATTGATTTATACAAAAATAAGTGTAATTTGGACAGTATTTATATCTATACTAATATTATAAAGCTGAAGAGTTTGTTTGTTTGTTTGTTTGAACGCGCTAATCTCAGGAACTACTGGTCTGATTTGAAAAATTCTTTCAGTGTTAGATAGCCCATTTACCAAGGAAGGCTACAGTCTATACAACAACCTGCCCGGCTTCGCACGGGTACAACGCCCCCTCACGCGGACGAAGTCGTGGGCGGCTGCTATTTAAAATAACCAGAAAGTGACAATAAATATATAAACATTTGCTATGTATTTTATGTTTCTATTACGTACCTGTTCTTTTTTTATTAAAATACTTAAAACAGCGTCCATCTTGTTTTCATTTCAATCTTTTACTTTAAAAGCGATTCGCTAACATAGACGTTTCACGTTAAAACCAACGGCCGTGTGCCCCGACACAGCCCCACCCGCTTTTTTTTTATTACTTGATCGGGCGAAATTTATAGTGTCCCATGTTTATGCTAGTTTTTTCATAGACAGATATTAATTATTTCTCGTGAAAAAATCTTGCTACGCGCGTCAATGTGCATTTATGCAGAAAAACGCAGTCTATTTACTCAACTTTGGACCCTAATATTATGGAAACCAGACACTTCCCAGGTATGCTTCCATGGAGAAAAATGATCGTGATGATGAGGAGATTCCGTAGTTTTCGGGAACGTTGACGACCAAAAATCATTCTGTATAAATAATTGATGAAACAGTGTCTATGTTCGAGAGAACATAATCTATCTATATCTCAGAACAGCTTTATGACTTTAAAAGCGTATCTTGTCTTAGACATTATACGGTAAAATACGATGAACAAAGATATAGACAAAAACTTGACACGTTATGTAGCTTTTTAACTTAGTATCATGTACGAAAGGTAGCCAAGGAACAAAGGAAAGGTAACCAAATTGACGTTTGCTTTGTGTTACGTTTTGCATTTTGAGCAACCTACATCTGTCTCTTTCTAATGCAGTTATGAGCGTAATAAAACAGCGACGACGATATTAGTCAAAATTCAGTTACTTCTATGCTTTAGTCATTGTTCTGAGATCTATATACGCTTTGTCTAGAATGACCAGATGGATCAACACACAACCGCTGATCGTAGATACGTGAAACTTGAAGGGTGTGTTCTTTGTGGGACCGGGAAAAATGGGAATTCTAATCTCAGGTTTGCGCTGATAAAGCCTCCTCTAGTTACCTTTACTACTTAATAGTAATTCTAAAAGTCTGTATGTACTATTATTTATTAGACGAAGTACCTACTTATCACAAAAAATGTATGCGATTTAGATAAAACACCTTACCCACCCAAAAACTGACAGATGTCCCTAAACGATAATTCGGTAACCTGTCACCCTGTTCGCTAATTTGTACCATACTGATCACTTGTAGTCACATTTACCCTACTCTAATCCAATTTAAACCCTATACTCTTCGAAATAGATTTCATTTCGCAACTACAATTAATAGGGTAGTCAGTCCCAAATATTGCACAGTAATCTAATAAATTTAAACCTAGTTTTGCAAGAAATAGAGGTTATTATTATTTTATGGAGGGCATATGGGGTGATTTTTATTTAATATTTATTAGGGTGATTATAGTAATAGCGTGAAATAAGGGTGGCTTCAATTATAAGGGTAGAAATTTATTGTTGTTTATTGTTGGCTAATTTGTTTGTTTGTAAGTTTAATTGTCCGTCGTTAGTGAGATGTGTATTTTTGTTATTAGCAATTTATTTAAATGGTCCATTTGTCACAGTTTTGAACTGAATTACTTTTCTTTGTTTAGTATTTTAAAGTAACAATAATAAAATCTTATACCTATACTTGGAATAGGCTGGAACTACTGCCAGAAAACATGAAATTCTTATTTTTACATACATACATTACGCGGTAGGCAGAGCACCAAGGGTCGATAGAACCACATGGTTCCACTTCTGACCAATTTTGAGGGTATAGTTGAGATGTACAAGTTCGGTTAGTAGTGACAGGTGGTCAGCCCATCGCCTACAAAACACCAAGACCCTCTTGTCCCTCTACTGACTTGTACAGTATGCCCGGGAAGAGAAGCAGCTGTAGTATTATACGTTTTTTTTTCACTCCCAGAGCAGCATAGAAGTCTTTTTTTTAAATTATGGGTTAAATAAGATTTACGACAATGCATCAGCTGCATATCCTTCCGTGCATGTCGTAAGAGTCGACTAAGGAACTCGGGCAGTCTCTCAGGCGACAAGCTAGCAACTTGTCACTGATCATCTACATCCGTATTAGCCATGTTAAACGTGGCTTTGGAATTTCTTTTATGAGCCAGCCGTTTTAAGAGCAAAGCCGTGTTTTTTGTAAATTAGATGAAGCGGTAAAGATTTCAGAATCAACTAATTCTTACTAGTACTTACTAGTTACTAACATAATTAAATTAAGTTCATTTACCCTCATGATTTACGCAAAAAACAAAAAAAAAATTGCTCTAATAGAATAAAGACAGAATTTTAAAATAACATTAAATTAACTCTGAACTAGATTTACTTTAAACGTTTTATACCCAAGCGTATTTAAATTAGGGTAAACGCACCTATAACTGTCCAGTCAATAAGCCAGCGTTTGTCCAACTCAAACAAGTACTGATTATGTACAAAAACGGATTCTTTGCTGAAGCCCACTGAAAGCCCGCCTCTTCGGTGGACGACGAATTTATTCTGCTAGTGTTGGGGACTTGTCGATAGAAATATCGATGTTTTTTTATACACACACTAATGTGTTCCCAAAATTACGTAGCCAGAACTAATAAGGATTACGAATGAGATACAGTAAAATTTGCCATAGCGGAGTGCGATGTAAATAATCAGTGAAAAGTTGCTAGTTCATCGCCTAAGAGAACGCGCTTGAGTTAGTTAGTAGACTCTTACGACATGCACGGAAGGAGATGCGGCTGGTATTATCCTTTTTGTGGCAGCCAGCACATGCTTTTCAAGCTTTCGAGGGCTTCTGCGAATTTTTTTCTTAAATATTTAATTGTATCAGGCGTCACTATTCGGAAGTTCAAATTTCCATTGAAGGGTCGCCTACACCCTCCGCTGACCCTCGGATCTGCCGACTCATGGTCACGAACACAAGACACTACAGTCGCAACGAGAAGCCAGATCCAAGACCCTAGTATGCAACCATAAATACATAGCTGCTAATCCGAAAACCTATTTTTTTTCCTAATTAGTGTTATTTATACTATTGTAGTACATCAAAATATTATAGGTGCAAGTGAGAGACATGGACTTTTTCTGAATCTGTTCAGTCCTTGCCCGTAGTAACAGTACAAGGTTGACATCGTTACATAGTA
This sequence comes from Carposina sasakii, assembly GCA_014607495.2. Taxonomy (NCBI): domain Eukaryota; kingdom Metazoa; phylum Arthropoda; class Insecta; order Lepidoptera; family Carposinidae; genus Carposina; species Carposina sasakii. Next base: position 6,136,010 of record CP053176.1, on the reverse strand, counting down.
AGTACAAAATAAAACTACATTCACATTTCTCATTTCTTTACAACAGGTTTCTTGCAGTTAATCAAAATAAAGTGTAAAGAATTAAAATGTGATTAAGATTGGTCAAAACAAAAGATTTGAAACATCGATACCTTCACCCAGCCCTACGCCCTCCCTACGTGGATCTAATTTGTTAAGGGCCCAGTCCCTTTGTTTGTCAGAACAAATTGCTCCCTGATAATTGGCTTAAACCCCTCTGGGTGGGGCTCGTTTGGCGGTGGTGGGGGTGGCACGAGAAATTACGAATTAATGTTTTTAAAGTATTCTCATTTATATTAATTAGCTAAATAAAGTATTTTTAACTTTATTTTATTACTTAACATCTTATTAATACGATTAAAATTAGTATTGAACACGTGCAATTATTTACAAATTCTGTCAATATAAGTATTTTTTAAAATCGAAATTTATCCGCCATAATCGATTATTATACTAACTCTAAATACAGGGTGATTTTTGGTCGTCAACGTTCCCGAAAACTACGGAATCTCCTCATCATCACGATCATTTTTCTCAATGGAAGCATACCTGGGAAGTGTCTGGTTTCCAAAATATTAGGGTCCAAAGTTGAGTAAATAGACTGTGTTTTTCTGCATAAATGCACATAGACGCGCGTAGCAGGATTTTTTCACGAAAAATAATTAATATCTGTCTATAAAAAAACTAACATAAACACTAGACACTATAAATTTCGCACGATCAAGGAATTTAAAAAAAAAATTCAAATTTTTTTTTTTTTTTCCCAGCATTTTTTTGGCATAAACTTACTTTATTTTATGTATAGAGTACGTACCCTTCATTAAAGGTGGCCACAAAAAAACACCCTGTATTATCAACGCAATTTATTACATTTTCTTATAACTTAGTCACACCGAAATACCTAATCTCCGAAATAAACTTCTATTTTTTTAGGTCACGCTATTAGCTACCTATGTATAGGTATACAAAGAAAGCATAATGTTAATTAAACGAAATGTATAAAAGCAGTTAATGCACACAAGTCTCAAATGTCTTGTAAAATTACACCAGAATGTGTGATCTAGCAAAAATTGTTTCAAATAATAGATACCTAGTACCAGGCGTACCAGCTCTTGTCAGCTAGTCAATCAATAACTACCCCTAAATTCCGAAATCAACCAATAAATATGCGACAGATTAACTCTCCACACCCCTGATAATAAAATAAAAGTGGTAAGCGTAAATATATCTGTGTTTGGTGATTCTGTATAAAGAAGTCATCTGAAATAATTGGTAAGTAGTGCATTTAAAAGTCTTTAATTTAAGGTAATTCCACAAAATTAAAATCATCATCATCATCATATGATTCCGTAAAAAATATGAAGTTGAACTTAATACTTCAAGTGGCATTCTCTACCAGCTAACCTGCTTACTTAGGAAACAATCGTATCTACACAGATATGTAACATAATTTTATCTTTTAAGGATCATTAAACTTTAAATATGATTATTATATAAAAATTGCTTATATAGGTACGTAACCCAATAATCCAATTACATTCTTTTTTTGTCTTTTCGAACGGAACCCTATAAAAGATTATACATTAGAGTGGTCCATAACAGGTGCGTTTACCCGACATGTGTGACAACTATAGGGTAATTGCCCCATTTAGGAATGGCTCTTTTGCGTAATTTATTCTTTAAATAAATTTTTAGCGGAAATCTAGTAGTACCTACTAGACTAATTTAAATTAATAATTTTCATGAAGCGTTAAATTCAACTTAGTTTACGGGTAGTAGGTAAGTATAGTAAAAATATTATATATTAACTCCGAAATCGCGAAATAAATCTGCTGTTCTATACATTTTAGTGTAGTAGATAGGTTTCAAGTTTGTTTGAATGTAACAGTTGAAATGTTTTCACAATTTCGTAGCTGGTCCCGTAGTCAAAGTTGTTTCTTTTTACCCGACTGCGCCTGGCGGATATTTCCTTGGCACGCTCTAGAACTTGCCCTATCGCATATGAGCTTGTTGAAACTATAATTTTGTATCTCCCTATTTGAATTGCCCGCTCTTTTCTTCGTCGCCGGACGCGGGCCCCGTGTGCTTTCGCCCGGCCACGCTAGTAGTTGTTGCTCAACCACCGCGGTACCGACCTCTCGCTCGACAAGTGAATTTTCGTGTGTGACAAACTGACCTACCCAATAAGAGTGCCCTTACCCTAAAAGTGGACTATAGCGAACTGTAAACCTAAACCCTACGATAAATTCCGCGCGGAAGAAGAGAAAACACACAGGCAACTCTATTTGACATTACTTCTTAAATTTCCCGTCGGCCCAGCACCTAAATCCCTAAACAGAGCTTGAGAGATATTAACTCTTCAGGCGTGAGTAACACTGGGTTAAAATTATTACGCGGTCGGTTTTTTTCTTTAAGTAACTGCCTAACTGTAAGTTATTATGGTCGATTCCGGCAGTCACACTTAAACCTAAACGTAAAATTAGTCCTACCTGTCCTTTCTCTCCCAGCCATTTATGTTAAGAACGGAGAGAGATAGACCTTAAGAGTTTTAGGATTGTAAACCTCTGACTGCCAGAAAATCTGACCCTATTATCCTACCTAAGTCTAGTGTCAAAAATAAGTTGAAAACCTCTTCTTCTATACCTATACATATAATAAAAATGTAACGGATGCTGGTCTGTACAGGAAGATATATGAGAAAAAAATATTATAGGAGACCTTTATCAACGCAATAGTAACCAAAAAACAACGATTTTTGTAATTTTGTCTGTTTGCCTGTGCGTTTGTGCACGCTAATCTCAGAAACGGCTGAACCGATTTCGATGCAGTTTTCAGTAATATATTTGTGACAGGTCCCCTTATCACATAATTTATCTTTTTATCCCGGGAAAAATGTTTTTATCCCGGATATGTATTTCGACATTCTTGTTTTTTCTGTAGGTCCACGCGGACGGAGTCGGGGGCGGGCGTCCACTATACATGTTATGTACAAAAACTACAAATTGTTGACCCAACCGGGATTCGAATCCGTAGCATAGTGTCGGTCAATCTCCATTGTTGGTCGTGTTGAGTGAATAATTGTCGGCCAGATGGAACAATATGTCGGGCATTTGCTTTAAATAAGCCGACGCTAAGTACCGGCATTTTGGAGGGTGGGATAGTGTGGAAATGGATCTTTTTATAAGCCTTTATTTAGTTTCACCTGTCCCGTGTCGTAACCAAATTTTGCAAGTTAAATTAGATTCCACTTTGATCCGGTTTAGGCCGAAATTTTGCATGCATGTATAAATCGGGATGACCAATGCAATATTATTATGACATAGAGCTGATCTGATGATGGAGCTGGAGGGTGGCCATAGGAACTCCGTAATTAAACGACGCAACCCTATCCAGTTTGGGCTCGTTTGTTTGATCAGTTCATTTTAAGATAGTAAAAGCTAGTTTTAAAATATTGTTTTTTTTTTTAAACTGAAACTTGTTTTTAAATCTATACAAGAGGAGGTATGGTAATGGGAAGTTTTAGGGCGAAAGTCGAGAGAGATAAGCTTTTTACTCAAAAAGAAACCTAGTCATTTTACATATCTAGAATTCCCCGCTACGCTAAACGTGGCTGCGGGATTACCTTTACCATCCTGCAGTTTGGCTACCCCATTTCGGGAACACAAATGTGTGTATTTTTGGGTTTTGGGGCATTTCGGTCCGCTCCGGCGATATGATTTTTTTAACTGTACTTAAATGTCTCAAAATAGTTATTCATCGCCTAATAATACATAATAAAACCTAATTTAGAAAATCCAAAAACCCGACCCGATATTTTCTAATGATCGTAACATAACAAGAATAGTCAGGATCCATTATCCGACAGCCAAGCTAATATTTCAATAGATCATGGCGGATTTTTAGATTATTTTTTAAATGTTATGTTTTTTTATTTTATACTTTTTTGTTATGAGTACTAGCTACTAATAGGTACGCTTCAAAGAACATGCTCAACATGCTCGGGCAGCAAGAATTTTCGCCTTGCTGCTGTCTAAAAAACTTATATGTGAGAATGGTGGTAAGCAACTTTCAATCGATATAGGTCCTAAGACGGTTGGTCGAATCGAAAAATATTGAGAGAAACCTAAAAATGATTTTTAAATACCCATTCAACGATACCCCACTCGATATAGTTTGTTGACTTTAATTTTTTTCATTTCCACAAAATGCGTCCAGTAGTCGCCATATTGGATTTTCACTAACGTTAGTCTTTAGTGAAACTCGCCGGACTAAGAGGAATCGATATGAGTATGAATCATAAAAATCGGCCGAGACGTTGGTCTGTGTAAGTGCTTCAAAGGAAAATACAAACATACATACATCGGCTGTGTTAAAACACCAATACCACTCCTTTGCGTCACCGCGAGTCGGGTAAAAATATGGGTTGATGGTCCCGCGGGACGAATAGACCCATTCTGAAGGCATTGTTAGCGTTTCGGTCCACGGACCGAAACACGAGCGGACCGAAATGCCCCAAACCCGTAGTTTTAATGCATACCCCGTTCATTTATAGGCGTGTCGAAATTGGTGATAAGTACATCTCAAAATTATTCTGATAAAGTGGTTATTCAATTTATCGTGCAGACTGGAGTTTGGATCTGTCGTTAGTCGCCTATTTTCTAGATAACTCTTATCGGAGACTGGTTACACTTCGATGTTATTTTTTGATTGATTATTTTGCTCGCACTGGTGAGAAAAATGCCAAGTGATTTATGAGCGAGCCTCTTCTAGCTATACTATGGGTACTAATTCATGTACAAATGACTGTTTTCCGAAATGGGTGTAGCGGAGCCATCAATAGGACGCAGACATAAGTATACAAATTCTAGAACGAATTATCGAATTTCTTACAATGATTGGAATATACCTACCTAAGTATACAGATGTTTTTTGGTGGCCACCTTTAACGAAGGGTACGTATTCTATACATGAAATAAAGTAAGTTATGCCAAAAAAATGCCGGAAAACAAAAAAAAAAAATTGAAAAAAATTTTTTAAAATTCCTTGATCGTGCGAAATTTATATTGTCTAGTGTTTATGTTAGTTTTTTATAGACAGATATAATTACTTTTTCGTGAAAAAAAAATCCGCTACGCGCGTCTATGTGCATTTATGCAGAAAAACGCAGTCTATTTACTCAACTTTGGACCCTTATATTTTGGAAACCAGACACTTCCCGGTATGCTTCCATGGAGAAAAATGATCGTGATGATAAGTAGATTCCGTAATTTTCGGGAACGTGACGACCAAAAAACATCCTGTATACATGGGCCAAAGAATAACTAGTGGCCGATGGGGCTGGAAGCGCTTCCCTTTTCTTTCACCCCACATGGGGAAGCCAGAACTTCAGGATCATTAAGGAGATATAATAGACACGTTTAGCATAGCGGGGACAGATGTAAATCATCAGTCATAAGTTGCCAGTCATCGCCTGAGAGAACGCGCCTGAGTTTTCTTAGTTGAGTCTTACGACACATGCACGAAAGATGTAGCCGATGTATCTAGGCCTTGGTTTTTTGGAGCACCTGGGCTATCTTCTCACTAAAGATCTGATATCGAAATGGGATAAATATTATTTTCGTAAGATTGTCTTGACAGATATTGATGTTAATTTTCGTCATGTTGTGTGTTTTTAAGCATATCTATTAAAAAATGTGTTTGTTGTATGCATTTTTTATCACAGAAAAACAGAACGATTTTATCTTATTCTACTGCAATCAAATCGTATTCCGAACCAAAAATAGGTAAATTTATAACAACCGAATGATTCTACTACATGATACCTACTATTAAAGATGTATTGTCTTTAAAGTGTTATCGATTGAGGGAAGAAAATTTCCAACGACACGGTAAAAAACGAGTTATGGGACATTTCGCCCACGGCAAAAACTGGTCTGCGCCCTCTGTGAGGCAAATGTCTACTTTTAAAATGTGCATGGATAGATTTGTCCGAATCCGTTTGGAAGATCGAACCAGCCCCTTATTACCTAACTAGCAAAAGCAAAGCGATAGCGAAAATTGTACAAAAATCGCTGATTGCTTGTCAAATTCGTATCACGTAAAATGAATTTCAAAGGAACTTTGACATTTTAAGGCGAATATTGTAAAATTTTCGCTATCGCTTTGCTTCGGCTTTCTATTGCTTTTACGTAATCAGGGGGCAGATGTCTCCCATAAAAAACTTAAGGGATGTGTCGGTAAAAATCATATTATATTTTTATATTAAGTAAAGTACACTTCAAAAACATAACCCTCCTCCTGGCGCAGTCAGTTAAAAACACAAAGCCATCTCCACACTAGCCTATCTTTAATCTCTCTAACTTCACTTGGGTGCCCCCCGGCGTTGTTTGCAAATAAATCTATTTATTTGAGGGGTAGCCTAACTATGGTTTAATCACATTTGGTGCACATGTCACGATGGTTTTTTTTGATAAAATGGTTTTGGTTTTGGGGTGCGAATTTGATATAAAACTTAAAGACTTTATTGCCAGGGATTTGAAGATTTTTTTGGATCTTGTTTTTCTTTTCTGTGACTTTACAGATAAATAGTCTCATATCTGTTTTTATAAATGAAATTGCATTAGGCGTTACAATTCCGAAGTTCAAACATTCACTAATAATTTTATTATTTATGATTAATTGATAATTATTAATTATTTATTAATCTAGTTTTTGATTTCGGAATAGTGCGATGTATTATTTTGCACGCTAGGTGCTCGGATCTGGTTTCTCGTGGCGATTGTAGTTGTGCAAGTGCTTGTTTTCGCAGTTACGAGTTATCAGATCCGAGGGTCAGTGGAGGGTGTAGGGCCCGGGGTGGGGCGCACCCATAGTGAAAGTCTCAATCTATAAAGCAGAAGGAATTAGGTTTTTAAGTAATTTAAGTAATTACTTCAGTAATGATTTATTCTGTGGCTAAAGATAATGGTTTGTTCTCGATTTACTTAACTGAAAGCTTACATTTACCATTGGCTGCAATAGGTACTCGAGTAGGCTCAAAGTTTAACAGTGGATAAGATTTCTTCATCAGACTATTTCTCGAAAAAGTTCATTTTTAAACTTTCTGACGTAGTAAATAGATTTTCTATTACTTTTAGCAAAAAGTCTACCGACCAGATATCCACTTTTATTTTTATTAAAACTGGAATCGAGTCTTATACAGGTGATTTTTGGTCTTCAACGTTCCCGAAAACTACGGAATCTCCTCATCATCACGATCATTTTTCTCCATGGAAGCATACCTGGGAAGTGTCTGGTTTCCAAAATATTAGGGTCCAAAGTTGAGTAAATAGACTGCGTTTTTCTGCATAAATATGCACATTGACGCGTGTAGCAAGATTTTTTTTACGACAAATAATTAATATCTTTCTATGATAAAACTAGCATAAAACTGGACACTATAAATTTCTCCAGATCAAGTAATTAAAAAAAAGCGGGTGGGGCTGTGTCGGGGCACACGGCCGTGGGTTTTAACGTGAAACTCTATGTTAGCGAATCGCTTTTAAAGTAAAAGATTGAAATGAAAACAAGATGGACGCTGCTGTTTTAAGTATTTTAATAAAAAAAGAACAGGTACGTAATAGAAACATAAAATACATAGCAAAGTTTATATATTTATTGTCACTTTTGGTTATTTTAAATAGCAGCCGCCCACGACTTCGTCCGCGTGAGGGGGCGTTGTACCCGTGCGAAGGCGGGCAGGTTGTTGTATAGACTAGCCTTCCTTGGTAAATGGGCTATCTAACACTGAAAGAATTTTTCAAATCAGACCAGTAGTCCTGAGATTAGCGCGTTCAAACAAACAACAACACAAACTCTTCAGCTTATAATATTAGTATAGATATAAATACTGTCCAAATTACACTTATTTTTGTATAAATCAATCGGTTCAAATAAACTTGACAAACACACGAAAGAATCACCACGCTATAAAGTCGGAGTCACGAGTTACACTGAATAGAAACAAGCGTGAGCGCCGGTTTCGCACAGTTATCGCAGTATCCCTCCCCGCCGCCCCGCTTGACCCGACACGAACTCAATGTCATAACAGCGAGCTGACTATATAAGTGAAATATTTACACCACATTTTTGTTTCTAAGACTAATAGTTTTTTAATTATTAAGGTACGATGATATAGACCTTTTCGTTACGGTCCAGTTTTTAAACCTGGTACCCGTAAGTGTCGGCGCGATTTTAAAGACGTTTCACGTCAAAAATTACATCGTTTACCAGCATTTTTTTGGCATAAACTTACTTTATTTGATGTATAGAGTACGTACCCTTCGTTAAGGGTGGCAATGAAAATATATCCTGTATATATCTATAGATAATATTGATATTAGATACGAGTTACGAATCTGCGTAACTTTGAAAGCAAATGTTCTCCTAAATAAAAAATATTTTAAGTCGAAACACATCCCACGAGCCTGTTTACCCTCGCACCTGACAATAACTACCCTAGTTGTCACCTACCCCTTGTCACCACCTTACCCCTGTGTCGCTGTCTGACTACTGAGCATCTATTGAGTCTATGCTATTGAGTGACAAGTTGACAAGTGATATTGTTAAGTTAACATACGGGGACGCAGGTCACTAAATAGTTTCAAATGATCGCGCTGGTTATTAGGGAGCGTTCAAGTACGAGTATTACGTAACGCAATTTTTGAAGATTTTTGACACCCCCTCCCCCCTTGTAACGCACCGTAACATTTTTTTGTACCCCGCCTCCCCCTCTCTAAACGTTACGTAACACTCAAGTGATAATTTTTACCCAATAGTCGCAAAAAGTTATATAACAACACACAAAAACACAAAAACAATATAATACGATCTAGGGATTCCCCGTGAAATGTAAACGTAAAGGTTGCCAACTTGCGAGGACAAATTTAAAAATGACGACCAATTAATACAATCGAGGGATTCCCCGTAAAACGTAAACGAAAAGGGTTGCCAATTGGGAGTTTTAATTCCCAAATTTTTTTATAAAAATAGAAACAATGTTGCGTAACGTATGTAAAAAAGACCCCCTCCTGCCCCTGTAAACGCATCGTAACTTTTACGAGACCCCCCCTCACCCCCCAAATTGCGTTACGTAATACTTGAACGCCCCCTTATACAGGGTGTTTTTTTGTGGCCACCTTTAACGAAGGGTACGTATTCTATACATGAAATAAAGTAAGTTTATGCCAAAAAAAATGCTGGGAAATTAAAATGCATTTATGCAGAAAAACGCAGTCTATTTACTCAACTTTGGACCCTAATATTTTGGAAACCAGACACTTCCCAGGTATGCTTCCATGGAGAAAAATGATCGTGATGATGAGGAGATTCCGTCCGTAGTTTTCGGGAACGTTGACGACCAAAAATCATCCTGTATGTATGACTGACTATATACATACAAAAGCGAATATTCCGAAATCAGGCATAGGAGTTAGGTATTCTATGAGACGCATAATTTCACCCGTATGATGAGTTTGGTGAGAGCGAGATGTCTCACTTTTAAACGTCAAATTCACAGAGCTAAGTAATAACTAGACAAGGCAAGTGTTTCTATTTGGTGTGTATGTATAAGGGATTGCAAACCACTTCTATTAGCCCTAATTCATTCAGTCCTGGTTCGAGAACGAGTGTCTATTCTAATTCTTAAGTAATTTTTTTACATGCAAAGTACATACACTTAGTTTATCTAGTTATTAATAGCTCTGTGAATTTGACGTTTAAATGTGCGACACCAAATTCATTACACGGGTGCAGTAGAATAAGCGTGTCATAAGAAAACTGGAAATTAAAAATCTTGCAGTTAATACTGAATGATCTTTTTCTTATCATCATCATCATCTTTCTGACCTTGCCCCATTATAAATGGGGTCGGCGCAATATAGTTTCTTTCGAAACTCATATTGCCTAATATTTGTCGTCTATTTTACGGCTGCCAGCCTTACGCCAACCCTTCTCGGGTACTAAGTGACAATTTCAGAAAAAATCTGTTTGTGTGTGTTTGGTTCGGTAGATAGAACTAACATGGAAAACTAATCCTGATGATGCCACGGGTGTTGGCGAAACATATGTCGATTAAAATTTTAATTGGTTTTCGGATTAGCAGCTATGTATTTATGGTTGCATGCTAGGTGCTTGGATCTGGCTTCTCGTTGCGACTGTAGTGTCTTGTGTTCGTGATCATGAGTAGGCAGATCCGAGGGTCAGCGGAGGGTATAGGGCCCGGTGGCGGGCGATCCCTCAATAGAAAAATCTGTACACCTCATTTTACTATCATCCATCACAAATTCAAAAATAATTCTACTAAAGACAATGGCTGTATGGACGTAGTTTCCCTTTGCCATTTCTTCGGGATAAACAAAAAAAAACTGTCAAAAAGAATTAAAACTACAACTACCTCCCAACTCAGGTATCCTATGGTAAAACATGCCGGTCCTGGCCAACCACTCCAGCTGCATGTGATGAAGCACCCTGTCTCCAGGGTGGTGGAAGGCCGACGGCAGCGGCGCCCCGGGCGGCAGGCCCCCGGGGATTTGTGGATAGTTGAACAGGGCTGCTGATTGGGCGGCCACTAATGCTGGGTTTTGGGGGAGAAGCCCTGGTTTTGGTATAAGACCTGTGAAAGAATGTTTTTGTTAGAATAGGTTTTATCTGTGCCATAGAGGAATAAGATGTCATAGAGTGTTAATGTCATACTAACAGTTTCGATGCACCATTAGACTTTTCGGTGCCTCACAATTCCAGTCCTTGACAAGTGTCAATCTAAGTAGATTGCATTACTATACGTTATAATACATTAGTAATGTAGAAAATTACTATACATTACACTATTAGAATCTAAGTGTCAAGGACTGGAATTCAGAACGACATATAGCTGCACGCGTATGATGTCTCACGCATGAGAGCGAGATGTCTCACTTACCTAAACGTCAAATCCACAGAGCTAAGTAATAACTAGACAAAGCAAGTGTTTCTACTTGGTGTGTAAAAAGGGATTGCAAACCACTTCTATCAGCCCTAATTCATTCAGTCATAGCTCGAGAACGAGTGTATCATATTCTAATTCCTTGAGTCTATTTTTGACATGCAAAGTACATACACTTAGTTTATCTAGTTATTAATAGCTCTGTGAATTTGACGTTTAAAAGTGAGACATCTCGCTCTCACCAAATTCATTATACGGGTGCAGCACGGGGTTTATATATTATGTAGGTAGATGTATATTAATCGCGCGTAAAGTTACAACCATGAATTTGGTATCTCCTCTACATTTCTATGGTTACAACCGCATTATACTTGATTTTTGATAGCAAAATACGTATATGTAATATCTGTCAAATTAAACTGAATAAGTTAGTAAGTACTTAGTATAAGTTTTTATTAGTAAGTCCCTTAGAATATAGGCTAACTCACCTGGTCTATAACTCTCATATTCTTCACTAACACCTTCCACTCCCGGCGAAATGGGTGGGCTGTAGCTACCCGATCGATTCCCATCATCAGACCCTGGACTTCCGCTCCTCGGAGAGCTTTGCCCTGACCGTGGACTGTCCGCTCGCTCGAAGCCCTGATTCTCATCTCTATTCTGGTACTTATCTATGGTATTCTGTTCTATTTGAACGTCATAATTTTCATCTTGTAGTCTATGAATGTAGTTCTTATTTTGAATTAACTCTAGATACTTCTGCTGCGCCATTCTGTCTTGCCCCTCAGGGGATAGCAGAGCGTCGATACAAAATGATTTCTTGCCTTGGTTCAAAATGGTTTTTTCGTCTATATTCTTGTAGAATTTCATGTTTTTCGGGCTATTAGATCGGCTTTTATCGTGACTTGACTCGTTATCGATTTCCAACGATTTATCCTGCTCATCGCGTCGGTAGTGAGATAGGATTTGTGAAGACATAACTTGGCTGTACGATTGTGTAGGTGATTCTTTTATCTGCTGTTTACATTATGCACCTGAAACAAAGGCAATTTTAGTTTTCATTCGCTAAAATAAGTTGACAATGGCTGTATGGACACGGTTTCCTGTAGCATCGTAATTAAATCGGCCCCCTTATACTTATTCTAACTAGCAAAAGCAAAGCGATAGCGAAAATTGTACAAAAATCGCTGATTGCTTGTCAAATTCGTATTAGGTACGTAAAATGAATTTCAAATGAACTTTGACATTCTAAGGCGAACATTGTACAATTTTCGCTATCGCTTTACTTCGCTTTACTATTGCTTTTACGTAATCAGGGGGCGTATTATTCCGATCTGTCACCGTATTTTGTCTCCCTACGGCGACTGATAGATCGAAATAAAAAGTTTGATTTGTCCCACTGTTACGAGTAATAGTTTCAATACTTTTATGTCTCTGATGTAATAATGTAATATAAAAACTTTATTGTGCCATGTTTTGAGCAAATAAATAATCATTTTCATTTAAGATCAGTACAATGACAAAAAATACCTCAATAGCTGATTACGTAAAAGCAATAGCAAAGCCGAAGCAAAGCGATAGCGAAATTTTTTGTACTGATACACATACATATTCTTATTACATTTTTTATGTAATAAGAATATTATGTGTATCAAAATTTACAATTAATGATGACAATTTTTAAATAGAAAAGTTTTTTGCATGTCTCCCATGAAAAATATGTTGAACCAGACTAAACTTAACAACCTGAAATTTACTCATTTTTGTGCAAAATAAATGATTTTGATTTGATTTGATTTGAAAATTGTACAATATTCGTTTGAATGTCAAGTTCCTTTGAATTCATTTTACGAATACATTTGCATGCAACAACGATTATTGTACAATTTTCGCTATCGCTTTGCTAGTAAGGTAATAAGGGGGCCGAATGCGCCAGAAGGATGGTTGTATTTTTCGAGTGGTTTTCGTAATTTTTTTGTAAGTTTTTCGTTACTTGGACAAAGTCGCGGGCGTCCTATACATATAGTTAGATAAATAATTAAATAACCACCGTCGACGCGCCGCGTGTCATTATTATCAGATAAAATAAAATAATCCAATTATATTTAGATAAGTGCTAGATAATGACGAAAAATGAGCTTTTACCTACACTATCAAATTATTTGTTAGGTACCTACTTATCTATCTTTTTAATTAAGTTCAGTAGCCGGCAGCCATTTTGGTTTGTGTGCAAATAGGTATTGGTACAAATTAGTACGATGTTTTTAATTTCCCATTTGTCCCCCGAAAGTACCTAAGTCTAAAATTTAAAAAAAAGTTATTATTCGTCGTTTTGTTTGGTCTGATGGAAGAAATTAATCTCTTCAAGAGATTGTACATTTCTACTGTACACTATTACTTATAATTAATATATTTTTTTATTTGTGTACAATAAAGAATAAGAATAACCTTACACATCTGTTTTTGGGTCACAGGATAACGCTAATCTACCAAATTTCACCTGAACGCCTAGACAAGTGGCATAGTACGCTTTCAATCGTTTCCTTTTCTACCGAACGGAACGATTAAGCGTGAGCGACACTGAATTGGTAGCCAAGGTGTCATCTACAGTTCATTCGTCAAGATAAAAAAAAGTTGTTTATGGTTACGTATGGAAACAAGGCCCCAACTCGAAATTAAGAGTTAATAAACATATCCGACCAATAATAATTGTTGCTACAACTAGTCTTACAATCTTACCTATTACATACATAGGTACATACATACATATAATCACGCCTTTATCCCTTACGGGGTAGGCAGAGCACCAAGGGCCGATAGAACCACATGGTGCCACTTCTGACCAATTTTGAGGGTATAGTTGAGATCATGAACGTATAAAGAACAACGGACGCAATGCTATCAATGCACAGATTGAAGCACCGTAATGGCGGCGCGTTGCGCATGTGTACGTATTTTCTAGTAGGCGCCGAGCTTACTATGGTTGTGTGGGTGGATAACGCGTCAATACACATCCCTACTTCATGGAATATCGTTGCCGAGCTTACTATGAATGCTTCACTCTGTGTATTGACAACACTCTGTCCGTTATTCTTTATACGTTCATGGTTGAGATGTACAAGTTCGGTTACCTATAACATTTGGTCGCAAAAGGGTAAGGTAAACCATTTAGGACAAAGGGGCGCGGCTCGTTTAGACACCTACGGAACCTATCGAGTGCGGATTGTGCCCGTCCTCCCCGCAATGTGTACCGATGGGTTAAAACTGGTCTAAGCGGTGGTTTAGTTAACCGTACTTTAGTTTAAACAAAGTTTAGTTAAACTTTTAACTTTGATAGGTGTATCATAATATGGTTTTGCTGTCTAATGTCGTTTTAGACTGTGTTTAATTGAGGTGCGGTTTTGTATGGATATCTTTCAACTACCGGTAATTACGATACCCATGTGGGTTGGTGCTATTTAATTCTACTCTCCCGACACTACACGGCTTGTATTAAATAGAAAAACTTAATTTTATTTCTTTTCATCTATACAGGATGTAACAAAAATGTTGAGCGAAATGTTAAAGAAATGGTCACTACGGTAATTATCCTATTTCTCGGCCCTATTCAGGTTTAGCCGCGTGGTGCCGGCAGAGTAGGATTCGTACCGCTCCATGTCTGTCCGTGGGTATCGTACGAGGCGATTAAGGGTTTCCGGGAGGCGGGCAGCAGCGCCTCCCCTGTTGACAACATAGTCCAAAATACAAACTGCGGTCACCAAACCGCCTGCCCAGCGTGGTGACTATGGGCGAATACCCCCTATGGCAGTCTTGTGGCGTGGGGGAGGCCTACATCCAGCAGTGGACTGCAATAGGCTGATGATGATGATGATGATAATTGAAAAATGTCGAAAAAATAAAAGGTACCTATAGGTAAAGGAGAACTATTTCTATTTTCAAATTTTCACCATTACATCTTGATTTTAAATCCAGAAAGATAGTTAAAAATCTTTCAAAAAGTTTCAACTCACCTTAATTTTAAAAACAAAAAAAGGCACAACACCAAAAAGTTTCCAAACATAGAACAGAACTCACACACCCGCGCAACTATCAATCATTCAAATGTCGAACGCGTCACGCCGACGGCCTCGTCACAAAATGACAAAACCAACCGGCCGAGGTACTAGCAAACAACTGAATTATTTCTACCCGGTATCGCCTATTATCATCCCATATCCCAGCGTATGTGTACTAAACGACTGGGCGTTGACCAATATAACTTAAACTCCACGTCCATAGACTAGCAACGAAGCATAGACTGGTTTTCACTGGTAGTTCCCGCCCTTTTTGTCAGCTGTCCCGTTCTAATTGCGCATTCTCTGTCTAGCACAAAGCAATTTTCGCATGAGTTGTTTCTCTCAGTGCTAACCGCGGTACTAGATTTGCTGTTGTTTGAACAAAATGGCTTTCAATTTTTGGACTGTTTTAGTGTTTATCTCTTTGGACTTGAGATTACTTTTGTAAACGGCAATGAGGTTTCGCCCGGTTTGTTTTTAAAGTGGTTCTGATTGCTGATTTAAATGTTTCGCTTCTGGTTTTAATTTTAGACCGTAGCACGTTATTTAAGCTGTAGGTAAGTTAAGTATTTACTTTAGTTGGACTTGTCGATCGTATTTTTTGCATATCTCAGATTTAATCTTCAATTGTTTTCATACTATATTTCAAATTAGGAATAAAACAATCCGAGATTCTCTTTGATCTATCGTATTGAAATTGGTCGTAAGTCCTGTTAGCTAAATTTGTTAAGCTCATAATATAAAGGTGTTTTCAAATTAATACCCAGCTTACTGACTAAGGTATGGAACAGCTGATTTTTTTCACGATTTCAGAGTTGGTCCCATAGTAAAGTTGTTTCTTTTTACCAACCTAGTCTCATGTCCAAAATAAGTTACTAATTTAGAAACGCTTTATACAGGGTGATTTTTGGTCGTCAACGTTCCCGACAACTACGGAATCTCCTCATCATCACGATCATTTTTCTCCATGGAAGCAAACCTGGGAAGTGTCTGGTTTCCAAAATATTAGGGTCCAAAGTTGAGTAAATAGACTGCTTTTTCTGCATAAATGCACATTGACGCGTGTAGCAAGATTTTATCACGATAAATAATTAATATCTGTCTATGAAAAAACTAGCATAAACACTGGACACCATAAATTTTGCCCGATCAAAATAAAAATAAAAATCAAAAAATTTTACATCGTTTCCCAGCATGTTTTTTGGCATAAACTTTATTTGATGTACAGAGTATGTACCCTTCGTTAAGGGTGGCAACGAAAAAACACTCTGTATGATAAATATACTTACCTCATCATGGTAAACGATATATAAACTCTAAAGTAGATAACAAACATCATAGTGTAGTAATTTCTATTTAGCAACAGTCGCAGAACAGCAAATAGCAGTACACACACAATATCTATGCGAAAATCATCTAAATCGCATTGCTAAGATAAACAAACGACGCAGACGTTTACAATCAAATAATCGTATTAGCAGAAGCACGTATTATAACAACGTTTGTTGGTCACAGGCGGGTAGAGATGCAGTACACCAACTTTTCAAAATACATTTTCTGTACATAGAAAATGCTTTGTCCTGAATTACTGAGTGGTAAGTGGTGTGAGAATACACATTAATGCATAGCCTAAACCGCTGATATCTGTTGGAGACCTACCCAAGTAGCATGACCTGCGAAACACGATATGATAAACTGATTTATCGACATTTAGCCTGACAAAATACGATAAATATAGCCTCCATGTTGAATTTTGTACAGAGACGATACGATATCGTACGATACGATATCCACGATGCGTGGTCATGTTAGGGGGGCAGAACTTTGAGGGTGTGTTCTTTGTATAGCGCAGCGTAGGCATTTGATAAGAAAGGATTTTCCGAAATTGCCACAGGAACGCAATTTACAGGGATTTATAAAATTTACGCGGATTATGTTGCGGGCGTCCACTACACTATTAATAAAAGTGACTTGTTCTAAGGGAATCTCTGCCAGATTGCACACAGAAATAAGTTTGTTTATTGAGAAAGCAATTTTTAAAATTTTGATCAAAATAATCTGCAGATTTAAGTACCTTTAGTAGGTATAGTAAGTAAGAATTACTAGTTAGCCATTAGACTACGGATCTTCATTAATTTAATTTTAATATGTATATTGTACCTATGAGTTATCTGTGCCTTGAGATTACTAAATAAATTTAAAATTCTTTTCATAGATAGATTAATTCTTGCACTATAATTTTTTTTATATATAAAGGTGACTTAAATGCTACACAGCATTGTCTTCCAGTTAACCACTATTGCTGGAGATATGTTACATACATGCGAAACGAAGTTAGTTTTCCTACTCCAAATAATCTTTTTTACTCTACGCCTCTTTAGAGAGTTTGGAACGCGGTCGAAAGAGAGAACAATATGGCGCGCCGTTTTTACCCGCTATTGTCTTGACAGATGGGCGTGGTCTCGACGCAACCAACCAATCGGCTTTCGAGGAAAAAGGATGGAATACCCGCGCGAACAAAAGAGCGACGTGGAATGAAGAAGCCGTGTAATTTCTTTGACATATTTATGGCGTTTCAAGTTTTGCTCACTTAAAATGAATTAGGTTGGTGATTTATTTGTAATTTTGCTACTGTTTTTGAAACCGGATACATCAGCTGCATTTCCTAATCATAACTCCTGCATTATCGACTATGGAACCCGGGCATTCTCTCGGACGATAGAAACTTGTCGCTGATCATTCTCATTAGATCTGTACCAATTATGCTTGGCTTTGTCCACTGCATACAAAAAATGTTAGTCCCAAAATCGGGCATGGGAGATATTCTTTGAAAGCGACGTAACAAAAGGCGATGGTCGCCCACTAATGAGCGGAAGACATCAACGTGCGTACGTAGACTTGGACACATACCCATCAGCCACAGCCGGACGTACCTAGGCCTCTCCCAGGGGGCCAATTCTCGACTTTAACTTTTCTATCAGACCGTTTGCGTACCAGACTCATTACGGCTTCGGCTCTGTACACAAAATGGTATTCTTCTAACTGCATAATTTGACCTGAAACGAAGCCGGTTGGTTAACGTTTGGTTCTTGAGCCGTTGCAGTGTTGCAAGAAATTTAATATTTCTATATTTAGCTTACATTGCCTCTTATTAATCTAATGACGTAAGATAAAAAAACCAATTAACAGATAATTTACATCGCAGGGTTGATAATAGGTAATCTTCTATCTTCTATATCTATACATGTAATAAAATTGTAGCTGCACGCAAATCTCAGAAACGGCTGAACCGATTTCGATGCAGTTTTCAGGAATATATTGTGATAGATCCCACTTAACATATAGGCTACTTATTATCCCGAGTAAATGTTTTTAACCCGGATAATTTCGACATTTTGTTTTTTCTGCAGTCCACGCGGACGGAGTCGCGGGCGTCCACTAGTATACGGAATAAAAAGCTTAAAATCTAGAACATATTTACAAGTAGAAAATTGCCTGCAACTCCTCCATCGCTGGCAACGTGGCCAAAAGCCCGGCCGCATCTATAACGTTAATTTGTAGCTGAATGATTCGCATTCTTGACTTCGCGGAAGGGCACTACACAAGGCTACTGTCATAGGGGGTCACCACGCTGGGCAGGCGGATTGGTGACCGTAGTGTGATTTTCGGACCTTAGTTTCTTTATACAGAATGTTTTTTCGTCGCCAACGTTTTCGAAGGGTACGTACTTTAGGTATACATGAAATAAAGTCAGTTTATGCCAAAAAAATTGCTGGGAAACGATTAAATTTTTTTGTCAATTTTTTTATTGTAATGAATGCGTGGTGTATGGTGTCCAGTGTTTGAGTTAGTATTCTTATAGGTAGTTATAACATTTTTTCCTGAAAAATATTTGTTATGAATGTTGCCTTAAAATGTCTACGTGCATTTATGCAAAAAACCGAAGTCTATTTAGGTACTCAACATATCTTGGAAACATTCACGATTTCTTCTTTAATATCTTCCATGGAGAACATTTTTCTCTATTTTTCGCCATATGATGAGGAGATTCCGTAGTTTTCGGGATACGTTGACAACCAAAAAACGTAGCCTGTATATAGATTTCAGGAAAAAGAGCATGTGAGTCAAAAAACAGTCAAACACTTTCCAGGTATATGCATACACAGGAGTAATAAACTGTGAGTCTTCAAACACTATAGCATACACAGGAGTAATAAACCTACCTATAGTTCCTTATTTTGTAGATTTCGTGGAGAAATTTTGTAGACTGTCAAACACCATACATATGGTAGGCAGGAGTAGCAAACCTTAGCAAATCTCATGTACCAACTTAGATTTCGTGAAAAGGTGTCGTAGGCCGTCTAACACCATAGAATAGGCACTAGTAGCAAACCTTTAGTTTCATAAGTAGATTTTATAAAAAAAGAGCACCATGGTCCGTTAAAAACCATAATGAAATAGGTAGGAGTAACAAACCTTGATTTCTCCAAGCAAACTTTTCACGAGACAGTCAGCAAACAATCATAATGCAATGCGAATGTTCCACGAAGGGAGACATTTGCCGACGCGGCCCGCTAACAAATGAAATAAATTAAAATTGTACATTTAGGGACGCTATTAGGGGAAATTTCAAACTTTTCGGAGTATTTACCTAATTGCCCAACTGTGACAGAAAGAGGGTTATGTTTTTCAAATGTTTGTTTGTATATTTTTGGCACGCTCCAGTCTAGAGCCTAAACTTGTCGCATTTGAGAGGTGTCATATACAAACATACCTACACTTGAATAACTAGTCGTTTTTTATTACTTAGCCCGTTAAGCCTGAGTCGTCTGTACTATAACGTGGTAGGTATACAGGGTGTTTTTTCGTTGCCACCCTTAACGAAGTCTACGTACTCTATACATCAAATAAAGTTAATTTATGCAAAAAAAAAAAATGCTGGGAAACGATGTAATTAAAAAAAAATAAAAAAAATTACTTAATCGGGCGAAATTTATAGTCTCCAGTGTTTATGTTAATTTTTTCATAGACAGATATTAATTATTTTTCGTGAAAAAATCTTGCTACGCGCATCGTATTTGCATTTATGCAAAAAACGCAGTCTATTTACTCAACTTTGGACCCTAATATATTGGGTAGTAGACACTTCCCATGCTTGGTATGCTTCCATGGAGAAAAATGATCGTGATGATGAGGAGATTCCGTTGTTTTCGGAAACGTTGACCACCAAAAAACATCCTGTATACATAGGGTGAGCTTACCGCCGCATTCCCATTAAAGAAAAGTTTCCGCATCTAACTAACTATATTCTGTAGCCCACGTGGACAAAGTCGCGGGCTACAGCCAGTTAAGTAGATAAAAATAAGATCACCTACCCCAGGTTTTCCCAGGCCGAGTGATTTCGTAAACACATCACGATATAAACACGTTATAAAAAGCAAATAATTCATACTTAACTGACGTTATCTGACACCTGTCAGACTGACGGTGTCAAGTTGAGGCAGGGTAGAAGGGACACTTGGTTTTAAATTACTTACCTACGTGATCATAGTGTGCTATATGTAACATATCAGTACATTGCTAGCTTGTCGCCAGAAAACGGCGTAGAGTTCCTTAGTTGACTCTCACAACTTGCACGGAAGGAGATGCAATGCAGCTAATGTATTCTAGTGAAGCGCCGCATTAGCGCAGGCTCTATGAATCTACATTTAGTAGGGCTTCAATTAATTTTTATACAACTGTCTTATATTTAACAAAGAAGTAAGTATTTGTTAAATCAGCAGGGCAATCGCGCTAAATCGGAACGTTTTAACGTTTAAGAAAGTGACGTAGGTCGTGTCAAACTGGCACCTCTTATCTTCCGGTTTAAGTCCACAAGATGTTAGTGTGAGATACGACTCGAAGAAAACTGTAGGTAAAATATTATCTACGGAAATTGAGTGTCACCTCTGTGCTAGCTAATCTTTGCTCGATTTGTGTGTCATCTTTACTTTAGGTACATCAATGTCCAATGATTTAAAACTAACCTAAGAATAAGTACATACTAGATACCTACTATGTAGAGGTAATAACTATTAGAGAAGGTAAAAAAAGGTAATTGTTAGGCATGAACGTATAATGAACAACGGACGTCATGCTGTCACTGCACAGGTTGAAGCACCGTAATGGCGGCGCGTTGATATATGTGCGGATTTTCTGGTAGGCGCCGAGCCATAGAGGAATAAGATGTAGACATAGAGTGCTAATGTCATACTAACAGTTTTGATGCACCATTAGACTTTTCGGTGCCTCACAATTCCAGTCCTTGTCACTTAGATTGCATTACTATACGTTACAATAAATTAGTAATGTAGTATATTACTATACATTACACTAATAGAATCTAAGTGTCAAGGACTGGAATTGTGAGGCACCGAAAAGTCTAATGGTGCATCGAAACTGTTAGTATGACATTAGCACTCTTTGACATCTTATTCCTCTATGGCCGAGCTTACTATGGTTTGTTTGTGTGGGTGGATAACGCGTCAATACACATCCCTAATACGTTACCGAGCTTACTATGAATGCTTCACTCCCTGTAGTGACAACACTCTGTCCGTTATTCTTTAGGTATATGTTGATGTTGTTAGGATTATATGGCTTGCTGCAAGAGATCTCATTTAAACACTCAGAACAAAGCAATAATTACTTTAAGGTGATGTAATTAGACACATTTCAGCACGAGACTGATATTTTTGTTCTTATTCTGTCATACTCGCTACCGATGCGCGCTAAAATATACCTTATTACTCAAGCTGTAAGTATATATTTATCGCACCGTGTTTCGTTAAAGGTTCGTTAGTGGTTGCGTTTCGGCTCTAAAATTTTCAAGAATTGCCCCCTGGTAGGTACTTTTTAATGGTGCATAATGTAATCGAAATACTCACTTTCTAGGATAGCAGTGCCGTCATATAGCGGCCGTAACATTAAACATGTCGGCACAGTAAAGAAAGCTGTGTCTTTTTGCTTTCGCCCTGCCATTATACAGGATGTAACAAAACTATAAATAACTATAAACATAGCTATAAATGTACTTCTCACTGGTGATTTTTTACATTAATATTTCTAAACTAGTGGAGGCCCGCGACTCCGAAAAAACAAAATGTCGAAATTATCCGGGATAAAAACATTTTCCCGCGATAAAAAGAAGCATACATGTTAAGTGGGATCTGTCACAATATATTACTGAAAATTGCATCGAAATCGGTTCAGCCGTTACTGAGATTAGCGTGCACAAACGCACAGGCAAACCGACAAAAATTCCAAAAATCATTGTTTTGGGTACCTACTATTGCGTTGATAAAGGTCTCCTATAATATTTTTTCTCATATATCTTCCATGTACAGACAGCGATCCGTCACATTTTTATTATACAGTACCTATAGATAGGTTATTTCTAAAATATTATTAACTCTATTTATCTACAAATCGGGCAGGATTGAGATGTGCTTATCAGATAACAGCTGACAAAGCGAGCATGATATTACCAACTGAATATCCATTTTTGAATGGATCTAATTCTTAAATATACACCCACATGGCTGTGTTATCGAAATGTGGTAGCCAGAAGTGCAGGATCATGAAGCGAGAAGCGAAGGGATCCCATACCCACGTTTACCATAGCGAGATCAGCACCCGGTATGATGAATTTGGTGAGAGCGAGATGTCTCACTTTTAAACGTCAAATCCACAGAGCTAAGTAATAACTAGACAAGTGTTTCTACTTGGTGTGTAAAAAGGGATTGCAAACCACATCTATCAGCCCTAATCCCTTCAGTCTTGGCTCGAGAACGAGTGTCTATTCTAATTCTTAAGTCAATTTTTTACATGCAAAGTACGTCCACTTAGTTTATATAGTTATTACTTAGCTCTGTGGATTTGACGTTTAAAAGTGAGACATCTCGCTCTCACCAAATTCATCATACGGGTTCTGATTTAAAAGATCAGTAGCAAGCTAAGAACGCCCCTGAGTTATCCTTTCAAACACACACAGTTGCCATCTCAAAACTTTGAAAACCAGGATTTGAAGAAGAAATATACATGTGCGAGCCCAGTGACAATACGATTGGAGGGAGTTAGTGGCGTGCGAATTTCAAAACACAGGTCTTTAACACATTCAGTGCCGGTGACTACGTATTTGCTTCTTTTAGGCTTTCTAGAGGTACCGCTGACGCTTATTTGCCTGATGTCGACACCCTTAGAAAATCTGCCGACAGCGAATATGTCAGGAGTTTAAAACTCAGGACGATGCTTAAAAAATATACAGGACAGCCCAGGACATCTCAAAAAACAGGACATGTTAGTTCCACACTAGATCCCTAAGGTCTGGTGTCGTGGGTACTAAGCTACAGTATAGATAAGTATAGAAACATCCTCATTCTTTATATTAATGTTTGCATCTACCAGGATTCGAAATCAGGACCTGTAGCGCAAGCAGGGTCACTACCAACTAACACCAATACGCCGTCATCCTTAGTCGACTCTTACGACATGCACGGAAGGAGATGCAGCTGATGTATTCTAGTGACGCCCCGCATTAACACACCTACGTATTAATTTCAAATTTCACACAAATAGATACCGCACGCGAGTTTTAATAATATTTACATAGCGTGTAACCGCTGATCGTATTTCGCTAAACAAACAAAACAAACAGTTATTATCTGATAACAGTGTGTGGGAAATTTCGTGGTTTTCTAATCGATTTTTGATAAATTTGCGCTTTATTTGTATAACCTGAATAGTATTAGGTAAGCTTTTATTGTGTCAACAGATCTTAGCTTTAGTAATAACGTAATAACCTAACTTCTAGCGACCCGCCCGGCTTCTCATGGGTGCAATGCTGATAAAACATCCAATTGAGTCACTCTATCTATAAAAAAAACCGAATCAAAACACGTTGCGTCGTTTTAAAAAATCTAAGAAAACATAGGTACAGTTAGACACAGACAGTGTTTGTTTAATGCTAGCTATATTATGATGATTTAAGTACAGGGCCGGCCCGCCCATAAGGCGAACGGAGCAGTCGCTCCAGGCGCCAAATCCTAGGGGGCACCTAAATGGTAAAGATATAGGTATACAGGATGATTTTTGGTCGTCAACGGTCCCGAAAACTACGGAATCTCCTCATCATCACGATCATTTTTCTCCATGGAAGCATACCTGGGAAGTGTCTGGTTTCCAAAATATTAGGGTCCTAAGTTGAGTAAATAGACTGCGTTTTTCTGCATAAATGCACATTGACGCGTGTAGCGAGATTTTTTCACGACAAATAATTAATATCTAAAAAAATATTAATAAAGAAATGAAAAAAATTCTTCACCTGAGTGGGACTTGAACCCACGACCTCTGCATTCCGTGCTTACCAATTAATTAATATCTGTCTATTAAAAAACTACCATAAACACTGGACACTATAAATTTCGCCCGATCAAGTTATAATTTTTTTTTTTTTTTTCATCTTTTCCCAGGATTTATTTTGGCATAAACTTACTTTATTTGATGTATAGAGTACGTACCCTTCGTTAAGGGTGGCAACGAAGAAACATTCTGTATGTTATTAGGAGCAAACAGGAGAGGCGCCATAATTGGATTTCGCTCCATTCTAAAATTTACTTCGGGCCGGAGCGGCACTGTTTAAGTACAAACTTACATTCATATACCTACAAACGTCTGTGATTCTGAAACGGGGTAGACAGATTTTCAGGATTGTATACAGGGTGTGGGTGACAGCCAGGCAAATACTGAAATGCTGAATAAGTACCATTGTGTTGAGTTATACGACAGTATACAGGAAATGTATTTTTGATATGATTTTCAGTGATCTTTGCTCTCCGCACGAATTGTATCGGGCGATCCTGTGACAAATTAAATAGGCTTATTGGTTATTGTGTGACACATTGCTGTTTATTGGATCTTTTTTGAATTTTTTCGAGGGCAACTTTTTTTTTGATAATCATATTTTGGTTAAAATTTTATTTTTATCTCATTATCTAAGGCCTAACTAAACCAACAAAAATATTCATGAAAATCTAAAAAAATGATAGAAAATTTTGGAATTTTCCTGCGAAATTTTTCAGTAATTTCCGCATTAGAATCATGGTTTAGCAAATCAACGTTTAGCATAGCGGGGACAGATGTTAAAGATCAGTAACTAGTTGCTAGCTCATCGCCTGAGAGAACGTCCCTGAGTTCCTTAGTCGACTCTTACGACATGCACGGAAGGAGATGCAGCTGATGTGTTCTAGTGAAGCCCCGCATTGTAATAGATTATATTGCACAGGTTAATGTATTTTTTAGTTAAAAGCTATATATAAAATAGGGTATGATATCATAATTTCGGATGGTCCATTAATTAATGCAAATAAACCGGCTTTTAACGTTATCTGTTGTTATCAGATGACGTTAATTGACATTAAGTGGTGAACGGTAGCGAGGCTACTATGTACTATGATCTATGTACTAGGTATTATTTTGTGGAATGTTTTGAAATAAAAAACATTCTACAAAACACCAAAGTCAAGTGAATGCAGTGGAAATGAGAGCATTGAGAAGTATGTGTGGAGTCACTTTGAAAGATAGGATAAGAAATGAGGTGATCAGAAAGAAGTGTGGTATAAATGAGGACGTGGTGACGAAGATTGAGAAGGGTATGTTGAGGTGGAGAGGATGACTGAAAGTACAACAGAAGAGTGGATGGAAGGATTAGAAGGGGAAGACCTTCACCGATCAAATTGGTAAAATTCTAAAGAAGGGTCAGGTCAAGAGTACCCTAAACCACGGAGCGTGCATGAAGAATATCATGAAAGTAGATGAAGCGAAAGAGGTGTGTCAGGATCGTAGCAAATGGAGATCCGTGATCTCTGCCTACCCCTCCGGGAAAGAGGCGTGATTTTTATGTATTTATGTATGTTTTGAAATACCTTTATAAGTTCTTACATATAGCGGTATAAGCCTATCGGTAGCTTTTTAGTCGGAAAGCGTGAGTTCGATCCCAGTCACGGGCCTGTAGCACTGAATTATTTCATGTACAGATTTTTTGACGGCCGATTGGTGTAGTAGGTAGTGACCCTGCCTGCGACGCCATAGGTCCTGGGTTCGAATCCCGGTAGGTGCAAACATTGATATGATGAATATTGATGTTTGTTTCCGAGTCATGGATGTTTCTATACTTATCTATGTATTTATATACCGTTGCTTAGTACCCACGACACAAGACCTTATGGATCTTGTGTGGAACTAAGTTAATGTGTTGTGAAGTGAGTGAATATTTATTTATTTACTAGTGGACGCCCGCGACTCCGTCCGCGTGGACCGCAGAAAAAACAAAATGTCGAAATTATCCGTTGTCGCTGATCGTAAAGACCAGAACTTGGAGGATGTGTCCTTCGATTGGCGTAGGCATCCGATGAGAAAGGATTCTTCGTTTCCAGGCAAACGTGTAAAACGTGAATATAAATACACAAGTAGTTATCGCGGATCTCTCTTCTCTCTTCATCGCTCATCATCACCTCATGATCATCCACCGCCAGGTCTGCCTAGGGCGGCCATAATATGTTTATTCTATGAGCTGATTCTGATTCTCAAAAGCCTAAAAGTATTTGACTAATTGAGCTTGTAAGACAGAATTCAAATTCATTTCAACTTCGAAGACTCAGTTATACACTTATTTTGCTTCACACACAGAAGTACCTACATCCTGTATACTGAAGTACACCCTGTGTACCTAAGTACCTGCTATGTCCACAATAAGTCCATGTCAGTGTCCATTTATCGTAATACAGTAGCACTTACTGTCCATTAGGGAATTATTGATAACAATATAACAATACATTTTACGCAGGCAGATTAGTAGATATAGTACCTTCCCTACCTATTATTTCATATCTATAGGTACTTACGAGTAACTACTAACTTACTTATCTTAAAATCTAACTACAGATGGCGTTACCAAATCTTATAATTAAACTTCATTGAATAATTAAGTCCCAGAACCCGTGATCACGCACATTTTTGAAGCCACTTTTAGTCGGTATAATTGACCTAGTTGAATTTTATTTCTCTTCTTAATGCGTCACATTCAGCCTATTTTTGGGCATATGACCAATTTTTACAACCTATTCATATCCTATATTTTTTGTATGGAAGGATGCGTGCTATAGATGCGTG
Source organism: Carposina sasakii (assembly GCA_014607495.2). Taxonomy (NCBI): domain Eukaryota; kingdom Metazoa; phylum Arthropoda; class Insecta; order Lepidoptera; family Carposinidae; genus Carposina; species Carposina sasakii. The sequence continues at coordinate 6,108,770 of CP053176.1, read as the reverse complement.
CTATAGATGCCTGCTATGGGCTGTCGCGAGTGGTGTAGCTATGAGCAGAGCAGAGTACCTCCTTTGCAGCGGCGCATCTTCCTCGCACAGCTACATAGCTTGGTATTGGTGGAAACGGTTACATATTTTCGTAGCGTAGATTTCTCATCTTCGCAGCATAGCTGCATAGCACATCTCTGGTGGAAGGCACCCTAAGGGCCGACTATTCCAATGGCCTACCTGAAAGATAATTTTGATGCTGCCTTTCTTCAGAACTTGATCAAAATAAAATAGAGATAGCTTTTTCCTTCAAATGTCCTTATGTTAGAACCTAACATAAAGGTTTAATGTAATTGATGGCATAGCAGGCCACATTGTTTTTGTTTTATTCTTTTTTCTATATTTAAATTACTTAACTACAATATGAATTATCGGCAATGTAAGATATATTTAAAATACAGTCCACTAATTTTATTATTATGAATCTGTTAGATATGTATATCTGTACCTAGCTATAAGTAAATAGGCTATACGGTGGCTACGACCCATCGCCTATTAAAAAAGAATAAAGTCAGTATGAAACGGGCCCGCCTTTGGTTTGGTTGTCTCATTTCGTCCTACCCATCATTATACTAAACAGAATCTACAGGATGTTTTTTTGTGGCCACCACTAACGAAGGGTACATACTCTATACATCAAATAAAGTAAGTTTATGCCAAAAAAATGCTGTTTTTTTTTATTACTTGATCGGGCGAAATTTATAGTGTCTAGTGCTTATGTTAGTTTTTTTATAGACAGATATTAATTATTTCTCATGATAAAATCTTGCTACGCGCGTCTATGTGCATTTATGCAGAAAAACGCAGTCTATTTACTCAACTTTGGATCCTAATATTTTGGAAACCAGACACTTCCCAGGTATGCTTCCATGGAGAAAAATGGTCGTGATGATGAGGAGATTCTGTAGTTTTCGGGAACGTTGACGACCAAAAATCACCTTGTATTTATTTATTTAAACGCTAGTTGCTAAGCCGACATTGGTCCTTTACTCTGATATCTGTTCATGGAGTATTTGATTGGATTTTAGAGTTGTATTATTGTTGGTCCAAACGTGCTATTTGTAGCTCACTTTAGTCTACCTATAACTAAACACTCATATTATTCATGTAGCCGTAATATAATATACTAGTGGACGCCCGCGACTCCGTCCGCGTGGACTACAGAAAAAAAAAATGTCGAAATTATCCGGGATAAAAACATTTTCCCGGGATAAAAAGTATAAAAGCCTATATGTTAAGTGGGACCTGTCACAATATATTCCTGAAAACTGCACCGAAATCGGTTAAGCCGTTCCTGAGATTAGCGTGCACAAACGCACAGACAGTCCCTTCCCGTGGGAATTTCGGAAAATCAATTCTTAGTGCTTCCCCGCAGTCTCCGATTTTAGCTTCACATGTACAGCGGTTTTTGTAAAAAAATTGAATTCCCGTTAGTCCCCTTCCCGTGGGAATTTCGGGAAATTCGTTCTTAGCGCTCCCTCGCAGTCCCTAATGAACGTACAGGTCTAATTTCGAATTCATATGTATCGCTTGTCGTAAAAAAATGAATTCCCGTTTGTCCCCTTCCCGTGGGAGTTTCGAGAAATCCGTTCCTAGTGCTTCCTCGGGGTCCCAAATAAACAAATATGCCCAACTTAAGATTCATATGTGTAACCGTTTTCATAAAAAATAATTAATTCCCGTTGGCCCCCTTCCCGTGGGAATTTCGGGAAATTCGTCCTTAGTGCTTACTTGCAGTCCCTAATGAACATCTATGCCCAATTTCAGCTTAATATGTATAGCGGTTTTCGTAAAAATTATGAATTCCCGTTTGTCCCCTTCCCGTGGGAATTTCGGGAAATCCGTTTTTAGTCCTCCCTTGCTCTCCCCAATGAACATATATGCCCGATTTCAGCTTCATATGTATAGTGATTTTCGTAAAAAATATAGAATTCCCGTTTGTCGCCTTCCCGTGGGAATATCGGGAAATTCTTATAGCCTATGTTCATCCAGGTCCTATAAGGATTCTAACGGTGAAAGAATTTTTAAAATCGGTCCAGTAGTTTTTGAGCCTATTCATTACAACCAAACAAACAAAGTTTTCCTCTTTATAATATTAGTGTAGAAAAATCACAATTCACAAACAAAGAAATAACACTCCATCCAGCTTAGTAGAAATCGCGCATTAACCAACTTCCAAAGCATTGTCTGTCTGTGTGTATAGCACTAGACTCCAGTTCACACAATAACTCCTATGCCTGATTTGGGTACTAAAATGTTTTGTATGCAGTGACACAGATAATGTAGTCATGCTCATAGTAACTAGCGCCATCATCCAAAGGAACTGTTTGGTGTAACGAACACTACATACGGCTCGACAATTGTCTATATAACGATAGGTAAGTTGGCGCGATTAAAACAATTAGCGCGGAGAGAAACTGAGCGCGTAATGGTGTGGGGTAAGTGATAAGATTGGAGCGCTGGGAGCGCGCGATGTTAATTTTACGGTATTTGTACGCCTATGAGCAATTCAGGGGTGAACCGTTCACGTCTATAAACTCTCTAAACGTATGCGTACAATAAATAGGCGCTCAACCGAACAAGCTATTATAGACGGTGTTACCACACTTATGAATCTTTACTGTACATAGTATTCACTTAAGTATTTCAAAATTCTAGCAGCACCTTTCAACATCATAGCAGCGGTCTGTAGCATCACCTCTCCCTCCTTCCACAAAGCAGCAGATAAGATCTGTTGCGACTGTTCACCATCGTAATTACTCCAATGACGTCCACTGTGACCTGCTGGAAACGGCTTGCATACTGCAGATATCCGCGATCCTGGCTAGGTTTTCTGTCCATCTCGCTGATGGCCTAACTAAGGGTCGAGAGGTCGAGACACACATTTAACACGAAATGCGATAACACGCCGAAAATGTATGGAGAGTGGGGATCGCCTGGGGTGCTGTTAACAGTGTGTCATTGGCCATATAAAATGTATATGATTGATATGTACTGACAAGCGTGTCGTCACACGTCATAATACAATTTTTTCCAGGAGTTTGCTTTTATGTAAATTCACGTGACGATGTTTGATCTTAATGAAATGAATATTTTTCAAAATTGTACAGTTTTAAAGCAAAATGTTTACTTTAAAAACCCGCTATCCGCTTATGCCTCACACCAAGCGATACAGTGGGGGCAGAACGGGGCTGTCGAGCGCCAATTTGTCGGGTAATAGCTCCCCGGCCGGATCTTTAATCTGGTAGCTAATTGGATGGCTGGCAGGGACGGAGTAGGGGACCGGGGATTTTTAAATACATATACATACAAGCTAGAACTGCAAGATCACGAAGGAAATCCAAGAGCCACATAGCGGAGTTAAGGTGATTGTAGAATAGAAAATTTTCTCGAGCATTTCTGTGTAATGTTAACGTTCTTACGATTAGTACAATACAGGTAAAAGCTAAGTTCCGTTCCAAACCATTTCTGATTGGTCACCGTGAAAGGTACTCGTATGTACCTACACTATAACATAACGGTACAAAAGGGAATATGCGTCTGACACGAAAAAGATTTTTTATATTTTATTCGAAAGATATTACAAATACAAACCGGAATAGTGCAAAAATAACATCAATCGGTTAGTAAATACCAATGTTACATGAGTTTAAAAGTTTGAACAATTTAACGAAAAAAAATATTACAACATAAAAGGAGACATACAATTTTACCCAAATTTTGAATTATCTCCAGGCGATGAGCTTTCACTGCCCTCCTAGCATGATCATGCATCGTGGATATCGTATCGTTCGTTCCGAAGTAGGTACATCCTTAGACCGCAGAGGCATGCTCTGCTGGCTGTGCCGCCAGCACGCACCGTGGCTCACAGGAACTCGCCGCTTCTCCGAGCTTTGGTGCTGCTTAATGCGAATGTGACTTGTTTGCAAGCGGATGGACGGTTGTGTGTCGGGATTGTTTAAGGTACTGTGAAATAGCAAATGATAGGTAACAACTATATGTCTTAGTTCGTAATTTATATACTTCATTATTTACCTGCTTTAAATTATTTATCTTTCAAGGCGCATTGGAGCAAGCTGTAATGCTTTGAAAATGCTTTCAATAAAATAAAAAAAACACCTACTAGAGCATTTACTTGTAACAGAAAACGAACCGATCTATGATTTATCTTATCGTACCTTCGGTCTGAGCCTTCGGTAGAACAACGGTATAATTGCGTTTTGCATTTTTTTACAATAGGGTATATGCATGAATTTTTTTATTTTTATTTTTAAGGTATTCTATGTAAAAAATGAATAAAGTTTGCCCTTGGAATGGCACATCTAACTTTAACCGTTCTGGATTTACAGCAATTCAAAAATACGAGCCGGCAAAATGTTTTTGAAACGCTCCGTTTGCTCCATACTAAGATGGCAAAGACTTTGACGTCATAATAGACAACCGTCTCAAATTAGTATGGGGAAAAAAATTCAATATTATTTTATAAACGTAATATTTTATATTTTGTTTATTGTTGTCAATAAAAATTGTTTATTATTAGGTGCAGATATTAATTAAGTATTTATTAAATCAATGAGATAATAATAGAAAATTGTATATAGGTACTTATGTTTAAATTATTGCCAAGGCATTTGGTGTATTGCTCAAAGAAAATTACAATGCGAGTGAAAAAGAAAGAAAAATCTGTGCTTCGTTAATGAGTGACAGAGACAGCGATAGGGGTTGCGTTAATCAACTCTGTGTTGTCAGGGGCGGATTTGGGGTGGGTTCTTTTATTAAAGTACTTTTTTAAAAACATAGTGAGTTGGTATTTGCCACAACTTCTACTATGACGTGTTACTTTTATACCTACTTTACATCTATTCTATGTGTAATTCCGACGTTTAAAGCCTATACTTATAACTGACAAGTTTCATCGAAATCCGCACATTTGATATTATTTTGTGATGCGGAAACATACTTAATATATCTCGTATATACAATTAACATATTACAAGAAAGTTGAGAAATATCATAAACGTTTTAAATAATCAAATTGTATTTTGTACGTTGTGAGAAGAGGACTTTTGAGCTAGCTGGACATTTTGCGAATCGTTTACTTGTATCGCGGGGAAAGGAGAATCTTAGCTGAAGTTGTGTGCTGCCATCTATTATTACTTACTTACTTAAAAAAGTACCCCACTAGCGCTAATGGAGTCATGCGGCCAAAGGATGAACTATAATGATCTGTCACCGACTTTCTTTTTTATCTACATATTAGTAACGTGATGCAAACACAGATGGCGTTAATATTTTTAAGATTTGTATGCTGCCATCTATTATTTTATTTTGTAATTACTGAAAAGTAGCCCACTAGCGCCAAGGAGCCATGCGGGTAAAGAATGTACTAGTTTGATCTTCTCCCTGTAGTCATAGATGGCGTTATAATTTTTAAAGTTTGTGTGCTGCCATCTATTGTTTTATTTTGTAATTACTGAAAAGTAGCCCACTAGCGCCAATGGAAGCCATGCGGCCAAATGTACTAATTTGATCTGCCACTGTCTCCGTTCCTTATGCAGCCGATGTAGGTAGATGTTTACATAGAAAAAGCTCCAGCGGCTTGCCTAGCTGCCGCATTACGGCCGACATGACGGCGAAATGACGCTACCGCTAATCTAGGAAACCGACCCTAAACGTCCTTAACTTTTTGTCAAAAAATTATAGCACAACTATACTACTGTATAGGCAGGCGCAGGGGCACAACTAATGGGATTTTGATAGATATTATAAAAGTAGAATATTAAATAAGTGCTTCTGTAGCTTAGGATATATATATAAAAAACACCCACATATAGGCTAAAATCTTTAATATTAACAACAATATACTCTACATGTTACAAGAAACGATCATATAAATAGAGACTACGGGGATCCGCAATTTTGAACAGTTTTAAACTGTTGTCGCATTCCTTTTTGGTAACATTCACTATGTTCTGCTATTGGTGTCTCTTTCGCACTAACCAGTTTTGCTTACGAGTTATAGAGACGGAGATAAGGTTTTGTACGAGCAGCCATTTTGGAAAATATTGGCGGGAATATGTATAAAGCGAAAAAGAACATTTTAATACATATTCTTAAAACCCGAAAACGTCTTCTGAGTCAATTTTACATAATAATAATGAGAAGACAATGTCGTAAGATCTCCTAAAAAGTCACCTGTTTAGGAGATTTTACGGTAGACGACTTTTATTGTATTTCATAGATAACCATTATCTAACGTGTCATTTGTAAAAATTTTAACATATTTATGTCAAATCTTGCCTTAAATCGACGTCAAAAGATTTATCTATCTCGTCCTATTTCGCCTATATCTTCATCTCTTACACTCCAAAACTGGTTAGAACTAGATTTTCAGCAGCTAAGACGAATTGAACACACATCATGAGACTATTTTACAAAAAATGAGTCCAGATAATGAAGCAAACAAAAGAGGGAAATGCGCCAATCTTTGTGGTTTGTGCAGCGCAATGTGAACTAATCACAGGCAGACAATTGCGTTCTATGTACTCGTACCTCCGTCGCTATAAATAAACAACTGTCATATGAACATATGGTGCTTGTAACAAAATTATTTCAGTTCTTTTTAACACAAAGTAGGTTACTAAGTAAATAAATAAATGTTTTTGACTTTTATTATATAAGTCTAAAGTTTTTGACATAAAATTGAAGAAAATAAAATTGTTAGCAGAAATTCCGTGAATTATCGGTTTTAGCTAAGATTTTTTGTTTAGTTCTATAAAAATATTTAAACATTGTTTATGTTAAACGTGTAATTTGACAGATATTTTGTTGTCAAATGTCATTTTTAAACAGTATCTATTTCATTTAGAACTTGTGTTGAAAGGAACTTAGCTCATTTAAAAAGAACTTTATATTTGCTTCAACATCTAGAACTCCTATAGGTCTGCTAACACCGAAACGGGTTACCAGCGTGAGTTTATGTACACAATACAGTTTTACATGATTATTTTAATATAGACACAGAAAATCCTGTCAATGTATACCATACTGAAAAACCCCAATTATGACAATTTCATGGAATAGTTCTTTTGAAACCTCATGATTGCAACTACAGTCGAGCGGAGAAACCAGATCACTGTTTTTACCCGACTGCGCCAGGAGGGTTATGTTTTTCGAGTGTATATTATAGTATATTTCTTTGGGACGCTCTGGACTCGAGTCTAAACGTCTTGTCGCAATTAAGGTTGAGAGGTATCATTAGATTAGTTCCATACATCAATATATTCGTATTACGCAGTTGGTTTGTTTCTATAAATAAGGTTATTTTCACTATAATGTTAACACTGAAATCGTTCAAGAGAACTATTCGATGAAACTAGCCTGGCCTGAAAAACCCATCATTTTGTACACCATTCTATGCGCTGCTTAACTTTTTAAGTCGTCAATCTATTAATCTATATGACTTACGCTAAAGTACACAATATGAATGAAAGAGACAGATAGAGTTTTCGTACATCGCCTTAGCTCCTTTTTCAATAGCAGAACGGTTGTATGAGTGAGACAAAACATAATAAATTAACAGTACTTACGTGTAGGTATTTGACTTGAATATGTTAAGCAAGGATTATGAACGCTCGTGCAATGCGATAAGTTTTAATTTTGCGCGATAATGACATATCACAGACTAGGTAAGTACAGCTATACAAGGTTAATGATGAGAATGGATAGATAGCGGAGCCACTTATCGGACGCAAGACAGAACCACAGTTCTTAGAACGCGATGTCGAAGTTTCTTAGAGTGATTGAAATATACATGTTTTTTCGTTGCCTCCCTTAACGATCAAATAAGGTAAGTATATGCTGGGAAACGATGTAAATTTTTTTATTTATTTTTTATTACTTGATCGGGCGAGATTTATAGTGTCCAGTGTTTATGCTAGTTTTTTCATAGACAGATATTAAATATTTCTCGTGAAAAAATCTTGCTACACGCGTCAATGTGCATTTATGCAGAAAAACGCAGTCTATTTACTCAACTTTTGACCCTAATATTTTGGAAACCAGACCCTTCCCAGATATGCTTCCATGGAGAAAAATGATCGTGATGATGAGGAGATTCCGTAGTTTTCGGGAACGTTGACGACCAAAAATCACAATGTATACATGGGCCATACAATAACTAGTGGCCCGGTGGGGCCGGAAACGCTTTCCTTTTCACCATCCCCACATGGTTATGTATAACTATATTGCTTGTTAAAAAATATTTTTGTTTTTGACATGCCTTAACTTATATTGCATTTTAAGTACGACTTGTCATTATTAAAAAGCTTTATAGAGACACTAATTATGTGAGTTACTTTTTAAAAGCCTCATAAACAATTTTATAGTGTTCACTATGGGTGCGCCCACCACCGGGCCCTACACCCTCCACTGACCCTCGGATCTGATAACTCATAACTGCGAAAACAGGCACTTGCACTAACTACAATCGCCACGAGAAACCAGACCCGAGCACCTAGCATGCAAGACATTACATTGCACTATTCCGAAATGAAAAACTAGATAAATAATCTACATATGTTTCGCCAACAACCGTGGCATCCTCAGGATTATAGAAATTAGTAAATTAGTAAACCACAAATTATTTTGAAACTCTAAAACCCCAAGACATTCATTGTAGTTAGTGTAAGTGCCTGTTTTCGCAGTTACGAGTTATCAGATCCGAGGGTCAGTGGAGGGTGTAAAATTTTATATTGTCAAAAAACATAGTAAAAGCTAAACACCTGCACGTAACATACATTAACATAGACAAAAATTATATAAACAAAACTGTTATTACATAAAACTGGTTGAATCTTAGACACTAAGTTAGATGTTAACTTAACAGGTACTTTATTGTATTAAATTCGAGGATTATTAATACAAATCGATAACTTCTTTCATTTTTGAAGTCGGTAATTTTTATTAAGAAGATGCAAGCGAAAGAGGTGTGTGTGTCAGGGCCGCCGGAAAAAAGCTTGATTATATTTAAAATACAATCCGTGCTTCAGTTTTTAAACGTAAAATAATGTTGAAATAGTTTTACTTCATTTCTTATAAATGTTGTGCTAGCCCAGGGATGGGCAAACTACGGCCCGCAGGCCGGATCCGGCCCGTATGAGGTTTTAATCAGGCCCGCCGATCGTTTTTCAGAAAAATTTTAATATCAAAAATTCAAATTGTATTATATTTTTAGACCTTAAAATATTTTATCTACACTTAAAACATTTAAATATCGTATTTTTTATTACAATACTGCTAAGGTGACAATTTTTTTATGTGAAAAAGTATAAAAATAAAAAAAAATCATTTAAGTTTCTAAAAAACAATGTTTTTAAACTTTACGCTTAGTAGCCTTGCCCCAAGTGTTTTTAATTAACCGGCCCGCGGCAATATTTTTTTAAATTTTCTGGCCCGCGACAAATTTTTTTTTTATTTACCGGCCCGCGATGAAAAAAGTTTGCCCACCCCTGTGCTAGCCTGTAATTATGACACATAATATATTATCTTGTATCTTAACGGAGCCGTTATGTGTTATTTTGGCTCTCTAATTTATTTTTAAATAGGTAAGCATGCTTAACATGGCTTGGTGAATCTCTTTTCTTGATCTTGCAGGGTCATATGTTATCTGTAAATTATTAATTAAGATCCTTAACTACATATGAATGCAATAAATGATTGAGTATTGGCTATCTACCCCATTTTGGTAACTCACCCGCGTGTATTATGTGTCTGTATGTCGGAAAGTTCTAGAGTGGATACCACGTATCGGCAAACGCAGCGTGGGAAGGCCACCGAGGTGGACTGACGACCAGCACCCGTATAATGAATTTGGTGAGAGCGAGATGTCTCATTTTTAAACGTCAAATTCATAGAGCTATTAATAACTAGATAAATTAAGTGGATGTACTTTGCATGTATAAAATAGACTTAAGAATTAGAATAGACACTCATTTTCGAGCCAGGACTAAATGAATTAGGGCTGATATATTTGCAATCCCTTTCTACACACCAAGTAGAAACACCTGCCTTGTCTAGTTATTGCTTGGCTCTGTGGATTTGACGTTTAAAAGTGAGACATCTCGCTCTCACCAAATTCATCATACCGGTGCTGGCCAAGGTCGCGGGCGTCGGTTGGATGCAGGCTGCTTCCGACCGGTCGGAGTGGAGGTTGTTGGGGGAGGCCAATAATCACTGTTTTATTTAAAACGCTGAAATAAGGGCATTCCTTTAGTTATACTTTCTATTTTCACACTAATAATCTATCCGAATGTAACACAATAAAGCGAATAGCATCGGTAACAAGAGGGACATTATACAAACAAATTAAGATACTAAAAGACAATATAAAACTTAATTTAACGGCACAAATTTACATAGAGAATTCGTCTCTGTGTGTATCATGATTTCATTTTGAGAACATCCCTTTTTATTAGTGACAGCTTCTCGGTTAAGAAAAACAGAGAAGGATGCACGTTGCGCTTAAATCAAAATTACCTTGTAATGATCTTGTATCACCATCTCTTTCCGTCCTACTAAAACTAAATAAGCTAGAATGAGAAAAACGAAACCATGACAAACAAATAGAAACTCTAGAAGACGTAAAATAAATTTTCAAACCTCATTATTAACTTAACGCCATCTTGCGTCGAAAACTTGAACTATTTTGACAACACGCAACTGACTGTCACACGCGTTCGAAAATGTGATTTGACGCCTTCCGCACGCGAATAAAAAGGAAAACTATAGACATAACTGAAAAACTTAAAATATTAAGGCAATTTTCATAGTCACATCCGTTGGTGAGTACTCGAAGAGACGCGTGAATATAGCGATTAGTGACGTCATAATTGTTGTTCGCCTTCATTGTAGAAGTCATTTTAATGCTTAGTACATTAATGGTTTTTTTTATTTTTTTATTAGACACTTTTCAAACACCGTTTAAATGACAGTTGACGTCGAAATGTGTATCTGTCAAGTTTGCCTATGGTTAACTTAAGCAATTTCAAGTTCCTTGTAGCAACACCGACATGTCTCAAAAATTAAGGAAAACCAACCTATTTAGCAACCTTTTGTATTCATTCCCTTATTTGTCAAAACCCAGGGTTATCTTATGGGACTAAAACTATGACGTCACTAAGAGCCTAAATGAATTATTTATTTTATTAATATTAATAAAAAAATCACTAAATTTTAGTAAGAATTATTTAAAAAATGACTAGTTTAAGTTCACTGTGAGATCTTGACGCGCTTTCGAGTTTTCTCCGCATCCATCTCTTTCTCGCACTGTACATTTACTGCAGTTGAAAAGAGACAGAACACACCTAACAAATCTACATTTATCTCGTTCCTACAGTCAACATATGTCTATCCTTTTCGCACGGTAAATCTTAAATCTCATATTATGCAGTCGTCTCTTTCACACTGTACAGTGGAAGAGAGAGATAATCGTATTGTCGTTGAATCACTCTTCTTTCTAATGAATGAAGAATTGTGTGCGTAACTTATCTTGGGGCCTTTTCATTGCCCCCCCCCCACCACAAACCTATCTAGGGGCCAATTCTCAAAAAATCTCGAGTGGAAACGAAACCGAAACGAAACCGTTGTAGACGCTCAGAACAAAGCTATAATTACTTTACGGTGACGTGATTAGTCACATTTCATCACGAGACAGATATTTGATTTTATTCCGTCATACTTGCGGCTACAGCATGCTAAAATATACCTTAATACTTCAGCGGTAATATCATCACTTCGCACCGCGTTTCCTTAACGGTTCGTTAGAGGTTGCGTTTCTGCTTTAAAATTTTGCAGAACCGCCCCCCTGACTGGAAAAATCGGCCCTTAGTAAAGAAGGTCTCATAAGGCGATAGTGTATTAGAAATAGACATATTTGTTTTGTTATCATGCCTTTGAGCATATTGTCAAGTTAAATCTTTATTTACAGTTCACTTTCTTGAGTGTGTACTTGTACATACATCATTAATACCTTTTGTTATACAGGGTGTAATAGAAGGTGTTCCTGTGTCTCTAACTTGATCAAGTGTTACATAATGACATAATTAAGTTTATCTTTCATATAGGTTATCTATCCAGCCCCTATAAATCAAAGTAACTTGATGATGATCTCCGACCGTATATCGGCCAAGGCGACCGATCTCTACGGAGATTGGCCAGGTACGCAGGAGATATTATAGTGCACAAGTGTGTGCACAAACGCAGATGCACTCTCTATTCCGTTACTCTCATAGTCCGATGGGACGGAAAGCCGACGCGACCGGAGAGAGAGATCAGGCGCAGGACTAACGGTTTAACGTCCTTTCCGAGGCACGAGCTAAATGACAATTTTGCAACATTAAAATCTGTACATGAAATAAATCTATTGGTACAGGCCCGTAACTGGGATCGAACTTACGCCTCCCGCTTGAATGGTGCACGTCTTAACCACTGGGCTATCACCGCTCCAAATCAAAGTAACTTATACGGGGTATAAGAGAAATCCCTTGTTATACACCCTATTCAGATCTCTCTCCGGTCGTGTCGGCTTTCCATCGGAGTATAAGAGTGTCGGAATAGAGAGTGCATCTGTGTTTGCGCACACATTTGTGCATTATAACATCTCCTGTGATCTTTCTCTCTGTTCACTATAGATAACCTATTCACTCACATTTACGACTCGAAATCATGTAAATTCCTTAGTTGTTTAGGTATTTCTACATACTATCTGGTAACGTAAACAAAAAATCACATTTTGTGGCTAGGTTCTCTATAGTGGGCTATTTTCATTTCGCTTAACATACTCCTTTTTTACACCCTGTATAAGTTATATCGTTAGTTCTTATGCACATGGATATTAAAATCCGCGATATCTCATATATCACACATTTTTATATACAAGAAAAATTCGACGAATCAAATAATTTATAATAGCTAAAACCTTACTCACATAACATAACGATACAGGTAAACGTGGTAAATAATGGACATAGACTTAGTTCATACTTGCTTGCTAATTTGCATACAATCACGCCTTTATCCCTTACGGGGTAGGCAGAGCACCAAGGGCCGATAGAACCACATGGTGCCACTTCTGACCAATTTTGAGGGTATAGTTGAGATGTACAAGTTCGGTTAGTAGTGACAGGTGGTCAGCCCATCGCCTACAAAACACCAAGACCCTCTTGTCCCTCTACTGACTTGTACAATATGCCCGGGAAGAGAAGCAGCTGTAGTATACGTTTTTGTTTTTCACTCCCAGAGCAGCATAGAAGAAAGTTGAAATTCATTAGTCATTCGAATGATTTTATAATTAATTTGAATTAAAAACTAGAATGGAAATATAGATGATCCTGAATGATCGAGTCATGGCTAAGAATACGGAGGTTAGCCTCCTTTAAAATATTGATTTAAGGCGCTGTTATTAGGCAAAAGAGGCATTTTAGAACATATAAATAATATACTTGTCCGATTACCACTGCTCCAATTTTTATATATGTTTTTATTTAAACCTGTATGAAGTTTTTAGCTAACGTAAAAACTCAATTACTAAGAATTCTCGATAGAATTTTGATTTCGAAATTTGCTTTTTGACGTTCTATTAACTTAATCAAATAACTTGAAAACTATTGTGAATATGAACACGAAACTTGCTTAGTTGTATAGCGCTTTATGAAATTTAGTTTGTGGCAAAAGTACTTTTTTTTTGTAAAATTTGTACATAATTAACAATTAACTAAAAACCAAATATTGCGCTGGTTGCGGATGCGTCCCGCTATACGTCTACCTCACTCCCTCATTAGGTGTTTGAGGGAGTAAGGTAGACGTACTGCGTGTTCATCTATAGGAGCGCCTTAAAGTGAGTCTATTTATTTGATTCGTCGAAGTGTTATTGTTATATATTTTCAAATCATATCATTTTATTGCATACAAAGTTTGATTTGATTTATATGTAATAATTTTATATTAACGTCGAATATTTCTTGAATCAGGGTGTGGACGTCTAGGCGCGTTTAGAACTGGAAAAATCAAAAGAAAACTATAATGAGATACATACATACATACATATAGTCACGCCCATTATCTCCTGAAGAGATTGGGCCGAAGCATGAAGAAGGTATAAAAGAGGAGGTGGGACTATGAACTGAGTCGTGTGGCAATCGTGAGGCCATGACGTCATGATAGGGGCGGAGCTTCAGCGCCAGTGTAACGCAGTAGCTGTAATCACACGCTTATGCGTATTAGTTTGACTAGTCACTACAAGGTGGTTTCTATGTAAATGGGCAGGGCTACAGTGTTAAGATGCTCCCCTCGTCCCATACTTCACCCCCGCTTCGCGGCACACTATTTTTTTTATGAAAATATACTAAGCCGCTGCTCCTCTTTTATTTCTTTTCCATGGGCAGAAGTGTGCAAATTAGCCTATTAAGTAATACGGCAGAGTAGAATTCGTACCACCCCATGCCTGCCCGTGGGTATCGTACGAGGCGATTAAGGGTTTCCGGGAGGTGGGCAGCAGCGCCTCTCGTACTGACAACATAGTCCGAAAATCACACTGCGGTCACCAACCCGCCTGCCCAGCGTGGTGACTATGGGCAGAACCCCCTGCGGCAGTAGCCTTGTGGCGTGCCCTGGGGGAGGCCTACGTCCAGCAGTGGAATGAAGTAGCAGGCTGAAGAAGTAGCCTATTAAGTACCACATGGTAAAATTTAATTATAGTAAGACTTCAAATACATTTTTATGAATAGATACCGACATTTCTCGGTTTACTTTAAACGAAATCTAGCTTAAGAATTTTTATAATGTTACTAGTGGACTCGACAGACGTTGTCCTGTCCCACGTCCTAATTACAAACATTCTGAAATAAGCTGTAACAATCTGGACCGATATGAGAACATTATCTAGTTGACCGAATTGTGAATCTAAACCATTCTCGAACCCACTTGAACACACACAAAAAATTTCATCAAAGTCTGTCCAGCCGTTTAGAAGGAGTTCAATACAAACACACGAACAGAAGATTTATATATAAGGTCTATTTTTTTTTCAATATTTCGGAGTAGGTCCCATAGTGAAAGTTGTTTCTGTTTACCTATCTAGTTTCGTGTCAAAAGATAATCACTAATTTTGGATAGACCTTATACAGGGTGTAACAGAAAGTTAAGCGAAAAGCTGTATAAATAGCCCACTATAGAGAACCTATTTCCAAAATTTTAAGACTCGAAATCACATTTTTATTTTTCAAGATTGTATGAAAATTCCTGAGATATTTAAAAATTCTCCATACTATAGGGAATAATAAACATGTGATTTCGGATCTCAAATTTTGTGGATAGGTTCTTTATAGTGGGCTATTTACATAGCTTTTCGCTTAACATACCCTTTTTGTTACACCCTGTATAGCTATAAAAATTGTTTCTTACATGGTATATAATAATCTATTTAACTTACCCTGATGTACTGGCGCTGGCGAACCTCGAACCCACGTCCCTGGTGCTAACTGTATGAGAAAATATATATATATCTCACTACATATTATAAAACAACTAGCGCTTCGCATGGGTACAATGCTGATACCATAAACATAAACCTTTCTCTTGAATCACTCTATCTATTTCAAAAAACCGCATCATAATCCACAATAAAATATTTTCTCGGGATAAAAAGTAGCCTATGAGTTATTCTGATATATAAGCTACATTATTGTGAAGTTTCATCAAAATCCATTCAGTAGTTTTTGCGTGAAAGAGCAACAAACATCCTTACATGCAGCCTCACAAACTTTCGCGTTTATAATATTAGTAGGATAGAAATAAGATACATACATGGAGAAGAAATAAAAGAGGAGTAGCGGCTAAGTATATTTTCATACAGAAATAGTGTGCCGCGGAGCGGGGGTGAAGTATGGGACGAGGGGAGCATTGAACACTGTAGCCCTGCCCATTTACATAGAAACCACCTTGTAGTGACTAGTCAAACTACTTGCTCATTATCAATATGGTTCAAGATTGTCTTACTAGTGCAATTACTCATCACTAGATGGCAATATTATATGACGTTTTAGTAATAAAGTACCCTGATAAAAGCGCTAGTGTCTTTGTAATTTTAATACGGTTACATTTCGGAGCACAAGCGTGTGGTTACAGCTACTGCGTTACACTGACGCTGAAGCTCCGCCCCTATCATGACGTCATGGCCTCAAGATTGCCACACGACTCACTTCATAATCCCACCTCCTCTTTTATACCTTCCTCATGGATACATACCTGTTGCCTAGATAAATACATAGGTCGATAATGGGGCGTGAACACGCGATTCTGTCCCGCTCTCTCTTGCGGGTTTTGCGTATATTTCGTCGCACTCTGACCGTCCTTCTCATAGTTTGTCTCCCTCTCTTGTCTATATTGTCTGCGATTGTCTTGTCTATGGTAATTTTGGAAGTCGTTGCGGCGGTCTTGATTGTCTGTGGAAGAGTTTTATAATAGTGTATTTTATATTATTAATTTTTATATTATTATTAATTAAAAAAATATGCCTTTTAAGGCACATTATAGAGAGATGCTTCTATGCTGCTCTGGAAGTAAAAAAAAACGTATAATACTACAGCCGCTTCTCTTCCCGGGCATACTGTACAAGTCAGTAGAGGTACAAGAGGGTCTTGGTGTTTTGTAGGCGACGGGCTGACCACCTGTCACTACTAACCGAACTTGTACATCTCAACTATACCCTCAAAATTGGTCAGAAGTGGCACCATGTGGTCCTATCGGCCCTTGGTGCTCTGCCTACCCCGTAAGGGATAAAGGCTGGATTATATGTATGTATATATATGTGTGTATGTTATAGAGAGGTAACATGTAATTAACTTACAATTATTATGCGTGTTTTTAGCCTGCATACTCCTAATAGAGTTGACTATAGCTCGAGCCGCCGACGTCAGGCGAGTTTCGTCATTTACAGGAGGCCTGAAACGTGTTCACAACACATTAACCTAGTCCCACACTAAGATCCTTAACCCTTAGTAGCCTGATTTACGAAAGTGATTTTTTTTTTAAATATTATTGTGTTTGCTTGAGGGTCTAGATGAAGGGAAAAATAGCTAAAAAAATCACAATGATTTTTAATTTTGTTGGAAAGAATATTATACAACAGTAAAATACGAACAGCCAACCTATAAAAAAAAAACTAATAGTAATGTGAACATTCAGTTTAAAAGATTGGTATCAAAATTGAAATTGAAAATTTCAGTGCAGTAATTATTCGAGATTGTATGGAACAGCTGTTTTTTTTTACTATTTCGAAGTTGGTCCCAAGTGGAGTGAAAGTTGTTTCTTTTTATCTACCAAGTATCGTGTCAAAAGCATATAGATAGGTATAGAAACATCCATGACTCAGAAACAAACATCGATATTCATCATATCAATGTTTGCACCTACCGGGATTCGAACCCAAGACCTATGGCGCCAGGTGTATTGTAGAACATGCTATAGGTATAATAAAACGGCTAGGCATTCGAACAATATACATACATACAGTCCATTACAAATCCTAGATAGATAAAAAAAATTACTACAAAAATCATTCTGTACAAGGGCGAGTTTGATGCCTTGCAAGGCCTCATTCTCTACCAGCTAACCTGGTTACTTTAGTTCAGTGGTTCCCAAAGTGGTCTATGTGGACCCCCAGGGGTCCACAAGGGACTCGATGGGGGTCTACGTTGGCGTGAAAAAATGGGATTTCACAATTAATTTGTATGTGGTGTAAGTATGTAGGGGGTACACCAGAACCAGTTAACTTTTGAAAGGGGTCTATGAAAAATGGAAGTTTGGGAACCCCTGCTTTAGTTAGACAGTAATTCTATCCTAGAACGCGATATCGAAGTTTCTTACAATTGGGATATACATGTGCCAAACAATAACTAGTGGCCCCGTGGGGCCGGAAGCGCTTCCTTGGTATACAATGTAAGATGTCATATTTATTTCTTAACAGTACTAAACTATATACAGGGTGTAACAGAAAGGGTATGTTAAGCGAAAAGCTGTATAAATAGCCCACTATAGAGAACCCATTTCCAAAATTTGAAACTCGAAATCACATTTTTATTTTTCAAGATTGTATGAAAATTCCTGAGATACTTAAATATTCTCCATACTATCGGGAAAAATAAACATGTGATTTCGGATCTTAAATTTTGTGGATAGGTTCTCTATAGTGGGCTATTTACATATATTTATATTTTATGTATATATTTTTATTTTATGATTATTTTCACTATTTCGGAGTTGGACTTCGAAGTTGTAAAGTTGTTTCTTTTTACCTACATATTTTTCGTGTCAAATATAATCAGTACTTTTTGGTAGACCTTATATACCTACTCACCCCCTGTTAGCATTATAGCTTGCCGTCCCGTTCCCGCCGCGGCGCCGCCAATCCTCCGTCCCGCTCTCACTCACAGTCATGGTCGACATTTGATCTTTCACCTGTGATAATTTCGTCGCCATATCGGTAGAATTTTGACGACTGAAAATAAAAAGAAAAATGAAGGTTATTAAGATACAGAAAGTCTATTTCAAAAGACATACATAATATAAATTAATAATCATTTATTTAACCTTTAACTATGGACGTTCAATTTTTGTTACACTACTATGGACGTGCGGCCTTACAGACCGCTGTCTTTACGGGCTGGTTTCTATATTGATGAGTAAATATTGTATCATTTTGTGTTTTTATGCCATAGAAGAGTTACCAAATGTTAATAAAAGATGTAATTTAATTGAAAAATGTATTTATTTTAAACGAAATCTAACGATAAACAATTAAGGGCAATTTTCCGACTTTTCCAGCTTGAGATCACTTTATAGGTTTATTATGACAGGAAAATGACTTTTTTAAGTTAGTTTAAGTTCTTTAATAGTAAAATATAAAGAACATAAAAAACTTAACATAATCTTCTCAAAACTAAACATAAAAATTTCGACATGGGCCCAACTTGGTCACATTTATTGGCAGTCTTTGTATAGCGGCTTAGAGCATTGAAGGCATATTGACTGATTATGCCAGCTCTGGTGCTACTACCACTTTGTGCAATAATCTCTCGTTTGCCTCCAGTCGTTGGTTGATCGTTTTTTGACAATTTATAACACAAACGTGGACGCGCGGTCTCACAGACCGCACTCAAAATATAAAGCAAAACTACTCACGCAACATTCAGACAGCGACGTAACCTTTACTCTCAACGGTCGTTTTGTTATTAAAACCGAAGCTACTGAGGCCGGCACACGCGTGGGGTACGCAGGAGGAGGGGGTCACGAGAATCACAAACTGCAAGCGGCCTGTGAGACCGCACGTCCATAGTTAGGTTAGGTCTAGGTTAAAGAGAAAAACTGGACGAAAGACGAACATATATATATATGATATCTCACAAGCTCAAATGCGATAAACCATTCAGGATCTTGACTCTAAAGCGTGCCAAAGAATAGAACATTCATACCACTCGAAAAACATAACCCTCCTACTGGCGCAGACGGGTAAAAAAAACCTACATACACAGAGTCACGCCAATTATATGGCCTTTTAATATCCATTAATCCATTCTTAATACATATAAAAGCTATTTAGTATCAGAACCTCGTGCGTTAAATAGCAGGGTACACTACGGGTAGGTGAGGTTGACTTTGGGTCTAAAGTGCCCCGGTATTAGTTAAACCCACTTTTTTTTTTTTTTATTTATATCACACATTATTTAACACATAATTATATCTTTCACATAGTTATAATATAAACTTCTATAACCTTTTCTATACAGGGTGTAACAAAAGGGGTATATTAAGCGAAAAACTATGTAACCAGCCCACCTATGGAGAACCTATTTCCAAAATTTGAGACTCGAAATCACATGTTTATTTTTTAAGATTGTATGAATATTCCTGAGTTGTTTAGGAATTCTCCATACTATTTGAAAAAATAAACATGTCATTTCGAGTCTGAAAAATTTCGTGGATAGGTTCCTTTTAGTGGGTTATTTACATAGCTTTTCGCTTAACATACCCTATTTGTTACACCTCGTATAAGTAAAAAACATATTACTTACTTACGCCCCTGAGAAAAGTAAACAAAAAAAAGTAACATAAATAGATAAATTATCAAATTACTAATAAAGAAATGGAAAAAATTATCGCTTACCTAAAGTTATTCTCCTGTATTCTGGCGTCTTGCGGCGTCGGTAATAATGGAGTGTTTCGAGACGAATTAGACGCACTGTTGCGTTTTGAATGTCTGTTCATTGGAAACATATTAGTATGAAGAAATAAAATATGTCTAATATTTTATTTACTAAACAGGTGGACGCCCGCGACTCCGTCCGCGTTGTCTACAGAAAAAACAAAATGTCGAAATTGTCCGGGATAAAAACATTTTCCAACAAAGTAGCCTATATATATATTAAGCGGGACCTGTCACAATATATTCCGTTTCTGAGATTAGCGTGCACAAACGCACAGACAAACCGACAAACAGACAAAAATTTCAAATATCATTATTTTGGGTACTATTGCGTTTTCTCATATATTACATTTTTATTATATGTATAGATCACAATTACAGGCTAGCACAACTTTTGTAAGAAAAAGTAAAACTATTTAAACAATATTTTATTACTAGTGGACGCCCGCGACTCCGTCCGCGTGGACTACAGAAAAAACTAAATGTCCAAATTGTCCGGGATAAAAACATTTTCCCGGGAAAAAAGGTAGCCTATGTATATTAGTACTGGATTACCAGGGCGTCGGCTAACTCCATATCAACTTTTATTAAAATCGCTCCAGCCGTTTTTACGTAAAGGGGTAAAAAACATCCATCCATACTTTCGACGGCCGTTGGTGTAGTAGGTAGTGGCCCTGCCTGCGGCGCCATAGGTCCTGGGTTCGAATCCCGGTAGGTGCAAACATTGATATGATGAATATTGATGTTTGTTTCCGAGTCATGGATGTTTCTATACAAGACCTTAGGGATCTTAGTGTGGGACTAAGTTAATGTGTTGTGAAGTGTGTGAATATTTATTTATTTATGTATAAACTTTCACGTTTATAATATTAGTAGGAAGTAGGATATAAAGCATTTAAAAACTTAAGCATGGATTATACTTTATTAGTTTTTTTGTGGCCACCTTTAACGAAGGGTACGTACTCTATACATAAAATAAAGTAAGTTTATGCCAAAAAAAATGCTGGGAAAAAAAACTTTTTATTGAAAAATTTTTTTTGAATTTTTTTTTTTAAATTACTTGATCTGGCGAAATTTATAGTGTCTAGTGTTTATGCTAGTTTATTTATAGACAGATATTAATTATTTCTCGTGAAAAAATCTTGCTACGTGCGTCTATGTGCATTTATGCAGAAAAACGCAGTCTATTTACTCAACTTTGGACCCTAATATTTTGGAAACCACACACTTCCCAGGTATGCTTCCATGGAGAAAAATGATCGTGATGATGAGGAGATTCCGTAGTTTTCGGGAACGTTGACGACCAAAAATCACCCTGTATATAAATTCAATAGCAACAATTAAAATTAAACAAGAAGATAGAAACCTTAGATAGTGAAAAGCGTAGGAGTTATCATATAAAACGGACTCTTGTTTTAATAGTAAGATAAAAACATTTTCCCGGGAAAAAAGGTAGCCTATGTATATTAGTACTGGATTACCAGGGCGTCGGCTAACTCCATATCAACTTTTATTAAAATCGCTCCAGCCGTTTTTACGTAAAGGGGTAAAAAACATCCATCCATACTTTCGACGGCCGTTGGTGTAGTAGGTAGTGGCCCTGCCTGCGGCGCCATAGGTCCTGGGTTCGAATCCCGGTAGGTGCAAACATTGATATGATGAATATTGATGTTTGTTTCCGAGTCATGGATGTTTCTATACAAGACCTTAGGGATCTTAGTGTGGGACTAAGTTAATGTGTTGTGAAGTGTGTGAATATTTATTTATTTATGTATAAACTTTCACGTTTATAATATTAAAGCATTTAAAAACTTAAGCATGGATTATACTTTATTAGTTTTTTTGTGGCCACCTTTAACGAAGGGTACGTACTCTATACATAAAATAAAGTAAGTTTATGCCAAAAAAAATGCTGGGAAAAAAAACTTTTTATTGAAAAATTTTTTTTTGAATTTTTTTTTTTAAATTACTTGATCTGGCGAAATTTATAGTGTCTAGTGTTTATGCTAGTTTATTTATAGACAGATATTAATTATTTCTCGTGAAAAAATCTTGCTACGTGCGTCTATGTGCATTTATGCAGAAAAACGCAGTCTATTTACTCAACTTTGGACCCTAATATTTTGGAAACCACACACTTCCCAGGTATGCTTCCATGGAGAAAAATGATCGTGATGATGAGGAGATTCCGTAGTTTTCGGGAACGTTGACGACCAAAAATCACCCTGTATATAAATTCAATAGCAACAATTAAAATTAAACAAGAAGATAGAAACCTTAGATAGTGAAAAGCGTAGGAGTTATCATATAAAACGGACTCTTGTTTTAATAGTGAACAAATGAATGAATGAACGAACGAACGAATGAATGACTGACCTGTAGTTGCCATTATAGTTCTCCCGTTCCGTTCTCTCTTTGTCTCGGATCGGATATGTCTGACATACCGGATAGCCTTGAGGGACCATCTACAGTAAAAACATAAGTGCCTTTACTGATGCGGGGCTTCACTAGAATACATCAGCTGCATCTCCTTCCGTGCATGTCGTAGGAGTCGACTAAGGAACTCAGTGGCGGTCTCTCAGGCGATGAGCTATCAACGTGTCCCTGATCTTTTGCTGTACGGTCGCCTTTGTCATAGAGGAATAAGATGTACTCGTAGACATAGAGTGCTAATGTCATACTATCAGTTTTGATGCACCATTAGACTTTTCGGTGCCTCACAATTCCAGTTCTTGACACTTAAATTGCATAACTATACGTTACAATACATTATTAATGTAGTACCTTACTATACATTACACTAATAGAATCTAAGTGTCAAGGACTGGAATTGTGAGGCACCGAAAAGTCTAATGGTGCATCGAAACTGTTAGTATGACATTAGCACTCTATGACATCTTATTCCTCTATGCCTTCGTGACATTTGTAGCCACCCCATTTCGGGACCACAATCGCGTGTATACCTATACTGCGATTTTTAATTATGTCGAGTAAAATGACATTTGGAGGGTTACCACTTTAGCGCAATAAAAAAAATAGTCTTACTCCAAAATTTTTACTCGAAATTATCGATAGATCTTTTCGATTAATTTCATGTAGCTATATTTCTGTCATAGTTAATGTTCAGAGATCGGCTAATGTCTGAATTCCGAACTAAACGTAGCAAATCGATGAGGCTAAAGATGTGTTAGAAAAAAAAAACTATATTCCAAACTATATTTTATAGATTTATGTGTTTTATTGTTAACTTCATTAAATAAAACAGCTGTTTAAGTTTGTTTGTATACAGGGTGTAACAAAAAGGGTATGTTAAGCGAAAAGCTATGTAAATAGCCCACTGTAGAGAACCTATCCACAAAATTTGAGACCCGAAATCACATGTTTATTTTTCCCGATAGTATGGAGAATTTTTAAATATCTCGGGAATTTTCATACAATCTTGAAAAATAAAAATGTGATTTCGAGTCTCAAATTTTGGAAATAGGTTCTCTATAGTGGGCTATTTACATAGCTTTTCGCTTAACATACCCTTTCTGTTACACCCTGTATATCTGAATAGATCAATGAGTGAAATCACAATATCGAAAATAATATATTACAACACTAATGTCACTGCGCTGACATTAAAAAGAAACAAAGTCAATTGTAGCTGTCATTTTACTCTACATCAGTGGTTCCCAATTAGTCTTTTCTACGTACCACTCTAAGAAAGACCTCAAACTCGCGTACCCCTTATTGCAGGAACAATAAATAAATAAGAGATGAAATCAGATGTATGTGGGTATTTAGAATTTATTACTATCAATATACAATACAAGATGACAGAGAAATGTGACAAATGGGCACGTTTTTCTTTGCACAACTCTGAAAAATCTGGTTGCATAAATATTTTTTTGGTAATATTAGTAATTTTGGTATTTTTTCGGAACGCGCCGCGTACCCCTTGATGCAACCTTGCGTACCCCTGGGGGTACGCGTACCACAAATTGGGAACCACTGCTCTACATAATTAAAAATCGGACTATAATCAATAATGTAAATTATGCTATGGAGAGTTGATATGTACAGACAAAATATCTTCATATATTCTCATTTGATGTATTTGTATACGATCGCATTCTAAATTATAATTTTTCTATAGCTTGACATTGCTTGCCACGCTATGCTGAGTGATACAAGTGTGAGTATATAATTTACGAAACGCAAACTGTCCATAAATGACGTGTGCATGTGTCTCTGTGTAACGTTATGTATGAGTGATGACGTCGGCATGTGTCGGCTTACCGACACCACGCCGTAGGGATGATGCATCACGGCGCACATATCGTGTACCGGACCGTACAGTTTGTGTGCACCGACGGGTAGCAGTGGCGCACCCGTCCACGGTATCTCGTATTGCTGTGAAAAAAAAGGAACATTGTCAATATCGTCGATGAAGTGACCGGAGGCGGCTCCTGGTATTTTTAGATGGGAGTTCACATTTTTTCCATGATGAGTAGTGTTGAGTAGGACATACAAGAGGCACTTCATTTGTCCCGGACATGACGTCAAAATGTAAGAGTGCCTCGAAATTTTAAATTGTACTACTTCAATTTTCTTGTCGCGGTCGAGCGAGGCAGGCAGACAAACGACAAGCACGTCACGTGATCACGTCACGGTCGTCGCGTCTGACATTTTGAGCGAGAGAGAAATATATTGTCTTCCATGCGAGGCGAGGCGCCATGACAAAAGCACGTCGCGTCTGACATTTGAGGCGTCAGGAGGCGCGCATATTTCGTACTATAATAACTTCAAATGGTTCAGTCAGTAGGTACGCCTCGCCTCATTTGAAGTGGGACATTGTACTGGCTCAGGACAAAAAAGAGGCTACTCTTACAAACTCTTTTTCAAGTCGTGTCCTACTCAACACTAATGATGAGTAAAAACCCCACTCTTATTAAAATTCAAAGGACCTAATGAAACACATTAAAGGCAACCATATCGCGTTCTAACTCGGACTAAGCGACATCTAGGGGCCGCATACGTACACTACAAATCAATGTGAGCGGCGCTCCAGATTAGGCTAATTTTTCATACGAAATCTTCTGTTTCACGCGCCGGCCTATGTCGGTATGTCTCTTTCGCACTCATTGAATACTGTACTAGGAATCGTACCAAATTTCGTTTCATTGGAGCGCGATCGCTAGCGCTCCACTCGGATACATAATATTACAACTTACTTGAGACGAACGCGCAGACACTATTGTATAAACATAGTGGAATTGAAAGATAATTATAAATATAGAGAAATATAGATTGCCTATGTAATCTTCGTAACTAACATTTTTTAATCAAATCGACTTTTTTAATGCAATATACTTATAATTCAACTAGTGGACGCCCGCGACTTCGTCCGCGTGGAAATTGAATTGTAGCTTATATGACACGTTTGTCGGTTTACCATAGCAGTGCTATCTATTGATTACTTACTCAATCCAGTCGAAAAGTATCGACATCTGTTAGAATCTTTTGGAGTTAACAGATAATTGTGACTGTCAATTAATTATAGACAAATAATTTGCAATAAAATAAAATTGCGACTGTAATTAAAGATCTAAGCTATCCTATCTCTCAAGTTGGACCAGACTGCTCACGGTGTGCCAATTTAATTTAAAATCGGTTAAGTAGTTTAGGAGTCCATCGCGGACAAACATCGTGACAGGAGATTTATATATATTAAGATTTCGCGTGAACTGTTTTCTTCTCCTGTAAAATAAGCATATAGACAGTTAGGAGGTATTGTCACTTCACCGACGATATCTGAAGACTAGATAAAATAGCGGAGCTCTTTGGAGGCCCTCTGCCCCAGCTAGGGGACACAGAAGGAACATTCAATTACATACATACAGTCGCGCCCATTGTGCTCATTAAGGAGGTTGGGCAGAAGTGTGCAAATTGCACACTCACTTTTCAGCAGTTAGCCCATTAAGTTACCGCCGCTTTTCGGGCACAAATACAACAATTGAAGGACCGGTAATGAATAGAATAGGAAATGTTTCCGTGCCAGTTGTTTAGCGTCAGAGCCTCGTCCGTTAAATAGCAGGGTGCACCACAAAGATAATCAAATCAAAAATACATTTCCTGCGAGTTATAACACTGTCGTATAACTCAACACAATGGTACTTGTTCAGCATTTCAGTATTTGCCTGGCTGTCACCCACACCCTGTATAAAAAAACTTATGAAGATACAATGTTAGTGTACCTCAACCTATTTGGGGTCATAATATATTACTTAAATAACTAGTTTTGAAAGTAATACGGCCCCCTGATTACGTAAAAGCAATAGCAAAGCCGAAGCAAAGCGATAGCGAAAATTGTACAATATTCGCCTTGAAATGTCAAAGTTCCTTTGAAATTCATTTTACGTAATACGAATTTGACAAGCAATCAGCGATTTTTGTACAATTTTCGTTATCGCTTTACTTCTGCTAGTTAGGTAATAAGGGGGCGGGGCCACTTACCGGGTAGTGTGGCAAGTGCGCTTGCGGCACTATAACGTTGGGGACCGCGTAGGGCTGGGGCAAGACGGGTGGGGGACATTCCACCGGGGCATATGGTACCGCCATACTGAAATATATACATACATAGGATGTTACCACATTACATAAATAAATATCCTGCTAATATAAATTATAAACGCGAAAGTTTGTAAGTATGGATGGATGTTTGTTACTCTTTCACGCAAAAACGGCTGGAGCGATTTTAATAAAATTTGGTATGGATTTAGCTGACACACTGTATTAACACATGGGCATACTTTTTATCCCGGGATTTTTTTCATCCCGGATAATTTCGACATTTTGTTTTTTCGGCAGTCCACGCGGACGTGTCCACTAGTTCATAATAAATATTTATCTAGGGTTTTCCGAAATGGCATTCGTCAGATGGCAGCACTCTACGCGCTAGTCCAACTGTATTTTGACAGGTATTAAATAAAATTGTATTCTTCGATATTGTTTTGTTTTTGTTTTTTTATACAAATTAGAAAAGGATGTTTTAGAAACAGTAACAGTGTTGACAACACTAGTGATATTTGCAACGCTAGCAGTTGTGAATGCATAGTTAATTATAAATCTACACATATAATAAAAATGTAACGGATCGCTGTCTGTACATGGAAGATATATGAGAAAAAAAATATTATAGGAGACCTTTATCAACGCAATAGTAGCCAAAAGATGGTTTTTGGAATTTTTGTCTGTTTGTCGGTTTGTCTGTGCGTTTGTGCACGCTAATATCAGAAACGGCTACACCGATTTCGATGCAGCTTTCAGAAATACACTGTGACAGCTCCGACTTAACATATAGGCTACTTTTTATCCCGGGTAAATTATTTTATCCAGGATAATTTCGACATTTAGTTTTTTCTGTAGTCCACGCGGATGGAGTCGCGGGCGTCCACTAGTAAGTTAATATTATAGTCATAATGTACCTATGTATTGAAATAATTTAAAAAAACTATAAGTTACCTGCGTGTCTGTGCATGTATGGCATTAGGATCGACGCAGGCGCCGCATTGTGGTCCGAATTCCATCGGAGCGTACGGGTAACTAGGGTCTGGAACAAAGCATCACCTTTAATAAATTAATATTCATACAATATATATATATACCCCGTTTTTTTTTTAAGATAGAAATTTGAGTTTTAAAGAAGCATTTTTTGTAAACATTAGCACACTCGAAAAAAATGCTGGGATTTAAAAAAAAAAAATTGTATAGACAGATATTAATTATTTTTCATGAAAAAATCCTGCTACGCGCGTCTATGTGCATTTATGCAGAAAAACGCAGTCTATTTACTCAACTTTGGACCCTAATATTTTGGAAACCAGACACTTCCCAGGTATGCTTCCATGGAGAAAAATGATCGTGATGATGAGGAGATTCCGTAATTTTTCGGGAACGTTGACGACCAAAAATCATCCTGTATGTATGTACACACTAGATAATTATAAGACAGGCTTTTTAATAATAAAAGTGTAGGCAGATGTCAGCAATAAGATAACAAGCCTAGATAACAGAGTAGATGCGAGTAAAGTTTTAACAGGATCAATAATAAAGAGTCTTACATATAGGGTGTAACAAAAGGGGTATGTTAAGCGAAAAGCTATGAAAATAGCCCACCACAGAGAACCTATTCCAAAATTTTGAGACTCGAAATCGAATGTAAATTTTTTCAATTAGTATGGAGAATTCCTAAACAACTCAGGAATGTTCATACAATCTTAAAAAATAAACATGTGATTTCGAGTCTTAAATTTTGGGATTATGTTCCTTATAATGGTCTATATTCATAGCTTTTCGCTTAAGATACCCTTTTTTGTTACACCCTGTATAAGAAAATAGATTCAACAGCACAGGTTAGAAATATTCATTCAATATGCTCCAGACAGCCCTTATGAATTTTGACGTGTTTGAGTCGAAACAGTCCAGATCTTTGTGAAGGAAAGAAAGTTCGTTGTATAGCCGGCACATTCTCATGACTGGTTCATTGAATGACAATAAATAATAAAAAAAATTGTGTCGTGGGACACCAGGTAGGAACGAAGTTCCTTCGGCTAATGTAGAATCGACACAATTTGCAAAAGAAAAATCGTGCTCAATTTTATTTAGGTTTAAAATGTATCTATAATGTGAGTATTCGCCACGTGCTTGTCCATTAATTCATGAGTATATACTATGCGTTGGAGTAGTAATAGAGAGAGAAGGGATGAGAGAACGAAAAGAAAGAGGGAGAAAGAGAAAGGTATTATACACTACTCGCTTGTGTATACGACTGTCGCGCCTGCGCACGTCTCATTTAAACTTTTTCTTACGGTTTTACTATCACATTTTTTTCAGTTCGGTCGCGCAGCAATATCCCTATCTCCTCCAAGTCTGCCGTAAGGAACTTCGTTCCAAAAATACATTGATAAGTATAGAAACATGCATGACTCGATAACAAACGATATACTAAATGGGTGTAGTTTATTTTATGTCAATAACAAAAAAATCATTATTGCGCTATCTGTAAATACTGGGTGCAAAAAGACAACTTTGTTCTTTCAATACCTCGTATTCTTTGTAATATCACAATCATTTTTTACTATGGAAGCACCACTGGGAAACCACGAGTTTCCATGATATTGAGGTCCAATCCATCTGAAATCGGTTAACAAACATTTTTTTTAAAGCTACCATGTCAAAATGTTATAATGTTAGTTTTATAAGTAAAAATTTGTACTTTGCGCATCAAACGAATACATTGCTTGCAATAAAATGACAGTATATTTTCATAATTTTTTTTGTCGTTTCAAATTATCGTAACCTTACAAAGAATACGAGGTGCTAAAAAAATCATCGTTGTCTTTTTACACCCTGTACGTCACCGTAGCTAGGATTAGCTGGTAGAGAATGCTATGTAGCATTAGGTTTGCCTGTTTACAATATATTTAGTACAAAAAAGAATTTTCTGTCTACCTTGAATTGCTATAGGATTTTTGAACGTCACTGAACAATAAGGGAAAGAAAAAAAATCGCAGCATATTATCTACGTTATTTTATAACTAGTGGACGCCCGCGACTTCGTCCGCGTGGTTTGCAGAAAAAAAAGAAAAAGTCGAAATTATCCGCGATATAAAGTAGCCTATGTGTTAATCCCGAGTGTCAGCTAACTCCATACCAAGTTTTATTAAAATCGCTCCAGCCGTTTTTACGCGAAAGAGTAACAAACATCCATCCATCCATACTTACAAACTTTCGCGTTTATTATATTAGTAAGAGTAAGATAAATGAAATTGTATTAGGCGTTACAATTCGGAAGTTCAAACATTCACATACACCTGTTTTCGCAGTTATGAGTTATCAGATCCGAGGGTCAGTGGAGGGTGTAGGGCCCGGTGGTGGGCGCACCCATAGTGAAGAGTAAGATATGAAGAGATGGATAAAGTTACCTATTCTAAACGTGTTATCGGCGGGTCTCGGCGATGGCGTCAGAATGGAATCTTCAGCTGGCACTGAAGTTAAATACAGCGGCTGTAAATGTGGCTCCTGAAATTACAAGGGTCTTCATTATACTGCCGATTTTTACGACTATCTGTTGATCTGTGATAGCCCAATGGTTAAGACGTGCGCCGGTCAGTCGAGAGGCGCGAGTTCGATACCAGTCACGGGCATATATATACCACTGAATTTATTTTAGGTACGGATTTTTCTAAACATTGTCACTTAGCTATACTCGATAAGGGTTTTGGCGTCAAGCAGGCAGTACCGGCTGTAAAAACAAATGCCAAAACTCTGGAGTTTCGAAAGAAAACCATATTGCGCAGAGACCCCCATAAATAATGGCATAAGGGCAGAGGAAGATTATGTGACATCCATGTGGTACATGCATTTGAAAACCCTCCTACTTTAAAAAAAAGTATTAATATACAGAGTGTAACAAAAAGGGTATGTTAAGGAAAAAGCTATGCAAATAGCCCACTGTAGAGAACCTATTCACAAAATTTGAGACCCGAAATCACATGTTTATTTTCCCGATAGTATGGAGAATTTTTAAAAATCTCAGGAATTTTCATACAATCTTGAAAAATTAAATTGTGATTTCGAGTCTCAAATTTTGGAAATAGGTTCTCTATAGTGGGCTATTTACAAAGCATTTCGCTTAACATACCCTTTCTGTTACACCCTGTATATTGATATCGATCTTCGCCTCATAGACTCATGATTCGTTAATTATCTATTTTCGACACTTACCATTCGACATTGGTTGACGTATTGATAGTTTTGCGGAAGAACGGTCGGATACATTATGTTGTTGACCGCCATTGGTCCTGTAAAAAGAAGGGGTTTCTCTGATTGGTCAATGTAAAACTTGGACTAACCAATCGGCACGCTGACTGAGTTTTTAAATTGAAATTCGATCGTGTTTAGACTTGGTAGCCAATCACGTAGCAAACATTTCACCTGATTTGGTCCAACAGATTCGAAGCAAATTGGCTGTGACAGACAAACGGACGAGTGGTTCTATAAGGGTTCCGCTTATAATTTTTTGTACAGAACCCTAAATAACATCATTTACTTAAAGAATTATAGCTCTCAACCTCAAATGCGACAAGCCGTGTCAAAGAAAACTTAAAAATAAACTCCTTCGGCTGTAGCCGGGTAAAAATATCTTTGATTTCCCTCAAAACAACAGAATGAAAACCTCATCAAGCACAATTTTACGCCAAACAAAAGTCAAAGAGCAATTTCTATTTAAAAAACAAAAAAAAACACGTATGTATGTCTATGTACTTACGTAAATTAGGATCCTGAATTGCCATCGGTTGAGCCTTCGCGTGTACTAATGCGGTTTGCATCCCCATATCTGTTATATACGAGTTCTGTAGCTGTGGGGGTGACGTTACCTGCGAAAAGGGGGGTTGATTAGGGGAGGATATATGGTGGGGGTGGCTTCCGGCCGACCGGGCCACAAGTATATATGTATTGCAATCATTGTGAGAAACTTTGATATCGCATTCTAGGATTTGTATGGTTCAGTTTTAGTTCTGCAGATGGCTCCGCTATACTGGGTGTAAAGAGACAAGTTGCTTCTTTTAATACCTCGTATTCTTTGTAACATTACGATCATTTTTTTCTATGGAAGCACTCCTGGGAAACCACGGGTTTCCAAGATATTGAGGTCCAAAGTTACATTAATATTATCATTTTTTTTTAGATAACATACATATAATGGCAGAGCACCAAGGGCCGATTTTTTACATAAATCCATCTGAAATCGGTTAACAAACATTTTTTTTTCAAAGATACCATGTCAAAATGTTATAATGTTAGTTTTGTAGGTACATTTGTTTGCGCATCAAACGAAAACATTGCTTGCAATAAAATGACAGTGTTTTTTCATAGTTTTTTTGTCGTTTCCCAGGGTTAGTTCATAGAAGAAAATGATCGTAACCTTACAAAGAATAAGAGGTATTAAAAAAACTTTGTTGTCTTTTTACACCCTGTATACATACATATAGATAGACAAGGCTGTGTTTCCAAAACAGGGTACTTTAAACTGCAAGATTACTAATGAAATCCTACAGCAACGTTTAGCATAGCGAGGCCAGATAGGTACTAAGCCCCGATTTTCGCAAGGAAATCTGAAGGATTAATTTGATCATGAAGAAGGTATAAAAGAGGAGGTGGGACTATGAAGTGAGTCGTGTGGCAATCGTGAGGCCATGACGTCATGATAGGGGCGGAGCTTCAGGGTCAGTGTAACGCAGTAGCTGTAACCACACGCTTGTGCTCCGAAATGTAACCGTATTAAAATTACAAAGACACTAGCGCTTTTATCAGGGTACTTTATTACTAAAACGTAGTATAATATTACCATCTAGTGATGAGTAATTGCACTAGTATAACAATCTTGAACCATATTGATAATGAGCAAGTAGTTTGACTAGTCACTGCAAGGTGGTTTCTATGTAAACTACAGTGTTCAATGCTCCCCTCGTCCCATACTTCACCCCCGCTCCGCGGCACACTATTTTTGTATGAAAATATACTTAGCCGCTACTCCTCTTTTATTTCTTCTCCATGAATTTGATGCTGTCTTTCTCTAACACATGATCAACACAGAGACAGCATCAACTTTATCTACCCTTCAGATAAGCTATCTGACTATTAGAAAAAATCGGCCCTAAATGAAATACATACAGGCAGTGTTGCCACCTCGGTTTTTGGAAAAGGGCAGTCGGACAAGCTAAAAAGGGCTAGATTTAGCAAAAGTGATGCTAGAAAGGGCTAAACATAAATACAATTGCAAAAGTTAATATTTATCTGTATATCAAACGACTTTAGTACTTTATTTATTAATAATTTAGTACCTAGGTACTTTTATTTTTTTTTATTTAACATTTTAATGAATCTATTAATAATACAATTTGCCACTCACGTAGTCCTTATTGGTCTGTCTGGAGTGGCGAGATCGTTCCGTTTACATAATACTTTTTATTTAAATTTAAGTTATTTCTAGGTGACTGTACAAAGTCTCTTATTAGTTCAGCAGGCATTTCGTTAATTATATCCGGTAGCATATACTTAAAGTAGTATTTTTTTTTATTTTTATAACATTTTATAAGTACCTAGGTATGTACCTATTTAAAAAATCTATTATACTTAGATAGAAACTTGGGGATTCCCCGGTAAAGAAGCAGAAAAATTAGGTATGGTTACCAATGTTGCTATAAAAAAACTAAAAATATACCGAATGAGTATACAGGGTGTAACAGAAAGGGTATGTTAAGCGAAAAGCTGTATAAATAACCCACTATAGAGAACCTATTTCCAAAATTTGAAACACGAAATCACATTTTTATTTTTCAAGATTGTATGAAAATTCCTGAGATATTAAAAAATTCTCCATACTATCGGGAAAAATAAACATGTGATTTCGGATCTCAAATTTTGTGGATAGGTTCTTTATAGTGGGCTATTTACATAGCTTTACGCTTAACATACCCTTTTTGTTACACCCTGTATAATCATAAAGTGTGACTGACGAAAATTGTTTCATAACTTGGTAATCAAAAAAAATAAAAAATCAAAATTCATTTATTTCAGGTAATAGGCCCATAGATTCTGATAACACATTTAAAAATAATTACAAATTTAGTTCATTAATAAGAAAAAAAATAATTAAACACTAACAACACAACACAAACACAAAAAATAAACATAAGGTCAATAGCCCCTCACAAACGGCACTACTGGAACATGCCTGTTACAGCAATGCCGCATATAGTAATCGTGGTGCGAAGTTTTCGTATCGCTTGAAAAGGGCTAGATTGCTCTTTTCGAGCTAAAACAAAAAAAAAACGAGTTTCACCACAGTAAAAAGAGCTAGATCTAGCCCGAAAAGGGCTAAGGTGGCAACACTGCATACAGGGTGTTTGTTACAGCCATCATAATAAACAATAAGCCCATTCAACTAGTCACAGGATCGCCCGATAGATACAATTGGCGCGGAAAGCAAACGTTGCGGATAATCAAATGAAAAAGTGATTTCCTGCGAGTTATAATATAACACTATCGTGTAACTCAAGATAATGATACTTGTTCAGTATTTCAGTATTTGCCTGGCTGTCACACACACCCTGTATGTACTTACATACATAAATAACACACCAGCTGTATTCCAGAAATGGGGTGGTCAGAACATAATAAATAATAAAGATAAAGGAGAACAATTTAACTAAAATAAAAACATCATCTTCCATACAACATACACAAAAAAAACAACATACGAGTAACACAAAATAAATTAACGCACCACTAGGCCAGTATTTCATTACGACGGTTCTGTGTTACGAATTAAATGTGGTGTAGTGGGACACCAGGCAGGAACGAAGTTCCTTCGGCTAATGTGGAATCGACACAATTTGCAAAAGAAAAATCGTGCTCAATTTTATTTAGGTTTAAAATGTATGTATAATGTGAGTATTCGCCACGTGCTTGTCCATGAATTCATGAGTATATACTATGCATTGGCGGGGTGGAGTAGTAATAGAGAGAGAAGGGATGAGAGAACGAAAAGAAAGAGGGAGAAAGAGAAAGGTATTATACACTACTCGCTTGTGTATACGACTGTCGCGCCTGCGCACGTCTCATTTAACGGTTTTATTCCACGCACTTTTTCTTGCGGTTTTACTATCACATTTTTTTCAGTTCGGTCGCGCAGCAATATCCCTATCTCCTCCAAGCCTGCCGTAAGGAACTTCGTTCCAAAAATAAATAATTTAAAATACTTACATCGTCATTCCTATACTGTACATAGCCCGGTTGAGTGACATACTGTACGGATTCCACACTCTCCTGATTGCTTAATTTGTTAGCAGGCGGTCTCTGATTGGTCGGAATTTCAACCTCTTGCCTCTGATTGGTGTGTTCATACGACGGCGCCTTCTGATTGGTTGGTTCGTAGCGCTGATTTTCATAATGCCTTTGATTCGCCGGCGTTTCATACACCGGCCTATGATTGGTCTGGTTCTCATATCTTTGGTGAGACGGCGTTTCCTGATTGGTTTTCGCAGTATCAGGTTCCTTTTGATTGGCTGTAACATTGCTAGGCGGCTTGTGATTGGTCGCTTCCGTTGTTGCGTTTCTTTCAATATTTTCTTGTCGAACTTTGATTGGGCTTGTCGGAACTTGTGCGATATTTTCTTCTGCATTTGAGGATGCCTAAAACAGTGAAATATAATCCGTGTTATTTCAGAAATTGCCTGAATTTTAAATATAACATACATTATAAAACTATTAATACATACATACATACAGGATGTTTTTTTGTGGCCACCTTTAACGAAGGGTACATACTCTATACATGAAATAAAGTAAGTTTATGCCAAAAAAAATGATGGGAAATTTTTTTTTTTTTGTTGAAAAAAAAAAGTTAAATTCCTTGATCGTGCGAAATTTATAGTGTCTAGTGTTTATGTTAGTTTTTTTATAGACAGATATTAATAATTTTTTGTGAAAAAATCCTGCTACGCGCGTCTATGTGCATTTATGCAGAAAAATGCAGTCTATTTACTCAACTTTGGACCCTAATATTTTGAAAACCAGACACTTCCCAGGTATGCTTCCATGGAGAAAAATGATCGTGATGATGAGGAGATTCCGTAGTTTTCGGGAACGTTGACGACCAAAAATCACCTGTATAATCACGCCTTTATCCCTTACGGGGTAGGCAGAGCACCATGGGACGATAGAACCACATGGTGCCACTTCTGACCAATTTTGAGGGTATAGTTGAGATATACAAGTTCGGTTAGTAGTGACAGGTGGTCAGCCCATCGCCTACAAAACACCAAGAAGATAATTTTCTTTCGATATTTCGATATAAATACAAATAAAAAAACCGTAAACGACCCTATTATAATAACATAGGATTTCCCTTCTACTTACCTTTTCAGTATTATTATTCGGGCAGTCGTCATGTTGGCATTCACAGCAGCATTTACTTCGACCTTCCTCCGTGGGCACACTGTCATATTCTGAAGAAAAAAAAACCACTATTTAGCAAAACTTTTACAATATTTATCGATTGCTTGCAAAATTCGTATTATGTAACGGCAATCTCCAAGAAATAAGACATTTCCACGCGAATATTGTACAATTTTTGCAGTCTCATTACTACTGCTTTGCTTTTTTGTAAGGGAAGCGAAATCATGGAAAAACTTCCAATCGATACTTATATTGCCTTTTTGGCGTTTGTTATACGATATATCGATAACATTTGTTGACAATAAATAACTTTGTTTTTAGACGTCGCTGAAAAACACTTGGAAACGTTGATCGACAAAAGGTATGCATGTATGAAGAATTTAATGAATGTGGATGAGGCGAAAGAGGTATGTTTGGAACGTACTAAATGGAGATCTGTAGTCTCTGCCTACCCCTATGGGACATAGGCGTGAGGTTATGTATGAATGTAGGTAACGTTAGTGTGGATAGATAAGTTACTTACCATTGCCGATGTCCATAAACGAGTGCTGTTTCTCTAGTTTGCCCCTTCGTTTCTCATTATTGGGATCAACCTATAATATAAAAAATAGACATAATAACCCGATTTACTTAAAGCAAAATAACCCGATTGCGTAAAATATTTAACCCAGTGTCACACCTTAACGTTTATAATAGCTTGTTCGGTTTATGTGTGTACGCAAATATTTTGGGAAACATAATGTCGTTAGTATATTATGTATCGACGGCCGCTTGGTCTAGTGGGTAGTGTCCCTGCCTGGGTTCGAATCCCGGTAGGTGTAAACATTGATATGATGAATATTGATGTTTGTTTCCGAGTCATGGATGTTTCTATACTTATCTATGTATTTATATACCGTTGCTTAGTACCCACGACACAAGACCTTAGGGACCTTAATGTGGGACTAGGTTAATGTGTTGTGTAGTGTGTGAATATTTATTTTAATTATTATTATTGTAGTAAAACTAGTACAATGTGCGCAACCAAAGATGAGACCTGTCAGATGCCAGTAGAGGGAATTTTGCGCAGGTGAAGTCGCACTCAAGTGAAGTGAAGCGGTTTGTGTTTGGGCATGTGGATGAGTGAAAGTAGACTGACAAAGAAAGTGTACAACGGAAGAGTGGATGGAAGGGTTGGAAGGGGAAGACCTCGCCGGACTTTCACCGATCAAATTGGTGAAATTCTAAAGAAAGGTCAGGTCAAGAGTACCCTAAACCGATGAGCGTGCATGAAGAATATCATGAAAGTAGATGAAGCGAAAGAGGTGTGCCAGGATCGTAGCAAATGGAGATCCGTGATCTCTGCCTACCCCTCCGGGAAAGAGGCGTGATTATTATGTATGTATGTATGTATGAAGTCGCACTCAAAATAGTTAAATAAAATAATCAGTTCGGATCAATTGAATATTTATTGAATATCGAAATCGCTGTCGCTGTCGTCATCGTGTATAAAACGAACACCACTTATACGTGATCCGTCAAGTCTCTAGGTTGCGCGCATTGTACCGACGCAAACGATCATTTAGCAGAATGGCTACTGGACCTTTGAATGATACTGTACATCGTACGTACCTGTGTGTCTTGTAGGTAGGCAGCATCGATGGCGGGTGGGTTGTTTGGGTCGAAGTGATACACACTGCCGTCCGGGTTGGTTAGTGGCCGGCCCGTCTAAAGAGAAAGATAAATATAACTACCGCTCCCCCTTACTTACCCCTTATTACCTAACAAGCAAATGCAAAGCGATAGCGAAAATTGTACAATTTTCGCTGATTGCTTATCAAGTTCGTATTGCATAACATGTTAGCCTGTCGATCAGAGTCAGTGCCTTATGTATTCGATATTTTAAAAATAATTTAATGCTAGGGCATATGATCATAATATACAGAGAGTGTAGGTATAAGGGGTATGTTAAACGAAATGCTATACATTCCATCGTAGCACATACCTATAAAGTCACATTATCTGGCCTTTGTGCCCCATCCCAGAAATAAATTATGATCTTTGTACCCCAACCCAGAAATTAATTATGAATGTTGTGCCCCGCCCCGGAAACTTACTATAAACTTTGTGTTCCAACCCAGAAACCAATTATGAACTTTGTGCCCCAACCCAAAAACTAATTATGAACTTTGTGACCACTATGCTAAGTGAGTGCGAGTGATTATTTATTTATTTATTATTCTTTATACATTACAAAACATAAAACTAGATACAACGTCCAACAAATTTTATTATGGAACAAATTTTTTTGATGGCCGCGTGGTGCCGGCAGAGTAGAATTCGTACCACCCCATGTCTGCCCGTGGGTATCGTACGAGGCGTTTTAAGGGTTTCCGGGAGGTGGGCAGCAGCACCTCCCGTGTTGACAACATAGTCCAAAATACAGACTGCGGTCACCAACCCGCCTGCCCAGCGTGGTGACTATGGGTAGGCAGCCCCATGGCAGTCTTGTGGAGTGCCCTGCGGAAGGCCTACGTCCAGCAGTGGACTGCAATAGGCTGATGATGATGATGATGATGATTTTTTTTGTGTGTAATCTACATTATTGTATATGTATATAATACGTACCTGCGGATGTATGACGACGGCTCCGGGCGGCACGGCGGACAGGTCAGTGACCGCCCACACGACGCGCGCGCCTGCGCTTGGCGCCGGACTTGCCCCGCCTGCAGACAACACATACAATTACTTACTAGCTTGCACCTGTGCGAAGCCGGGGCGGCTCGCTATATAGCCTATAGCCTTCCTCGATAAATGGACTATCTAACAATGAGAGAATTTTTCAAATCGAATCGGTAGTTCCTGAGATACGCGCGTTCAAACAAACTCTTTACCTTTATAATATTAGTATATAGGTTAAATTCAATCAATTATAAAATCCACATAAAACCTCGAACAAAATCTTGTTTGTTTACAGACAATGACAGCCGACAGCAAACTTTGTTCCCATAGACACCAAATGTTTCAGTTTTGTTGCGGTTACTCGCCGTTAAGGAGCTTTCTGCCAGTGTGTGCGTTATTTTAGTAACAGAATGAAAGAAAGAGATTTACGTTTTTAGTTGAAAAGAAAGAAATGGACATATTCATGTACATTGCTTATTAGTTGTCAAAAATGTGCTTGTCTGCTACTGTATAGAAGTTTGTGGTATTTATATTATATATTGCTGTCTCACTCACCCGTAGGAGACGGCGATATAGAGTCTGTGCTCCTCAGACTGAGCGTCTTATATCCAGAACTGGAAGGTGACAAACGCCAACTACTCGACGCCAAGTCACCTGTGAAATAAGACATACATACATATATAAGTAGCGGTCGCCGATGACTTCGCCCGCGTGAAAGGGCATTAGCAGGGTTCGAAATCAAGATAAATATTTTTTGGATAATTATCGGATAATTATCCTAGCTGGTTTACCATTTAACCTTATGAAATTTTCTTTATTTCAATGATAATACAGGGTGTTTTTTCGTTGCCACCCTTAACGAAGGGTACGTACTCTATACATCAAATAAAGTAAGATTATGCCAAAAAAAATTGCTGGGAATCAATGTAATTTTTTTTGAAAAAAAGTTTTTAATTACTTGATCGGGCGAAATTTATTGTGTCCAGTGTTTATGCTAGTTTTATCATAGACAGATATTAATTATTTATCATGAAAAAATCTTGCTACGCGCGTCTATGTGCATTTATGCAGAAAACGCAGTCTATTTACTCAACTTTGGACCCTAATATCTTGGAAACCAGACACTTCCCAGGTATGCTTCCATGGAGAAAAATGATCATGATGATGAGGAGATTCCGTAGTTTCCGGGAACGTTGACGACCGATATTAATTATGAGCATGAATACATACCTATAAAAGCCAAAACCGAAAACCTATCAATTTTATAGTAAAGCTAAGCAGTCCTAACCCCGGCCGGGAACTGGATGGGTACCTACCTTGTCTGCTAAGCAGTCTGCCGTTACATCCGCCGGTGAAGCTGTGACTCTTGCAGACGGGCGCGCGACGCCATGCGTTTGGCGGCTGCGGGTTCGATTCCAGGGATTGTACCTGATGAGGGAAGAAAATTACATTAAAATCTATTTTTAACCGACTTCAAAAAGAGAGGTTATCAATTCGTCTGTATGTTTTTTTTTATTTTTATTTTTATGTGTGTTACCTCAGAACTCCGTCATTTATGAACCGATTTCAATTTTTTTTTTATAGTTGGTCATGGTATACTTCCAGGTTGGTCCCATATTCACCATATCAGGATCTGATGATGGGATCTTGGAGAAATCGAGGGCAATCCTCGAATATTGTAGGCACATGTAGTCTGTTTTTATACTTTTACTGAGCGTTTTGATCACCTACATATAAAACATAACATCTGATGATGGAATCTCTAAGGAATCTAGGGATATCCTCAAATATAAAAGGCACGAGTAGTCCGTTTTTAGATTTTTATAGAGAATTTTGGTCAGCTACACATAATATAAAGGAAACGAGGGTCTGATGATGGAGCCGCCGAAAAACAGATAGTGGAACTTTTTAGTAACAAAATCCCCTTATGGCAGGGGAGGGCCTACGTCCAGTAATGGACTGCAATAGGCTTATGAAGATGAAGATAATTGTGTTAAGTCATGAAATTATATGTTGCGTTAAGCCGTGTCCGAAGTAAAATGGTTTATAGAGGAAGAGGTAGACATGAGAATAACGAGATGACGGATAATAGGGATGAATGAAAAAAGAGTACCTACATATTGCACCGACCCCAAATGATTGGGAACAGGGCAGGAAGAAGGAGTGTAATTATATGTTGCCTAAATAAGTGTGTACATGGCTGTTGTGCTGCCAAATCTCTTATATTCCTCCGAGTCGTGGTGCATGTACCGTCGCCACATACGCACTCTGAATCGATTCCACCTCAAGTGCCTCCGATCCATCATGAGAATCAGATGGTCCAACCGAGAGCGTAATACCGAAGTATTGCGAAGAGCCAATGTAAGTGCCATTGAGGCCTACTTAATGCGTCGGCAGTTTCGGTGGTGCGGTCATGTGTCTCGTATGGCGGAGGAGAGATTGGCTAAGCGCATCTTCTTTTCTGAACTGGAGGAGGGCAAGCGGAACGCGACGGGCAACAGATACTCAGATACAAAGATGTTCAGAAAAGACATATGAAGAGATGCAATATAGATCCATCTAAATGGGAAGTTTTGTCAGCACAACGACCAGAGTGGCACAGGACGGTGATAAAGCAAGTACACGAGTTCGAGGAGCAGCGTCAGGCTGACCTTGACGCTAAACGTGATGAACTAAAGACTCGTCCTCCTGCTGCCATTATCTATAATACAATAATGGCGCACTAACCTGTCCTCTGTGTGCGCGGGCGTTCAGGGCGAAGATTGGCTATGTAAATGTAAGCCATCTCCGAGAGCATGAACGCCAACTTAGTAATATCTAGGATTAGAAGTGGTCGCCATGACCGAAATTGATCGGAGGTCATCATTATCATCATAATCATCATATTGTCAGACGTAAAGTTTCGAAGCCTAGTCCTTTTTCTCTTTTGTCATGTGGCCTATTTTATATAAAAATTATATAAATCTGATAATATTATGCCTCCTAAACTTCGTACACGGCTTAACGCAATATATACTCATACTAGCGGCCGCCCGCGACTTCGTCCGCGTGAAAGGGCATTGCATCCGTGTGAAGCCGGCCCCCTGATTACGTAAAAGCAATAGAATTTTACGTAATCAGGGGCGGGGCGGGTTGCTATATAGCCTATAGCCTTCCTCGATAATTGGGCTATCCAACTCTGAAAGAATTTTTGAAATCGGACCAGTAGTTCCTGAAATTAGCGCATTCAAACAAACAAACTCTTCAGCCTTATAATAATATAAGCTGTTGCCCGCGACTTCGTCCGCGTCAACAAACAGAATAAAATATTTTAAAGTACTTCTGCGTAAATTATATTTTTTGTTTTATTTTCTTGTGGCAGAAGAACATACTGATTT
This sequence comes from Carposina sasakii, assembly GCA_014607495.2. Classification (NCBI taxonomy): domain Eukaryota; kingdom Metazoa; phylum Arthropoda; class Insecta; order Lepidoptera; family Carposinidae; genus Carposina; species Carposina sasakii. The sequence continues at coordinate 6,066,425 of CP053176.1, read as the reverse complement.
TCTCCGCAACCCGATCTTGACAACGCGACATATAATTGGCCGTGTGAAAAGCAGTCTTGACGTAAGTCAATTCCAACGTGTTTAAACGTTTGCCCCTGTGATTTATTAATTGTTACAGCAAAAGATAACTTAACAGGGAATTGAATTCTTTTAAAATGTTGAATAACTTTTCCTAAGACGGTATTTTCATATCTCTCAAAATTTAGCTGGGCTGTTAAGGGTTCTGCATCAGGTTATCTAGACCTTCAATTTTATTACGTTATTAGAAAGTGCTTATCATGCTGAGCAACTTTTCCTAAGACGGTATTTTCATATCTCTCAAAGTTTAGCTGGGCTGCTAAGGGTTCTGCATCAGGCAGTCTAGACCTTCAATTTTTTTCTTTCATATCATTTCTACGTCATTTTATTCTTTCATACATATTTTTTGGATAACTTGAACCGTTTACGCAGCGCACGCAACGGAAGTCTCCAAAGTTGAATAATTTTCCCCGTTTTTTCCACATTTTCCTCTTATTCTTCGTCCCTATTGGTCGCACTGTGATGATATATAGCCTAAAGCCTTCCTCGATAAATGGACTATCTAACACAAAAAGAATTTTTTAATTCGACCCAGTAGTTCCGGAGATTAGCGCGTTCAATCAAACAAACAAACAAACAAACTCTTCAGCTTTATAATATTAGTATAGATTTGCCCTTTAGTTAAATTTTACTTTAGTAAGCTCGAGTTTTGGGAGGAAGTCGGTTTTTCGTTTTAAAAAAATTATTCTTATTAATATTTTATAATATATAATATCTTAGTTAAGATAAATTTATAAGACACTTCTCCATAATATAATCCGCTAGGATATGGTTGATCGTTTCATCTTTAAACATTGTGCTGAGGGATTCAGCTTTGTTTACCGAGATTTGGCTAGTGTATAGCTATCGGGATTAAAAATAACGTTGCCAATAATGTAATTTAAAAGAGATGGTGAAATTCGTCGTCCGAGTTAATTGACCCGATAGCTCAGTTGGTTAGAGCGAAAGCACGGTTTGCGAGTGGTCGTGAGTTCAAATATCACTCGGGTGAAGATTTTTTTTCATTTTCTTATTAATATTAATATTTTTGCGGATAGAAGGGTGAATATTTAGGGTTGTATGTATTTTTTAATGGCGCATTATAAAAAATTGTCCAAAAATGAAAATAAAATGTTGTAAGGGGTGGACAATCATTATCACTTCATCATCATCATCATCAGCCTATTATTGCAGTCCACTGCTGGACGCTATTACTTAGGGGTATGAAAAATAGATAGTAGCCGATTCTCAGACCTACTGAATATGCGTGTAAGTTTGGATGTACGTAAGTATATTTGATGCTCTCTCACACAAAAACTACTGAATGGATTTTGATGAAACTTCACAAAAATATAGCTTACATATCAGAATAACACATAGGCTACTTTTTATCTCGGGAAAATATTTTTATCCCGGATAATTTCGACATTTTGTTTTTTCTTCGGTCCACGCGCACAGAGTCGCGGGCGTCCACTAGTAAGATATATGTATGGGCAGGCAATAACAATACACAATAGAAAGAAATATTCAACTACTAGTGGACACCTTTATCCCTTACGGGGTAGGCAGAGCACCAAGGGCCGATAGAACCACATGGTGCCACTTCTGACCAATTTTGAGGGTATAGTTGAGGTGTACAAGTTCGGTTAGTAGTGACAGGTGGTCAGCCCATCGCCTACAAAACACCAAGACCCTCTTGTCCCTCTACTGACTTCTACAATATGCCCGGGAAGAGAAGCAGCTGTAGTATTATAAGTATTTATTTCACTCCCAGAGCAGCATAGAAATTTAAAAAATCTCAGGATAAAAATACTTATACAGTAGTTCGTTCACAGGATCGCCCGATACAAGGCGCGCAAAGCAAACTTTGCGGATAATCAAATGAAATGAAATGAAATGAAATATTGTTTATTTGTCTGATTTCCGGTATGTAGATAATACAATGATATAATATCTTGATTAAGATAAAAACACTTCTCCATAGTATAATCCGTTAGGATATGGTTGATCGTTTCATCATTAAAACATTGTGCTGAGGGATTCAGCTTTGTTTGCCGAGATTTGGCTTATGTATAGCTATCGGGATGAAAAATAACGTTTCCAATAATGTAATTTCAAAAAGAGATGGTAAAATTCGTCACCCGAGTAATTGACCCGGTGGCTCAGTGGTAAGAGCGCTGGCACGGAATGCAGAGGTCGTGGGTTCGATTCCCACCCGGGTGAGGAATTTTTTCCATTTCTTTATTAATAATTTTACAATGATATTATGCAATGTCAATGTATGGTGTCTTAAATATTGGTAATGTCCGCGAAAATCTGCCTATTTAGGCGTACAAATATTTTTATCAGAAATAGTCACTAAATAATTAAACGTTTGAAACATTAAATAATTAAAAATTTCCTGCGAGTAATAACAAAACTACACAATATTATTGCGTTACACAAGCAAGTAAATTTTACAAATGTAGAAGCAATATGACATACGACAATATGGTCGCTCCATAAATCTCTTTGAATTCATTCCACAAAGTCAGTCATAAATGCATTATCACTACATTATAAAACAATGTCGCTTCTCGTCGTCTGTATGTATGGTTAGATCTTTAAAACTACGCAACGCATTTTGATGCGGTTTTTTTAAATAGATAGAGTGATTCAAGAGGAATGTTTATATGTATAACTAAGGTGTAATGCTCTCTCACGCATAAATTTAGTACAAAATAACAACTCATGCTGCATATTATTAAGTAGGATTTATTATTTGCTAACCTTGATAAGTTTATTTCTACCCTCGGGCGTTAACACTTTGACCGGCGCGCCGGGCGTCAACCACGGCCATTGTGACTCGTCCTGGGAACAGTTGTCCTGGAAAGAGATGGAGAATGTAGGTAGAAACGGATGGAGAATGTCGGTAGAGACGGAGAATGAAAAGAGATGAAGAATATGGTTAGAGAGAGATGGAAAATGTTCGTGGAAAGAGATGGAAAATGTCGGTAGTAAGAGATGGAGAATATCGCTAGAAAGGGAAGGGATAGAAGTAACTTGGGTCTCACTCGAACTCACCGCGCTGAATATCCTTCGTCTCACCCGCTCGTACTCTTTCTCCCTCTGCTCTAGAGATTTGCTTCTAGTCGCCGATAACGTTGTTCCGGGCTCGTCTAGTGAGTTTGTGTCTCGCTTTAATATTGACCTGTAGATAGAGAGAGAAGATAAGTAAGGCTACATAGGAATTTTAAAGTTATAAGAAACTAAAATTGTAGAATTTTTTTTTCTTTTTCATTTTGTTATAGATGTTTTCATTGTAGAATTAGTCAGAGAAGAGTTACTCCTTTTATAAAAGTTCTGGCCCATTTTGTCAAAATTAATGGTCTTAAATTGTAAAGTATATTTAGGTTTTTATATAAAATAGTAAGTAGATAAAATTATACATTTATGTAGGTATTCCTATATATTTATTTATGTATTCGGAAGTAGGTTTATTTGTAATATTAACAATTATATCCTGTGTATGTCTGACTGTAGCATAAATGTGGTGTTTTTTTTTTGTTTTAGGTACAATCTGGTCTGTTATATATTTATTTTTTTTCCAAATTCAATTTACCAATCTCCTACGTGTATTCTCCTCTCACGTGACATTGGCGGAACTATTGTGCCCGACACAATGGTGGCCAGTAAACAAAATTGAATTGAATTCACTTAGGTTAGGTGTCCGAACATAAAAGGTTCCGCCCCCTGATTACGTAAAAGCAATAGCAAAGCCGAAACCGCGCGATCGCGATTATCTCGAGTGTGTGCGTGCGCGCTACGAGCACTCGGCGTCCTCCCGCGCCCCGCACCGCACCTCGCCCTGCACCCCGCACCTCGCCCAAGCACACACACACTAGAGAATATCGCGATCGCGCGGCTTCGGCTTTGCTATTGCTTTCACGTAATCAGAGGGCCGTTTAGGTTAAATGTCTAGCTCAAATATTAAAAATCTTGGTCTATTAACCAATTTCAAAAGAGAGGTTCTCAGGTTGTATTTAGGGTGTTTATCCCAAGCTTAATTGAATATACAGGATGATTTTTGGTCGTCAACGTTCCCGAAAACTACGGAATCTCCTCATCATCACGATCATTTTTCTCCATGGAAGCATACCTGGGAAGTGTCTGGTTTCCAAAATATTAGGGTCCAAAGTTGAGTAAATAGACTGCGTTTTTCTGCATAAATGCACATTAACGCGTGTAGCAAGATTTTTTCACGAGAAATCTATACATATAATAAAAATGTAACGGATAGCTGTCTGTACATGAAGATATATGAGAAAAAATATTATAGGAGACCTTTATCAACGCAATAGAACCCAAAATGATGATTTTTGGAATTATTGTCTGTTTGTCTGTGCGTTTGTGCACTCTAACTTCAGAAACGGCTGAACCGATTTCGATGCAGTTTCCAGGAATATATTGTGACAGGTCCCACTTAACATATAGGCTACTTTTTATCCCGGGAAAACGTTTTTATAATTTGGACATTTTGTTTTTTCTGTAGTCCACGCGGACGGAGTCGCGGGCGTCCACTAGTTATTAATATCTATGAAAAACTAGCATAAACACTGGACAATATAAATTTCGCCCAATCAAGTAGATTAATTTTTTTTTTAAAGTCATCGCTTTCTCAGAATTTTTTTTTGGCATAAACTTACTTTATTTGATGTATAGAGTACGTACCCTTCGTTAAGGGAGGCAAGGAAAAAACACCCTGTATATCTGTAGATATACTCACTTGGCATGATGACTATCATCGTGATATCGATGCGGGCTGTCGGGAAACGTGACGGTACACCATTGTTTGAAACTAGTGCACGGAATGCGTCCGCCGCTTGTACCTGATTAGAGAAATATCACAGAATTTGACGGCCGATTGGTCTAGTAGGTAGTGACCCTGCCTGCGACGCCATAGGTCCTGGGTTCGAATCCCGGTAGGTGCAAACATTGATATGATGAATATCGATGTTTGTTACCGAGTCATGGATGTTTCTATACTTATCCATGTATTTATATACCGTTGCTTAGTACCCACGACACAAGACCTTAGGGATCTTAGTGTGGGACTAGGTTAATGTGTTGTGTAGTGTGTGAATATTTATTTATTTAATTACTTAAAGAAATTACGTTTTTAGACTAAGGGGCGATTTGCCCAAACATTAGATCGACTATCAGAAGAATAATATTGATGTTGTCTCTATCATGGTAAAACTTTAGAGAAAGACAGACAGCATCAACTTTATACTGTTGACGTTTGGATAAATCAGCCCCAAGTTGTTTGAAAAAAAAACATAATACAGAATCATATTCGATCTAGTGATGTTTTTCGTTCAAAACAAGCTATTTACTAGATAAAAAACTACTTAGAAACATAAAAGTGAGTACTATTACACTTGGGATGAAGCAATTTTGATGAAAATTTAACGTTTCGATTGCTGACCAATTTTTTCAGGGATATAATCGGATGGAATGGAACGGGACCACTGAAATCATTTCTGTGACCTTACCCATCAATTTCCCGGCCGCACCTAGGGTAGCTTAGCTTTAATTATCGATTACTGACCGCTTTTAGACACCGTGACGGTATTCTTATGCGTCTGGTCTAGATGATGTGACAGCTGGTAGAGAGACGCACAGCGGTGGACTAACATTCGGCCGTATGACGTCATCACAGGGAATCTCACTATGCATCGACTGAAAAAAAAACCAACCAAATTCAAACTTGTGTATATATTTTTACAGGGTGTAATAAAAAGGGTATGTTAAGCGAAAGGCTACGTAAATAGCCCACTGTAGAGAACCTATCCACAAAATTTGAGACTCAAAATCACATGTTTATTTTTCAAGATTGTATGAAAATTCCTGAGATATTTAAAAATTCTCCATACTATCTGGAAAAATAAACATGTGATTTCGGATCTCAAATTTTGTGGACAGGTTCTCTATAGTGGGCTATTTACATAGCTTTTCGCTCAACATACCCTTTTTGTTACACCCTGTATACATATCTGTTACATCCTGTATAGGTGGACGGACGACCTGGCCAAGGTCGCGGGCGTCGGTTGGATGCAGGGTGCTTCCGACCGGTCGGAGTGGAGGTTGTTGGGGGAGGTCTATGTCCAACAGTGGACAGTGGTTTCCCTGTAGAGAAACTATTCTCAAAATATGAGACTCAAAATCACACGTTAATTTATAAGATCCCTCCTACACAGTCATCAATCATACATACCCTATATCGTTGACAAGTGCATTAAGTTCCCTTTCAATCTTGAGTAATGCAGATCTATCTTTGCTGTTCTTGTTGAGGGTCTCCTTTATAAAGTTGACGAGGTCCGGACCCGTGGGCTCTCTGTCGTCTGGAAGGTATAAGAGAAAATAATCACTTGAATGCTTACAACATACATAGACAAAAGGCCCGAAAGAACGACTATATATCGGCGATTCTCTCGCCCAAGAAACGTAGAACAGAGATATACATTCCGTGTAAACAAAAGAGATGCATCAATTATTAGTAGCTCGCTGTTCACACGAATCGTTCTATTAATTTTCTCCGTGGAGAAGAAATAAAAGAGGAGTAGCGGCTAAGTATATTTTCATACAAAAATAGTGTGCCGCGGAGCGGGGGTGAAGTATGGGACGAGGGGAGCATTGAACACTGTAGCCCTGCCCATTTACATAGAAACCACCTTGTAGTGACTAGTCAAACTACTTGCTCATTATCAATATGGTTCAAGATTGTTTTACTGGTGCAATTACTCATCACTAGATGGTAATATTATACTACGTTTTAGTAATAAAGTACCCTGATAAAAGCGCTAGCGTCTTTGTAATTTTAATACAGTTGCATTTCGGAGCACAAGCGTGTGGTTACAGCTACTGCGTTACACTGGCGCTGAAGCTCCGCCCCTATCATGACGTCATGGCCTCACGATTGCCACACGACTCACTTCATAGTCGCACCTCCTCTTTTATACCTTCTTCATGGTTTTCTCTCTGAGCGACAACAGCTAATAAAGATAACTCGATTAGCGTTAATCGCTCGTTCGTTTGGTCATTTCTCTACAGACGGCTTAGTGTGAGTTTTCACTTAGTCCAGCTAGGATTTTAACAACTAAACCGGTCCTGTCCTGTGACTTGCAGTACGCCAAAGCTTCTACCAGATCCTAACCTAAGTAACCCATCTATTTCCAGTCCACAGTTAAGAGTTGCTTAGCTTCCACCTACCAGAATCACTCCTGCCCACAGGATTTCTTTTGTAACTTCTATCCGGGCAGCGACAGTAAAACGTTTGCTCCTCCGAATCCACGCTCGCCGCCTTTCTCGGACCGTCGCCATTTTGTGTGCCTGTAAGAAATGGCTATATTGTACCGTCTCTGTCTTTTTTAATTGCAATATTGATTTAAAAAAAACAGAAATTGAAGCTTGTAAGAAAAATATGCTATCCAGGGTGCTATGCAAGCTAACTATAGAGAACTTATCTACAAAAATATAGACTCGAAATTACATGTCTGCATATCATTTCCCTTTTGTTACACCCTGTACAGTACTCTAAATTGTAAAATGTAAGAGCCGGACACCTTTTATTTTGGCTGGACAAGAATTAAAAAAGCCCAACTATGTCCGGCTTGATCCTAGCAACCCTAGTCACAGTGTCTAGGGCATTCGAAGAAGCCTATGTTCAGCAGTGGACTTCTCATGACTGAAAATGATGAATGATGATGATGATGATGTGTGATGATGACGAATGATGATGATGATGTAATTACCATTATGCTCTCCATCATCACAATCCGCGCAGTCAATCGAGCACACAATACCGGAGTCCTGCTTCGTCGGACACTGGGGCTTCCTTCTACGACCCCTGTAACAAATTGTTTCTTTAAATCAGTGGTCCCCAAAGTGATCCAGTTTCAGGTCCGTGAAAAATGTTGGTTTACAATGAATTCATATATAGTGCAGGCCTGTAGGGGGTCCACCAGAACCAGTTAACTTTTGAAAGGGGTCTGTGAGAAAAAAGTTTGGGAACCTTTACATTAAATAGTTAAAGAAAAACACCGATTGCGTAAAATTTTTCGCCGAGTGTCATTCTCACATAGAGGAATAAGATTTCATAGAGTGCTAATGTCATACTAACTGTTTCGATGCACCATTAGACTTTTCGGTGCCTCACAATTCCAGTCCTTGACACATAGATTCTATTAGTGTAATGTATAGTAATGTACTACATTACTAATGTATTGTAACGTATAGTAATTCAATCTAATGGTGCATCGAAACTGTTAGTATGACATTAGCACTCTATGTCTACATCTTATTCCTCTATGATTCTCATGATCAAGACGAATCTAACGACACTTCTCAAGCTAACAGTCACTCATGTTTAATGATATTTGAGAATTCCCTCGATTCTTTAAAGATTCCTTGACTACATCTTATGTACGGATTTTCTAAAAAAATACTCTTAGCTATACCCGAGAAAGGTTGACGTCAGGCAGACAGCCTGTTTGATAATGGGATAAGGGCAGGAAGATGATGATACCGACAAATTGATAACCTCTCTTTTTTAAGAAGTAGGTTTAAAATGCTTAAACCGCTGATCGTAGAAATATTCACCCAGATTCTAATGATCAAGACGAATCTAATGACACCTCTAAAGCTCAAATGCGACAAGCCTATAGAGCAAGGGTTCCCAAACTTTTTTTTCATAGACCCCTGTAGATGCCTACACCACATACGAATTATGAACCCCCATTTTTTCATGCCAAAGTAGACCCACATCGAGTTTCCTGTGGACCACTGGGGGTCCACCTGGACCACTTTGGGAACCACTGATAGAGCGTGCCAAAAATATACATATATTCAAACATACACTCGATAAACATAACCCTCCTTTTAACACACTCGGCCAAAAAATATTCACACACTGCACAACACATTAACCTAGTCCCCACACTAAGATCCCTAAGGTCTTGTGTCGTGGGTACGTAAGTATAGAAACATCCATGACTCTGAAACAAACATCAATATTCATCATATCAATGTTTACACCTACCGGAATTCGAACCCAGCCCTTCTAGCATGACCACGCATCGTGGATTCGTATCGTACGATATCGTATCGTCTCTATACAAAATTCAACATGGCGGCTATACAGGGTGTTTTTTCTTTGCCGACCTTAACGAAGGGTACGTACTCTATACATCAAATAAAGTAACTTGATGCCAAAAAAAAATGCTGGGAAACGATGTCAATTTTTTGATTTTTTTTTTATTACTTGTTCGGGCGAAATTTATAATGCCCAGTGTTTATGCTAGTTTTTTCATAGACAGATATTAATTGTGAAAAAATCTTGCTACACGCGTCAATGTGCATTTATGCAGAAAAACGCAGTCTATTTACTCAACTTTGGACACTAATATTTTGGAAACTAGATACTTCCCAGGTATGCTTCCATGGAGAAAAATGATCATGATGATGAGGAGATTCCGTAGTTTTCGGGAACGTTGACGACCAAAAATCACCCTGTATTTATCGTATTTTGACATTTATTTTATTTATTTATTATTTTGGCTAAATGTCGATAAATCGGTTTATCATATCATGTATCGCAGGTCATGGTACTTGTGCAGGACCCATGGCGTCGCAGGCAGGGTCACTAGATAGGTGCAAACATTAATATGATGAATATAGATGAGTGACCATATTGTGTCACTGCATCTTCGATTTAGAATAACTATTCTAAATCGGGTATTCTAAATCGATGAACTGTATACAAAAATTGTTAGTTCCGAAATCAGGCATAGGAATTATTCTATACGGACAGTAGATCTTACCTGCAATGCGGGCACTGCGCGCACGCACCACAAACACACGTGACGCGCGGACCGTTGGAGAGCAGCGAGCGAGCGTCCGCGCGCGCGTCCGGCCGGCGACGGGGACGGTCGGTGTCCGGAGACGCGTCCGAATTGCCCGGCGTTATCTATGGAACGGACAGTAGAAATTTCAGAACACATTCTACCGATTACCTATTCATTTCTACCTAAGGTTTCTATGTTTCTACTATTAGAGCTTGTTAAAACTATAATTTTGTATCTCCCTCTTCTAATTGTCCTCTCTTTTCCTCGTCGCGGACGCTGGTTACGTGTGTTTTTCCCCGCCCTGCATCTGCCAGTTGCCCAACGGTCGCCGATAGTGACCCGCGTCTCGGCAGATGAATTTTGTTTTGAGAAACATGGTGACAAACTGACCTACCTAAAAGAGTGCCCTTCACCTAAAGTGAACTATATACAGTGAAAACCTGAAAACCCTACCATCCGCGCGGAAGAAGAAAGAACAAAACCCCCACAGGTACCTCTTTGACCTACTTACTTCTAGAAACTTCCCCTTGGCCCAGCCCCTTCTAAAACAGAGCTATTCCCTAATTTGCAGTAGCAGAGCCGAAGCAATGCGAAAGCGATAATTTGAGAGTGCGCGTAACGAGGGCGAGGCGTCCTCCCTCACACTCTCAATTTTCGCTATCGCGCTGCTTCGGCTTTGCTATTGCATATACATACATACATATAATCACGCCTTTATCCCTTACGGGGTAGGCAGAGCACCATGGGCCGATAGAACCACATGGTGCCACTTCTGACCAATTTTGAGGGTATAGTTGAGATGTACAAGTTCCGTTAGTAGTAATTTGCTATTGCAAATTAGATAATCAGGGGGGCGGATCCCTAGATATACATATAAACCTTCCTCTTGAATCACTATATCTATTAAAATAGGGACAGACAAACAGCGGGACGACATTGTTTTATAAATATGTAGTTGTCGATTGTCATTTTTTTTATATGTTCTATATTTGCTATAATCTGTCAAGCATAAGTTGGCGTTCGGGGCTTTCTGGGCATCAACGTGGAACTTATAGCATAACAGTTATGATCGCCTAAAGACGAAATAGCCCAACGGTCCAGCAAGCTAAAGTGGCAACGGGCAGGGCACATATCTCGAAGAACCGATGGCCGATGGAGCTGAAAGGTTATAGAGAGGATACCATTATAGGCAAACGCAGCGTGGAAAGGCACCCGTTAAATGGACGGACGACCTAGCCAAGGTAGCGGGCGTCGGTTGGATGCAGGCCGCTTCCGACCGGTCGGAATGGAGGTTGTTAGGGCAGGCGTATGACTTCTCATGACTGAAAAAGATGATGACGATGATATGGCATACTCTTACCTCTATATGTGGGGGTGAATCGACCGGCCCATCGACGGAAGGGTTGGGAGACAACGTCCGCGGCGGCGATGTAGACTCCCTTATAGCTTGGCTTCGGACCAACTGCTTCGATTTGAAACTCTGGAATGGAACGGAAAACTCTAATAGCAGTCTCCTGCTTATTTGAGGTATATTTGAGTTTTTTAAAAATAAATATTCACACACTTCACAACACATTAACTTAGTCCCACATTAAGATCCATAAGGTCTTGTGTCGTGGGTACTAAGCAACGGTATATAAATACATAGATAAGTATAGAAACATCCATGACACGGAAACAAACATTAATATTCATCATATCAATGGTTGCACCTACCGGGATTCGAACCAAGGACCTATGGCGTCGCAGGCAGGGTCACTACCTACTACACCAATCGGCCGTCAATATCATGTGATGTCATTCCTTCCAGGTGGGCAATCGTGCAAAATGACAACGTTACAACGGTGTTATGGTTTAGTTTTGGTTTGGCTTTGGTTTGGCATGGTTCATTTGTCAGCATTTCAAACATTTTAAACGTCTATCTTTAACGTTGTCAAAATTTAGCGCGATACGAAATGTGCATATTACAACGTTTTTGGTTGTGGTTTAGCTTTTCGTAAATACGTTCAACTTTTGCGCGATTGCCCTGCCACCCTAGCATGACCACGCATCACGGATATCGTACCTTACGATATCGTATCGTCTCTATACAAAATTCAACATGGCGGCTATATGTCGATAAATCGGTTTATCATATCGTGTTTCGCAGGTCATGCTACTTGGTCTGGTCTCCAGCGCTAAACCAGCGCTGTTTGAATGGCAGCCATATCATCAAGCAGCATTCAGCTGATTGACAGACACATATACATGTACAGTAGGACTAAGCGTATCCCATACTTAGAATAGAATAGAATAGAATACGTTTTTATTTGGTGATTACACACACACAGATACAATAGCAACAATGATTTCTTTGTATTTGTTTCTTTATGAGGCATTCTCTCAGGCGAATAGCTAGAAACTTGTTACAGACTAAACTTGGCTGTGGCATCTCTTTTGTGACCCCCAGTCCTGGCCACTCCCATTTTTGGGGACACCCATGTCAGTCATCATCATCAGCCTATTGCAGTCCACTGCTGGACGTAGGCCTCCCCCAGGGCACGCGACAAGACTGCCATGAGGGGTATTTGCCCATAGTCACCACGCTGGGCAGACGGGTTGGTGACCGCAGTCTGTATTTTGGACTATGTCGTCAGCACGGGAGGCGCTGCTGCCCACCTCCCGGGAACCCTTAATCGCCTCGTACGATACCCACGGGCAGACATGGGCTGGTACGAATTCTACTCTGCCGGCGCCACGCGGCCAACTACGCCCAGCAGTGGGCTGCAATAGGCTGACGAGACGAGATGCCAAACGTTCTCCCGCGTGATCATGCAGTTCTGGCCATGTATATAATTACCCTATTCCTGGTCAGTTGGCTCGTATCCTCGAGGCTGGCGCTTCTTTCCACTTCAGGTTTCTCCATCGCTTATTATTATTAATCTGAAACCAAGGAGAATATAGTTTGAATAAGTAACGAGTGGACGCCCGCGACTCTTAAAAAATTGAACAAAATTTGCCGATTGCTTGTCAAATTCATATTACGTAAAATGAATTTCAATAGAATTTTGACGTTTCAACGCGAACATTGTACAATTTTCGCTATCGCATTGCTTCTGCTTTGCTTTAATTAATTTGCAAGATAAGTAATCAGCCTGCCGACTTTCCTAGCCGACTCTTACGACATGCACCGAAGGAGATGCACCTGATGTATTCTAGTGAAGCCCCGCATTAGCATAGGACAAATTAGATACAAACTTATAGAAGAAACTCACCTTTTTATATCCAAATGAACACCATAACCTTAATTTAACAATTTAAACATCAATTTCGTAAATTTAGAAGAAGGGGGTAGTCATTAATAACAGCGTTGGACCAATCACGAGATACTACGAGCTACGAAGAAGGCAACTATCATTTAAAATCTAAATTTGAATTCGTCCGAACGTTAAAGCTTCGATTCTTAATTCGAAAGTAAAACTAAAGTGTTTGAATTTAAAAAGGTTCCATTCGAACACACGGGTTTGTTATTGGTAAGCTCGATTCGTGTATGGTTGGTATTGGATTGTGCTGGACGGCTATTGGCTGACATGCTGTCAGATTTTCAAGATGGCGGCGAGAGTGAAAGAGAGAGCTTGATGCGGTGCTTTTTGACTATTAGCGCCATTAATCTGCAACAATAGAAAACTCTATTTTAATATACAACATAAAAACACAGATATCTAAAACACATGATATTAATAAAACATATTAAATTAATATTATGGTGGATCAATCGATCATCATCGACCGATGCCATCTACCGACAATCGATCACTTGGGTAGTCGAACGGTATCCGTCAATCACATAAAACCAGTCGATCGACGTTGGCCGATGCCGTCGATCAATTATTGACCGATTGGTTTTGGTAACACCCTTAACAGTTACGTCCTTATTACATTATGTTTAGATAGACCCAACATGATTTCCGTCGAAAGTAATATTGTTAAGCATTTACATCGATATGAATCTCAAATTTCATCGAATTTCACCCACTCACTAGTCTAATAAAACGCCAATCATAATAAATTCTCAGTCTTATGTCAAGGCCACTAAGGTCGTTAGTTCAATAGATTACACACTTACACGTGATTCTGCCAAGCTACTCTTGACCTTATAACACAGGGCGTAAGGAGAGTGGCAATGATGAATATCGTAAGGTCACGTGACTCAGCCGACTTTTGGGGTGATTCAGAAGTTTTCAGAAGTGGCCCAGTTTCGACACGCACCTTTTAACCGTAAAAAAATACCTAGAGTAGCGCGTCGAGTACGTTTCATAGCTCCTATACCTGATTTCGGAACTTACATTTGATGCATGCAGTGGCACAGAATATATAAACCAGGGTTCGAAGTCACGATAATTATCTTTGATAATTATAAAAATCAAACACGTGATATGCGTCTTTTGCATATCCAAACGCGCTAGACCTCAAACTAAACAAAAAAAAACCGTTTCTCTGACGAGAAAAGTGCGAATTTCTGTTCTTTGGCTACTTTCTTACATTTGTTTGACGTCATAAAAACAAATTATGAATTAAATTGTATATTTCTCACATTTATTGTTTACTGTTTAATTAATAATACTGAAAAACCTACACCCTCCTTGGGATAAATATATTATCATTTAAGTAAATAAAGAAAATTTCATGAAGTTAAATAGAAATCAGCTAGGATAATTATCAGATATATCAGATCCAAAAAAATATTTATCTTGATAATTTCGAACCCTGATATAAAGTCATCATCATGATCATCACTATCACTACATATTATAAAAGAATGTCGTCCCGCTGTCTGGCTGTCCCCATGTATGCTTGGATCTTTAAAACAACGCTACGGATTTTGATGCGGTTTTTTAAATAAATAGAGAAATTCAAGAGGAACGTTTCGTTTGGGGCATCCGATGAATTCGCCACGGACCTCGAACGGTATAGTTTACGTTACTGCTGGAAAACAGCCCCTGTAGACCAGAGGTCTAAGTATTAACATAGAGGAATAAGACATAGAGTGCTAATGTCTTACTAACTGCCTCGATGTACCTTGAGACTTGCCGTTACCTCACAGTTTCAGTCCTTGACCGTTAGATTGTATTTCTGTACATTAACAGTACATTACAGTACACTACATTACAGTAATGCAAGCTAACGGTCAAGCACTGGAACTGTAAGGTGCCGGCAAGTCTCACTCTCAAGGTGCATCGAGACAGTTAGTAGGACATTAGCTAGCACTCTATGATATCTTATTTCTCTGAAAACATTATGGAATAGAAAAAAAACATACATAGTTACTACACACGGCCGTGTTCCCAAAATCAGGTAGCTAGAAGTGCAGGATCACGATGAAATCCCACAGCCACGTTTAGTACACCAGCAAGCCTAGCATGGCCTGGGAAACACGATATGATAAACCGATTTATCGACATTGAGCCTGTCAAAATACGATAAATATAGCCGCGATGTTGAATTTTGTATAGAGACGATACGATATCGTACATTACGATATCCACGATGCGTGGTCATGCTAGGGGGGCTGGGCCAGATGTAAATGACCCAGTGACAAGTCGCTAGCCTCATCGCCTGAGAGAACGCCCCTGAGTTCCTTAGTCGACTCTTACGACATGCACGGAAGGAGATGCAGCTGATGTGTTCTAGTGAAGCCCCGCATCAGCTCAGGATTAACAGAATTGTTAGTAAATATAGGGGTGTTTTAGCGCATTATGACAATACAGGGTGGTGAAAGACATCAGTCACGCTTATCGTGCTATCTTAGGACTTGTGTCCATTGCCGCGTGCGTCACGGTGACGGATGTTCTACAAACATACATAGCTTCATACATAAAAACACAGCTGTTCCCGAAATGGGGTGGCCAGAACTTCGGGATCGCGAAGGATATCTTACAGCAACATTTACCATAGCAAGACAAATTTAAAATTATCAATGATAAGGTGCCAGCTCATAAACTGGCGCTCTATAGCTTACTATACCCCGTTTTTTAAAGATAGAAATCTTACTTTTGAAGGAGCATTGTTTGTAAACATTAGAACACTGATACTTGTAAGATATGAGTGAAGTTTGACGTTTTTCCATATTGATGTATCCTACTAAAAAGTTCAGTTTTGTGTTTGCAAAATCAGCCTCTTTAGGTGCAAACTTTATACAGAGTATGTACTATTGAATTGAGCAGAAAACTCTTTAGGAACTATTGATGATAATAATACACAAAACTGTTCCTAATAAAAAACCTGATTTTGTTCTTTCAGATTCTTTCTCTTTCTAAATAAAATGAGGTATAGCGGTCGCCCACGGCTTCATCCGGGGGCATTACACCCGTGCAAAGCCCGGGCAGGTATCTAGTCTGTATACATGATTTTTGCGAAACACTACCCCTTTTTGGCAGCAGAAGCTCTCAAAAAGAACAGAAAAATGCCGATGAAAAAAAAAATTGGTGCTCCGCTCGTATCAGTCTTAGGGTGATGATATATTTCTCGATAAATGGGCTATAATCTAACACTGACAAAAAAAATTCATTCGGAGCAGTAGTTCCCGAGTTTAGCGCGTTCAACCAAACAAACTCTTCAGCTTTATAATATTATAAGTATAGATGTACCTACCTAAATACTCTATGGCATCGCTAAATACAATGGAAACGCACACCAACCCTGACCTGATGACCTTGCCTGGTGCTTGCCAAGTTCAGCATACCTCTAGCTTCTACAAACACTAGCACATCAGATAGGCTTTTGTCCTTGGTAATTCTGGTAGCATTTTCAGACTATTGAAAAGGTTTTCTTATAACATATGGCGGACGCCCGCGACTTCGTCCGCGTGGACTGCAGAAAAAACAAAATGTCGAAATTATCCGGGATAAAAAGTAGCCTATGTGTCAATCCAGGGTGTCAGGTAACTCCATAGCAAATTTTATTAAAATCGCTCCAGCCGTTTTTACGTGAAAGAGTAACAAACATCCATCCATCCATACATACTCGTACTTACAAACTCGAGCGTTTATAATATTAGTAAGACGTACGTCTGTCTGCTTATTGATATTTAAAAAATGTGTTTAGTTAGTGCACAAGATCAACAAATGTTTTACCAGTGAGCACACAGTAGGCACACAGCTCTGTTTTACGAAAAGGGGTACCGAGAATTCTTGAAAATTGGCTAATCGCCTGAGAGAATGCCCGATTTTCTAGTCGATTCTTAGGAAGGGGACGCAGGATTAGGATATCTGGAGGAGACAGGCTGGCTCGAGTAGAGAGCACACCACCCGCACGCAAAATAGGTGCACAGTCGTCGAGTTGCGGAAACAAGCCCGTTATACCATACCACACTGCCACGCACCATGCAGCGTAGCGCGTGAATGCGTCTTCTAATGTTGCTTGTAAGTATCTCCGTTTGTATAGAAAACAGGCACAGTCCAATATACAGAAAATTCATCCACGCGCGTTCATGCAGATCACGGCTAGGTTCGCCGACACGCAACATGCAACGTGGTGCGTGGCAATGTGTTTATCGCCTAATATCCAGGTCTTATGTCGTAGGTATGTACTAAGCAAATGTCGTGGATATCGTATCGTCTCTATACAAAATTCAACATGGCGGCTATATTTATCGTATTTTGACAGGCAGGCTTTCGCTAGGCTTGCTACCGAGATGCGAACCCGGGACCTATGGCGTCGCAGGCAGAGCCACTACCAACTACGCCAATCGGTCGTCATTTATTTAGGCTAAATTCATGTGTATATGCAGAGCCTATGCAACAGAAATACACCGGATAGCAGCCTGCATGACCTATCCCGTGACCTAGATATGTCCTAGATCCATATCTAGGTCACACCTAGCCTGCCTGGGCTACGGGGGAAGGAGACAGATTATATTCAGTTATTCACTGCGTACCAGAGGCGGATCGTGATATTTTTTATGGGTTCACATTTTTTTTAAATACGCGGGTCTTATACGCGGGTTTAAGAACCCGCCATGCGGTGACAGTTCCATACAACTCAGAGGTACGTGTAGGTACGTCTAAGCTTACGTGCACGCATACGCATCTGGTGTGCTCGAGGCTTTAGACTACAGAGCCCTAAAATGTACGGAACCAGGCCGCCCCAGAAGCGGCGGGTCATCGACCGCCCGTATTCGGGTCACCAGGTCACTCCCGGGATGAGGGCGCTCTCCTTAGATAACGTTTTATCCGCGAACGTTCCTGTGCTGTTGCGGGGCTTCACTAGAACACATCGGCTGCATCTTTCGTGCATGTCGTAAGAGGAGGGAATTTAGGGGCGTTTGTTTAGGCGACGAGCTAGCAAGTTGTCAGTGATCTTTTACTGTTGCTAGGACAAATGTGGCAGTAGGGTTTCCCTCGATATCACGCAGTGCTGACTACCATATTTCGGGAATCGTGTATCGCATATTCATGTGTCTTATGTAATGTAGTTTAAACTATATTTTTCATATTATGTCAAATATTATAAACGCGAAAGTTTGTGAGTATGTATGGATGGATGTTTGTTACTCTTTCACGTAAAAACGGCTGGAGCGATTTTAATAAAATTTGGTATGGAGTTAGCCGACACCCTGGATTAACACATAGGCTACTTTTTATACCGGATAATTTCGACATTTTCTTTCTGCAGTCCACGCGGACGAAGTCGAGGGCGTAGTAGGCTATATTCTTTAAAAGGCTGACCTGTGAAAAGTGGGTGTGTAATTTGCACACTTTTGACCTACCTCTGTTGATACAGAATCTTGTCATAATTTTATTATACTTTTATTAAGAGCTAAACCCCCAGCTAAATACATAAAAATTAATCAATTTGCTACGTACGTCGTAGCAAATGCTACAAACTACGTAGTGCTACGGACTACGCCGTAGATCACTACATAATTACAAAACAAAGTCGCTTCCCCCTGTCTGTCTGTGCCTATGTATGCTTAGATCTTTCAAACTACGCAATGGATTTTGATGCGGTGTTTTTTAATAGATAGAGCGATTCAAGAGGAAGGTTTGTATGTATAGTATCAGCAATGCACGCGTGCGAAGCCTGGGCGGATCGCTAGTTGTTTATACAAGTTTACAGTTAAATAAACTATTACATATAACTCTCTATGATAAAATAATATCCTAATCGCCCATGTACTGCGTATGACGAAGGCATAGTGTAGATATTATTAAGTACTTTAGCCGAAAGCTCCATTCTTCGAGAGTATACAGGATGTTTTTTGGTCGTCAACGTTCCCGACAACTACAGAATCTCCTCATCATCACGATCATTTTTCTCCATGGAAGCATACCTGGGAAGTGTCTGGTTTCCAAGATATTAGTGTGCAAAGTTGAGTAAATAGACTGCGTTTTTCTGCATAGATGCACATAGACGCGCGTAGTAAGATTTTTTCACGAGAAATAATTAATATCTGTCTTTGAAAAAACTATAGCATAAACACTGGACACTACAAATTTCGCCCGATCAAGTAATAAAAAAAATGTTTAAAAAAAATTTACATCGTTTCCCAGCATTTTTTTGGCATAAACTTACTTTATTTCATGTATAGAGTACGTACCCTTCGTTAAGGGTGGCAACGAAAAAACCCCGTACAACCATATAGAACTCTACCTATATACAATTACAACTTTTGTCAACCATTTTTGAGCTGGAAATAATTGTTTGGTTCCAATTTTAACGGTGATATCATAAGCTTTAGTCTGAATCACTCGGCCGTGAACCGTGGGGGAGGTACAACGGAAAAGGGGAGCCTATGGTCCACTGGCGGCTTGTACTAAGGAGCGCTGGTGCACTGCACTCCCACCCACGAAGATTACATAGGCAATTTATATTTCTCTATATTTATAATTATCTTTCAATTCTACTATGCTTATACAATAGTGCCTACGCGTTCGTCTCAAGTTGTAATCTTATGTATCGAGTGGAGCGCTAGTGATCGCGCACCAATGAAACGAAATTTGGTACGATTCCTAGAACTGTATTAAATGAGTGCGTAAGAGACATACCGACATAGGCCGGCGCATGAAACAGAAGATTTCCTATGAAAAATTAGCCTAATCTGGAGCGCCGCTCACATTAATTCGAAGTGTGCGTATGCGGCCACTAGATGTCCCTTAGTTATAACGCGATATGGTTGTCTTTAATGTGTTTCATTAGGTCATCTGAATTTTAATAAGAGTGAGGTTGCACTTGCATCATTACATTCGTTAAGGGAGTGAACACGCGCGGCGTTCCCAAACTTAGTTTGCAAAATTACAGTTTAGCATGCGCTCATATTATAAAAAAATGTCAGTGAACCCCCATCTAAAAATACCAAGAGCCGCCCCTGCTATGGTCTATGATACACTAGCGGCCACCCACGACTTCGGCCACGGTATTACACCTGTGCGAAGCCAGGGTGGTTCCCTAGTTATATATACAAACCTTACTCTTAAATCAATCTATCTATGAAAAATAATCGCATTAAAATCCGTTGGGTAGTTTTAAAGATCTAAGCATACATAGGGACAGACATACAGCGGAACCCCTTCTTATAATGCTGGCGGGTAAATACAGGGTGTAACAGAAAGGGTATGTTAAGCGAAAAGCTATGTAAATAGCCCACTATAGAGAACCTATTTCCAAAATTTGAGAATTTTTATTTTTCCAGATTGTATGAAAATTCCTGAGATATTTAAAAATTCTCCATACTATCGGGAAAAATAAACATGTGATTTCGGGTCTCAAATTTTGTGGTTAGGTTCTCTACAGTGGGCTATTTACATAGCTTTTCGCTTAACATACCCTTTTTGTTACACCCTGTATAACCTAATCCACACTAAGATCCTATAATAAGTTTTTAAAAACTTATTCTTATTCTTTATTGTACACAAAACATAACAATAAATACAGAGAAATTTACAAAAGGAATGCGCGATCGCGCGGCTTCGGCTTTGCTATTGCTTTTACGTAATCAAGGGGCCGTCCTGTTTTACCAGGACATGTCCTGCTTTTTGGGGTGCCCTGGGCTGTCCTGGATAGTTTTTAAGCATCGACCTGAATTTAAGTGTTTTGACATACTCGCTGTCGGCAGATTTTATAAGGGTGCCGACATCGGGTCAACGCCTAGTGCCATGACGCAAATAAGCAAATAAACTGAATGTGTTTAAAGACCTATGTTTTGAAATTCGCACGCCACTAACTCTCTCCAATCGTATTGTCACTGGGCTCGCTCATGTAGGTATAGTCCTGGCTTTAAATCGAAATGTCCTGGTATTTCTTCTTCAAATCCTGCTTTTCAAAGTTAGGAGATGGCAACCCTATTGCTAGGTATTATGTTGCAGCGTGGTGCCGGCAGAGTAGAGTTTGTACCACCCCTGCCTGCCCGTGGGTATCGTACGAGGCGATTAAGGGTTTCCGGGAGGTGGGCAGCAGAGCCTCTCGTACTGACAACATAGTCCGAAAATCAGACTGCGGTCACCAACCCGCTTGCCCAGCGTGGTGACTATGGGCAAAACCCCCCTGTGGCACTAGCCTTTTGGGGTGCCCTGGGGGAGGCCTACGTCCAGCAGTGGACTGCAATAGGCTGAAGAAGAAGAAGTTAGTAAGGGAAAAAGATTAGTTGCAAACAAAAGTTTCTAGTTGTCCATTCTGATGCGGGATTTCACTAGAATACATCAGCTGCATCTCCTTCCGTGCATGTCGTAAGAGTCGACTAAGGAATGGCTCGGGCGCTCTCAGGATGAGCTGGCAACTTGTCGCTGATCATTTACATCTTGTCCCCGCCATGCTAAACGTGGCTTTCGGACCTTCTTCGCAATCTAGCTACCCCATTTTTTGGATCAGCGCATTGCGTATATCTATGTATGCAAAAATTTTTAGTTAGTACGCGTGTGACCTTCGAATAGGTACGTCCTCGACGGATGAATAAAAAGATTAGGGGTAGGTAGGGGTGTCGACATTTTTGACCGACTGCGCCATAACGAGGGTTATGTTTTTCGAGTACAATATGTATATTTGAAAACGGTTTGTAGTATATGACATTTGAGCATGAGATATGTCATTGGATTTGTCTTGGTTAAAATTTTTACGCAGTCGGATGTTTTTCTATAAATAAATGAGGTTATTTCACATTGGTTAAGGTATGTTGGGCAGCCCCTGTTCCCCAGTATCGCACATAATCGAAATTATCCGGGATAAAAACATTTTCCCGGGATAAAAAGCACCCTATACGATGTTAAGATACGTATGTTAAGAGGAACCTGTCACAATATATTCCTGAAAACTGCATCGGAATCTGTCCAGCCGTTTCTAAGATTAGTGTGCACAAACATCGATCCGTTACAATTTTATTATATGTGTGTATACATAGATTAAATTGTTGATCACCACCCCTAGTTCGCACCCTTGGCAGTGTCCGGTCGACGCGGGGTTAGATTGTCTGTTTAGATGCAGGGGGTAACATTTAGCGCCCTTGGCTGAATGCGCCATTGTTTCTACATAGCTGGACAAAGAGCGCAATAAGTTAATCATACTATGTATATCTTTACGCGTTATATTTTGAACTGTGCTACACGTCAGTATTCGATAGCTCAAATGGGGTAGTTTCCTATGGTTGAATCTTAATAACATTTTATGCTTATCAGAATAAGTTATCAAAATCATACCTATATGTACAATTACAATTTGATTATGTGTCCATATGAGGTAGTAAATAGCCTTCAAAGTTAAGTGGGCAAGTCCATTTTTCAAATGTGAAATTAATTGAAAATTACAACATCACATGTCCACCTGCATCGTTTACAGCAACTTTTGTTTTATGACCATATTTATAAACGCAATATTTAATATAGCTGTAGAACAAAAGTTCTTTAATGCGCATACAAGTTGCTTTAAGAGTGACGTCACGTTGTGGCAGCCGTTTGTATGGAGCGTTTTTTGGAAATCTAAAATTGTGATTTTGAAATCGTTATATCCCGGAAAGTCACGCTAGCGAAGTTTGTCTATCGCAAATGTTTCTTTTATTTTATGACCTTTCGATATGAATACCTACAAGTAAAAAAACTGCCAACTACCCTAATGGCGTAGCCAAAACTACAGGATATCGAAGGAGATTCCGCAGTCACGTTTAGTATAGCGGGGTCAGATGCAAATAATCAGTGACAAGTTGCTAGCCCATCGCTTGAGAGAATACACCCGATTTATTAGTCGACTCTTACGACATGCACGGAAGGAGATGCAGCTAATGTATTCTAGTGAAGCCCCGCCCCCTTATTAGCTAACTAGCAAAAGCAAAGCGATGGCGAAAATTGACAAAAATCGCTGATTGCTTGTCAAATTCGTATTACGTAAAATGAATTTCAAAGGAACTTTGACAGTTCAAGGCGAATATTGTACAATTTTCGCTATCGCGTCGCTTCGGCTTTGCTATTGCAAATTAGGTAATCAGGGGGCCGAAGAAAATTTGGCAAAAAAATACATGCCACTTCCATTTCTTTAAGTTTTAACGGCTGATCTTCATTAAAAACTGTCGATACGTGGGCAATTAAACACCACAATACAGACATACACTCCCTTATTGAACCATAGACTATCAAAATAGGGAGGGGATCCCTCCCTTGCACTCCTCTCCGATCTATATAGGTGTAAAAGCCTGCAACTAGATATCTAGGTCACGCTAGGTCATGTTGCAAACCTTTACTAGGGTACGTTTAAACAGGCGAGCCCTGGAAGTATCAAAGTTGTTCACATTTGACCAGTCTATTACTAAATGTTATAAAACAAAGTCGTTTCGCTGTCCATATGTACTCGTATGCTTAGATCTTTAAAACTACGCATCGGATTTTGATGCGGTTTTTTTAAATAGACAGCGAGATTTAAGAGGAAGGTTTATACAGGATGTAACAAAAAGGGTATGTTAAGCGAAAAGCTATGTGAATAGCCAACTGTAGAGAACCTGTCCACGAAATTTGAGACCCGAAATCACATGTTGGGTAATTCCATATGTGACTGACTCTACATTTGACACAATTTGCGTTTTGTTTTACCTTTTATTACGATTAGTACTATGTTTTTAGTTTCAATTTAAACATGTCTTTGTAGCAGCTTCAACAATTATCGTATAGAGACAAAATGGCAACCAATGATATTGTGAAATATCATTTATTTAGTAAAATATAAACGTGACTGACACTACATGCAAAAGGAAGTCATTTTCGAGAGGGTTTTGAAACATCAATAATCTTCCTCTGTACTGGCGTAATAACTTTAATTTGTGTTTTTATCGAAAGTGCATGAAACAAACTATTATAAAATGGTGAAATAAAAGCTTTAAGTTATTTAAAAAAAAATATATTAGTAAAATAAATTGTGACTGACACTACAGGCCAAAACGTGACCGACACTACATTCACTTTTTATAGTGTAAAAGTCAGTATTTTTACATGAAACCTTAGTATTCAAATCACAGCACATGAAATAACAACTCTAAAATTATTTTAAAGAAAGACAGGTGTAATTAATGAACTCGTTAAAATTCTATTTATGAACAAAAACACCACCTAAACGAAATCATTAATAATATGTTAGAAACCAACATTGAAACTAAAATAATTCAAAACAAAATCTTTTTGGAAATAAGAAATATAAGTAATTAAAAAACTTAAACAATTTCTTTAACAAAGTATAAATTCTTTTAAGCCTTTTCAAAGACATCTAGACTCTTTGGAAACTTATAGTAGACTCTATTGCCCTTAAGAATCAGACTAGGATTAGGTAATATCTCCAGTATGTCATCAAAAGACACATAAGATATATCTTCCTCATCAGCTTTAAATAAAGAAGCATCGTTATTTGTTACTTTTAGGCTCATAAGTTTGACTTCGCCCTCTTCATCTACATCACTCTGGCAAATAGTGACGTAACGATACATCTGTCGTTTATTTTTTGTGGCAAACTGTGCCAGTACAAACACACCATTTCGGATGTTATTAGCAGTAAGTTCTAAACTACTGGGCCCAACGTCTAATATTGGAGCATTATTTTCTTTTTCGTCTGATGATTTATCAGGCATTAGAAGATCACTTTCATCATCGTCTGCCGATTCATCAGAAAACACTTCTTCATACGTTGTTTTTTGCAAGAGAGATAGTTGCAGGGCTTTGACGTAATTAAACTTATTTACGTAAAATTTGTGCATTTTTTTAATGTTCTTAATAACCATAGCTTTCTCAAAAACCATCTTTAATGCTAGGTCTTCATGGCATTTACTGAAGTCCTTATCCGTCATTACAATTATTTGTACCTTTGAGTTTTTGTTTACAGCTTCAGAAAAATCGCGTGCATTTGACACAATTTTCTCTCTCCTCATCACTGAATTTCGTACCTGACGTTTGAGAGCACCTCCGATTCCGTCTACTGGCCCTTTCCCATGAGACGTTGCGAAAAAATTCCACATAATTTTCAAATTATGACGTTTTTCCATCATTGGAAGAGAGTTAGCAATAAATCGGTTTTTGAATTGTGAAGCTGGACCATCTGACCATATGCGTACTTCTTTTACATCTTCTGGTATTTCTGTTAATATTCTATCAATATATGCTATTACCGTATCTTTATTGTGGTGAAGATTATCCGATGCTATCGCAATTGCATGCTGTTTTTGATGATACCACAAAGACACAGTAAATAAAGAAACTTGCGGCTGCACCCAATGATACGATTGAATTTCATCCTGCGAAACACAGGTATAATTTTCTGCAAAATCCACTTGCAGAAGCGCAAAGTTGCAGTCTGAGCTCATACAATCAATGCGATCTTGATTGTAACGCTGTGCTTGTTCCCTTTTTATGTAACTGTGCTCCTTAAACTGTGGAGTCATTTTCGAAATATGTTCACAAAGCATCGACACTGTATCTTTTAGTAAAACCTTTCTAAGCCGTCCATTTTCCTCTTTCCATTCATACCAGCTAACTTCCCTATCTTTAATGGAACAAGTAGCTTTGTCTAATTTAGATTGCATCATAGTTTTACATTTTATACATTTATCATTCCAACAGGATGTTGTTGGTGCTTCACAAAGAGCAGTTTTTATCAAAATGTTTTGGTCGTAACCAGGGATGTCATTGCAATTTTTGGACAGCGCGTTTACAGCTAATATGTAATTTTCATGATACTTGCAAAGGCAAACATTTTCAGGTGTTTGGCAGCTCAGGAGAACATGTTTTGGTCGTAGTTCAGCAAATTTACTTTTACCTAAAATCGTTCCGAATTCATCACAAAACAGAGCATATGTTTCTAGAACATTGCTGTACAAATGCCTGTTTTGCATTTTAACTTTTTTTCCATCTTCGAGATGGACTATTGTTGTGTCTTTAATGCCAGGATTTTGGCGACTAATATCATCACGGAGATAAAAAAAATTGACCTTTTCAACTGTGTCAGCAGAGATTGTTTTCTTCGGTATTTTGTGTTTAGGCGTTACTATTTCAGGAGTTATTTGTCTTGCTAATGTATGCACAACTGCTCTACACTTCGATGGACTGAATGGCAGATTCCGTTTGACTTTTGCGACCGCTTTTCCATAAGAGCTTTTTGAGGCAAATGCCTTAGTAGGAGTCTCATCTCTGGCAGGTGTATCAGTGGATTCTAACATTAGTTTTTTTTCTTTAATCTTTCTTCTGTATCTTCTCATATCTTCGGAATTTTTTTCACGTAAAGCTTTAAGCATATCAAGCGATGCTGTTTGTTTTATCAAACGCCGTTGGCGTTTTCTGTTCTCAGATTCCTTTTTTTAAATTCTTTAAATAATCCTTTAGCTTTCAGATTCTCTCTCTGCTTGCGCTTCCTTTCTGCAGCTGTTTTCGCCATCTATGAGAAAAAAAAACAAACAAAAAGCTACATTTAATTATGATACAGGCTGTGACTGACTCTACCTACGACGTGACCGACTCTACAACGTGACTGACACTACAAAAATGATTCTTATAGAGTTTAGGCATTATAAAAAAGATAATAAATTTTTAACGTCGGCATCATTTGACTTATATCGTCAAGTAGGAAAATACTTATTTTCATGATAATTAAGTAATATTGCTGTAGTTAAAGCGAAATGTAATGTCTATTCTGTGACCGACACTACAACTTCACACTGTAAACTTATAAACCTAATATCTCTTTAAAAAATTCAATTTCTATGAATTACGGACTCTTTATCGATATGTCATCATTTGAACAGTCAGTATGTAAAAAAATATAACAATAATTCAAAAGACTTACCGTGAAAATTAATTAAAACTTCACCACAAAAAATCACTATCAGCTGAGCTCACGACACCATCTCGTAAATGACAGTGTTGCCAGAAAAATAATATCAAAAAATTGTTGCCATTATAAAAACTTAAAAGTAATATAATGTTGCCACCATACTTAAGTATTTTTACTACCAAAATCAGATATTAATTTTTTTCATTTATGGTAGACTTATGCGTGGAATTGCCCTGTTTATTTTTCCCGGTAGTATGGAGAATTTTTAAATATCTCAGAAATTTTCATACAATCTTGAAAAATAAAAATGTGATTTCGAGTCTCAAATTTTGTAGATAGGTTCTCTATAGTGGGCTATTTACATAGCTTTTCGCTTAACATACCCTTTTTGTTACACCCTGTATAATGCGCATGGTATCAGTATTGCACCCGTGCGATGCCGGGACGGAGATCTAAGCATACATAGGGACAGACAGACGGCGGGAAGCCACTTTGTTTTACCTATGTTATGTTATGACTCATCTAATAGGGTCGTTTATGGTTTTTTATTTGTATTAATATCGAAAGATCATAAAATAAAAGAAATAATTATTTGCGAAAGAAAAACTTAGCGTGAAAACTTTCCGGGATATTGTATAACGATTTCAAAATCACAATTTTAGACTTGCCAAAAAACGCTCCATACAAACGGCTACCACGACGTGACGTCACTCTTTAAGTAACTTGTATGCGCGTAAAAGAAGTTTTGTTCTACAGCTATATAAAATATTGTGTTTATAAATATGGTCACATAACAAAAGTTGCTGTAAATGATGCAGGTTGACATGTGATGTTGTAATTTTTAATTAATTTCACATTTGAAAAATGGATTTGCCCTCTTAACTTTGAAGGCTTATTTATTACTACCTCATTTGGACACATAATCAAATTGTAATTTTATAGATAGGTATAATTTTGACTATTTATTTTGATAAGAATAAGATGTTATTAAGATTCAACCCTAGGAAACTACCCCATTATTACAGCTAGCCAATGGGCGTTTTTTCATTAAACGACACGGTCACGACCGTGGTCATCGTGGTCGTGTCGTAGCCGTATCGTCAAGTGAAAAACGCCCACTGTGATTGCTTCACGTTTCATGGGCAGTTACTGTTATACGCGTGTGCGATGCCCTATTGACCGAGCAGGGATGCATCCCCGGCCCGAGGGGTCACGGAAACACACGAGCGGGGAAATGGAAAATCGGTTTTCCGTTTTTAAGGGATCCCAGTAACCTGATACCGAGATAAAACGGCCGATTGGTGTAGTAGGTAGTGACCCTGCCTGCAGCGCCATAGGTCCTGGGTTCGAATCCCGGTAGGTGCAGACATTGATATGATGAATATTAATGTTTGTTTCCGAGTCATGGATGTTTCTATACTTATCTATGTATTTATATACCGTTGCTTAGTACCCACGACACAAGACCTTAGGGATCTTAATGTGGGACTAGGTTAATGTGTTGTGAAGTGTGTGAATATTTATTATTATTATTTATTTATTTATAAATGGGTTACTTTGAATCATTATGGTACTGGTCAATCCGTGTGAGCATAGGTTTCCTTCACTTTCTGCCGATGTATTTCCCGAGCACTACAACATTGGTCTCTTCAAAGCTAGAGTGAATAGGCACTTTCTAGGCAAACATGTACCACCCTAGGCCGCATCTTGCTTAACATCAGGCACGTTGGCGGTCAAATGTTTGCCTAGCTAATTGTAAAAAAACATACAAATCTAATAGCTGTGTTGTTTTGATAATACATACAAACATATACAATCGACTGTTCTACCGAGACGGGGTAGGTTAATCATAAAGAAAAAAGCAAAGCGAGGACAGATGAAAATTTATCAATCAAGTTGCCAGCTTATCGCCTGAGGAAATGGTCGAAATCCTTAGTCGATCTTAGGGATGTTAGTGTGGGACTAGGTTATTTATTTATTTATTTTAGCCCTTCCTCTGACATGAATTTACTTATACAGGGTGTAACAAAAAGGGTATGTTAAGCGAAAAGCTATGTAAATAGCCCACTGTAGAGAACCTGTCCACAAAATTTGAGACCCGAAATCACATGTTTATTTTTCCCGATAGTATGGAGAATTTTTTAATATCTCAGAAATTTTTATACAATCTTGAAAAATAAATATGTGATTTCGAGTCTCAAATTTTGTAGATAGGTTCTCTACAGTGGGCTATTTACATAGCTTTTCGCCGAACATACCCTTTTTGTTACACCCTGTATATTTTACAATTAATGATTTACTCTTCTTTGTCAGCTTGCCCTTTGGCAAAGGCCTCCCCCAGAATTCTCCACTTCTTCCTGTCCATGGCACATCTCCTCCAAGTACCTCCCGCTACCTTTCTCATTTCATCCTCCCATTTCATTCGGACTAGGTTAGGGATACATGAAAGTTCACGCAGACGAAGCCGCGGGCGACCGCTAGTATTGTACAACAATATCTATACTAATATATTGTACAATATTCCGGAAGCTAAATTATTTTGTCAGCGTCCCTCATTTACGTCACAACTACGTAGATATTTCAGCGGCGTTGGAATGTATAACAGAAAATATATAAAACACATGTTAACTACATTATTATTATAAAATTATTAATAAAGAAATGGAAAAAATTCCTCCCCCGGGTGGGAATCGAACCCACGACCTCTGCATTCCGTGCCAGCGCTCTTACCACTGAACATTATTATTTATACACTAGTGGACGCCCGCGACTCCGTCCGCGTGGACTACAGAAAAAACAAAACGTCGAAATTATCGCATATATTAAAAGTAGCCTATATGTTAAGTGGGACCTGTCACAATATATTCCTGAAAACTGCATCGAAATCGGTTTAGCCGTTTCTGAGATTAGCGTGCACAAACGCACAGACAAACCGACAAACAGACAAAAATTCAAAAAATCATTCTTTTGGGTACTATTGCATTAATAAAGGTCTCCTATAATATTTTTTCTCATATATTTTCCATGTACAGACAGCGAAATAACTTTTTCAAATGTCCGTTGTAAAAGCATCGATGACAACATGAAGCTATTACGGCGGGGAATTGTTAATCATTATCCGACCGCGCTAGAAGGAGAGTTATGTTTTTTGAGTGTATGTTAATGTTTGGTATGTATGTTTCTTTTTTGTTCGTCCAGAAAAAAACTATACATATTATTACATACATAAATATACACCAGTTGTGTTGTCAAAATTGCGTGGCCAGAACTGCTGGAGAGACCAAAGCAGCTCTAGATGTAAAAGATCAGTGACAAGTTGCTAGATCATCGCCTGAGAGAACATCCATCAGTTCCTTATTAGTCGACTCTTACGACATGCACGGAAGGAGATGCAGCTGATGTATTCTAGTGAAGCCCAACAGACCATCACCACCTGAATCAGAAGACTAGCCTAAACCTGCTACCAAACATTGAATCAACCATTTTGGCGATAGTTTCCAAAAATGCAGCTAATATCATTACTACATGTTACAAAACAAAGTCGCTTCCTACTGTCTGTCTATCCTTATGTATGCTTAGATCTCTAAAACTACGCAACGAATTTTAATGCGGTTTTTTTAGAAGATAGTCATTCCAGAGGAAGGTTTATATATATGTCGGAGATAGAAGTACAAATAGAGTATCAAACAGAGTAGCTTTATATAGAGTAACCCTTGTAAGCGCTATAAAACACAAGTCATATTATATCTACGAGTAGCTTCATGTAATTAAGTTAGTCCCGATGGTTTGCATGCCACGCGGGAGCGCTATGAGATTAGTATTAACAGTACCACCGTAGAGTAGAGTCCTTAATTGAGAGAGTATGCGACCAACAAGGGACGAGAATATACGTTTCCTAGTTGCTCTTGCAGTCCAAGTAAACTAGTGGAATTGTGCTAAGTATTCTGTCATAAGTGATATTAGAAGGCTAATGAGATAAATTGCAATAACTTTGTGTTTATGCCTAGTGAATGTAACAAAGGGCAACCGTGCTGAGTTTCTACCAGTTCTTCTCAGCCAGTGGTAATCGAATTGGGACCATAGCAGTCAATAAAGTAATATGATTGAATGTTGATTGATCAATTAATGAACGACAACAACTATGCTGCGTCTGCGCCGGCAACGAGATATATAACTGGGTCCCTAGTTAAAGCCCCGGCTTCGTACGGGTCGTAAAAGTCGTGGGCGGCTGCTAGTAGGTATATACAAACTCCATGTATGACGCCATGAATGGGTTATTTCCATCCCACCTATCTTGTTGAAAACAATAAAAATAATAATAAACACATGACCGTTAAACAGCAGACATTAAGGAAGAAAATAGCTTATTCTTTTATCCGTTGTTTTTTTGAAGATCATGGAAGCGGATGAAAAAAAAATTGGCTTACCACCAAAATCGGAAGCGTGCTTGGGAATTACGTCGTTGTCGAAAAAAGCGAAAGCATAGAGAGGAATAAGACGTCATATAGTGCTAATGTCATACTAACTGTTTCGATGCACTATTAGACTTTTCGGTCCCTCACAATTCCAGTTCTTGACACATAGATTCTATTAGTGTAATGTATAGTAATGTACTACATTACTTATGTATTGTAACGTATAGTAATGCAATCTAAGAGGCACCGAAAAGTCTAATGGTGCATCGAAACTTATTTCTCTATGGCGAAAGTATCTATCTATCGCTTTTGTACATTATCTTATAAAATATGTATCTTGTGTGTGTTTTTTTCTGTGTACAATAAAGAATATATATAAATATATATATAAAGTGACTAGTTATCCTGGGATAAAGGTGGCGTTATTATTAGCCCAGAGTAGTAAATATCAGCCGCAGTCCACTGCTGGACGTAGGCCTCCCCCAGGGCACGCCACAAGGCTACTGCCATAGGTGGGTTATCATCATAGTCACCACGCTGGGCAGGCGGGTTGGCGACCGCAGTGTGATTTTCGGACTATGTTGTCAACACGGGAAGCGCTGCTGGCCATGTGCTCACCACAATAATTATTAGTAACTAGTGGACGCCCGCGACTCCGTCCGCGTGGAATACAGAAAAAAAAATATACGCGATAAAAAGTGGGACCTGTGACAATATATTCCTGAAAACTGCATCGAAATCGGTCCTGCCGTTTCTGAGATTAGCGTGCACAAACATCGATCCGTTACAATTTTATTATATGTCTATAGATATAGAAGAAGAAGATAATTTATTATTGTAGGTAAGGATATAAATAAATAAATATTCACACACTTCACAACACATTAACTTAGTCCCACATTATGAAGATCCATACAAGGTCGAGGGTACTAAGCAACGGTATAAATAAATACATCGATCAGTATAGTAACATCCATGACTCGGAGACATTCATTATTCATCATAATCAATGTTTGCACCTACCGGGATTTAAACACATGACCTATGGTGTCGCAGGCAGGGTCACTACCTACTACACCAATCGCTCGCACATCCCATGACACATCTCTGGTGGAAACGCAGCCTTAAACTGGGTGAAGTTTGATGCAATTTCCAACGACGTGATCTACATAACCCCGAAGGGCGTATATGACGTCAAATAGGAAAGCTCATAGCCAACCGTAAACGCCTATAAATAGAGTTTACAATTGACTGCATGCATTACGTAGTTAAGGTAGCTAGGTATGGCTACCCCTTTTGCGTCAGCGCGATTTGTTTACTCCGCAATGAAAACAGAAAGGATTCAATCTCTCGTAGTCTTAGTCTTAACTGTTCCCTTGAGTGCACTCCAGTGAGGGTGTCGAATTATAGCTGTTAATTATGTCGCATAGAGTTAGACGTGCGCCTTTCAGTCACAGGCCTGTACCACTGAATTTATTACGTACAGTAATAAAAAAAAAAAATTAAAAAAATCTCGCTCGAAAAGCATGTGACCTCGCTCTGCTAAAGGTTTATATTCGTGATCCTGCAGCTTTGTATTTATTCTAGGGACACAGCTGTGTGTTTATGTATAAGTACAGGGTGATTTTTGGTCATCAATGTTCCCGACAACTACGGAATCTCCTCATCATTACGATCATTTTTAATGCACACACGACGCGCGTAGCATGTAATTAATTATTTATTTTCAAAAAAAATAACATCGATTCCCGGCATTTTTTATTTTTTATAGAGCACGTACCCTTAGTTAAGGGTGGCAACGAAAAAAAAACCCTGTCTATTTAGGTATGTAATACATCAACATAAACATTCCAAACCTCCCACGGGAAGTCAAAATAACTTTTTATGGACGAGCAAAAAAGAATATAACCTGTCTGTATTGACGCAATCATGATATAATAGCATGTAAATACACATTTATGAGAACAGATGTTTCAGTTGCAGATTTTATGTGGAATATACAGATTTAGATAAACGAAATTTTTTTACGCTGTTTACAAAACAGCAACAGTACTGTGCTGATGCGAGGTTTCAATAGAATACATCAGCTGCATCTCCTTCCGTGCATGTCGTAAGAGTCGACTAGGGAACTCAGGGGCGTTCTTTCGTGCGCGTGTTGTCTTTGATCTTTTACATCTAGTGTTTAAATGTGTCTGTAAGATATCCTTCGTGATATTGCAGTTCTGGCCACCCCATTTTCGGAACACAGCCTTGTGTATATATGTATGTATTCTCCCTGCTTAACGCTTATTCGTTTTCGGGTGTCATTAATAAAATAAATTAGACCTTTCTAAAGATTTTCTGCTATGATTCCCAGGGTTGGAAAAAATCATGATTTTTTTTTAATCTTATAAAGTACGAAGTAAAAAAAAAACTATTTTTCACATTTTTTTTTATTTTTTCGATTGGTTGTTAAAATTAACTAAGTATATTTTTGCGCAAAACGGAACGCGCCTTCAAGGGATTGTACGGGCACAGCGTGATTTAAATCAAAATGATTAAATTTCGCCAACCCTATTAAAAGACTGATTTACCTGAGGCAGTAAACTAAACCTTGGTTTTATCGCGCCCTATAAAGCTAGGGGTCGTGAGTCGTGACTCAACCCTTTGATAGAAGTCGCGGCATTTGTTTCGTTTTAGGCACAATAGGTAGGTATAACACTATGGTCGATTCTGACCGTCACTCTTAAACCTAAACGTAAAATTAGTCCTACCTGTCCTTTTCTCTCTCAGCCATTTATGTTAAGAACGGAGAGAGATAGACCTGAGGGGTACGAGTAAACACGAACCTCTCGATAGTCCGTAACGCTATCGTCAAACTGTCAAATCACATAGACTTTGCTAGCGAGTCGCTAGCGTTACGCCGCTTAAAAAGGTTCGTGCTTACCCCACGGACTAAGATTAAGCTTACGTTTAGTGACGGTCAGAAACAACCATACTAGCGGACGCCCATGAGATCATCTGCATAAACTTTAGAATTTCCGTACTTGAGAGAAATTCAGAAAAATCTTACTTTAAATACAGTAATACCCCACTTTACGCGACCCCGTTATGCGCGGTTTCACTATAACGCCAATTTTAAAATTCACGTTTAAATGCTTCGCATAATGCGAAAGAATGTGTATAAATATAATTTAGTCATTAACTCCCCTTTGGTCGCGGGAATCCTCGCGTCCTCTGAACATTCTGATTGAAGAACTGGGGATTCCCCGTACTACGATTTTGTTCTATGTAAAGATTAAATTTTGACTATGTTTAATCATAAACCTCGATATACGTGAATTTCAGTTAACGCGATTTTTTCCGAAACCTATCCCTCGCGTAAAGCGGGGTATTACTGTACATGACTTTCATACAAACTTGCAACCCCCCGTTTTACCACTTTGGGGTCAAGTTAGGTAAAATCCGTTCTTAGCAGAGGTTCTTAGAGAGACCTTTCAAGATCCCACAGTCAAGTTTAGCATAGCAGGGAGGAATGTAAATGATCAGTAACAAGTTGCTAGGTTATCGCCTGAGAGGATTCTGAGTTCCTCGGTCGCGAAAGTTTGTGAGTATGGATGTATGGATGGATGGATGGATGGATGGATGGACGGACGGATGGATGGACGGACGGACGGACGGACGGACGGACGGACGGACGGACGGATGGATGGATGGATGGATGGATGGATGGATGGATGTTTGTTACTCTTTCACGTAAAAACAGCTGGAGCGATTTTAATAAAATTTGGTATGGAGTTAGCTAACACCCTAGCTGGATTAACACAGGCTACTTTTTAACCCGGGAAAATATTTTTGTCCTGGTTAATTTCGACATTTTGTTTTAATAGTAGATTGGTACAAACAAATAGTTTAAATAAATGCACTAGATTTAATTGAATCTAGGTTTAGAAGCCATAAAATCTGTAACAGTATTAATATTATTTGAACAATACTAGTTTGTCTTTCAACCTAGTAACTACAATGTTAAAGATATTTTCGCAGCATAACAATGTAAAATTATGTACCACTTTGCCCCAGTGCCAACCTCACTGGGCACATGGGCCTATGGAGCAGTGTAGACCTTAAAAATTTAATGGTATACATCAGCTAAATTAGATTTTGTGGGCTTTTTTACTATAGGTAAAAATGTGTAACTCCACAGGTGTTCAAATATGCCCCACAAGTGGGGCAACTTAGTGAGGCAACAAAATATTATTAACACCAGCAACTCCATCCTCGTTGTGCAGTAGTTTCGGAGCCCATTCGATGCAAACAAAGTAAATAATACACTAAACATTAAGTGATAGATAACCATCACGATATATTACCGCAGCCAGTTTGGCTGGACATTTGAGTAAACAGTTGTCTCGCTTCTGCTCTCGGCTCCTTTTATAAACGTACATGTGCCTACCAGAAGTTGCCATGTCATTTACTTTGGCGGGACATGCAATCACAATAGCCTTATTATATCCAGATTTTTCCGGACACCTGGAAACCTAACAGTTGCGGGTCTACATTAACATGTTCACTGCTGGCTGATTTTCTTAGCATGTCGACATCAGTTAAAGTGAAAGAGACATTATGCGAAAAGGACTTTCTGTGAAAGGGACTTTTTGCGACCAGGGGACATTTTGCAAAAGGGACATTCTGTGACGAAGCCATGATTAATGCCACTAGTCATGAACTTACTGTAATGGTGAAATAGATTTTTACTGAGGTGTAGTGACATTTTGTGCAGAAAAGTCAAGGTTTAAGTTTGGAGTATACACAGACAAGATGTTGTGGGTTTAAATTAATGAGACCATCTAAATTACACAAAAAAAACACAATGTGTGCATGTCTTTTAAATGTCAAATTATATCATATTTTTATTATAGAGCTGCTGAAATGCTTTTCATAAAATAGTTATAGATAATAAGGTTTTGGCCAGGGTGTTACTAAATATTTTTATGTAGGTAGGTAATTCTCAACATTAGCACTGGTAAACAGGTATGTAAATACCTACCAATAAGTAGGTAGTAGGTATTGTTGCAGATAATTTGATAATTAAGTAGGTACCTAAAGTAAGGTGCCTAGGAACTAAGGATGTTATTGTCATATATTGTTGACTTGGTTTGTAAACTATAGTAGGTTTTATAACGTGGAAACAAGGATAATAGAATTAGTGTAGGTAATGTTTGTGTTTATGAGCAGGTAAATAGTAGGTAGGTAGGTATAAAGAAGTGATTTTAGTAAAACAATAAAGCAAGTTACAACAATAAAAGTAATAGATGTACTTACGCAATTTGCACACTTTCTGCTGTATGTAATTCATCAAAACACTTTTACACGACGATATATTTAGATCCGAATTGAAGTCAAAAATAGAAAACTAAACTATCGTCTAGCACTGTTTTATGTAGTAAAATCGTCATATTATGTTCGGAATGTTTCTGATACACTGTACAATATACTCGGTTTATAACACAGAAGACGAAAATAGGGAGAAAACTGAAAAATATAGTTTTTCAGTAGTTTTTCACAAGCAATCACCAGTTAAGTTTTGACGGCTTAACAACAGTTTATCACACCACTCTCGCCCAATACAATAGTCCAAAGATTGGAGGAACACATGCCCGATACCGAGATGTCCGAATATTTTCACAAATTCAACTAGATTTTACGATATCACAAAATAAAATGATGTGATGTGAATGACAGTCATGTATTTTTGACATGCGCACAATGCTACTGTCTTGCAAATTTTGCCCGCCATCTAGCCACTTCACAAAATGTTGCGAAAAGGGCAACCTTTATTTTAGAACCCTAAACCTAATCTACACTCAACGCTGGAAATTATTATACTACTTACTACTAGATGGCGCTGTACGTAAATGTTGATTTTGGTTTTGCTACTCGATAACAGATGGCGCTGACTTAAAAAAATCGAAAAGCGAAGTCAACAAAGGAAAACCACTGAAAACATTACATTCAGTCAGATAATTGCTTCGACCTTTTCTAATGAAATTTTCATCAAAATCGGTTCAGAAGTTCTTTCGTGAAACAATAACATTCAAACATCTTCATCGTCTCACAACTTGAAATAGATTTGTGTTGATGGAAGTCTGATCTCTGTAACTATGTCTAAGTTCCTTCCTCTATATAATCTAGAGAAAAAACACGTAGAAAAGTAGCAATCTCGATTACAAATCTCAATCCTATGAAACAAACAGTAACGAACCCAAAAATACGAGATGATACAACCGCGCGTGGTCGTTACTTCCACAGGGATGTGTAAATAAAACTATGCACAATGGATATGGCATTAATTAAAAAAAAAAAAAAAAAATTTAAATTCCTTGATCGTGCTAAATTTATAGTGTCTAGTGTTTATGTTAGTTTTTTTATAGACAGATATTAATTATTTTTCGTGAAAAAATCCTGCTACGCGCGTCTATGTGCATTTATGCAGAAAAACGCAGACTATTTACTCAACTTTGGACCCTAATATTTTGGAAACCAGACACTTCCCAGGTATGCTTCCATGGAGAAAAATGATCGTGATGATGAGGAGATTCCGTAGTTTTCGGGAACGTTGACGACCAAAAATCATCCTGTATATGAATGGGGTGGCCAAAGCGTCATCTGGTTTATTCCAGTAATGCCCCGCACCAATGCAGGTAAAATATTGTCATAACAATTTTATTATCTCAAGTAACTGCCTAAAACTCAATGATTGCCAAGTTTGCGTCCCTCGATTTCCTAATATCTAGTTCCTTTTGTAGTATCTAATATGACGACTGAGGGAGGGTGGAGGGACGTTTCTTTCCATACAAATATGAGCGGGGACTAGCTTAAACTAAAAGAGCGTAAGCGACGAAACATATTTTCGCGTTTTAATTAAAAACTACACAATATATTTAAAATGTGCAACCATACGTTTTTAGAGTATGTTTAGACAAGTTTATTGATACAAAAAATTTGGCTTAAATCGCTCTGGTTTGCCTGTAAAATGAACAAATTTGATAAAATAGAGGTATCTTTAACACAACTTTTTATCATAAAAATGTCTATTAATCGTGTTCCTGCAACTACAGAAAGTGAGATATTATAGTGTAGAATTCGATTATTAAATATCACTTTCCCATATATTGTAATGGCTGAGAAAAATCGACCTAACTAGCGCTAATTTTAGCGATTCGTCATCTTAAGTCTGTACATAACACAGGTTAGCGCGCGATCGCGCGCGTCAACCTTCTACAAATGGAACACAGACTTATAAATGACACGACAGTACAATAAAAGCTTGGAAAATCTTTTTTAATTAACGTATTGAGTTATGATATAACTCGTAGAACAGATGTTACTGTTTATAATTTTATCTATCTAGTCCTGCGATGTTATTGATGTTTTAAAATTAACCCTGTATATAATTAATTACTTACTAAAATCGGATAAGTGGGTAGGCAATGCTCTGCAATTCTGCATTACCGAGTAGGCACTTACATAAGCATGGTCACTGACTGACTGAGAATCAACACAGCCTAAACCATAACTGTAAATAAATCTTAGACACCTGAAACTTGGAGAGTACCTACGTTGATTGTATGACGTAGGCATCTCATAAGGGAGGATTTTCCAAAACTTATTCTTATTCTTTATTGTACACAAAACATAACAATCAATAGAAAGAAATTTACAAAAGGAATGCATACAAAGGCGTCCTTATCTCTGCAAGAGATTTCAAGAGAAACTTCAACGGGTACGGGAAATACCTACGGGAATTTGACAGTTTACACAGACAAAGTCGCCGCTACTACCTACATAATATAATTTACATAATACATATTGTATTATTATTTGTTTGTAAATAAAAGATATTTACAACTTTTACTTATTTATTTTATTTAAAACTCTGGACATGTTAACACAACAATAGAGAGAGAAGAATGGCCGACCACACTTACTTTTTAAATCTACAAGGCAAAATAGACAAAGGTAATATAGCTCACACAGACAAGTATACTACACATATAATTACGCCTTTATCCCTTATGGGGTAGGCAGAGCACCAAGGACCGATAGAACCACATGGTGCCACTTCTAACCAATTTTGAGGGTGTAGTTGAGATTTACAAGTTCGGTTAGTAGTGACAGTGGTCAGCCCATCGCCTACAAAACACCAAGACCCTCTTGTCCCTTTACTGACTTGTACAGTATGCCCGGGATGTAATTTTATTATTGTGAATCACAGATTATAGCATAAAAGAATATTCCTGTATGACTACAGTAGTTAAAGGTACGAGTACAATTCAGTAGATACCATATATTTAGATACCTTCTCCAAAAGTAAATTCTTTCGTAGGTCACGGCCAGACTATAGGTCCTTCACGGAATACCTCAGTCGCAGGTAGGATGACGTCAGCCTGGTATTGCACCACTGAACCTTGAGTCTTGGCACGTTGGGCATGATTCTTTTGCCTTTATTACGGCAGAATAAAAAAACTTATTTCCAGACAGTCATTTTTGAGGATTTTTTAAATGTTTCTATTCATTCCCGAGTGTTTAGTTTACACTAGTGGACACTCGCGACTCCGTCCGCGTGGACTGCAGAAAAAACAAATTGTCGAAATTATCCGCGATAAAAATTCCTGAAAATTGCATCGAAATCGGTCCAGCCGTTTCTGAGATTAGCGTGCACAAACATCGATCCGTTACAATTTTATTATATGTATAGAATAGATAGATAGAAGATAGATATAGATAGAAGATATAGATAGATTATAGAATAGAAATAATATAACATCGTTTCGTATTGACGTTCGTTGTCGAAACACTCCCACTAATAGCAGTTAGACATTATCACGTGACTTGACGAACACGTGAAATTTAAGGCTTCCTATTGGAGCAAACGTCGTGAATTTTGATGTCGAACTTCTATCGTTCCGATTGAGTTATAACGTTACTTTACTTTGTTAAGCTTCGTATATAACAATCAGAAATCATTTTACGAAAGAAAAAGGCTGTACTTATTACCTAAGGACGGACTAGTTTCCTTTGATCTTTGAAACAAAGTTATCCGGCAAAAGACCAAAGTGACTGAAGTGTAGCA
Organism: Carposina sasakii; assembly: GCA_014607495.2. Classification (NCBI taxonomy): domain Eukaryota; kingdom Metazoa; phylum Arthropoda; class Insecta; order Lepidoptera; family Carposinidae; genus Carposina; species Carposina sasakii. The sequence goes on along the minus strand of CP053176.1, from coordinate 6,025,695 downwards.
AACTGAGGAGTAAGCACGAACCTCTCGATAGTCCGTAACGCTATCGTCAAACTGTCAAATCACATACATAGATTCTGCTAGCGAGTCGCTAGCGTTACGCCGCGTAAAAAGGTTCGTCCTTACCCACAGATCATAATCTGTGTCCTTACCCCACTGAAGTGGCAGTTGGCTGATCACATCTGACGAAGAATCAATAGACGGTGGAGTAAGTAAGTTCTCGAATGGAGACCGCGCCTCGGCAAGCGTAGCGTTGGACGCCCTCCGGCCAGATGGACCGATGACTTAAAGAGAGCGGAGAGTGATTGGATGGTGAAAACGGGAGATCGAGCCGTGTGGCGTGCTCTAGAGGAGTCCAGCAGTGGACTGCAATTTCTTTGAGGTATTCACAGATTCTTACTAAGGTGATGGACATTATAGTCTGAATAATGAGACATACTAAAGTTCTACATAATATATAAACAATTGTATATATGTATAACCATGAGTTGTTGACGCGAGCTCTCGCTTCCACAATCGAAACAAGCCTACTTTGAGTTCGCGGTGAAACCCAGGTTAGAAATACCAAGCCAAATGTCCGTATAGTGACGTCATCTGATAGGCAGCTTCTACGAGACGGTTAGAAAACCGTTTGAAATACAACTGATTCGTAGTTTAGGAGCTAGAAGCCAAATTTGTACGAAATGCCCCTTTGACCACTATGGCCCCTCGGGCCTCTACACCGCATACAAAATCCATGCCCGCCCAAACAGTATCTCCGCGTCAACATCAGCACGCATACTTAATATGATTTTACTTGACTTTTATTTTATTCTGATTAAAACCTCGCTCTACAATATTCTTTTCCGCATCGTGGAGCGTTCCTAAAAATGCACTGTAATGAGATTCTATAGCCACGTTTGGCTCAGCGGATAAAGATTAGTAACAAATGGCTAGCTTACCTGAGACAACGCTCCCAAACTCCTCAGTCGACTCTTACGATACTCTCTAACTCTTAAGAGCTGCATCTTCTTCCGTACATAATTATGTACGGAAGAAGATGAAGCTGTATTCTGGTGATGAAGCCCCGCTGTGCTGATCACAAGAATTTATCAATGTAAATATTTTACAAAGTGCTTCGCATTTTTGTAGTAAAGCTCCTGTACTAGGCCGTATCCGGGTATGCTTTTGCATTATGTATAAGATCAAGGAGTTGACTAATCAGCTGTTTTTAACGCTATGCGCCATTTTGAAAAAAAAGCGGGTGGGGCTGTGTCGGGGCACACGGCCGTTGGTTTTAACGTGAAACGTCTATGTTAGCGAATCGCTTTTAAAGTAAAAGATTGAAATGAAAACAAGATGGACGCTGTTTTAAGTATTTTAATAAAAAAAGAACAGGTACGTAATAGAAACATAAAATACATAGCAATGTTTATATATTTATTGTCACTTTCTGGTTATTTTAAATAGCAGCCGCCCACGACTTCGTCCGCGTGAGGGGGCGTTGTACCCGTGCGAAGCCGGGCAGGTTGTTGTATAGACTGTAGCCTTCCTTGGTAAATGGGCTATCTAACACTGAAAGAATTTTTCAAATCAGACTAGTAGTTCCTGAGATTAGCGCGTTCAAACAAACAAACAAACAAACTCTTCAGCTTTATAATATTAGTATAGATATAAATACTGTACAAATTACACTTATTTTTGTATAAATCAATCGGTTCAAATAAACTTGACAAACACACGAAAGAATCACCACGCTATAAAGTCGGAGTCACGAGTTACACTGAATAGAAACAAGCGTGAGCGCCGGTTTCGCACAGTTATCGCAGTATCCCTCCCCCGCCGCCCCGCTTGACCCCGACACGAACTCAATGTCATAACAGCGAGCTGACTATATAAGTGAAATATTTACACCACATTTTTGTTTATAAGACTAATAGTTTTTTAATTATTAAGGTACGATGATATAGACCTTTTCGTTACGGTCCAGTTTTTAAACCTGGTACCCGTATGTTTCGGCGCGATTTTAAAGACGTTTCACGTCAAAAGGAAGAAAAATTCATCAATAGACTCCGTTGGAGAGAATATCTCCTACGCTTGATTTCGAAATAATTTTTATTTATACACAGTCAGTGTAGTCAAAATATAGTAACTAGCGCCATTATCCAAAAGAAACGCCCTAGAATACTCATCTGCATCTCCTTCCGTGCATTTCGTAAGAGTCGACAAAGCAACTCGGGCATTCTCTCAGGCGATGAGCTAGCAACTTGTCATTGATCTTATACAATACGTGTTTTTTCGTTGCTACCCTTAACGAAGGGTACGTACTCTATACATCAAATAAAGTTTATGTCAAAAAAAAAATGCTGGGAAACGATGTGAATTTTTTTTATTTTTTTTTTATTTCTTGATTTATTATTTATACCGTGTTCATACAAAAGAATTTAAACATTGTTTAAGCTAAACGAGCCCTAAATTTGGCAGATATGCCATACATTTTACTGTCAAATGTCATATTTAAATCAAGTCTAACCTTAGGCGCTCTTTTGTAATAACACCGATAGTGTCCATTGTTTATGCTAGTTTTATCACGCGTCAATGTGCATTTATGCAGAAAAACGCAGTCTATTTACTCAACTTTGGACCCTAACATCTTGGGAAGCAGACACTTCCCAGGTGTGCTTCCATGGAGAAAAATGATCGTCATGATGAGGAGATTCCGTTTTAGGGAACGTTGACGACCAAAAATCACCCTGTATAAGCCCGTTATGCTAAACGTGGCAGAAGGATTTCCTTCGTTTTGCCGTACCTACTGACTACACCATTTTAGGAACATAGCCGTATAACTCTGTACTATGTACTCGTATGTGTGTATTTTCTAAAATCTTAACATACATACATATAATCACGCCTTTATCCCTTACGAGGTAGGCAGAGCACCAAGGGCCGATAGAACCACATGGTGCCACTTCTGACCAATTTTGAGAGTATAGTTAAGATGTAAAAGTTCGGTTAGTAGTGACAGGTGGTCAGCCCATCGCCTACAAAACACCAAGACCCTCTTGTCCCTCTACTGACTTGTACAGTATGCCCGGGAAGAGAAGCAGTTTAAAATCTTAACATTTTGACAATTTAAATGACCTAGACATTCATCTACCTGAGATACAATATTGTAGAGTTCGTTTCATACAATATCTCCTATGCCTGATTTCGGAACTAACATTTATTGTATGCAGTGACACAGATAATGTAGTCATACACATAGTAACTAGCGCCATCATCCAAAGGTACTGTTTGGTGAAACGCACTTTTAGTCTATTTTTGTCTATAGTCTAGACTTACCAGTTTTTTTTATAACAGGTAAGTATATCTATATATATACATAAGTATAATAAAATGTAACAGATCACTGTCTGTATATGGAAGATATATGAGAAAAAATATTATAGGATACCTACCTTTATCAACGCAATAGTACCAAAAAGAATGATTTTTGGATTTTTTGTCTGATCGTCTGTGCGTTTGTGCACGCTAATCTCAGAAACGACTGAACCGATTTCGATGCAGTTTTCAGGAATATATTGTGACAAGTCCCACTTAACATATAGGCTACTTTTTATCCCGGGAAAATGTTTTTATCCCGGATAATTTCGAGATTTTGTTTTTTGGAACGAAGTTCCTTACGGCAGGCTTGGAGGATAGGGATTTTGCTGCGCGACCGAACTGAAAAAAATGTGATAGTAAAACCGTAAGAAAAAGTGCGTGGAATAAAACCACGTGAAATGAGACGTGCGCAGGCGCGACAGTCGTATACACAAGCGAGTAGTGTATAATACCTTTCTCTTTCTCCCTCTTTCTTTTCGTTCTCTCATCCCTTCTCTCTCTCTATTACTACTCCACCCCGCCAATGCATAGTATACAGGATGATTTTTGGTCGTCAACGTTCCCGAAAACTACGGAATCTCCTCATCATCACGATCATTTTTCTCCATGGAAGCATACTTGGGAAGTGTCTGGTTTCCAAAATATTAGGGTCCAAAGTTGAGTAAATAGACTGCGTTTCTCTGCATAAATGCACATAGACGCGCGTAGCAAGATTTTTCACGAGAAATAATTTATATCTGTCTATAAAAAAACTAACATAAATACTAGACACTATAAATTTCGCCAGATCAAGTAACTAAAAAAAAAAATTTGAAAAAAAATTTTTTTTTCCCAGCATTTTTTTTTGGCATAAACTTACTTTATTTGATGTATAGAGTACGTACCCTTCGTTAAAGGTGGCCACAAAAAAACATCCTGTATACTCATGAATTCATGGACAAGCACGTGGCGAATACTCACATTATAGATACATTTTAAACCTAAATAAAATTGAGCACGATTTTTCTTTTGCAAATTGTGTCGATTCTACATTAGCCGAAGGAACTTCGTTCCTACCTGGTGTCCCACGACACCACATTTAATTTTTCTGTAATCCACGCGGACGGAGTCGCGGGCGTCCACTAGTAAGAAATATAATGGAGTCTTATAGATATACTAGTGGACGCCCGCGACTTCGTCCGCGTGGAAATCGAATTGTAGCTTATATGACACGTTTGTCGGTTTACCATAGCAGTGCCATCTATTGATTACTTACTCAATCCAGTCGAAAAGTATCGACATCTGTTAGAATCTTTTGGAGTTAACAGATAATTGTGACTGTCAATTAATTATAGACAAATAATTTGCAATAAAATAAAATTGTGACTATAATTAAAGATCTAAGCTATCCTATCTCTCAAGTTGGACCAGACTGCTCACGGTGTGCCAATTTAATTTAAAATCGGTTAAGTAGTTTAGGAGTCCATCGCGGACAAACATCGTGACAGGAGATTTATATATATTAAGATAGACCACTGTATGTGACAGCCAGGCAAATATTGAGATACTGAACCAATGTTTTGAGTAATACGACAATGTTATTACTCGCAGGAAATTAATTTTTGATTTTATTATACGCAATGTTTGCTTTCCGCGACAACTGCATCGGGCGATCCTGTGACTAGTTAAATGCACTTATTGGTTATTGTGTGATACTTTTCTGTTTTTTTTGGATCACACAATGTGATTGTGACTCTCTTTTGGGGTTGAACAGCTAATTGTACTTTTTTGAGAGCAACTTTTTTTGAAAATCATCCATATGTTAAAATTTTGTTTATAAGTCATTATTTAAGGCCTATTTAAACGAACCACACTATTGTTTTTTTCTGGAAAAATGAAAGAGAGCCGGAAAATTTTGCAATTTTCCTGCGAAAATTTTCACTGGTTTTCATCTCAGAATCATGGTCCGAAGTCACCATATCAAACAGCCAGTATATTAGTGATTTCTATGTATGCTGGTTGTGTCCCATGACGTAAGGGTTGAGCCTACCACCACTTTTCGGGCACAAATACAACAATCTCAACTAGTAACGAATTCAATCGAAAATGTTCACTTTACTACAATAAAATTATAAATGTGAAAGTGCTAGGGCCTGATAAAGGACATAAATAAATATCTTTAATTGTGTCTGTCTGTACACATATGTTGATTAGATTTTTTGTCTGTTTGTCTGTGCGTTTGTGCACGCTAATCTCAGAAACGGCTGAACCGATTTCGATGCAGTTTTCAGGAATATATTGTGACAGGTCCCACTTAACATGTAGGCTACTTTTTATCCCGGAAAAATGTTTTTATCTCGGATAATTTCGACATTTTGTTTTTTCTGTAGTTCACGCGGACGGAGTCGCGGGCGTTCACTAGTAACTAATAAATAACTAATATACATACAGGATGATTTTTGTTCGTCAACGTTCCCGAAAACTACGGAATCTCCTCATCATTACGATCATTTTTCTCCATGGAAGCATACCTGGGAAGTGTCTAGTTCCCAAGATATTAGGATCCAAAGTTGAGTAAATAGACTGCGTTTTTCTGCATAAATGCAAATAGACGCGAAGATTTTTTCACGAGAAATAATTGTCTTTAACATCTGTCTAGCATAAACACTGTACACTATAAATTTCACCCGATCAATTTAAAAAAAAAATACATAATTTCCCAGCATTTTATGGTATAAACTTACTTTATTTGATGTATAGAGTACGTACCCTTCGTTAAGGGTGGCCACGAAAAAACATATACAGTGTATTCAGTACACTATCAATAGTAATTGAAATGCAGAAAAGCCTACGTTTGCTTAGGTGGGTTGAAAAATTAAATTTGTTTTGGCCCTTAAAGCTTGAACATACCAAAAAAATATTATGGCTTCAAAGTTTGGAGACCCCTGGTCTAGATTGTATGACTAACAACTTTACTCAAGAATTTCTCATTTTTATGTCTCAGATAAATACCTAAATATATGTTTTTGACAAACTTTATGGATGGGTTCTTTATAGTGGAGTATTTTCAATTATCTGTTACATCTGTATATATCAAACGCATCTATAAAATGTAGCATACTTAGACTAAGTCTATATGTATAATCAAAGGTAGCATACCTACCTGCTTAGCTTCAAGGTAGGTAGCCTTAAAAAGGATTCCGCCATGTTTGATCCCAAATATCCTTTCAATTAGGTTTTCCTGTTACGAAATGGTATGCATCGACATCCGCTGGAATTCAGAATTTTAGTTTTTTTCTTAATCTTCCCATTACCATATCCCATGGTAATCCCACATTACCATACTTTTTGGTTTATGAGTGAATGACCCTATGATTCGGCGGGAAAAGCTGGAAGTGAGCGGGTGTAATTTTCTTGTGAAAATCAAAATTTATTTGTAAACATTTTTACTATATGTATAAGATGGCTTGCATGTGTCCGTAAAGTGATGTTTTCTGGTAGACAAGTTATATTTTGATTACTTGTGACGTGATTCTAGTGCATGTGCATGGTTTTATATACAGGAAGCTGAGTAAAACTTTAGTCGGAATACAATCTCTTCATGGGCTCATGTAAGTTGTTTCTGTATATGCATTTATTTTAATTTTGACTAATTTTACATTCGCTTTTGAGGATTTTCCCGACGTTTCCATTCATCATCATCATTATCATCCATCATAAATTCAGAATTCATTTTACTAAAGACAATGGCTGTATGGGATTAGTTCCCCTTGCCTTTCCTTCGGGATAAACTAAAAAAATAAATAATAACCGTATATTAAACGTGGGTATAGGATCTCTTTCGTATCTTGCAATTTTGGCTACCCCATTTTTGAAACGCCGCCGTATCGGCTTAAGGACTTCGTTCCAGGCCAGTAACATTTAATAATAAAAAAAACGCAGCCGTGTGTATTGCATGGATGTAATGAAAATCAACTAACAACAAAACAACTAACAATTTCTAAATTCAAATCTTCAACACTGGCTGTATGTAATAATTTAAGAATTAAACCTTCATTCTATCTCATATGTTTGCGGAGGTATCAAAGTTACACCACTCATAGACGATGGCGCTACCATCTATGTGAACACGTAAAGTAATTGGTAAAGCGATAATAAATGTTAAAGTTTCACTTCTCTGCCGCCAGTAATAACTTTGTAACAGTTTACATTTGCATTTGACATTTGCCTCAGTCGTTCCATTTGACATTGAACGTTGACATTAGATTTAGGATTACGTAGGCTTTAAGAAAAAACCATGAAGCTGCGAAATGAAATAGGTATACTTATAGTGAATACTGTAAATAGTATGAACCGAGGGCAGACAGATTAAAAACTTGATTTTAGCTCTCGCTAAAATGGCGTTAACTGCAAGCAGACATGGCTACGTCTCAATAAAACTTACTTACCAAAATTAACCTTAGTTAAAACCTTTTCAAGAGTTTAATATCATTAGGGAAACTCTGAAACTATTTACCATATCAAATTTATTGGCAATTATAAAAAAAGTTAAACAGATTTTCATTTAAAAAAAATATTATTACTTCGTTTATGTAGGTGGAAGGTTTCTCTCTATTCTCGGGAAACCTTTACTACATCTTCAAATCTCCTGAATGAAATAATTAAAATCACAGCTTTTTACAATACGTCCATTATTATAATTTAACTAGTGGACTACAGAAAAAAAAGTCGAAATTATCCGGCATAAAAATATTTTCCCGGAATAAAAAGTAGTCTATGTGTTAATCCAGGGTGTCAGTTAACTCTATACCTTATTAAATTTTATTAAAATCGCTCCAGCCGTTTTTACATGAAAGAGTAATAAACATCCATCCATCCATACTTACAAACTTTCGCGTACTAGTAGGATTATAAATATTATTAAGAAAATGAAAAAAAAAATCACCCGAGTGAGAATTTGAACTCACTACCTCTCGCAAACCGTGCTTTCGCTCTAACCAACTGAGCTATCGGGTCAATTAACTCGGATGACGAATTTTACCATCTCTTTTAAATTAACGTATTTGGCAACGTTATTTTTTCATCCCAATAGCACTAGCCAAATCTCGGTAAGCAAAGCTGAATCCCTCAGCACAATGTTTTAATAATGAAACGATCAACCATATCCTCTTAGTAGGATTTGCTTTTCTAAAATCAGTTTTTCTTATCACTTCAAGAAACTATTTTATTTTGGAGTAAAAAGTGACTGTACTTACAAGATATTATTGACTTCTAAGAACAATAAAAATTCAGGTTTTGATGTCATAGTAAAACATCAGAATAAACTAAAAATTACGTATGTAAGATACAACCTTACGTGGTGACTGATTTCATTCCCACGAGTCGCACGACCTAAAAGTATTTGCTTAAAGTAATAACAATAAAATATACAGAACCATTCGCAAATATTCAGCGAACGCAGAAACCCGTCTCATATCGCATAGCCTGTTTTGTTCCTTTTTCGAATCCCTCCCGCCAACGGTCTAACGTCTAGCCCGCGCCATTCCTCTGCCATCCGCGATATTTGGCGCCAACTTGAATAATAATTAAAACACATCAACCAGTTTCTCGAGATTATAATCGAATAATCGTGATTTCGAGGACAGAATCGATTATTTGTTACTCCTAGCTGCGTTGTGAATCGAGTGATCAGTTTGGATTCTGTGGTTGTAAGAATGCGACGTGTTCGCGCGCTTTTTTTTTACTATTTTTCACTTTTTATTTTTATGTCTGGACTGTGCGGCAAAGGTTTTGAGATGGACAGCCAGGTGAGTGCTTCTTGTAATTTTTAATTACTTTTTCTTATGAATTTTATTGTGTACGTATGTTGCATTTTTAACACGCTCTACGTAGAGTAGGTAGATATTATATGCTTAAGCAGTAAGTATAAGAAGTGTCAATATTGCGTACTTATTGATGTTATATATAACCTTATAGAGAAGAGTAAAATATGATTTTTCTGATATTTTCTGTACGCGTAGGAGTTGCAGTAAGTTACGAAATAATAGGTATTTTATGAATTAGATACATAAAGTGGGTAAATTTAACTTACCTACCAACTAATTGGTTGGAATTTTAATATGATTTGTAAAACCGGTTGAGATATTAAAATTAGACACATTATGTAAATTATGTACGATTAGTTTCAAGTTTATTTTGGTATTTCCACAAAATGTTGAAAATTTGAACAAGTGAATTTCAAGACAGGGTTCATTATAATGGGGTTTTTTCACAGCATCTCGCTTAACATACCTACTCCTTCTGTTACACCCTGAATAACGGACGAGGCCCTGGCGCCAACAGTTTATAATCTAATCTATCTATACATATAATAAAAATGTAACGGATCGCTGTCTGTACATGGAAGATATATGAGAAAAAATATTATAGGAAATCTTTATTAACGCAATACCTACCTAAAATAATGATTTTTGGAATCATGTTTGTCTGTACGTTTGTGCACGCTAAGCTCAGAAACGGCTGAACCGATTGCGATGCAGTTTTCAGGAATATATTGTGACAAGTCCCACTTAACATATAGGCTACTTTTTATCCCGGGAAAATGTTTTTATCTCGGAAAAATTATTGCATAACTAAAGTAAAACTTAAAAACCTCATTATTTCAAGTAACCCAACTGCTTAAAAAATTTCATCCAGTGTCGAGTCTAATGAGACCTCTTAAGCTCAAACGAAAAGCCGTTTAAACTGTAGAGCCTGCCAAAGAAACATACATACATACATAAACTCGAAAAACATAAGCCTCCTTGTAGTGCAGTCGGGTAAAAATGAACGTTACAGGATCACTACAGATGGTAACGAAAAAAAATCTTCAAGGTTTTTTTTTAAAATTCCTCCAACCTAATAAAATGTTCTTAAGTTCACCTCAGAAACTGGTATTTTTGCATAGTCAACTAGAAACCGGTTTTTGAGGAAAATTGTGTGCTCGTGATGCTAGATCTAAGGTATGCTTGATTATTATTAGGCTATGCTGCAAAATGTACCATCATATTCATCGTGTCTATGTTTGCACCAAGTAAGTTAGGTTCTCGAATGGAGACCGCGCCTCGGCAAGCGTAGCGTTGGGCGCTCTCCGGCCAGATGGACCAATGACTTAAAGAGGACGGCTGGTACTGACTGGATGGTGAAAACGGGAGATCGAGCCATGTGGCGTACTCTGGGGGAGGCCTACGTCCAGCAGTGGACTGCAATAGGCTGACGACAACGACGAAATATAGATGCCATGTCTTTTATTTCCTCTATGCCCATGCTGATCCGGGGCTTTACTAGAATCCATCAGCTGCATCTCCTTTAAAGTCTTGAAATATTCTCTCACTCTCTATACAAATTTAAACATATGATAGATAAATTTGTGCCTGCTTAGATATCAGCTCAGCTAGGCTAAAGCTGATTGTGTATCATTTATGTTGCCTGCCTATATTCTAAAGTATCTATAGGATGTTTTTTTGTGGCCACCTTTAACGAAGGGTACGTTTCTATACATGAAATAAAGTAAGTTTATGTGTAACCAAAAAAAATGCTGGGAATTTCTGGAAATTTTTAAGTCCCTATTCCCATCGTTCAGCGAAATTCATAGTGTATAGTGTAAAAATTATGTTAGTTTTTTTATAGACAGATATTAATCCGTTCTCATTTTCCTCGTGGTCCCAAAAAATCCTGCTTCACATATGTATAACCGTTTTCGTAAAAAATAATTAATGTGCAATTTCTGGAAATCCGTTCTTAGAAAAACGCAGTCCCTATTAACTTATATGCTCAGCTTCATATGTATAGCGGTTTTCCTAATATTTCCCGTGGAAACCAGACACTTTCCCAGGTATGCTTCCAATGGAGAGCCTATGTTCATCCAGGTCCAATAAGATCTAACGGTGAAAGAATTTTTGAGGAGATCGGTCCAGTAGTTTTCGGGAACGTTGACTTGTATCCCCTAAACTTTTGTTGCCGGTATCAAACTGTATTCAGATATTATATATGACTCGTATCATCACATCAATGTTTGTACCGGGATTACAATATTCACAGGGCCTAGGCCGTCAATATTATTATTTAATTTAATATTATTGTATGTATTTACCTTACGAGTTGTGCCTCTCGTAACTTGTCTTCGTGATCGAGTCAATGATATATGTTTTCACTTAACTGTTGCGAGATGGATTGTTGAGCGGCGCGGCCGTAAGGATTTTAATGCATAAATGAAATTGTATTAGGCGTTACAATTCGGAAGTTCAAACATTCACTATGGGTGCGCCCACCACCGGGCCCTACACCCTCCACTGACCCTCGGATCTGATAACTCATAACTGCGAAAACAGGCACTTGCACTAACTACAATCGCCACGAGAAACCAGACCCGAGCACCTAGCATGCAAGACAATACATTGCACTATTCCGAAATCAAAAACTAGATAAATATTCTACATATGTTTCGTCAACAACCGTGGCATCCTCAGGATTATAGAAATTAGTAAATTAGTAAACCACTAATTATTATGAAACTCTAAAACCATAATTTCTATAGTTATGAGTTATCAGATCCGAGGGTCAGTGGAGGGTGTAGGGCCCGGTGGTGGGCGCACCCCTAGTGAATTTTAATGCATGTTTTGTGTGCGCCAGTCATAGTTGCATGTATCAGTATTGTGCTAAAATGTATAATAATTGTTGTACCTTTTTAACACATGTGATGTTCACTATGGGTGCGCCCACCACCGGGCCCTGCTTAAACTCATAATTGCGACAACAGGCACTTGCACTAACTACAATCGCCATGAGAAACCAGACCCGAGCACCTAGCATGCAAGACGATACATTGCACCATTCCGAAATCAATTTGATTTGTTCCTGTTGTCGCAAAGGGTGTTCTATTCGCTATGGTAAACGTGGCTGTTGCGAAGGATCTCCCTTGTATACAGGGTGTAACAAAAAGGGTATGTTAAACGAAAAGCTACGTAAATAGCCCACTATAGAAAACCTATCCACAAAATTTGAGACTCGAAATCACATGTTTATTTTTCCCGATAGTATGGAGAATTTTTAAATATCTCAGAAATTTTCATACAATCTTGAAAAGTAAACTTGTGATTTCGAGTCTCAAATTTGGTGTATAGGTTCTCTACAGTGGGCTATTCACGTAGCTTTTCGCTTAACATACCCTTTTTGTTACACCCTGTATAATCACTTCAAGTTCTGACTTCCTCATTTTAGGAAAAACAGCCGCGTGAATATATTATAAGTAGAACATGATGCGGTATCGGCATTAGAAATAACTTTTCTTCAAATTGAACTAAAAGATTTACACATAGACAACTGTTGCATATAGAGATGGTAAAATTCGTCATCCGAGTTAAGTGACCCACCCCCTGGTTACGTAAAAGCAATAGCAAAGCCGAAGCAAAGCGATAGCGAAAATTGCACCTACAATATTCGCCTTGAAATGTCGAAAGTTCCCTTGAAATTCATTTCACGTAATACGAATTTGACAAGCAATCAGCGATTTTTGTACAATTTTCGATATCGCTTTGCTTTTGCTAGTTAGGTAATAAGGGGGCCGATAGCTCAGTTGGTTAGAGCGATGCACGGAATGCGAGAGGTCGTGAGTACAAATCTCACTCGGGTAATTTTTTTTTCTTCATTTTCTTATACATAGACAACTGTTACTCCACTACATTCACGCAACGGTCTCTATTCTCAGAGACTTATAGACAGTCTGACTTTTCAAAAGATACTATGGTAAGGTTGCTTAGGTATCTACATAGCGAAACCATGGGTTCTCATCTCAAAAATATTACCTACATAATATCAACAAAAGTATTACAATACTAGCGGACGCGCGCGACTTCGTCCGCGTGGACCGCAGAAGAAAACAAAATGTCGAAATTATCCGGGATAAAAATATTCGCCCGGGATAAATGGCCTATGTGTTAATCCAGGGTGTCATCTAACTCCATACCAAATTTTATTAAAATCGCTCTAGCCATTTTTACGTGAAAGAGTAACAAACATCCATCCATACTCACAAACTTTCGCGTTTATAATACCTATTAGTAGGATATTCTCACACACAGCTGTGTTTTTAAAATGTGGTAGTAAAAAAATGAGGTAGTCAAATCTATAGGAAAGTTTAGCAAAGGTACGTCACATTATAAAATGTTATTAGTGTCAGATTGTACGAGTACTACCGGTCTTGCTATTACCTGTAAAAACACTATGACAAGTTACTAGCCCGAGAAAATATCCGTGAGTGCCTTAGTCGACTCTTACGATTACGACATGCACGGAAGGAGATGCAGCTGATGTATTCTAGTGAAGCCCCGCGTCAGCACAGAACGACACGTTCACTAGTATAGGAAAGAAGAATAAAACCTCATTTCAAAAGCTGATGAAACTAATATACCTAATGATCCTTCGTGATCTCTACTTAATCTTATTGCAAAAAATCATAATTGTCATTAATTATTGATCTAATCACTGCGTTGACTATACATACAATAGTATTACGGTTATTAAGTCATTTATTAAAAGAATCCGGTTAACCTTGCCAATAGATAGATAAATAGTCGTTGACATTTTTTTTCTGCAATTCTCGATAGTTTTAGCTTTGAATAACGAGTCTCCAGATGAAGTTCATCAATGACAAATGTACACCGGGTCACTTACTTTTACTTACGTTCCCGTGTACTCTAGGTGGGGTAGAGGGCCTCCACTCCATTCCGTTCGGTTCTGAGCGTTGCGTTTTATTTCACTCCAGCACCGGTATGATGAATTTGGTGAGAGCGAGATTAAAAAGGGATTGCAAACCACTTTTATTAGCCCTAATTCATTCAGTCCTGGCTGGAGAACAAGTGTCTATTCTAATTCTTAAGTCTATTTTTTACATGCAAAGTACATACACTTAGTTTATCTAATTATTAATAGCTCTGTGAATTTAACGTTTAAAAGTGAGACATCTCGCTCTCACCAAATTCATCATACGGGTGCAGGTCTTCCCTACTTTCTTCGCCTCTGTAATGACCGTCCGCCACCAGGTCTGCTTAGGGCGGCCACGTTGGCGCTTCCCTTGATGGTTCCAATGCATGGCTTGTCTCGCTATGTGGTTTATACCGTGTACCGGATACTGGAGCGAAAATCTTGCACTTGTTCTTCGCTGTAATACTTACGAATTTTACAGGCAGTGTATTTAGTTAAATTTTCGCTATCGCATTGTTTTTACCTAACGTTCTAGGCTCTCTGTCTATGCTCAACATGACTATGGCATCTCCTTCTAGTGGAATCCTGCAGTTGTGACTAGTCCATTTTGGAAACATAGCGGTGTATATATAGGGTGTAACAGAAGGGTTATGTTAAGCAATAGCCCACCAAAAGGAACTTATCCACAAAATTTTATACTCGAAATCAGATGTTTATTTTTCAGATAGTATAGAGAATTCCTAAACAACTCAAAAATGTTCATACAATCTTGGAAAATATACATGTGATTTCGAATTTTCAAATTTCAAATTTTGGGAATCGGTTCTTTGTAGTAGGCTATGTTCATGGTATTTCGCTTCACATACCCCTTCCGTTAAAGAATATAGTAAACAAATCTCCAGTATTTATTTATTTATTTTTATTTATTTTATTTGGAAACAAGCAGACACAGATGTATGTGTAAAACATAATTGTATAAAAAGAATACTAATTACATCAGTGTCCTTGAACACGTTTCACTGAGAACACACACTATTATAATAATTAAAGCTAAAACTATTACATTTCACAAAATAGCTAAAAAATCCGTATAGTGATTAGTGTACATCTACCTATGTTTGAATATTTAACGATTGCTTGTTTTTATTGCAATATGTAAATAATTTATAATTATTATTTATTATAATATATTAAATATTTAATTTAATTAATAACAGTCTAAACCAATTTAGAGAACATGTTTAATAAAATTATAAAATTTTAACGTTCAACTATAAAGGTCGTTGTATTTCGTTAGTTAAATACATAATGTAGGTATTTTATAATTATAATAAATGGTTCGATTCCCACTCGGGTGAATTTTTTTTTCCATTTATTTATTAATAATTTTATAATTATAATAAAGTCTAACACGTGTTAAATATTATTAGCATTCACTATGGGTGCACCCACCACCGGGCCCTACACCCTCCACTGACCCTCGGATCTGATAACTCATAACTGCGAAGACTAGCAATTGCACTACCTACAATCGCCGCGAGAAACCAGACCCGAGCACCTAGCATGCAAGACGATACATTGCACTATTCCGAAATCAAAAACTAGATAAATAATCCACATATGTTTCGCCAACAACCGTGGCATCCTCAGGATTATAGAAATTAGTAAATTAGTAAACCACTAATTATTATGAAACTCTAAAACCCAACACATTACCTACAATTATTAGCATTGAATGCGCCCCGTTAATACTTTCTAAAGCCTACTCTGATGAGAACCTTATTTATGGCTTAACCAATAATATTTTTTTCATCATCATCATCATCCTATTGCAGTCCACTGCTGGACGTAGGCCCCCCCCAGGGCACGCCACAAGGCTACTGCCACAGGGGGGTTTTGCCCATAGTCACCACGCTGGGCAAGCGGGTTGGTGACCGCAGTTTGTATTTTGGACTATGTTGTCAACACGGAAGGCGCTGCTGCACACCTCCCATATTTTTTTAACTAACCATCAATTATAACTTTTGTATCATAGGTATTTTGTCTATTAAGAAAAAAAAACAACCGCATTGTGTTTTTTTGCATTGAATTCGCTACTGCTAGCTGCATCATACAAATATATGTATATTTTTTAACACATTACAATCGATCGAGATGTTATACAAGGTGTGAGTGACAGTCAGGCAAAATACAGTGTTTTTACTCGCAGGAAATGCACTTTTAGTTTGATTATCCGCAATGTATGTATTCTCGTATATTCCATTACGTTTGATAAGTTATTTAAACTTAATTCAGTGAAACTTAAAAAAAAAAACGTGAATTGCTTAAAATATCTATCTAAGGCCTAATTAAACAGATTTTTTAAAGTCGGAAATAATCTGAACTTCCCTGTGAAATCAGTGGCATACAAATGAGAAAGTCACGCTGTGAAGTCAACATTATAATATTTGCCTGGCTGTCACTTAGTTCTTTATAATGTTACCTTATCTAAAACCTAGGGATTTCTATTGTCATTTTTGCTGTATTTACCTACTGTAAGGTCTACTAAATAGATAATCATTTTGAGATTAGGTACGTTCTTGTTTTATACAAACTATATCTCTTAAAATATAGGTACATACTTATTTTATAATCTTTATATGCTTAGGTAGTTCAGTTACACAGATATATGTTAATCCTTATGTTGACCTTCTCAGTTATGTTTAATTTTATGCAAATGCCAAACATTTAGAGGAAAATAACGATTTTCATACGCGTTCCTCACATTTTAATATAAATAAGATAATTATTGTGAAGGTTAAGTCAGTTTCATAGCAACATAGTATACATGGGTGTGTTCCAAAAAATGGGGAAGTCAGAACTGTCAGGATCACGAAAGAGATCTTACTACCACGCACTGGCGGCTCCTCCTAAGGAGCGCTGGTGCAGTGCACTACTACACACGAAGATTACATAGGCAATCTATATTTCTCTATATTTATGATTATCTTTCAACTCTACCATGTTTATACAATAATGTCTACGCGTTCGTCTCAAGTAAGTTGTAATCTTATATATCAAGTGGAGCGCTAGCGATCGCGCTCTATTGAAACGAAATTTGGTACGATTCCTAGTACTGTATTCAATGAGTGCGAAAGAGACATACCGACATAGGCCAGCGCGTGAAACAGGAGATTTCGCATGAAAAATTAGCCTTATCTGGAGCGCCGCTCACATTAATTCGCGTATGCGGCCACTAGATGTTGCTTAGTCCGAGTTAGAATGCGATATGGTTGTCTTCAATGTGTTTCATTAGATCACCTGAATTTTAATAAGAGCGACGTTGCACTTGCATCATCTCATTCGATAAGGGGATGAACACGCGCGGCGTTTCCAAACTGTAATTTTGCATGCGCTCATATCATATTAAAAAAAAGTGAACCACCATCTAAACATCCTGGTATGTATATGTGGTTCACCTCACCGCCAGTGCTACCACGTCTATATGAAAGACCATTGACAAGTTGCTAGCTCATCAACTGAGAGAACGTCCCCAAGTTCTTTAGTCGAACATGCACCGAAGGAGATGCAGCTGATGTAGTGAAGCCCGTGCACATAAATATTGAACTTTACTCTGTGTAGTTTAGTAATCTCTACATTCCATCTGCACCGGTACGATGAATTTGGTGAGAGCGAGATGTCTCACTTTTAAACGTCAAATCCACAGAGCTTAGTAATAACTAGACAAGGCAAGTGTTTCTACTTGGTGTGTAAAAAGGGATTGCAAACCACTTCTATCAGCCCTAATTCCTTCAGTCCAGGCTCGAGAACGAGTGTCTATTCTAATTCTTAAGTCTATTTTTTACATGCAAAGTACATCCACTTAGTTTATATAACTATTAATAGCTCTGTGAATTTGACGTTTAAAAGTGAGACATCTCGCTCTCACCAAATTCATCATACGGGTGCTGTAAACATATGATTACTAGTCTCACATACTCGAACGTGAATGACTATTTTCATAGCATTACGCGTTACACCCTGTATATAACCCTCTTTCTGGCGGAGTCATGAGTCATAAATTAGAGATAATTATTTAGCTGGTCACTTAGTTGACTCATATAGTGTGGGTGGACTAAGGTTTGATCATTTATTTTTCTTATAAAATAATTTGACTAAATTTCACATCAGACGCTAAACATTCAACTAACTATATACATCACCATCATCTTCCTGCCCTTATTCCAATATACAGGATGTAACAAAAGGGGTATGTTAAGTGAAATACTATGATTATAGGCCACTACATACATAACCACATTTGGGACTCGTCCCCTTATTACCTAACTAGCAAAAGCAAAGCGATAGCGAAAATTGTACAAAAATCACTGATTGCTTGTCAAATTCGTATTACGTAAAATGAATTTCAAAGGAACTTTGACATTTCAAGGCGAATATTGTACAATTTTCGCTATCGCTTTGCTTCGGCTTTGCTATTGCAAATTAGGTAATCAGGGGGCCGATATCTAAAGATAAGTAAAATGGTAGATAGTAAAATAAATTACCAATGTGAAAGTGCTATTTATATTCGTTGATGTCTTTTCTTTGATAAGTTTAATTTTCCTTTATTGATAGTAGGCAGCGGCCATTTTGTGCATGCTTTATTTATTTTGGGGATAGAATTAATGCATACATCTCAAAATTAAATGTTTATTTGTAAGATTGTAGGTATGAACGTCCGCATTTTAGAAATATGTAAAAATTGACATTTTGAGTCTGAATTTAATTAAGGTTATCTTTACATAGCGTTAGGCTTATCAACCTTCTGTTACACCCTGTAGAAGCAATAGAAGATGTAGAAAAAACAGAAGATTATATGAAGATATAAAAGTAACGGAACATAAAAAGTAACGCAGGATATAGAAGTAACAGAAGATGTAGAAGAATTGGGACATTGACCTAGCCTCTCCTTGGCTTTGTCTGTGTGTTCAGTTTCAGACATAGCCTGATAGAGGTTACGTTGGGTCCCTTTCTACTCCATATAGAAGAAAGAAGAAGGAAGACTTGAGAAAAATTCGTCCGCGTTTGAGAGCATTACACCTGTGCGAAGCCGATACCTAGTTATACATATAAATCGTCCTCTTGAATCACTCTATTTAAAAAAAAAACGTACAAAAATCCGTTGCGTAGTTTAAAAGATCTAAGCATACCTTACATAGGGACATACAGAGCGACTTTGTTTTATAATATGTAATGATGCACATAATATCTATGTCGCAGGCAATTTGTATGATTCGTCTTTATACAAAACGACTAGGCATTTTGAATTGTATGGGTTTTGGAGCGAGACAATTTAGCTTCTAGCAATTGGTCTGCTTAATTAATTAGGTTAGGTTATGTTAGACCTGTTAAAATAACAATGCACGAGTCGAGTGAGCGTAGCGAGCATGTCCCTGCAGCGACCGGCGAAGTGCTAAAAGGAATTTTTTCTCTCATACTATTCAAAATGCCTGGTGAGCATTTATAAACGGACGACGCCGTTTGTATAAAGACGAATCATACAAATTGCCTGCGACATCTACATCAAATCGAGATTTCCACATGAATCTCAATGAAAACCACTACTCTACTGAAACCTTGGTTTTATAATGTCATTGATAACTCCATCTATGAATCGCCCAAAAAATACATTTTGATAAAACCTCTTTTATGAACAAACCTCGAATTCGTTTTGTAAACTGCCAGTTCGTAGGTACTCAAAGAGGACGCATCGCAAATGAGACTTTAAACCTCTTTGCTAAGCTAGAATTTTGTGAGGAGAATATAAGGCGACCATAGAGCTACGAACGTGGTAGACATACATATGTATTTGGTTAGAACGTACCAAGGGCATCACCTAAAATGACGTAGGCATTCTAAATATAATTCAGTTGACCGCATCGTGTCCTGCGCTTCGAATTTGCATATTTTTTTGGAATCTGTACGTACTGAAATGGTAATTTGTAATTTTAGGGACGCATTTCTGATATTGGAATAATTTGAGAATTGATCAAAATGTTAAATAACTGTATAAACTTACGTTTATTACAGCTTGCCTGCATTTAACTGCACTTAGAAACACCTGACAAATAATCAACCTACAACCATCAAGAACTACAACTATAGATCGACTACTGTTGGACTACTGTGATTGACTATTAAGGTAACGTAACTACCTACACAAGCAAATTAATATTATTTTTTTTGTTTAGTTTATCCCGAAGGAAAGGCAAGGGGAACTAAGCCCATACAGCCATTTGTCTTTAGTAAATGATTTCTGAACATATGATGGATGATGATGATGATGAATGGAAACGTCGGGAAAATCCTCAAGAACGACTTTAAAATTAAAGTTAGTCAAAATAAAAAATAATTGCAGAAACAACTTACATGGGCCCATGAAGAGATCGTATTCCGGCTAAAGTTTTACTCAGCTTACCTGCGTAACAAGCAAATTATACAAATTGATTTTTTTTTTTTTTATTATCCCGAAGGAAAAGGCAAGGGGAACTAAGCCCATACAGCCTAATTATTGTTTAGTAAAATGATTCTGAATTTATGATGAATGACAATGATGATGAGTGGAAACGTCGGGAAAAATCCTCAAGAACAAATGTAAAGTTAGTCAAAATGAAAAATAATTGCAGAAACAACTTACATGAGCCCATGAAGAGATCGTATTCCGACTAAAGTTTTACTCAGCTTATCTGCATATAAAACCATGCACACGCACTAGATTCACATAACAAGTAAACAAAATATTACTTATCTACCAAAAAACATCACTTTACGGACACATGCAAGCCATTTACAAATAAATTTTGATTTTCACAAGAATATTACACCCGCTCCCTTCCAGCTTTTCCCGCCGAATCCACACAAATTGATTATCTTCACACGCTCCAACTTTTCCCGCCTCGCAACTTTTTTTATAACTCGAAGGCAAAGGAAAAACGATTCCTGAATTTGTGATGAATAATGATTGGAAATACATCGACTAGAAGACCCTCGAAAACCTAATTAAATCCAACTATTAAAACGTGCATTGTGCCCATGACCTACTATTTACCAACTATATTCTGCAGTTCTGTTTACCTGATTTTAGGCCTTTGAACTTATGTATATAAAATGGTGACCTTCAAATTTTATTTTATATGATATTTTATTTAACTAAAGTAGGTATATTTCTCAAGAAATAAGAAGTAATCCTAAGTTGACATCATCAAAGGTGATATCATAATAAATTTTTACTTAAATAACATTATTAATTCCTAATAGCTTTTATGTTAATGTTTGGCCTTAAGTGACGTCACAGCTCTTGTAACTAAGGAGGTTCTATGTGAGAATGCTGAGTTATCTATATGTAAATTGGCTTTGTACGTTTGTATGTTATGCTGGTCTTAGTTTTAAATCCGAGGCAAATATTTTTGTGTCAAAACCACATTTTTTAAACGTATAAGTTCAAATTGAATTGTCCGTTTTACAAGTCATAAGTAGGTATTCTATTTTTTTGTATACGTAAGTAGCTGTCTATCATATTTTGTAAATATAATATTTACAAGATGTAAATTGTAAATACTTTAGTGTCTCTACCTACCTAATATTCCTTTATTAAAACAAGCATTTTTGCTCGCTTCACTCAATTAGAATAAGGTTTTATTGACTTTCAAGGCCCTAGTCCCTCCAGATGGGGAAAACGGCTTCCATAGTGCGTCGCCATCTTGATTTTGAGCTTCTCACAAAGTTCACTCCAGCAGGCCTTGGCTATCTTTTTTGACAGTTCATAGTGATTATCACTCATTGAAACTTAATTAACTGGAAGCATCCCATGACCAGAGGGCTGGTGCCTATTTTGGCCAACGCGTAAGCCTTGCTATACAGCGGGGCAACGCGGCCAGCCTTTTGGGCACGCTGCCATCGGTGGAGGATTTGCAGGCCGTCTTTTATTTGTAAATATTTGGAGTTAATAGGTAGTTAATATTTAATTTTAATTTTAGGTTCTATTATTGTTATTGTGTAAATTATGTATGTACTATTTTCATAAATATAGGACTAAATATTTTTTTAATAACTTCTGGCATATGGGCTTGGAATTCCTTTCTTCGCAATACTTATCAGTAAAGCATTAACTGGAAATGACATGTACGCATGTCTTGGAAATATTTTCATTGGACAAGGCATTGCCCTTCCATTTGTTAAGTTTCATTTAGTTAGTGATTATCACTGTGAACTGTCAAAAAAGATAGCCAATACGGGGGCAGGTCCTCCTAAGCTCTTCCTGCCCCCCTAGCATGACCACGCATCATGGATATCGTATCGTACGATATTGTATCGTCTCTTTACAAAATTCAACATGGCGGCGGCTATATTTATCGTATTTTGACAGGCTCAATGTCGATAAATTGGTTTATAATCGAAAAGAACAGTAACAGGAAGGACTGTGCACCCTATTCGGAGCCCTGCGGTCACGTCCCGTGTAAGTGCAACCGCCAAATAAGTCCCTTTTCTGCTAAATGCTGCTAAAACAAGATAGAGTACTATGAAATCTTAGTAATATTATCCGAGATCATCAAATACAGCTTATACAGCAATTTTGTCAGTGACAATTAAATAGGGTCGTTTACATTTTTTTTAAAGTATTAATATTTAATGATCATAAAATAAAAGACACATTGCGAAAGATAAACTTCGCTAGCTGGAAAACTTTCCGGGATATAACGATTTCATATTACAAATTTAGACTTGCCAAAAAACGCTCCATATAAACGGCTACCACGACGTGACGTCACTCTTTAAGCAACTTGTATGCGCGTAAAAGAACTTTTGTTCTACAGCTATAATATAAATGTTGCGTTTATAAATATGGTCACAAAACAAAAGTTGCTGTAAATGATGCAGGTGGACATGTGATGTTGTAATTTTCAATTAATTTCCTTGCCCACTTAACTTTGAAGGCTTATTTCTACCTCATTTGGACACATAATCTAATTGTAATTTTACAGATAGGTATGATTTTGATTATTTATTCTGATAAGAATAAGATGTTATTAAGATTCAACCAATGGAAACTACCCCACTGTAGCGGAGACAGACGTAATTACCAGTAACTAATTGCTACCCTATCGCCTGAGAGACCGCCCCTGAGTTCCTTAGTCGACTCTTACGACATGCACGGAAGGAGATGCAGCTGATGTATTCTAGTGAAGCCTTGCATCGGCACAGGATGTTTTCGTTGATAATAATTTATCGAATGTCACCGATGATCTCAGATAATATTTATCAATCTATGTGAATATCGCATAGAAATAAAGGTGATACGATGACGTAGGATTGTACTATAAACTCTAAGGTTGTTACCCTTGACACGGTAACATAGCCTTGTCTATGAGTTTATTAAATCTATGTTTTTTTATTATTATTTTCATGGAATTTCATCATTATAAGAGTTTAGCAGTAATTTATTGAAAGGTATTTGAAGCGATATTGGTTCGCTTTATAGCCCATTGATATAGGTAGGTACCTACTTACAAATTTTACTAGAATGAACAATAGGTAGGTACATAGAGGGCGGCTGGTAGTGACTGGATGGTGAAAACGGGAAAACGAGTGGCGTGCTCTGGGGGAGCAATAGGCTGACGAAGAAGAAGACATAGGTATGTAGTAGGTAGGCTAGAATTTGAAATAAATAAAGAACAAAAGGAAATAATTTTATTCACTGCCTTTATTGTCTTAAAATACCTATTTATGTACACATTTGCCAATATAATTAAGAGAACAAGCTACAAAAGCACATAAAACTTCTATTAGGATAGGACCATTTGATCCCATTAAACTATACAGTTGTAGAAGATTCAAGGTCTAGATAATTGCTAAGGCTACATGATAAGGCTGTGGTTTTCCATCAGAGTATGAATCGTGTGATATTCAACCTACTACTTAAGTATAATATTATAAACGCGAAAGTTTGTGAGTAAAGATGGATAGGCTCGATGGATGTTTGTTACTCTTTCACGTAAAAACGGCTGGAGCGATTTTAATAAAATTTGTATGGAGTTAGTTGACACCCTGGATTAACACATAGGCTACTCTCTATCCCGGGAAAATATTTTTATCCCGGATAATTTCGACATTTTGTTTTCTCTGCAGTCGACGCGTACGAAGTCGCGGGTGTTCAATAGTCAATCATATTTCATTGGTGAATGACGTCAATGAATTTTATTGGTGAATATCACACGCATCCATAGCAACGTATCATAGCACAACGAAGCGTAACATAAAGAAGAAGGCAGTCTCTTTCGTTGAGTTTCTGAGTTCGTTTTATAGAATAACTCCTATGCCTGATTTCGAAACTATTATTTTTTGTATACAGTATACAGATAATGTAGTAATGCACACAGTAACTAGCGCCATCATCCAAAGGAACTATTTCGTAAAACGGACTCTACACGAGGTAGACGATCTATCGAATCTATGGTCGACGGAATAAGTTCGATCTTTGAATAATTTCCAAAACGGAGATCGAGTTAGATCCGTAGATTACTTCCGTGTTATTACAAAATAATTTTCCCGAAATCATCATTGTCATTGAATTACTAAACAATGCCTTAACTTAAGTTAATTTATTCTTGTTCTATAAAAGTACAGACTTGTCTAGTATATATGCAACAGTTTTCTTTACGAAATGTAAGTTTGCACTCGGTATTATCGTCATTTTACTAGACAATGATTAGGCATAATTTCGATCTTTGAATAATATAGTTATATCATTAATTACAAAATCATAAGCTATAGATTTGATTATAGTACATAATACTATTCACCACATAATTTCGCAAATAATATAACATAATTATCTACTACGATTAATTAATTAATACGATTCCCACTCGGGTGAAATATTTTTTCCATTTTCTTTATTAATAATTTTATAATATATAATATCTTGACTAAGATAAATTTATAAAAACACTTCTCCATTAATATAATCCGTTAGGATATGGTTGATCGTTTCATCTTTAAACATTGTGCTGAGGGATTCAGCTTTGTTTGCCGAGATTTGGCTAGTGTATAGCTATCGGGATGAAAAATAACGTTGCCAATATGTAATTTAGAAAAGAGATGGTAAAATTCGTCATCTGAGTAATTGACCGGGTGGCTTAGTGGTTATAGCGGCTGGCACGGTTTGCAGCGGTCGTGGGTTCGATTACCACTCGGGTGAAGAATTTTTTCCATTTTCTTTATTAATAATTTTACAACATAATTTATTGAAGGGAAGATAGATATATGTATGGGTGGTACCTACTTAATGAATAGCCTCTTAGGTACAAAAAATAATATATTTTATTGAGTTTAATTTAAGGATAAAAAGCAATAAAAAGGCTTTACATATTTTAACTTACAATAGAATTATATTTTATATGCAATTATCTACTTATATTTTAATCTAGTAATAAATAATTTTATTTACATTGGTAACATACAAATATACATAATGTTTTTTATTATCTAAGTAGGTACATTTATTTTTCACCACCACCTCCTGCTTGATTACTTAATAAGTAAGTACCTCCAAGTCGTCGATGACTGGAAGAAATCTTCTTTGGGAGATAAGTGAAATAACTTTTGTACAATATCTAAGATATTATCTAGGTAAATTTAACTGCACTAGAAACCTGAATATAAATAATTACTAGACCCGAAAAAATATATTTTCTCTAAAATTGACATTTTTTTCTGCAGTGCGCGGATGGAGTCGCGGGGTTCCACAAATATTATAGTTATTCATAAATAAATGATGAAATCTCTTTATTTCAACTGAATATGGGCAACCTGACTATTTGGAATGCTGGGAAGATTGTCAACTCTAATGTAATTGCCATAAGGCGTGCTGATGGTAGGCGGGCCTGCGACTATTTGCGATGAGGATAGTTGGGACTGGGACCCCGAAACGTATTGTGGAACAACTGAATATTGAGGCCCGATTACGTATTGAGGCTTTTCTTTGTAAGGCTCCACAACTACGTTTACATTTTTCGTGTCGGCTACCGTTGAATCTCTGTTCCAGCCAGCTGAAAAGAAAACATCTGTCAATCAGCGCCATCTGTCAACAAGTAGAATAACTAATTATGGACAAACTTACATATTGCGCCATCTATTATCGAGTGGAATAATCATTCTTAAAAATGTTTAGCGTCCATCTAGTGACATCATTTTTAACTACTAGCACAACTTGACTGAAAAATGTATACAAAATAGTTGTTTTTACTGAAACTAGATGTCGCTTGTTAAAGTGGAGTGTATAGAGATGAAACATCCCTATTGACCTCGTAGTTCCATTCTAACTTTTTCCTTATTTAATTATTACACAGTGATGACTGATGACTCATCAGTCATCACTCAGAGACTTCTTTTTTAATTGTAAGGAGTGGCTTCGTGTGCTCTCATTGCGGCAGTAAGATGCCTACATTAATGGTTAAACGTCTAAAACTTACAATAAGCGACGTGTTCATCGTGCTCCGGGTAATGTACTTCAGGATGGGGTTCCTTAGAGTTGTGTATGTGAAG
Source organism: Carposina sasakii (assembly GCA_014607495.2). Classification (NCBI taxonomy): domain Eukaryota; kingdom Metazoa; phylum Arthropoda; class Insecta; order Lepidoptera; family Carposinidae; genus Carposina; species Carposina sasakii. Next base: position 5,999,034 of record CP053176.1, on the reverse strand, counting down.
GTGTATCTCCTTACTGGGGGGCTCCCATTTCGGCTCATGGCCGTGGTGCAACTTGCCGCCTACTAGCGCTCCTATCTGAAAAAAATGGAAACAAATTTTACTTTGTTATTAATTTTTAGGGCCAAATTTTCAGATTAGCCCTATCTGAAGATAAATATGATGCTGTCATTCTCTAAAACGATTATGGCCACGATATTATTATAACCGGAGGATAAGAATGCGTTGCTGGGATTCGAACCCAGGACCTATGGCGCGGCAGGCAGAGTCACTACCAACTTCACCATTGGTTGGTCTAAGTAAGTGTATGTACCTTACCTACCCACCTACCTATACGTAAATAGGTACCACAGATCACACGTACCTAAGTACATAAATAAATAAATAGTAAACAAAGTCTGTTCTATGTTTGTCCCTACGAAAAGCAACTATCTGACTGATGATGCCAATCCTCTTGCAGAATGCGATGGCTACCGAATTTCAATTACTGCAGTGCGTACACAAAAATATTTCTTCAGAAGGTTAATAAATCCTACTAAGTACTTAATTTTATAAATGTAAAAGTTTGCGAGAACGCGAAAATGTTTCGATGTGTTACTCTTTTACGATAAAACTGCCGAATAGTTATATCTGTGACCAAACGGATTTTGATTTTGATGACACTTAGCGATTATATGTATAGATATTATACAAAACGTAGAATGAAGTAAGTAATTCGAATACTTATAAGTACCTACATAAAATAAAAGGCTTTTTAGGGGTAGTTCGTCAATAATAAAATAATGCCAATAATGTAATTTAAAAAGAGATGGAAAAATTCGTCATCCGAGTAATTGACCCGGTAGCTCAGTTGGTGAGATCTCTGCACGCAATGCAAAGGTCGTGGGTTCGAGTCCCACTCGGGTGAAGAGTTTTTCATTTTCTTTATTAATCATTTTATAATAATAAAATACGTTACTCCGTTTCAACTTGTATTTAGTAATCACATATTACAATGCGTGTTAACCGTTGCCCTATTCCCTAACAACTGCCTAGGTGGGGGCTACTTCCGCTAGCCTCGAGCTAGTGCTGTGTCAGCACCTACACGTACATGTCTCTACAGCTTTGTCCTATATTACTAGCGCATCAACGTACAGCTTAAACCGCCCATCTAAGAGATCTGCTGCAACTTGGGGGATGTGTTCTTTGTATGACTGAGGACAATAAGAAAGGATTTTCATTGAGGGGTCGCCCACCACCGGGCCGTACACCCTCCGCTGAATATACGCTCAATCAAAATATAAAATAAAAAAGTTAATACCTACATAATTATTAGTTTTGAAATATTAAATTATTGTAGATAGTGACGCCTGATACAATTAAATATATAACAAAGGATTTTCCGAAATTCCCACTAGAAAAGCGTGAAATCCTAAGTTTAAGTTGTAATGTATTTATTTACCTATATCTCTGACCAGATATTTGTGAGTTCAGGGTCAAAATATTAAAAGATACATGGCCACTGATATTGAATATATGCATATTTATCCAGTCATCAAGCACCTATGATCTTGATATGATCACCTTGGATTGACCTTAATGGGTCATTTTGACTACCATATACAGGATGATTTTTTGGTCATCAACGTTCCCGAAAACTAAGGAATCTCCTCATCATCACGATCATTTTTCTCCATGGAAGCATACCTGGGAAGTGTCTGGTTTCCAAGATATTAGGGTCCAAAGTTGAGTAAATAGACTGCGTTTTTCTGCATAAATGCACATAGACGCGCGTAGTAAGATTTTTTCAAGGGAAATAATTAATATCTGTCTATGAAAAAACTAGCATAAACACGGGACACTATAAATTTCACCCGATCGAGTAATTTTTTTTTTTCCAAAAAATTTACATCGTTCCCCAGCATTTTTTTTGGCATAAACTTCACAGAGTACGTACCCTTCGTTAAGGGTGGCAACGAAAAAACACCCTGTATAGGGTCAAGTCAAGTTTTAAAGTGATAAACAAGATATAACCTCTGTGGGTTTTACTAATGAAATTACCTCATTTACATAAAGAAAACACCCGACTGCCTAAAAACTTTGACCGAGTGGTGTTATACTCTTGATTAAGACGAATCAGATGATACCTCAAATGCGACAAGTTTAAGTTCTAGAGCGTGCCAAAGAAATATACATACATATATATAATCACGCCTTTATCCCTTACGGGGTAGGCAGAGCACCAAGGGTCGATAGAACCACATGGTGCCACTTCTGACCAATTTTGAGGGTATAGTTGAGATGTACAAGTTCGGTTAGTAGTGACAGGTGGTCAGCCCATCGCCTACAAAACACCAAGACCCTCTTGTCCCTCTACTGACTTGTACAGTATGCCCGGGAAGAGAAGCAGCTGTAGTATTATACTTTTTTTTCACTCCCAGAGCAGCATAGAAGACTAAATACATATAACAATTATACAAACATACTCTCGAAAAACATACTTTCCTTCTGGCGCAGTCGCGTAAATATGCTTGCAAAAAATCTCTCAAAATCGGTTATTGACGTAACGTGATTGGTTGGCCGCTTTACGATAACGTAAACACATCACAATTTGGGTCAAACACAACAATGTCATTGTCACAAAAAAAACATCAGTTATCTATCCCTTTCGTTCACGCGTGCTCTTAGAAAGTGACTTTCTTATTTCTCCAAGTTTTTACCATCTTGTATGACGTAAGGTAGGTATAGTGTGGTGTAATGATGATTCTGCGTTTGCGCATTTCGGCACATTTTCATCAAATAGTTCCTTCAAATGATGGCGCTAGTTGCTATGTAAACATTTTTTTAAATAAATAACATTAATCAGAACACATTAACCTAGTCCCACACTAAGATCCCTAAGGTCTTGTGTCGTGGGTACTAAGCAACGGGATATAAATACATAGATAAGTATACAGGATGTTTTTTCGTTGCCACCCTTAACGAAGGGTACGTACTCTATACATCAAATAAAGTAAGTTTATGCCAAAAAATGCTGGGAAACAATGTAATTTTTTTTAAATTACTTGATCGGGCGAAATTTATAGTGTCCAGTGTTTATGCTAGTTTTTTTTATAGACATTAATTATTTCTCGTGAAAAAATCTTGCTACACGCGTTAATGTGCATTTATGCAGAAAAATGCAGTCCATTTACTCAACTTTGGACTCTAATATTTTGGAAACCAGACACTTCCCAGGTATGTTTCTATGGAGAGAAAAATGATCGTGACGATGAGGAAATTCCGTAGTTTCCGGGAACGTTGACGACCAAAAATCACCTTGTAGAAACATCCATGACTCAGAAACAAACATGGATATTCATCATATCAATGTTTGCTGGCACCTACCGGGGATTTGTATGACTATATTAAATCTGTGTCACTGCATACAACAATACTGTTGTTTCTTTTTACCTACCTAGTTTCGTGTCAAAAGATAATCACTAATTTTGGATAGACCTTATACTTATATTGATTTGGAAAGATCAGCCCTTCTAAAATTAAGTTGTTTCGCCAAGACGCAGTGTTTGAGAGATGTATAGACTTGCGTCTTTTATACTAAGATAACCTTGAGGTTTTTGTTTATATTATTATAAACCACCATTAAGTCCTTATACAATATAACACACTATCCGTTATCCTGCAGTCACCCTTTCTTTAATTTGGATATCCCACATAAATAAAATGCGCGCAGCGCCTTTTTTTTTTTTTTTTTTATTTGGAATATGTTACTTGCATATTCGCTTTAATATTTGCATATTTGCTTTCTAAAAAGTTAATACCTACTACACTAATGTGCGTTCTACCAGCCATGATTTTCGGAGCCGAGCCGTGGAACCTGACGGTCAATTCTACGGGCCACGCTACTCCCCTCGCTCACCGATTCGTGCACGATGTCGACTCAGAGAGCTATGGAATGTCAATGCTCGAAAATCTCTTGCGTAATGGACATAGTCCGTCTTGAATATGTAGCAGATGATTTTCTGGTGTGGCTAGTGGGAGAGCAGGCCACATCTGTCGTGACAGAGCCGAAATGTAGCAGACTGAAGTGGCAGTGGGCAGGCCACATCTGTCGTAGAGCCGATGGACGGTGGAGTTAACGGAGAACGCGCCTCGGCAAGCGTAGCGTTGGGCGCCCTCCGGCCAAATGGATGGACCGATGACTTAAAGAGGGCGGCTGGTAGTGACTGGATGGCAAAAACGGGAGATCGAGGCAATAGGCTGACGACGACACTAATATTCATTAGCCTTCCGTGTGGATGGAAGGGTTGGAAGGGGAAGACCTTGCCAGACTTTCACCGATCAAATTGAAAGGTCAGGTCAAAAGTACCCTGAACCGACGAGCGTGCATGAAGAATATTATGAAAATAGATGAAGTGAAAGAGGTGTGTCAGGATCGTAGCAAGTCGAGATTCATGACCTCTGCCTACTCCTCCGGGAAAGTGGCGTGATTTTATGTAGGTATGTATTATGTTAGCCGCGTGGTGCCGGCAGAGTAGAGTTTGTACCACCCCATGTCTGCCCGTGGGTATCGTACGAAGCGATTAAGGGTTTCCGGGAGGTGGGCAGTAGCGCCTCTCTTACAACATAGTCCGAAAATCACACTGCGGTCACCAACCCTTAACAAAGTAGCCTTGTGGCGTGCCCTGGGGGAGGCCTACGTCCAGCAGTAGACTGCAATAGGCTGAAGAAGATGATGTATTATGCATGTCTCGAATGGAGACCGTGCCTCGGCAAGCGTAGCGTTGGATTCTCTCCGGCCAGATGGACCGATGACTTATGGCCATGCAATTCAGCGACTGCGCATACGTGAATTTGATGGATACTACGAAAGGCCACAGCATACAAAAATCAGTAATTCCACATTACCATATCAGTATAAGAATGGCAGTTTGGTTTGATAGGCTATGAGCGAGTATATTATATTCTCGAAATATTAGATATATTATCATAACATTATTCATATTCATATTCTTTACTAGTGGACGCCCGCGACTCCGTCCGCGTGGACTGCAGAAAAAACAAAATGTCGAAATTATCCGGGATAAAAACATTTTCCCGGGATAAAAAGTAGCCTATATGTTAAGTGGGACCTGTCATAATATATTCCTGAAAACTGCATCGAAATCGGTTCAGCCGTTTCTGAGATTAGCGTGCACAAACGCACAGACAAACCGACAAACAGACAAACCGACAAACAGACAAAAATTCCAAAAATCATTGTTTTGGGTACTATTGCGTTGATAAAGGTATTCTATAATATTTTTTCTTATATATTTTCCATGTACAGACAGCGATTCGTTACATTTTTATTATATGTACCTAACGAAGGGTACGTATTCTATACATGAAATAAAGTAAGTTTATGCAAAAAGCTATGTTTTTTTGAAGATCGTGCGAAATTTATAGTGTCTAGTGTTTATGTTAGTTTTTTATAGACAGATATTAATTATTTTTCGTGAAAAAATCCTGCTACGCGCGTCTATGTGCATTTATGCAGAAAAACGCAGTCTATTTACTCAACTTTGGACCCTAATATTTTGGAAACCAGACACTTCCCATATGCTTCCACGTGATGATGAGGAGATTCCGTAGTTTTCGGGAACGTTGACGACCAAAAATCATCCTGTATGTATACAGGATGTAACAAAAAGGGTATGTTAAGCGAAAAGCTATGTAAATAGCCCACTATAGAGAACCTATCTACAAAATTTGAGACTCGAAATCACATTTTTATTTTTCAAGATTGTATGAAAATTTCTGAGATATTTAAAAATTCTCCATACTATCGGGAAAAATAAACATGTGATTTCGGGTCTCAAATTTTGTGGATAGGTTCTCTATAGTGGGCTATTTACATAGCTTTTCGCTTAACATACCCTTTTTGTTACATCCTGTAGATAGAGATAAATTGTACACACACATAGATAAAAAATAACAAATTAAAAAATATTGTACAAAGGCGAGCTTATCTCTATAAGAGATCTACATTACTCTCACTCAAATAAATTATTCTCAAATAATTATATTATGGACAGTCGTCGAGAAAATAGGTATGTCAATTTTTCATGCGTATTTTCGAGCATAGGCAAGATTTTTGAGTGAGGGAGATTCAGTAATATTTTCCTACAGGTCTCCCATATCGGCCCCCTGATTACGTAAAAGCAATAGCAAAGCCGAAGCCGCGCGATCGCGATAATTGTGTGTGCGCAGGGCGAGGTGCGGGGCGCGGGAGGACGCCGAGCGCACGTTGCGCGCACGCACACACTCAATTATCGCGATCGCGCGGCTTCGGCTTTGCTATTGCTTTTAAGTAATCAGGGGGCGGGACCGCGTTTGCCCGGCAGTGGGACACCATGTAGGTAGGCTCTCTAGGTAGGTAGTGCCTGGTAGTAGTGACTGGATAGTGAAAACGGAAAATCGAGCCTTGTGGGCTCTGGGGGAGGGCTACGTCCAGCAATAGGCGGACGTGTAGTCGTCTCTAATACTATAAAAAAGAAATATTTGTTTGAATCGACCCCGAAACTACTGATTATTTTAATGAGAACAATATTAATAATGTTTTGTTACCTTAGCAGCGCCGGCAGCGAACAACAATTTCAATATAATCAGCGAAACGACCAGTGTCTTGACGCCAACGATGGCGGCCACGATGGCCCACGTCGCCGCCATTCCCATTTGGAAGACCAGCGGGATGAGAGCCTGGGCCATCTTTTTGAATGGACGCCCGAACGTCCTGCCTGAAAGGGAAAATGCATTTATTTGTTTCTTTATTCAATTACAAAATCTTAAAGCTAGGTACAACGTCCCACAAAACTGCTTGCGCCGTATGTCTTGTGCGATTCATTGAGTAAATAGTTAGGTAGGTACTATGATTTAATTATTACAAAAAGATACATACCAAGGCTACGAATTAAGTTAATTGTTAATGATTTACACCTTTGACATAGTGCATAGAATAGAATGGAATAGGTTTTTTTTTTAATTTAACATTTGCGTGATTAAAGTGTTCTAAATAGAAGCCATCTAATGATAAAACTATTGGCCGCTCCCGACTTCGTCCGCGTGGACTGCAGAAAAAACAAAATGTTCAAATTATCCGGGATAAAAATATTTTCCCGAGATAAAAAGTAGCCTATGTGTTAATCCAGGGTGTCAGCTAACTCCCCAAATTTTATTAAAATCTCTCTAGCAGTTTTTACATAAGTGAATTTACAATTATTAACCTAAGAATTTAAAGTTTTCGTGTACTTATGCGTGAAAAGTGATTCCATATGATTTGTTTTTTTTTGAGTGATTAGTACAACGCACAAAAGCACATGAAGGCATTTTGATAACTTTTACCCCGCTTAAAATAAAAAAAGAAATTTCTTCCGTCACACGAGCGCGCTATTGCTACTCTTAACTGCCAATTAGTAAAATCAGGCGACGTTGGCCTAATTTAAGCGGTCCACGCGCTGGAGACGAGACCTATCTTCCGTCCGTAAATTGGATTTGTATTTACATCTAAGCTATAACATCCATCCATCCATCGATACTCCACAAACTTTCGCGTTTATATTAGTGGGATGAATGTGTTCAGCAATTTCTTATGTGACAAGATCGCGTGTAAGCCGATACGTACAGGCCGAGATTAGGGTAATTTTTCATACGAAAGTTTCAGAATACAGTACTAGCGTACCAACTTTCGTTTCATTGGAGCGCGAGCGACTCGATACATAAGATTGACGAAATATTGTATAAGCATAGTATTTTACTGTTGAAACGGTACATTCTATATGAACCTGCTTTACCTTGATCGTGAGTGTCCAGATATTAATTACGTTCCTTACGCGCGTCTATGTGCATTTACGAGGTTGACGACCAAAATTGTAGATTGCCTATGTAATCTTCCGACAAGCCAGTGACACAGTCCTATTATTTACATTTAGAGTATTTGCAAACTTATTAACGCCCACATTGAAAATCAGTTTTTTATCAACGAGGGGGCGTTATTTTGGGAAAGACAGGTCTAACTTAACCGTTAGGGTGTAACGGGTACGTATTCTACTCGTATACAACATTGGTGTAGTTGGTAGTTTGCGACGCTATAGGTCCTAGGTAGGTGCAAACATTGATGTGATGAATATCTATAGTCACTTATCTATGTATTTCGTTGCTTAGTACCCACGACATTAGGGATCTTAGTGTGGGACTAGGTCCTGCTGGGATGTAAATCTGATAAATCCCAATACTATTTTTTCACCTTGCTACACGCGTCAATGTGCATTTATGCAGAGTAGTCTATTTACTCAACTTTGGACCCTAATATTTTGCAAACCAGACACTTCCCAGCCTTCCATGGAGTCATATAATGAGATTCCGTACGGGAACGTTTGTAGACATACGGTGTGTGTGACATACTGAATTGAACAAGTACGCGACAGTGTTATTATTCCCAGCCTTTGCTTTCCGCGCGAATTGTATCGGGTGATACTGCACTATTTAAATTAGCTTATTTGGTTCCATTGCCGTTTTATATCACTTGTGACTATCCAATGGGGTTCATTAGTATTTTGAACATGGGACTTTCTTTTCGATCATACATCATTATCTAAGTACATACATGAGCTAGGAACTGGAAAATTTTCGGCGAAAATAATAATCATTTATTATATTACAGTTAAAAAAATCAGAAGTGTATTCATGGGCGAGTGTATTCAGAAATGCCATTATACTATACTACGCTATTGCATCCATGCAGCCGTCGAAAGTTTTTAACAGACGTCTGAAGCTATCCATTCGCCATGGATCGGGCGCACCGCCACGGACGTGTTAATTACCTACGGTACATTTATCACCATCTAGACGTCTTCTGTTTCCCAAATATCATAGGAATTAAGCGGTCATTATCATTATCTAAGCAAACATCCATCCATCCATCGATAGCGTTTACCTATGTCTTTTTAAAAATTGTACAATATTTACTTTGAAAGGTCAAATAACCTTTGAGATTGCTGTTACCTTACGTTACGTATTTTACAATTCTACAAATTTTATCAACGATTTTATCAACTTTTAATACCTATGTATCTGTAAAAATAAACATGTGGTTTTGAGTCTTAAATTTTTTATACTTAGTGCTCGCATTTCGCTCACCATACCCCTTTTGTTACAGCCTGTATAAGGAGATGTTTGAACTACGGAAGTATTATAGTTGCCTCAATTATAGCCAATGGGCAAATGTAATTTTTTATTACCTACGTAGTTAAGTGTAATAATAAATTAATTATCACCGGTATAGAAATTAAACGGTAAAAGTTTTACTACTTAATAATCTTTTATATGCGACTTCTTTATTACCAACTGTAGGTACCTACTAAGTATATTTATTTTATCCACCATTTTTGCCAATACCTACATTGCGGCTGTATCCGTATCTACCCGTATCGGTTACGGGTCAAATTTAATTCGAACTATCGAATAAAATCGAAAAATCGAATCAAATTATTTTTATATTAACTATATAATTATGACCTATTACAAACAAACTATCTTTACTTAAATACTTTACTTTTATTATGAACTAGTGGAAGCCCGCGACTCCGTCCGCGTGGACTGCAGAAAGAACAAAATGTCCAAATTATCCGGGATAAAAATATTTTCCCGGGATAAAAAGTAGTCTTTATTTTAAGTGGGACCTGTCACAATATATTCCTGAAAACTGCATCGAAATATATATCCAGCCGTTTCTGAGTTTAGCGTGCACAAACATCGATCCGTTACAATTTTATTATATGTCTATAGATAGAGAGAAGATAGATAGACATAGATAGATAGAAGATGTACTTATAGATTTTCGCGAAACAATGTCACAGGAATTATAAGTAGGTAGGTATATCAGTAAGTAAGGTAAGTAACTTCGTAAAGTTCGTTACGTAACTTTTAGCATGTTAAAAGGAAAACGGAAACGAAACGTCGAAAGTTATTTCCCGGACGTACAAGCCTATGTGTACCTAGGTGCATAAATGCCTGCCATTTTGTGAGCAGTAGGTAGGTATTTAGTAACGAAGTAGGTACCTAGGTACCTAAGTATATTATAGTTTTAGTGAGCATTATTATGAAGTTTTAGTTTTTAGAAATAGAAATATAACTATATTTCTATTTTTTTAGACTTATTCGTCAGCTCGCCCGACCATAAAGAGGTAAATTCTGTACATAGTTCTACCTACAGTCAATTACAAAAATCCTTTTTTAAAAACGTTTAATATTTTATGGTTGGACTTTAAAATAAAACAAATTGTTATTATATCTTAATTTTACATACATATTTCACAAATCAACATCTCAAATACCTATATATATGTACCTATATTACACCAAATAATGATTTTTGATCACGTCAAAAAAAGCAGTTTTCACGAATATACAGGTGATTTTTGGTCGTCAACGTTCCCGAAAACTACGGAATCTCCTCATCATAACGATCATTTTTCTCCATGGAAGCATACCTGGGAAGTGTCTGGTTTCCAAAATATAAGGGTACAAAGTTGAGTAAATAGACTGCGTTTTTCTGCATAAATGCACATAGACGCGCGTAGCAAGATTTTTTCACGAGAAATAATTAATATCTGTCTATAAAAGAACTAACATAAACACTATAAATTTCGCCCAATCAAGTAATTAAAAAAAAAATTTGAAAAAAAATTTTTTTTTTTCCCAGCATTTTTTTTGGCATAAACTTACTTTATTTGATGTATAGAGTACGTACCCTTCGTTAAAGGTGGCCACAAAAAACACCCTGTATTGTGACAGGTCCCATTTATTCTGAAAAGCAAAAGTTCAAATGGTAGGTTCTCTACAGTGGGCTATTATACGTAGCTTTTCGCTTAACATACCCTTTTTGTACACCCTGTATAGGCTACTTTTTATCCCAGGAAAATGTTTTTATCCCGGATAATTTCGACATTTTGTTTTTTCTATAGTCCACACGGATGGAGTCGCGGGGTCCACTAGTTATAAATATGTTTTAAGAAATGAAAAAAATCTTCACCCGAGTGGGACGACCCACGACCTTCGCATTCCGTGCAGAGCTCTCACCAATTGAGCTACCGGGTGCCGTATTGTCTAATGTAGGTAATAGTCGGGTAATAACCCCCCTAAGCGTTGTGGCGTGCCCAGGGGGAGGCCTACATCCAGCAGTGGACTTCAATAGGGTTTACATACATACAGGGTGTTTTTTGTGGCCACCTTTAACGAAGTCGTTTCTAAATGAAATAAAGTAATTTATGCAAAAAAAATGCTGGGAAAAAAAAAAAAAAAAATTTATTTACCTTGGCGTGTACTTTGTACTAGTGTGCGAGTTGTTTTTTTTATAGACAGAACTTAATTATTTTTCGTGAACAAAGATCTCTGCGGATCGAATGCACCTATCATTAATCTAAGCGACAGAAATATAATTTGGAAATTCCAGAACTTCTCAGGTGCTTCATGGAGAAAAATCGCCCGATCGTGGCCGTAGTTTTTGTCGGGCGAGATGTATGACATATACACGCCTTTCTTATACCTGCCATATTAGAGGGTATAGTAATGTACAAGTTCGGTTATAGTGTCGGGTCAATCGCCTACAAAACTCCTCTTATCCTAAGCTGTTGTGGCGTGCTCAGGGCGAGGCCTACATCCAGCAGTGGACTTCAATAGGGTGATATATTGTATATATAGGCATAGAGGAATAATCCTCTATGGTATTGGTAGTCTATGGCTGTTTTACCGATCACAATTAATGAGATCTCACAGCCAAGTTTATAATAAATGTAAATTATAAGTGATAAGTTGCTAGCTGAGAGATGCTCCAATTCCATAGTCGACTCTTATGACATGCACGTAAGGATATGCAGCTGATGCATTCTAATAATAAAGTAAATGGATGATGATGAAGATATAGTTCCGAAATCGATAACTGCGGGGCAAGCACGAACCTCACGATAGTCTGTAACGCTATCGTCACTGTCAAATCTCATAGATTTTGCTCGCGAGTCGCTAGCGTTACGCCGCGAAAATAGCATGAGCTTAGCCTACTGATAACATGTAACTAATTATATAGTTACAGTGTGAAGTTTACCTATTGCTTATTCAACCATAGAGGAATAAGATATTCAACACACTCTGGCATAGAGTAGAGAACCGTATGTAATTGTACATAACATTACGAATAAATAACCGCTTAGCATTCTAGAGCATCGAACACTTTCGCATTGATAGCCAAGAACTTGAGACACATTTTCTTGGAATTCGATATTTTTACATTTACATTACGATTAAGTAGGTACGGTATTTGAATACTTAGTAAGCGGTGACAGCCAAGTCAAGTGGGAGGCGTAAGTTCGATCCCAGTCACGGGCCTGTACCAATGAATTTATTTCATGTACAGATTTTAATGTTGCAAATATTGTCACTTAGCTCGTGCCTCGCAAAGGCACGTAAAACTGTTGGTAGGACCACGCCTGATCTCTCTCCGGTCGTGTCGGCTTTCCGTCCCATCGGACTATGAGAGTGACGGAATAGAGAGTGCATCTGTGTTTGCGCACACACTTGCGTACCTGGTTAATCTCCGTAGAGATTGGTCGCCTTGACCGAAATACGGTTGGAGATCATCATCATCGCTTAGTAAGATGGATGAGAACTACATTATCTCATTTCTGAACTATAGTTCAAAAAGAAGGGGCGAGTAGCGTGAAGAGGGTTCAGAACTACAGAAGACAAAAAGAGATATTGAGTGATTTACCTTTATTTTAATATCAGCAACCTATAATCTATAAGGAGAAAACTTTGTATTTTTTTCAAAATTTTAGCATAGCGAGGACAATTTTCGATTTTCTTGATAACTTGAAACTATTTATTTTAAAATTACAAAAATATATTTAAGATCAACAAGACCTTTCATTTGACAGATTGAATTTTTTTTTTAATTTTCTTCCCCCCCAAATCATCGCCTGAGACACCTCTGTGTTTGGGTCAAGGAATTGATATGTGTACACTCCGGTAATTGACGTCGACGGACGGACAGACACACGAGTCTTACGACATGCACGGAAGGAGATGCAGCTGATGTATTCTAGTGAAGCCCCGCAGCAACACAAGCTTAGCTCCGTTAATACCAGCACCCGTATGATGAATTTGATGAGAGCGAGATGTCTCACTTTTAAACGTCAAATCCACAGAGCTAAGTAAAAACTAGACAAGGCAAGTGTTTCCACTTGGTGTGTAAAAAGGGATTGCACTTCTATCAGCCTAATCCCTCAGTTCTGGCCCGAGAACGAGTGTCTATTCTAATTCTTAAGTCTATTTCTTACATGCAAATACATACACTTAGTTTATCTAGTTATTAATAGCTTGGTGAGTTTGACGTTTAAAGTGAGACATCTCGCTCTCACCAAATTCATTATACGGGTGCATATATTATTTATATATTATAAAATAAATAATAAGATGTTCTTCAAAAACTACTATATCAATAGACGCTAATGGAAAGAAGACATTCCAGTAGGTGTATAATTTAGGTGTACATGTTTTTAATCGTATTGAAAAAAAAACGAGCTTTTTGGATCATTGCGTGTGCTGCTGAAACACGTTATGGGGGAATTATTCTTTCGAGCGTCAAGTCTATCCTTTAAGAACAATAACGATTTTAGTGGTGTTCAAGTTTAATTTACAATATCTTATTTTCAATTACTCGTCAAGTAAACATAAAACAAAATGACTAGTGATGAAATGAGGATTCAATATATACATATCATAACACTTTTATGTTACTATTAATACACAAGTATTTACAATGCCGAGGGCAGAGATCGGCGGCGGCGGCTGCGTTCCGTCGTTGTGTCATTCGGTCCGCAGGAAGTGGCTGGCGGCGCGCGGCGGCGGCGACGGCGGTGGTGGGGGTGGGCTCATTAGGCAAACGGGCAGACACGTGAGGGCAGATTAGGTTGTGTCGAATTATAAACTACAGCAAAAGCAAAGCCGGAACCGCGGGCTAGTATATTATAAAATAAATAAAGATGTTCTTCAATGCGTTTTTCAAAAAATATCATAAACACGTTACTTTCGGAAATTTGGAGTCTGTTAGGCACAATTTTGAAAAGCAAAGCCGTGTCAAAGTGGAAATTTGGAGTCATAATTTAATCGCGATCGCATTGTTTCTGCTTTGCTACCCAACTGATATATATGGCAAAGGTCATTCACCTACCTAATGGGAGAATCCAAAGAAATTAATTAGACAATATGCGTCATGATGTTAATGACTATAAAAAAATTATACAAGACATAATTAATTATATTATTATAGGCCATTAGTTATGCACCGTGTGAAAGTATTATAATAACTATAATTACATACCTACATTATGTATTGTAGTGTAAAAAACTAATTATATACAATTAATTAATTGAATATGTAAGTAATGCTTTTTTCAAGTAAATGAAAATTTAATGATGATTTCTTCTAGTGCCACTTATAACCACTAATAATAAAAACAATAATAATCAGAATTTTTATTTACTTACTAGAGATTAAATATTGTTTGATTATTAATTACTATTTTAAAATAACTACGCCGTCGGTCCTGGGTTCGAATCCCGGTAGGTGCAAACATTGATGTGATGAATATCGATGTTTGTTTCCGAGTCATGGATGTTTATATACTCATCTATGTATTTATATACCGTTGCTTAGTATCGACGACACAAGACCTTAGGGATCTTAGTGTGATTAGGTCAATGTGTTGTGAAGTGTGTGAATGTGTGTCTGTGTGTGTGACTATGTTCAAGAGACACAAATAAGTAGTAGATATATGCACTGTGTAGAACAAAAATAATTATTAAAAAAAAGCGCTATACTGGGTATAAAAAGACAACTTTGTTCTTTTAATACCTCGTAGGTATTCTTTGTAACATCACGATCATTTTTTCTATGGAAGCACTCCTGGGAAACCACGGGTTTCCTAGATATTGAGGTCCAAAGTTACATTAATATTATTTACATTTATTTTTTACATAAATAAAATGTTATAACATTTTGACATGGAAAAAAATATTTGATAACCGATTTCATATGGATGTATTATGTACCCTTAAAATTGGTCAGAAGTGGCACCATGTGGTTCTATCGGCCCTTGGTGCTCTGCCTACCCCGTAAGGGATAAAGGCGTGATTATATGTATGTATGTAACGTGTAGCGGACTGTGTACTTATTTATGGTTTATAAATAAATAAATAAGTATAGGAAAAGGGACTTCGCTTATCCGAATGCAATTTAATTTACGATAGCTTTAAGGAAATTCCCAAAATACAATAAAGTTTAAACATTCAGTTTACAGCTTTGTCGAAGCATGAGTAATTCTTTACTATTTTCCTTATTGCGTTTAATTTAAGTGTTTCACAAACCGGTCGCTTTCTCTGGACTATAACAGTGCGGTGTCGAAAGAGTAGAAGAGCACCACTGCACCCCCCTATATCTACCCGTGGGTATCGTAAGAGGTTATTAGGGGTTTCACCTACTTACTTACTTATTAATAAGTAGCCCTAAAATCAGAAGCGTAGCGTGCCTTGGCGGGGCCCCGTATAAAAATTTGTTTGGGAGCCCTTAGGAAGGGTAAAAATTTCTCACAAAAGGAAAAGATTGCATTAAATTGAAATAAATATTTATTTATCGCAGGTAATTATGATCTATCTGTTACTTTCCAAAATTTTTACAAATAATTAAAATTAAATATATACTCTCTTTACCTTTTTTTCGGCGAACTGATTTATTAAATCATTCGTAGCTAGGGCTGCCAACTCTTATACACAGATCTGCGGGACGGCGGGGTTAAATATGCGGGACTAGAGCAAGAAAAACGGGACATACCTACAAATTGCCAATTTTTTTTTCATTGTTTTATAGCGAAATAAATATTTCGTGATATTCTATTGGAAACGAAGGTCTTATTTTACTATAACCAGTGGCGCTTCAGATATATGTTTGTATTTATCCAGCCGATAGTATACAGACCTACTTTGTTAGGTACGTACTCAGTCTTTTAGAATAAACATTAAAACGCGAGCGGAGCGAGCGCGAAATTTTTTCACTTTATTCCAATAACAACCTAAATTGAAATGATAAAATAAATACCTCATTCATATCATACTCTCAGTTTTTTAGAACAGCATAGTAACAAAAATTTATCGAAATTTCGAAATTTTATACGCCCATATGTACGCCATAGACCTAAGTAGTTAAAAGTTAAGTAGTGTATATATTTCTATATTTTCTATCATATGATTGTCTTAAATGTAAATAGAATCCGCATATGAAAAATCAAAATTCTAGATTTATGTATCACGTGCAATCCGCGATAATAATCTGAAGAATTTGAATTTTCTATCAACTGGGGAGGAGTCACCTGAAAGCGGGACATTTGGTGTCCCACAGATACTTATAATGGGACGCGTTATTTAGGCTCTGACCCTATTTATAGCTGATGATGAATTTAGTTTTTCTAAAGTTTCTGCCTCTATGGACAATAGTGACAAGTCTGACAGGCGTTCCTGTCCCATCGAAGGTCTTAATTTTGAAAAAACGTCTTTCAGCAGTTGCGGTTGTAACTGGAAGTGTCAGGAATAATTTGAATTTTGAATTATGTACATCGGTTTTTGTGGGATTCATCCGTTGCAGTAAATGACTTAAACGGGAAAATTCTGCATCCCGCGATAACAGATTTACGGTGTTGCCAAATTTTTTAACGCACGCTTTACGCGGGAAAAAAAGAAATCGCTTTTTTGACTTTTATTACTTGTGAAATCAAAAAAATCGAAGGAGTTTATTAATTTTTTCATACGCACTTTGGGGGCCCCGTATAATTGATACGGCAGATACGGCGGTAGCTACGCCCCTGCCTAAAATCCTTTTCTGATGCGGGGTTTCACTAGAATACATCAGCTGCATCTCTTTCCGTGCATGTCGTAAGAGTCTACTAAGGAACTCGGGGGCGTTCTCTCAGGCGATCTAGCTTGTCACTGATCTTATACCTACATCTAGCCCTGCTATGCTAAACGTAGCGGTAGGATGTCCTTCGAGAACCTGCATTTCAGGCTACCCCATTTTGGGGACCGGCATTGTGGTGCCGGCAGAGTAGAGTTTGTACCACCCTGCCTGCCCGTGGGTATCGTACGTGGCGATTAAGGGTATTCCGGGAGGTGGGCAACAGCGCCTCTCGTATTATCATAGTCCGAAAATCACACTGCGGTCACCAATCCGCCTGCCCAGCGTGGTGACTATGGGCAAAACCTCCCTGTGGCAGTAGCCCTGTGGCGTGCCCCGGGGAGAAGCCTACGTCCAGCAGTGAACTGCAATAGGCTGGAGAAGATTATGATAATTATTTTTATAAACTACGTGAGTGATAGTTCTATAAAAGACTCTCTAATTTCCCATAACATGATGTAACATAACAATGGTAACAATAAAATGTAACATGACGCAATTTGTAACAGTACAAATTATCCACACTTTTACTCTGACATAACAAATTGTAGCATGTTTGTCACACCCCACACCAATTTATTGCAGTTTATTATCTGTGCCAATGAAGTGACAGATCGCTATATAGTCAGCAGGCTGGTTACTTATCGTACAAAAGCAAAGTTATAGCGAAAATTTTACAATATTCGCGTTGAAATGTCAAAATCCCTTTGAAATTAATTTTTCGCATTACGAATTTGTCTAGTAATCTGCAAATTTTTGTACAATTTTCGCTATCGCTTTGCTTTTGCTAGTTAGGTAATAGGGGGCCTCCCGTTTCATAGAATCTATTATGTATATATCTATATCTATCTTCTTCTATATCTATCTTCTATTCTATACATCTAATAAAATTGTAATGGATCGATGTTTGTGCACGTTAATCTCAGAAACGACTGGACTGATTTCGTTGCAGTTATCAGGAATATATTGTGACAGGTCCCACTTAACATATAGGCTACTCGTTATCCCGGGAAAATGTTTTTATCCCGGGTAATTTCGACATTTTGTTTTTTCTACAGTCCACGCGGACGGATTCGCGGGCGTCTACTAGTAAGTAATAATGATCTTTGCCTGATTTGACGACAGCAATAGGCTGCTGTGTGTGTGTGTGTGTGTGTTATCCAAAAAGCTTAGCCGTTTTGAAATACGTCGTATTATACAACCTTTGAAACGATTTTAGATGGCAAAAAGAAATAAGTATCTATATTAGATACTTATTTCTTTTTGCCATCTAAAATCGTTTCCCTTACCGATACTCGTAGCTATAATCGGTGCTATGCCTTAGTTTTACCGTGTATAGTGTTTTTTGCCGATTCGAATTCGCTTTCTAAACACCGTCCGACTCAGACTTGACCTCGAAACGCAAAATACACGTGGTTCCGTACATTCTGCTATCGGAGAACTGTCATTGAATGAGTGAATGAAATCAATCTGTTTGTCCAGTGAATGGATTTCTAGGTTAGATGTTATTATGTGGGTTTAAATAGTCTGTGCTGATGCGGCGTTATACTAAAATACATCAGCTGCATTTACTGACGTGCATATCATGAGAGTCGACTAAGAACTCAAGGGCGTTCTCTTTTAGGGGATAAGCTAGCCACTTGCCTCCGATGTTTATGCCGCAATGTTAAACGTGACTATAGGTTGTCCTTCGTGATCGTGCAGTTTTGACTAGCCCATTTTTTGGAACACAGCTGTGTAATATAATTAGTTAGTTAAACAGTAATTAAACAAGTAAATGACCGTTTTTAATAAACTTCCAGCCTAAGCCGGTTAATTACGAGTAATGTATGAAGTGGGGTGTAAAAATTCCGTTACTCAAAGTCCACTGGACATGCACCTTCGAGTACTTAGGTGTTTTTACGTTGTCACTATTTACGGGAGGTACGCACTGTACTACACATCAAAATAAATTAAGTTTATGTTTAAAAAAAATCTTCTATGCTGCTCTGGGAGTGAAAAAGTCAGTAGACGGACAAGAGGGTCTTGGTGTTTTGTAGGCGATGGGCTGACCACCTGTCACTACTAACCGAACTTGTACATTACAACTATACCCTAAAAATTGGTCAGAAGTGGCACCATGTGGTTCTACCGGCGCTTGGTGCTCTGCCTACCCCGTAAGGGATACCTAAAGGCGTGATTATATGTAAGTATGTATGTATGTAAAAAAAAATCTGGGAGACGATTTAAATTTTTTAGCAATTGTTTTTACTGACTAAAAACCATGGTCTCTAGTCTATGCGTTGGATTTTTAGATAAGAAATTTTAATATTTTGTTTTGAGGGGAAAATGTTTGTTATATGCGTCTACGTTTATTTCTGCAGAAAAATGCAATCTTAATATTTTGGAAACCAGCCGGAAACTTCTCGGGTATGCTTCTATGAAGAAAATAACGAGGAGAATGCCTAAGTACTTATTCGAAAACGTTGATCAAAAAACATCCTATCGATTTAGTAAACCAATAGAGGCGTTACAAACACTAACGTTACAAATAAATAATAAATAAAAACATAATTTAAAAAATCCAAAAACCCGACTGCGTAAAAAAGAACCAAACTATGTATATAATAATAATAAAAAAACTGAAAAGATGAAAACAAGCACTTAGATGTCCAGTGGTCTAGAATTCTATAATATTATTATGGAATTAATAATAATTGAAGAAAATAAAATATTTTCTAATGATGTAATATAACAACTGAACA
This sequence comes from Carposina sasakii, assembly GCA_014607495.2. NCBI lineage: Eukaryota > Metazoa > Arthropoda > Insecta > Lepidoptera > Carposinidae > Carposina > Carposina sasakii. The sequence continues at coordinate 5,979,279 of CP053176.1, read as the reverse complement.
GCCAGGATCCATTGAAATATTAATAGCTTGGCTGTCGGTTACTGGATCCCGACTGTTCAGTTGTTATATTACATCATTAGAAAATATTTTATTTTCTTCAATTATTATTAATTCCATAATAATATTATAGAATTCTAGACCACTGGACATCTAAGTGCTTGTTTTCATCTTTTCAGTTTTTTTATTATTATTATATACATAGTTTGGTTCTTTTTTACGCAGTCGGGTTTTTGGATTTTTTAAATTATGTTTTTATTTATTTTATACTTTTTAGTTAATATAGCTACTAATAGGCATCCTTCAAGAAACACGCTCGACATGCTCGGCAGCAAAAAGGTTTCGTCATGCTGCTGTCTAAAAACTTATATACGAGAATGGTTTTCAATCGATATAGATCCTAAATGGTTAGTCGAATCGAAAAATGTTGAGAGAAACCTATAAATTATTTTTAAATACCTATTCAACGATACCCCAGTCGATATAGTTTGTCGACTTTAATTTTTTTAATTTTTACAAAATGGCGTCCAGTAGTCGCCATATTGCATTTTCACTAACGTCATGTCTTCAGTGACACTCGCCGGACTAAGAGGAATCGATTGACGTATGAGTCATAAAAATCGGCCGAGGCGTTTGGTCGTGTAGTGCTTCAAAGGAACATACAAACATACATACATACATAGGCTGTTAAAGACAATACCACTCCTTTGCGGCGCGCAGTCGGGTAAAAAGAACGAGTTATTTATACTTTATAAGTTTCGCGTCAGACGACGAAGTATCGAAAAAATCGCTATTTAGAGACGACCGTCAACGACGTGTGCCCTTATGCGTGTGCCCGCATTCGGGCTGTATACTCGAGCATATCCCCCTCCGCACCGCGCCGCGCGCCGCATGCCAGGCCACGCCCTATCTTTTTGCTTGCTAACGCATGAGTTGCTTTGCGTTGACGCAGAATTAACATGTTCCCGTGGGAATTTTGAGAAAAAACGTATCCTATATTAATTACTCCCGTGATTGAAATGAATCTAATGATACCGCATACATATTTTTGTTGTTTAAAGGGAAATTTAGAAAAAATATTATTATGTCTTTATCCCGTGGGACTTTTATGATAAAATGTATCCTATGACACTCCCGTAATCAAGACAAATCTAACGATACCTCATACATCAAAATCCATCAAGCCGTTTAGGCTACAGGAGGTCACAAAGGAACAGACATACATACATACTTACATACACTCCCTCAACATTACCCTCCCTCTTTGGCAGTCGGGTAACTACTCAATAAGGTATGGTTAGAACCTATGGTGGGTCCTTCCTAATGCTCAATCGAATCTACAGGGTGTTTTTTCGTTGCCACCCTTAACGAAGGGTACGTACTCTATACACTATACAGGATGTTTTTTTGTGGCCACCTTTAACGAAGGGTACGTATTCTATACATGAAATAAAGTAAGTTTATGCCAAAAAAAAGGCTGGGAAAAAAAAAATTAAACTCCTTGATCGTGCGAAATTTATAAAGTCCAGTGTTTATGCTAGTTTTTTCATAGACAGATATTAATTATATCTCGTGAAAAAATCTTGTTAGGCGCGTCTATGTGCATTTATGCAGAAAAACGCAGTCTATTTACACAACTTTGGACCCTAATATCTTGGGAACTAGACTCTTCCCAGGTATGCTTCCGTGGAGAAAAATGATCGTGATGATACCGATATCTGTACCTATAGTCTATACCTACTTGAGGTTCGTCATTTAAATATTTTCTCCAATAGTAGTGTATCTCTTGACGCTTTATTAACCCAATAAATGTAAGGCAAGAGCTAGTCCCTTATAAAGTACCTACTTAATGTTTTTTTAACACTCAATACTCACCAACAACAACATCGCTACTGGCAAATCTCGCCTCATTTTGAAATGCAATTTCACTAACACTATCACTTTTATTTACATTCACTTGTACAATTTCACTAGAAATATTAACTAAATTATCGTCTAAACTATTCGTAAACACAGCACTGGCGTTGCCTAATAAAAAACAATTTAAAAATAAAAAACAAAGAACGTTCCTATAGCTCACAGTTCGCGTTAAAATATGAAAGCAAGGAATAAACCAACGTATAATCTCCTTTAGGTCCATCATTTTAAATGTTTATGCCAAAAAGAACGCGTGCCAAGTTTGTAAAGTTTACCGCCAAACGAAACGTCATTTCGCGGCAAAAGTCCCGCCAATACTAACCACAGATAACGGACGGAGTAGGTCGTATTGGCTCATTTCTTCTTTCACCTGTACCTATTAAGTCCGGTTTGGACTTCCACAGGTGATGTAAAACGGTGTCTCACGTTGAAATTGTGTAATGCACCCGGCTCCTTAGCAGCGTGGACGAACATTACTTAGCAAAAAAAAAAAATTACTACGGCTTTCGTTCGTTCACTCATCATTCACTTCCTCACGATTGATTCTGCAAAACGAATGATAAGTTTAGACTACGCATTCTACATACACTGTACACTCAGTGTATACACCGAACGACTCTGTATGAACGCGAGTGTGTCTATTTTTGCAATAACAGAGACGTATACACTGAGTGTACAGTGTATAATGTCGTAGTCTAAGCTTACCATAACACTGAAAAAATATACGATGACGTATTATCGCGATTTTATAGAAGAAAAAACTGAGTCATCCCTTTCCCTAAACTCCTATTCACCTAAATAAAACCACTGCTTTATCTATGTACTGTTTAAAAACGATATAGAAAAATGCTTTCGGAACTTACCGGAAATTCCGTAAAAACGTATTAAAAACCCCAACCACAAGAAATAGTTAATCTGCTTTAAGATTAATGAATACTTAAGTGATTTTTAATGACCATTTTAATGCACAGTTCCTTCAAAGGCTAAACTCAATCTTATCTGGAATTAAAAGATACAAATATTATGACTTTTTATTACAGCGGTGCCGTTATAGAGCGGCCGTCCGAACAGAAAACTACGTCATCATTACGGTGCCGACTTGTAAATAGTTCCTTTAAGTCCGGAACCGCTATCTGAGGGAACTATAGCTTAACATAACCGGAAATATCTTTCTCTTCCTGTCTTTATCGCATTATTAACGGGGTCGACGCAATATGGTTTTTTCGAAACTCACAAGTTCGAAAGAAACCATAATATATTATTGCGCCGCCGACTCAAACCACATTGCCAAGAATAGGGTATATACATGATTTTTTTAATTTCATATTTAGGTTCTAGGTAAAAAATGAATGAAGTTTGCCCTCGGAATGGCATATCTAAGTTGAACCGTTTTGGATTTACAGCAATTCAAAAATACGAACCGGCAAAATGTTTTTTAAACGCTCCGTTTGCTCCATACTAAATGCTCAAAATAGTATGGGAAAAAATGCAATCTTATTTTATAAACGTAATATAACATTTTCGTGTAAAGTTGTTATTAAAAATTGTTTATTAATAGGTACAGATATTAATAAAGTATTTTTTAATTCAATGAGATAATTCAAAATATGGGTTAAATTGTATGTTTTTACTCCTTTTATGTTGTAGGAAAAAAAATTCTTTCAATTATTTAACCTTTTAAACTTTGGTATTTACTAACCGACTTATATTATTTTTGCACTATTCGATTTGTAGGTATTTGTATTATCATTCGAATAAAATATAAAAAATCTGTTTTCGTGTCAAACGCATATTCCCTATTAGGTTTTGCTGCCATTTACGAGCCGAGTTCAAGACCTCTCGAATGCCAAAGCGAACGTCGAGTTGCAACACTGAATGCAGAGCACAACATTGTTACACTGTGGCGTACATTTAGGCCGAAAAGCACTTTCAATTTCTATAGAATATTCGTATGAAATTTCCTTAAACTAAAAATGTATTACGAAATATTTAAATCTTCTAAAATTTACACGAAAAAAGGCTAGGGGAAAACTAGAAAGTTGGACGTTTTTGATGCTATTGTCGGCTTAAGTAGTTTTCGCTACAAATTGTTATGTTAAATATATGTAAATAGTACCCTTAAATACAAACAAGCAGGTATGCTGAACGTAGCTTAACAAATACCTACAAGTGTAATGTTACTTGCTTTTACTTGTTTGTTTAGGTTACGCCATTTTTGGTTTTCTCTTTACGTGATCAAACCAGGAACTTGGTAAAACGGTGGGCTGATTCCGCGTCTTGCTGTAAGCAAAGAAGTAGCAATGCGATAGCGAAAGGAGATAGATCGCAATAAAGATCCGCCCTATGATTACCTAATTTGTACTAGCAAAGCTGAAGAAGCACCGCAATGGAAATTGCACAATATTCGCGTTGAAATGTCAAAATCTTTGAAATTCATTTTATGTAATACGAATTTGACAAGCAATCTGCGAATTTCGTACAATTTTTTGCTATCGCGTTCTTTTTGCTAGATAGGTAGGTAATAAGGGGTCGTGGGATATCGGTAGGCTAATATTACCGTGACTTGCAAAAGCAAAGCAGTAGCGATTGAGTAGCAACAATGAATTTTTATTTTATATAATTGAGTAGGTAGCAATGCGACAATGAAAGGAGATTGACAACGCAATAAAGATCCGCCCTTCCTTCAACGGACAGCGCTACTGTCCGTTTCGTAGAATAGTTCTCATGCCTGATTTCGGAACTAACAGTTTTTGTATGCACTTACACAGAAAATATGGTCATACACATAGTAAGTAGCGCCATCGTCCATCGAAACTATACGGTGAAACGCACTCTACCATAGAGAAATAAGATGTAGACATAGAGTGCTAATGTCATACTAACAGTTTCGTTCGATGCACCATTAGACTTTTCGGTGCCTCAAAATTCCAGTCCTTATTGGCAGGAATATTCCACGAAATATGGCTGCAACCGGAAGTAGCAAAAATAAAGGTAAACAGAAAAAAATGTATCACAGACATGTCTCACCAAAAAATGTGGAATGCGAAATTTTTGCATTTTGCACCTGGTGGAATGCACCTTTAGGGTGAACGTATGATAAACGTAAACAAAATAACATGGCACTTACCTATACATATCGTAGGATCTGTCCGAAGACAGCGGCGATATCTTCGGACAAATGCTCAGATGTGACGTCACGTCTGGTTCCGGTCCCGTACAGTTACGTCCATAAGTGAATGACCCATAGCGTTTGTGGAATAAGGACACACTATGGCGAATAAACGTCTACGTAGAAATCATCTGGAATATTTAAGTGATAGTAGAATCACGTAATAAGAACTCGTTGGCTGGAAGAAATCTCTGTTAGAGATAAGCTCATATTTGTACATTATCTTTGTACATTTTTATTTTAAACGAATTTTATGTGCAATAAAGAACAAGAACAAACATTGCACAATAATATTCTCGCGGTAAATTGACAAAATGCTTTTCTATTGGTGACATTATGAATTTGCCATTTTAACGCGATTATTGCAAAATTATTGCGATTATTTTTAGTCTGGCATTTCGGAGATTAACAAATAGGTACTTAGGTCACTCGTACTAACGATAAATGTTTAAGAAACACTATTTAATTTTAAAAAACTCGAACAATGAAAGGCATTTACATGCTCAGTGGACTTAGTTGTAAAAACTACTTTTCCGCAGCGTATCTGTCACATAGTGTGGACTGTACCAAAATGCATAAAATGCATTGCATTCTTTCGTTTGTAGAATATAAACCACAGAGTATACATAAACTATAGAGCGCGCTTTACAATGATCCGTACGTAGTCATGAGCAATAAGAGGCATACATATACAGGTGTTTTTTCGTTGGAAGCATCATCCAAAGTTAAAGAATAAATGCACATAGGCGCGTACGTACGAAAAATCTATACATCAAATAAAGTAAGTTTATGCCAAAAAAATGCTGGGAAGCGATGTAAGCGAAATTTATAGTGTCCAGTGTTTATGCTAGTTTTTTCATGGACAGATATTATTTCTCGTGAAAAAATCTTGCTACACGCGTCTATGTGCATTTATGCAGAAAAACGCAGTCTATTTACTCAACTTTGGACCCTAATATCTTGGGAACCAGACACTTTCCAGGTATGCTTCCATGGAGAAAAATGATCGCTATGATGAGGAGATTCCGTAGTTTCCGGGAACGCAACTATCAAACGCCCGCGATTCTGTACACGTGAACTATAACGTAAAATTTCGTGAGAATTGCTATTTGTAACTCTTTAATGTAAAAGCTGAACCGATTTCGATGAAACTTGTCAGTTATGTATTTAATAACGCATAGTACATATATGGTTCTTGCGGACAGAGCCGTAGGCGTTCGTTAGTAAATAATAAATGACACAGAATACATAACAGATGTTTATTTATTATAATAATTAAATAATAATTTAGGAATAGTTTATAACTATACTAGATAACTTAGAGCAATTTATAATTTTAATAGGTAGGTAATAAGAATAGACATTTTTTTAATTATTTGGGAAACATTTATGCGCAAGTAATATTTATAAAGGGGTTATGATGACATTTTTGACATAAAACGCGCCGTACTATGACATGACATTCTGACAGCAATAAGAAACTCTAAAAATGCTGTCTATTACTCTCAGTAGATGGCGCTTTCCATATATACACGGCTGTGAAAAGATGTAGGTAACTATGAAGAATATAATTTATTTTATGTAGTTACAAGAAGAAAATGCTAAAGTAAACAATAAGAAAAAAGAAAATCGAAAGACCATTTATTTTACATTTATATATACAGGTCATTTAAAGAAGGGTACATTTATACATGACCAAAAAAATGTTTATTCAGCGCCATCTTGGGAGCAATTTTTGAAATATTTTTTCATATTTTTTTAAATGTCAAAAGTATCTGATCGATTTAGCAATCCAAAAGTATCTGATTGATTTATGCAATAGAGCATTCAAGTATTTTCAAATTAATTAAACCTACATAAGTAGTACACTAAAGTAGGTACTTATTATGTAAACAGTAGTAGTAGCTACATAAAACTTTGACGCAGTCGGGTTTTTAATATTATTTAACTCCAAAATGATCCGTGTATCATACATGTGCCGCCAATTCACATAGGTAGGATGCAATAGTCCGTTTCGTAGAATAATTCCCATGCCTGATTTCGGTACTAACATTTTTTTGTATGCAGTGATGCAGATAATGTGGCCATACACATAGTAACTAGCGCCATCATCCAGAGGAACTATTCGGTGAAACGCACTCTACCCTCATAGCACATTAGGTCATTTAAAAGCGGTCTGGAGTTCTGCGTAGTATATTTAGTGGCTGCTGCTGTTTGGCTAACGACTTCGGGTGTTTGGTTAGCGACCTTGGCTGTTTGACTAGCGACTTCGGATGTTTGGTTAGCGACCTTGGCTGTTTGACTAGCGACTTCGGATGTTTGGTTAGCGACCTTGGCTGTTTGACTAGCGACTTCGGATGTTTGGCTAGCGACTTCATTTTTTTGGCTAGCGACTAGCGCTGTTTCGCTAGGGACGGGATATTTGTTTAACAAGCAAGCCGATAGACTATGGCTGTGTCTATCGATTCTTTTGTAATAACATTGTAGGAGTTTGATCTTCAGTGTTCAAATAGGAGCTCCTAAGACCGTATATTTCTATTTCGAGACCGTAATCTGATCGCTTTTATGTGTATATATCCATGCTAAGGCATATATAATAAAAAACGCAGTACGCAGAACTCCAGAATGTTCGCTGATTGGCTGCCGGCGTAGTAGGTAAATTAAATAAAAAAAGACATTCTATCTTGATATGATTTTTTTGGATAACAATATTTTAATTAAATAATACAAATATAATAATTTAAAGCTATTTAAACTGGTGAATTTGGAAAAATGCGAATTTACACGCTTTATTTTTTTTACAAATTCCTAATGCAATAATAAATAAATATAAATGTTTATTAAATAAGATTTAAGGCAGAGAAAAATCCTTCAACTTTTTTTATAACCATTAATGAAAATATACATATTATATCGTTCAAAAATATTTTAGTTTCTACAATAAAAATGGTAATCGTGCAAGTGAAAAAAAAACCAATATATTAATACGATCAACTTATTACTTTTAAGCGACACTTAATAGCTTTATTTTCAATCAAGTAATTTTTTTGTTAACCGTTCCATCACCATTTTGTTTTTTAAATGCACGATTAAATTTTCTCCAGTTTTACAAACATAATCATCAATCAGTGTGCCATAAACAAAAAATCTACACTGGCATGAAAAAAAAAAACAATAAAAAATATAAGTAAATCATTATGTGTTTATTTATTTACAAATTTAATGTCTATGGCACTGAAAAATTTCATCTACCTAAAATGTTGATAAACTAAAAACATAATCAAATTTTAAATAAATAATTAGATAAAAAAGTACTTATCCATCCAACCTTCCAAAACCGAAAAAAAGTTTTTTTTTTTTTTCAAATCAATTTACAATTTTTATTTCACATCTGTTGCGTAGAGTTGCCATTCCAAGTGTTATTATCGTCGTCTCCCGATCTGTCGCCGGGCAGTCTATGTATATTGCCGCGCCGTCGGACCGTGGGGTTTGTGGGGCCGGGACCGATGGGACCGGGGCTGATGGGACCGCGTGGGACCGACGTGGTGGGCGGTGGGAACAGCCGGGAGTATACCCACTGGTAGAACTGCTGCGTCGGTTGGAGAATTAGGGAGGTGAAGAGACGCGTCAGGAATGCTGTTGAAGAAAATAATAAATTATACAGGGTGTGGGTGACAGCCAGACAAATACGGAAATCCTGAACAAGTACCATTGTGTTGAGTCATACGATAGTGTTATTATTTCGCAGGAAATATATTTTTGATTTGATTATAAGTAATCTTAGCTCTCCGCGCCAATTGTAATTAAATAGGCTTGTTGGTTATTTATTTATTTATTTATTAAATTAGAAAGCCAACATAATACATAACAGTTCCGTTAAGATACAAGTTGTTGTGATACATAGCTGTTTTTTAGATCACTTGTGACTCTCCATTAGGGTTGATCAGTTATTTGAACTTTTTTGAGGGAAACTTTTTTGAAATTCAACTTTTGGTTAAAATTATATTTTTAAGTCATTATCTAAGGCCTAATTAAAAGGAGTAAACATTTTTTTCGCGAAAATATGAAGATAATGTCGGAAAATTTTGGAAATTTCCTGCGAAAATTTTCAGTGTTTTCCGCTTCAGAATCACGGTCTGAAGTCATGGTATCAATATTTGCCTGGATGTCACAAACACCCTGTATGTATAGTATGATTATTCTATGACAAGCGAAACTTTTGCAAATAGTAAATAAATGGAAGTAAGGAATAAAATGGCAACCGATGAATTTTGTAACATTTCGTGAACTGCACGTACGTGCAAACACACTGACCCATCATCGGTTGAGTGTGAATCGTTGAATAATTTGTCAATACATAATACCTATATAAGATATATTATTGAGGATTTTCAAAATAAACCACAAATTGTTTCTCTGAAAATACAAAGTTTTGTTTTATTTATTACGCCTACATATTACAACAATTATCGTTTAACCACTCTATTTACACTTTTATCTTACCTGAAAATACAAAGAAACGACATTTAAAGTTCACTAATATCGCTTCCTCAAGTATATCCTTCACTTTATCTATCTATAAGTTTTAATAATAATGAAATAACTAAGTAATCTCAACATCAATCCGCCATTGCATAAAACGTCGCTCCCTGTCAACTTCCAATGACAGCTTTACGAACGCGCGAAGCGCGGCAAAATTTGAAATGACGAAGTGTCATTTCATTACACCTATATTCGTCTATTCTGACGTTACGCGACCGTTAATACACAACGGATCTTCCGTCAGATGTGTACCGACCCTTACTGATACCAAACTTCGGTGTCATTACATGACCTTGTCTAAAGTTAGGCACTGTTTAAAACTTACTGGAATTATATGTACTTAAATTATTACGATTAATTTAACAATGATATAGGTGCATTAAAATATCAGATCAAATAGGCATTCATGCTCACTCAGACAGATCATTCACCAAATGAACGATTGAATGAATACAGCATTGGATTTCTCAAGGCTAAGAATGAATGAATGATTAAATGAATAGAGCAGTTTCTCAAGGCTAAGAACGAATGAATGGTTGAATTCAAAGCTAAAAATGAATGAATGAACAACTCACCAAACACCCCGCTACTAGGATGGTTAGCAGCCAGCGCGGATTGCCTCGCCAACACTAACAATGCAGCGGACGGTGTCAGCTGCAGTCGTTGCAGAGTCGCCGACGCGTCGCTCAACTCGCGTCGCGGGAACGCCGTCCAGAGGGCGAAGCGGGATTCTGACAGCTACGGGATTTTAAGACATGGTCACTGGAGATTCACCTTCGCCATACTAGCCTCCCTTACTTATTTATATACAGGGTGATTTTTGCTCGTCAACGTTCCGAAAACTACGGAATCTCCTCATCATCACGATAATTTTTCTCCATGGAAGTATACCTGGGAAGTGTCTGGTTTCCATAATATTAGGGTCCAAAGTTGAGTAAATAGACTGCGTTTTTCTGCATAAATGCACATAGACGCGCGTAGCAAGATTTTTTCACGAGAAATAATTAATATCTGTCTATGATAAAACTAGCATAAACACTGGACACTATAAATTTGGTTCGATAAAGATTTTTTTTTTTCAAAAAAATCTACATCGTTTCCCTGCATTATTTTAGGCATAAACTTACTCTATTTGATGTATAGAGTACGTATCCCTCGTTAAGGGTGGCAACGAAAAAACACCTGTATAAGTACAGAATCTCCTATAGAGCCATAATTTCTCTAGAATAATAGAATTTTTCCATTTCTTTATTAATAATTTTATAATATATAATATCTTGACTAAGATAAATTTATAAAAACATTTCTCCATTAATATAATCCGTTAGGATATGGTTGGTCGTTTCATCTTTAAACATTGTGCTGAGGGATTCAGCTTTGTTTGCCGAGATTTGGCTAGTGTATAGCTATCGGGATGAAAAATAACGTTGCCAACATGTAATTTAGAAAAAGAGATGGTAAAATTCGTCATCCGAGTAATTGACCCGATAGCTCAGTGGTTAGAGCGGCTGGCACGGTATGCAGTGGTCGTGGGTTCGATTCCCACTCGGGTGAAGAATTTTTTCCATTTCTTTATTAATAATTTTATAATTTCTGTAGTCAATTTTACCTGTAAATTATCAGCGACATATCGTTGCACATCCCCCAAGGTAGCCCCGGTATCGAAGTGTGCAGTATGACTCGCTCCGTCCGGCATTTTGAACTGAATGCGGGTTTTACCCGTGCCGTCGCCCGCTGGAAAATATTACGATTAATATAAGGCAGGTGTGTAATTTGCATTTTTGGGGGATAATGGGCGTAACTATATGTTGAATTGTATCAGGCGTCACTATTCGGAAGTTCAAATCTCCAAATTTGAGTTGTTAGTTAGTTGGTTCGGTAGATAGAACTAACATGGAAAACTAATCCTGATGATGCCACGGGTGTTGGCGAAACATATGTCGATAAAAAATTTTAATTGGTTTTCGGATTAGCAGCTATGTATTTATGGTTGCATGCTAGGTGCTTGGATCTGGCTTCTCGTTGCGACTGTAGTGTCTTGTGTTCGTGATCATGAGTAGGCAGATCCGAGGCTCAGCGGAGGGTATAGGGCCCGGTGGCGGGCGATCCCTCAATAGAGTAACTATATGTTTATGTTCTGACATAGTAAGTATTAATCATAATTTTATCAATTAAATTAAATGTTATTTTATTATTAGTATAATTTTATCAATAAATTAATACTATTTTATTTATAATGTAATGATATGTACTTTTAAATGAATGTATTGTTTTTCTTATCCACATCTCTGATAGTGCTACCAACAGATGTTATTCATAAGTAACCAGGTTAGCTGGTAGAGAATGCCTTGCAAGGCATTAAGCTCGCCCTTGTACATGTGTTTTTTGCTGTAGTACAATAAAGAATTTTATCTATCTATCTATCTATATGTACCTATGTATGTATGGCATAGATGCCATAAGTAGATATTATGTAGGTAGAGATTTCTTTTAAAACACATTTACTTAAGTTCTGTAGGTGGGGTGATTCGGGATGGCTGTGGGGTCATTTGTGTCTTTGTTTGAATGTACTCGTACTTATCTATACTAATAATTGAGGCCACCAGAACCAGAGTGGCCCAAATACAAAACACGAATATGTGGATATATGCCAAAATACTATGCTCTATTAATATTTTAATAAGAATCAAGATGCCACAACATTTTTTTTTTTATGTCATCTATGATTGTTTACTGAAATTACCTTTGAGCCACTCTGGCTTAGAGCTTGGGGGTTTGAAAGGGGCATTGTCGTGTTTAACTAATATTTTCACAAATTGTGGTTTGGGCCACTCTGGTTCTGGTGGCCTCAATTATAAAGCTGAAAAGTTTGCTTGTTTGTTTGAACGCGCTAATCTCAGGTATTAAGGGTCCGATTTGAAAAATTCTTTCAGTGTTAGATAGCCCAGTCATCGAGGAAGGCTATAGGCTATAAAGTTACCCGCCCCGGCTTCGCTCGGGTGTAATGCCCTTATACTAACTAGACACAGTAGCAGCAGTGCGGGTAGGTAGCGGCGTCTCCCTCGCTCTCCTTTCGGCTCTGTCCTGTGCTATTTGTTCCAGTATCCGTTGTCGGGCGAGGTTGTTCTCTAGCTTTTCTCGTTTTCTCTCCTCCTGTATAAATATGATAAAATATAAAATGATTATTTATTTTTTGAATGAAATTTTATAATATATAATATCTTGACTAAGATAAATTTATAAAAACACTTCTCCATTAATATAATCCGTTAGGATATGTTTGATCGTTTCATCTTTAAACATTGTGCTGAGGTTGTGATGCTTTGTTTGCCGAGATTTGGCTAGTGTATAGCTATCAGGATGAAAAATAACGTTGCCAATATGTAATTTAGAAAAGAGATGGTAAAATTCGTCATCCGAGTAATTGACCCGGTAGCTCAGTGGTGAGAGCGCTGGCACGCGGAATGCAGAGGTCGTGGGTTCGATTCCCACCCGGGTGAGGAATTTTTTCCATTTCTTTATTAATAATTTTATGAAATTAATATACTAGCTGTAAAAAAGTTCATATTCTTTATAGTACACATAAAACTTTATTAGAAAAATTTGAAATTTTCTCCATCCTAATTACTCGCCCTATTCCTAAGTTAGTCGCAAACTTAGTAAAATAATTAATTAATTACTAAAATAATATTTGACATATGTAAATAAATTCGATATATTCATTAGCAACTGCCAAAACCTCGAAGCTTCCTAATACAAATAAGCGCCATCTGCCGGTCACGCCCGGAACTACAACGTGAACTCGCCTGCATCTGTTTGAGTTCCTGCTCCGACTGCCATTTCTTCAGCTCGGCGGCGCCTTGCCCTTGCAAACGTCGCTCCATTTCTTTCTTTATCTCTGCCTGTGAACAAAATATTAACATCATGAATGCCATTAGTACAAAAAAATAACCTCATTTACTTTAAGAAAAAACTTGACCGTGTAAAAATTTTGACCCAATGTCACTCTAGCGACTAAGATGATTCTAATTACACGTCTTAAGCTCAATTTTTTTTTTGTTAAATTTATCACGAAGGAAAGGCAAGGGGAACTAAGCCCATACAGCCATTGTCTTTAGTAAATGATTTCTGAAGTTATGATGGATGATAATGATGATGATGAATGAAAACGTCGGGAAAATCCTCAAGAACAAGTGTAAAGTTAAGTCAAAATGAAAAATAATTGCAGAAACAACTTACATGGGTCTCTTAAGCTCAAATGTGACAATTCGTTAAGGCTCTTGAGAGTGTCAAAGGAAAAGACATTTAGTGCTCGAAAATTGGCGGTAGGCTTACCCCTTATAACGTGGTACTTAATAGGACAGTCTATAGTCACAGACAAAACTATTTAAAAAATTCAACAGAGAACATTAAAATCTAATCTTACCTCCCTCTCCTTCTCTATTTTCTCTCTCTTTCTAGCTTCGATAAGTTCCTTGGCTCGTTGCAACTTCTCTTCGACGGAAATATTCGAAGCTGACGGTTCTATGACCAGGTTTCCACCTGTAACCGGTTTTTCTGCGGTTTCGGCTACCGGTTTCTCAGTGGGTTGCGGTTCCGCTACCGGTTTTTCTGCGGTTTGCGCTTCGGCTAGCGGTTTTTCGGTTGTCACTGGAGTTTTTGTTTCCGTAATTACTGGGTATGCCTATGGGAAGAATGACTTTTAAGTTATATTCAATAGGTTATTATAATTTTGGTAATAATACCTATTCACCCCTACCTATTCCAAATCACCCCACTTATCTCTTGACTGGGCCCGGGCGCACATAATCTCTTGTCCCCATACACCCATTTCCTACCCTATTACTCACCAACCTCCAAAATCTACTGACTTCATCTCACTCACTGACCTACATTATGTATATCTCCATTCTCCTATGCCCATTAACCCCATATTGGTACATGGAATAAAAAAAATCACTAGAAAATTTACACGAAGAGCAACATAGAATCAAGAAAATAAAGTAGAAATATAAACCGGCGAAAAGAGTAAACACTTGGTGTCCCTTTCCAATACTAGTTTAGGCGGCGACTCTGCGAAAGAAAAAGTGGCCGCACGACAAAAACTGTGCACCCCATATGGAGTCCAACAGTCACGTCCCAACTGCCAAACACTAAGTATCTATTCCCATGAGGAATTTGATTCCTTTCTTTATTAATAATTTTACCGGTTTAGTGTAATATCTTGACTTATGATAAATTTATAAAAACTTCGTTCCTGCATTGTTATAATCCGTTAGGATATGGTTGATCATTTCAGCTTTAAAATGCATTATACGCTGAGCTTGCGAATTCAGCTTTGGTTTGGCGTTAAAATTTGGCTAGTGTATAGCTATCGGGATGAAAACAGTTCAACGTTGCCAATAGTGGTCCACATTTAGAACCTGGTTAAAATTCGTGTACATACCGAGTAATTGGGTGGCTCATTGTGGTTAGAGCCCATGCGGATGCAGCAGGTCGTGTTTTGAAAGTTCGACCCAAAAGGGTGCGAGATGTGAATATACAGATCTTTATTAATAAATGAACTTATCTAGATGCCTACTAACATTTGTATTTAAGTATAATTAAGACAAATTTTCCATTGACTAAAACCCCATAGTCGTGCTTTCAGGATGCCACGTGTCATTTTCCTAATCACTCTATTCAACCCGTCTCTAATCACCCCACTAACCTCAGCTGAAACTCTCCCGGCTAGGCCCGGCGCGGTCGGGTCCCCTCGGTCTGCGCACACACACGTCTCCATCGCACACTATCTCCTGCCCGTCGGCTTTGCCCGCGTCTGTGTGTTCGGTTTTCTGCAGTTTGGATGCCGGACCTAAATAAAATAAGCCAAATGAGATTTTTTGAAGGTCTAAAAATATAATGTCCTGTGCTGATGCGATGCGGGACTTCGTTGGAATCATGAAGAAGGTATAAAAGAGGAGGTGGGACTATGAAGTGAGTCGTGTGGCAATCGTGAGGCCATGACGTCTTGATAGGGGCGGAGCTTCAGCGCCAGTATAACTAATAATCTCATGGGTGAAAGACTAACACCGAATTACGAGAACCGCTCCATATTTACACACACACAAGAAGAAGAATTGAAAAATTACATTTTGGACTGCGCTTCAAAGTTCTACGGCTTGATTGTTAAAGATTGTCGAAAAGTAGCCTACCAAATGGCCATGATCAATGGAATAGCAGTTCCAGATTTTTGGGATAAGGCCCAAATGGCCAGGAAAGAATGGTTTCGATGCTATAAAAGACGACACTCCGACTTGTCAGTAAAAAAGTCTGAGGCCTGTAGCCTTGCTCGTGCTACTGCATTTAACCGAGAAACTGTAAAAAGGTTTTTCGCTAATTTGAAGACTGCATTGGAACGACATCCCTCTTTTGGAAATGGTTGCCGCATATACAACCTAGATGAGACTGCTACTACTAATGTGCAAAGGCCAGCGAAAGTAGTCGCGCTCAAAGGCAAACACAATCTTTCTAAAGTAACTAGTGGGGAAAGAGGAGCATTAGTAACGACAGGTGCAATAGTCTGTGCCTCGGGTCAAAACTTAACTCCCGCTATGGTATTCCCCCGAAAAAACCTGAAGGATATTATGCTTCAAGGTGCCCCGCCTGGCACACTGGGACTGACTTATAAGTCAGGCTGGATGACATCAGAATTATTTGTAGACGTAATGAAACATTTCATCAAGCATGCGAATGCAAGTCCCGATAATCCAGCTCTACTGATTCTTGACAACCATGAGTCACATTTGTCAATTGAAGCCTTAAACCTGGCTAAAGCATCTGGAGTAACTGTCCTTACATTGCATCCACACACTACATCAAAATTACAACCCCTTGATGTAGGACTTCGGCTGTCCCAAAATAAAACACTGAATATGCCATTTTGTGAAAATACTGTTTATCCCAATTTTGGATGTTCTGTGTTAATATCTTCCGTTTATGGCGTATTCTGTGTTTTTGGACCTTGGTATCTTTGCCATTTTAACCATTTTCAAAAAACGGATTTTTGTTTTAGGTACGGTTGCACACAGAACATCCAAAATTGGGATAAACAGTATTTTCACAAAAATGGCATATTCAGTGTTTTATTTTGGGACAGCCGACTTATTGGACCCTTTAAAGTTTTTTATAATAATGCAGTTGATTCATGGATACTAAGACATCCCGGCTCCACAATGACAATTTACAGCGTGGCTGAATGTGTAGGTGAAGCGTATGCTAAGGCTATGACACCAATTAACATAAGTGCGGCTTTTAGAGAGTGCGGTATTTTTCCCTATAATCCTGATATTTTCACGGATTTAGACTTTTTGCCGTCAGATATTACAGACAGACCGCAACCGCATAACTCCAATGAACAGCAAAAAAATGCAGACACACCAGAACAATATGATTCCGATGCTACTGACTGTGAAGATATCAGATTATCTAGTCCAACTATGTATTATGGATTCTATCACAAATTTGGATATAACCCAATTTTCAGACGGAATTATAAATGCTCCTATAGAAAAACCCCGTGAGCAGAATATTTCAGTACTAGCACAACCTAAACTTGGAGTAGAATCTGAACATAACATTTATTCAGTAACCTCGCCAATTCAAAGAAAATCTGAAGTGAAAGATTTTGTTTCCCCAAAGCAATTCATGCCACCACTGAAAGCTGGACCTAGAAAAAATTTAAAGAATAATAGAAAGAGAGGTAAAAGCAAAATCGCTACAGATACTCCAGAAAAAAAGCCGACAAGTGCGAGTTGAACTCGCGTGAAGATTTTCCTATAATCTATAAGGAGAAAACTAATTTCTGTATTTTTTTCAAAATTTTAGGTTCAGTAGTTTCGGAGATAAGGGGGGGGGGAATGGTCAATTTTCGTCTATTTTCTTGAATAACTTGGAAACTATTTATTTTAAAATTACAAAAAAATACATTTAAGATCTTCTCAACAAGACCTTTCATTTGATATGCCACACGATGCAGTTTTCAGATTTTTTTTTAAATTTTCCCCTTCCCCCCCAAAAATGACCCCCCATATACAGATTTCATCTGCTCACGTCACACCTCTGTGTTTGGGTCACAGGAATTGATATGTGTACCAAATTTCAACTTAATCGGTCTAATAGATTCGGAGATAATTGACTGTAAGCGACGGACGGACAGACACACGAGTGATCCTATAAGGGTTCCGTTTTTGTATTCAGACGTACGGAACCCTAAAAATGAAATCACGGTAGACAGAGTGAAAGCAAAAGATAAAAAAAAGATCCAAACAGTAAAACGTGCTGTTTTGAAAGATGTTCCGAAAAAGAAAAAAGTTACGAAAGTAATTGTATCTGACTCTGAAACTAGTTCAGAGGAGGATATAGAAGAGCCCCCAGTATTGAGTGATTCAGAAGTCAGTGATATTCACGCGTCCGAAGATGAAGACATGTTCACTCTAATACGTGGAAATTTTCAAAAATTGCCAAGAAAACCTGTGGTTGGTGACTTTATCCTTGTCGCCTTTCATGCTAACAAAACCAAAGTCTATTATGTAGCTGAAATAATTGAACTCTTTGACAATAAGGCTTATGGAGCATCGTTTATGCGACTAAAAAATTAAGAATTAATGAAGTTCAGAATGCCATTGGAACCAGATTTAGCAGAAGTTAAACTTAACGATATTAAGATGATTTTACCATCTCCAAAAATTAATGGCTCAAAAAATCGCAATACAACTTACAATTTTCCTGTTCGTGTTGCACCAACTATAAGTTTGCGATAAGAGAAATGTTTTTTAAGTTTTGTTTAAGTAATTTTTATATTATATAGTGGACGCCCGCGACTTCGTCCGCGTGGACTACAGAAAAAACAAAATGTCGAAATTATCCAGGATAAAAACATTTTCCCGGGATAAAAAGTAGCCTATATGTTAAGTAGGACCTGTCACAATATATTCCTGAAAACTGCATTGAAATCGGTTCAGCCGTTTTTGAGATAAGCGTGCACAAACGCAGACAAAAAATTCCAAAAATCATTGTTTTGATAATGGTCTCCAGTCGCCAACCCGTCTGCCCAGTGTGGAGACTATGGGCAAAACCCCCCTATGGTAGTAGCCTTGGGGCATGCCCTGGGGGAGGCCTACATCCAGCAGTGGACTGCAATAGTGTGAAGAAGATGTATTAATAACATAACAGGGTTTAGGGCAGAGTAAACGGAATTGGTTCCAACCAATATCTATCTATCTATACTAAATGAGGTACCTAGTAACTATAATACAAAAATCTCTCTGACCCAATCACTTCTTCTTCCCTTGCTAGACTATGCTGATGTTTGCTATCTTGATGCCAATGAGGAGCTGCTCAATAAACTGGAACGACTCCAGAATCTGGGTATCCGTTACATATATGGTTTACGCAAATATGATCACGTTTCTCAATTTCGTAAAGAGCTAAGATGGCTCCCAATGAGACTTCGCCGGAATGCGCACATTTTAACTCTTTTATTTAAAATTCTTTATGATCGATCCTCTCCCCTGTATTTACGTGAAAGATTTGAGTATCTCTTCTCAAGAGACCATCCTTTGAGGTCTAATACAGCTTCCTTACTAAAAACTCCTCGTCACAATTCAGTTGCTTTTAACTTCTCTTTCACTATCTATGCGGTAAAGCTATGGAACTCACTGCCTCACTCTGTGAGAGACTGTCCATCAGTTGATGTTTTTAGGAAAAGATTGAAGGTCCATTATTTATCTCTCCCATCTTCTTGATTAATAGTGTCTGATTATTGGTTTCTTACTATTGTATACCAATATACTTACATTTGATGTTATTTTTATCCTTTAGTATGCTTATCTATGTTTATGCGTTTTATTTAGGTATTTATGTTTATGTAGTCTATTTAGATATTTTTGTTTATTTTAGGTTTATGTCTTGTCTTTTATTTAATTATAGCTGTTGCCCGCGACTTCGTCCGCGTCAACAAACAGAATAAAATATTTTAAAGTACTTCTGCGTAAATTATATTTTTTGTTTTATTTTCTTGTGGCAGAAGAACATACTGATTTTCTCCGCAACCCGATCTTGACAACGCGACATATAATTGGCCGTGTGAAAAGCAGTCTTGACGTAAGTCAATTCCAACGTGTTTAAACGTTTGCCCCTGTGATTTATTAATTGTTACAGCAAAAGATAACTTAACAGGGAATTGAATTCTTTTAAAATGTTGAATAACTTTTCCTAAGACGGTATTTTCATATCTCTCAAAATTTAGCTGGGCTGTTAAGGGTTCTGCATCAGGTTATCTAGACCTTCAATTTTATTACGTTATTAGAAAGTGCTTATCATGCTGAGCAACTTTTCCTAAGACGGTATTTTCATATCTCTCAAAATTTAGCTGGGCTGTTAAGGGTTCTGCATCAGGTTATCTAGACCTTCAATTTTATTACGTTATTAGAAAGTGCTTATCATGCTGAGCAACTTTTCCTAAGACGGTATTTTCATATCTCTCAAAGTTTAGCTGGGCTGCTAAGGGTTCTGCATCAGGCAGTCTAGACCTTAAATTTTTTTCTTTCATATCATTTCTACGTCATTTTATTCTTTCATACATATTTTTTGGATAACTTGAACCGTTTACGCAGCGCACCCAACGGAAGTCTCCAAAGTTGAATAATTTTCCCCGTTTTTTCCACATTTTCCTCTTATTCTTCGTCCCTATTGGTCGCACTGTGATGATATATAGCCTAAAGCCTTCCTCGATAAATGGACTATCCAACACAAAAAGAATTTTTTAATTCGACCCAGTAGTTCCGGAGATTAGCGCGTTCAATCAAACAAACAAACAAACAAACTCTTCAGCTTTATAATATTATATATATAGTAAATATAGTATAGATTAGTATAGATTAAACTTTAGTTATCGTTAGTGGTGTTGGCAAAAATAAATTACGATCATCGATTCAAGTAAACTTGTAGGTACTTCTATTTATTATTATCGATTAGTTCGTATTTTTAACTGTTAACGGAAATGTAATTTTTGCCAACGCTACCTTTTCTTACCTTACTATTGTTACCTTATCTGAAACATTGATGTGATTTTTGATACTCAAATTAATAATGAGACAATTTCAGAATTTGGTGTAAATTTAGAATATAAAGTCAAGGCTGATAACTTTATATAGCGTTATATAATAATAATTATTAACGAGAATTTCTATTTTTCTAGCTATAAGCAAAGTAAACTATTGTTGTTATGTTTATGGAAGTTGTTAACGTGACTGATTAGGTTAATGAGAAAGATATTTTTTATAAGAGATGACATTTATGTTGCCTGTGCCATGAATAAAAATAAAACAAATTAGTATTTTTTTAATTTATCATACACTAAGAAAGTACAATTAACGTAAGTAGAGGACACTGAATTAGGTGGTTCATTGTGAAAAATACCCTGGTTCAATTAGTACACCTAGGTGTACACATTGAACCAATTATGTTTTTTTTTAATCTACAGTGCTCCTAAACCATTATAATTTTTAAATATACGTCAAAGCCATCTAAAACTCAGATACATTCTCTACCTGTTAACGAAAATAATGACCATGTAAGACAGAAACAGAAGGAAATATAGTCATTCAAAATTTACCTGGTTCATTGATGAACAACGTACCCTACTGACTTCATCTCACTCACTGACCTACATATGTATATCTCCATTCTCCTATGCCCATTTTGGTACATGGAATAAAACTAAAAAAAAATAGAAAATTTACACGGAGAGCAACATAGAATCAAGAAAATAGACTAGAAATATAAACAGAAAAGAGTAAACAGGTGTCTTTAATAAGTAGAAAAGAAAAAGTAACAAAAATTGTGCACCCCATATGGAGTCCAACAGTCACGTCCCAACTGCCAAACACTTATCTAGGTGCCTACTTTCTTCATTTGCACCTATTTAAGTATAATTGCAGCCATTTTCTATTGACCCTAATCACCCCATAGTCGTGCCAATTCTCCCCACTCTCATTTTCCTAATCACACCCTAATCACCCTATTCAATCCGTCTCTAATCACCCCACCAACCTCCTGACTCTCCCGGCTAGGCCCGGCGCGGTCGGGTCCCCTCGGTCTGCGCACACACACGTCTCCATCGCACACTATCTCCTGCCCGTCGGCTTTGCCCGCGTCTGTGTGTTCGGTTTTCTGCAGTTTGGATGCCGGACCTAAATAAAATAAGAAATGAGATTTTTTGAAGGTCTAAAAATATAATGTCCTGTGCTGATGCCATGCGGGACTTCGTTGGAATCATGAAGAAGGTATAAAAGAGGAGGTGGGACTATGAAGTGAGTCGTGTGGCAATCGTGAGGCCATGACGTCTGATAGGGGCGGAGCTTCAGCGCCAGTGTAACGCAGTAGCTGTAACCACACGCTTGTGCTCCGAAATGTAACCGTATTAAAATTACAAAGACACTAGCGCTTTTATCAGGGTACTTTATTAATAAAACGTACTACAATATTGCATCTAGCGATGAGTAATTACACTAGTAAAACAATCTTGAACCGTATTGATAATGAGCAAGTAGTTTGACTAGTCACTACAAGGTGGTTTCTATGTAAATGGGCAGGGCTACAGTGTTCAATGCTCCCCTCGTCCCATACTTCACCCCCGCTCCGCGGCACACTATTTATGTATGAAAATATACTTAGCCGCTACTCCTCTTTTATTTCTTCTCCATGGTCGGAATAGATAAAATGAAATTTAGCGTACCAGGGACAGATGTTAATTATTAGTGCAGAAGATGGTCTGAGAGAACGCCCCTGACTTCCTTAGTAGACTCTTACGACATGCACGGAAGGAGATGCAGCTGATGTATTCTAGTGAAGCCCCGCAGAGGAAATCACTACATAGTATAAAACAAAATAGTTTCCCTCTGTCTGTCCCTATGTAGGTATAGTTAGATCTTTTAAACTACGCAACAGATTTTGATACGGTTTTTTTTAAAATACATATAACTATAGTGATTCAAGAGGAAGGTTTGTTATATGTATCATGTGACTTTCTAGGGATACCCAAGGCATCATTAAAAAATCAAATTGCCGAATGTCCCACACAAATGATTATAATGAATATGTACGTTAAAATTTGTCAATAGCACTGTGTAATATGCCTTTTTTGCGAAGCAAAGCGTATAGCGATCCTTGGGAGCTTATTATAAATTTTTATTCCCATGCAAATATGTAGAAGTTTAGTTTTCGAAGGTATTTGCCCATATGACGCTGTCTTTTACAAGTTTCAAACAAGTGCATATTAGAACGAACAAATAAGACGGATTCATAAATATATAATGAAGGCATTGTTAATATGCTTAGTTTTATAAAATATGGTTTACAGCTCTCTATCATTTTCAAATTACACATGGCTACATTTCTTTTGAGATCTGAAAACATCGCTTTTGTTTGTCGACGAATTTGCCATGGTAGGCCGTGAGTAGCGCTGCACTATTTACAATTTTAGCATATGCTATTAATTTTTTTGCATAGGGTTTCAATGTGAGATTTCCAATTAAGTTTATTGTCTATATGTAGTCCCACAATTTTTCGCTATAGCTCGTTGTCTGAAGTTTGCTAAATTTATTGCCATTGAATTATAGGTTAGGAAATTTGTCATGTCAATGTAATAAGGGGGGCAAATAGAGTCAAAGGATGTGATGTCACTGGCTTCGTAAATAAGAAATAATAGAGGCCCCAGGACACTACCCTGCGGAACTCCATAATTAACATTACGACTAAATAAATATAGCCAAATACGATCCTATGGATTTAATACATTACCGAGATAGGAAGGTTTATATGTATATCTAGGGACCCGCCCCGCCCCCTGATTACGTAAAAGCAATAGCAAAGCCGAAGCAAAGCGATAGCGAAAATTGTACAATATTCGCCTTGAAATGTCAAAGTTCCTTTGAAAATAATTTTACGTAATACGAATTTGACAAGCAAAATGCGGTTTTTGTACAATTTTCGCTATAGCTTTGCTTTTGCTGGTTAGGTAATAAGGGGGCCGGCTTCGCACGAAAAAAATATAGCCAAGTAGGTTACCTGGCTCATCTAATGGATGATGCGACTTGGCAACACTACTGCTAGTGCTCGGCTCCGCTTGTAAATGATGTGTGTCTATAACGTCCTGGGCAGATGTGGTTGCAAGGGGATTTGTTACTTTTTGCTTTCCTAAGAAAAAAAAAAAACAAATTTAGAACAACCACATTAAGTTTTCAAATTTTGAACATGTTAAGCTATGGTAACATCTTCATTTCTATTGTTTTTTTTTATTTAATTTCGTAGGGAAGGCAAAGGAAACTGTGTCTACAGGGTGTAACAGAAAGGGTATGTTGAGCGAAAAGCTGTATAAATAGCCCACTATAGAGAACCTATTCCCAAAATTTGAGACACGAAATCACATTTTTAATTTTCAAGATTGTATGAAAATTCCTGAGATATTTAAAAATTCTCCATACAATCGGGAAAGATAAACATGTGATTTCGGATCTCAAATTTTGTGGATAGGTTCTCTATAGTGGGCTATTTACATAGCTTTTCGCTTAACATACCCTTTTTGTTACACCCTGTATACATACAGCTAATGTCTTTATATTGCCGAATCCATAAAATATGATGGATAATGATGATAACGAATGAAAAGTCTAGAAAAATAATATACCTACTGTTCAAGGGCATGTCAAAATTTACAACTATGTGTATGACCACATTTTCGGTGTTCACTGCATACGAAAAATGTTAGGTTCCAAAATCTGGCACTGGAACTATTCTATGAAATGGACTCTAGCAAAGCAGGGCCTAGTGTTTTCTTGTCTATGGTTCAAACACAATAATTGTGTAACAAATTGTTTTCTCGGGTTTGCTGGAAGAAATCTCTTGAAGAGATAAGCTCGCCTTTGTACACTCTCTGAGTAACTGTGTTTATTCACTAGATTTTTGTCTAATGTTTGTGTGTACAATAAAGAATACAAGAATACATGTAGCGGAGCCATCTATCGGATGCAGGAGAGAACCACAATCGACCTGTCACCGCCCCCACAAACAAGAGCACACTTACTATGCTCATCGAGTATCCTATCTATCCTGCTGGCGAGGTTGTCTGTCTCCACGCCAGCACAGACCACTTCTAACGGAGTCCCGTTCCTACCGATGAAGAACAGGGAGGGAACTGGCACAAACTGATCTGATTATTATGTCAGGAACATTATACAGGAATATGGGGATCTTCTATCCCTAATTATCTATGCTGCTCTGGGAATGAAAAAAAAACGTGTAATACTACAGCTGCTTCTCTTCGCGGGCATACTGTACAAGTCAGTAGAGGGACAAGAGGGTCTTGGTGTTTTGTAGGCGATGGGCTGACCACCTGTCACTACTAACCGAACTTGTACATCTCAACTATACCCTCAAAATTGGTCAGAAGTGGCACCATGTGGTCCTATGGTGCCCTTGGTGGTCTGCCTATCCCGTAAGGGATAAAGGCGTGATTATATGTTCATTTTCTTAATTTTCTGTCACTACTATACACTTAGCACAGTTGCCAGGGACCACCTACTTTCTTCTTGTTTCATTGTTTTGTGTTTCATGTAAAACGCTGTGCAATGTATATTGCAATATACTTATATTACTCTATTTATTATTTAGCATGTACTGTATTGTCCTCTAATTCTTATCTCAAATAAAAAAAATATTATTACTAACCGAACTTGTACATCTCAACTATGTATACCCTAAAAATTGGTCAGAAGTGGCACCATGTGGTTCTATCGGCCCTTGGTGCTCTGCCTACCCCGTAAGGGATAAAGGCGTGATTATATGTTTGTCTATCCCTAATTAGCATCATACTGCCCAAGATTTGCTCATAGTCCTGGGACTGATCACAGATAACATCGCTACATATTATAAAACAAAGTCGCTTGCCGCTGTCTGTCCGTCCCTATGTCAGCTTAGATCTTTCAAACCAGGGAACGGATTTTGATGCGGTTTTTTTTAAATAGATAGAGTGATTCATGAGGAAGGTTTATAATGTATAACTAGGGACCCGCCCCGGCTTCACACGGGAGTAATGCACTCTCACGCGGGCGAAGCCGTGGGCGGCCGCTAGTATTAGAATATAAATAAATAGGAATATTATACAGGCATACTAGATATAGGGACACAGATTTCATAATTTTTCACCCGAGTGAGATTTGAACTCACGACCTCTCGCAAACCGTGCTTTCGCTTTCACCAACTGAGCTATCGGGTCAATTAACTCTGATGACGAAATTTCCATCTCTTTTTACATTACATTTTAGCAACGTTATTTTTTCATCCTGATAGCTATACACTAGCCACTAATAACAAGTAAAATGTATTAATAATACCAGTGTTAGGCACAAGCAAAAATATCTAGGCTACTTTATTTATGAGCACAGATAGTTGACAAAGACTAATGTCAGCAAAATTTTAAGAACATAGGTAGTACACACATAACCTCACTCCTAAGGGGTTTAATATGATGATGATCTCCGACCGTATTTCGGTCAAGGTGACCAATCTCTAAGGAGATTGGCCAGGTACACAGGAGATATTATAGTGCGCAAACACAGATGCACTTTCTATTCCGTTACTTTCATAGTCCAATGGGATGGAAAGCCGACACAAACGGAGAGAGATCAGTCGCAGTACCAACGGTTTTACATGCTTTCCGAGGCACAAGCTAAGTGACAATTTTACAACATTAAAATCTGTACATGAACTAAATTCATTGGTGCAGGCCCGTGACTGGGATCGAACTTACGCCTCCCGCTTGGAAGGTGCACGTCTTAACCACTGGGCTATCACCACCACCTTATTATATTGTTGAATATAAAGAAAGTATGAAGAGGTAACCAACAAACATACTTACTCTTAAGTATTTATAATATTAATTGGTCTTAGGATTAGGATAAAATGATGGTAGAGTGTCTGCTTTACAAAGACACTCAGGTCACTTGTACCAAAGTATATAAAAAAGGATACATATTTTAGCAAAATGCAGATAATTCTCCGTATTGCTGTTCAGTTTGATGGCCAGGAAGTCCGCTTCGTTGGAGAGGAGGTTCACTATCTTAGCATCGTCTATGGTCCTCGCCATTTGCACTGAGAGATCATTGTCACCTGCAAATAGACATAGCATACACAAGAGAGCTAATTAACACACATACATTTGAGAAACAGTCTGAAATAGACCACCATATACCAGACATGAGAACTGTAACTATTATACACACTATGAGCCTAGGCACTTGTGTCAAGCTTGTAAAAAATTTTCATTTGCAGCGAAAGTTCCTTGTCGTATCCTTTTCTGTTGTATACTATTGTTTCAATAATTTAAAAAAGGGTAAGTACATAAAAGAAGCCTTTATCTTGATTATCGAAATGAGGAAACTAAAACAATGTGCAATAACAGGAGAGGGTGTAAAATTCATTGTTAAGAATATTCTTAGGTTTGACATCTGTGCTGGTCAGCCAATCATTTTATTGTTTTACATTTTGTCAATAGTAAATAGTAAAGTAATAAAGTAGTAAAGTAGTCAGTGGTAAGAGCGCTGGCACGGAATGCAGAGGTCGTGGGTTCGATTCCCACCCGGGTGAGGAATTTTTTCCATTTCTTCATTAATAATTTAATAATAGTAAAAAAGTCTATTGTAATGTTTTCTAAGTTTTTTTTTTGACGGGGGGTTTACTAACACACTGCATATAAAATGAAATCTTAAGGTTTGTCACTGGCGCCTAGGTTGATAGTACATTAGACATGGCTGTGCACCCAAAAATGGGGTAGACATACATACAGCTGCAATGGTGTAGCCAAAACTGCAGGATCACACAGGAGATCCCATAGAATTGAGCACAGAGGGGACTAGAGATTAGATCTTAGATATAAAATAAATATCCATTTTAAAACAGTAAAAATGTGCAATGCTTAGTTTATTTTTTAAGTTTATATTCAGTCAGTAGCTCATATTTTTTTGTAAACTATGTCCATTACTGATAAGGGTGACCTTAAATACAATTATTTCACGCGTGGTAGGTAAGTAGTAAATAACACCTTTATTTGAACGCTTCAGTACTGACTAAGAATAAATTATTGGTTGTTTATGAATATGGAAATTACTCACTGTCTCAACAGAATTGTATCATTACATCATATAAGTTTTACTACACACGTTTGGTAATATTGATACTGTGTAACATTTCTATAGTACTCAACCCCATTGGGATCTTATTTGATCAATAAAAATCGTCAAAATGCCTTACCTTCAATGAAAACAACAAAAATTGCATTTCTACGTTTTGATAGAGTAACAGCTTCGGCAACACTTCCGCCGTACCAAAGCATGATGGTAATGTCCTGTATAGTTTTCTAGCACAGTTATAAACTTTCCGACTGCACTTTTTATGTTTTTTTACACAATTTTTAACAATTGTTTGAACAAAAATACTACGGTGACATGACACAACAAATTTTGACAGCACTGCTGATAATGACGTGTGTGTTTTGTTATTTTTGTCTATGGTTTTCGTTCAAAAATAAGCTTCTCGGCTCGCGATTTACGATAAAACAAATAGGATTATTAACTTCTATATGAAAATATTGTTATTTTGTACGTGGTCTATTAAAATAAATTATGAAGTTAAGAGATTTGAAAGATAAAAATGATGTAGTTTACATCTCCAAAAGATTTAACCAGTTTCTGAACGAAATAAATTTGACAGTTTTGTTTTTACTACTCACCACTAGATGGTACTGACCGACTTGATCTAATCTTACTGCTACTCGATAATAGATGGCGCTACATGTTAGAATTGACCAAGTAACAAGAACTAAACCGCATTTTTTTTGTGTAAAAAATGGATTTACTGATTTACACAGAAAAGTTAGAAAAAATATTATTTCATTTATTATTTCCTATACAAACGCATTCGAGGGAAACAGCAGCTAGTGATAACAAAACCTCCAACCTAAACTTAGATAACTTCGATGCTTACATAATGTCATCATTTTACAATCGACGGCGAAAATGCAAAGTTATCGAACGATTACCTCCAATGGGAACGCACTAGCAAAGGCACTAGCAACGATTCCATTTGTATGTTAATTTTTATGATTTTGTTACGACTCGTACCTTAGTAGGTTATAATTGTCTTTGGTAGTACTTAACAGACACAATACACTATGCCACTATAGCTACTACGTCATCGATAGATAATTATAATACCAAATTATAGGATAGGTGTATCCGATTTGTCGCAGAAGCCATAGAGGAATAAGATCAGAAGCGAAGAACAGTTCAGGTATTAGAGAAGTCAGAATCAGATACATCCAAAACCATAGATACCTACCAGGAGCCTAGGATCGCTGCTGACCTTTTGAAAGTTTGTCTCGGTTGGAGTAGACAAGTAGGTAGGTATGGTTAAAATATTTAATTGTATCAGGCGTAACTATTCGGAAGTTCAAATTTCCATTGAGGGGTCGCCCACCACCGGGCCCTACACCCTCCGCTGACCCTCGGATCGCCGACTCATGGTCACGAAGACAAGACACTACTGTCTTATGGTTGCATGCCTATTTAGCAAATCATCTTCTGCAATGTAAGTATGTACGAGTATGTTTAGTAGCTGTCCTGTAGATTCACCATTCGTGCACTACATCGTAAAATCGTAAAATCGCTGATTGCTTGTCATATTCGTATTAGGTAAAATGAATTTCAAAGGAACTTTGAAGTTTCAAGGCGAATATTGTACAATTTTCGCTGTCCCTTTGCTTCGGCTTTGCTATTGCTTTTACGTAATCAGGGGGCCGTAGCAGGTTCGTAGCCATTGACACAGCCTCCTCGTAGCGCTGCTACGACTCATTAAGAATACTTAATTATATTATAAGAACCTCCTTGCTCTTAGGTACTAACCCCCGACGCAAGAGGGGTGTTATAACTTTGAAATATGTATGGGTGTGTGGATGTGTGTACCTCTGTCAGTCTGTCTATGCCATCGTAGCTCCGAAACGGATGAATCGTGAACCGATTTCGATTCTGTCTCTTTTGTATGAAAAATTGATTATTTGTTAGAATATTGCAAAAAAAGATAACTATGATTATGGGTATGATGTTTACGGATTTTTTATTTGTATTCATATCGAAAGATCATAAACTAAAAGAAACATTTGCGAAAGAAAAACTTCACTAGCGTGAAAACTTTCCAGGATAATAACGATTTCAAAATCACAATTTTAGACTTGCCAAAAAATGCTCCATACAAACGGCTACCACAATTATTTATGACGTCACTTTATCAGTAACTTGTACGCGCGTAAAAGAACTTTTGTTCTACAACTATATAAAATAGTCATATTAATATACATATATGTATTTAATACATATATTAATATGACCATATTATGGTCACTAAACTAAAGTTGTTGTAAATGATGCAGGTGGTCATGTGATGTAGTAATTTTCAATTTATTTCACATTTGAAAAATGGACTTGCCCACTTAACTTTGAAGGGTTGTAACAACCTTTGGACACTTAATCAAATTGTAATTTTACAGATTATGATTTTGATGATTTATTCTGATAAGAATAAAATGTTATTAAAATTCAACCTTCGTAAACAACCTATTATGTATATCTACGTATAGTCCTCCCCCTTATTACCTACCTAGTAAAAGCAAAGCGATAGCGAAAATTGTACAAAAATCGCTGATTGCTTGTCAAATTCGTATTACGTAAAATGAATTTCAAAGTAACTATGACATTTGAAGTTTGTTGTACAATTGTACAATTTTCGCTATCACTTTGGCTTTGCTATTGCAAATTAGGTAATCAAATCAGCGGGCCGATCTTATGTTACTTCCTATCCTACTTCTTCCCTATTTTTTTTTTACTTTGTAATTGCGAAAGTTTTTGAGGATAGTAGAAGTATGTGTATTACCTATGTATGTGTACATGTGTGTGTATGTTTGTTACTCTTTCAATTAAAAACTACTGAACGGATTATGATGAAACTTGCCAGGGTATAGCTTATACATCAGAATAATACATAGCACAGCCGCTAGTAATATATACTTTTATCTTCTTACAGCTGTTAACCAATAAAACAACGAGACTATTATCGCAACAAACTGGCCAACCTCGCGCCATTTTTAGAGCGCAAAGGCGCGAAACCGTCGCGCATTTCGCGCCTCATTTCAATTTTAGAACGCAATTTTCGGTTCCATTTTCAAAGAGACACTAAAATGTTGCCAGTGCAATAAAGCACGGCAAGTCGAGCGTGATGTTGCCCGTCGTTGTCTTCGAAAACAAATTGGTTAATCGCCTCTTTGGTTAAAAATAACTTGGTGACAGGAAACGCTGGTAATAGCTAATTAGGGATGTGGTGACATGTTCTTTAATGTCGCTGGTTTGTAAAATAACAAGGTGCTCTTTGTCGGGATAAATTACTTTGTAAGGTGCCATTTTTAAGTTAATTGTCATTTATAATTGTAGGTACAAGAAGATTTTCAATTAATTAATGATAATGTGTATACGAGATCCTGTGCTGATGCGTGGGGTTAGTCCACTCTGATCATAATCTGATCATGCTTTTGGGTAAACTCTGATCACGATACTCGTATCAGTTTCGCCTCAAATCACACAAATAAAAAGTAGAATCCGATCGCGTAATCAGATTCCACCGAGACAACGTATATATACATATATGGTATGTATATGTAGTTAATGTGATCAGACAAGACATCATTACATATAATCTGTCTGATCACATTAACTTCAACGGGGCTTCACTAGAATACATCAACTGCATCCTTCCGTGCATATCGTAAAAATCGACTAATAATCGATATATCGACGATAAGCTAGCAACTCTGATTACTGACATCTGTCCCAGCTATACTGAACATGTCTGGGATTTTCTTTATAATGCTGCAGTTCTTGCCACCCCGTTTTAGTTTGGTATCATCTATACATTTCAATACCTACATTTAAATGTGTAATGTGACTGAATCATCATAAAAGATTCAACACCGATTTTAGAAATCCTTTTGTTCTACATTGTTTATGGCGATCGTGTCTTCTTTTCGTATCAATTACATCAACCGATGCGCGAATCGCGAGTTATTATGGTCACACATGTTGAGGGTATATTAAGACTTCTGGAGACCACACGTATGATGATTATGAGGTATATTATTAGTACAAGCTTATTTTCTTGTCCCATTGCTTGGCAAAGGCTTTGTCCTAACCCTCAAAAACTAACCCTCATTATGGCGCAGTCGAATAAAAAATCCATGCCTTATCATAGCCATAAACATTTAGCCTATGCTAGACTAAAAAACAAAAACATCGTCTAATCTAAAACCGTACGAGCATCGCATCAACGCTTTCCCGCGCTAAAAAGTCAAAAGCCCGCCCACAGCCATCTGTCAAAGTGACAGGTCGCCGCTTGCAACAAAACGCAGCGCTCGTTAGGCATTGATGACTTTCTTAATTGTTATTTGGCACCAAATTAGATTTGGAACAAGATTTAAAGCGTTTAGTGACGTGAGAATGGATTTTGTGGATGCGTATTGATGCGTGCTTGTTGGGCGGCATGTTAATTTGAATTCTTTTCGGTAGAATGATTGTGGCTGTATGTTTCTATCTGTTGTGCCTAAGTCAAATAGTGCAGGAGCTAACATATCTATAGGCTATTTCTTCAGATATCGTCGTTATCAACTTCATCATCAGTGACAGTGAGTACCTTCTATAAAAATGCTTCTATAAAAAAAATTATCCCTCTATAAATACGATAGACGTAGTAAGCAACATTATATTGTATAACCTACTTATATGTGAACAAATATTGTAATAAAAAAAATTACATGAAGAATCACTGCATTAAGACAAAAATAAATTTAAAAACAATTGAGCATCACCAAAACAAAGTGACTATGTAACAAAT
This sequence comes from Carposina sasakii, assembly GCA_014607495.2. NCBI lineage: Eukaryota > Metazoa > Arthropoda > Insecta > Lepidoptera > Carposinidae > Carposina > Carposina sasakii. The sequence continues at coordinate 5,946,626 of CP053176.1, read as the reverse complement.
ACGCGAAGGGTCGGGGGTGAGTTTCGGCCGGGGGTGGAAATCACCCCGAAATTAAATACAGTGGAGAGCTTACCCCAATTCGATGGTAAAGCGCGCGGCGGAACTGCGTATTATCAAATTATATATTGAACTGTACTTGAACAAGCAATGTAGAGTTGCGAATGGTTTTATTATAGACAGGTCAGTTATACCTAGATATTATTATTTTTTACGTTAGAAAACATGGTTTACAAAAAATGAAAATGTGTTAAATCAGACACGTAATGGCAGTAACATCTTATCGTGCTATTTTAACTCTTCCCAGTCATATACGTACACATAAATTGACAGGATTTTTACCAATTTGACCAGAAATGGTATTTCTGCAGTATTTTCCCACTATGCAGTGGGGCCAGATGACAGTTGACAAGTGATCAATGACATGTTGCTAGTGTATCGTATAAGAGAGCTCCCAGTTCCTTAGCCGACTCTTACATCATGTAGGTACGGAACGAAATGAAATGCCAAGTTGCTAGCTCATTGCCTGAGAGAACACCACGTTATCCATAGTCGACTCCAGCGACATACGTGGAAGGTGTTGGAACTGATGTCTTCTAGTGAAGCCTCGCATCATCACATGTATTGAATATAAGAATTACACTTACGAAAAAAATGCCGCCGTTAGATGGACTATGTGAAAGAGAAAATGACGAAGAATAGGGATAAAAGGAAAAAAAATACATGTTACGCCGACCCGAGAATGAAAATAGGGCAGAAAGTAGCAGAATAGTAAAACAAATGCCACATCTACCCATCCCCAACTCTGCACCCCAAAACGACTGCTCAATAACGTTCAATTTAGTTACAAATAACTTATAGCTCTAACGATAGGGTTGTGACGCGATACCGTTATTAGCAACTCGTTACGGACCTCGCTAATTGATGATTGTTGTGTGTTTTACCGGTAATTTACCGGTAATTCTGGGCGCTAAATTTACTTTGGGAATAGAATTCTGTGTCGTTAATTTATAAGTTTTGATGGTGGCCATTATTATTGAGCAGGGGACGGGATATCTCTTGCTTCTTCTATCTATCTAGTGTTCTAGCACAATTCATAATTTAGATTTCATATTATCTCTTATTATTTATTAGTCGCAGATAAACATTTTTGACAATCGATACCAGCAGGTTTTAATAATACATATTAAATTTTTAAGAAAACCGACTGCGTCATAATTTTTATGTATCCCGTATGAAATTTTACGACTAAGATTTTTTTTATCTAAAGAGACTTCTAAGCTGATATACGACGAGCTATTAGGCATTAGCTAGAGCGTGCCAAAGAAAAATACGCACATACATAATATGTATAATATGCATTCGAAAAACATAACTCTCCATATGGTGCAGTCGGGTAAAAAGATCATCCAATCCACTATGAACAATAGATTGCGAATATAAAAGCGGAACCCCAAATCTACGGCCAAAAGGAAATAAGAAAACCGAGGGTTCCGTCCGTCTAATGGCTCATGTTATTTTGTCGCCGCAAACGTCCATAGTAAGAGAGTTAGAGCCAAGTAAACGTTAAAATATATGTACAAGATACTAATAAAATAACCGTAAATATAAATAAAGTAATCGCGATACATAATAAATTTGGACGCACATAAATGAAAAAAGCCCTGATTGGTATAAAAGTACAGCAGTGCCTATAGACATTTTGAAAAAAAAAACCGGGCCCTACACCTTCCACTGAACCTCGGATCTGATAGCTCATAACTGTGAAAACAAGCACTTGCACTACCTACGGTTTTAGAGTTTTATAATTAGTGGTTTACTAATTTCTATAATCCTGAAGATGCTACGGGTGTTGGTGAAACATAATATGTAGATTATTAATCTAGTTTTTGATTTCGGAATAGTGCGATGTACATTATCTTGCATGCTAAGTGCTCGGATCTGGTTTCTTGTGGCGATTGTAGGTAGTGCAAGTGCTTGTTTTCGCAGTTATGAGTTATCAGATCTGAGGTCAGTGGAGGGTGTAGGGCCGGTGGTGGGCGAACCCTTATTGAATGTTTGAACTTCCGAATTGTAACGCATAATACAATTTCATTTACAAAATAATTATGTTAAAGAAATATTATGTAGATCGGGGGAAGGCTAGTTGGGATCGTTTTTTTGGAATTTTTCTTTAAGTCCCTAATACTAACTTACGATGGTCAAACTTGCGAATTCACTGGTCATCGTCCACATACACACATAGTATCCAAATCTCGACCAACTCCTAGACTACAATTAAAATGAACATCAGCGGAAACCACGCCCACTTCCGGCGAGCTGTCAAAGTGGCAGCGCGCCAAATATGGCGGTAAATTAATTCAGGATCTGTCACAGGGATCTTTAGAATTTTATTGTGATGATATATCTTCAACTTTGGGGCTTTTCGACGATCTTTTTCTAATATAATAGGAAATGAGTAATGAAAAAGAAAATGCATACTCTAAAAAGTATTGCAGAGATAAATCTAATTTATTTAACTCGTACCTAGGTAATTAGAGAATAAGTACCTAGATAATTAAAAATCATAATTTTGACGACCGTTTGGTGTGGTAGTTAGGTCAATGTGTTGTGAAGTGTGTGAATATTTACTCACTGGGTTTTGCGCTTTTCCAATTTACTTTAAAATAATCACTGTCTAAACATGTAATTTGTATTAGGCCCATGTGTAGTACCATGTTTTATACATGTACACGTGTAACTGCAGGATCATCAAAAAGCCACGTTTGGTATGGTGGGGACAGACAAAATTATCACTGTCAAGTTGCTAGCTTATAACGTGCCTGAGTGAGTACCTTAGTCGACTCTTACACGACATGCACGGAAGGAGATGCAGCTGATGTATTCTAGTGAAGCCACGCATTAGCAAAGGATTATTGTACGAATTCGTATTATGAGTAGTAGTAATTAATTAGGTACCTACCTACGGGTCCGTGGATTACGCCCACAGTGGTCGACGCACATGTGGCCGACTCCACCGATTACGTTTTAGTGCGATTAAATTGATAAGAACCAATTTTTGATCAAATGTACCTATAGACAGGCACAAAATTGTTTGTGCGAATACAATAAAATATTAATTTTAATATTTTATAGTTTAAAATTATGCATGGAAATTACAGATAGGTAAATTATAGTGATTTGCTGGTAATAATAGTTTCGGGACTATTATGAAATAATAAAAGTCTTATTATTTTTTTATAACTTAGAAAAGTATTTGCGATAAACTGAAAAAAAATACAAAATAGGTAAGTACTCGTAAGTACCGAGGTCTTGGACAAAGTTATGGACCTTTTCTCCAAAATAGGATACCTTCATTTGACGGTGCGTTGAATAACGTGGTGAAGAAGTTTTATATGTTGGGAGATGTTTTGATAACTTTACGAAATTCGTTGTGTCTACAAGTCAACAACAAAGTCATGCATAATATATAATAGATAACTCTCTTCCCTACTATTTTCGTTTTAATTTTAAAATCAATAAGCAAGAGCGAGCAAAACCCATTCACAGCAGCGAGCCCTCTATAATATAGTCTATGGGTTGTCACAAACGTCAAAATCACGACACTGTCAAAAGCGCGGGATTTTGACAACCATAACCAAAATATTGCTGTTGTAAAACCGAAACTGAATCTATTTTCAACTCTGCGTGTTACGTTATAGGGTCTATGAAGAACATTTAAGGGTGTAAAGTGAAGTTTGTAGAGTCGTTTAGTTACGCATCTCGAGTGCACTCGACTAAGGTTGAAATTCGATACGTTAGGGGTATGTTAAGGGTGATATTATTCGAATTGTGAATTTCCATTTAGCACTTTAGAGCTGCTACATTTTGAATTGTCTTGGGGATTCGAATGTTTTTTAAATTTCGTCATAACTTTACACAGTTTTATAAGTTCTTTCATACATGACAATTTACATAAATTTAATTGACCCGATAGCTCAGTAGTTAGAGCGAAAGCACGGTTTGCGAGTGGTCGTGAGTTGAAATCTCACTCGGGTGAAAAAAAAATTACATACAGGTACCCAATTCATTTAATACCTCACATATTAAAATTTGGTTGCTAGAACTGCAGGGTCATAAAGGAGATCCCAGCCACGTTTAGCTAGTTGCTAGCTCATCGCCTGAGAGAACTTCCCTTAGGCGACCCGAATACTAAGTAGGTATGATATGTATCGAAGGAGATGTAGCTGATGTATTCTAGTGTAGCAAGCATCGACTCAGTAGATATGAATAAAATTATAACGAGTTAATCATGCTCTTTGACAGCAGTCCTCTTCCAGACAATTAAATATCAATCATCAAAGACAACAGACAATTAAATTGTTATCGCACAGCCACAAATAAAAGCTCGCAGCATAGACGAATGGCTGAACGACGCGCTACCATCGTCACTTTGAACTGCTAATGAGCGAAAATTAAGAAAAAAAAGTAAAAACTTCAAACCCTATTAAAGTCGACCAATGAGAACCCAGCCTCGTGATTGCTGGGCGTGACCTCGCTCATTACTTACGAGCGAACAAGTTGAAACGCAACGAGAAACATACAGCCGTCCCGCTTACACGTAAGACTTTAATCGATTCAAATCGGGACGGAGATAATTTGATTATGGAACACAATTTGGTCGGACCGTTGATTCACAGAATGATATTTAATTTTATGGCCATATTAACATTGTTATAAATAAGTTTATTGTGTTATTTTGGATTTATGAGAGGGGTTGTTATGGGGGGGTGTAATGTAATCTCATTAGCGGGTTAATGGGGGGAAATGGGACTTTTTTGTGTTAATTGCATGTGGGGTGTTTGCTATTTGTTAGTCACATAACTATTAGGGATGAAAAGGAACATTTTCTGATTGCGTTGATTGCCGACGGATACTGTTATAATTAAGTCATTTTTTTACATAATTACTAACGTTTTTATTCTTTCTTTATTCTTTATTGCACATACACAAAAAGAAATATGGTATAAAACATTAAAGAAGAGATGCATGTACAATGGCAAGCTTTCTCAAGAGATCTCTTCCAGCAAGCCAAGCAAGTAAAGAGAAATTGTTAACAACAGGGTAACATGTGCAATTAAACAAATTCTAAGAAACTACAAAACTACATTAAGAAAAAAAAGGAGAAAAACAAATGACAGCATATTCAAATAATGGACAGGTAGTGATCCTTCAGCTTTTCCCTAAATGTGCCAACAGTGTGACAATCTCTAACCGTGTGGGGTAATTCATTCCAGAGCTTAACCGCCCGAACCTAGAAAGAATACCCAAAAGCCCCAGAATTAAATCGGGGAGTTTGTAGCAGTGATGCCGTATTGGATCGGAGAGGCCGATCTCTTGAAAAGAGATATTTAAAGCGCTCACTGAGATATAACGGAGAAAAACGATAATTTAAAATTTTAAAAAGGAGTGTTAATAGATGAGTATTCCGGCGAAAACGAATCGGGAGCCATTTTAACTCTTTACGAAAGTGAGATACGTTTTTGTTTTTGTTAAATTTATATAGATAGGTAGGTACACACGGCTGTGTTTCCGATATGGGGGTAGCCAAAACTGCAACATCATAAGAGAGATACCACAGCCACGTATATCATAGCGTGTTATTAACAGAGGTCGGAATTAGGTAGAGTCATTTATGTACTTGCACTGATTTCATACAGCGAAAGAATAAAGTGGATATGCCTCAAATTCCGGTATTAATTTTAAAGAGCAGAAATTTTATGTTAACTATCTTTGTTTTATTTGTCTATCTCTGAGGGTTTTATTATTATTTATTATATGTAATCATGTTGGCCACACGGGATTTGCCATTAGAAATCCTGGGAAGGTCCACATTAATACTCAACATTTCGATGCAAGTACATAAATGACTCTACCTAATTCCGACCTCTGGTTATTAATCAGTGACAAGTACAAGTTGCTAGCTTATCGCCTGAGAGACCGCCCCTGAGTTCCTTAGGCGACTCTAACGACATGCACGGAAGGAGATGCAGCTGATGTATTCTAGTGAAGCCCTGCACTGAACACAGGAAACAATCAAAAGGTATCCTGTTTGCATGTATATATCTTTTTAATAGTTCTAGCTCACCAATCACTCATTCTCTTCTTTCATCATCTTTCAGCCGATGATGACGTGCTCTGTACACAAATTGTAATTTTAATATTGTAATATAACATTTTCGACTATAAAAGTGTTATTATTTATGTTCTAAACACACATACTCGTACTTATTAGTTCTGGCTAGCTAGCTAGTTCTCGCTACTCCATTTGGGGAACACAGACTTGTATAGAGGAGACTGAGGAGGGTTTTGACAGAGGAGAATTGTGACAACATCAATTTTTACAGAACCTATGACTCTGATGTACGATTGTTTCTTAACGTCCAATTTCAATACTATCTAGGATGTTTTTACTCCTAATTAGAAATTTTGTATGAAAACAATTGAAGATTAAATCTGAGATATGCAAAAAATCTGTCAAGATCAGTTATAGAAATTGGCTGTAAGAGACGCGCCATTTGATGCTGAATATATTTAGACACCTACACATTAGGCATGTACCTTATACACTATAAATAGCTGTTATTTTAATGCTCCATTGTTATATTTTTACACTTCATAGAGATTCAGTGAGCGACATCATTTGAGAAGCAAATATGTAATAATGTAACTATTGTGTACCAACCATAGACTTAAAGTAATTTAGAGGAGGAGTCGGTCAGCCCCCGTATTGTCTATCTTTTTTGACAGTTCAATGTCACGATCACTCATTGAAACTTATTGAACTGGAAGGGACATGTATGTGTGTGCGTGTGTGTTGCCAAAATTTTCTTCAGATAAGGTATTATGCCACTTCCAGTTGTTGAGTTTCAATTGAGTGATGATCACTATGAACTGTCAAAAGAGATAGCCAATAGGCCTGTTGGTCACTAAAATGTGCAATAATTTGTAAAATTCTCCCTATGTAATATTGACAAGACAAGACACAAAAGCTGCCGCTTCTTGGAGCACACAAAGCACATATGCAGGTTGTTTTTTGTCGTCAATGTTCCCGAAAACTAAGGAATCTCCTCATCAGCACGATCATTTTTCTCCATGGAAAGTGTCTGGTTCCAAAGATATTAGGGTCCAAAGTTGAGTACCTAAATACACTGCGTTTTTTTGCATAAATGCACATAGACGCGGGTAGCATGATTTTTTCACGAGAAATAATTAATATCTATCCACAAAAAAACTGGACACTATAAATTTTGCCTGATCAAGAAAAAAAATTACATCGTTTCCCAGCCTTTTTTTGGCATAAACTTACTTTATTTGATGTATAGAGTACATACCCTTCGTTAAGGGTGGCAACGAAAAAACATCCTGTATGTAGATCAAACGGAATATTACAATCAAACAGTTCCTAAGTTTATGTTTAAGAAGGATTTAAATGTATTAATTTAAATGTACTAAACACCTAATATAACAACAATACCTATAAGTATAAGCCCCGTGGTGCCGGTAGAGTAGAGTTTGTACCACCCCTGCCTACCCGTGGGTATCGTACGAGGCGATCAAGGGTTTCCGGGAGGTGGGCAGCAGCGCCTCCCGTGCTGACGACATAGTCCGAAAATCACACTGCGGTCACCAACCCGCCTGCCCAGCGTGGTGACTATGGGCAAAACCCCCCTGTGGCAGTAGCCTTGTGGCGTGCCCTGGGGGAGGTCATATCTAAATGGCAAAAAACGGAACCCTTATAGTTTCGTCAAATCTCTCTGTCCGTCCATATGTCTAAATCACTTTTTTCCTAAACTACATATAAGAACTACTCTGTTAAAACTTGGTAAGTAAATATGAACCGCATTAAGACATTCACACAAAAATAGAAAAAACACAGATAGCCGATAGTGTTCTTGAGGATTTTCCCGACGTTTTCATTCATCATCATCATTATCATCCATCATAAATTCAGAAATCATTAACTAAAGACAATGGCTGTATGGGCTTAGTTCCCCTTGCCTTTCCTTCGGGATAAACAAATTTAAAAAAAGATAGCCGATAGGCCTGTTGGCTTTGACTATGGTCTTATCTGGTCAGTCTAGCATTGTCACAAGTCTCTGGCTCCACTAGGTACCTATGTGAGAACTATGTACGAGACTGTACTGTCAAATAGTCGCGTTTCATACTGTCAGCTAGACTGTTGGTGACATATTTCTATTTATATCTCTCTTTGTATTTCGCCGCCTTTCTATAACTTATGTATTATTTAGAAACATTACTTAGGTACAATCAAATGATAAAAAATTTGAAATATCTATAAAACTTAAAACTACTTAGGGCTATGGCGTATGGTTTAGGTACTGTTGACTATTTTATTTAAAAGTAGAAAGAACGGAATGAGGTATTTTATTAGGCACATTTTTGTGTCTTACCTACTATCATCAATAGTTCGTAAAGATTTTGCTACTCAATCCAATAGTACCTACCTACTTTCTCATATGTACCTATGCACTATAAAAACCTAAAAAAGCAGATGTCGCAAACACAAAACTGAACTTTTTAGTAGACACGTCAACATGGAAAAAAGTCAAACGTTACTCATACATAACTTACAAGTATCTACAAGACTATAGTGTGCTTATATTTACTATAGAAACTAGTGGACGCCCGCGACTCCGTCCGCGTGGACTACAGAAAAAACAAAATGTCGAAATTATCCGGGATAAAAACATTTCCCCGGGACAAAAAGTATCGTAGTGTTAATCCAGGGTGTCAGCTAACTCCATAGAAAATTTTATTAAAATTGCTCCAGCCGTTTTCACGTAAAAGAGTAACAAACATCCATCCATCCAAACTTAAAAAACTTTCGCCTTTATAATCTTAGTAGGATTTATGATAGTAAGTAAACCTTGAAGTAAACATCATCCAAGAACTATAATTTTTGTTTTTTCTGCAGTCTACACGGACGAAGTCGCGGGCGTCGACTAGTGTGTAATATGACCACATTTTCTGTGTCACTGCATACAAAAAAATGTTAGTTCCGAAATCAGGCATAGGAGTTATTCTATGAGACGGACTGTACCAACATAACTGTCAAAAATGACATCTATTACAACAACCATAAATAATATAGACCCGTCCAACGACAATATATTAGCGGCTGGGGAAATAGCCACAATCAATTTAGGGACAGAATGGGGGGTAAGTGCTGGGGGTGGGAGTAAATTGTTCGCTAATGACTAGAGAGGGGGGCTGTGGTGGGTTGAAACGGGCGAGTAGAGTTGAAAGGGGCAAGTTAATTTATTTTTAAAACAAATATGTATTTAGGTAAAGTGACATTGATCTAGTCAGTTATATTACGTAAGATCCTTAGGTCTGTGTTGTGATTTGAACAGAAGATTCAAAGCAAATTGTGTGACAGACGGACGGACAAACGAAAGGAGATGCAGCTGATGTATTCTAGTGACGCCCCGCATCAACACAGGAAGTAACATATATTTAAAAATCATGTATGATAGAATTGTCCGCCTTTTTTCATTTAGGGGTATAGAGAAGCACTATGAAAGGATTTCCCGAAATTTCCACTGGAACGAAAAAACGGAAATTCTGAAGTTTATGTACCCACCTATTTATTAATCCCGACTTTCGCAAGCCGGGGCCAGCGTCAGATGCAGCCAAATAGACGAAGACCTGTTCTTTGTTCTAGACTTAGATTCAGGACGGAGTTTTCAAACCGATTTTTCTGTTACCTTGGCCCTCACCTCTATAATAAATTAAATGCAAAGTCTTGCAACCTCGCCCGTTCCAGGTACAATTGTAAAAAAATTCTTATGGATTATTTGCTGAAGCTAGACTATGATGAGACTGAATTGCTGTTGGATAGATTGGTAGAGAAAGGATGGAATTCGGATACATCTTTTATTTTTATTTGTAAAAAGGGCGAATCTTGGTTTTGGAACTGTAGATGTTAATTATTGAGATATCTATTGCTGCTTCACTGATAAGAGCGTTATTTTAGTATAGTGTTTACTTGAACTACCATCGTATTTATCCATAGGAAGAAACTGGCTACTGTAATACAGGTGTTATACACTTAGCACAGTTGCCAGGGACCACCTACTTTCTTCTTGTTTCATTGTTTTGTGTTTTCATGTAAAACGCTGTGCAATATTTATTATGTTACTCTAAATTATTATTTAGCATGTACTGTATTGTCCTTTAATTCTTATCTCAAAAAAAAAATATTATTAAAGTTTGTGAGGATAGGATGTACGTAAGCAGACGTAAGTGTTTATGTGTTTGTTTGTTACTCTTTAACATAACTATTGAACGGATTTTAATGGAACTTGCCATGTATATATCTTAAACGTAAAAGAATATTACCTAATTCCTTACTAATAAATGCGAAAGTAACTCTGTCTGGATTTAACGCCAAATGTTGAACCGATTGAAATCAAATTTGGCACTCGGGTAGTCTAGAGCCTGAGAAAGGACATACCTAGACTACTTTTTATCCCGGGAAAAGATATTTATACCGGATAATTTCGAGATTTTATTTTTTCTGCAGTTCACGCGTCCATTAGTAAGCTATAAAACGCACGCGGGAAAAGTCGGTGGCGGCTGCTAGTATAAAATAAAAGATATATCCAAACGAAGCACAGAAAATAAGAACGATGAGCTCCTACTAAACGCTGACACTGGCAAAACACTTTGATCACCGACAATTACCAATGTATCCCAAACCTACAAATAGTTTCTCCCCATCCCCCTCTAACACACACTAATGTGTTATCGCTATCTCGCCCACTCGGCACACAAAAGTGCTCTTAATCATTGAAAGCTTAGCTGTAGGAGGCACTTTCTTTGATTAGTATCTGTTTGATTGTGGACGTTATGTTCTTGGTGTAGAGCTTTATTTGCTTTGTGAGTTTATAAACAGTCTATAAATAAATGTTCTTGGATTAAAAACCTTAAGATTGAAACTAAAAGGTTTAATTTTGTTAATACTTTTCCATACTTAAGTTGTTAAACATCCATCAGACTCGCAAATTACAGTGGTGTTATGGCTGTTGTAATAAAGCTTATATTCGAATGGAAGGTCCTATTAATAAAATAAAAATCACGCTTTGACTACACCCCGTATATGGGCGTGGCGACAAACGTTGTCAAAACCGACGAGTATTTGTTAGTACGTCGCGCCGAACGCACGCGTACTATGTGACTCGGAACGAACTCGCGAGTGCCTTTGTCCAGTGAAAAAAAAGAAAACAGTGAGTGCTCCAATTTCAAAATTTCGAACAAACAAAATGGACTCCGAAATCGTGGAAACGCAGACACAAAAGAAGGTTCCAAAACCGTTTTCGATAGAATCTCTTATTGGGAACACAGATAGGAAATCACCTGATATAGACATAGAAAATAATTTATCTGAACATTCTAGAAACTCAGAGGATGATGAGAACGAAAGATTGGAGGGATTAAACAGGATGAGATATTACGCGCCATTTTTGCAGCAGAGCGGTGTGAATTTTCCGTTTCTACTCGGATATCCTGAACCGTGGCTGAGTAGAGTTTTGAACAATCCAGTATTACCAGTAAGAGAAGATGAGAAAAGAGAGAGTCCGGTTAGTGTGGGCAGTGAAGTTGAGAGTGATGGTGGAGATGATACTATGCAAGGTTTGTTTTAAAACTTTTTAAATATGAATGATGATATGCCCATCAACGAAAGAAGTTACGTAACTCTTGCAGCTATTTTCCCTTTGGATAATGGCGTGGAAAATCATCTAACTTCTAGATATTGCATAGGAACCTAGATGATGATACCCAATTAGGTAAGTGCGTGAACATTCTGGAGCAATTATTGATATGCCATTATTTTTACTAGTGAAAACTTTAACAATGTGAAAAAATGGCAGGTTTTGACCAGTCATTTGTTGCTGCAATAAAATTGTATGCAACCGGCATAGTGTCATGTAAACAGTAAATGCATTGTTCTTACGTATTTCGTCACCTACAATTATCTTAGTATCCAATCTTGTGACCGTTCTTCGCTCTACTACGAGTATATGTAGAGAGCCGACCGGCGGCGGCACAACTAAACTCTGAACTTCTGAAACCAATGACTTAAACCTATTTCGTTTACCATCATTTACCTACTTCTAAACTGTCAACCAACTTTATACTACGTTGTTTTTGAAGATAGAAATCACAGTTTTGAAGAAGCAGTGATAGTAAATATTAGAATATTCGTACCTGTAACATACAATTGACGTTTACCTGTTCTTTTAAGTTGATTGAATGAACCACTGGCCATTTTGGAACCACGGCATTACCATCTAGGTAAATACTTTTATCCGTTCTAGTTTCAAATACCTAAGTACTTCCGGAAGCCAGGGTAGAGTACTATGTTTTCGAAGAACTATTTTCGAACCACAGCATTACCATTTGGGTACTTTTTAGCATTTTTAGCTATGCCACATTTATAATTAAAATTCGTCCCTTTCGAAAATCTTATCTAAATTCATGCAGCTTATTAGAAAGTCATATTGTGATGAATATATCGTGGATCATCATTAAAACATTGTGCTGAGGGATTCAGCTTTGTTTACCGAGATTTGGCTAGTGTATAGCTATCGGGATGAAAAATAACGTTGCCAATAAAGTAATTTAAAAGAGATGGTAAAATTCGTCATCCGAGTTAATTGACCCGATAGCTCAGTCGGTTAGAGCGAAAGCACGGTTTGCGAATGGTCGTGAGTTCAAATCTCACTCGGGTGAGGAATTTTTTCATTTTCTTATTAATATATTATAATATCGGCCCTTGGTGCTCTGCCTACCCCGTAAGCGATAAAGGCGTGATTATATGTATGTATGTATATCTACATGGCTAATATTTGTGGAGAATGGCCGCCATGAACTAAATACGGTTTGGTCTTTTGGAGGTTACATACATACATAGTGTATTTCTAGCTGTCACTCACACGTCATCTATGCATACAGGGTGTAACAAAAAGGGTATGTTAAGCGAAAAGCTATGTAAATAGCCCACTGTAGAGAACCTATTTCCAAAATTTGAGACTCGAAATCACATGTTTATTTTTCCCGATAGTATGGAGAATTTTTAAATATCTCAGGAGTTTTCATACAATCTTGAAAAATAAAAATGTGATTTCGAGTCTCTTTTGGAAATAGGTTCTCTATAGTGGGCTATTTACATAGCTTTTCGCTTAACATACCCTTTCTGTTACATCCTGTATACTAGTATAGTGTCTATGTATATCAATGGTAGTTATTGTCAGGTATGCACAAACGTGGGTGGATCGATATTCAAAGTATAGTTACACTTCAGGTTTTACTTTTGAACATATATTAACGAGTCTCGAACTTATTATTCTATGCTTTTGTAGTTCTTTGTGAATTAAAATTTAGAACATTATTATTTACTAGTGGACACACCCGCGACTCCGTCCGCGTGGACTACATTTTCCCGGGATAAAAAGTTGCCTATATGTTAAGTGGGACCTGTCACAATATATTCCTGAAAACTGCATCGAAATCGGTTCAGCTGTTTCTGAGATTAGCGTGCACAAACGCACAGACAAACAGACAAAAATTCTAAAAATCATTGTTTTGGGTTCTATTGCGTTGATAAAGGTATCTATAATATTTTTTTCTTATTATATCTTCCATGTACAGACAGCGATCCGTTACATTTTTATTATATGTATAGATTATTATCTAGGTACTTCGACGGCCGATTGGTCTAGTAGGTAGTGGCCCTGCTTGCGACGCCGTAGGTCCTGGGTTTGAATCCCGGTAGGTGCAAACATTGATATGATGAATATCGATGTTTGTTTCCGAGTCATGGATGTTTCTATATTTATCTATGTATTTATATACTGTTGCTTAGTACCCACGACACAAGACCTTAGGGATCTTAATGTGGGACTAGGTTTAATGTGTTGTGTAGTGTGTGAACATTTATTTATTTATAAAAAAAATGTTTTTTCTGCAGTCCACGCGGACGAAGTCGCGGGCGTCCACTAGTTCGTTGATAAAAAATCACAGTTCGAAATAGCAATCTCGAAAAAATTTGACATTTGGTATCTACATCTATCCCGTCGCATTGTCATCGATTTGCTTTTGAAAGATACGTAGAGAGTGCATTTCACCAAAAAGTTCATTTGAATGATGGCGCTGATTCATCATTTACAGCCCTGAGAAGTCCACTGTTGGACATAGGCCTCCCCGAACAACCTCCACTCCGACCGGTCGGAAGCCGCCTGCATCCAACCGACGCCCGCGACCTTGGCCAGGTCGTCCGTCCACCTCGCGGGTGGCCTTCCCACGCTGCGCTTGCCGATCCATGGTATCCACTCTAGAACTTTCCGACTCCATCGGCCATCAGTTCTTCGACCTATGTGCCCTGCCCATTGCCACTTCAGCTTGCTGAACCGTTGAGCTATGTCGGTGATCTATGTACATACGTCTGCGGATCTCCTTATTTCTGATTCGATCACGATTACTATTACTATGTCTGATTACCATGTCTGTATCTACGTTATCTGTGCCACTGCATAGAAATAAATTAGTTCGGAAATCAGGCATAGGAAGTATTCTATTAAAAAGGACTCTAGCACATTTCTGATGGAAAGGCTACACCTATACAGGGTGTTTTTTTATGGCCACCTTTAACGAAGGGTACGTATTCTATACATGAAATAAAGTAAGTTTATGCCAAAAAAATGCTGGGATTTTTTTTTTTTGAAAAAAAAATTTAAATTCCTTGATTGTGCGAAATTTATAGTGTCTAGTGTTTATGTTAGTTTTTTTATAGACAGATATTAATTATTTTTCGTGAAAAAATCCTGCTACGCGCATCTATGTGCATTTATGCAGAAAAACGCAGTCTATTTACTCAACTTTGGACCCTAATATTTTGGAAACCAGACACTTCCCAGAGGGCTTAGTGCGAGTTTTGGCTTCGAACTAGATCGCGTAAACGTAAACAGTTTAACCAATCACGTAGCGCCGTTGTTCTCACTTTTATGACTTCACATTACAACGCCTTAATATGATTGGTTAGCTGCTTTACGTTAACGCGAACGAGATCGAAGTGAAAACTCACACTAAGCCCTCTGGTATGCTTCCATGGAGAAAAATGATCGTGATGATGAGGAGATTCCGTAGTTTTCGGGAACGTTGACGACCAAAAATCAGCCTGTATACATAAATAGACAAATTAAGACAGTTTCTTTAGATTGCATTACTATACATTACAGTAATAGAATCTAAGTGTCAAGGACTGGAATTGTGAGGCACCGAAAAGTCTAGTGGTGCATTGAAACTGTTAGTAGTACATCTTATTCTTCTATGATAATACGTCCTCAGATTTTTTTTTACCTTTGTATGCTGTAAAATCTTTAAAATTAATCACAACATCATACTATGAAATGGAATGACAGCTGCGCCAATAGTTCTCAAACGTCAAAAACAAAATGGCGTCAATTTCACAGTACAGCTGATGTCTCGAGTAGCGTGTAATGTTATTACACAGGCGAAAAGGCGATGATAATCGATTTTGAGAGCTCAACTATCGATTACTTGGGTTAACTAGACATTTCGTGGTGTCAAAATCAGAGCAGCAAAGTATCTATATTTTTATTTTTATTTTCAATTTGTTTTTGCTTCATTGCACTACCTACACATTCTCGCCAGAAATAGTGGTTAACTGGTAGAGAATGCTACATAGCATTAAGTTCGCCCATGTACAAACTGTTTAAATGTGCAATAAAGAATTTTATTATTATTATTATTATGGGCATGATATCATGGGTCCTATGAATGATGAATCAACGCACAGTCTACGGCCAATTTTAATATGTACCAGAGACCATAAAGATCCTCGGATTTTTTGCTATTCCAAATTTGAAATTTAGTATGAAAACTACAAACAAAAACAAATCGAACATTTTCTTATTCTTTATTGTACACAGTAAAGTTTCACAAATAAAGTTTAAAACAAGAAACATGTACAAAGGCGTGTTTACCTTTTAGAGAGATTTCTTCCAGCAAACCAATCGTGAAGGAGAAAATATAAACATTAAAGGCAGATAGGTATTCTTAAATATACAAAAAATCTCTCGAGATCAGTTATTGAAATTATACCGCTGATCGTAAAGACCTTCAACTTGGAGGTCGTGTTCTTTGTATGACGTAGGTATCCAAGTAGAAAGGATTTACCGAAATTCCCTCAGGAACGGAAATTAACGAGATTTCGCATGGTTACCCGGACGAAGTCGCGGGCGTCCACTAGTTCTCCGATAATATTTAAAATTCTTGCAATTCCTTTTTTAAATATTTTCCCATAGCATCGACTTGGCGCGAAAAATTTAAACAAAGCCATACGTGACAGTCGTTCTAATCGATATGCGTTTGTTTTGCAAATTCTATCGATAAAATATAACATTATCGATTGTTTTTGGTTTTCCCTATTACTTATGGTACTCACAGAACACTACATACTCTGTAACTTTACTTCATCAACTATACAGGATGTAACAGAAAGGGTATGTTAAGAGAAAAGCTATGTAAATAGAACATTATAGAGAACCTATTTCCAAAATTTGAGACTCGAAATCACAGGTTTATTTTTCAAAATTGTATGAACATTCTTAAGTTGATTAGAAATTCTCCATACAAGCTGCAAAATTAAACATGTGATTTCGAGTCTGAAATTTTGTAGATAGGTTCCTTTTAGTGGGCTATTTACATAGTTTCTCGCTTAATATACCCCTTTTGTTACACCCTGTATAACTATACTTTCGCATCATCATCTTCTACTAATAGTTCTACTCTCGCGTTTTATGCTCTACCTACTCATATACTACTCTTTTCTATTTTGTCTATTTCTACTCTATTTTCATTGTCTTGTTCTACTCGTATGTTGTCGCTGTCCGTGTATGTCTAATTTTCAAATAAATTCTATTTATTCTATACATATATACACACACACACTCCATTTATAATCACGAGTAACATAGTAGTCAGATGAAAGATTAGTAACAAGTTGCTAGCTCTACGTCTGAAAGAAGCCCTTTCATTAGTCAACTTTTACAACATGCACGGAAGGAGATGCAGCTTCGGAAAATTAAACAATTTTGAGAAAAAAGTACAGTAAGCGCGCTCCATCTTAGACTGCAACGGTGCTTACCATCAGGCGCTTTGTGGTCAAGCGTAGGTACCATAGATAAGGAAGGATTTAAAAATCTTCGTAACTATTCGTAGACTACTACGCTTTGCTACGAATTCTGTAGCACCCAATTATCTTAGTCGATAGTCGATTTATCTAAAAAATATCATTTTCTCCGTACAACAAACTGGCTTATAATATTTTCAATACAATATTTCTGTACTCCTAACATTCTATTTACAAACGATTAAACTTCGCCGCTTTCCGAACGCACTTACGAATGCGTTCCAAAATCGAAATTTAAAATTCTGATCGCGCAAAATGGCGGGAACTGTGAGCTTTGACAAAATTACACTTACACTTGTAACAGACTTTAGCTGTAACAAAATAAGGTTTATAATAGTACGATTTCGGTGCAAATATATTTTTTACAATTCATTTAGTGCTTTCGATAACTGTCGATCGCGTCCATGGCGGCCATAAGTAATAAATGTATTTATTTGCTAAAGGGAGCGGTTTTATTGAGGTGTTTTCATGGAAATTGCAGCGTTGCACGAATACATAAATATTGGTCGTTTGGTACATGATTTGTATTCTGAATAAAGTTATAGACTTTGGCGGGACGATTCCCGTGATTTTTGTTGTCTATTTTCATCTCAACACCTTTTTGTTTCCCTATGGATGGATATCTGGTGCCTTACATTAGCTCTACACACGTTGTCTAGAGATGAAGTTAGATCCGCAGATTATATTTTGATTCCAAATTCAAATCTTTCGATAGAATCAATACAAGGACCTTTTTCGAATGTTCAAACCAAACATCCCCGGAAGTCTTTATCCTGACACAAAAGACCTCGTACGAAAACCAAAAACTTTTTCTATCAACATTATGACATCTAAAACGGAGGGACGACGACAGCAATCTCACCAGACAGCCGCAAGGCGTGCCCTGACGTGGCATGTTGCGTCCGTCGGATTTTTTATGTTTTTTTACTGCCCCCTATATTGGACTGTGGGTAGTAATAGCAGGTCATTTGGGAACTTTGCTAGGGATTACATTTTTTACTTAATGTCGATCTGTCGGTCGATTTGTTTGGACTTTTCTGTGTAGCTACTGGATTCCACCCGAAACTGTTGCCACAGATTCTACAAACTTATTGGGATAGAGTCCGTTTCATAACTCTGTCTGATTTTGGAACTAACATTTTTTGTATGCATTGTCATAGATAATGTAATCATGCACATAGTAACTAGCGCTATCATACAAAGGATCTATTTGGTGCAACGAACCCTAGGAAAGCGTTTCCACAGCCATGCTTTAGCGGGTTCAGTTGTAAAATATCAGTGCCAAGTTGCTAGCTCATCTTCTAAGAGAATGCTCCTAAATTCTTTGTCCACTCTTACGAAATTTAGTTTTAGATATTTCTACCTTTTCTGTATTGTAATAATCAGGGCCGGCCCGCCCATACGGCGAACGAAGCAGTCGCTCCAGGCGCCAAATCCTAGAGGGCGCCTAAATGGTAAAGATATAGGTATATATTATTAGGAGCAAACAGGAGAGGCGCCATAATTGGATCTCGCTCCATTCTAAAATTTACTTCAGGCCGGCGCTGGTTATAATATCTTATTCCTCTATGATGTACCTATGTAAATATAGAGTGCCCGTTCTTGAGGAAGTTCCGTGGGAATTGCTTAGTGCTCCTTTATTTCAAAATACATTTTTCTGTACCTTCGCTGAAATTACCAATCGGCCACCAGTCATTTCCCTATGTCTGCCTTTTCATATTAGTATAGCACAGGATCTATCGAAAAAGCAGCCTTACGATGAATTGTATATTTTTGTGTGACAGAATGGGGAATACACATAGGCCATAAAGTTCTCGTATTACTTACGAAATAATTTTTAAACATCTCTAGCCGAAAGGCAGCCTTAACTCAGTATATAATATTCGCACATATAATATACACAAACTACACAACAAATGCAGGCAGGGTCACTACCTACTAGACCAATCGGCTGTTATAAATGACTTTATATAGGTAATATTTACATAAGATACATTATTTTATCAAGTTATCTGTTAAATCAAAGGTAATCTATCAATTAAAGATACCAAATCTATCAATTTATGTTGGGTTACACAATAATATTATCACATATTGATCTAGCACAGTCAAATTAATATTTATTTTACTTCACCAAGAGCTGACCAACCCTCCTTCCACAGGCAACGACTCAGAACCTGATACCGAAGATTCTCCCGACCCGACCAGCAGCAAAGCGAGGAGACGACGCACAGCCTTCACATCGGAGCAACTGCTGGAGCTGGAAAGGGAGTTCCATGCCAAAAAGTATCTTAGTCTCACGGAGAGATCGCAGATCGCGTCGGCGCTGAAGCTTAGTGAGGTCCAGGTAAGTGAAAAGATTTTATGTCGTTTTTGAAAAGAGGATTGTATTGGTGTGGTGTGGAAAAAGGTTTTATATAGTTTTAGAAAGGAGAATCCAGCTTTACTATTCGGAAGTTGAAATGTACAACTGGCGTTCGAATCTGGTTTCTAAAGAAGGTTAAAGACATGTTTAACTTAGTTAAACCTAACATGTCTCTGATCTAATAATGTAATAATATCTTTATTGTTGTTTAGGGATTTAGGTGCTGCGCCAACGGGAAATTTAAGAAGTAATGTTAAAGAGTTGTGTGTTTTCTCTTCTTTCTTCTACCGCGGGGAATTTATCGTAGGGCTTAGGTTCACAGTTCACTATAGTTCACTTTTAGGGTAAGGGCATTCTTATTGGGTAGGTCAGTTTGTCACACACGAAAATTCACTTGCCGAGACGCGAGGTCGGTACTGCGATGGTTGGACAACAACTGTCGAGGGTCTTGTGGTAGGTCAATGAAACAGCAGGTTCAGACAAAGACTGGTTATATTTTCTATTAGCTTAATCTACCCCCATAGTACAATATTGATTTATTTCAATATACCGACAACCCCCTTTTCAAAATTTTCAAAATTTATTAAATTATTTTAAAAATGTATATATTAAAAATGACATTATTTGTAAACAATAGTTTTAAATTTGTAAAATATCAATAATAAAATTTAATTCGAAATTTGTAAACAGTGATAATAAACAATGACAATAATAATATTTTTAAGTTTGTAAACCATGATATTAGCATGCATTTATCTTATATGTAGTTAATTGTAATTTATCTTACATTAGCTTTAAATAAACAAGTACATATAACCCAATTCACATATAATTACATTGAACAAAACATGCATTTAATGTAATTATGAAATTAATTTATCTAAATATTTATTAATAATTAAAACCTATTTTATTTACATTATAAAATGTGATTACGAAATTCAATTATTAACCAATTTAAATCAATTTAAAAAAAAATCTTAAATAATGTTTTATTTTATAAATTTATAATCCTATCAGACATTCACATCACAATGCACTATAGCTATAAATTAATGTTGCACTGGATAGCCCCACCGATCAGGCTGTCTCACCTCCCTGCCAAAACGCGTAACATATGGTTGATTTGTGTTTACACTAGCGGTGGTAGTAGGCAGTGGTTGAATGGTGATATCATCATAATAGTTTGAATTTAAATTACTTGTGTTGGAATTTTCATTAGGATCAATGATTAAATGTCTACGGTTCCTAATAAGTACACCACCCTGGTCTATTTTTACAGAATATGACCTTTTACCTACCAAACATTGAATTGTTCCACAAACCCATTGCTTATTTACTCTTACTTTAACTTTTTGACCTATATTTAATGAAGACAGATCCCTTGCGCCTCTGTTATAGTATTTTGCCTGTTTTTCTTGACGCTGATTTAGGGATTGTTTTATGCTTTTTATGACGTTAGGTTTAAGTAGTCTTGGCGCACAGGGTACTGTGCTCCTCAACTTACGGCTACATAACAGCTCAGATGGAGACGGCATAGAACTGGTAATGGGCGTGTTAAGGTATTCTAATAAACCTAATCTAAAATCTGTTTTATCGAAACTTGTCTTTTTCATAATGTTCTTGACTGTTTGCACTGCGCGCTCCACCTGGCCATTAGACTGTGCATACCGAGGCGATGACGTCACGTGAGTGAAGTTCCACTCACATGCAAACTTACGAAAACTGTCCGAGCGATACTCGGGCCCGTTATCAGACATTACAATATCTGGAATACCATGTCTAGTAAAAATATTTTTTAATTGATTTATGATTTCTTCCGACATTAATGAATTTAATTGAATAATATCTATGTACTTGCTGTAATAATCAATTGTAATTAAATATTTATTATTTTTATAGTGAAATATATCAGTGCCTATCTTGGACCACGCTCTGTTAGGAATGTCATGCGGGATCATTGTTTCCTTTCTGTTCTCTGGTTTGTATGTAAGACATGCTTGACATTTACTAATATAATCTTCTAATTGACTATTGATATTAGGCCAGAACATTGTTTCTCGTATTCTTAATTTACATTTTTCTAATCCTAAATGCCCAATATGTACATTTTTAAGCATCTCCAGACGTAACTCTTTAGGTATTACTACGCGATTATTTTTCCAAACTAAACCAAAGGAAACTGTTAACTCATCTCTATAATTAAAATATGATTTCACGGAATCTAAAACATTTTGTTTGTGTGTCGGCCAACCTTCTTTAATATATTTAATTAGTAATTGTAATTCAACATCGTTATGTG
The DNA here is from genome assembly GCA_014607495.2 of Carposina sasakii. Classification (NCBI taxonomy): domain Eukaryota; kingdom Metazoa; phylum Arthropoda; class Insecta; order Lepidoptera; family Carposinidae; genus Carposina; species Carposina sasakii. The sequence goes on along the minus strand of CP053176.1, from coordinate 5,924,684 downwards.
TATATTTTTGTAACTTAACAAAGTGTGTCTGTAAGTGGATTACATGCAGTGACGACACATACTTGTGCTTGCGAGTCAAAATGATCGCGAGTTTCTTTTTCACTTTTAGAAGTTATTTGTGAAGCTCGAGATAGCGCATCAGCTATATATAAATACTTACCTGGTTTGTATACTAAACTAAAATTGTATAACTGTAGCTTTAGAAACATTCTTTGTAACCTTGCAGGAGCACTTGATATTGGTTTATTTATGATATTAACAAGCGGTTTATGGTCAGTCTCAATTGTAATATCATTTTTACCATATATATAAGTATAAAATTATTCACACGCAAACACACATGCTAACAACTCTTTCTCTATTTGTGCATAATTTTGCTCAGCTTTTGTTAAAGATCTGGATGCAAAACTCACGGGAAGATTATCTTGGAGTAAACAGGCTCCTAAACCATTTTTACTTGCATCTACAGAGATTACTACCGGCTTATTAGCTACATAGTATTGTAATATTGGTACACTAGTAAGGCATTTTTTTAAATTTTCATAACATTTTTGATGAGACATGGACCAATGCCACTCAATATCTTTTTTTAGAAGCTGCCTTAATTCATATGTTTTTTCTGATAAGTTTGAAACAAACCTACCTACATAATTAACAATTCCCAGGAACCTTTCCAACTCTTTTACATTTGTGGGCACCTTCATAGTGGTAATCGGAGATGTATGGGATTTGTCAGGATATATTCCTTTATCTGTAATTATATGTCCTAAATATTTTATCTCTGTTTGTGCAAACTTACATTTATTTTTATTTAATTTTAAATTTATCTTTCTACATCGCTCTAATACTTGAAATAATCTTAGGTCGTGTTCTTCTTTTGTTTTACCATATACTAACAGGTCATCAATGAACATACATACTCCCTCAAGGTCATCAAAATGTTCGTACATTTTCTTATGAAACACTTCTGACGCCGATGTTATGCCGTAAGGTAAACGCAAAAATTTATACCTACCAAACGCTGTGTTAAATGTACATAATTTTGTACTTTCATTATGTAATTTTAACTGCCAAAATCCATTTTTCGCATCTAATGTACTAAAATATTTGGAACCCGATAAGTTGGATGTAATCTCATCTAAAGTAGGCAAGTGAAAGTGTTCCCGCTGTATCGCTTTGTTTAAATCTTTCGGATCTAAACAAATACGAAGGTCACCATTGGGTTTCCTTACAACGGTCATACTATTTACCCACTCACTGGGGCCTTCTACTTTTGCAATTATTTGTTGTTTTTCCATCTCCATTAATTTATATTTAACAGCGTCTTTAATTGCAATTGGTAATTTCCGCGGAGCATGTACCACTGGTAATACACTGTTATCTATACCTATTCTGTAAATTCCCGGCATACAACCAATTCCCTCAAAAACATCTGAATAGTCCGTTAATATTTTATTTTTTATGCCGTTTTGTTCCGTTATTGATAATGTTAATAGTATCAAATTAAGCTCTTGACAAGACTGACGACCTAAAATTGGCGGGGAATTTACATCTGCTATTAAAAATTCCAAAACATAGTCTATGTTTTTACATTTTGTTTTCAAATTACATTTACCTAATATTTTGATATCACCACCCGAATAACCACGTAATTTTACTGAAGTGCTGATTAATTCGGTTTCAGAAACACCTATATGTTTTAAATAACTACGCGGCAATACGTTTACATCCGCGCCGGTATCTAATTTAAATGCAATCTTGTAATTATTAATTAATAAATCAACACTCCAACCACAATTAGGCGTATTAAAATAATAAATTACCTGATCAGGGGAGCAATCCTCCGTTTGCATCTCAAATAAGTTACACACTCGTGCGAAATGGTTAAAATTGTTGCACTTTAAACACTTTTTCCCGTTTGCGGGACACATTTCATGACCATGTACACCGCCACACTGAACACAGTTTTGTTTATAGTTGTTATTATGAATTAAAACGTTCCTTCTGTTATAATATTCACGCTGCTGCTTAGGCGACGACGACTGGTAAACACTAGCTTGCTGATATGGCATGCGGAAACCGGTTACTGGGTACGCACGGCTCGAGCCCACTGTAGAATGTGCACCTCTGGATCGGCCGCCGCGTGCGGGATTACTTCGCTGCCATCCACCTCTTCCTGTTCGATGCACCCAATATGCAGAGGCTTCTTCAGTTTCATGTTTGGTACATACATTTTGCAGGGAATAGGCACAATGTTCGGAACACTCCTTTTTTATTGTACCTGCTTGTAGCTTAGATATTTGCGCCAAATTACAAATCTCCATAGACTTTTGTAATGTTAGGTTTGGTTCACGTAGTAAGCGTTCTCGCAATGCACTGTCCTTAATACCACAAATTAAGCGATCTCGAATCAAATCATTGCACAAGTCTTTGAATTCACAGGTGACGGCCATTTTTTGCAATTCAGCGGTGTATTTATCTATTGACTCTGATTCCTGCTGCTCACGAGTAAAAAATAAATGTCGCTGTACCGTCAAATTTTTCTTTGATGAAAAAAATGTGTCGAATTTTTTGATTATCGAGTTTAAATCCCTAAAAGATTCATTAAACTGTTCATACACTTCACGACACTGTTCGCCAATAATATGTAAAAATATATTTTGTTGTACTTTCACAGATTTACTTTCAAGTTCACATGCTTCAAAATACACCAAGAATGACTTTTTCCATTTTTCCCATTCTTGGGTTGTATTCCCAGAAGTTATATTCTGCAAGTCATTCACGTAGCAAAACGGCTGCGGTGGCTTTAACAACGTCTCCATACTTCCAGATAATTCGTAAAATCTGGTTTTTTCTTCTATTGTTAGAAATATAGATAGCACTTTTACTTTCAAATACTATTCACTACGAATTATAGAAAAAATACCGACTGCGCCATGTCGAGGGTCTTGTGGTAGGTCAATGAAACAGCAGGTTCAGACAAAGACTGGTTATATTTTCTATTAGCTTAATCTACCCCCATAGTACAATATTGATTTATTTCAATATACCGACAACAACTACTAGAGTGGCCGGGTAAAAGCACACGGGCCCTGTGTGCAAATTCAATTTGTTTATTATATATAAGTATGTAATTTATGGCAGTTGATTTTTTCTAACTAGTCCTATAACAAACGTCGTAATGGGTGGGATCTCTTACAGGATCCTTTAGTTTTAAAATTCCCTAGAAAGGCCCCTAAGCGAATTCTTAGTCAGTTTAACATTTAAGTGCCTATACCTATATGTTATAATGCACAAGAGAGATTTAGTTTCAAGCCTCGGATCAGTATATTTTTATATATGTAATGTATATCATACATAAATTATGTCATCCAGTCTCGTAATAAGCACAATTATAGGGAATATAACAAGTTTATTCGTTACAACTACTTTTTCAACATGTCTTCGTTGTTTCAGGTAAAAATATGGTTCCAAAATCGGCGCGCGAAATGGAAACGAGTCAAAGCGGGTCTAGCATCCGGCAGTCATTCAGGCAAGACAGGATCTGGTACCAAAATCGTTGTGCCAATACCAGTACACGTCAACAGATTTGCGGTTAGAACCCAACACCATCAAATGGAGAAACAAAACGGAATGCAGTATAGGCTGGAAAGAACGCAACCGTTGCCCGGAAGTTTACTCCAGTCGCAGACTTCCGCGTTCTTAAGCGCGGGAAAATTCCAGGAACGTCAAAGTCAAATTCAAGATGGCGGCGTGGCGCGCAATTCTGTTTTTGATTCTAGTTTGTCTATGGGCCACAATTTGAGGCATTTTCCGAATCAAAATAATCGGCTTAGCTAATAGATTTGTGATGATTTTATAGGGCAAGTTGCGACAAGTTTATATTAATAACTAGCGGACGCCCGCGACTCCGTCCGCCTGGACTGCAGAAAAAACAAAATGTCGAAATTATCCGGGATAAAAACATTTTTCCGGGATAAAAAGTAGCATATATGTTAAATGGGACTTGTCACAATATATTCCTGAAAACAGACAAAAATTCCAAAAATCATTCTTTTGGGTACTATTGCATTAATAAAGGTCGCCTATAATATTTTTTCTCATATATCTTCCATGTACAGACAGCGATCCGTTACATTATTATTATACAGGGTGTTTTTGTATAGAAGATATAGATTGATTGAACACAGAGGATGTTCAATCAATCCATAAGTTTGACATACCTTTAATATTTTTTAAATTTAAACTTGTCGTAAAATGCAATATTAGTGTAGGGAGTGTATAGTTTAGGGATAATTAAGTAATTTGCCTAATTTTATTTTGTAAAATATTATGATTTTAATTAATGTGTGATGATAATAAATAATATTTAAGAATTTATTTCGTACTTTTCATCATCATCATCATTTACAGCCCTGAGAAGTCCACTGTTGGTCATAGGCCTCCCCCAACAACCTCCACTCCGACCGGTCGGAAGCAGCCTGTATCCAACCGACGCCCGCAACCTTGGCCAGGTCATCCATCCACCTCGCGGGTGGCCTTCCCACGCTGCGCTTGCCGATACGTGGTATCCACTCTAGAACTTTCCGACTCCATCGGCCATCAGTTCTTCGAGCTATGTGCCCTGCCCATTGCCACTTCAGCTTGCTGGACCGTTGAGCTATGTCGGTGATCTTTGTACGTCTGCGGATCTCCTCATTTCTGATTCGATCACGCAGAGAGATCCCAAGCATAGCTCTCTCCATCGCTCGCTGTGCGATCCTGAGCTTTTTTATGAGGCACATAGTTAGAGACCACGTCTCGGCACCGTAGGTCATCACCGGCAGCACGCACTGGTTGAATACCTTCGTCTTTAAGGACTGGGGTATCTTGGACACAAATAAGCTTCGTAGTTTCCCGAACGCTGCCCAGCCGAGTTGGATTCGCCGAGTTACCTCCTTCTCAAAGTTGGACTTACCTAGTTTGACCGTCTGTCCCAGGTAAACATACTCGTCAACAACTTCAAGCATCCAGCTCCCAACCAGTACAGGAGTGGGCGGCACATGGACGTTCGACATGATCTTCGTCTTGTCCATGTTCATCTTCAGGCCCACCTGTTGGGAGACTCGATTGAGGCCATCGAGCATTGTGCTTAGATCCTTCAGCGATTCTGCCATGACCACGATGTCGTCTGCGAACCGAAGTGGAGTGAGTTCGTACTTTTTATTCACTGCTATTTCGTGGGTTCGATTCCCACTCGGGTGAAGAATTTTTTCCATTTCTTTATTAATAATTTTATAATCTAATTTTAACTAAAAGCCTTCCATTTCTTATTTATACTTATACAAACAACGTTACCAATTCAAGTAAACAAGTTTTTAATAAAATGTACGATAAGTACAAAGAACTAAAATTTAAGAACCTTTCGTTTCTTAATTCTACACAAACGTTACCAATTCATGGAAATTAATTAATTAAAAAGAAAATGCCAAAAAACTAACTTAGTTTAGCGGTAGATGATCGACACGATGTTTACGTACCTACCTATCTTGCAAAATTAAAAGTACAAGCAATGCGATAGCGAAAATTGTAGTAAGTACGTATGTATTTACAATATTCACATTTAAATGGCAAGTCAGCGATATTGTTCTTTGCCTTAAGCCGGCCCTGTATTACCTAACTAGCAAAAGCAAAGCGATAGCGAAAATTGTACTTACAAAAATCGCTGATTGCTTGTCAAATTCGTATTATGTAAAATGAATTTTAAAAGAACTTTGAAGTTTCAAGGCGAATATTGTACAATTTTCGCTACCGCTTTGCTTCGGCTTTGCTATTGCTTTTACGTAATCAGGGGGCCGATTCAATTGAGGTACACGGGCAGTCTAGCCCCTGATGAAGGATGTAACCAAAGGGCAAAGAATAAGTACGTCCTTAGTCAAACTCTTGCGACATGCACGGAAGATGCAGCTCATGTGTTCCAGAGAAGCCCTGCATCAGGACAGGAGTGGAAAAAACCGTCCTATCCAGAATGCGAACCAGTAACCACGGTGATCCCTCCAATAACATTGAAAAGTAAGTACTTATTATAAAACTAGTGGACGCCCGCGACTCCGACCGCGTGGACTACAGAAAAAACAAAATGTCGAAATTATTCGGGATAAAAACATTTTCCCGGGATGAAAAGTAGCATATATGTTAAGTGAGACATTCCTGGAAACTGCATCGAAACGGTTCAGCCATTTTTGAGATTAGCGCGCACAAACGCACAGACAAACCGAGGAACAGACAAGAAATCCAAAAATCATTGGGTACTATTGCGTTGATAAAGGTCTCCTATAAGTAATATTTTTTCTCATATATCTTCCATGTACAGACAGCGACCCGTTACATATTTATTATATGTATAGATACAGATTAACTAGCGTCCGCCCGAGACATCGCCCGTGTTTCGGCCGTCTGAACTTTCTAGTCTTGTGTTATTCTGACGTATAAGCTACATCATCTAAATCTCTTTCGGTAGTTCATGCGTAAAAGAGTAGCGAACATCCAAACATTCATCCTAATTTGCAGCATTTTTTAAAATATAATATTAGGTGGAAACTAAATTAAGCCGGCGGAAAAGAGAAAGTAAGTATTCTCGTCACTGAATTTTTAAAAGCCCATCTATCTCACTATGATAAGCGTGGCTACCCTATTTTGGAAATACTACCATATATTTATGTATGTATGTACGAAAGAATGGTAATAAAATTCACATTAAATCCACCTCAAAATTAATCATTACCACATTTTTGGCAGTTTTTCGCATTAATACAGAAAATGTTGTTTCTTTACAATTATCATGATTTATAGTCACCCTAATTCTATAAAGCGTAACTTCCAATGGGCGTGTCGCACTAACTTTTATTTTCACAAGCATTTAGAAAACATTACTGTAATAGACCTTCTCCTACGTCAAACTCTAGCTTATACCTATCGATATACAGAACAAAATCGCTTAGCAAAATTGGGCTATTATTTCTAACCTATTCACACTGATCGGCGATAACGTTCGAAGGATTTTCAGCCCTAGGTGAACGTATTAGAGTTTAGATTAGATTGTTCATTATTACAATGGTTTATCAGAAGTTAGTTTGTGATAAGGGACTCTATTTTGCTATGGATTTAAGGTAGGTTTTTGTTTGTTAGTGAGGACTGTCAAAAGCACAGCACTTTGCCCTTTGACATCACTAACAATGAGATGAAAGATCGTGAAATTTATAAAAGTTGACTTCTGTTGTGTAGGGTGAATATAGATTGGGATTAGGTTTATGTTTCTTTCCGAATATTGCTTCTCTGTAGGCTGTAATATTTTTCGGATATGAATTATAAAGAAATTACCAAATGATATACTGGTGTAATTTTTTTTATATATATATTCACACACTACACAACACATTAACCTAGTCCCACAGTAAGATCCCTAAGGTCTTGTGTCGTGGGTACTAAGCAATGGTATATAAATACATAGATAAGTATAGAAACATCCATGACTCGGAAACAAACATTGAAATTCATCATATCAATGTTTGCACCTACCGGGATTCGAACCCAGGACCTATGGCGTTGCAGGCAGGGTCACTGCCTACTAGACCAGTCGACCGTGAATATGTACACTAACTCAGTAAAGTATAAAGGTTTAGACAGAGTAACATTACTCGATCGATAGGGGTTCTTTATTGAAATTATTGAAGTCATGGTGTAGAATGTAACAAAAGGGTTAAGTAAGTATCCTTATACGCTATAGTTCACTATAAAAAACCTATCCCTAAAACAGACTTTAAATGTTTTTTTTTTCCAGATAGTATGGAGAAATTCCTAAACTACTCATAGCCTTCATGCATACAATCTAAAATTAACATGTAACATTTCTCAAATTACATAGCTTTTCGATAAACAAACCCCTTTTAATACATCTTTATATCAGTCAGTATATCTCTCAGCAGAAACAAAGATACATACTTACATATACATACAAAATGGAACAGCCAGAACTACTCCAGATCGCTAAAGAAATCCTACAGCCTCGTCTAGCAATCAGTGTCATATTGCTAGCTGATCGCCTGAAAAACACCTCTGAGTTTCTTAGTCGACTCTTGCGACATGCACGGAAGGAGATGCAGCTGAAATATATTATTTGTAGCACGGTACAGTATCATAAATATCAAATCCTTACTTAATATAATAAATGCTAAAGTAACTCTGTCTGTCTCGTCGTCTTCAGCCTACTGCAGTCCACTGCTGGACGTAGGCCTCCCCCAGGGCACGCCACAAGGCCAATGCCACAGGGGTTTTGCCCATAGACACCACGCTGGGCAGGCGGGTTGGTGACCGATGGGTTGGTGGCGGGTTCTGTCTCGTAAAATACCAAAACTACTGACCCGATTTAAATGATATTTTGTACACAGATAGTCTAGAGTCTGAGAAAGGACATAGACTACTTTTCATACCGGATAATTTTGACATTTTGTATATCCTGTAGTCTACACGGATGCACACTACTCGTTCCTAAATATAAAGATCGTAATGCATACACATGGGGAACCATAGACAAAAATCCAAAAGTGGCAGATGTGAGCAAAATGGCAAATTATCCAAATAGTAATCTATGGGCGTGGCTGTCTGACAGGCCATGTTATAACGCGTTTCACTAAAAGTAAACCGTTCTTTTGGATGATGGCGCTAGTTACTATGGGTATGGCTACATTTATCCGTGTCACTGCATACAAAAAATGTTAGTACCGAAATCAGAGATAGGAGTTATTCAATTAAATGTATTTTATGAAATGGGCGCGTTGGGCGTGATGAGCAGTTACGGGTATGAAAGCATTTTTTTTTTATTATAACACCACGGTTTTATTTGGTATAGTAATTGGTTATAGATCCTGATAATTTGCTATTTTATTTGCAACGTACAATATTAGGGGATTGACGGATTTTCTGACAAAATAAATAAGAATATTTTTGCATCGATAATTTTGTTAAATATGGAGGGAAAATATTTACGTACTAGAATCCGTTTCAGAGAATAAGTCCTGTGTCTGCACCGGTATGATGCATTTGGTGAGAGCGAGATGTCTCACTTTTAAACGTCAAATCCACAGAGCTATTAATAACTAGATAAACCAAATGTATGTACTTTGCATGTAAAAATAGACTTATGAATTAGAATAGATACTCGTTCTCAAGCCAGGACTGAGTGAATTAGGGTTGATAGAAGTGGTTTGCAATCCCTTTTTACACACCAAGTAGAAACACTTGCCTTGTCTAGTTATTACTTAACTCTGTGGATTTGACGTTTAAAAGTGAGACATCTCGCTCTCACCAAATTCACCATACACGTGCTGGTTTCGGAAATAACATTTTTTTCTACGCAGTAACCACAGATAATGTAGTACACATGGTACCTACGTAACTAATATCCTTCTTCAAAGGAACTATTTGACGTTTCAAATAGTTCCTTTGAAGAATGATGTTAGTTACGTACTCTAGAATCATAGCTTAAGCGTCATACGTCATTTTAAATCTCCACGGAACTAGAACCACGCCGGGTGGCCCAAACAACAATAGGATCAATTCTCAGCCCCAGGGGGCGTGGAGGTCGTTCGTCACATTAGAACTTAAAAGGAACTATAGAATGGCGCTAGTGTCCACATATAAGCTAAAAACATACATGGGATATAACTAGTTTTGTGAAAGTTCGTGTGATTTGTTTTTTTTCGGGCGCGAAATCTGCTTAATTTTATAGTGAGTGTGTAGTGCTATGGTTTTAATTGTTATTTTCGCGGGTGAGTAAATTTATTTTGGGGTGGTGAACGTTGATTGACGTATTAGCTTTTTAGAAATGAGCAATTTTCGATTTGATTGCGTGTTCTGTAGTTATTTTTGACACGAGTCACACTTCAATGTGTGATAGATACTTCGCAGAGGTATTTTTTCTCCCGTGCTGATGATTCTGGGCAGTAAAGCTTCAGCTGTATCTCCTTTCGTGAGTGTCGTAGTAAAGAGCAGAAAGAGAAAGCTTTTCCCTAAATAACCACATAATCTGCTTTCTTTTTTTCACAGATACAAAAAGAGAGGTCGTTGATAGACTTTGTTTTAAATTCACTATGGGTGCGCCCACCACCGGGCCCTACACATTCCACTGACCCTCGGATCTGATAACTCATAATTGCGACAACAGGCACTTGCACTAACTACAATCGCCATGAGAAACCTTAAAACTCGTAAATTTTTGCATGCCATTGTCGGCAAAATAAGAGACTCTAAAGCAAACTAACATCAACTTGAATGTTTGAACTTCCGAATTGTAACGCCTAATACAATTTCATTTTTGTTTTAAAAATTAATCCGAAAGATTCGGGATTCGGTTTTCAAACATACTAACCTACATAAAAACGTTGTTATATTGTTCCCAAAAACAGCCAGAACAGCAAAATCATAGAGGAGATCCCATCGTCACGTTTAGCATGGCAGAGACAGATGTAAATTAGTGACAAGTTACCAGTTCATCACCTGCGAGAATGCTCGACTTCCTTAGTCGACTCTTACGACATGCACGGAAGGAGATGCAGCTGATGTATTCTAGTGAAGCCCCGCATCAGCACAGGATTATAAAGCACTTTGTGATTAATTTTCGAAAACCTCAATTACAACCCCTATTCAATGGATAACAGTCGCCATTAAAACGTCAACTAGTGCATTAAACAGTTAATGTCGCTTCATCCCTTCATTCATCCCCTAACAGGAAGGCTGTGGATTTGCAAGCCATTTTGTATTTACCCCATTACGGGTGCAGACGAGCGTGTTTTACTAACGTTTAGTTTTAGACCAACGTTGGATTAACTGAGCTTTGGCTAGTTCCTAATGTTCGAATACCTAACCTATGTTATTTAAAACTACTAAACGAATTTTAATGCGGTTTTTTAAATAGATAGAGTGTCTAACTCAATTTGAGGGTAAAATAAATAATTATCTGCTGATTCATCATTTCAGCCCTGAGAAGTCCACTGCTGGACATAGGCCTCGCCCGAGGGGGGGTTTGGACCGTAACCCGCCACGCTGGTCCAATGCGGCGCCAACGCGGGTTGGCGGGTGGCCAGAGCCTCGTCGTTATTCTGCAGGGTGCACCGAGAGCAGGTGAGGATGGCTACTGATTACTAACTAATAATTTAGTAACTAGCGACCGATCCAGGCTTTGTACGGATCTAACGCTGATTCGAAATTCCCCTTTACGCAGACGAAGTCGTGGGCGACTGGCTAGTAACAACACAAGAGTCCGTTTTATAAAGAGTGATTTTTAGTCGTCAACGTTCCCGAAAACTACGGAATCTCCTCATCATCACGATCATTTTTCTCCATGGAAGCATACCTGGGAAGTGTCTGGTTTCCAAAATATTAGAGTACAAAGTTGAGTAAATAGACTGCGTTTTTCTGCATAAATGCACATTGACGCGTGTAGCCAGATTTTTAACGAGAAATAATTATTATCTGTCTATGAAAAAACTAGCATAAACACTGGACACTATAAATTTCGCCCGCTTTTTTTTGCATAAACTTACTTTATTTGATGTATAGAGCGAGCACGTACCCTTCGTTAAGGGATGCAATGAAAAAACACCCTGTATAATAATTCCTACGCCTGATGTTGGAAATGTAACTAGCATCATCTATTTGGTAAAACGCACTCAAAATTGCACTATCCTGACTGAGCCTCACCGATAATAATTGACCCGGTGGCTTAGTGGTTATAGCGGCTGGCACGGTTTGCAGTGATCGTGGGTTCGATTACCGCTCGGGTGAAGAATTTTTTCCATTTTCTTTATTAATAATTTTATAATAATCTGCATGTCAGATGTTTGTTACACTTTCATTTACATAACTAGTTTTCTGCATGCTTATTAAGACCAAAACTAAATGTATAATCTCAGAGTGTATAATAATAGAATTGTCCGCGCAGGGAGAAAATGCTTATTACATTAGTTTGAGACACCGTTCCTTGCTCATGTTAAGGTTATTTTTGTAGTTCTAACAGCCGATTTCTCCAAAGGTCAGGTAGCCTATTTGAAGAATAAACTTAATGCTGTCTTTATCATGATCAAGTTTTAGTGAAAGACAGCATCAACTTTATTCTTCTAACAGGCTATCTGACGTTTGGAAAAATCGGCCCTAATAAATCCGCTCGTCTACCCATCCTTAAACACTGATCCGCCATTACGCTGGGTATTTGCAAATCTTCGTGTCGTTTTAAATCTATTCTCGTGTTGTATTTGTAATTCTAATGTGCCGACGTTAGGGTGGTTTTAGGGATGTTAGTTATCGATCAAAAATTTATCGATAAGTCTGAGGAAATTGAAGGAGATGACGATGGAACTGTAACGAAGATAAGGTTTATTACAAATCAAGCCTGAAACTAATACAACAAATGCGTAGATTTCGATTAGTTCTAATTTCAAAATTATTAAAACATGTGTCAAGAAGTAGAGTCGCTGCGCTAGTAGCATGACCTGCGACACGCGATATGATAAACCGATTTATTAATACTTAGCCTATCAAAATACGATAAATATAGGGCGCCCGCTCAACGCAGTTTTGGCACTAATACGCCTTAAAAGTGAAAATCTCATAAGGGTCTTTTATTTTTATTTTCTTTATTTAGGAAACCAAACAGCATTACAGGATAATAAAGAAAAAACCTTGTGCTGTATTTTGTACAGCATCCTTCATGTTAATTTATTCATGCGCCTATGTTATAATGCATTTCCGAAGTTTTTACTGTAAGGCTATGTCGATATGTAAAATGGATGAAATTTAAATAAAGCATCCTACGTCAATCTACGAGTAAACCTACATTAGATTTTTAGATTGCAGTCTAATGGTATCTCTACCCTTATGCTCCAGTGAGAATGCCAACGTTTTTATCGATATAAATATCGAAAAACAAATGCCCATCTCTACGCCGGAAGTGGTGCAGTATGCGTGAAATTCATACCCCTGTCGAGTACGGCATAATAACAGGCTTTAGCCATCTCTGTTATATGCATATGGGTGGAAAGGGTGGAAACATATTCAGGATCTTTACAAGACTGTAAGCTTATAAGATTTGTATTACATTATGGTCGATTCCGGCAGTCACACTTAAACCTAAACGTAAATTTAGTCCTATCTATCCTTTTCTCTCTCAGACATTTATGTTAAGAACGAAGAGTGATAGACCTGACTAAGATTAGGTTTAGGTTTAAGTGTGACTGCCGGAATCGACCCTATTATGTACTTAAAACACTCTACTAAGGCTTCCCCAGAGCACGCCACAAGGCTACTGCTAATGGGGGTGACCGCAGTGTGATTTTCGGACTATGTTGTCAACTCGGGAAGCGCTGCTGTCCACCTCCCGGGAAACCTTAATCGCCTTTTACGATACCCACTGGTAGACAGCATACAAAACACTACAGACTGTAATGCAAGGTAAACATTTCAACCCTGTCAAGTTTGTTTTTTTTCTTACACAGGAGTAACAGAACTGACCGATTTTTTAAATGTTTTAGTAATTATAATTTTGTGAGGTTGTTTAATAAATTTAATATTTGCAAAGCACATATTTTAGTTTGCAAGTCTCTCGGTATTCTACAGGTTACATTTCGGGGAGTGTGCGTTGGGACTTTACGACCTAATTCCCCCAGCACCCTTCTACCACCGGACGACTAGGGAAACGTCAAGGCGACACCGGTTCACAGTTGAAGTGCCGAAAACTCGTACTAAGCGTTTTGCTTCTACATTCATAATGCGAACGGCCAAGCTGTGGAACTCCCTGCCTGAATCCCTGTTCCCCATTGCGGCCTTCAAGTCGAGAGTGAACCGGCTTCTTTTAGGCAAGCGCGCTCCATCTTAGACTGCAACGGTGCTTACCATCAGGCGCGTTGTGGTCAAGCGTAAGCCTATTTAATATTTAAAAAATGTACCTATGTCTGTAATCTAATAATGAAATAAGTAAGTGTCTTCATTGTCCTTACTATATTTTGAGCAAATAAAGAGCAAGTTTCAAGGTCTCAGACTTAGACAGTGCCTTAATCCGTCAGACATTCAGGGGAACAATGCATTTTCTTATGTACTTATAGGTAGATAATAAAGCATATATACGTGTGTTTTATTATAGCACCATTGTCCTTTTTTATGCCACAACGATGCTATGGCGCCTCGGAAGCGTTCCATTTTTTTCCAAAAGATGAATTATTAACAAGTTATTGTCACGTTTTTTTGTGAATCCGCCGGATTTGGGGATTCTCGTGTCGACAGTGGCGCCATGGGATTACGTGGATTGGGTTCAAATGATCCGATCAAATAAGATCTCTTTGATTTAAAACGTCAAGGGTTGACATTTTATGCAAATGAGTCCTGATGCGGGGCTTCGCTAGAATACGTCAGCTGCATCTCCTTTCGGGCGTGTTGCAAGAGTCGACTGAGGAATTCAGGCGTTCTCTCAGGCTATGCAGCTAGCAATTTGTCATATTTAACATCTGTACCCTCTATACTAAACGTGGCTATGGAATTCTTCGTAATCCAGCATGGAACACAGACGTGTCTATGTATATGTATGGTGTCTATATACTCCTAGGTATTTTCTTCTTTTTCAGCCTATTGCAGTCCACTGCTATCCACATAGGCCTCCCCCAGGGCACGCCAAAACTGCTACAGGCGGGTTTTGCTTATAGTGACCACGCTGGGCAGGCAGGTTGGTGACCGCAGTATGATTTTCGGACTATGTTGTCAGTACGGGAGGCGCTGCTGCCCGCCTCCCGGAAACCCTTAATCGCCTCGTACGATACCCACGGGCAGGCAGGGGTGGTACAAACTCTACTCTGCCGGCACCAAGCGGCTGAGTATCTACGGCATACAAAAGTGCACGATAAAGCGGCATTGAACAAAGAAAATAAAAAAGAACCAGTAAAGTCTACTACGACGTTCCATGCATGGCCTATGAGCGGCTCCCTTATTGAAACGCTCGGGAAATTATATATTACTTATTGATAATTACGTGGCTTGAATTATGCAGTCAACGATTAATTTTATGTTTACGAATTGACAGGTAAAATGTGTATAAAAATACTGAGAAGCGGCACTTTGGTTTATTTGTGCAGTGCATCTGAACACGTACGCTTTTTACGAAGTTTGTGTTCGTTGAAATCGCTTCCGAAGTTCTTGAACAATAAAAGCTCCTACTATTGCTAATATATCAGTGGTAGCTAAAGATTCCTGCAAGCCTAGTATGACCTGCTAAACACGATATGATAAACCGATTTATCGACATTAAGCCTGACAAAATACGATAAATATAGCCGCATCTCGCCTGGTTGAATAATGTATACCTAGAGACGATACGATATCCAAGATGCGTGGTCATGCTAGCAGGGGCTAAGTATGATTCCGGACTTTCGACATTTTTAACGAACAAGACACTCTGATGAAGACGCTCTTGTGTCGTAAGTAGGTATCTAACTAAGTAGGTAAGACAGCCAGGCAAATATTGATATGCTGACTTCAGACTAAGATTCTGAAGTAAAATAACTGGAAATTATAATGGAAATCTGCAATCAAAATATTGTGGATAACCAAATATAAAATAAGCAGAGTAGAGAGAAGTAGGTAAGTAGAAACCATTTAAAAACTACTTACGTCTTACTCAAGATGATGGTATTTCTGCACAAATTCAGCATTTGCCTGGCCATCACTTACAGAGTGTAAGTGGTCCTAGGGCCTAGGAGATACATAGTTCCTAAATCCGCATTACCAGACAGCCATCATAGAATAAACGGGTAGCCCAAACAATAAATAACTAATTTTACGACCCACGAACTAATTTTATTAAAATCACCTGACACCTGTAAACAATAAAAATAAAACGTATTTCGAAAAGGTTGGTCGAGGCATCTCATGACCAGAGGGCTGGCTCATTTTTGGACAGCGAGTAAGCCTCGCTATCCAGCGGGGCAACGCTGCCAGCATTTTGGGCACATTGCCAGCGGTGGAGGACTTGCAAGGAGTCTTCTATTTGTAATTTTTTTTTTTTGTAGCTCTAGTTTTTTTTTTTTACGAAAACGTAAATTAAATTATCGAAATTTTATTATCGCCGTTTCCCGTACGTGTTTTTAATTTTATTCCTTTGATTAACCATTCATCACTAGAATACATCAGCTGCATCTCCTTCCGTGCATGTCGTAAGAGTCGACTAGTGAACTCACTCAGAGGCGTTCTCTCAGGCGATGATCTAGCAACTGACCAATGCACGTTCACCATCCTCTCAAATCAACCAATCATGTAGTGCCGTTGTTCTCACTTTTACTACATGACATCATCACGTGATAATGTGATTGGTTGGCTGCTTTACGTTAACGCGATCGAGTTCGTAGTGAAAACTTACACTAAGCCATCTGATCATTTTACTGCCCCGCTATATCTCATAGAGTTTGCTTGCGAGTCGTTGCAACATGTTTGCTCCAATACGAGTAAGAATCCTTGACTTCGCGAGTTCATCCAATCAAATCTATTAGAGAATGATACAACGATGAACGTCAACGCGAAATAATGTTACATGTCTAAGCACTCACAAGAAATTATAGTGTTTTTCATTGTGCCCGACACAATTAAATTCATTGTTTTAAGACTACTATTAAGTTTTTCTTTTTGATTACCTATAATTGTTTTCAAAGTTTTGCAATAACTACTCATTATTAATCTTGATTGTAAATATGTTTTTATTATCATCATCATCATCTGTCTATAGTAATCCACTGCTGGACGTAGGCCTCTCCCAGCACCGGTATGAAGAATTTCGTAAGAGCGAGATGTCTCACTTTTAAATATTGTCTCAAATTTCAAATTCACAGAGCTAAGTTATAACTAGATAAACTAAGTGTATGTACTTTGCATGTAAAAAATAGACTTAAGAATTAGAATAGACACTCGTTCTCGGGCTGAAGGCTGAAGAGCCTCAAGGAATTAGGGCTGATAGAAGTAGTTTGCAATCGCTTTTTACGCACCAAGTAGACACACTTGCCTTGTCTAGTTAGCTCTGTGGGTTTGACGTTTAAAAGTAAGACATCTCGCTCTCACCAAATTCATCATACGGGTGCAGATCACACCATCGATCTCCCGTTTTCACCATCCAGTTACAGTCACTATCCAGCCGCCCTCTTCAAGTCATCGGTCCATCTGGCCGGAAGCCATCCAAAGCTACACTATGTTTGTAAATAGAATCGTTATTGCGACATTTTTAAATTGTATCCATTTGCCGTTTAATTTAACTTTTTTTTTTTTAATATTCACACACTACACAACACATTAACCTAGTCCCACATTAAGATCCCTAAGGTCTTGTGTCGTGGGTACTAAGCAACGGTATATAAATACATAGATAAGTATAGAAACATCCATGACTCGGAAACAAACATCGATATTCATCATATCAATGTTTGCACCTACCGGGATTCGAACCCAGGACCTATGGCGTCGCAGGCAGGGTCACTACCTACTAGACCAATCGGCCGTCAACTTTTAAAGAGGATAGATAACTGTAATAGCGACATTTTAAAATGTAACCATTTGCCGACCCATAGGCGACGTCACGATGCGTCATACGCATGACGCAGCGGTGACATCAAGGATATACACTCTATATGCAATGCATTCTAATTGAATTGCAATTGTTTTTAATTGATTTGCCTTTAGTACGTCACGTACCGCGGCATTTTTGATGCGCCGACAAATAAGACGTTATTATTTCTTTGAATTAGATATAGATAGATAGGTTGAAATGGTCGTGCGTTAATCCAGTCAGTTACTATCGTAACCATTCGAAATTTCAAATTTCCATCTAGTCTATGAGTCGGCAGATCCGAGGGTCAGGCCCGGTGGTGGACGAGCCCTCGATGTAAATCTTTAATTTTGTAAAAGTACCTAAGTACTTATACAGGTCGATTTTTGGTCGTCAACGTTCCCGAAAACTACGGAATCTCCTCATCATCACGATCATTTTTCTCTATGGAAGCATGCCAAGTGTCTGGTTTCCAAAATATTAGGGTCCAAAGTTGAGTAAATAGACTGCATTTTTCTGCATAAACGCACATAGACTATATCTGTATAAAACTGCATAAACACTGGGCACTATAAATTTCGCCCGATCAAGAAATTTAAAAAAAAATCTAAAAATTTACATCGGTTCATAGAATTTTTTAGAACTTACTTTATTTGGGTGAATTTCCCAGGTACGTTTTTAGCGCGGCGAGGATGAAAATCGTAGCGGAAAGTACAAAATACATATTTAATACATTTTTTTCATAAAGTTCAGACAGTGATCTAGACTAACGTTTAAAACTTAAGACCAAAATCTATTTATTTAAGCATTAAAAAAATTATCAAAGGCTCTAAATCTAATTGCGGTGATATGTCCCCACTTCATTTGCTAAAATAAATTTGGCTGTTTCAATTTTCGGGTGAATTAATTTAACAGAATACATTCATATTTTAAAATAAAAATACATGAAATAACACTATTATTTAGACCATGAGCAGTAATTTAACTTAACCCGGTAGTACCTGTAACAGCTTTTTAAAAATGTCCCGCGGAAAAAGTCAATAACGCTGGCGCATTTTGAACATTAGCTTAATGTATAGAGTACGTACCCTTCGTTAAGGGTGGCAACGATTAACATCCTGTATACTCATATCAGCCAGGTAACAACCAAATGCTATACAGGGTGTAACAGAAAGGGTATGTTAAGCGAAAAGCTGTATAAATAGCCCACTATAGAGAACCTATTTCCAAAATTTGAAACACGAAATCACATTTTTATTTTTCAAGATTGTATGAAAATTCCTGAGATATTTAAAAATTCTCCATACTATCGGGAAAAATAAACATGTGATTTCGGATCTCAAATTTTGTGGATAGGTTCTTTATAGTGGGCTATTTACATAGCTTTTCGCTTAACATACCCTTTTTTGTTACATCATGTAAAGAACAGCGTAATTTGTTATATAATCCAGCCAGACAATCGCCATAATTCTTGTTATGCCAACCAACATACATATGATAAGAAAAAGATCCATATCTCTTCCGAAAATTGATATGAGAACAATAGGTACTTAATTTTTAATAGCACCTCGCACAGGTACATTTGTCCAAGGAGTTCTATAATGTTTTAATAATTGAACGTAGGCAACGGGACTTTACCATAGAGCCAATAGATTTTGGTGCCAAGCGCGTGCCTTCACGGCTAGCTTAATTTATTGTTGTACTGTTTACAAAAAAAGGTTGGACTGGCGTAATTTGTAAGTACCTCCATATAAAAAATGATCATTTAACAAAAGGTAGGTAGATAGTTTTTGAAATAGGGTAGCCAGAGCTGCAGGATCACAAAAAAGTTCCCACAGGCACGTACCGTTGCGGGACCGTTGTAATTTATGAGTGAAAATAAGTTACTAGCTAGGGAATGCCCGAGTTCCTTAGTCGACTCTAACGACATGCACGGAAGGAGATGCAGCTGATGTAGATATTCTAGTAGACCCCACAAGAACACAGGTTTTTTTTAAATAAATATTAATAAGAAAATGAACATATAATCACGCCTTTATCCTTTACGGGATAGGCAGACCACTAAGGGCACCATAGGACCACATGGTGCCACTTCTGACCAATTTTGAGGGTATAGTTGAGATGTAAGTACAAGATCGGTTAGTAGTGACAGGTGGTCAGCCCATCGCCTACAAAACACCAAGACCCTCTTGTCCCTCTACTGACTTGTACAGTATGCCCGGGAAGAAAAGCAGCTATAGTATGATACGTTTTTGGAAATGAAAAAAAATTCACCCGAGATTTTTTCTTTATCTTTAATTCGAGTACAGTTTTTGCTGTCTGTATACTCGGGCGCCAGCGTCCGGTCACACTCCCATCTCGCGTGAACAAATCCTTTTATTATGTTAATGCATAGACAGTTTAGACAGGCTCTATTGTTTTTGACAAAACGGAAATTATTCGTTCCAATGACTTTATAGAGAATTATACCTTATTCTATTTAAAAGAAAAAAATACTATTAGGCACATTTTTGTTTTTTTTTTACTATTATCATAGTTCGTACTATAAATTTTCTAAAGAAACTGCAGGATCATAAAGTAGATGCCCCAGGCACGATTAGAAAAGAAAAAAATAGTTCCGAAATCAAGCATAGGTGTTAATACTACTCGTATGAAACGGACTCTACTCTTCTCCATTTCACTCCAACACCCGTATGATGAATTTGGTGGGAGCGAGATGTCTCACTTCAAATTTAAACGTCAAATTCACAGAGCTATTAGCAAAGACAATTATAATTGTCTTTGCTATTAGATAGAAATGGTTTGCAATCTCTTTTTACACACCAAGTAGAAACACTTGCATTGTCTAGTTATTACTTAGCTCTGTGGATTTGACGTTTAAAAGTGAGACATCTCGCTCTCACCAAATTCATAATACCGGTGCAGTTCTCAATGATCTATGTCTATGGTCCAGAAAGTAAACAGAGCCCATTTTACACAATAACTCCTATGCCTGATTTCGGAACTAACATTTTTCGTATGCATTAACACAGATAATGTAGTCGTGCACATAGTAACTAGCGCCATCATGCAAAGGAACTATTGATGAACATTAGCCTAAATAGGCACTTAATTGTTTGCCTTTTTCGCTGCCGCCATATTTGTAGCCTATATTGTTCTTTATTAATAAGCCATCCACTTACGTTGGGTAATTAAAATGTAAATTGATATTACATCCGGTGATAATAGAATATAAATCAATCATTTTTGTTTTTAATCTCTACATAGTGCAGTTCGTATGCTGACGGGGGGACATTAGCTGCATCTCCTTCCGTGCATGTCGTATGAGTCGATGATAGCAAATTGTCACTGTAGTAAACGAAGCTATAGGGATCTGCATGACCACGCATCGTGGATATCGTATCGTACGATATCGTATCGTCTCTATACAAAATTAAACATGACGGCTATACTTATCGTATTTTGACAGGCTAAATGTCAATATCATATCGCTTTTCGCAGGTCATACTACTTGTGCTGCAGTTGGTTACCCTATTTCGAGAACACAGCCGTGTAAATATACAGGATGTAACAAAAAGGGTATGTTAAGCAAAAAGCTATGTAAATATCCCATTATAGGCAACGCTATTTCCAAAATTTGAGACTCGAAATCGTATATTTTTTACCCGACTACGCGACGCAAAGGAGTGGTAATGTGCTTAACAGCCTATGTATATCTTTATATGTTCCTTTGAATCACTATACAGACCAAACGCCTGGGCCGATTTTTATCATTCACACGTCAATCGATTCCTCTTAGTCCGGCGAGTGTCACTGACATGACGCATGACGTTAGTGAAAATCCAATATGGCGACTACTGGACGCGATATTATGAAAATGAAAAAAAAAAGTCAACAAATTATATCAAGTGGGGTATCGTTCAATAGGTATTTAAAAATCATTATCAGTTTTCTCTCAACATTTTTCGATCTGACTGACCTAAACGGATCTACATATATCGATTTAAAGTTGCGTAACAAGCATTCTCGCATATAAGTTTTTGGACAACAGCAAGACGAAAACTTCTTGCTGCCGAGCATGATTCTTGAAGGCTGCCTATTAGTAGCTATATTAACTAAAAACCATACACATGCACTAGATTAACATCACAAGTAAACAAAATATAACTTATCACTATGAAAACATCACTTCACATCAACACATACAAGCCATCTACAAATAAATTTAGATTATCACAAGAAAATTACACCCGCTGGAAGGTTCCAGCTTTTTTCCCGCCGAATCACACAAAAAAATAAGCAACATCTTTGATTTTGGAAAGAAATCCACCTTATATACCCCAAAATAATGAGTAGCTTTGTTTTCTATCCTATGGTTTCTACCTTTCTACATTTAAAAAATTCTGTCATCGACTAATTAGATACAACGAAAATCGTTAATTGGAAGAGTAAATAATTATGATCTTGATTAGATACGAAGCGATTTAGGATAATTATTGGGAAAACATCATATTTTTATCGTGCACCCAAAACACGTCCTAGCCGCTTCACAGATTATACCTATAAATGCAATTTTTCTAGAACACCAACCTTATGACAGGAACACTCGATGAATCACAGTCTGGATTATCTATGCATTACGATGCGAATGCAAATCGCTCGATTAATAGTAGAGTCCGATTCATGTAATAATTCCCGCGCCTGATTTCGGAACTAACATTTATTGTATGCAGTTACACAGATAATGTGGACATCCACGGAGCAACTAGCGCCATCATTCAAAGGAAGTATTTGATGAAATGCGGGTCTTACGGGTAATCGATTTCGCGAAAAATAAACGGTTAGAGGATATTATGCTATTAAATACTGTCTAATGGTATACGTGATTGTTTGCACGAAAACAGCGTGGAGTTATCGATGTGTGGTCGAAAATAAATTATGCTTTTTTTAATATGCAACACAAATAACGAGAAAGAAATATTTAATTTTATCATATGTGTGTGTGTGTTAAGTAGATATGGCATATCCTTGGCTGCACTATGTAAGATGTGGCAAGAACCAAGTGGAACTATTGGACATTAGTTACTTACACTGGTTGTCCAACCACCCAAACACAGAGTAGGTAAGTGGTTTCTTTCGAAACTCGCCAACCCTTCTTGGGTATAGCTAAGTAAGTGTATCTACTATGTACGGTAGGTATATACACAATGTAACTAAGTAAGAAACATTAATAACGTTAAATATTGAATACGAAATCATAGATGCCCAAATACCTACATGCAAAAGGTACCTACAGCTATCTGCTACGCGAGATTTTTATTTTATTAATGTATGACGATTTTATTTAAAAAAAACGCGAATCGCTATGTATGGGTAAAAAGTCTGCCATTATGGGGTGAGATATCATTATACTTTGCTCATAGCAGCCTCTCGCTTCTACATTAGAAACAAACAACTTTATGAGTCCTTGGATATGCTTATTTCTCACTAGTGGACGCCCGCGACTCCGTCCGCGTGGAATACAGAAAAAAACAAAATGTCGAAATTATCCGGGATAAAAATATTTTCCCGGGACAAAAAGTAGCCTATATGTTAAATGGGATCTGTCTGCAATATATTCCTGAAAACTGCATCGAAATCGGTTTAGCCGTTTCTGAGATTAGCGTGCACAAACGCACAAACAGACAAATCTACAAACAGACAAGAATTCCAAAAATCATTGTTTTGAGTACTATTGCGTTGATAAAGGTCTCCTTTAATATTTTTTCTCATATATCTTCCATGTACCTACAGACAGCGACCCGTTACATTTTTATTATATGTATAGATAGATGAACGTATAAAGAACAACGGACAGAGTATTGTCAATATACAAAGTGAAGCATTCATACTAAGCTCGGCAACGATATTCCATGGAGTAGGGATGTGTATTGACGCGTTATCCACCCACACATACAAACCATAGTAAGCTCGGCGCCTATTGGAAAATCCGCACACATGCCCAACGCGCCGCCATTTCGGTGACAGCATTACGTCCGTTTATACGTTCATGTTATTCCTGAATACAGGGGTCTACTCTGAAATGCCGCTTCCGAATCTTTCGGTCCGATCGAAGCCCGACCGAATCGAAGCCTTTGACAGCCTTTGACCCTACAACGAAATTGCTTCAGATTCATTCATCTGAGTTCACAACTCATTCGGAACCATAGAGAATAATTCACATCGACTAATATTATAAGCTTTCTATTATCTAGGCTTATACCTTTCAAATAGAGTTCGATCGGACCGAATGAAAAAACGGCGCGACTGATCCAATCGAAGGAAGTTCGTAGTAGGAAACACCTCGATATTCGGCCGATACTTCGTTTATCGTCACTTCAGAGTAGACCTCCAGGCATATTTTACATAGCTTTATTGGACCCTTTCTTACATTTTATTAGGTGTAGACTGTCGTAAATGTCGATTTCTCTCACAAAGAGCATTACACGACATATTTTAGAACACTTGTAATGGAGTTTACGTTTATATCAAAATGGTGCGTTGGGCGAATAAAAATTATCTTTTTTGCCTTAAAAATTACATTTAGCGAAATAGAATTCTTATATTCTCAGGATGTTAATCAGGCTTGAATTAAATTTTATAGCGAAAAAAGTGGTTGGTTTTAAATACGAGTTGAACATTAGTTGGAAGTTTTAATTGTTATTGCATGAACGTATAAACAACAACGGACGTAATGCTGTCAATGCACAGATTGAAGCATCGTAATGGCGGCGCGTTGCGAATGTAAGCGTATTTTCTAGTAGGCGCAGAGCTTACTATGGTTTATATGTGAGGGTGGATAACGCGTCAATACACATCCCTACTCCATGGAATATCGTTACCGAGCTTACTGTGAATGCTTCACTCTGTGTATTGACAACACTCTGTCCGATATTCTTTATACGTTCATGTGTTATTGCAAAACCAGTTAATAGATTATTCTAAAGCACACGCCGATGAATTCGCGGGCAACAGTTAGTAAATACATACCTAGATATACTGGGTGTAAAAAGACAACTTTGTTCTTTACCTCGTATTCTTTGTAACATCACGATCATTTTTTTCTATGGAAGCAGCCCTGGGAAACCGCGGGTTTTCAAGATATTGAGGTCCAAAGTTACATGAATATCAGCATTTTTTTAAATAAATCCATCGGGAAACTGTTAACAAACATTTCTTTTAAATACACCATATTAATATTTAAAAATGTTAGTTTTGTAGATACATTCGTCAATCGAATACTTATTGCAAGCAATAAAAAGATAATTTAAAAAAAAAATATTTTTTCGTTTCCCAGGGTTGGTTCCATAGAAAAAAAATTATCGTTACGTTACAAAGAATACGAGGTATTAAAATAACAACGTTGTCTTTTTACATGTATGTATACATTGCTGTGCTCCCGAAATATAAATAACATCCTTTTTTGTTTGGTAGCGGTTTCATTTTTGGGGTGCGAACATAGAAAGTAACATATAATTAGACAATCGATAAACAAGTGTTAATGCTTTCATGTCGAATAAATGATTTTGAATTTGAAAAAAAAAAAAAATCCCTCAGCCACGTTTAGGACAGCGGAGACAGATGGTTAATACTAGTGTACCAGTGACAAGTTGCTACCTTGTCTCCTGAGATACGCCCCTGAGTTGCTCCGTCGACTCTTACGATATACACCGAAGGAAACGCAGCTGATGTATTCTAGTGAAGCCCTGCATCAGCACAAGCATAGACATAATAAATAATTTAAAGCCTCAGGTCTCGTCAACCTTTATTATTACAGAACCCCAAAACTAGACACCTCATCCAATTGTTTCCAATTCAATAAATTTGATACCTAGAACTGTTAGATAACCATTATTAGACATGTTTTACAATCATTAGGCGAGCTTATTATTCATGTCACGCTCCCCAACTTGATTCTAATGAATCCGTATTAAATCAGACAGACAGACAGGATCACAGTTGTCATACTGATCTCATCGAAATCGACTATTTATAAGCGATAAAAATATTATCTGAGTAAAGCAGCTTTAGCGTAGGTTAGCAAATGGATGGGTCGTTCGAAATAGCTTTCATCGTTCCAAAAAACTATCCCCCATTTTGTTTTTCTTCGCACACTTTCGAAGCTTGCATCTTCGACTTCGAATTTAGTTCCAAAAACAAAAATTCAAAAATGAAAATCATTTATTAGGTACCTTACCAAGGCGCAAACCAGTCAATAGAAT
Source organism: Carposina sasakii (assembly GCA_014607495.2). Classification (NCBI taxonomy): domain Eukaryota; kingdom Metazoa; phylum Arthropoda; class Insecta; order Lepidoptera; family Carposinidae; genus Carposina; species Carposina sasakii. Next base: position 5,898,818 of record CP053176.1, on the reverse strand, counting down.
ATCAACAAGGCTGTTTAAACCGACTCCGTTGCCAAACTTGTCTTGTTCTATGCTAAACGGCTAACGATACCATCATTATTGTCTATGACTCGAGCGTTCCAATTTCAAAATGCAGATTGGGATATAGATGCGGTGGAAACGCATATGCAGTAATAATGATAAAAAATATACATCGAGAAGAGATAACCTATGGGTACAAAGCAGATCTTCTGTCTTCTACAGAGTGGACTAAAAAGGATAAGTGAAATAAAAAATAATTGGTAAGTAGTACGAGGTGACTTTACCCATTTTATTTACCTACTTATTTACCTACATAAAAGAATATGACACATTAAACAAAACACAATGAGAGATTTTCTGACAGTTATTAAAAGTACTTATTAACTATAATATTTTAATGTATGTAAATGTGTATACTGTTGGCGTGTCGTCTTAACAAATAAATAAATAAAATAGTGCAAATCACCTGGATAGATAACGTAAGCGCAGCACCATTCCGAAATTCTGTTTCGTCATTGGATATGTACCTACAGGGGGAGGTAAAGGGGGGAGCAGCTAGGGAGGGTGATGCGCTCATGCCATCTATTTTTGACAGTTATTTTAAATTGTCAGAAAATCCCTCATTAAGTCAAACAAAAGACAGGTTTCGAACCAGATTGGGCCCCTTAACAATGTAACGGTGTTATTACAAAACAGGTAATTTTTTTTTTTTTTATTAAAATTAGACAATGTTTTAAAATGCCATTATATAGGTACAGCAAAATTTTATACTTATAATGTAAAATTAATGCAATGTTTAGTTTGTTTAAATACTGACTGACTAGTTAATAGTTGTAAAGTTTGTGAATGTGTATGACTTGTATCGTAATAGTCAAGTAGGCTGCTGAAGATTGAAGAGTAGGTACCTACCAGAAAAATATTTTCTAATAGCTACTCAACATCTTTCTATGTTCCCTTTAGTCAAACGACCAATATCCTAACTAGGCGGCGACGATACCAACAACAAATTGGTTCGATGACGCTGCAAAATCGACCAAATAATGATATTTACATATTGTTTTGTCACTTTCCACTTTACTATTATTAATTCTCTTTGTTTTTTTTATACAATACTCATTTAGTCAGTTCTCTATCGAATAAACAATAATCCTAACATTTTCAAATAATAATCTGACCTTTACCGCGTACGACATAAAAGCGATTTTACACCTGTTTATTTTGCAAATTCAGTTGCGTTTCAAACGTAACGCATTGCGTTTGGACCACAGATTATATCAGGATAGTGACTTTTGTTTGGAAATTTTGGCGGGATTGTCTATGCCCATTGTTTTTTTTTACAAGGCAAAGGTGAGGTGGTTCATTGAGTGTTAAAATAATCAATTTGTTCACAGTTTTTGATAAGCAATCTTATATCCGGAGAACATTTCGAGCTTTCTATTTTTTTACAAGCTAAGTACCTAGGTATTTACTTTCTAATGTAAGTAAGTAGGTACATACTTTGATGGTTGATGTACTTTGTAGGTAGTAACTGCCTCCCGCGCCATAGGTCCTGGTTTCGCATCCTGGTAGGGTGATGCCTATGATAAGATAATTTTTTTTAAAACGAAAAACCGACTTCCTCCCAAAACTTGAGCTTACTAAAGTAAAATTTTACTAAAGGGCAAATACATATTGCGTTAAGCCGTGTACGAAGTTTGGAAGGCATAATATTGTCAGATTTATATGCCAGCAAATGATTAAATAGGCCACATGACAAAAGAGAGAAATGACTAGGCTTCGAAACTTTACGTCTGACAATATAAGCAACATATAATTACACTCCTTCTTCCTGCCCTACTGCCCTATTCCCAATCATTTGGGATCGGTGCAATATGTAGGTACTCTTCTTTCATTCATCCCTATTATCCGTCATCTCGTTATTCTCATGTCTACTTCTTCCTCTATAACCATCTTACTTCGGACACGGCTTAACACAACATATAATTTCACGACTTAACACAATTATCCTTATCTTCATAAGCCTATTGCAGTCCACTACTGGACGTAGGATTTTGTTACACTATCTGTCTAAAAAATTCCACTATCTGTTTTTCAGCGGCTCCAACATCAGACCCTCGTTTCCTTTATATTATGTGTAGCTGACCAAATTTCTCTATAAAAATCTTAAAACGGCCTACTCGTGCCTATTATATTTGAGGATATCCCTAGATTCCATAGAGATTCCATCATCAGATGTTATGTTTAGCGTTTAGCGTTTTGATCACCTACATATAAAATGTAGGTGATCAAAACGCTCAGTAAAAGTATAAAAACAGACTACATGTGCCTAGAATATTTGAGGATTGCCCTCGACTTCTCCAAGATTCCATCATCAGATCCTGATGTGGTGAATATGGGACCAACTTGGAAGCATACCATGACAAACTATAAAAAAAATTGAAATCGGTTCATAAATGACGGAGTTCTGAGGTAACAAAAAAAAAACAGACCAATTGATAACCTCTCTTTTTTGAAGTCGGTTAAAAATAGAACCTCATTGGTGGTGCAAACATTGATGATGAATATCAATTTTTGTTTCCGAGTCATGGATGTTTCTATACCTTATCTATAGCTATGTATTATACAGAATGTAGAAAAAAGGAGCGCTAATATTTATAGACCTAGTGATGTGATTGCAGATCTCAAATTTTGTGGATAGATTACCCACCATCCCCAGGTCTATAAGGGATTATTAAATTTTAAACCGCCGCCATCCCCTCTGTTTATATATTAAGTAAGTTGGTATAGGTGCAGTTAAACTTATTTCCCATCATCATCTTTCTGCCTTTATGCCATCATATATGGGGTCAAAGCAACGGCTGGCTGCCTGCCTGACGCTAACCCACCTCTGGTAATAGATAAGTGACAAATTTTAGAATATAAAAATCCGTGCATGAAATAAATCCAGTGTTAGGCACAAGTGAGTGGGATCGAACCTACGCCTTCCAGTTTAACTTATATGGCGAACTTTTCTCCTTAAGATAGCTAATAAAAAAATTAATTTTCTTTCAATGCTTTCAGCGAATCAAACAAAAAGATAGATACTTAGATATAAAAAATGTTTAGTATTTAACTATTTTCATACTAATAAATCAATTTAAAAAATTACTTTATTTTATGTTAAAAACATGATTTATTGTAGCCATTCCCAAGGAGTGATCGGCATCAGTCAGCCAGCGTGTCGTTATTTATTATGAAAGATAATTCGCTTTTGCTTTGGCCTGCCATCTAGTAGTCAGTAGAATTACTAAAATTAGATAAATACGAACCATTATGATGCTGAACCCGAACCCATTTAGATCAACTTAGGTTGGTCAAAATAACGTCGTTATGCTTGGAATATTTAAGCAATTGATATTTCTATGATATTTACCAGAAATTATTGGTAGATTTCACTCGTAGAAACCATTTAGAAACATGGGTAAAATAATAATATCTTATCTTATCTTAATATATATAAATCTCCTGTCACGATGTTTGTCCGCGATGGACTCCTAAACTACTTAACCGATTTTAAATTAAATTGGCACACCGTGAGCAGTCTGGTCCAACTTGAGAGATAGGATAGCTTAGATCTTTAATTATAGTCGCAATTTTATTTTATTGCAAATTATTTGTCTATAATTAATTGACAGTCACAATTATCTGTTAACTCCAAAAGATTCTAACAGATGTCGATACTTTTCGACTGGATTGAGTAAGTAATCAATAGATGGCACTGCTATGGTAAACCGACAAACGTGTCATATAAGCTACAATTCAATTTCCACGCGGACGAAGTCGCGGGCGTCCACTAGTATAATAATATTTCATACCTCTTATATATTACCGCCATCTAGTATTGAGTAGCGATACTAAATTCTAATTATAGATTTAACCTTGTCTATGGTGGCATTTGGAGCAAATGAAGTTCAGTTTTGACAGTTGTAATGTAACATTGGTAATTTTATTTTTTTTAGATCTCCTGCATTTTGATACCAAAATATTAGTTATTTGTAAGTGGTATTACGTGAACAAGATGAAAATAAGAGCCCACGCATTTCGACAACCGTGGTATGTGGCCCGCTAGCATCGGTAAGTGAGTTCTAATAACACTAATATCAAGCGTATGTCCTTATTTTTAACTGATTAAAAAAACTGTAGTCAATTGCCTGTTAACCTTTTAACTAAAAGCGAGAGAGGCGTAATTTGACGCTGTGTCGTGTATAATTTTATTACTATTCTGTCTGGGACCGCATACATTAGCGGAATGTCTATCGCTCCGTTTGTATCTTTATATCTAGTGATCAAACTAGTCCTCCCTTATCAAATTGTATCGTTATCTAAAGTTTGGAATTCATATTTAAACCTATGATTGAGTCTAAACTGTATGATAAATATTATATTAACCATTTAAGTAGTTTATTATCACAATCGGCCAGTTTGATTGGGAGTGAACTTGAAAATTTTGTGTGATTTTCGCGTATTTCACGTTGGCGGCAAATCTCGGCCGATGCAGAGTGCATTTTTAAATCTACACGCAAAGGTCAGTGGTTTCATGTGCCAAATATTTACACAATTCAAATAAATTCATATTACATTGTTGTTAAGTTGTTGAGAGAGGTTCATAAAGTTTGCAGTTACAAACTTAAATTAGGTAAAATAGTTTTTTTTTTTTGCTATCTGTACCAACTTGAAGCAATAGGTCATACTATTCACTTAGGTACATGCAAAAGTTATAAAATCATTGCTTATATTACAAAAGATGTAATGATAGGTATATAGTAATATAGTTTTGGTACTTTGAAAGTTTAAGAATTTATAGTTCTTGAAAATTATGTATGTACTAGCAAACACTAAATCCTATTGGACCTATTCCTGATTATCTATTCCTGAGTATCTTTTCATATAAACCTCATTTTCTTATTTATGTAACAGTAAAATAAAATTTCTATATAGAATAATGTATGTAAGTACCTATACATATTATCTAAAACATGGCACATAATGGGTTTGTAAAAAAGATCATTCTTCAATAGTCATAACGATTACTAAATGTAGTGGGTTCATAGATTCAAATTAAGAACCTCCAACTCTACAAATTATACTAATGTCATTATTAATCTGATAAAAAATTATATGTATACTATAAGCTGCTCTGGGAGTAAAAAAAATGTATAATACTACAGCTGCTTCTCTTCCCGGGCATACTGTACAAGTCAGTAGAGGGACAAGAGGGTCTTGGTGTTTTGTAGGCGATGGGCTGACCACCTGTCACTACTAACCGAACGTGTACATCTCAACTATACCCTGGTCTATTATATAATTATAACTAAATTGATATTTCCATCATATTTTATATATATAACTAAAATGGTCATCAGTGGCACCATGTGTTTCTATCGGCCCTTGGTGCTCTGCCTACCCTGTAAGGGATAAAGGCGTGATTATATGTATGTATACTATACTCCTTGGATATAATACTTACATTTAAATACCACAACTAGAGATGCAAGAAAGTTTCAACTGTTTTAAACCATTCAAAGGTTCATTGTCAGTTTTCAGTTTAAAGTAATAAATTGTGAAAATGCTGTAAGGTATAATAATTTCAAAAGCTATTTGCTGTGTCTAGAACAAAATACATGTGAATTTTGCACTGATTAAGTGTTAAATAAAAGAAGCATAATTATCAAAATATTTACATACATACATACATACAATCACACCTTTATCCCTTACGGGGTAGGCAGAGCACCAAGGGCCGATAGAACCACATGGTGCCACTTCTGACCAAATTTTAGGGTATAGTTGAAATGTACAAGTTCGGTTAGTATTGACAGGTGACAGGTGTCCCTCTACTGACTTGTACAGTATGACCAGGAAGAGAAGCAGCTGTAGTATTACACATTGTGATTTTCAGACTATGTTGTAAGTACGGGAGGCGCTGCTGCCCACTTCCCGGAAACCCTTAATCTCCTCATACGATACCCTCAGGCAGGTAGGGGTGGTACAAACTCTACTCTGTGGGCACCACGCGGCTTGGGTAAAAAAAACAAATTTAATTATTTAATAAAACAGTTGTCGAGTTGCGGAAACAAGCCCGTTATACCATACCATAGACTCAAGCTATAGTTTTGAAGCCCTCTAAGATTTGTAACATTATGGTTACTGAATATCATTTTCACTATCTCAGAAATTATCTGTGAATGGATATTAATTTAAACCATAATTTTATATTGATAAGTTTGATTAAAGATTAGCACATAATAATTTGCAGTCTTGTCTAGTACTAACTAGCTGTTACCTGTGACTCTGCCTGCTTGGCAATAGCTAAATTAAAAAAACCTAAGTAAAAATAACTTTATTTTAGGATCTAACAGAAAATAGTCCTCTTGGACATGTAGGATGCTTGTACTTTTTCAAAAAATCAACCATGGTTGAAGTAAGTATAAAATTTGTTCTTATTCTTTATTGCACATACACAAAAAGAAATATATCATACAACATAAAAGAAGAGATGCATGTACAATGGCAAGCTTATCTCTACCAGAGATCTCTTCCAGCAAGCCAAGCAAGTAAAGATAAATTGTTAACAAACAGGGTAACATGTGCAATTAAACAAATTCTAAGAAACTACATAACTACATTGAGAATAAAAAGGAGAGAAACAAATGACAGCATATTCAAATGATGGACAAGTAGTGATTCTTCAGCTTTTCCCTAAATGTGCCAACAGTGCGATAATCTCTAACCGTATGGGGTAATTCATTCAAGAGCTTGACCTTAACTTAAAGTTAACTTTATTTGGTCAATACATCAATTAGTAATATGTAATTTTTTGTGGCAACTGTCCTGTTCTGATGCGGAGCTTCATTAGAATACATCAGCTGCATCTCCTTCCGTGCATGTCGTAAGAGACGACTGAGGAACTCAGGCAATGAGTAAGAAGAAACTTGCCACTGATCTTTCCCAATCCCCATAAACCTGTCCCCATTATGCTTAACGAGGCTATGGGATCTCACTTATGATAGTAGTTTGGGCCACATACAGCATTTTGGGACCACAGCCGTTGTATTTTTTTAATAGTTGAGTGATTCAAGAGGAAGGTATATAACTTTATATACGTACTAGTGGACGCCCGCGAAAATTTATATTATCCCGGGATAAAAAGTAGCCTATGTGTTAATTCAGGGTGTCAGCTAGCTCCATATCGAATTTTGTTAAAATCGCTCCAGCCGCTTTTACGTGAAAGAGTAACAAACATCCATCCATACATACTAACAAACTTTCGCCTTTATAATATTGCAACGCTGATACGAAATTCCTCTATGTGTACTAGTAGGTTAGGTTAGATATTCTATATATTATTAGTTATTCTAGATTGTTCGCGTGGTAATTACCTTTCAAGTTTAATTGTCCGCTCCATATCATTTGCTAAATGACTGACGAGAATTTTTGATAAATCATATTTGCTGAGACATGCTGATTGAGAAATCAGACATACCTACGTATCGTCTTCAGCCTATTGCAGTTCACTGCTGGCCGTAGGCCTCCCCCAGAGCACGCCACAAGACTGCCATGGGGGGGTATTTGCCCATAGTCACCCACCACGCTGGGCAGGCGGGTTGGTGACCGCAGTGTGATTTTCGGACTATGTTGTCAATACGAGAGGCGCTGCTGCCCACCTCCCGGAAACCCTTAAATCGCCTCGTACGATACCCACGGGCAGGCATGGGGTGGTACAAACTCTATTCTGCCGGCACCACATACCTACGTACATACATACAATAGTAGGTTATAGTTACTTGTAGTTTTGACGGCCGACTGGTTTAGTTGACCCTGCCTGCGACGCCATAGGTCCTGGGTTCGAATCCCGGTAGGTGCAAACATTGATATGATAAATATCGATGTTTGTTTCCTAGTCATGGATGTTTCTAAACTTATTTATGTATTTATACCTATACCGTTGCTTAGTACCCACGACACAAGACTTGTGCAGTGTGTGAATATTTATTATTATTCATAGGCAGAGTAGAATGGCACCATTCCAGGTCTGTCCGTAAGTTTAAGGGTTTCCGGGAGGTGGGCAGCAGCGCCTCCCATGTTGACTACATGGTCCGAAAATTACACTGCGGCCACCAACTCGCCTGCCCAGCGTGGTGACTATCGGCACGAACCCTCCTATAGCAGTAGCCTTGTAGCTTACGGCCAGCAATAGACTGATGTATATAGTACATATACATGGCTGCATTCTCAAATTGGAATCGCCAAAACTGCATCAAGAAGATCATGCAGAAAAGTTTAGCATAGCAGACCTGTATGTATAAGAATGATACGATCCTAGCTTACCTATCGCCTGATTGAACGTCCCTGAGTTCCTTAGTCGACTCTTACGACGTGCACGGAAGGAGATGCAGCTGATGTATTCTAGTGAAGCCCCGCATCAACACGGGGTGATATTATTAATTATTTGGAACGCGGCTTTCGAGTGTGGTGTTGTTTGTTTGTTTAGTTTATCCCGAAGGAAAGGCAAAGGGAACTAAGTCCATACAGCCATTGTCTTTATGAATTTATGATGGATGATAATGATAAATGGAAACGTCGAGAAAATCCTCAAAAATGGGTGTAAAATTAGTCAAACTCAAAATTAATTGCAGAAACAACTTACATGAGCTCATGAAGAGATCGTATTCCGACTAAAGTTTTACTTAGCTCTCCCGCATATAAAACCATGCACGCACACGCACTATATTCACATCAAGTGTGGTGTTCTGGAAAATATTTAAAATTAGAACGGTTAATTAACGTACCAAAATATCGGGTTTTTTTTTAATTTTACACAAGGATAGGCAAAGGAATAATGTTCTAGCAAATTCCGTAAAGCCATCTTTTTATCTACTAAAAGTATATCACACATGCGAACTCAGTTTTTTTCCAGTATAGTTATATTGTTTACATTACCTTTCTATATTATGTGGTTATAGTAATACTGCTTAAGCCAATACTGACCTTGAAATAACATAACTTTAAATATATCTAACTGGTTTATTTTAGAATCTGAATTAACATAATGCACTTAAAAACTAGAACTCAAATGTCTAAGGTTAAAAAGATTGGAGGAGTTTTGGAGTTAATAATAACCGCTAAGTAAAAACATCGGAGAGATGCGATAGACCATACATAGCGCAGTATGAAGCAATCACTTTGCTAATGGTAAGTAAAGACACGGACTGCAATTCAATTACAAGTCGCCTGCAAAATTGCAGTTCCGATGCAGTTGGCACGACTGCAATGAAACTGCAAGCCCACTGCACGTCAACGTGCAGTTTGATTGCAGTCATCTTGCAGTTTCATTACGGTTGTACCAACTGCATTAAAACTGCAATTTTGCAGTCGACTTGCAGTTGAATTGCAGTCCGTGTGTCCTTTACCCTAACAACTGGAAATTTCTTTATTTTCTACAAGTACATTTATATAAAATGTTTGAAATTATTAACGGATCAACGCACAATCTAGTCATAAATAATACTCGTTCCAAACCAAAACATGTTTAACTTAAACCAAAATTATTCACCAATGCAAGTCTTTAAAAACGTAAACAAAAAAAAACTAGATATGTCAGTTTCGTTACCCAAAAAGTTCTTATTTTAGAACCCGTTTTAAATCTCGCCAGACAGATTAAAACTAAAATATCGATAGATAAAGTTAATATAATATACTTCCTGCAGTAATAATACTAAGCAACTTGTGAACGGGCCACTTTTAAAAATCACATATTTAAAACAAAACTGCTGAAACATAGTCTGTCGTAGAACCGATGGACGGTGGAGTAAACGGGTTCTCGAATGGAGACCGCGCCTCGGCAAGCGTAACGTTGGGCGCCCTCCGGCCAGATGGACCGATGACTTAAAGAGGACGGCTGGTAGTGACTGGATGGTGAAAAGGGGAGATCGAGCCATGTGGCGTACACTGGGGGAGGCCTGCGTCCAACAGTGGACTGCAATAGGCTGACGACGATGCTAAAACAGGGCTTCACTAGAATACATCAGCTACATCTCCTTCCGTGCATGTCGTTAGAGTCGACTAAGGAACTCAGGGGATTACACTCAGCCGAGTCCCCGAAATTGGGTAGCTATACTATACGCCAGCGCTCCTGGCACGCGCTGTCATATAACATTCTATGACTGCGTGTGCCAGGAGGGTTATAGTACAGTACTGCAGGTTCTAAAGCAGCCTTTCCCAAAGTGGGCGATAACGCCCTCTTATGGGCGCTGTAGGCCTAAAGGGGGGCGGTAAGAGACACAGAAAAAAATTGGGGCGTTGTGTAGAGGCTTGGGAGTTATAGTGGTTTTTAAGTAGGTGAAAAAATGGGGGACCTTAAAAATAATTTATTCTCAAAGTGGGCAGTAGACAAAATAAGTTTGGGAACCCCTGTTCTAAAGGAAAATCCTACAGCCTCGTGTAACAAAGTGGATCCAAATGTAGAAGATTAGTGATGTAGTTAGCTCATCGCCTGAGAGAACGCCTCCGAGTTCCTTAGTCGACTCTTACGGCATGCACGCAAGGGAAATTATAAAACAGCCCAGCCGGGTGTCTATTAGAATACAGATTTTTTTATATCGAATCTACCGAAAACTATTCCACGATTTTTTATATATATATATTTTTTTAATTTCATCGAATAGTTAATCATATAATCGAAAAACGTTTCTTAAAAAAAATCTTTTAAAGTTGTTATGATTAGATAGATAGACCAGAAAAACGATACATCGAACTTACATTTCATAAAAGTATTAAGATATCGATACAATGTGTATCGGAACCCATAATACTTTTTCACATAACAACTTTTTAGTATTAATCAACTATGTAACATGCACGCAAGCAAGCAAGCATGCAGACTGCAGCAAACATGTAGCATGCAAGCCAACATACAGCATGCAGCAGGCATAGTTTCTGTTTCTTCTCCATGATACTCGTATAGTCACTTGTACCTTGTCAACCGAACTTGTACATTTCAACCCTCAAAATTGGTCAGAAGTGGCACCATGTGGTTCTATCGGCCCTTGGTGCTCTGTCTACGCCGTAAGGGATAAAGATGTGATTATATGTATGTATGTACATATAGTCACGCTGATTATCCCCAAAGAGGTTGGGCAGAAGTGTGCAAATTACACATCCACTTTTCACCAGTTAGCCTGTTAAGTCCCACGTGTTAAGGACTGAGCTTACCGCCGCTTTTCGGGCACAAATACAACAATCTAGCGACCGATAACGAATCCAATGGGAAATGTTTCCATGCCATTCCCAATAAGTACTATGGTCGATTCTGACCCTCACTCTTAAACGTAAATTTAATCTTGGTCGGTCAGGTCCATCCCTTTTATCTTGGTCAGGTCTATCCCTTTTATCTTGGTCAGGTCTATCCCTTTTATCTTGATCAGGTCTATCCCTCTCCGTTCTTAACGTTTTGATTTATATGTGACTGTCAGAATTGCCCATATTATAAGTTACAATGCTATCGGCCTCCGGATCGGATTATGTAACTTGCAATAGCAGAGCCGAAGCAATGCGATAGCGAAAATTGAGAATGTGTGCGTGTGTGTGTGTGTGAGGTGCGGGCGCGGGAGGACGCCGAGCGCTCGTTGCGCGCACGCACACACTCTCAATTTTCGCTATCACGCTGCTTCGGCTTTGCTATTGCAAATTAGGTAATCAGGGCTTTCAGGCGTGTCTTCTTAAAATAATTGAGGTTATTGCCTCTACAGACCGACATGTCAACCCGAAGCGCGACCGCGATCCGCGCCCGCCGCGGTCACAAAGAACGCTCGAAGAACTTCACCGAGCTGGAGAAGAGGACCGTGCTCGAGCTGATAGCGCGGCACCGGGACGTGCTGCGCCAGGGACGCTCCAATAACGCTACCAACCGAAGCAAACAGGTAGGTTAGGTGACTTAGGGGTGGAAGACAGGCAACCTGGAGAAAGCAGACAACGTGGAAGGAGCACCCAGTAGGCAAGTTAGGCTACCTAGGGAAAGCAGGTAGGCAACTTGAAGCTAGTATGTGGGCAACCCGGAGGAAGCAGTTGGGTAACCCGGAGGGAACTAATAGGCATCCGGACGGGAGCAAGAAGGCAACAGAGGAAGCAAGCCACTGAAGCTAATAGGTAGACAAGCCATTGAAGCTGACAGCTTGAGTAGGTAGATAAACTGAAGGATGCAGGTAAGCAACTAAATTCATGCAGTATTCTAAAATTCACGCAGACGAAGGCCGAAAACTGGATATCCGCAATTTGCGGGGCGACGACGGTAGGAGCGGGCGCGGCTCGTTGCTCGGATGCCGCTCCCCGCGCCGCTGCCATCCAGTTCCCTTCAATAAGAATCTATGTGTTTATCGTGTCGCTCCAGCCCCGCTGCCGCCGTCGCGCCCCTCTAATCGCAGACGTTCAGTTTTCGGCCTAACTCTGTAATGAAAAATCAACGATAATCGTATCTAAAGAATAGGGTCGACTCCGGCAGTCACACATAAACCTTATACCTGATCTTAGTCAGGTCTATCTCTCTCCGTTCTTAACATAAATGGCTGAGAGAGAAAAGGACAGGTAGGACTAATTTTACGTTTAGGTTTAAGTGTGACTGCCGGAATCGACCATAATGATGGGTTGTAGTTATAGATAGTTAAATTTTATCACCGATGACGTGAGTGATAGCAGAGCTAAATTAATTGTGGTTATGTCATAAGTCATCATGACCAAGGGTACTGCAGAATACTGGGAGTGAATAACAAGATGACTTATATCTAACTAGCAACCGCCCACGACTTCGTCCGCCTGAAAGGGCATTGAGCACCTGTGCGAAGCTGGAACGGGTATGAACCTTTCTCTTGAATCAATCTATCTATTTAAAAATCCGCATCAAAATCCGATGCGTAGTTTTAAAGATCTAAGCATAGGAAGAATTAGTTAGGCGTATTGTATACTAGTGGACGCCCGCGACTCCATCCGCATGGACTACAGAAAAAAACAAAATGTCGAAATTATCCGGGATAAAAACATTTTCCGGGGATAAAAAGTAGCCTATATGTTAAGTGGGACCTGTCACAATATATTCCTGAAAACTGCATCCAAATCGGTCTAGCCGTTTCTGAGATTAGCGTGCACAAACGCACAGACAAACAGACAAAAATTCCAAAAATCATTATTTTGGGTACTATTGCGTTGATAAAGGTCTCCTATAATATTTTTTCTCATATATCTTCCATGTACAGACAGCGATCCGTTACATTTTTATTATATGTATAGATGTATAGACAATACGCTGTATTCGCGGGATCAAGCGGCAAAGTGATAGAAGGATTTTTTCTTCTATATTATTCGAAACACCTAAACGTTATAAGAACTTGGTGAAAAATGCAAAAGTTTGTCGCCTTCCAATATCTAGATAAGTTAACTGATATAATTCGTGACTCGTGCGTTTATATTTAAACTAAAGTATCTAATGTACGAGTAATTTATCTTTTAATTTAACGTCATGCTTTGTTATCGATAAGTTAATAATAATTGTACAAGGTGTAGAGAGACCATATTATAAAGTTCCGCACTGACCGACGGCGCACAGTGAATTGTCGTAGAACCGTAGAAGACTTGGGATCAAAATAAATAGCCAAATTTTGAAAACGTTACGCGATATAATGCATTCTGAACGAGCATGTTACGTGATACTGCGGTGTACCAAACTTTATGTAAAAGCGTGAACATTAACATTGTTGCTCCATCTCGCGGCGAGGCTTCTTTATACCCCGTTTTTGTGCATTAAAATTGTGTACTTACAAACAGACCAGTTGTAGGATTTTTTTCTATGAACAAAAAATGTAACAATGCAGGGTTCGGAGTGATAATTATCATTGATAATTAACACGATAAATATCATGATAATTATCACGATAATCATAAAAATTTCTTTGATAATTATAAAAATCAAACACTAAAATAATCTAAATTCATTTACGTATCCAAACGCGCTAGATATAAAAAAATGTATGGACTGACTAGAGAAGTGTGAATTTTAGGAATTTCCCTTTTTTTTTACGTAATTTCTTTTTTTTTTGACGCCGTAAAAACAAACTGTGAATTAAATTGTATTTTTCTCATTTAAATTGTATTATTCTTTACTGTTCATTTAATAATAAAAACTGATAGCCTCTTTGAGATACTTAAATATTATTATAATTTAAATAATGAAAATTTCGAGAAGTTAATTTACAAATCATCTAGGATAATTATCAAAAAAAAATATCTTGATAATTTCGAACCCTGAACAATAGGGTGTCAGAAATAAATTAACAGCGACTTAAAACGAAATAATAAAAGAGAGAGAGTTTTGGTTGGCTCTGAATAGGTTTGCTTGTTAAAAAAAGAACTGTAGATCCATTCCCACCCTGTACATAACCGCTCTGTATCAGTCTAATCAGCATTATATCTTGTTTGACTGACTATGATACATACAGATTATTAAAAAATTAAATAAAACTCATTTATTTCAGGCTTTACCCATATTTAGTTAGTAACAAAGGTCTTAAAACTATGTTAGTGTACCTATATCTATACAAAAGTTGTGGGAGGGTTTGGTGTCTTTGACTAGATGGACGCGAGTCCAGTGCTGCATAACAGCACTGTCCACTAGACATTGGTAACTCCGGACACAACTATATCCTATATATATCCAGAGGTGGATATGAATCAACTCCTTCACTTTAAAGAAAGTTACCATATCCTATATCCGGCCCACTCCGACCTACCGAATAATGTCGAAGATAAGAATAAGACGGAATTCGAACGCGCCGCAACGCGCGGTACTATCGCAGTAGACGCATGAGCGCGAATGTAACGACATTACACGAGTATATACGAATACTCACGAGCGACAGGCATGCCGTTTAGTTCGTTGCAATGTTTGTTTTGAAATATTTGTTTTCGTAATTATAATTTTCAAAATTTCTATTCATTCCGTTTTATATTTGATCTTAAGTATTTTGTTTTTAATGTAAATAAAAGCTGTTTGGTTTGGATTTTTTTAGGACAATAGTGTTAGTGTACCTACCTATTTATAGTGATTTTTAAATACGCCTATCAAATATTCTAATTCTTATTTGGATAGACAGTGCTAAGATCCCAATCATATCTCAGTTCGCTTAATCTCTTCATTCCCGGATATGTACGCGGAGTTGGATCTGTTAAAAGGATATATATCCTTAGACGGAGTGATATGCTACATTTTTAATACTTTCCCGGATATGATTAGCCCATGCCTACTGTCCACGTCCAGTCTAGCCGCCACCGTCCTCACCAGACTGTTGGTGCTGATCACTGATGCTGTACGTAAGATATTAAGTTCGGATTCCGCAAGCATCCCCGAAGCACTAGTTAATTATATTTGAATAATCTCTTTAACATTCGCTAGAAACAATTCGATTTTTTTTACTATACAGGATGTAACAGAAAGGGTATGTTAAGCGAAAAGCTGTATAAATAGCCCACTATAGAGAACCTATTTCCAAAATTTGAGACTCGAAATCACATTTTTATTTTTCAAGTTTGTATGAAAATTCCTGAGATATTTAAAAATTCTCCATACTATCGGGAAAAATAAACATGTGATTTCGGATCTCAAATTTTGTGGATAGGTTCTCTATAGTGGGCTATTTACATAGCTTTTCGCTTAACATACCCTTTTTGTTACACCCTGTAGTTATATGGAATTTACTTTTAGTGTTAAACTTGTTCTGGGCCTTAAACAAAGTACACTTCTCGATCGAATCGATCGGAACGATATCGTATCGTCTCTATACAAAATTCAACATGGCGGCTATATTTATCGTATTTTGACAGGCTAAATGTCGATAAATCGGTTTAACATATCGTGTTTCGCAGGTCACTTTTATATCTGGTCTAGCATAGCGGATGCTAAACGTGGCTGTAAGATCTCGTACGTGATCCTGCAGTTCCGACTACCTGGGAACACTAACTAATATAACATTTAACTAATTGTGTGAGTAGATTTGATAAGTCCGCTTTCGTTGACAAGCGTTGGAGCTAAAGCCTACAACTGCAAGCCAATAGCTGACTGCTATTGGCTTCAAAGGGATTACAAGTGTGGTATCCACAGTTACCTATAATCTATAAATCACAGAATTCTAGAAGGAGTCATCAATGGCATATGTATGCCGGGGAGTGAAGCAAAAACGAGGTGAAACTCCCGCATCTTCCGCTCTTCTAAAACCGCGGACTGTTGCCGAATCGAAAAATTTATCAATTTTTTATAGGCTGTAAAAATTTCACATATGCCTAAGAATAAGGTGTATATATATATACTTTATGTAGATTAATGTAGGTCAATTAGACTGGCTTAAAGTTATAAAATATTAATAAAAAAATGAAAAAAATTCTTCACCCGAGTGAGATTTGTACTCACGACCACTCGCAAACCGTGCTTTCGCTCTAACCAACTGAGCTATCGGGTCAATTAAATCGGATGACGAACTTTACCATCTCTTTTAAATTACATTATTGGCAATGTTATTTTTACATCCCGATAGCTATACACTAGCCAAATCTCGGTAAACAAAGCTGAATCCCCAGCACAATGTTTTAATGATGAAACGATCAACCATATCCTAACGGATTGTATTATGGAGAACTATCTTATAAATTTATCTTAACTAAGATATTATATATTATAAAATATTAATAAGAAAATGGAAAAATTCTTCACTCGAGTGAGATTTGAACTCACGACCACTCGCAAACCGTGCTTCCCTGTAACCAACTGAGCTATCGGGTCAATTAAAGTTATGACTTAAGTTGCTTCGAAAGTGTGAATGATCATGGGTTCTAGAGAACTTAATATTCTTTGGTCAGAAATATAGGTCACACGAGTTTTAAAAAAAGCCCTTAGGTAACTGCGTGAAACCTAGACTATTTACCTATACAATGTATGCAACCTCTATAGGTATATAAACATAGGTACTGTTTTAGAATGTAATTTAAAACTTACTGTTTTTGCTGCGTTCGCTGAAAGTTCTACTCGTGTACTTGCGTCGACGGGCGTTTGTTACACGCATGGAGAAGGTATAAAAGAGGAGGTGGGACTATGAACTGAGTCGTGTGGCAATCGTGAGGCCATGACGTCATGATAGGGGCGGAGCTTCAGGGTTAAGGTGTGTAACGCAGTAGCTGTAACCACACGCTTATACAAGTAGTTTGACTACTCACTACAAGGTGGTTTCTATGTAAATGGGCAGGGCTACAGTGTTAGGATGCTCCCCTCGTCCCATACTTCACCCCCGCTCAGCGGCACACTATTTTTGTATGAAAATATACTTAGCCGCTTTATTTCTTCTCCATGGTTACACGCGTTTAAAAAGCTCGGCAAGTTATATTTGCGTACCTTGTTCTCTATCTGTCGTTTCGATATATCCTTGTCACTACTGAATTTTGCTGTGTGGGAGAAGTTTTTTCGTTGCCACCTTTAACGAAGGGTACGTAATCTATACATCAAATAAAGTAAGTTTATGCCAAAAAAAATGTTGGAAAAAATGGAAATTTTTTGACATTTTTTTTTTATTAATTGATCGGGCGAAATTTATAGTGTCCAGTGTTTATGCTAGTTTTTATCATAGATAGATATTAATTATTTCTCGTGAAAAAATATTGCTACACGCGTAAATGTGCAATGTATAGACTATGCACCCTAATATTTTGGAAACCAGACACTTCCCAGCTTCCATGGAGAAAAATGTTCGTGATGATGAGTGGATTCCGTAGTTTTCGGGAACGTTGACGACCAAAAGTCACCCTGTAGAGAGAAAGTAAACAGATGCACTCCTTGTACCTAAATCTTTTTCTTATAACTTTAAATAAACTTATTTGTGGCTTTTAGAGTAGCAGATACGTACATATTGCCTGCTATGTTCTCGGACCTGGTTGGATTGCCACTGTTTTTGGAATCTGATCGCAATCGTAACTTTAATTATTACATAACGGAATAATATTAAGCTATTGCCTTCAATAAACAGTCCGTGTATCGTATTGGCCGTCTGAAACACGCTCGTCTACTCGTGCCAGTTGGTATATACCTTGTAAAACAATAAGCTATCTACTAGTCTGGATTATATTCATAGGAAGTGCACTGCGATGTACGCTCATAGCCAATTATACAATTATGTAAGTAATTTAGCGAATCTTTAGATAATTTAACAAAGTACACCTATAAATATAGTAATCTCTGATTTAAAAACGGAATAAAACATAGTGTATGTACATTAAAATATACTTAGTGCCTAATACTATATTTCGGGGTAAAATAAATTGTATATTCGGGATTCATCATCATCAGCCTATTGCAGTCCCCAGGGCACGCCACAAGACTGCCATGGGGGGTATTTGCCCATAGTCACCACGCTGGGCAGGCGGGTTGGTGACAGCAGTTTGTATTTGGACTATGTTGTCAACACGGGAGGCTCTGCTGTCCAACTCCCGGAAACCCTTAATCGCCTCGTACGATACCCACGGGCAGGATTATTCGGGATAAATCTTTGGAGGGCCTCCAGCGCTACGCTTGCCGAGGCGCGGTCTCCATAATACTCATAGTATAATTATAATATACTATCTTATATATATTATCTTGACTAAGATAATATTATAAAACACTTCTCCATAATACAATCCGTTAGGATATAAATAAATAAATAAAATAAAAATAAAATACATTTACTTCAGACAACGATGATCCATATAATGTTAGTAATACACAAATGACTTACATGACTATGTTAGTACAAACACTAAGATGCATCCTGGTCCAGTGCTGAGTATAGCGACTGTCCAGTCTGCCAGCTATCATCGCGAGGATGGTGTTGGAACTGGCGCGCAGCCGGCAGAGCGCCGCAGCGGCGCGCTTGCGTAGTGTGGCTGCGAAGCCATCCACGTGCGCGTCCGCAAACATACCTGACGCGCTACAGGCCCGCGGCAGTCCCAACAGCATCCTAAACGAGTTATTATATTGGACGCGTAAGGCGCTCATAGATTTCTGCGTACACGTAGCCCACAGGTTACAGGCGTACATTGATGTACAGTACGCTCTAAACAAAGTAACTTTTACTTGTGCTGTGCACAGTTTGAACCTGTGGGCTATCATGTTTGCTCTAATCGCTAGCGCCCTACGCTCCCTTTCAACATCTGCATCATCACGAAGGTCATCCGTGACCAAGTGTCCTAGGTATTTAAAAGTCGTCACCCTTTTGAGGAGCGTTCCATTTAAAGTAACTGGGGGAACATATGAAGGACACTTGGTACCCGCTTTGAAAACCATCATTTCACTTTTCAGCGCATTATATATAAGGCCATGACGTGCCGCATATTGCTCACACACATCTAGTAGCCTCTTAAGGCTCGTCACCGACGGGCTCAGCAGCACCATGTCGTCCGCGTAGCTCAAATTGTTGACGCAAACACCGTCGATGTGACAACCGACATGCGTGCTGCTGAGCTCGCCGATAAGGTCATCGATGTATAGGATATATGGTTGATCGTTTCATCATTAAAACATTGTGCTGAGGGATTCAGCTTTGTTTACCGAGATTTGGCTAGTGTATAGCTATCGGGATGAAAAAATAACGTTGCCAAAAGTGTAATGTAAAAAGAGATGGTAAAGTTCGTCGTCCGAGTTAATTGACCCGATAGCTCAGTTGGTTAGAGCGAAAGCACGGTTTGCGAGAGGTCGTGAGTTCAAATCTCACTCGGGTGATTTTTTTTTTCATTTTTTTTTATTTATAATTTTTATAATTATAATATGTAGTGATATGATAGTTATGTGTCCCCAGCTGGTGTGGTCGACGATATGCGAGGAGGTGAACAAGCGCTGCGGCGGCGAGCGGCCGCGCACTCCCGCGCAGGTCAAGATGTGGTACGAGAACTACAAGAAGAAGTGCAAGATGCGTGCGCACGACACGCAGGTAACTTGTTGACAGACTTATTATAGTACATATTTGAGGACTAGCGGCCGCCCACGACATCGTCCGCGTGTAAGGGAATCACACCCGTGGCGCCGTGAAGCCGGGGCGGGTCATAATTATATATATTGAATTGTATCAGGCATCACTATTCGGAAGTTCAAATCTCTATTGAGGGATCGCCCACCACCGGGCCCTATACCCTCCGCTGACCCTCGGATCTGCCGACTCATGATCACGAACACAAGACACTACAGTCGCAACGAGAAGCCAGATCCAAGCACCTAGCATGCAACCATATTAACTAATTAATAAAGGTATTAACATTTTTTATTTTATATTTTGATTGAGGGTATAAAAATGATTTGCAATACATTGGTTTTAGTTGTTAGTTAGTTGGTTCGGTAGATAGAACTAACATGGAAAACTAATCCTGATGATGCCACGGGTGTTGGCGAAACATATGTCGATTAAAATTTTAATTGGTTTTCGGATTAGCAGCTATGTATTTATGGTTGCATGCTAGGTGCTTGGATCTGGCTTCTCGTTGCGACTGTAGTGTCTTGTGTTCGTGATCATGAGTCGGCAGATCCGAGGGTCAGCGGAGGGTATAGGGCCCGGTGGTGGGCGATCCCTCAATAGACATAATTATATAGCCTATAACCTTCCTCGATAAATGGCATATCTAACACTGAAAGAATTTTTCAAATCGGACCAGGGGTTACTGAGATTAGCGCGTTCAAACAAACCAACTCTTTAGCTTTATAATATTTATATATAGAAGACAGTGAAAAGTGGTATAAAATAAAAAAGGTAGAACAACACAAAAATTCTAAAAGAACCGTGCAGGATGCACCTGGAACCTGCAAGTTACATCACGCGTATGTGTAGCCGCCAAACAGGTCCCTTTTCAGCTGGACACACATTTGACTCTCTAGAGGTGCCGCCGACACGTATTTGCGTCCCCACATTAGCGTTGAACTGATGTCGGCATGCTTAGAAAATCACATTCGACCTTTAAAGACCCTGTTAAGTTTTTTGTCGTTCTTCTTGTGCATGAGTAACAGAACCGGCGGTTTTACAAAAAAAAAAACTTATAAAAAATATAGAGATTTGAACTTCCGAATAGTGACGCCTGATACAATTCAATACAGGGTGATTTTTGGTCGTCAACGTTCCCGAAAACTACGGAATCTCCTCATCATCACGATCATTTTTCTCCATGGAAGCATACCTGGGAAGTTTCTGGTTTCCAAAATATTAGGGTCCAAAGTTGAGTAAATAGACTGCGTTTTTCTGCATAAATGCACATAGACGCGCGTAGCAAGATTTTTTCACGAGAAATAATTAATATCTGTCTATAAAAAAACTAACATAAACACTAGACACTATAAATTTCGCCAGATCAAGTAATTTAAAAAAAATGAAAAAAAAAAATTGCCAGCATTTTTTTTTGGCATAAACTTACTATATTTGATGTATAGAGTACGTACCCTTCGTTAAAGGTGGCCACAAAAAAACACCCTGTATAAAAAAAAATCGACATTATATTTCATAAATTGTGCTATCAAATGTCATGTTTAACGAGTACATAACTTTACACACATTTTAGTTTATTGTTACCGTACCAAAAGTTTAGCTCCGTTATTTAAGTACTTTTTAGAAACTAATTTTAATGTTAAAGTTTTTAATGTTGCAAAATTGTCACTTAGCTCGTGCCTCGGAAAGCACGTAAAACCGTTGGTCCTGCGCCTGATCTCTCTCTCCGGTCGTGTCAGCTTTCCGTCCCATCGGACTATGAGAGTAACGGAATAGAGAGTGCATCTGTGTTTGCGCACACACTTGTGCACTATAATATCTCCTGCGTACCTGGCCAATCTCCGTAGATAATAATAATAATTATAATAATAATAATTTTTATTTCGTTCAATAAGTGTCTCTTTTACAAACAAGGTTGAGACTCCCTAGTAAGTATGCAATACTTGTGTCAGGCAGCCTCGCTCCTCCATAACCAATGTTACACAAAATTACTTAAAGAAACAAAAATATACTTAAATTATGTTAAAGAAAACTATATATATAAAGGTACATGCCCGTTTCTTGTGTGTATTTTTCTAGTCGTAGGTATAATGTATATGTGTTTGTGTGCAAGTGATATACATATATATATATATATATACACACACACCTATACAGGGTGTGTGTGACAGCCAGGCAAATACTGCCATGGTGACTTCACACCATTATTGTAAACCAAACAGCATTGTTTTTATTTTCAGGAAATGTAAGACTAAAGTTTTAGAAAATTCATAAATCTTACCACCCCGCAATGTAATGCTCATAACGGAAAATTGCGCGCGCTCACGTGGCGTAGCCGGGCGGGCGGGCGGCGGCGGCCGCGCCGCCCGCCCTTCATGTCGGTGCAAAATCTTTCACGAAGTAAAACCTACCTCCCTAGGTAAATTTGTTTAAGCATAAAGGCTCTATTCGTAATACGAAAATACCGTGTGTGTTACCTACCTACATTGATACCTAACAACAACACTTCATAAATAAATTAGTAGTAGGTAGTTAGTTACCATCGAATCTTAATAACCGATCATCAAACGTACATAATACTTCTATGCACAATACATAACATACACATAAGTAAACATGTACATACCAATAAGTTATCGGTGACTACCACCGATAACTTATTGGTATGTACATGTTTACATACCATGTCTGTCTATCTTGTAAGTAAGACAGGTAGGTGCAATCAAACCAGTAACAAAACGTAAGTGAGAATCCTACCTACCTACTTTAGGACAAATAGGTAAGTACTACTATGTACTAGACTTCATAATCTACATAAACACTAATCGATAAATTAGGTAAAAACTAGTATAAAATGAATATTCTTACTTCAGTCTCCTCGTTCAGGTCTTATGAGGTAAGGCTCGAAATGTAGGCCTCCCAGCTGCACGCAGAGCCGTGCGCGCCGAAGAGTCTCGGCATGCAGACGAGGCATCAGTGTTTGGTCTTCGGCTATCGCGGCATTTAGTTCGATAAACGCGGCTCTGATTCGTAGCTCCATGGCGTCTCGTCTATCACACTCTGTGACGTACACGCGCTCTTTGATGTAACCCCATAAGAAAAAATCCAACGGGGTCAAATCAGGCGAGCGCGGTGGCCACAAATGGGAACCGTAGCGTCCAATCCACCGGCCCGGGAAGATCGCGTCCAGGTGCTGGCGTACGGTGAGTACCACATGTGGAGGAGCTCCATCATGCTGGAACCAAATCCTCGGCATTCGGGCAAGAGGGACGTCGTCGTCAACATCAAGCTCAGCGCGGAGAATTTCCACCTCGCGTCCTAGCTCTTGTTGTAGAAATGCCAAATAACTGGTGCCGTTCATACGTGCCGGCAAAAATACCGGCTCGAGGATTTGGTTATGGTACACACCAGCCCACACATTTAAGGACCACCGAGTCTGGTGCCCCGTCTGCTGGATGGCATTCGGGTTACCATGTGACCACAGATGGGCATTGCGCCGGTTCCACATGCCGTTACGCGTAAATGTGGATTCATCAGTCCAGATTACTCTGGATATGAAGCCAGCATTTACGCGTTCCTGGCTAATGAGCCAACGACAATACGCCACCCGGCGACTTGCGTCTCCCGGCACCAGAGCCTGCACCTTTTGGATGCAGTATGGGCGCTGCCGATCTCTACGCAGCACTTTGTGCACAGTCCAGTGCGACGTACGAGCTCCATGATACCGCTGAATCAACTTCGCAGCGGTGCGCGTACCCAGACGTTGATTACGGCGAACCACAGCTAAAACTCGTTCTTCGGTACGCAGAGCAACTGGCCGTCCAGCCCCTTCTTGTGTCGGTACAATTGGCCGATTATCTAGCACCCTTTGATACGCTGCGGTTATAATACGGCCGTTTGCTGGGTGCCTAGCGTTGGGATAACGCTCCCTGTACATCCTCAAGGCAAGCGAGGCATTTCCTCGGGCTTCGCCCAAACACATGAGCATCTGCCCGTACTCACGTGCACTAAATACACTCATTATCCGTATCACACAATACACTCACAAAAATATCCCATAAAACACACGAAATGTCCTATGTTACGCGCAACGATATCCAAACGACTTTCTATGATTTAGGACTGCAGCGAACTGGGCGAGAAAAAAAACGAAACTCCCGAAAAATTGAAATTTGCAAACCAATAGTGTTGTACACTTGTTTCACTATTATCGATCCAAACAAAAAATCGTTGTATAATGAATTAATGAGTGCACGTAGGTAGGTCGTATTTCAGTTCAGTTCTTTCTAAATCATTAGATACCTAGGATCATAATGTACTTACCTATTTTTCAATAAAAAGCAACCATCATCGAGTGGTGGCCTTCCTGGTAGGTAGTAAAGCCTAGCAGTACAGCAGAGTATGATTTTCGGCTAACATGGTGATTAAATTAAATAAACCTAAGCTTATTAATACATATCGCATTTAAAGTAAGTAGGTAAGCGTACTATTAAGGTATAAGGTACGGGTTGGGCTCATGTATGTACTTATTTATTAAATTGAGAATTACGTTTCGATAATTTCTAGTCAAACAGACAATAAATTACACAGACTTCAAGTTACCCCTGTCTTCTAATCGACCAGTAACTGTCAGTATGACAAAAAATTTCATGTGTAGGTAGGTCCATATGCATGACCCATTAAATAAACATCGAAATCACCTACCGAAACTACCTGCTTACTTATTTTATTACGGGCAGTTTTTGATTATAAGAAATAGCTGTAGATAAGATAGTTAAAAAGTGCACAATAGATTTGTTGTTCGTTTTACTACCTACGGTCATTCAAACTAGGAGCACAGATTTAATTGTAGCTACTGGCGTAAGTAGGTACTAAAAGTTCCAAAGCGTCCAAATTACGATTATGACTATTTTGCGATTAGCAAATTTACAAACTAGGTTTTTTAAGTTAATGTAATGAATGACCTACCTAATCTATCCATTATTTCAGTTGTAAGTACCTACTGATAGGTAGATAAAAGAACTTATCATTTACCTACTCTTTATTTCAACTGCATTGTTTGCATTTGAAAGATACGAACGGAGGAGGGACTAATAAAATTGCTTTAATTAGATTCGATATCGATTTTAATTAGTTGAAATAATACATCCCAAATCCCAACACTATTACCACCTCCACTCTACCCTACTACTACACTGCGAGTTTTGCAAACATAGTTATTTTGAACGGTGGCGCTAGTTGCTCGGTGTATGACGACATTATCTGTGTATCTGCATACAAAATATTTTAGTTCCGAATTCGCCCACCGGAATAAAATTGTATTAAACGGTAATCATACTAGAATAAAGGTGGTTATACACACTACAACTCCACCAAGCCAAGTTTGCAAATCGCGTGTCGTGCGTCGGTCGATCATCTAGCTAAAAAGATTCGCTAAGACTTAAACATAAATTAATAAACGATAAATGCTACAAACTGTCCGTAATGGTCTGCCTATTTTTTTAGAAGACAGGCAGGGTCTAGGTTATGAATTATGATATGATTTCATCTCATCAGCCAACCCTTGCTACTTGTTTTATAACATGCAAGCCATGTTCAGGTACTGAGATTTTTAATATCTTGTTCATGTTACTCAATCATGCAGTGAAAACAATAAATCAAAGTATGAATAAAGAGAAAAAAGTGATATGTAGTAGGGTAAAGTACTAAAGAAAGCATTTTATTATTAAAGGTATGTACTGAAAGTACGTAATCCATCATGTGTAGTGACCGACTAGTGTGTAGGGATACTTTATACAGGCGCTAGGCGGTTGACCTTTGTGCGCGGGGGATCTCCCTCGTTTGATAGACCGCACGTCGGCCGCGCGCCGGCGACGAGACAGATAGCGCATACAGCATTTGTCTCGCTCTCTACACGTGCCGACCGCATGCCTCGTACATGCGCGCTACCTAGGTATATCTTGTTCCAAACAGCTGACGCCCCCGTACCATGTAATTTGATTATGGTACGATAACGACGTTTCATAATAATTTTATTATTTTGCATTACTTTTTTCTGTATTACGTGCTTGTTTTAGTTATTTTAGGTATTATCGGGTATATTACCATAGAATGTACCATTCTGACACGGAAAAATGAAAAAAAAACCGGAAAATTTCAGGAATTTTCCTGAGAAAATTTTCAGTGGTTTTCATCTCAGAATCATGGTCTGATATCACCCTATCAATATTTGCCTGGCTGTCACAAACACCCTGTATATATATATAAAATAGATGGCTTATAAACAGATGTTTCACGGTTTATTTATTTAAAATATCTTCCGTTTCCTCGTATGTTTTATTCTTTATCCATTCATTTACCCTTATCTTACAGTCGTGTTTATTACGGTCGTAGATATTCAGATACTTATTGATTTTATTGTAAATATGAATGGATTGTGCCTGATATTGACGTTTAGCTAGTTTAGTTTTCATTGCATTCGAATGTAGAATAAATAGTTTTTTCCTCTTCTGTTTTAGTGTTGGATCATAAGGCAAAGTAATATGTTTTTTGAGAATAGTATTAACTATGTAAAGTTTTCTTACCGAGTGCATTTCACATAGGGTGTACAGTTGTTCTGTAGGAAATCTATATGGCAGGAAGTACATCACTTTTAGAAGCATAAAGGTAGAGAGATCGAATTTAAAAGTGGAGAAGCAAACTCAACTTGTTCATTTAAAAGGTTTACACCAGAATATTTGGCCTTCGAAATCTCCAAATGTTCCAAAATATATAGACGAATGCCCTTTTCACACTTTTATATAGGCTAACAAAACTGTGAATTTAAATGAAGTAAAAGAAACTCGAAAGTGCACAAACGTATAATGTTCGTGTTGTAACTGTTACAGCAACAATCAGAAAACACGCCCGGTCTGCTCGACGGAATGCTGTGGCAGAGTCTACACAACATAGACGTTAAAGGTAACATTATAAAGAGATAACGTAATTTACTATTAATTAAGGCTTTCCTAAGAAAAGGGTATAACAACAGCGCCTCCGAAAATTTGACAACATAATCCGAAAATCACACTGCGGTCACCAACCCGCCTGCCCAGCGTGGTGACTATGGGCAAAACGCGCCTGTGGCAGTAGCCTTGTGGGAGGCCTACGTCCAGCAGTGGACTGTAATAGGCTGACGACTAAGACATACACACAGTGTGTGGGTGACAGCCAGGCAAATACTGAAATGCTGAACAAGTACCATTGTGATTAGTTATACGACAGTGTTATTACTCGCAGGAAATGCATTTTTAATTTGATTATCCGCTATGTTTGCTTTCCGCGCCAATTGTATTGGGCAATCATGTGACAGTTAAATGGGCTTATTGGTAATTTTGTGATACTTAGCTGTTTTTTTTTATCACTTGGGACTCACCATAAGGGTTGATCATCTATTGAATTATTTTTTTTAGCGCAACTTTTTTTTTCTAAATGATATCTATTGGTTAAAATTTAGTTTTTAAGCCATTATCTAAGGCCTAAATAAGCGAAGAAAACAATTTTTTCCCCGAAAAATTAAAAAAAAATCGGAAAACGTTTGGAATTTTCCTGCGAAAATTTTCAGTGTTTTTCGCCTCAGAATTATGTTCTGAAGTCAGCATATCAATATTTGCCTGGCTGTCACAAACACCCTGTATACACACGGCTGTGTCCCGAAATGGGCTAGCCAGAACTACAGAGAGATCCCACAGACACGTTTAGCATAGCGAGGCCAGATGTAAACGATCAGTGACAAGTTGCTAGCTTATCGCCTGAGATAATGCCCGAGTTCCTTAGTCGACTCTTACGACATGCACTAGGTTAATGTGTTGTGTAGTCTGGGAATATTTATTTATTTATATGCTTGCACACGGCCTTGTTCCCGAAATGTAGTCAATATGCAGGATCATAAAGGAAATCCGACAGCTAAAAAATACATGCATATAATCACGCCTCTATCCCTTACGGGGTAGGTAGAGCACCAAGGGCCGATAGAACCACATGGTGCCACTTCTGACCAATTTTGAGGGTATAGTTGAGATGTACAAGTTCGGTTAGTAGTGACAGGTGGTCAGCCCATCGCCCACAAAACACCAAGACCCTCTTGTCCCTCTACTGACTTGTACAGTATGCCCGGGAAGAGAAGCAGCTGTTACACTTTTTTTTTTCACTCCCAGAGCAGCATAGAAGAAAAAATATTTATATTACCATATTTATTCCAGAAGAAGACGGTGACCCTACAACAAGCGCGGATGGAGCTCACAGTATCAAAGACGATGATCTACCTGTTAATGTAAGTAGATACACCTTTTTAGGGTTCCTAGGAAAAAAAGAAGGTTACCGGCTCAGAGAACCTTTAAATAAACCTTCATACAAACACGTACACACATCTGCCTATTGCAGTCCACTGCTGGACGCAGGCCTCCCCCAGTGTACACCACACGGCACGATCTCCCGTTTTCACCATCCAGTCACTACCAGCCGTCCTCTTTAAGTCATCGGTCCATCTGGCCGGAAGGCGACCAACGCTACGCTTGCCGAGGCGCGGTCTCCATTCGAGAACCCGCTTACTTAGGGTAGGGTTAGTAGAATAATTTTGCTGTCAGACTTTCCGGTCTAAAAAAAGGTTTTTCTCTCCCCAGATGTCGAACGGACGACTGTCAAGCACGAACGATAGTGACGATACGATGACGAACGTTCTAGAGCCTCACGTGCAAATCATACCCCATTCTCCCCCCTCTCCCCAAAACAAACCACGCCTAAATATCCCCTCGCACATCCCCCTAATTACCAACCCCTTGCAGGCGCTAGAACAGGCCCGAATCCAGCAGAATTTCATACAAAAACTGACAGAAATGTCAAACACGCCACTTAATTTAAGCAATTTGGACGATGACAGACACAAAAGCCAAGAAAGAGACGATAGAAATGAGGTTGGTTATGAAAGAAATGCAACGGAAGAGGAGAGGTTGTATTTCAAATCGAAAAGGCAGCATGCGGTTTGGGAACACGAAGCTAAGATGAAGATTTTGAATATGGAACTAAAGCAGAAGGAGGAGATTTTTTCTCTTCAAAAACAGCTGTTTTTAATCGAGCTGAGGTTGAAAATGGACTTTTTGGAGAAAGCTAGCGGGAAGTGATGGCTGTGTATTTTTTTTAGTGTAAAGCGAAAAAAACCGGTTGGTACCGGTTTTATACCTTTGAAGTGTCAAATTGGGTATTTAAATACCCGATTGTGTGGCGCTTTTGTTAAGTAATACGTAGTTGAACGAAAAAGTACGTAGGTTTTTTTACTTTTTTTTTCACTGTAATTGCATGTGATTTTTTAAACGTGTACAGTACAAGTCATGCAAGGGACAAACTCTTATTTGTATAGTTATACAATACAATTATATGATAATTGTATGGCGAATTTTTTTAATAATTTGATTATTATAAAATAATAATACTACAATAAAATTTGGTGATAATAATACGGAAAATCTACTTAAGAGTATTTTTAGAATATACCAGTGCGGGGTACCGGTATAATACCAAATTTCGATTTCGGTATCTTTAGAACAAAGTTAATGCAAATTTTCTGACTGACCTCTTTTCTAGTTATATTGTGCCATTGACTTTATTTAGTTACCTATTGAAAAAAGTTGTTGAATTAAAATAATTTTAAAAAAGGGAAAAAAATGCTTAGCAGCTTTGCATATTTTTTTCAAGCATAATTTTTTAATAAATACTGTGAATTTATTATGTGATTACTTTTTTATAAAAAAAAAACAGATATTTTAATTTTTTTTGTAATATAAAAGTTATATTTTAATAGCTTATATCTGCGTTATATTATTTACGTATTAGTGAACGTGCTTAATTTTTATTTTTTAAATTAAGAATGCCAAATTATTTTGCCCTCTTAGAATTGCCTTAATATGGCGTTGTATTTTTAAGTATTATTTTTTTAACGGCAGCTAGATAACTAAATCTTATGATATACTGCCAAGGTATTTTTTATTAGAACATGTAGGTTGGGCATAGACTAAAAAGACTAGAATAGAATAATTTAGTATTTTTTAAGTTTATTGTTTAGTAAAAGTCTGAATAAAAAACATGTAAATTTGTACACTATACTGCCAGTAAAAATATACTATTCTTATATTATTCAATAGTGATTATTTGTTGATAATGTATAGAATCCGAATATTGGTTAAATTAATTTTAAGCACACTGCAGTATATACTAAAAGTTTTATCTATTTTAGTCTTTTTAATCATAACATTGCACCTGTCTTTTAAAGGGTAATTATATTTGTATTGGTTTTTTTTTTAGGTTCTGGTTAATATATGTTACGGGTAATGCTAGAAGATGGAGTAAACCTAGGTTTAACCGGGTAAACTGAGTTTTAGCTAAGCTCTCTGTTATGGGTAAACGTCAAACCTCTTATACTCAATTTCAATGGTTTTTAAACCACAAACTTTAAAAATGACAGATTTCTGTCACATTTAGACAATTTTTACCTTAAACAATGTCTAAATTCTTTTGTACTAACACGGATAGTGTGCCATGTGTCATGATTTGTATTTCATTAATGCAGTAAGTATAACATCATCAAAAAAGTGATTTTCTCCATATTGACTAAAATACTTAAATTAAAATTTACATTATGAGAATTTAAATTGTTCTAATGTTATATGTTTACCCATACATCTAGCTTCACTTACCCGTAATATATAAAACAACCTATAACATATACTTACAAATATAATATTTTAATGTTGACATAAAAATTAGTTCCGATTTCTAACACCGGTCAAAAAGTGGCGCTGCTTGTAGGTGCTTCACCTTTTTTTTGCTAACAGTGTTATTACATGAAGATATTATGGAAAAATTAGTGATAGAAGCGTTTGATTTATATATCCTTTGATATAGGTGTTCGTAACGCTATAGGATTTTGGGCACGGACCAGGAAAAAACAAACTTATGTTACTTTCAACTTTTTTATGTTATCTGCAGTTTTAGGGTGTTATCACTAAACCGCTTCTAAAGTCATACACCGTTTAAGATGACATTTGACAACAAAGTGTATGGAATATCTGCCGAACTTTATTTTCAGCTTTAAACAATGTTGTAAACATTTTTTGTTGTAACTATACATAATATTGGTTCATTGGATATTCCCAGTTTTCTATATGACCGCTGAATAAGGTTCATTTTATAATAATTTGTATCTTTTTATTTACATGATAATAATTAATTATTTATTTATTTATTTTAACTGTTTTCGTTTGTTTTTTTCCGTTTCGTGCTTTCGGTATAGTTGTAAGTACTTGTAAAGTATAATGCCAAAAATGACTTGCATTTTTTTTACGATCTTCATGTAATTTGGGTATTTGCTGACACACAACTTGCCTATCTGAAAAAATAAATAACGTGCCTCCTCTGTTACAGCCTGTATATTTATGACAGACAAGATGTTAAAAGAGCAGACATAGATATAAGTAGACTACGTCTACGAATGAAATCATAGACATAGAAGTGAATAGGTGTCGCTAATACCTGACAAAAGTGTTTTATTTATTTTCATTACGACTTCATGAAGGTGATTTTGTGTGTTCGCAAAAAAAAAACGTTATTTCAAAGTCAGTAAATGTGCCAATAATTAAATAATAATTACTAAATAATAGTTACTACATGTATAAGTTGTTTAGTATACTGTTAATACGTAGAAATATACGTATTATGATATTATTAATGATAATTATAGAGAATTTAGAGGGAATACAGTACAAAAATTAATGATTTTCTGCAAGAATCCTATACCTCAACTTACAGTGTATTGTAAATATAAAATGTAATTAATAAACCTAGTGATTAGGTTTAAATGTAAAACTTTTGGATATACAACCTTTTTTTTTATATCGGTGAATGTCTAAAAAGTGCTATTAAATATCATTCAAACTGATGTCCGTTGATATCGGAAGTCAAAATTAAATTATGTACTGTGAAGTGCAGTAATGAGTAGTAAGTTAAGTGACAAGGGCGAAAAGTACATTTTATGTATGCAATATTATTGCTCATGTACATGCATGACTGTACTTATTGTGTGTGTGTATCGTGCAATAAGTATACAGGGTGTAACAAAAGGAGTGTGTTAAGCGAAGTGCTGACTATAAAGAACCTAGGTATACTCAAAATTTGAGACTCGAAATCACGTTGTGGTTTTTCTAGATAATATGGAGAATTCCTAAATATTTCAGGAATGTTTGTACAATCTTGAAAAACGGACATGTGATTTCGAGTCTCATACATAGTTTATTTTGAGAATAGATTCTCTATAGTGGACTATTTTAATAGCATTTAGCTTCAGATACCCCTTCTGTTACACTTTATCTGTTAAAAATATTCGTTCGTCCGCCATTTTGTTTTTTTATTAGCAGCTTTTCGGCAAAACTATGAAAATAATAAAAAATATTGTGATGTATTTTTAAACATGAGATCTCAGTACACGTTTTAAAAATTGTTATACCTCTGTATTGTGAAACAGCTACGTTTTTAAATAACAATAAACTCTAGTTTAAAAAAAAAAACTTATGTCTGCCATGAAGCTTGAAGGTAAACATGGAGTCCACATTCATAACAACTTTATGAAGCTAATGTTTCTTGCAATAGCAAAGCAATGCTATGGCGAGAATTGTACAATTATCGAGTTTCAATCGCATTGCAATTGCTGTTATGGTTATACTATACTAGTTATAATTCAACAGAGCTTTGTGAAACTGAGTTTAGGTACCTAAATGTGAGTGCAGACTCCATTTTTACCTTTCCTTATCTGTCATGTTTTTGTCTCTCTCTCTAACTCCAAACAGCCTGGCTGGTGCGAGCGAGAGAGAAGATCCATTCGCGGCGACCTTGTATAGCTTGGAAAGTAACCATTTGTATTTTAAATTGTATTATTGACATGTATTATGTTTAATTAAATATGTTTTTAATTTTGAAATATTGTATATTGTTACGTTAATCTGATCTAATTGGATATTATTAGAAAATAAAGAATTTATTTTCTGTTTTCTCATATTTTATTTATTTACGCCTCTGCTAAGTTGTCGATTGAATGTGTTGACGATATTTTAAAAAAATTGAATGAAATCCATGTACTCGTATCTATTTGTTAGTGGCACTACACTTTTAACGGTGTTGCCAAAGGATTTTTAAATAAACGCATTTTATAGGCAAAAACCCAAAAAGAACCTTTATTCCGCGGTGATAATAGCACTAACTCCTCGAATGAGGCTTATAGACATTAATAAAATACGAAATGTTCAAATTTTCCGGGAATATGTTATCCCAGGATAAAAAGTAGTAGCTCATAATCTTCATAAATACCTACCTAGGCGGATAGTACACAAAAAATCTTAAAATTCGGACCAGTATTTCTTAAGGTATAACGTTAAAACGATCTCATACTTTATGATACCAGTGATTTCAGTCTACACAAAGTGCAAATCGGCACAAATATCCTAAGAAATCGACAAAAAGTTCTAGCATAGCAATAGTCATTAAGTCTTTCGTCGGCGCATACGCAGTACTGTGCGAGCAGGATGCAAGATTCTTAGGGGGCGTGGTTATGCCCATGAACTGAACTAGATGGCGTTATCTTTTAAAAATTGTTCTACTTCAAACTGAATTATATGACGCTGTTTTAAAAAGTTTTGTTTTCACTTAAAACTATATAACACATAGTTCTAGCTTCGCCTTAACTAGATGACGTTGTTTTTAAAAAGCTTGAACTAAATGTGCTTAAATTTCTTAAGAAATCGACAAAAAGTACCGATAGCATTAGTCAGTAAGAGGTATTTCATCTGCGCGTACGCAGTCGTGTGAGCAGGATGCAAGATGCTTAAAGGGCGTGGTTATGCCCATGAAATGAACTAGATGGCGCTGTTTTTACCTTCACATTAAAAATAAAATATTACTTTAAACTGAACTAGATGGCGCTATTTCAAAAGTAGGTACTTCAACCATAGAAATGTCTTCAACCTTCAACGAATCTTGCAGGCTGTTTTGAAGAATAGTTGTACTACTAGATGGCGCTAATTAAAAATAATTCGACTTACTATAACGCTGTTTTTAGAAAATTCTGCCTTTACCTCAACTAGATGGCGTTGTTTTAGCACATAGTTCTACTCAGATGAATTCACCTTGACTAGATGTCGCTGTTTGGACACAATATTCTACCTTAATATGAACTAGATGGCGCTGTTTTAACACATAGTTCAATTCACCTGAACTAGGTGGCGCTATTTCCTTCGTCTTCACTAGATGGTGCTTTCCTGAAAAATACTTCCACTGAAAAAGATGTACTTTCTATTGAAGATTTTTTGGAAATATTGAAACTTCTCTTTTCTTATTGAGTTAATAATATTAAAAAAAAACAAGTTATATTGTTTAGTAATTTAGTTAAATACCCTCCGAATACAGTCATATTTATACAAATAATCTTACCGATTGCGATTAATGTTAATTTCTACATTTTAGGGAACCATACTCTATAACAAAAGTTATACATACTTTGAGATCCTAAACGGAGTCCATACAAACAGTCAAGTCCATACAAACCATACAAATTGGGTGTTTTCAAAATACCTAGTTAACTTATTTTTGATATTAGTTAGGTTAAAAGAAACCACTTTTACTATGTGACCAACACTAAAATCTGCTGTTCCATACAATCATGAATATCTACCGCACTGTATGCACTGAAATGTATGGATTTTTTTTTTTACGATTTCAGAGTTAGTCCCATAGTAGGTGGTGCGGGTTTTTGATTACAAAAAATCAGATAATACTAATAGCTATAGTGTATAGAGTTTGAAATTTTAAAATGCAGGTTAAATTCATTTGTACTCATTTAGCAGAAATTCTGGGGAGAACTTCCGACTGTTAATTCGTTCTCTCTTTCACACTCACACATGCTATATCTTCCATCTCACTTGCAGGTATTCTTACAATGTCTTTCTCAAATAAAATTACTACAATAAATAAATAAATTAAGCTTTGCTTTTTTTTTGGATTAGTTACTCAGAAATGAGTAAAGGAATACTTTTGATAATATATGCCGATAAAAAAACATACATGATAATAAAATCATTACCCTTCCCTTTGGCTCTGCCGCAGTCGGATAATAACTTTTGCTTTTTCCCATTTAGTTAAAACAAAAAATGTACATAGTTATACTTCTGACTGATATTTGTTTAGTTTATACAAAAACTTTAAATTAAAAATAAAAAAATATCTTCACTCCTTTCTGCATAACACAATCCAAAACCCTTACATAAATAATACATCTGTATTGCATAATGCTATCCGACACGAGCGAAGAAGAATTTACTTATATTCCAAACAAAAAACATATTTTTTACTAGTGGACGCCCGCGACTCCGTCCGCGTGGACTACAGAAAAAACAAAATGTCGAAATTATCCGGGATAAAAACATTTTCCCGAGATAAAAAGTAGCCTATATATTAAGTTGGGTCCAACATAATGTCACAATATATTCCTGAAAACTGCATCGAAATCTGTTTAGCCGTTTCTGAGATTAGCGTGCACAAACAAACCGACAAACAGACAAAAATTCCAAAAATCATTATTTTGGGTACTATTACGTTAATATTTTGGGTACTATTACGTTATAAAGGTCTCCTATATTATTTTTTCTCATATATCTTCCATGTACAGACTGCGACCCGTTACATTTTTATTATATGTATAGATTATTCGCCTAGGCGTAACGTAAACGGTGTTAACAGACTAACGGATCGATCATAGATCGATAACATCGGTGAACGTCGATCTTTAATTGATCGACGGATACCATTCGACTAACCAAGCGATCGATTACCGGTCGATGGCATCGGGCAATAGAAACTATCGACCGACGTCGCTTATTTCGAAAATATAACTTATGCCAACGCTTCATAGAGTTACGATCGGTTATAAATTAGAGAAAGCCTAATGCTAGTTGGCATTCTAAAATATTCCCGATCTCAACACTCAACTCGGTTATATTTTAAAGTCAACAACCATCAATCGATGCCGTCGATCGATAATCGATCGATTGGTCTGGTAACCCTAACATGCATGATTTAGGGCAGATTTTTCCTACTATCATATCTGATATCTGAGGCTATCGCTTATCACACTAATATCTAATATCATAAAGAGGAAAGTTTGTGAGTGTGTATGTTTGTAACTTCTTCGCGTCTAAACGGCTGGAGCGATTTTAATAAAATTTGGTATGGAGTTAGTGGAACACCTGGATTAACACATAGGCTACCTTTCAATCCGGGGAAATATTCTTATCCCGGATAATTTCAACATTTTGTTTTTTCTGCAGTCCACGCGGACGGAGTTACGAGCAACAGCTATTGAATAATAAATGATGTTGTCTTCCCCTAAAACTTGATAAATATAGAGACAGCATCAACTTTTTATTTTAGATAGGTTATACAGGATGATTTTTGGTCGACAACGTTTCCGGAAACTACGGAATCTCCTCATCATCACGATCATTTTTCTCCATGGAAGCATACCTGGGAAGTGTCTGGTTTCCAAGATGTTGGGGTCCAAAGTTGAGTAAATAGACTGCGTTTTTCTGTATTAATGCGCATAGACGCGTGTAGCAAGATTTTTTCACGACAAATAATTATTAATATCAGTCTATGAAAAAACTAGTTATAGACACTGGACACTTTCGTCCGATCAAGTAATTAATTTTTTTTTTCAAAAAATTGACATTCATTCCCTGCATTTTTTTGGCATAAAATTACTTTATTTGATGTATAGAGTACGTACCCTTCGTTAAGGGTGGCAACGAAAAAACATCCTGTATGACCATTGGAAAAAATAAGTTACTATACTCGGCAATAAATATTGGATACTCTCCATCCCGCATTGCCCTAAGAGTCCGTTTCAAAGAATAACTCCTATAAGTACCTGATTGCCTACTGAACTAACATTTTTTTGTATGCAGTGACACAGATAATGTAGTCATGCACATAGTAACTAGCGCCATCATCCAATGGAACTAATCTGTGAAACGCACTCTAAATTATTTTAAATTCACTTCGCGTGTAAATTCGCTAGTTTTTTCTTCAGATCTAAAAGTACGTTGACCTCCGGTTGCCAAACGCTCTTGTCTTTTGTCGATCCTTTCAGTTTTCTTACTTTATCTCCCTGCAATTTAATAATGGAATATGGATATTTAAAAATCAATGGGCTGGATGACAGTATCTTTCTTTATATACATATCGAAAGATCACACAATAATAGAAACATTCGCGAAACAATACCTTGCCGATATACAGGGTTAACTAGGTAGCTACCATCATATACCACCTCTGAATGTTCTTAAGTCTGTACATAATACTGAGGCGCGCGCGATCACGGGTGTCAACCTTTTTATATACCTACGAATGGAACATAGACTTACAAATGTCACGACAGTATAATAAAAGCTTGGAACATAATTTTTAATTAATGTATTGAGTTATAATAAAACTCGTAGAACAAATGTTATTGTTTATGATTTTAGCTATCTAGTCCTGCGAGATTATTGATGTTTTAAAATTAATCCTGTATAATTTGAAAATTGTAAAATAACAATTTTTTGTCTTCCCCAAATACTATTATCACGTTATGGTATTATGACGTCACCCCTTACAAAAACACACCTTTAGTAATAGAGGCGTTTTTAAATTTCTAAATATACATACCTGCTCTGCAATAGCTTTTTCTAAGCTGGCAACACTATCCACGCAGTTGGTTGCAGGCACGGTTGCTGTAGCAGTTGCAGCAACCAGCTGTTTCTTTAACGCTAACAATTTGTCTACCTCCGGTTGCCAGACAGTCTTGTCTTTTGTTGATGCTTTGAGTTTTCTTACTTTTTCACCCTGAAAATCACTACATATTATAAAACAAAGTCGCTTTCTGCTGCCTGTACCTATGTTTGCTTAGATCTTTCAAACTAGGGGACGGATTTTGATGCGGTTTTTTTAAATAGATAGAGTGATTCACGAGGAAGGTTTATAATGTATAATTAGGGACCCGCCCCGGCTTCACACGGGAGTAATGTGGCGGTCGCTAGTTAATAATAATACATACAGGGTGTTTTTTTGAGGCCACCTTTAACGAAGGGTACGTACTCTATACATCAAATAAAGTAAGTTTATGCCAAAAAAAATGCTGGGAATTTTTTTTTTCAATTTTTTTTTTAATTACTTGATCTGGCGAAATTTATAGTGTCTAGTGTTTATGTTAGTTTTTTTATAGACAGATATTAATTATTCCCCGTGAAAAAATCTTGCTACGCGCGTCTATGTGCATTTATGCAGAAAAACGCAGTCTATTTACTCAACTTTGGACCCTAATATTTTGGAAACCAGACACTTCCCAGGTATGCTTCCGTGGAGAAAAATGATCGTGATGATGAGGAGATTCCGTAGTTTTCGGGAACGTTGACGACCAAAAATCATCCTGTATATACATACATA
The DNA here is from genome assembly GCA_014607495.2 of Carposina sasakii. NCBI lineage: Eukaryota > Metazoa > Arthropoda > Insecta > Lepidoptera > Carposinidae > Carposina > Carposina sasakii. The sequence goes on along the minus strand of CP053176.1, from coordinate 5,860,200 downwards.
TACACGTGCTCGCGAAATGAGGTAGCCAGAGGTGATCATAAAGGATATCTTAGAGTGGAGTCAGATGTCGCTTTACCGGTAACAAGTTGCTATCTTAGATTGTCTGAGAGAAAGGCAGGGTTCCTTAGTTAATTCTTCAACTTGTAACTTGTCATTGCTCATTTATACCTCATTTAATTTAGAAATAGAAAGAATCCGAAAGAAGGAAATCAGGTTTTTTATTAGGCACAGTTTTGTGTATCATTATCATCAATAGTTCCAAAAGAGTTTTCTGCTCAATACAACAGTACCTACTCTGTATAAAGTTTGCACTATAAAAAATCCAAAGAAGCTGATTTCGCGAACACAAAACTGAACTTTTTAGTGGGATACATCAATATGGAAAAACGTCAAATTTCACTCATATCTTACAAATATGAGTGTTCTAATATTTACAAACAATGCTTCTACGAAAGTAAGATTTCTATTTGAAAAAAAAACGGGGTACAAATCTATTCCCGCTATGCAAATGGTATCTTATTTTCTTCATGCCCCGGCTGTTCTGGCTACCCCATTTCGGAAACACGGCTGTGTGTATACAGGCTGTTTTTTGGTCGTCAACGTTTCCGAATACTACGGAGTCTCCACATCATCGTGAACATTTTTCAGAAGCATACCTGGGAAGTGTCTGTTCCCAATGTATTAAGGTCCGAAATTGAGTTATTAGCTTGCGTCTTTTGCATAAATGCACGAAGATGCGTGTGGCGTGTAATAAACATTTTTCACGAAAAACTATTAAAACTGTCCATAAAAAATAACACAAACACTGGACACCATACATTTCGCATAATCATGTAAATTAAAAAAAAACTAAAAAGGTAAAATGTTTGCCAGCAAGTTTTTTGGCATAAACTTACTTTATTTGATGTATAGAGTACGTACTCGTATTCCTCGTATACGGTGGCAACGAAAAAATACCCTGATGTCTATGCCTTGTAAAATCTTACCTAGGTTTTGAGCGGAGTTTTTAAATCATTTTACTTTCATTTACACATGGCATACCTGTTCTGCAATAGCTTTCTCCAAGCTGGCAACACTGTCAACACAGTTGGTTGCAGGCGCAGTTGCTGTAGCAGTTGCAGCAACCAGTTGTTTCTTTAACGACAACAACTTGTCTACCTCAGGTTGCCAGACACTCTTGTCTTTTGTCGACGCTTTGAGTTGACGGACTTTTTCACCCTGAAATATAAAAATATATAATTTTTATGATACAAGTAAGCTATGTTGGTATTTTTTTTCTTCCATGCTGCTCTAGTAATGAAAAAAAAAAGTATAATACTACAGCTGCTTCTGTAGAGGCATACTGTACAAGTCAGTAGAGGGACAAGAGGGTCTTGGTGTTTTGTAGGCGACGGGCTGACCACCTGTCACTACTGACCGAACTTGTACATCTCAACTATACCCTCAAAATTGGTCAGAAGTGGCACCATGTGGTTCTATCGGCCCTTGGTGCTCTGCCTACCCAGTAAGGGATAAAGGTGTGATTACATGTAGGCACAAGGCTTGGTTGTAAAAGCCGAGTGTGTAATTACCAAAGCTCACATGTGTCATACGAAATTTTTCAACAATTCTTGCGATTAAAGAATAAAGGAATAAATAGTTTTAATAATACGTTGAGAAAAATCATAAATCCTGTAAAACCTCTATTTACAATATTGTTTTTTTTTTTTAATATTCACCTGTTTAGTTATTTCTGCTTCGATATCAGCTACACTTGAGATAGCTCCGTTCTGTAATAAAGGCTTATGTATGTAGCTACAAATTTATTATTTAAACAGTACGGTTATATGTTTCTGTGTACCGATAAAAAACTTTGACAGCTATGTTCAAATAACCTCATTTATTTAAAGAAAAACACGCGACTGCATTAAAATTTGATTAAACATTAAATTTGTACTTTTTACATATTTTATATTTTGCTTAATGACGAAGACATGCATGACGTCACTATCGGTACCAACGGAAGACCAGCGCTGGTTGGTTACAGCCAGCAGTAAGCTGAGGTGGGACCGAGTTTGTGACAGAATACTTCCTCTGCATAATGTAAATGTTTTATTTTATTCTTTGTTATGTTTCTGTCTCAAATAAAGCTTTCATTCATTCATTCATTCAAAATTTTGATCCAGTGTCACACTCAAGACTACGACGAATCTAACCATACCTCTCAAGCTCATATGCGACAACCCGTTTGGGCTCTACAGCGTGACAAAAAGATATCATCGTCATCATCATCAGCCTATTGCAGTCCACTGCTGGACGTAGGCCTCCCCCAGGGCACGTAACAAGACTGCCATGGGGGGCATTTGCCCATAGTCACCACGCTGGGCAGGCGGGTTGGTGACCGACCAAAAAGATATACATACATACAAATATAAACTTGAAAAACATAAACTACAGTGGTGCCAACTAGGGAGCGCAAAAACGGTGGCACCTATTAAAATATGACCAGAATTCATATATATATATATCTGTCATATGTTATCTGTACATTATTGATTAAGATCCTTGACTACATGCGAATGCAATAAATGATTAAGTTTTCCCACAAAGAAACATTAGCCTTCATCTTCAGCCTATTACAGTCCACTGCTGGACGTAGGCCTCCCCCAGAGCACGCCACAAGGCTACTGCCACAGGGGGGTATTTGCCCATAGTCACCACGCTGGGCAGGCGGGTTGGTGACCGCAGTGTGATTTTCGGACTATGTTGTCAGTACGGGAGGCGCTGCTGCCCACCTCCCGGAAACCCTTAATCGCCTCGTACTATACCCACGGGCAGACATGAGGTACACACTCTACTCTGCCGGCACCACGCCGCCCTATCGCTCTGTATTTCCCTCTAGTTTAGTGAACAGAGGTCTTTCTTTTGTAAGTCAAGGAAGATTACTTTTCGTAACGGAAAATTTTTTCGCTGTAAATTTACCTCCTTGTTTATAAACAATACAGCCTTACCTTGGCCCTATCGCTCTGTGTTCCCGCATATTTGAGTTTCAGTTGTTCCAACCTGTCCGTCTCTAGTTTAGTGAACAACGGCTCCGGTTTGTTGATCACGTGACCCGCCGGGATGTATTGAATGAACGATGGTTTACTGAAAAGGTAATTAGGACTTACTACTATCATAAAAATTATTAATAAATAAATGAAATTTTTTTTCACCCGAGTGAGATTATACTATTATTTTGGATGGCAAACACGGGAATAGGCAGTTATCTTTATACAGGGTGTAACAGGGTATGTTAAGCGAAAAGCTATGTAAATAACCCACTATTAGAGGACCTATTTCCAAAATTTGAGACTCGAAATCACATGTTTATTTTTCAAGATTGTATGAACATTCCTGAGTTGTTTAGGAATTCTCCATACTGTCTGGAAAAATAAACATGTAATTTCGAGTCTGAAATTTTGTGGGTAGGTTCCTTTTAGTGGGCTATTTACGTAGCTTCTCCCCTTATACCCCTTTTGTTACACTCTGTATTAATATATACCTATAAATCTTATGTTCGTGTATTTGTAATTGAACTCCTTCTAAACGGCTGGACCGATTTTGATGAAAGGATGATGGGCAAAAATGTATGGGAGAGTCCCCACCGACAATTGTTACTATATAGGATGATTTTCAAATCAACTCGTCCGAAACGGCTTGACCGATTTTTATGAAATTTTATATGTCTATATTCGGTAGGTCTAAGAGTAGGTCGTAAACAATTTTTTTTATAACCCTTTCACGCAATAAGTGACATCATCCACGCGAGCAGAACCGCAGGCAACGGCTAATTATTTTTATTTATTTTTATTTTTATTATTTTCATGAGACACAAACAGTACTATTACACAAATATATTTACAATACATAAGTAGCACATACACCAGCAAAGTGTCTACCAATAAAAACACATAAAAAACATTGAAGCTCCAACCAAACACATCACACTGAATCTATGAAATTTACAATACATAAGTAGCACATACACCAGCAAAGTGTCTACCAATAAATACACATAAAAAACATTGAAGCTCCAACCAAACACATCACACTGAATCTATGAAATTTACAATACATAAGTAGCACATACACCAGCAAAGTGTCTACCAATAAATACACATAAAAAACATTGAAGCTCCAACCAAACACATCACACTGAATCTATGAAACCCCCACAATCAACATTGATCAAGGGCCGCAATGATTTTACTTTTATAAATATTACATTTTGTAGTAAACAAATCAATGCCCTTAAAACGCCGATTGTAGGAGTCACACGATCGATAAATAAAAGTATTTCGCATATATTTGGTCTTAGTGAGCGGCACATTAAACAGCGTATTTATGCGCGATCCCAGTCTGGGACATCTAAAACCCACATTACCGAGAAGAAACGGAGAATCTATAGTTGTATGTATAACCTTATACAAAAACATCTGATCTCTCACTGCACGACGATCAGAGAGAGACATTAATTTTGGCATTGGCTGATTAAGTCTTTGGCTTTTATATCGAAGATGTTTTAGAAATTTTGTCTGGATTGACTCGATCTCGTCTATATGAACATCGTAGTGCGGGATCCATACAGTTGACGCATATTCCAAAACTGATCTCACATATGATTGGAATAAAAGGATCAATGTTGAACAAAGTTTAAACTCTTTTGCTGTTCTCAAAATGAAACCGAGCATACGGTAGGCTCTCGCTCTTACTGTATTTATATGTGTTGTAAACGTTAATTCACAATCCAAGTACACACCCAGATCCCTCACCTCGTAAACCCGACTGACATGTATGTTATTGATATAATATTTATATAAAACAGTATTTTTTTACGAGAAAAGGATATAATATTGCATTTTTCCGCATTAAGGAATAACCCATTGTGGTTGCAGTATACATGAAGCATATCCAAATCCTTCTGTAAAAGCTCACAATCAACAAGAGTTTTAATGATGCGAAAAATTTTCATGTCATCTGCATAGAGCAATATATTTGAATTATTGAACACTGTGTGAATATCATTAATAAATAGATTAAAAAGAAGGGGCCCGAGGTGAGAGCCCTGGGGCACACCAGATGTGACTGGTACAAATGAAGAGCAATGACCTTTAACCGTAACTGCCTGACTTCGCTCTCTAAGATAGGAAGCTAACCATCTTAACAAGTCACCGTGTATACCCATAGTCTCAAGCTTGAGAATCAATAAATTATGTGAAATCTTATCGAACGCCTTGGAATAATCAGTGTAAACGACGTCCATTTGCGAACCAGAGTCCATAGCACTACCCACATGGTGTACAAACTCACATAAATTTGACTCAACAGATTTTTTATTTACAAAACCGTGCTGTTGATTAATTAGCAATGGTTTTAATATAGGAAAAATTTTATCATAAATAATTTTCTCAAACAGCTTGGCAATAGTGTTAAGCTTGGATATTGGTCTATAATTTTGAACATTATGCTTGTCACCTGACTTAAAAATTGGCACTACATATGACTGCTTCCACGCCAAGGGCATAACTCCTGTCATCAGAGATAAATTAAACAGACTACAAACAGGGCTAGAGAGAGTTAGATTGCACTTTTTTAGAAATACTGGGTGTATGCCATCAGGACCACATCCTTTACTATCATCCAATTTCTTCAAATAGGTCTCAACTGTTTTACGCGTGATATGCAAAGAACTCAGAACTGGATCAATGCTGGGAGAGTTACAAACATTTAAATGTAGGTTTTGGTTCTGCTCATGGCCAATAGGCTCGAAAACAGAAGCGAAATAATCGTTAAAGAAGGAGCAAATGTCTTCACCACTAGACGAGGAGATGTTATTATAGTACATAGTGTCCGGAAAAGATGGTGAAGCCTTTTTAGATTTTATATAAGACCAAAACTGCTTACTATTATATTTAATTTTGCACTCAGAATCCCGCACGAATGCATCGTAGCAGTCAAGTTTAACGCGCTTCTCGCGCTGACGCAACAAAGAAAAGTTTTCGTAGTCACTTAATCTTCCGTATGTTTTCCATTTTCTGTGAAACTTTAACTTTTCCCTTACAATTTTTATTAAAGGTTTGGAAAACCAAGAAGGGCAGTGATTATTGGATTTAAGGGTCTTCGTGGGTATATATTCAGAAATGATAGTGGTGATTTTTTTATAAAAAATCTGTAGTGCTGTGAAAATGTCGTCCGCATCGTACAGGTCACTCCAGTCGACACTCCCCAATCCACTGTTTATCGCATCATAATCTGCGGCGTGAAACATGCGTACAGTGCGTGGCGCAGCGCGCATTGTCCGTGGCTTGACCGTGCTCATATATAACTCCAGAGCTGGGTGATCTCTGTTTTCAGGAACCAATGGGGTTTTGCTACGACTTACCTCGCATACAGCACTGCTTATAACCAGGTCCAATTGCCTCTTGTTGATATTCGGTATTTCATTATACTGTTTAAAGTTTGTAAATTCTAAAAAACTATAGACAGCCTGTACAGAGGGATCATTGCTATAAATATTAAGCAAACCGAAGTTTGACCATTCGGCGTGAGTTATGTTGAAATCGTCCACGATAAGATAAGTATCATTGGGATAACCTGCCACGATCTCCGACACGGTTTCGAAGAAAACATTATGACAGTTTCGTTGCAATCTACAATGTGGAAAATAACAACAGTAAATTATATTATAACTACGGTATATTTACCTCGGGTTAATTCTAAACCGCTCCTTTCCCAGGTTAAGTTGTATATATAACTTGTCGCACGTGTCAGGCATATACGGTTGTAGTAACGTACACAGTTGCGCCACCAACTGACAACAAAGGCCTATTGCGGTGGCGCCGCGAACCCTGCGAATATATATATATATTTTATAAATGAAATTGTATTAGGCGTTACAATTCGGAAGTTCAAACATTCACTATGGGTGCGCCCACCACCGGGCCCTACACCCTCCACTGACCCTCGGATCTGATAACTCATAATTGCGACAACAGGCACTTGCACTAACTACAATCGCCATGAGAAACCAGACCCGAGCACCTAGCATGCAAGACGATACATTGCACCATTCCGAAATCAAAAACTAGATAAATAATCTACATATGTTTCGCCAACAACCGTGGCATCCTCAGGATTATAGAAATTAGTAAATTAGTAAACCACTAATTAGTAGTGTAGGGCCCGGTGGTGGGCGCACCCATAGTGAATATATATATTTTTATTAACGTTTTCATTTTTTTGGTCATTTTGTTCATTACATACATATATAGGTAGAGGTTGGGCAGAAGTGTGCAAATTGCACACCCACTTTTCACCAGTTAGCCTATTAAGTCCCACGTGGTAAGGGGTGAGCCTACCGCCGCTTTCAGGGCACAAATACAACAATCTAGCGACCGGTGACCAATATCATAGGAAATGTTTCCGTGCCGTTCTAAATAGGTAATATTCATCAGGGTCATGAAGAAGGTATAAAAGAGGAGGTGGGACTATGAAGTGAGTCGTGTGGCAATCGTGAGGCCGTGACGTCATGATAGGGGCGGAGCTTCAGCGCCAGTGTAACGTAGTAGCTGTAACCACACGCTTGTGCTCCGAAATGTAACCGTATTAAAATTACAAAAACACTAGCGCTTTTATCAGGGTACTTTTTTTTACTAAAACGTAGTATAATATTGCCATCTAGCGATGAGTAATTGCACTAGTAAAACAATCTTGAACCGTATTGATAATGAGCAAGTAGTTTGACTAGTCACTACAAGGTGGTTTCTATGTAAATGGGCAGGGCTACAGTGTTTAATGCTCCCCTCGTCCCATACTTCACCCCCGCTCAGCGGCACATTATTTTTGTATGAAAATATACTTAGTCGCTACTCCTCTTTTATTTCTTCGCCATGAGCACCACGGGCAGGTAAGGTTGACTGTGAGCCCCAAGGTATTAGTGGAGCCCACTTACACCCTATGCATATATACATAAATATTATCATTTGTTCACATTAGATAGATAAAATTCTTTGTTGCACTACGAAAAAATTTCGTACATCTTCCTTGTCATAAGCTGCATAAAACTTTACTGTGTACAATAAACCATAAGAATATATGCATAAAAACATTCTGTACATGGGCGAGCTTAATGCCTTGCAAGGCATTCTCTACCAGTTAATACAATACATCTGAAGTATGAATCCTAGACATTTTAAAGTTAATCTATGGTGCGTAGGGTATTTCTATTTTTTTTTTCCTATCTTTGTACATTATACATTCAAAGATATATAGACTAGACGCAGAATAGCAGGATCGTGATGGAGATCCTTCAGCTACGTTTAACACAGTGAGCTTGTAAAAAATCAGTGACGAGTAGCTCGCTTATCGTTGGTGAAGGTGCAACTGATGTGTTTGTTCTAGCCAAGCGCATTTATCTACAAAAGAGACTCGAAATCGCATGTTCATTTTTTCACTTTTCGAATCTGAATTTTTGGGAATAGTCAATATCAGAGGTTCCCAAACTTTTATTTCTCGTAGACCCCTTTCAAAAGTTTACTGGTTCTGGTGGACCCCCTAGAGGCCTGCATCACATACAAATTAATTGTGAACCTCAATTTTTTCACGCCAACGTAGACCCCCGTCGAGTCTCCTGTAGACCCCTGGGGGTCCACCCGGACCACTTTGGGAACCACTGGTCTATATAATTGGCTGTTTTCATAGCATTTCCTTTTGTTACACCCTGTACCAAAAGTACCAAATACTCACTTATCATCATCACTGCCTTTCAATAGAACCCACGGTTGTGTACATTGCATGTGCTGGTTTCCCAACTTCGATATAGATAGAACGTGACGTAACGCGTCGCGTAATCTGCCCTTTTCCATGTGGGAAACGTAGGCTGGGGAGAAAGGTATGTTGTTTTAACACTTTTTTGTGAAGAACTAGTTACGTTGTGTATATCGTTGTAAACTAGTGGACGTCCGCGACTCCGTCCGCGTGGACTACAGAAAAAAACAAAATGTCTAAATTGTCCGGGATAAAAACAATTTCCGGGGATAAAAAGTAGCCTATATGTACAAATACAAATCGTTTATTTGTTCAACACAGGTACAGTACAGAGTACATAAAGGTCTTAGTTTAGAGTTAGTTCTGCCATGTTAAGTGGGACCTGTCACAATATATTCCTGAAAACTGCATCGAAATCGGTTCAGCCGTTTCTGAGATTAGCGTGCACAAACGCACAGACAAACCGACAAACAGACAAAAATTCCAAAAATCATTATTTTGGGTACTATTGCATTGATAAAGGTCTCCTATAATATTTTTTCTCATATATCTTCCATGTACAGACAACATACATACATACATACATATATACACACGGCTGTGTTTTCGAAACGGGGTAGCCAGAACAGCAGGATCGCAAAGGAGATAGCACAGCCACGTTTAGCAAAAATAAGTTACACTAGAATAATCCTAATATTTATAACAAACACAATCACATGCTTATTTTTCCCGATAGTATAGAGAATTTTTAAATATCTCAGGAATTTTCATACAATCTTGAAAAATAAATATGTGATTTTGAGTCTCAAATTTTGTGGATAGGTTCTCTACAGTGGGCTATTTACGTAGCCTTTCGCTTAACATACCCTTTTTGTTACACCCTGTATAATATAAAAATGAATCGCTAAATGTGTTGGCAAGCGCGAATCTCGAGAACGGCTGAACCGATTTCGCTAATTCTTTTTTTAGCGTATTCCTTGAAGCGCAGGGATGGTTCTAACGGAGAGAATTTAAAAAAATGCCTGAACATGTCTAAAACATTCCTTTTTTACATTCTCATACAAACAATTTATTCGAAATTTGAAAGGCCGGGGAAGGCAAAACAATTGGGCGACGTTAGTTCAAAGGCGTGGGACAGGACAACGTCTGTCAGGTCCGCTAGTACGTAATAAAACAAAGTCGCTTGCTGCTGTCCCTCCCTATGTATGCTTATATCTTTCAAACTACGGAACGGATTTTGATGCGGTTTTTTTCAATAGATAGAGTAATTCACGAGGAAGGTTTATAATGTATAACTAGGGACCCGCCCCGGCTTCGCTCGGGAGTTATGCACTCACACGCGGACGAAGCCGGGGCGGCCACTAGTATCATACTTAACATTTTCGTATTACAGATTTTTTTTTCATTTAAGACCTCCTCCATTCTCCAAAACGACTTGACAGATCTTCATGAAATTCTCTATGTACATTCAATAGTACTGAACTGATTAAATAATAAGCCGCGTAGTGCAGGCAGGGTAGATTTCGTACCACCACATGTCTGCCAGGGGGTATAGTACGAGGCGATTAAGAGTTTCCGGGAGGTGGGCAGCAGCGCCTCCCGTGTTGACAACATAGTCCGAAATACAGACTTCGGTCACCAACCCGCCTGCCCAGTGACTATGGGCAAATACCCCTCATGGCAATCTTGTGGCGTGCCCTGGGGGAGGCCTACGTCCAGCAGTGGACTGTAATAGGCTGATGATGATGATGATTAAATAAAATTTGGTAGATACAAAAATGAACAGTCTAAACCCATTATGGAATTTTTCCCGGAATATTTCGACATTTAATACCGGATTTTTTAAATCTTATTTTCATAACAAAAAAAAAAAGGGTTTCCTAATAAACATTGTATTTTTTAACTTACCAACAATCTCCCTATTAACCAGCGCGATAAGTTCACAATCAGTTAACTCCAGATTAGTTTCGGGAACGGTCCCTTTGAACGAGTTGTAACAGAAGCTCAGGGAACGATGACAGAAGTTGCCGAGATTGTTCAGTAGCTCCGAATTGTTCCTGTGAACGAATGAATGAATGAATGAGTGAATGGAACTGGCAAATAGGAGGACAAGGAAAATGAGTTTAGACCTATGATAATTTTATTATACATAGATGTATTATGTAGACCTGTTTTAAGTTTAAATATTTTAGTCTACATTAAATGTTTATGTGATGACGATCTCCGACCGTATTTCGGCCAAGGCGACCAATCTATACGGAGATTAGCCAGGTACGCAGGAGATATTATAGTGCACAAGTGTGTGCGCAAACACAGATGCACTCTCTATTCCGTTACTCTCATAGTCCGATGGGACGGAAAGCCGACACGACCGGAGAGAGATCAGGTGCAGGACCAACGGTGTTAAGTGACAATTTTACAACATTAAAATCTGTACATTAAATAAATTCATCGGTACAGGCCCGTGACTGGGATCGAACTTACGCCTCCCGCTTGGAAGGTGCACGTCTTAACCACTGTGCTATCACCGCTTATGTAACAGGTGTGTGTATAGATATGTAGGTATTTTATGTATTTTTTAATTTGGCAGTTGATTTATCTACCGTTTTACCAATTATATGTTGTGTACATCTAACTGTAACATAAATGTGGTGTTTTTCCTTATTCTAACATACAATCTGAGCTGATATAATTATTTTTTTATTTTACTGATCAATCTTGTTCGTGTATTTCCCTCTTGCGTGACATTTATGATTAAACCTGATTTATTATAATTATTATTTTGATATTAAAATGACGGCCGATTGGTCTAGTAGGTAGTGACCCTGCTTGCGACGCCATAGGTCCTGGGTTCGAATCCCGGTAGGTGCAAACATTGATATGATGAATATCGATGTTTGTTTCAGAGTCATGGATGTTATATACGGTTGCTTAGTACCCACGACACAAGACCTTAGGGATCTTAATGTGGGACTAGGTCAATGTGTTGTGTAATGTGCGAATATTAAAAAAAAAAAGAAAAAAAAGAAAACCTATTTAATTGAAATTTGTTACACAGATAGTCTAGAAAGGAGACTCTAGTGAAGCCCCGCATCAGCACAGGGTTCTCGAATAAACAGAAATTAAAATTATAATGTACCTACCTGGTACCCAGTTCGGTCCAACTGAAACTGGAGTCTGAAGTTTCAGGCCTGATACTAGCCAGGTAGAAACGCCACACGTCTGAAGGGATACCCGTCTCCTGAAACACGAAAATTAGTTTTTAGTAAAAGGTTAATTAAACAAAGGCAGGGAAATAATGATGATTTTCTGTTACAACTGACCTGTGCATCTGTACCAAACACTCCGACCCCTCTGGATTTAGAGAATTTTCCTTCTTCGTAATTCAGGTACTCTGTGTCAAAGAAACACGTGCTATAATTGTTATGTATAGTTTCTTCTATGCTGCTCTGGGAGTGAAAAAAAAACGTATAATACTACAGCTTCTTCTCTTCCCGGGCATACTGTACAAGTCAGTAGAGGGACAAGAGGGTCTTGGTGTTTTGTAGGCGATGGGCTGACCACCTGTCACTACTAACCGAACTTGTACATCTCAACTATACCCTCAAAATTAGTCAGAAGTGGCACCATGTGGTTCTATCGGCCTTTGGTGCTCTGCCTACCCCGTAAGGGATAAAGGCGTGATTATATATATGTATGTATGTATAGTTAGATCGATCGCCTGTTAAATCAGTCTGTCTATAGCCAGCAAGTGTATAAGTGTTATTCTAATATTTTGATGTTACATGAGACATCAATCATGAAAAATATTCTAGAACTATAACAGAAAAAAAAATGTAATCAAAATCTGTTTAGCATAACTAATAACAATCTTATACAGGGTATAACAGAAGGGGTATGTTAAGCGAAATGCGTCGTCAATGGCCCACTATAGAAAACCTGTATATGAAATTCAGGGGTCTAAATCAATGTTATTTTTCAAGACTATATAAAGACTACTCAGAAAAGAGTTCAATAACTTTCTATCTTTTAATAATAAATATTTGATTTCGAATCTCAAATTTTGTGGAAAGTTTCTTTATGGTACGCATTTTAATAGAATTTCGCTTAATGGACCCCTTTTGTTACATAGTGATGTGAGTATCCATTCAATTATCCGATATAATATCCATTCATTCATTCACCTAATAATATCTCCATTCATTCATCAATATACATAAATCATTCACTAGATACAATACCCATTCATTCACCTGACACAAGTATACATTCATTCATTCACTTACCGGTAGCGTACACATGTTTAACTAGAACATGTCCCTCGTTGACTCCCAGTAACGTCGCCGGGAACATTATCACGTGAAACGGAACGTTGTCCTTAGCCATGAATTGATAGAGGGTCACCTGATGAGAAACAAGGAAAGGGTTATTTATAGAAAGTACACATATAAAGGATGATTTGTGGTCGTCAACGTTCCCGGAAACTCCCGGAACTCCCGTTCCCGGAATCTCCTCATCATTACGATCATTTTTCTCCATGGAAGCATATCTGGGAAGGTTTCCAAAATATTAGGGTCCAAAGTTGAGTAAATAGACTACGTTTTTCTGCATAAATGCACATTGACGCGTGTAGGTAGCAAGATTTTTTCACACGAGAAATAATTAATATCCGAAAAAACTAGCATAAACACAGGACACTGTAAATTTTTTAAAAATTCAAAAAAAAAATTACATCATTTCCCAGCATTTTTTTTTACATAAACTAACTTTATTTGATGTATAGAGTACGTACCCTTCGTTAAGTGTGGCAACGAAAAAACACCCTGTATACTTTCATAGACAAAACACTGTGAGCAAATAAATAAATAAATAGTAACAATAACTTACGTCAGTATCCTTGTCAGGTTTCCACCATTTCTCGTAATTCTTGGTCGCCGCCTCCGTTATACTCATGTAGCCAATGGGAGCGTCGAACCACACGTAGAATACCTGTGACAAATTATATTATTTAGCAAAGTTTATACTCAATATTCTCGTTATCACCACGAACATTTTTCTTTGTGGAAGCATACGTAGGAAGTGTTTGGTTTCTAAGATATTAAGGTCCAAAGTCTTTTTGATTGTATTTTTTTTTTGCAGAAATGTAAGTGTAACCTATAGTGTATTATCATATCTGTGGTGTAAAAAACATATATGTCGACAAAAATTAAAGTTTCCACCATGCAGTCCATGAAAGTATACAGGGTGTTTTTTCGTTGCCACCCTTAACGAAGGGTACGTACTCTATACATAAAATAAAGTAAGTTTAGGCCAAAAATTTAACGCAAATATTAGAAACCCTGTATCTGCATTTCACTGTAAATAGGCTAATGTGTACTTGTGAAGTGTATGATAACTGTGAACTCGTAAGGTGTGTGAAAAATTGTGAACTAGTAAAGCGCGTAAATATCATTATAGTGAATAGGTACTCTAAATAAAACAATGTACAAACTCACCTTATTCTTATACCGTTCAACCGGCACCGGCACGCCTCACTTAAGGACTATATAGGTACATATCCATGTATTTAGATACCGTTAGTTAGTACCCACGACACAAGATCTTAGGGATCTCAGTGTGGCTAGGTTAATGTGAACTTGTGGAGTGCGTGATAAATGTGAATTTGTGAAATGTGCGATAGTTGTGAACTTGCGAAGCGTGCAAATATCATCACACTTAATACTCTGAATGCAAGGAACACAGCCCACCTTATTCTTATACCGTTCGACCGGCACCGGCACGCCCCACTTCAGGTCTCGCGTGACGGCGCGCGCGCGCAGTGTGTCCCGCAACCACGCGCGACACACTGCACGCGCCGGCGCGGACCAGTGTGCCTCCGTGTGCGCTATCCATGTGCGGAGGGACGGCTCTAGCTAGGTAGTGCAAGAAAATGGAAAAATACGCCCTTTTAATCATATAGACATTAAAATAATCGCTTTTGAGAGTTGCATTCAATCTATTCTCATTCATTCGTTCTTCAATTCTCATTCATTCATTAGTTCATCTATTGTGGTTATTTATTTGATCAAAACATGGTACAATAAAGTTGTTATTACAATATTAGATGAGACATGTTTTGCCAAAAAACGTGGCATGCAAATATTTTAATTTAAGTATTTAAATATATTACACAATTAATTATTATTAACTAGTAGAAGTAAAACTAAATCCAAAAAACAATCTCGTTCTCATTCATTTATCTATTTTCTTTCATTAATTCGCTCATCTATTCTCATTCGTTCATCGTGAGAAACAAAAACCTCGTCTCTCAAGCTCAAGTACGATTTAGACCGAGATATCTACATTACTGTGTCATGGCAAGCTAAATTTGACAATATAAAAGTATGTTTACATATCCCCCCTGTATATTAAGTACATCGTCTGTAAGTACTAAGTGTGTATACATGCAGCAAGTCACGTGACCACATCACACACCGCGAGGGCGCGGATCAGTGAGAGTCGGTTTGTGATATCCATGTACGGAGGGACGGCTCTGTCTACAAGGTAAAAGAAACAAAGATACGCGATGAACACAATAAACGCTAGGAAAAAGATACTGGATATCGTTCATCTATTCTCATTCGTTCGTTAAAACGAATGCTTCTGAGAACTAACTTTCATTCATTCGACGTGTCACGATTACGTCACGAAAAAACGAAACGGATTATTTTTACAATATATTATTTACTAAGGGACGGATCTAACTGGAATATACATAATTTCTTTCAGAATTGATTAACTATTTTCCACATTTGTAAACATAATATGAAAGAAAATTTAGTAAAATATCACTCTTAATAGTACAGACACTTAGTAGATCTGTCAGAAGGCTACGTACACTTAAGACAGTAATAAACGGACTACCGAACCGATACGTTGTTTCTATTGCGCACAGATCTATTATTCTGACTAATCATTGAAAAAAAAATCTACTTTACCCATTAAGCCTCTACATACCTAAACATACACCCGAAAAATATAGCCCTTCTGGAGGAAACGACTAAAATCAAATTGACTTTCATTTATTCATTCGTTCATCTGTTAAATATGTTACATAAAAAACCTAGTCATATAACACCCTCTGTTTTTAAAGGTTAAAAAACCAACACTTGGGAAAAAATCAATAACAAATGTGTGCTAACTCATTCAAAATTGAAGTTTTATTGTATGATTTTATTTAAAAGATTTACCTGTCCTAGTTCAATAAACAACTGCTCACTCGGTCTGATTGTTGGCTTGTGGCCACACACTTTACATCTGAAAATAATTATCACAATTACTATTCAAATACAATTATAATACATATAAAATTTACTACGATATCGCGTTTAATTTTTCGGCCTTTGGTTTTATCTGCGTCCGAAGGATGACTCCACTACACTCCAATCACTTATTCATGTGAATGTTCCAACCATTCACTTATTTCATTATTAATTAGTTAACTTATTTCATTCATTCATTCGTTCCGTTCATTCACTCAGTCCATTTTAATATAATTTGTTTATTCTGATATTTTTTATTGCATACACAAACATTGGAAAATTACATCTTTACTGCATTAAAGTGAACAATTTCCAAAACTATGTGATATTGGGATAAAGCAAATTTCTCAAATATTTAAAACGTTCCCTGATAAACTTTATATTACAGGATGATTTTTGTTCGTCAACGTTCCCGAAAACTACGGAATCTCCTCATCATCACGATAATTTTTCTCCATGGAGGCAAGGGAAGTGTCTGGTTTCCAAAATATTAGGGTCCAAAGTTGAATAAATAGACTGCGTTTTTCTGCATACATGCACATTGACGCGTGTAGCAAGATTTTTTCACGAGAAATTATTAAAAACTAGCATAAACACTGGACACTATAAATTTCACACGATTAAGTTAATTTTTTTTTTTTCAAAAAAATTTACATCGTTTCCCAGCATTATTTTTGGCATAAACTTACTTTATTTGATGTATAGAGTACGTACCCTTCGTTAAAGGTGGCAACGAAAAAACATCCTGTATTATACAGGATGTAACAAAAAGGGTATGTTAAGCGAAAAGCTATGTAAATAGCCCACTATAGAGAACCTATTTACAAAATATAAGGCTCGAAATCACATTTTTATTTTTTAAGATTGTATGAAAATACCTGAGATATTTAAAATTCTCCATACTATCCGGAAAAATAAACATGTGATTTCGGGTCTCAAATTTTGTGGATAGGTTCTCTACAGTGGGCTGTTCATATTGCTTTTCGCTTAACATACTCTTTTTGTTACACCCTGTATAGTTTTAACGCAAAAAAACATATAGTTACACAGAAAAAATACCAAGTTTTATTTAAAAAAGGTCTATAAACTTACTTGGGCTCTATAAGCTCGATGGCGTTGATGAGTTTCCCACATTTATCACACTGGTCGCCCCGAGCCGAGTCGTATAGACAGCCGGGATGTGGACATGTGCCTTCTACAAACCTAAGGGAAATAATAAATATAGGTATAATGTGTTTTCATTCACCACGCCGCGTGGTGCCGGCAGAGTAGAGTTTGTACCACCCCTGCCTGCCCGTGGGTATCGTACGAGGCGATTAAGGGTTTCCGGGAGGTGGGCAGCAGCGCCTCCCGTACTGACAACATAGTCCGAAAATCACACTGCGGTCACCAACCCGCCTGCCCAGCGTGGTGACTATGGGTAAAACCCCCCTGTGGCAGTAGCCTTGTGGCGTGCCCTGGGGGAGGCCTACGTCCAGCAGTGGCCTGCGATAGGCTGATGATGATGACAATGATGTAAATCTCACCTATCCGCAAGGAATCTGTCGCATTTCTCACAAAACAACTGGTCGACTGACTGAGAATTTACGAATCCATTGTCACTCAGCTTCAGGAATAGACGCTGTGCGATCCTGTACAGAAAAAACATTATTATTGAGGCTTTCAGATGAAAATGTAATTTTTTGGTCTATTCCACTATGATCACCCAGGTGATAGCGCCCGGTATCATTGGCGACTCTTTAGTGTCCAATGATCACCTGCGAATATAATCACCTGGGTAATCAGGGGCGACTCCAATAAAATATTTTGGTATTCTAAAATCACCTCCAGTATAATGTATAACGAGAGTCCGTTACATAGAATAACTCCTATCACTGGCGGCTCGTCCTAAGGAGCGCTGGTGCGGTGCACTCCCACACCCACGAAGATTACATAGGCAATCTATATTTCTCTATATTTATAATTATCTTTCAATTCTACTATGTTTATACAATAGTGTCTACACGTTCGTCTCAAGTAAGTTGTAATCTTATGTATCGAGTGGAGCGCTAGCGATCGCGCTCCAATGAAACGAATTTTTTTTTTTTTATTTAGGACAACAAACAGTTACACAATACATATATGTAAACAACATTGTATAAAAGAGTAGATAATTGAGTAACCCACTGCGTTGACCACGAACTTAATAAATATACAGAGAGATTTAAAAAAAGACAACATGTGAATAAAAAAGACAACATGTGAATGGTACGAAATTTGGTACGATTCCTAGTACTGTATTCAATGAGTGCGAGAGAGGCCGGCGCGTGAAACAGAAGATTTCGTATGAAAAATTTGTCTAATCTGGAGCGCCGTTTACATAAATTCGTAGTGTGCGTATGCGGCCACTAGATGTCGCTTAGTCCGAGTTAGAACGCGATACGGTTGTCTTTAATGTGTTTCATGTTTTTTTAAGTTGTATTGAGTGAGAATTAAAGACTAAACTGACTGCACACTTAATCTGCTCCTCTCTTTGCTCTACTGAGTAATTTACGACACGTAATTTTTAACGTTTTGCAAAAAGGAGGACTTACTTTTGGATACCATCTGGCAACCCTATTTATTGTACACAGTAAAGTAACTTATGACTAAAACCTTACCTTGTCTGTTCCTCCGTGCTTGTCCTACCAAAGTGATCGAACGCTATATTGAACCAGCGATACACCGCGCTGTGTATTGCGAAGTATTTGTCGCAAATCTGACGAGGGGTCACGCCTTCTTCTAGAGCCTGTAAACAAACAAACAAACATAAGAAATCAATATTGACAGCAACAAAAAACTAATACACACGAATGTGTTCTCAAATCAGTAATTACTAACAATATGGTCGATTCTGAGGGCTTAGTGTGAGTTTTCACTTCGAACTCGATTGCGTGAACGTAAACTATTCGACCAATCACGGCACACACATTACATTCCTTCATCATGCGATAATGTGATTGATTGGCTGTTTTACGTTAACGCGAACGAGTTCGAAGTGAAAACTCGCACTACGCCCTCTGTCCGTCACACTTAAACCTAAACGTAAAATTAGTCCTACCTACCTGCCCTTTTCTCTGTCAGCCATTTATGTTAAGAACGGAGAGGGATAGACCTAACTAAGGTTAAGTTTACGCTTAAATGTGACGGTCAGAATCGACCAAATTATCTTGTACTAGTGGCCCGCCCTCGCTTCGCTTCGGTACATATCCTCTAAAATTTGGAAATCCCGTTTGTCCCGTTCCCGTGGGAATATCGGGAAATATGCTCTCAGTGCTTCCTTATACCCCCTACCGAATATACCTGCCATATTTCATCATTTTGTGTCAAGCAGTCTTCGTAAAAATTTAAAATTCCCGTTTGTCCCGTTCCCGTGAGAATTTCCTAACGAATATACATGCCCGATTTCTAAATTATATGTATAGTGGTTTTCGTAAAATAATAGAATTCCCGTTTGTCCCGTGTTAACCACCATCATCAAGATCTGTGGGGCGCGGGGGACGGAGTGCGACCGCGCCCTCGCGGAACACTACCGATCACTCACCGTTTGTCAGACACAGTTGGCGGATAGCCATTTTTTAATATTGTAAATCCTAGTTTAAAATAACATACAACCTTAAATCTATCAGCGGCCTACTTCATTCCACATCCACAATCAGCTCAACATCCCGTTCTGATGGAAAATTCGATAAATAAGTTCTCAGTGCCTCCTCACACTCCCTACCAAATTTCATAATTATATTGTTTCAAATGGTTTTCGTTAAAAATTGGATTTTCTGTTTGTCCAGTTCCCGTGGAAATTACGGGAAATCCGTTCTTTGTACTCTCTAGCAGTCCCTAATGAACAATTTTCGATTTCAGCTTCATATGAATAGCAGTTATCGTAAAATTAAGAATTTCCGTTTGTCCCGTTCCCGTGAGAATTTCGGAAAATCCGTTCTATGCGCTTCCTCGCAGTCCCTAATGAACATATATGTACCTATATACTGTATATACATCTTCGATTTCAACTTCATCGTAAAATTCAAATTTATTTGTATCTCTTCGTTTCTTCGTGGGCTCATGTAGGTATGTTGTCTTTTTTTTTATTTGCCTAATTTTACACTCGTTTTTAAGGATTAACCCGATGTTTCCATTCATCATTATTATCACCCATCATAAATTCAGAAATCATCAGTATTGGCTGTATGGATGCTGTATTCCTTATGCCCTTTCTTCGGGATAAACAAAAAAAAATCTGTCATGTTGTGTCGTGTCATTTGTACGTCACAGAATAATAAATTTCCAGAACCCCAGCACACTTTTGAAGCAACTTTTAGTAGGTTTTACAACCTATTTACTGTACCTAAAAATCTGATAATATTTATCGATTTGTCAACAATCGGCGGGTAAGAAGAGCGGAAGATGCGGGATTTTTGACTCGTTTTTGCTACACATCTGTCATTGAGGACTGCTTCTGGGGACCTGTTATTCTATGGTGTATGTCAAACATATACCTCCATGCGTCAAATGGTTAAAAAAATTGTATTTAATTCATATTTATTCCAGCCCAGTGGAAATTATGGCCTATAATCATCCAGGTCCAATAAGGAATCTAACGGTGAAAGAATTTTTCAAATCGGTCCAGTAGTTTCGGAGCCTATTCGCTGCAAATAAACAAACAAACATACAAACAAACAATCAAAGTTTACCTCTTTATAATATTAGTATTGATAACGAGGTGTAAGTAACCGATAGGTAAATTAACAAGCACGTATTTCAAGATAGAGAAAGTTAGCATTCGCAAGAAAATTCGCAAGCATTTTTGAGTATATGAAAGCGTATACATTAGCTACATCTCGTTCCGTGCATGTCGTAAGAGTCGACTAAGGAATTGGGGGATTATCTCAGGTAATAAGCTACCAAAAGTGACAAGAACGAATGATAGAACAAGGAGGCGCTCTTTTATCACTTTCATTCCTTTTTTACTACAAAAATGAACGCACTCTAAAAACAGATAGTGAGTGAATGTGTATGGAGAGAATGAAAGGTGAACGAGTGATATTTCAAAATCAATGTTATTCGTCATGAAAGTGCATAAAGGACTTATTTCTGGATTGTATTTTTTATAGGTTACTTTTTGGTGTCTTGCAAAAAGATGTTACAATGTTGAAGTTTCGATTTAAATAAAGGTGTCCATGCTCTTTTTTTCATTAAATTGGGATAAAAATTTATCTATGCTGCTCTGGGAGTGAAAAAAACGTATAATAATACTACAGCTGCTTGTTTGTAGGCGATGGGCTGACCACCTGTCACTACTAACCGAACTTGTACATCTCAACTATACCCTCAAAATTGGTCAGAAGTGGCACCATGTGGTTCTATCGGGCCTTGGTGCTCTGCCTACCCCGTAAGGGATAAAGGCGTGATTGTATGTATGTTATATGTGCTTACGGAGATGTAATATCTCTGTTATAAATAATATATATAATATGATGTATAGATTCACCTCGGGCCGGTGTATTTAAATAATAATTAGTGGTTTACTAATTTACTAATTTCTATAATCCTGAGGATGCCGCAGTTGTTGGCGAAACATATGTAGATTATTTATCTAGTTTTTGATTTCGGAATAGTGCAATGTATTGTCTTGCATGATAGGTGCTCGGGTCTGGTTTCTCATGGCGATCGTAGTTAGTGCAAGTGCCTGTTTTCGCAGTTGTGAGTTATCAGATCCGAGGGTCAGTGGAGGGTGTAGGGCCCGGTGGTGGGCGCACCCATAGTGAATGTTTGAACTTCCGAATTGTAACGCATAATACAATTTCATTTATGATGTATAGAATAATAATAGAGTATAGTTGAGTACATACATACCTTAGTTTCTGTGGCAGTGCCATATTCATCTGTGCCACATATAAAGAACGTATTGTAGTCACATATTCGACAATATCTGAAGAAAAAAAACAATAAAATTATTATTAGATCTATGCATATAATAAAAATGTAACGGATCGCTGTCTGTACATGGAAGATATATGAGAAAAAATATTATAGGAGACCTTTACCAACGCAATAGTACCAAAAATAATGATTTTTTGTCTGTTTGTCTGCAAACATTTGATTTTGAGTCTCAAATTTTGGAAATAGGATTTCTATAGTGGGCTATTTACATAGCTTTTCGCTTAACATACCCTTTTTGTTACAACCTGTATAAAAAAAAAGTTGTTTAATGTGCCGCTCACTAAGACCAAATACAGGATGATTTTTGGTCG
Source organism: Carposina sasakii (assembly GCA_014607495.2). Taxonomy (NCBI): domain Eukaryota; kingdom Metazoa; phylum Arthropoda; class Insecta; order Lepidoptera; family Carposinidae; genus Carposina; species Carposina sasakii. The sequence goes on along the minus strand of CP053176.1, from coordinate 5,837,843 downwards.
TCAACGTTCCCGAAAACTACGGAATCTCCTCATCATTACGATCATTTTTCTCCATGGAAGCATACCTGGGAAGTGTCTGGTTTCCAAAATATTAGGGTCCAAAGTTGAGTAAATAGAAGACTGCGTTTTTCTGCATAAATGCACATAGACGCGCGTTGCAAGATTTTTTCACGAGATATAATTAATATCTGTCTATAAAAAAAACTAACAGCAACACTAGACACTATAAATTTCGCCCGATCAAGTAATTAAAGAAAAATTTACAAAAAAAAAAAAATCCCATCATTTTTTTGGCATAAACTTACTTTATTTGATGTATAGAGTATGTATCCTTTGTTAATGGTGGCCACAAAAATTATATTTTTTTGTAATAGTACTGTTTGTGTCTAATGAAAATAACAAAAAAAAAAAACACTCACCTAGCAAATATATCAGCGGAGAGTACACAGCCAATGATGTTGCCCAGATGTGGTACATTATTAACGTACGGTAATGCTGAAGTGATTAGTATATTCTTACGTCCTTTTATGGGTAACCTGGAACAAATAAAATATATATATAATTTTATATTTTTTACTATACAGGATGTAACAAAAAGGGTATGTTAAGCGAAAAGCTATGCAAATAGCCCACTATAGAGAACCTATCTATAAAATTTGAGACTCGAAATCACATTTTTATTTTTCAAGATTGTATGAAAATTCCTGAGATATTTAAAAATTCTCCATACTATCGGGAAAAATAAACATATGATTTCGGGTCTCAAATTTTGTGGATAGGTTCTCTATAGTGGGCTGTTCACATAGCTTTTCGCTAAACATACCCTTTTTGTTACATCCTGTATAAATTATACGGGGGGTATTTGCCCATAGTCACCACGCTGGGCAGGCGGGTTGGTGACCGCAGTTTGTATCTTGGACTATGTTGTCAACACGGGAGGCGCTGCTGCCCACCTCCCGGAAACCCTTAATCGCCTCGTACGATACCCACGGGCAGACATGGAGTGGTACGAGTTCAACTCTGCCGGCACCACGCGGCCAGGGCAAATACCCCCCATAGCAGTCTTGTGGCGTGCCCTGGGGGAGGCTGTATATTATATACAGGACCTATATTTTGTACAGGGTGTAAGAAAAGGGGTATGTTAAGCGAAAAGCTATGTAAAAGGAACTTACCTACAAAATTTCAAACTCGAAACCTCATGTTTATTTTTCGGATAGTATGGAGAATTCCTGACCAACTCAGGAATGTTTATAAAATCTTGAAAAATAATCATGTGATTTCGAGTCTCAAATTTTGGAAAAATATTCTCTATAGTGGACTATTTACATAGCTTTTCGCTTAACACACCCTTTCTGTTACACCCTGTATGAGTGTAAATACTTACACGACAGATTCATGTTTGATAGCAGGCTGTAGTCCTTTAAGACCGTGTAAAAAGTTCTCTTCAGCCGACTCGATCTCTTCAGGGGTAGGACCGGCCGGTTCTTGTGGTTCGCCGGATGCACTGAAAACAAAACATTGACTATTTCACTGAAATACAGGGTGTTTTTTTGTGGCCACCTTTAACGAAGGGTACGTACTTTATACATCAAATAAAGTAAGTTTATGCCAAAAAAAATGCTGGGAAAAAAAATTATTTTTTTCAATTTTTTTTTTAAATTACTTGATCTGTCGAAATTTATAGTGTCTAGTGTTTATGTTAGTTTTTTTATAGACAGATATTAATTATTTTTCGTGAAAAAATCCTGCTACGCGCGTCTATGCGCATTTATGCAGAAAAACGCAGTCTATTTACTCAACTTTGGACCCTAATATTTTGGAAACCAGACACTTCCCAGGTATGCTTCCATGGAGAAAAATGATCGTGATGATGAGGAGATTCCGTAGTTTTCGGGAACGTTGACGACCAAAAATCACCCTGTATTGTTAACAGTAAGCAGTAAAATCGGCCGATGTCTGTTAAACGTAATGTTAGTTTTGACCTTTAAGGCTCATGTTCATCAACGCTCGTTTAAGCAAAACGTCCGATTAATGTTTTCTGAAAGGGTGTTTATTGACGCTTTTTTCATATGAATAATGTTGTTAATAAATATTTATTATCAGTTAATAATTTTACATGTGTTCAATGGTAATAATCTTATACATTAGTGGTCATAAAACACCTTTAAAATCTGCTAACCGAGCGATTACATTAATCGAACGTTGATGAACACTGGCCTAAGAGTTTTCGTCTTTACACACCCACTTTTCGCCAGTTTTCAGATTTCGTAGATAATAGATAAATAATCATACAATATACACTCCTACGTACCAAAAGGTGAGCCTACCTCGGCTTTTCGGGCACAAATACAACAATATGTATAGGTATATACTTGGCAGAAACACAAAAAAATACACACGAAGAATACGTGACAAAACATTATTGTATGTAATAAAGTTTTAACTGTAGTGTAATCCACAGTTTACATTACGTTTTTAAAAACATAAACTTCTGAAGCAGTCGGGTAACAAGTCATAGTCGACCCATCCATTCCCCGACCACACCAAAAGCCGCTTAACCCAACTTACCCAATAGGGGACACTAAACTCGCCACCTGAGGTATACCAAGGGCCGATGATGAGGTAAAAGGACCGGATGGTGACCCGCCCCATTGCTTTACCGCGTCCTGAAATGCAAGAGTTTAGCTACAGGGTGTAATAAAAGAGGTATGTTAAGCAACTATAATAGTGTGGGACTAGGTTAATGTGCTGTAAAGTGTGTGAATATTTATTTATTGACTGCTGAAAAAATGGCGAAATTATTTAGAATAAAAATATTTTCCCGGGGATAAAAATTTGTCCATGTCCTTTCTCAGGCTCTGGCTTATGTGTGTATCTAATTTTATTTAAATCTGTTTAGTACTTTTGGCCTGAAAGCGAGACAGACAGTCAGAGTTAAAGTCGCTTCTTGCTGTCTGTCCCTATGTATGCTTAGATCTTTAAAAGTACGCAACGGATTTTGACGCGGTTTTATTTAAAAGATAGAGTGATTCAAGAGGAAGGTTTATTTATCAGAATTGCATGCGTAGGTAGCCGGGGCGGGTCGCTAGTGTATTACATACCTGTACAGCTTTCGACGACGCCAACTCATCTTTCCACCTAGTAATATGACTAAATGAAGCTAGATACTGTTGTTTGAGGTCACCACTGCTGTAGAGGGGGTATACTGTACTCCATATTGATATATCCGCCGCTGATATCTTATCCTGGGGGACGAGAGAAGATAGTAAGAGAAAGTAGAAGTTGTAAGAGAGGGTAATACCTAGCTTAGAGTTTAATAAATAAAAAAATGGTTTCAAACCGCGCTCTCTGGGCTCGCTACTATTTGAAAAGACAATTTTTTTACTTTTCTGCAGTCGGAAAGAAAGGTACAAAGTAGACATTGTGATTTTGACAAGTGGTCGATTTTAACCGTCATAGGCAAACATAAACTTATTTGTTCCAACTATCCCTTTTGTTTCAATCATTAAGTTCGACTACCAATCGATCTAGTAAACTAACTAACCAATCAATCGATTTTTGAAGCTGGTAGAAATTATCGATCGACGTCGGCCAATCATCGATGCCGTCGCCCGATTGGTTGGGTAACGCCCTAAGACACTTACCCCTAATAGATATTTGTGTTTGGACAGTAACTCGTCCACCATTTGCAAACAAGCCTGTAATGCTTGTTTCACGTCCGAAGCCGCTTTGGTTGTGAGAACCGCTGTGATGGCCGGCTGCAGTCTCGTCGCCTCCCACTCTTGCATCTGCTGACTGCAATATGTTAGAGAGAGATGTACTGATTTTGTTAATGTTGTTAATACGTACGTATAGGTAGACACATACACACTAGACGTGTGCGCCGTTTTTTTCACTCCGCCGCCGCCGATTTGATTTTCGGCGTGAAATCGGCGCGACTTTTAAACGTCTGAAACCCAATTTTTAGGACAAACCAGGTCCAGCGCCGCTGATACAGCTACGGCGCCGGCAGCTGTCAGCAGGAGCATGCACAGCACATCAATTACACTGCCAAGTTTTGTGCACTTTTGAAGGTTCAGCGAGTAGGTAGGCGCATCGGGTACCTACCTACCTAAAATAAAAACTATGGAGATACATCTCAATTCTTTACGCCGAAAAGACGCAGAAATCACGCCGCCGCCGCCGATTTTTGACCGGCGTGCGCCGCCGATAATTATATCATCGGCGCACACGTCTAATACACACTGATGTTCCCAAAATGGAATATAATTCTAAATGGGATACTACAATTATGTTTAGCGTATCGGGCTTGTAAAAGATCAATGAACTAGTTTATTGCCTGAGAGGACACCCCTGAGTTCCTTAGTCGACTCTTACGACATGCACGGAAGGAGATGCAGCTGATGTATTCTAGTGAAGCCCAGCAGCCCAGCACACACTTAGCACAGGACTTTAACTTTAAAATATAATTAGAATAACCTTGTCAAGGGACACCAACCCGCCTGCCCAGCGTGGTGACTATGGGCAAAACCCCCCTGTGGCAGTAGCTTTGTGGCGTGCCCTGGGGGAGGCCTACGTCCAGCAGTGGACTGCAATAGGCTAAGAATATCTTGTCAAAGGGCTGATTTTTTCAAACGTCAGACAAAAAACTTGATTCTGTCTTTGTCCAAAACTTGATCATGATAAAGACAGCATCAAGTTTAGGGTCACTGTCAACACCCGACACCACAACACGCTGAAAATGTATAGAGTGGGGAACGCATGTTATCGCGCGGGGTGTTGACAGTGGCATGGACCATATAAAATGTATGTCATTTATGTGTACTGACAGGCGTGTCGTCGCGTCGGGTGTTAAATGTGTATCTTGACCCGCCCCCTGATTACGTAAAAGCAATAGCAAAGCCGAAGCCGCGCGATCGCGATAATTGAGAGTATGTGCATGTGCGCAAGGAGCGCTCGGCGCCCTCCCGCGCCCCGCACCTCGCCCCGCGTACACACACACTCTCAATTATCACGATCGCGCGGCTTCGGATTTGCTATTGCTTTTACGTAATCAGCTATATTCTTCTGATAAGCTATCTAATGTTTGGAAAAATCAGCCCTAAGTTAAATTTAAACTTACCACTGTCCGTTCTCCGATAAATCGAGAACGGGGAACAAATACTGTGCGGCGGCATTGCTCGAGAAGAAAGTCAGCTGTTCATCCACTTCTAACAAGGGTAGCGTCCTCGGTCCTGCGAAAAATACGTCTGAAATCCCAGACGCGGCTCTTGTAGACCTTAACCCATATTATTAGTGCATGCGTTGATAGATAGATATATTATAAATATGTTTTAAGAAATGAAAAAAAAAATCACTCGATTGGGACTCAAGCCCACAATCTCTCGCATTCCGTGCAGTGCTCTCACCAACTGAGCTACCGGGTCAATTAAATCGGATGACGAATTTGACCATCTCTTTTAAACTTTTAGATAGATATATAAAAATAGATATTATACACAAGCACAGAATAACGAATTCCCAGGCAGTATATAAATAAAAAATTTCACTATGGGTGCGCCACCACCGGGCCCTACACACTCCACTGACCCTCGGATCCGATAACTCATAACTGGGAAAACAAGCACTAGGTAGTGCAAGTGCCTGTTTTCGCAGTTATGAGTTGTCAGATCCGAGCGTCAGCGGAGGGTGTAGGGCCCGGTGGTGGACGCTCCTATAGTGAATGTTTGAACTTCCGAATTGTAACACCTAATACAATTTCATTTAATAAAAAAATTACAAGTAATGTATCTGGGTAACTGGTGAATTTATAAGTATGGCCGCGTGGTGCCGGCAGAATAGAATTCGCACCACCCCATGTCTGCCCGTGGGTATCGTACGAGGCGATTAAGGGTTTCCGGGAGGTGGGCAGCAGCGCCTCCCGTGTTGACAACATAGTTCAAAATACAAACTGCGGTCACCGACCCGCCGGCCCAGCGTGGTGACTATGGGCAATTACCCCCATGGCAGTCTTGTGGCGAGCCCTGGGGGAGGCCTACGTCCAGCAGTGGACTGCAATAGGCTGATGATGATGATGATGAATGCAAACTGATATAACAATTATTACATCTATGTAGTGAACACTGGAATTAAATACACAAACTGTGCTGACGAGGAGCTTTACTAGAATACATCAGCTGCATTTACCTCCGCGCATGTTGCAAGGAACTTGCACTTTGATTATATCACTCTGTAGTATGTTTTGTATGAACACAACTAAAAACTTGCACTAAGGCTACTGCCATATTTTCCAGGTGGAACGAAGCCTGGTGGGACAAATAGCTCCCTGATTACGTAAAAGCAATAGCAAATCCGAAGCAAAGCGATAACGAAAATTGTACAATATTCACCTTGAAATGTCAACGTTCCTTTGAAATTCATTTTACATTATATGAATTTGACAAGCAATCAGTGATTTTGGTAGAATTTTCGCTAAGCTTTTGCTAGTTAGGTAATAAGGGTGCGGGAATAACCCACATTTTTTGGCGAAACATATCTCCGATATTATCATTTAATAATAACTTTATTGAGCCATATTTTGTGCAAATAATTAATCATTTTCCTCTTACATCATTTTCCTGTGGTTATACAAACATGTTTCATATCTTTTAATTTGGTCACTTTTATGAATTGGCTATAAATAGGTAACTACAAAAGTATTGTAGGTGTACAAATTTAATGTGTGTGTGTGTGTTCTCAGGAACAAGATGCTTAGTTTTTTGTGTAAGTACAGCGTTGCCAGATGCATGATAATTATCAGTCATGCCATAAAAATTAAAATTAGGTATCGCACGATAATTCATCCAAATTCTACGATAGTTTTGTCAAATCTGCGATAATTTTGTAAACATCTTACCCCCTAACTAAAAACCACAAAATTCCAACTCGTGAGCGGGGGGGGGGGTAGAATTGCATACCCTGTCCGTTTCATATATTATATTCTGTCTCTTTTATATTCGACATGAATAAATTCCAACTTTAACTCGTGAGCAAGGGGGTAGGATTGCGCACCTTGTCCATATATTCTCTGTCATGCGATACATGATAATTTTGCAATAAATATGAGATAATTTCGCATGTACCATCTGGCAACACTGTGTAAGTAGCTTGATGTTAACAGAATAAGAAAAAACAAAATACTTATCAGAAATATTGTGAGCTACATTATTTTATTTTCAGAAATTTATGATAATGCTTGTATGTATAGGGAAAAAAATGCAGTTCACCGTAATTTAAAATTAGAACGAAAGACAGATTAGTAAGCAAATTCTGATGCAACTTGTGCATGTGCTACATAAATATATTCCAAAAGAAATAGATTCTAAAGCATGTATGTTCATACTACTTTCACATGCAATATTTTTCATTTTCTAGATTCTCATGCATTATAGGAATCAAGTTACCAGGTTAATTGCACTAGTAAACTAGAAATATCATGCAATTCTTTAGAAATATAAATGTACCTGAAAGTGATGCATTTACAAGTTGAACTTTCTTCCCTGCTAAGTTAGCCGCTATAAGCAACTTTAGGGTCGCCGTGTTATTTTCATTGGTATAAATCTTCATTTTGGTTTATTGCTAAAACACTGGTAATAAATAATAGTAATTTATTTTAACACACACAACATAACCTAATAATAAGCCAGCTGGCAGGTCGTCGTCACAAAATTTGACAGTTATCGGTTCTGTCCAGAAACTTACGAAGCCTTTTGAGAAGTCAAAATTGTTTTTGTGACCAAGAATGTTACAATTACAATACTGGATTGTGCACATCCGACTAAAAGGTTGTACCTCTGTTAGCGTTCTAAAACTCTTCCATATGTTATGTCCATATGATACAATTTAAATTGCCCATGATTATCTAAATATGTAGAGTAGGTGAGATAATACTCTTTGTAGCGTGCAATTATGACTTTTTACTAAATAAAAAAATCCCTGCTTTTTACTTAGTGTCCATGTCACATGCAGTATTGTTTCAGTAGGCTTAACCCTTAATAAGGCAAGGCTAAAAAAATATATAAAAAACTTTTTTTTCGGAGTAACATATTTATTAGGGACCCTTTTAATAATAATGAAAAATAAAATTAAAAATAAAACAATCGGAAGTACGCGAAATCTGGGTGGTAATTATTTTACCATTGCCCTTTAGCAGTTTTTATCATGTGGTAAAATAATTACCTTAGCCCGAATAGGAACTAGTACTAGCGATGCTACAGTCCATAGCCTGTCCATCTTCTGGTGCGGTATGAAAGCTTTTAAAACACGGTGTGGCACATAAAGCTACACAACATACATCACAAATAATCCGCGTGCGTTTTTGATTTGCTTTTGTACTGCAGAATCGGCACCTGGTAAATTTTTTTTGGTCTTCAGGGAAGTGTGGCAATGTAGAACATCTAATTTCACTGGGTACGCCGAAATTGCCCCCTTTTTTATTTTTGAAAGTAATGTTGGTGTTTCGCTTTTTACAAGTAAATCCATCGATAAGGTTGCGTGCTAAGCGAAGTCTATAATCTCGGTGTGTATGTACCTTTTGCGTATGGATTTGTAGGTATGTTATATATGAGTTTATAACCGCAGCATCGAACATGAAAAAAAATAAGCGCATCCAGTTGCGTCGTGATTTCCTGCCTATAGGGTAGGATGCACGGAAATGATCAAAATGATCCACTCCCCCCATAGTTACAGTGTATTCGGCGATGGCTGTGGGAATGGTGATATGTTTCTTACTACCATCCTTTTGCGTTCGCTTGACTGAAGACACAGACTTCGGGTCATGTGCCGTTGTCAAAACATTGACAAGTTGAGTATCCATCCACTGTATAGCGGAAATCGGAGCTTTACTTTTATACATAAACTCATGTTTTGCAAGCTTCTCTTTCTTTGATCTATTTTTGGTCAACATCTTCTCTGGTAGGCCTTTTCTGTTCAAACGTACCGTACCTACGGCGTATATCCCTTTTTTTATCAATAAATCATTCATCAAAGGAATGCCGGTAAAGAAGTTGTCGAAAGCTACAAGGGTATTGCGAGGTACACCTTCGCATAGTTTCATTACAACGTTATAGCCTAAACCTTCTTCACTAGACGCATTATCGTCTGCTTTACCGATATAAATATCAAAGACATAAATGTATCCAGTCTTAGCGTCACACCTGGCCCACACCTTATAACCCCTTTTTATGGGTTTTTTTGGCATATATTGTTTGAGTGTACTTTTCCCCTTGAACTTCACCATACATTCATCCACTGACTGAGTGCTTGATTGAGAACATTGGGTTTGGAATACTTCATTTAATTTAGCAATCATGGGCCGTATTTTATAAAGCTTATCATGGTCTGGAGAATCTCTAGCAGGAATTTGACTATTATCGTTTATGTGAATATTTTCTGTCAATTTTTTGAATCTCTTGACCGTAAAAGCTTTGGAAATGTCAGGGTTTCTATAAAACGGGTCAGTGGACCAGTATAGATTGACATCTGGCAAGGGGTGAAGACCCATTAGTATCAAAATACCTAGATATGCACGCATTTCTGCTACAAATGTAGGAGTCCAGTGATGGGTTTGTCTTTGTGATGCATAAAGGTTTGTTTGATCTACCAATAATTGCAGAAGAGAATGAGGAAAGTGCTTATTGAAGAATTCTATTGGCGGTGTTTTACGAGAACATGGCATATTTACAGTCAGAGGTTTGTCAAACTTTGGTACTTTATGTTTTGGTATCGTATCTGACCAGTTTTCAGCTACATCAATCTGGATGTTTATGCTCTCAGATTCGACAGGTTGTAATGGACAAGACTGGGCAGTAATACTACGCGGATCAGAAATCGAGGCAAGAGAAAGGTTTCCATGATTTTCATTTTCAATATTTACTACCCTTGCAATTTCATCAGAAAATGATTCAGCTGTTTCTATATATTCCACGGAAACGCGTGGTTGAACAGGATCTTGGCTCTCAAATCTTCTCGCCTCTTCTGCATCCACTTCTAGCTCTTCACCCCCAAATAGTCGTGATAAACCTCTCGAAACCTCATTATCGTAGTCTAGGTCGCAAGCAGCCACAGAAAGTTCTTCCGGGCTACTGTCGGAATCACTCTCAATATCAGAGAGATTATTTTTTTCTAGGATATTAGCTATAGCGCTGTCGGAAAGTTTTTTTCTGTTCGACATTATACCTAAAATGACAATTACGCAATTGAATAAAGGTAATAATATTACCACCAAATACTAATGAGGTAATCTAACCGGCCAATGGTAAGTAATTTACCACCAAGTTTACAGACTTCTAAAAAGTACAAATATCGTTGCAATTTTTTTATAACGACAAATTACGACTAATATATTTCCATATTATATAAAAAATAAACAAAAATTCACTTACCAGAATGTACTTAAAACAAAATTTCAATTAGTTGGCGCGGAAACTTCAACAATTTTCAAAACGACGATTTTTTTTTTAACAGATGACATTTGTAAACTATTGACAGTTCCATGATTGCCAGTACTAAAAAAAGGTTTTAGGGTTTCCACACACGTTGATAAATCATTTTGTGAACAGGTAAATTGATTGAGACCATGATCTATGGTCAAAAATCTGAGGTGGTAAATATTTGTCCCCTGCCTTATTAAGGGTTAACAAATTGGCATATTAAATTAACAGTTTCAACCATGGAGAAGAAATAAAAGAGGAGTAGTGGCTTAGTATATATTCATACAAAAATAGTGTGCCACGGAGCGGGGGTGAAGTATGGGACGATGGGAACATTGAACACTGTAGCACTGTAGCCCATTTACATAGAAACCACCTTGTAGTGACTAGTCAAACTACTTGCTCATTATCAATATGGTTTAAGATTGTTTTACTAGTGCAATTACTCATCGCTAGTTGGCATCATACATAATACTGCGTTTTAGTAAAAAAAGTACCCTGATAAAAGCGCTAGTATCTTTGTAATCTTAATACGGTTACATTTCGGAGCACAAGCATGTGGTTACAGCTACCACGTTACACTGGCGCTGAAGCCCCGCCCCTATTATGATGTCAAGGCCTCACGACTCACTTCATAGTCCCACTTCCTCTTTTATACCTTCTTCATGGTTTCAACCTAATAGTTCCAAGCAGGAGACGCAGGAGCAATATTTCGAATATATTTGCCGTATTAAACTGATTAATTAAAGTACTTTTATTCATTCATGTAACTGTACCAACTTCATCAGGTACCAACTGTACCAATATGTGTAAAAAATTTAAACTGTCAATAATGTCATAAGCAAAGCAAAACAAACTTCGAATCGGCGGGAAAAGCTGGAAGGGTGCAGGTGTAATTTTCTTGTGAAAATCAAAAATTATTTGTAAATGGCTTGCATGTGTCCGTAAAGTGATGTTTTCTGGTAGATAAGTTATATTTTGATTACTTGTGCTGTGAATCTAGTGCGTGTGCATGGTTTTATACGCAGGTAAGCCGAGTGAAACTTTAGCCGGATTACGATCTCTTCATGGGCGCATGTAAGTTGTTTCTGCAATAATTTTTCATTTTGACTAACTTTACACTTGTTCTTGAGGATTTTCCCGACGTTTCCATTCATCACCATCATTATCATCCATCATTATGTTCAGAAATCATTTACTAAAGAAAATGGCTGTATGGGCTTAGTTCCCCTTGCCTTTCCTTCGGGATAAACTAAACAAAAAAAAAAAAAAGAAGCAAAACAAACTTCACTCACTTCCTGTTGTTTCCCTCTCTTGTTTTTATTTGCAATTTCTTTGTATTTATTTAGTTTATTTAAGATAATTTGTTAGTTTCATTAATTGTGAATAGGAAACTTCAACATGGAGATTAATTTTGGTGCAGTTATAGACAAAATATGTCGGACATGCCTGGGTGAATCCAATCAAATGAAGCCTTTGCAATGCAAGATTAATGGTGAACGAACGCTCCTAGAATTAGTCGAGGAAACAACGAATACTACTATTCTAATGTCGAATAAACTTCCGCAAAACATCTGCAATGAATGCGAAGATATAATATGTAAAAGTGACGCTTTTAAAAGAAATTGTATAGATACTCAAAGGATGCTGTCTGAGATTGTAAATGGGCACAAAAATACACAAAATGTTGTTAAAATCGAGATAGAATCAGGGATAAATGCTGAAGTTCAGAACCCGTATCATTGTAATGTCTGCTCAGAGAAATTCCCTTTTATACAAAACTTAATAGCACACACCATGATTCATAGTAAGGATGAAAAAAAGCTCAAAACTGAAGGTACACAATTAAGTTTTAAAGATAATTTGGTATCTGCGATAGATATTGAAATAGACCCAAAATTCAAGCTAGAAAAAATTGAGGATACTGAAAAAGATTTTGATAATATGGATTATGATAATGACAATTCAGATTTACCTTCACCAAGTTTTTCTGTACCTATTGTAGATGAAAAACCAAACCAACCAAAGGAGAAACTAAAAACTTGTGTATGCGGTAAAAAGTTAACTAAAAAGGTTTCATATAAGGCTCATTTAAAAAAATGTCTTGCACTTCAATCTGAAGTCTACGAAACAGAAGTCAAAGATATAGCATGCATGCAATGCGATATGGTATTTGATACACTAAACCAATTCAAGAATCATTTGAATAAACACAAGAATGAAGTTGTATCCGTTAGCACACCGAAGCAATTATACCAATGCTCAATGTGCATGAGGAAATTTATACGTAAAAGCTCTTTAGATTTACACTTACAGAAACACAACAAAAACGATAACGTAAAACATACATGCACACATTGCAAGAGAGAATTCAAACATAGAGCTCACTTAGAAACACACATACTAATCGTGCATACAAGAGAAAACGGGTTTGCATGTGATATTTGCGCCAGACAATTCTCCACAAAAGAGACCTTGGAAATTCACAAGGAGGGTCATAATGTAAAAAAATTGCATAAATGTGATCGCTGTGATAAGTCTTTTTACATGCTGTCAACTTTGACAGATCATATACGAAGTCATACGGGTGAAAAGCCATTTTTATGTTCCATTTGTGGGAAGGGATTTAGTCAGAAGAACAACTTGGGTCAACATATGAGACGGCATTTGGGTTTGAAGCCTTTTAGATGTACTGAATGTGAGAAAAGGTAAGACTATTTTAGTTATTTTCATGAACATTTAATACATACATGTACTTACGGGCCCCGTGGTGCTGGCAGAGTAGAGTTTGTACCACCCCTGCCTGCCTGTGGGTATCGTACGAGGCGATTAAGGGTTTCCGGGAGGTGGGCAGCAGCGACTCCCGTACTGACAACATAGTCCAAAAATCACACTGCAGTCACCAACCTGCCTGCCCAGTGTGGTGACTATGGGCAAAACCCTCCTGTGGCAGTAGTAGCCTTGTGGAGTGCCTTGAGGGAGGCCTACGTCCAGCAGTGGACTGCAATAGGCTGAAGAAGAAGAAGTACTTACATAAATTTACAGTTTTGTTCCTAAAATGGGTTAGCAAGAACTGCAGGATCTGAAAGGAGATCCTTAATGCTACATTTAGCATAACAGGGTCAGATGATAATGACCAGTGCCCAAATAGTAGGTCATTGCCTGAGAGAACCCCCTAAATTCCTTCCTTCAATGTTGTAACATGGACTGCAGGAGATGCAGATGATGTATTCTTGTGAAGACATGCAACAAAATTAGAGATGAAACAGATAATGGTTTGGCTGGATACCGAATATTCGGCAGTGGTTAGGCAGGATACCGAATATTCGGCAGTGGTTTGGCCGGATACCGAATATTCGGCAAGCTACAAGGCCGGAGCGCCGGATATCCGGCTTTTTATCACCTTACATGACGCGATCAGTTTCATTTAGTTTGGGTATTATCGCACGTGAGCGGAGATCGGCTCCCTGATTACGTAAAATTCGCGCGGTGGTCGCGCCAAAGATGTGCGATCTATAAAATTATGAGAATACTACACTGATTACTATCCGGTATCTGGCCGGATACGGGTGTACTATCTGGTATCCGGCCGGATAGTGAAAACATGGGTTAATAGGCCCGATACCGGATATCCGTTACATCGCTAAACAAAATATAATCACAAAACTATACTATTCTTATTTAGGACTACCGGCCCGCCCGCGACTTTGTCCGCATGAAAGAGCATTACACCCGTGCGTAACCACGGCGAGTCCCTAGTTATACATATAAACCTTCCTCATAAATCACTAGTTATTTAAAAAGCGGGTGGGGTTGTGTCGGGGCACACGGCCGTTGGTTTTAACGTGAAACGTCTATGTTAGCGAATCGCTTTTAAAGTAAAAGATTGAAATGAAAACAAGATGGACGCTGTTTTAAGTATTTTAATAAAAAAACTTGACAAACACACGAAAGAATCACCACGCTATAAAGTCGGAGTCACGAGTTACACTGAATAGAAACAAGCGTGAGCGCCGGTTTCGCACAGTTATCGCAGTATCCCTCCCCCGCCGCCCCGCTTGACCCCGACACGAACTCAATGTCATAACAGCGAGCTGACTATATAAGTGAAATATTTACACCACATTTTTGTTTCTAAGACTAATAGTTTTTTAATTATTAAGGTACGATGATATAGACCTTTTCGTTACGGTCCAGTTTTTAAACCTGGTACCCGTATGTTTCGGCGCGATTTTAAAGACGTTTCACGTCAAAAATTGCATCAAAACCCGTTGTGTAGTTTTAAAAATCTAAGCATACAGACAGTGGAAAACGACTTTGTTTTATAACATAAAAAAGATATGTACCTACACTTTTATATTCATTATCAACAAACCTTTTCCAGCTTTGTCTCCAAAGGCGAGTTAGAAGGGCACACAAGAAAGCACAGCGGGGCCCATCCATTTGTTTGTGACGAATGCGGTAACGCATTCACAACGTCCTCGTCACTTGTCAAACACCGACGCACTCACACTGGTGAACGTCCATACGCCTGCGACTTGTGCCCAATGAAATTCGCCGCATCGGGCACGTTAACGAACCATAGGCGCACCCATACAGGGGAAAAACCGTTCCAGTGCTCGTATTGTGACAAGGCTTTTGTACAGAGGCAGGATTTGGTGGCCCATATTCGATGTCATACGGGTGAGAGACCGTTTGTTTGTAATAGTTGTGGCCAGGCGTTTCGGAAGGCGACAGGGTTGAAGGCTCATGTTAAGATGCATTTGAAGGAGCCGGTTAAGGAGGGGATGATGCATGGTGGGGGTATGTTGGGTGGGTTGAGTTAAAACGTGTGCACTTTTTTGAGATGAACTTCACTTCTTTTTTTTTTTTAATAAATGGCACCATCGAGTATCGACGATTCTGTCAATGTCCAGGGTTAGGCGAGAAATTTTCTTAGATGAAATTTTATTTCTTTAGATATTCTATCCATATAGTAGAATATTTAATAGTACGCTTTGGAGCTACTGTTGCTCAGTTACATACGTGTGATACCAAACAAATTACACACAAGATATGTAACTACTTACGGCTTTGTGACAATAACAAATGTCAATGTAACATGGTCGATTCTGACACACTGTCACACTTAAACGTAAACTTAGTCAAGTCTATCCCTTTCCATTCTTAACATAAATGGCTGAGATAGAAAGGGACAGGTAAGACTAATTTTACGTTCACGTTTAAGTGAGACGGTCAGGATCAAATTAACCATACTATTGTCACGTTTATGACATCACATGATAACATGAATGTTATAAATATTATTAAGAAAATGAAAATAAATTTCACCCGAGTGAGATTTGAACTCACGACCTCTCGCAAACCGTGCTTTTTGCTCTGATGAATGGTTGATCTGCCAACCATAAACAAAACAGAGTTTGATTTTAACACTCATATTCATAGCACTGAACTAAAATGATATATATTGTGCTACAGCTAGCATATAAATATTAATTCCACCTTGTGAATTATATAAACTTTTATTTTTAAGCTTTTATGTAATTAATGAGATTATGAAACTATTTATTAATCCGTAACTCTTGACAATGATAGACTGTATAAAAAAGTGGCATTTGACAGCAAATTTCTGTCAAATTTAGGCTTTAAATGTTTTACCTGAACATTTAATGAAATCCTTGATACTGAACATGAAATAGAGATATTATGAATTAGGCTGGGACCAAGTTTTTTAAGTCTGATTTATTTATTTTTGTTTTTAATATGCTTTTACACCCGTATCTATAAAGAAGAAGTGATTACTTCTACTCATAAAGTAATGTATGTTTAAGAATTTTATCAAAGAACTGAGATGAATTGTGAATAATTCTATGTTAAATTTTGTCAACAAATTGCATTATTAAGAAATTGCAATAAGTAATTGCTTACTTTTTATAGATACGGGAATGATCTAGGTTAAGTTCATAAATCATACTCAATTTTATGATTTACCAAAATAAACATTTATTTAGATCTAAATAAAACATGTTTCATTATAATTAACAAATCACAAATAAAAATAAAACAATAATTAAAACTTGACTTTACTTTATTTGTAAAAACTTTTTTTTATCCCTTCTACGGACTTCTATAACACCACTATCCTTAAATATTTATTTTTATGGAATAACAATATTAAAACAATTAAAAAATAAAATATATTAAAAATGCATCAGATTAATGTAAAAAATTAATTAAATTACATTTAGCGTGGTACTTATGGTACTGTAAATAATAAAAAATGATTTTTAACTAATACATTTTAACTGTACTTATGAAATTGTAAAAATACGCAAATGTACTTTAATTTTATTTAAACAAAACTGAAATCATTTGGGACCGGGACCGTGGTCCCATGTTTCTTATACAGGGTGTAACAAAAAGGGTATGTTAAGCGAAAAGCTACGTAAATAGCCCACTATAGAGAACCTATCCACAAAATTTGAGACTCGAAATCACATGTTTATTTTTCCCGATAGTATGGAGAATTTTTAAATATCTCAGAAATTTTCATACAATCTTGAAAAATAAACTTGTGATTTCGAGTCTCAAATTTGGTGTATAGGTTCTCTACAGTGGGCTATTCACGTAGCTTTTCGCTTAACATACCCTTTTTGTTACATCCTGTATAAAAAATATGCTAACAATTCATTGCAACTATCAAACATAATAATTACATAATGATATTTATGGCTGCATATAACCAAGATAATTTAAATGGGACCGCGGTAGGGTCCCGTGGAGGGTTCAATTGAGGTAGGGACCTCAATCTAGACCTAATATCCGTACAGTTCCATACAAAAAAAAAAACATAATAATACATAATAAATCACCATCTTTGATTTGCTCTGAAAATACTTTAGAATAGCTGTTTTAAAAGGGATATTTTTATACTTCTCTCTCTTTTACTCTGAACCAAAAACGAATTCTCTTTTTCTAATACAAAAATACCGTTCTTATTCGAGCCTTTAACCCCTTTTAACTGATATAATCTGCGACATTTTATATCCGTCTCTTTCGCTCTTACATTACATGAGAGACATAAAATTTATTTTTTAATTAATACCTAGGGACAAATAAGTGACCTGAAAATCTAATACTCGATTACTATATACATAAAAAATTTAATAAGGAACATAAGAGTGTTGTAAACGTCACGCTTTATGATTGGTCAAGATTGCTAGTCTAGTTAACCAATCGCTGCAAAGCGTCCAACGGGGGTTGTTTTTTTTTGGCAAACAGTTAATTCATTTCCTCTCTAGAATTCCAGAAAGCCGATTTTCCAACAAACGCCAAACGTTAAATAAACGCCAAATTCATGGCGATATGAGTTTCGAAATAAAACCATATTGCGCCGCCCACATAAATAATGGCATAAGGTTAGGAAGATGATGAAAGTTGATGCTGTCTCTATCATGATCGAGTTTTAGAAAAAGACAGCATCAATTTATTCATCAGCACCGGTATGATGAATTTGGTGAGAGCGAGATGTCTCACTTTTAAACGTCAAATTCACAGAGCTATTAATAACTAGATAAACTAAGTGTATGTACTTTGCATGTAAAAAATAGACTTAAGAATTAGAATAGACAGCTCGTTCTCGAGCCGGGACTGAATTAATTAGGGCTGATAGATGTGGTTTGCAATCCCTTTTTACACACCAAGTAGAAACACTTGCCTTGTCTAGTTATTACTTAGCTCTGTGAATTTGACGTTTAAAAGTGAGACATCTCGCTCTCACCAAATTCATCATACCGGTGCAGTTAAAACTGTCAATCGAAAAATCGGCTCTTAATGAATATAATTATAAATTAGCGGCGTGGTGCCGGCAGAGTAGAGTTTGTACCACCCCATGTCTGCCCGTGGGTATCGTACGAGGCGATTAAGGGTTTCCGGGAGGTGGGCAGCAGCGCCTCCCGTATTGACAACATAGTCCGAAAATCACACTGCGGTCACCAACCCACCTGCCCAGCGTGGTGACTATGGGCAAAACCCCCCTGTGGCAGTAACCTTGTGGCGTGCCCTGGGGGAGGCCTACGTCCAGCAGTGGACTGCAATAGGCTGAAGAAGTAGAAGTAATGTATATAATAATCGGACATCAGAAGTGATTATTTTAATATTTTCTCTATAGATTATCTACAATATTTTTTTAATTCGTATTACTTGATATATATACGAAAACTAGAATACCTGCGCTCATTCACTTAAAAGCTATAGGACATCCTACAGTTTAATGATATATTTAATATCTTACAATATAGTAGAGTAATTTTGCCTACAATGACGTCGGTCCAAGAAAACTATACACTTGACTATAGTCAAATCTTGATACTTGATCTGAGTGTTACCTCGGCCCCCTTATTATTTAACTAGCAAAAGCAAAGTGATAGCGAAAAATGTACAAAAATCGCTGATTGCTTGTCAAATTCGTATTACGTAAAATGGATTTCAAAGGAACTTTGACATTTCAAGGCGAATATTGTACAATTTTCGCTATCGCTTTGCTTCGGCTTTGCTATTGCAAATTAGGTAATCAGGGGGCCGATTGTATCAGATTTGAAAATTTTCGTGTATTTAAACATATTTATTTAGAACCGATTAATCCAATGGCCGGATAGCCTATCTGAAGGCTATAGTTCAGAGATGCCCAAACTTTTTTTCTCATAGACCCCCTTCAAAAATTAACTGGTTCTGGTGGCCTACACCACATACAAATTAATTGTGACCACCCCATTTTTTCACGCCAATGTAGTTGGGAACCACTGCTATAGTTGATGCTATCTCTATCCTAATCAAGTTTTAGAGGAAAATAGATCTATTTTTTTTTCAGATATGGAAAGGCTATGGAAAAATCGGTCCTAAACCAATAGATATAAAAAATTGTCGTTAAAGGGTCAAAGCTAGTCTATAGTTTTCTTTAACCAACCAAACATAAAAATATAAACGATTTGTTAGACACACCTAGGTACTGATCTATTAAATCGTCTAAATTCCATCAATTTCGATTCAGTCCAGTATGGGTCGAACTCATAACCGCATTGTACTAGAATCCGCAACACTACTAGAGTCAGATGTCTTTGAATGTTTAATATACAGGCTGTAATAAAAGGGGTATGTTAACACATTCGCTGCCGGCAGATTTTCTAAGGGGACATCGGGTCAACGCCTAGTACCAGAATGCAAATAAGCGTCAGCGGAACCTCTAGAAAGCCTAAAAGACACAAATACGTAGTCGCCGACACTGAATGTGTTAAGCGAAATGGTATAAATCTAGCCCACTATAGACAACCTGTCGACAAATTTCGAGACTCGACATATAATATTTTTATACTTATCTATGTATTAATATACCGTTGCGTATTAACCCACGACACATGACCTTAGGGATCTTACTGTGGGACTAGGTGTTGTGAAGTGTGTGAATATTTATTTATAGCATCTATTTTCCCCGATAGGGCTTACTCCTAAAAATTGTTTATAACTTGGTATAATTCAGAAATATTGACATATTTGATTTCGAATGTTGTAGACAGCTTCTGTATACATATTAGGTTTTCATAACATTTCGTTTGACATACCTGTGTACTCCTTAATTTACACCCTGTATAGTTACAAACATGTTTTTTACTTTCATATCTCTAGACATCTTCTCACTGTTAGGTACATGAACCTTGCATAAGCATACATATGCCGATGATATTTGCTTCAATCTCTTATTAAGAGGAAGTCAACCAATTCAACCTTGTATTTATAATTTAAAATGTAAAAATAATCAAGGAAAAAGTTATAAATACGGAGAAACCTCCTCTTTTTTAAGTCGATTAAAAAACTAGACTACACTAAGTAACATAAGTAACATATTCACACACACACATTCACACACTTCACAACACATTGACCTAATCCCACACTAAGATCCCTAAGGTCTTGTGTCGTGGGTACTAGGAAACGGTATATAAATACATAGATAAGTATATAAACATCCATGACTCTGAAACAAACATCGATATTCATCACATCAATGTCTGCACCTACCGGGATTCGAACCCAGGACCTATGGCGTCGCAGGCAGGGCCACTACCAACTACACCAATCGGCCGTCATACTGCCTTTTAATTACATAATTAACTAAAGTTACGGAGACGAAAAAACATGTTGTACCTACATACATGACAGGGCCTTCGTTAATGTAAAAATTTTACGACCGAGAGCGAAGTTCACAAATTTATCGAAACAACGTGTGGTTCGCTGGAAGAAACCTCTCTTAAAGAAGACGCGTTTGTACATTTACTTTGCAATTAACTACTTTTTATTTAACATTTTTTTGTGTACAATGATTGCCTCCAATGGGAAGCTTTCATTTGGCTCGTTCGTTAAATCACGTGATATAACTCCAACAGCTAAAGATAGAAACGTTGCATTTTACGAACTTTGCTGTTGTTCTTAATATTAATACATTAATACCCAGATTAGTTCCAACTTTATCCGCTTGACTCTAGTGGCGCTGCCGACCACATCTTAAACCCGAGTATCACAATAAATAAATTATCAAAACTAACAACATATTAGACGAAAAAATATTCGCACTTATCTACTATATTATTTCTCAAGTACGGCAGCGGGTTCCGAAGAAATTCGGTCAATGACCTCTCACTGTCCATCTCTGTTATTGGCGTACATGTGTTTTGCTGTCTCTGTCGTCCTAGTGAGTTAAAGAGCGAGACGGCAATATGCAACAAAAAAATGTAAAAAAAGAGGTATTTTATGTGTACCTAATGCTTTAAAAAGGCCAACTATAAAAAACCTATCCACGTTATACGAGACTCGAAATCACATGTTTATTTTTTCAGATAGTATCGAGAATTCTCAAAAAACTCAGGAATGTTTATACAATCTCGAAAAATAAATATGTGATTCCGAATCTCAAATTCTGTAGATAAATTCTTTATAGTGGGCTATTTTAATAGCATTTCGTTTAACATACCCCGTCTGTTACACCCTGTACTTTCAAGTAAATTACTCGATTTTACCAACACTAAACGTGTGAGACAAAACATAGCAGATAAGTACAAAACCATACGAAAAAAAATGAGAACTATGTATACTTAAATTACAAAAAAAAAACCTTGGAATATTAAAATTGAATCAAACAAATCACATACATTCGATATCACGTGGCCATACAAGGTCATTATTATATGTTGCGTTCTTTTTACATGTGTTTTTGTTGACCACAAGTAAATGAACAATAATAATAATTTCTTGAATAAAATCGTCACATAGATTGTGTTCAGGGTTTCTCAAACTCATTGTAACACACACCCCCATCAGACCTTTCCGACCAAAGCGAACCACTTTAAAAAAAAATATAGATCATTAAAAACATAATAAAAACAAAACCGGTCAAAATGGACTCAAGCACGAAGCGTTCTTGTTCGTAATTCGTAATCTTACGGCAAAAGAAATAGATTTGTTTTATGACGTAACCCTCTTAGATATTTTGTTATTTATATCTAGTGCTACCAGTATCAAATCAAACTTTGAGAAACCCTGCCTTAGATCATTAAATTATAATGATAATTATCATTATTAATCATGATCGTTATATTTTTCGGTACACCTCAATTTCAAACATAAAACAGACTATAGACCAGAGGTTCCCAAACTAATTTCGTCTTACGCCCACTTTGAAAATCAACCCTCATTTTTTACACCTAAAACAACCTCAACAACATATTAGTCTCGCAAATTAGACACAAGTGGGCGTTTTTTTCCTTGAAATAATCTGCAAAATCAACAAAATCTCATGTAAAATACGCAATGTACAAAAAGACCTGATATACATACATACATAACTACGTTCAGCGGGAGCGAGAGAGGCGTATACGTCCGTCTCACTCCTCCTCCTCACACTATAGACCGTGGGAGGCGGTCGGAGATTGTTTGTCGCGTCTGGAAATGGAAAAAATTAACATTAGTCAATAAAAATTCGTATCATATCTCACAGCGACGTATAGTATAACGGTGACAGTGAAATGACAGTAACAAGTTGTGAGCTTATCGCCTGAGAGATGGCCCTTCTAGTTGCAGAAACACGATTCGTAGACTTTTTTTTTACATACATACATACATATAATCACGCCTCTATCCCTTACGGGGTAGGCAGAGCACCAAGGGCCGATAGAACCACATGGTGCCACTTCTGACCAATTTTGAGGGTGTAGTTGAGACGTACAAGTTCGGTTAGTAGTG
Organism: Carposina sasakii; assembly: GCA_014607495.2. Lineage (NCBI taxonomy): Eukaryota > Metazoa > Arthropoda > Insecta > Lepidoptera > Carposinidae > Carposina > Carposina sasakii. Next base: position 5,815,083 of record CP053176.1, on the reverse strand, counting down.
ACAGGTGGTCAGCCCATCGCCTACAAAACACCAAGACCCTCTTGTCCCTCTACTGACTTGTACAGTAGTATTGTTTTACGACAAAAAACAAGTTCAAGATATCTTTTTTAATTTAGATCTGTAAATTTTTCAGGCACACCAGCCCCCCTAGCATGACCACGCATCGTGGATATCGAATCGTACGATATCGTATCGTCTCTATACAAAATTCAACATGGCGGCTATATTTATCGTATTTTGACAGGCTCATTGTCGATAAATCGGTTTATCATATCGTGTTTCGCAGGTCATGTTACTAGAGCAGAGCGATTTAAGCGTATCATATATGTATCAATAGACATGCCCTAAAATGCTCTAAAAAAGAGTACTACACTTTATCAAAATAATGTGTAGTTTTTCATTAAAACGCAGAAATATGTTTTGTTGCTTACGCTCTTTTAGTTTAGTCCCCGCTCATATTTGTATGGACTTCCCTCAGTCGTCTCGCCTCCATCGTTTTGGATTTTATTATTTAGCAATGCGTCGCCTTAAACTAGAAATAGGTAAATATATACAAACTTGTTCTGTGCACTACTAGAGCCAGTATTAAGCGATCCCGACCAATCAGCGAGCTGTGGCATCGCGCGGTAAAACTTAGACGACGTCCGATTGAACACCGGCAGTAATTCGTTCGCTTCGTTCGCTAGCGTCTGAAAAAAAAAAAAACATTAGTGTACAGAATATCAAACACAAGGGGAAAGGACAAATTTAATTTTTACCCGACTGCGCCAGAAGGGGCGTTATATTTTTCGAGTGTATGTCTAGTGATCTACTTAGTGATTTTTTGGTTAAAAACAAGCTATTTAACATTTTACTCGATAAAAAACTACTTAGAAATAAGGTCGATTTAAAAGCATTTTGAGTGCAAGACTTGGGGTGAAGCAATTTTGATGAAAATTTAACGTTTCAATAACCAATCAGCTTTCCTATGGATATGAATGGATAGATTTATAATAATAACACCGCAAAATTTTTAATAAACTAAAAACCCACTAATTCAATCCTAAAAACTAGAAAAATAGTTCGGCCACCCCAAGCAAATTATTCTTCGGGAGAAGGCGGCCTTAAAAGGGCATCTACATCTTGGCTACGGCCCGATGCATGCCTCTCAAAGGACCGGGACTCCGTAGTCCCGAGAATATTAACAGAGATATAATAATTACACCCCATCTACCTTCAAATATATAATGGCGTCCGTGCCGTATCCCTCGCACGACATGAGCGCGAGGTCTCCATGGAAGTACCTCGCGTACAGGCGAGATATCGGTAGCCCATAGCCGTAACCTGCGGAAAAACGTACATGTAGTAAGATTTTAGCACTTAGGACCGAGTTTTACACTAGTAAAATTCTAATTCCCCAAATTTTTTTCTCATAGACCCTTTGAAAAGTTAACTGAACCCCATATTTTTCCCGACCTCTGGGGGGGTCCACCTGGACCACTTTGGGAACCGCTGGTCTAATCTATGCTAATATTATAAAGCTGAAGAGTTTGTTTGAACGCGTTAATCCCAGGAACTACTGGTCCGTTTTGAAAAATTCATTCAGTGTTACATAAAAATTCATACCAATTTATCGAGGAAGCCTATAAGGCCCCCCCGGCTTCACACTGGTGTATAGCCCCATGCGGACGAAGTCGTGGGCGAACGCTAGTATAATTATTGGCCAATGTTCTGGGAAGTTTTTAAAAATAGTTAGAAGCCATAGGCTCCCCATTTTAATTTTTTTTTTGATACCTTGAACATTTTCATGAATTTAGCTGGAGCAGTTATCTTGTACTTTTAATCGTGACTCAATTCTAAACTAGTTCCGCATTGTCTAAACTATTCACAGTTTCTGTAGTTAATAATTATCAACAATAAAATTAAATAAAGTGTTAAAAAAAATTAGAAAAAAGTCCTAAACCACAATTAGGTGAAAAAAGCGGATAAAAGGGGGAAAAAATTATTATCTCCTAAACTACGCAAAATCGTAGAACATACATGGGGGTGATTCGGATAATCATCACCATGAGGCTTTAAAATTTTAGCTTTGGACGTCAACTTCTCGGCCACCTGTATAAGCATATTATGTAATAGATTACTGATAAGTGGTGATATACTAACCAGCTTCTATGCTGCTTTGGGAGTAAAAAAAAACGTATTATACTACAAGCTGCTACTCTTCCCGGGCATACTGTACAAGTCAGTAGAGGGACAAGAGGGTCTTGGTGTTTTGTAGGCGATGGGCTGACCACCTGTCACTACTAACCGAACTTGTACATCTCAACTATACCCTCAAAATTGGTCAGAAGTGGCACCATGTGGTTCTATCGGCCATTGGTGCTCTCTGCGTACCCCGTAAGGTACGTGTATGTACTAACCAGCTAACGGCACAGTATGCTCGCCTTGCCCCGGGCTCGGCTGGGGCGCGGTGCTGTACATATACTTGAACAGTAGGTCCGTTGTACTGCGCGGAATGCCGCCGCCTTGGTCCGACATCTGCAATACAATCATTTATTACACTTAGAATATATACACTTATATATATGTCGGAGATCAAGATGTCATATCCTACAGTCGGATCTCCAACGCCATCTATTTTCAATCGTTGAAGTTAGAAACGTCAAGTCGACAGCTATCACTGACTTGAGGACAGCTGTCACTTGGGTAAAGACAAGACAGAGTACTGAGAGGGCGCCACTGTAGATTTACAACGACCACCGGGTCGTTTTGAATTGAGCCGGAGGGTATTCGGTGCTCTTGTTGCGTCTGTCGAGCGAAGCACGGGTGCTAATCAGCCTCTGTCTTGTACTTACCACGTTTCTACGTTATCCGCTAGAATCCTAGTAATCTTGTGCGTAGATACAGTGAAAGTGTTTGTGATTCCTAATTAAGCTTGTTTACTACACGCCGCATTCTTTATTTCGGATTTTGGAAGATGTCGGACACACCTAACGGCACGCCACTCGACCCATCTACGTCATCAGGCGTGGGATGCAACCCGGATCACCCACATGAAACACGTGCTTCAAATAGTGACTCGAGCGAAGAAAAATGGCGTCATCTCTTCGAGCAACAAAATCAAAATTTTCTGGCGTTGGTGCAAGCAATAAAACTACCTGAGATACTCCTTCATGTTTTACCTGACCATTGTTTGCAATACAACATTATGATCGGACGTGAAATTCTAGCTATCGGTTTGACTGTACATATGTCGGTAGATAAAGTACGTTTCGAGAAAATTAACATAGTCGAATCATGTGATGTGGTTGCAAATAATGGTATAGACCTTGACTTGGTAGATACTGACGTTAGTAATGAATACAGACCTAGGTTGATTGAGATTTTAGAACGGTTCAAGCTTAGTTTCATTACCGGTACACCTACTTCTCCTGCTGACACTGAACCTATGCAGATACGGCTCGTAGACCCACACAAGACGGTAAATCGTCGCCCATACAGGCTGACCCCAGATGAACGTCAGATTGTGAGAGGCAAGATCAACGAGCTGCTTAATGCTAAGGTAATTAGACCTAGTTCTTCACCGTTCGCAAGCCCGATACTTTTGGTAAAAAAAAAAAAGACGGTTCAGATAGAATGTGTGTCGATTATAGGGAGTTGAACGATAACACCGTTACTGACCGTTTTCCTTTACCACTCATATCTGAACAGATTGCTAGGTTGCATGGAGGACATTTTTTTACAATTTTAGATTTAGCATCGGGATTTCACCAGATCCCTATCGAGTCGGAGTCCATAGAGCGCACAGCATTCGTGACAACTGAAGGTCAGTATGAGTACCTTACTATGCCCTTCGGTTTGAAAAATGCTCCTGCAGTGTTTCAACGTGCTCTCATACATGCTCTAGGCGATCTCGTGAACAAGTACGTTGTAGTGTACATGGATGACGTGCTAGTTGTGGCCAGTAACATCGACGAAGCTTTCGATAGACTAAAGGTAGTATTAGAAGTTCTTTCTGGGAAGGGATTTTCGTTAAATCCTAAAAAGTGCTCATTCCTGAAAGAAAAAGTAGAGTACCTAGGCTTCGAGGTGCGCCGAGGTCAAATTTGTCCGAATCCACGAAAGATAGTTGCACTTACCGCTTTACCGCCACCGAACACAGTTACTCAGCTTCGACAATTCATTGGGTTAGCTTCGTACTTCCGCCAATTTGTTCCTAAATTTTCACAAATTTTATCTCCTCTATATTCATTGACGTCTGGTAATGGTAAAATAAAATGGGAACCGCAACATGAGTTAATCAGGCAACAGATCATTTCTATGCTAACGAGGGAGCCGGTATTGACGATTTACGATCCTAGTCTAGTGACTGAGCTGCATACTGACGCGAGCGCGATTGGCTATGGAGCAGTCCTCATTCAACTCAAAGAAGGTAAGCCTCATGTGGTAGCCTATTACAGCAAGCGCACGACATCTGCAGAATCCAAGTACCACTCTTACGAGTTGGAGACTCTTGCTGTCGTGAACGCTGTGAAACATTTCCGGCAGTATCTACATGGGCGCAAATTTGACGTTGTGACCGACTGCAGTTCACTCCAATCGACGCGTAAAAAGCTTGACCTAACCCCACGTGTACACCGATGGTGGGCTTTTCTGCAGGGGTTTGATTTCGACATAATCCATCGTAGTGGTAAGCGCATGTCACATGCTGATTTCTTCTCCAGGAACCCTTTACCAGCCGAGAGCGAGAAAAGTAGTCGGAGCGCAGTTACGAGAGTAGAGCCGAAACAGGTAAACTTGGCTTAGATTACTAGCAACTGGTTAATGGCTGAACAACAGAGGGATGGTGAACTTTCAAAACTGATATCCGATCTGAAAGAATGTAATATTCCAGCCGAGGTATCAAAGACGTACGAATTTCGATCTGGTGTACTTCATCGTAAAATTCAAAGAAACAATAAGACTCGTTTTCTGCCTATGATACCCAGGTCCTTCCGTTGGTCAATTATTAACAATGTGCACGAAGGATTGCTACATTTGGGATGGGAGAAGACACTAGAAAAGGTTTATGACTTGTATTGGTTCGACAATATGTCCAAATACGTTAGGAAATTTGTCGCGAACTGTGTAACATGCAATATCTCCAAATCTCATTCCGGTAAGGTGCAAGCTGAAATGCATCCAATCCCAAAAATAGCAATCCCGTGGCACACGATACATATAGACGCGACTGGCAAACTAAGCGGGAAGAATGACAAAAAGGAGTATGTCTTCGTGCTTATAGATGCCTTCACCAAGTTTGTCATGCTCCATCATACACTACACATTGACACGGCTAGCAGTATCAAAGCTCTTAAGGCTAGTGTTGCTCTATTTGGGGCACCAAGTCGTCTGATCGCTGACCAGGGCCGCTGTTTTGCCAGCAGAGATTTTAAGGACTACTGTGAGTCTGTCAATATCAAGTTACATTTAATCGCAACAGGTAGCTCACGAGCAAATGGCCAGGTAGAAAGGGTCATGAGCACATTGAAGAACATGCTGACAGCCGTTGAGACCAGTTCACGTTCATGGCAGGACGCTTTACCTGACGTACAGCTTGCTCTCAATTGTGCCACGAGTAGGATTACCAAAGCCAGCCCACTGGAGTTACTTATTGGTAAGGTTGCACGACCTCTTGATATTTTATTAGCCGGAGATGAAGAACCTCAAGTTGATATCGACCAGGTACGAGCCCAAGCAGTAGAGAATATGGAGAAAAGCGCTTCATACGATAAGGTACGATTTGATAAAACTAAAGCTCACATAACACCTTTCTTAGTTGGAGACTTTGTTCTTCTACAAAATGAAGAGCGTAATCAAACCAAGCTTGATCCGAAGTATAGAGGTCCTTTTAGGGTATCGGAGGTACTTGAAGGTAATCGTTATGTTCTTAAAGCCCTTAATTCCAATAGAACCTATAAGTACGCACATGACAGACTTAGGCGAATGCCTGCGAATGACATTACCAATGACACGCTGACATGTGACCGTGATGATAATCTGTGCGAACTTGACGGGGATGGACCGTCATGTTCTAATTAATGTTGAGTTGACTGATTGAGAGTGGTTTACGGATACCGGATAGAGGTATTCAAGAGTCACTGGATGGAAGTGACTAGACTGGTATACGGAAGCTGGATGGAAGTTTCCAAGAGTCACTGGATGGAAGTGACTAGATTGGTATACGGAAGCTGGATGGAAGTTTCCAAGAGTCACTGGATGGAAGTGACTAGACTGGTTTACGGAAGCTGGATGGAAGTTTCCAAGAGTTGCTAGATTGAGGCAACTAGACTTACTTGACTGACGTTACTCTATATGGATTGTGTATACTGTAGCCTTGTTTTGGAATTATTTACCTTGTGTGTGACGATTATAGTCGATTTCTTTGTTTAATAGTATGCAAGTAAATTTGTAACAATTTGGTATAGTAAAATGATTTTCAATTTTGATTATGATGATATTGGTTCGTTTGAAATAAAGGTTTAGTAACGTTTAAATGAAGTTTTTACTGTCCCAATGGTCAGAAAGACCGAGCGTGAGACATGTTACTTTGCAAAATCCTCTTTCTTTCCAGAAACCCCACGCGAGGACGCGTGAGTTGTCAAAATGGCCGTGTCGGAGATCAAGATGTCATATCCTACAGTCGGATCTCCAACGCCATCTATTTTCAATCGTTGAAGTTAGAAACGTCAAGTCGACAGCTATCACTGACTTGAGGACAGCTGTCACTTGGGTAAAGACAAGACAGAGTACTGAGAGGGCGCCACTGTAGATTTACAACGACCACCGGGTCGTTTTGAATTGAGCCGGAGGGTATTCGGTGCTCTTGTTGCGTCTGTCGTGCGAAGCACGGGTGCTAATCAGCCTCTGTCTTGTACTTACCACGTTTCTACGTTATCCGCTAGAATCCTAGTAATCTTGTGCGTAGATACAGTGAAAGTGTTTGTGATTCCTAATTAAGCTTGTTTACTACACGCCGCATTCTTTATTTCGGATTTTGGAAGATGTCGGACACACCTAACGGCACGCCACTCGACCCATCTACGTCATATATATATATATATATACTAGCTGACCCGGCAAACGTTGTTTTGCCATGTAAAAGGGGTTGATCCTAGAGGGGTGAAAATTCATGGTTGTATGTATTTTTGTATGCTGTATCAAAAAAATAAATAAAAACAAAAAAAAATAAAAAAAAATTAAGGGGTGGACCACCCTTAACATTTAGGGGGATGAAAAATAGATGTTGTCCGACTCTCCAACGTAACCGATACGCATGCTAAGATTTACGAAAATCGGTCGAGCCGTTTCGGAGGAGTTTAACTTCTAACACCGTGACACGAGAACTTTATATATTAGATTAGAATAGGCCCATGTTCAGCAATGGACTTCTCATGGCTGAGAATGATGGTGGGTAAACATACACCGTGTTATTACAAAAGAATGCAAACATTTTCCTGTCAAATATCATTGTATTTAAATCGAGTCTAACTTTAGGCGCCCTTTTCTATGCATGCTAGGTGCTCGGGTCTGGTTTCTCGTGGCGATCGTAGTTAGTGCAAGTGCCTGTTTTCGCAGTTATGAGTTATCAGATCCGAGGGTCAGTGGAGGGTGTAGGGTCCGGTGGTGGTGGGCGCACCCATGGTGAATGTTTGAACTTCCGAATTGTAACGCCCAATACAATTTCATTTATAAAACCTTATGTACTCGTATGTCTGGAAAACATTTCCCATTGGATTCGTTATCGGCTGCTAGATTGTTGTATTTGTGCCCGAAAAGCGCCGGTGGGCTCACCCTATACCACGTGGGACTTAAAAAAACGTGGGCCAACTGGTGACAAGTGGGTGTGTAATTTCTAACTGGTGGGTGTGGAATTTCTAACTGGTGGGTGTGTAATTTCTAACTGGTGGGTGTGTAATTTCTAACTGGTGGGTGTGTAATTTCTAACTGGTGGGTGTGTAATTTCTAACTGGTGGGTGTGTAATTTCTAACTGGTGGGTGTGTAATTTCTAACTGGTGGGTGTGTAATTTCTAACTGGTGGGTGTGGAATTTCTAACTGGTGGGTGTGTAATTTCTAACTGGTGGGTGTGCAATTTCTAACTGGTGGGTGTGGAATTTGCACACTTCCGCCCAACCTCTTTGGGAATAATGGACGTGACATCTATCTATCTATACATATAATAAAAATGTAACGGGTCGCTGTCTGTACATGAAAGATATATGAGAAAAAATATTATAGGTGGCCTTTATTAACACAATAGTACCAAAAAGAATGATTTTTTGAATTTTTATCTGTGTGCCTGTGCATTTGTGCACGCTAATCTCAGAAACGGCTGAACCGATTTCGATGCAGTTTTCAGGAATATATTGTGACAGGACTTAACATATATCGGCTACCTTTTATCCCGGGAAAATGTTTTTATCCCGGATAACTTCGACACTTTGTTTTTTCTGTAGTCCACGCGGACGGAGTCGCGAGCGTCCACTACCACTGGTACACAGTATATCTACTAACCTTTACCGAGATGTCTTCAGCGCCCCTCACAATATTAACGTGTATCGGTGGCGGGGAATCACCATGCGCCTCCATGACCGCACGCATTGAGTTCTTGAACAACTCGAATAGCATGTGGTAGAGATGGGAAGGCACGTAGACTATTGGTAGGGGTCTATCGCTGATTTCTGGTAGAAAAATAGAGAGAAATATGGTTATTTCTCTTAGAAATATACAGGCTGTAACTGTAGTGAACCTATTTCCAAAGTTTGAAACTCGAAAACAGATGTTTATTTTTCAAGACTGTATGAACATTCCTGAGTTGTTTAGGAATTCTCCATAGTATCTAGAGAAATAGACAAACATTTTGGGTAGGTTCCTTTTATTTTATTCTTTATTGTACACAAAACATAACAATAAATAATAAGAAATTTACAGAAGGAATGCATACAAAGGCGTGCTTATCTCTGCAAGATATAAGCACTCTACAATATATCTAAACAAAAATAAAATATTCATACATAAATAGATATATGCATACATCGTTTAGTGGGTTATTTTCATGGCTTTTCGCTAACATACTCCTTTTGTGTTGCTAGTTCATTAATTGTGAGAACGCCCCTGAGTTCCTTAGTCGACTCTTACGACTTGCACGAAAGGAGATGCAGCTGATGTATTCTAGTGAAGCCCTGCATTAGCACAGGATCAAATATAAATTATGTAGTCATCATCAGCCTATTGCAGTACACTGCTGGACGTAGGCCTCCCCCAGGGCACTCCACAAGACTGCCATGGGGGGTATTTGCCCATAGTTACAGGCGGGTTGGTGACCGCAGTTTAAATTATGGACTATGTTGTCAGCACGGGAGGCGCTGCTGCCCACCTCCCGGAAACCCTTAATCGCCTCGTACGATACCCACGGGCAGGCATGGGGTGGTATTATGTAGTATTCACAACAAAAACTCAATTCTCTTTGCCGTTCTTCTTGTGCAGGAGTAATAGAAATGGCGGATTATATTTTTAGCTTTACTTCCTGTAATAGTAGGTAAGTAGGTAGATATAAAATTGTTAAATAAATATACACACACATAGCTTAATTTTTTGGCGAAACACGTCTCTGATCTAATAATGTAGGTAATAATATTTTTTTGTACTTAGTAAAATAAAAATTTAATTACAGATGCCTACCTCCACCCTGTAGAAGTTTTAAATCAGGCGACGCGAGGTAATATCTGGAACAAAAAATATATTCACATTTACAGATAGATTTTACTTATAGATAATGCAATTATGTTATTCTGATAGAAATAACAAAATATAAGAACTAACATAAGATTAAGTTAATGTGTTGTGAAGTATATGAATCTGGTATGAATCTTGTAGCCCCCTACATCAGCATAGGAAAAAGGAAAAGAACCCAATTTAGAAAGAGACAACAACACTCACCTGTCACAAAGAAACCTGGCGTTCTCATACGCGTCACGCACCACATCGGTGACATCACAAGCGGGATCTATCGACCCGATGTGCCGGCCGCCGTTGCCTATGCCGTTGACCGACGACTGCCGCCCGCCAAACTGTTCGCCGAACAGGATGGCTGCGGGCAACGGAAGTGGGATATATAGTATGGTCGACGCTGTTATTAGCAGTGAGATTTTTGCTATAAAAAATGGGATATAGTATAGCTGACGTTGTTGTCAGAAGTGGGATTTTTGCTATCAGAAGTGGGTTTTTTGAAATCAAAAGTGGGATCCTGTCATTAGAAGTGGGATAAAGTTTTTTCTGAGATCAGAAGTGGGATATAATTTGGTCTATGGTCAAAAGTGCTATATAGCTTAGTCTATCTATGATACCATTATGACAATTTAGGGACCAAAAAGATTTTTAAAGCAAATATGTAACAATTAAGTTTGACCTAATAATAAGCTCGATTAATATTAATATAATTATATAATATAATTTATATGGAAATTGATAATATATCAGAAGTGGGATTCATTTCAGACGATTTCTAATACACAATAAATTAAATTTACTTTATAATACCGGGATGGGATAAATATTAATAACAGGTTGCTAGCTCATTGCCACTAAATTCCTAAGAATACACAAACAAATTTAAATTTCATTGTACTCGTACTCACTATGCTGATTGATAAGCATCCTAATAGAGATGCGGCTCATATAGAACCGGTCGAGGAAGTATTGTATAGAGTTCTCCGTGCCAGTGTCCACTTGGTGGGATTCCTTCAGCTCTAAGACTCCTTGCGCCATGGTCTGGACAACGTCCGCGTGACGGTTTCGTATGTGGACTAGGCGGGAACAGAACCTGCGATAGATTGAGTCACGTGATTATATTACATATAGGGTACCCACAACACAAGACCTTATAGATCTTAGTGCCTAAAGAGCTATAAAGTTTATGAATATATATTTATTTTATCATTTGCCGAGTGCCAATGGGAATCGTAAGACGACCCTTCCCAGGAGGTGAGCAGCAGCGCCTCCCGTGTTGACAACATAGTTCAAAAATAACACTGCACTGTACCTAGCCTTGTAACGTGTCTTGAGGGAGGTCTACGTCCAGCAGTAGACTGGAGTGCCAATGGGAATCGTAAGACGACCCTTCCCAGGAGGTGAGCAACAGCGCCTCCCGTGTTGACAACATAGTTCAAAAATCACACTGCACTGTACCTAGCCTTGTAACGTGTCTTGAGGGAGGTCTACGTCCAGCACTAGACTGCAATGTGATGTGTAATTTAAAACCCCCCTATGGCAGTAGCCTTGTGGCGTGTCCTGGGAGAGGCCTACGTCCAGCAGTGGACTGCAATAGGCTGAAGACGACGGTTAAACTTACTGATTCAAAATAGGTGGGTCCGGGTCCAGCTTCTCAAACTGTATGATCTCCTCAAACGACTTCTCGTACCACTGGTTGACGAGGCCCACCGACGGCATCCGAAGTAGGTTCTCGGGCAGTAGCGCTATCTCCTTCATTATGTTCGCTAGCCTGTGGGAGAGAAAGAGATGTTAGTATTTACCGAACTTTTCAACGTTTCATTTGTTCATCTAGCAAGTTTCTGCAAGTATGTACCTAGTATTAAGTAATCTGGGTGCTTAGTTAAATTAACATTATTGCGATTATCGACTGCGGGGGTGAAGTATGGGACGAGGGAGGCATTGAACACTGTAGCCCTGCCCATTTACATAGAAACCACCTTGTAGTGACTAAACTACTTGCTCATTATCAATATGGTTCAAGATTGTTTTACTAGTGCAATTACTCTTCGCTAGATGGCAATATTATACTACGTTTTAGTAAAAAAAAGTATCCGAACAAAGCGCTAGTGTCTTCGTAATTTTAATACGGTTACATTTCGGAGCAAAAGCGTGTGGTTACAGCTACTGCGTTACAGTGGCGCTGAAGCTCCGCCCCTATCATGACGTCATGGCCTCACGATTGCCACACGACTCACTTCATAGTCCCAGCTCCTCTTTTATACCTTCTTCTGGGTAGACAAAAAAGTGTTGGATGGATGTAAGAGAGGATATGCCTGTACTGGGGATGAGTAACGAGATGACGGATGATAGGGATGAATGGAAGAAGAGGACATATTGTGGCGATCCGAAATGAATGGGAACAGGGCTGGAAGATGATGATTATCGAATAGAAAAGATTCATTGCTGAAAAGAAGCCTGTATTTTGGCGCATTCGTCAAATTACGTGATGAAGTCTAAATATCAAAAAGAAACGGTCTTATATTGTCTAAGCACTCTGTTACAACTAGATGGCTGAGCTGAACAGATCTTGATGAAATTTGGCAGAGGGATATCCAAGTAAGGATTGTTTGTGCGAAGCGAATATTTACCTACCTACCTAGTAGATAGCGGAATGACTAGTACAATTGAATACCTACTCATTCTGTAGGTAATTCAACGTAGGTAATACGAACTGTTTTCAATAGGCAGTAGGTACGTAAGCCTGCAATTACGTTCTTCCGCAGCGAAGTGCAAAGTAATTGTTTTTAATTGCAATCATCAATTACGAGTACTCAGTTCACTGGTGATGCTAATAGACATGTTTATTCTGTAAAAAACTAGCCAAGTCTCGATGGAGCTGCTTGTTTATCTCTAAAAAGTAATGAAACTAAATGACATACAGACTTGAAATTTTGTATTTTAAGTATGCAATTATAGCTTACTGGGTGCCGAAAATTTCTGCGTTCTGGTCTTATCCAGAGGTTCTCAAATAGGGGCCTGAAAATGCGGCGAAATGGTTCCAGACAAGGATGGTACGGCAGTGTTTGCTTCGCGCTCGACATGGCCGGGGCACTGGCGTGCCCTCCGATAAATAAAATATAAAAAGGCTTCCTTTGTATGAGTGTTTTTAATGCCGGGCTTCACTAGAATACATCAGCTGCATCTCCTTCCGTGCATGTCGTAAGAGTCGACTAAGGAACTCAGGGGCGGTCTCTCAGGCGACAAGCTAGCAACTTGTCACTGATCTTAAACATCTGTCGTCGCTATGCTAAACGTAGCATTTTTTTAACAGTTAGCTAGGCAAACAATTGACCGCCATCGTGCCTGATGTTAAGCAAGATGCGGCCTAGGGGGTGGTACATGTTTGCCTAGAAAGTGCCTATTCACTCTAGCTTTGAAGAGACCATGTTGTAGTGCTCGGGAAGTACATCGGCGGGAAGTGCATTCCACTCCTTAGCCGCAGATCCTGCAGTTCTGGCTTCCATTTCGGGATCACATCCGTGTCTATTCGCTCTAGTTTCTAGCCACATTCGCTTATCCTTGCTAGTGGAACAACTGCCTTACTTAGGCCACTTTACATAACTACCGGCCGCACACGACTTCGTCCGCGTGAGTGAGCATTACACCCGTGCGAAGCCGGGGCGGAACCCTAGTTATACGTATATACCTTCCTCTTAAAACATTATCTATTTTTAAAAAAACCGCATCAAATTCCGTTGCGTAGTTTTAAAGATCTAAGCATAGGGACTTAAATAGGAATAAAGATATACAATAAAAGTGTTAGAAAAAACAATTATTGAAACTTATCATAATATTTTGAATTTTCTAGAGTCTTTAAGTAATAAAAAAAATATAAACATAGGCTAGAGATGTGACCTTGACTTGAACGTAAACAACGCACTTCGCGAATAACATTAATTTTACTATCGTATGATCGTATGTATGTATGTATGTATGCTTCTAGTATATTGATTATTCATACCATGTCTAATTTAATAGAAATAATATCCAGTGGATATGTGTGGAACTAAAATACAGGGTGTGTGTGACAGCCAGGCAAATACTTAATAAAATAATAAATAATATTATCGTGTGCTCCTGTCCAACTTGTATCTTAATGGAACTGTTATGTATTATGTTGGCTTTCTAATTTCATAAATAAATAAATAAATACTGGACAAGTGCCATTGTTTTGAGTTATACGACAGTGTTATCATTAGCAGGAAATGCATTTTTATTTGACTATCCGCAATGCTTGCTTTCCGCGCCAATTGTATCAGGTGATCCTGTGACTAGTTGAATTGACTTATTGGTTATTGTGTGAAACATAGCTGTTTTTTGGATCACTTGTGACTTTCCATTGGGGTTGATTAGTATTTTGTACTAACTTTTTTTTGATAATCACCCATAGGTAAAAGAAATATTTTTAAGTCATTATCTAAGGCCTACTTAAACGAACTATGTACACAACTTTTTTCCTGAAAAAATAAAAAATATGTCGGAAAATTTCGAAATTTTCCTGCGCAATTTTTCAGTGGTTTTCGCCTCAGAATCATAGTCTGAAGTCGCCATATCAATATCTGGTTGTCACAAACACCCTGTATCAGCGTTGCCAGATTTTTTTTTGCCAAGTCGGGATTTAGGAACTTCTTGAGTGAAAAAAAACAACATAATTAAAAAAATCCAAAAACCCGACTGCTAAAAAAAGAACCAAACAATACATGTACATAATAAAAAAACTGAAAAGAAAAAAAAACAAGCACATAGATGTCCGGTGGTCTAGAATTCTATAATATTATGGAATGAATGCTATTGAAGAGCATTAAATATTTTCTAATGATCGTAATATAGATGTTTTACTTAAAAAAAAAACGTATATAATCATAAGTTTTTGAATATTTATCATTTTATTTGAGCTCAAATTACGTTTATATGACAAAAGATACGCCTTTGTACATTATGGTAAACTTTATTTGTGAAAACTTTACTGTGTACAATAAAGCATAATAATAATAATAAAGATAGTAAAAATATCCATAGAAAGGCCAGTCCACACTTGTGTGTGCCACCCGCCCGCGCTTCCTCAGTACACTGCACGCGCAGTTGAGCTATTCCCGAAAAGCGGGACTGAGCCTGTCCCGCCCTGTACACATACACACGGCTGTATTTCCGAAATCGGCACCCCAGATCTGCAGGATCACAAAATATATCCCGCGACCACGTTTAGCATGGCGAGTGACAAGTTGCTTTTAAATGATACCAATTACTTTGTAAAAAAAATAAAATCAAAAACCGTACGACTGCGTTATGGAGCTTAGAGCGTTATCTCTGTCACCCGACGACACCATTATTTGTAACTGTTAATTCTTAGTTTTAACATTATTAAAGGACGGTCAATGCCCCACTTCGTGGGTTAAAACACGTATACCAAGTTTCTGCATGTGCTCAGAGAATACTTAATAGTATATGTTCAGAAGGAAGGCCTAGTCTTATAATTAAGTCATTTATTCTATTTAGGGTGTAGGGCCCGGTGGTGGGCGACCCCTCAATAGAGATTTGAACTTCCGAATAGTGACGCCTGATACAATTCAATATTTATTCTTATTCTTTATTGTTCACAATAAAATTTTCAGAAATAAACTATGCTATCTTACTAATACATATTATAAGTATTGAGACTATAAATAGTTAAATAATAGACTATAAATAATTCCTGAGGGATTCAGCTTTGTTTGCCGAGATTTGGCTTATGTATATAGCTATCGGGATGAAAAATAACGTTTCCAATAATGTAATTTCAAAAAGAGATGGTAAAATTCGTCATCCGAGTAATTGACCCGGTGGCTCAGTGGTAAGGGCGCTGGCACGGAATGCAGAGGTCGTGGGTTCGATTCCCACCCGGGTGAGGAATTTTTTCCATTTCTTTATTAATAATTCTATAAATAGTTTCCTACTTTTACACGTAAATATACCGAACGGGTTATAATGGAACTTGGCGGTTTTATATAGCTCTACAACAGAAAAACATATAGGTACACGCGTATTAAGGCGCTAGCCGTCCACTAGAACTGCATATTACATACCTTACTGGCAGTTCTTTCCTGAGGAAAAGAAACGACTTCCGCTCGCAGGCATTGAGACCTGAAAAAGAAAGAAAAAAAAAAACATTTTTAATAACAGTGTAAGGTTACCTACGTAAGTCAACCATTCAATAATAGTTGGCTACGATTTTTGCTTAGACTTAAAAGAAAAGTACTATACTGTGTACACAAGGCAGTTCCTAAAATAGGGCAAACAGAAGTGTAGGATCGCGAAGAGTGACAAGTTGCTAGCTCATCGCCTGAGAGAATGCCCCTGAGTTCCTTAGTCGACTCTTACGACATGCACGGAAGGAGACGTAGCTTATGTACCTATTCTAGAAGCGTCGTGAAGCATCTTTCAGAAGACTTTATCTGTGATATCAAGTGATTAGCTGTTAGCTGGAAACTTTTAGAATATACAAAAAAAAAATGGGGAAAAAACCCGTCGAACTGATCGACAGTATTTTTTTAAAGTCACGGTAAATAAGGGAACCGGCCCCTTGCTACCTAACTAGCGAAAGCAAAGCGATAGCGAAAATTGTACATAAATCGCTGATTGCTTGTCAAATTCGTATTACGTACCTAAAATGAATTTCAAAGGATCTTTGACATTTCAAGGCGAATATTGTACAAATTTCGCTATCGCTTTGCTGCGGCTTTGCTTTAACGTAATCAGGGGGCGGGTTAATATGTTTATTACAAGCACAGTTTGTTGCACAATAATTATCAATCAAATGACAATGATTGTTAAAACAATATAATAATGTGATTTTAATTGCTACCACAATTTGCGGCACATGTGTAAATAGAAAGAGATTTAAAGAATCATTAAATCTACAGGGTGTAACAAAAAGGGTATGTTAAGCGAAAAGCTACGTAAATAGCCCACTATAGAGAACCTATCCACAAAATTTGAGATCCGAAATCACATGTTTATTTTTCCCGATAGTATGGAGAATTTTTAAATATGTCAGGAATTTTCATACAATCTTGAAAAATAAAAATGTGATTTCGAGTTTCAAATTTTGGAAATAGGTTCTCTATAGTGGGCTATTTATACAGCTTTTCGCTTAACATACCCTTTCTGTTACATCCTGTATAATAAAGAGGTAAAAGTACGGTATTATTACGAATTCACAGAATACTTTATAAACCCTTTCTTTACCAAATAGATACGTAAGTGGTCTAGATTAAAACGACTTGTCTGTCACCACTATGAAGTACTCTGAGCTATATTGTATGCAAACTAGGTATTATGGCCGACAATCAATTAAAAGATAAATTAATGCGTAGTAAATACGGTAAAAACACATATTTCACTTTAAGCCATTTAAGTATTTTAGTAAAAAAAAAGTAGATTACATATTGAATTCCGGCTTGGACGGAAATTTTATATCCGGCTCGAAGGACCATACCATTAGAGACAATGAAGTTACACATCTTTTAAAATAAATACCAAATTAATATGCTTTATGAATATAAATGTAAGTGTTTTCTATTTATAAAAAAAAAAACTAACGTTTAACATACAAACATAATGTGACGCTTATTTGCCTGAGAGGCAGATTCCTACAAATATTTGCTAGCCTCTCCACATGGCAACTATCATTATCGAACTTAAACATCACATTATAAAGTTTAAAATAGCGAAGCAATTTTCATACCAGCCCTAGACTAAATATACATTGACGTGGTAAAAAATAACCTCTGCGGCTTAGCGGATAAAGCAGAAAATAGCTTACGCAACGGTAAAGTCATCGGGCAACAGACTTTGTACTCTAGTCGCGTATTTATAAACAAACTTGGCCTTGGCTCGAGACACTTTGAAAATGCAAAGTTCATTCACGAATTTCTCTAGCCGAAAAAAAAATGGCGGCTGACATCAGAAACCGAAAATCACAAAATATTTTTACCCTGGATAATTTCGACACTTTGTTTTTTTTCTGTAGTCTACGCGGACGTAGCCTACTAGTGAACGCCCGCGACTCCGAACATACATTACATGGAAAATATACTTAGCCGCTGCTCGTTTTATACATTCTCCATGATACATTCATACATATGTCATATGTACATATACCTATACAGATCACGGGGACAAAGTCACGGATATTACTAGGAAATAACAAGTACCGAAGCGAGGGCGGGTCCTTTGTATACTTTTAAAATTGTCATAAATGGCTGACCAACCTGTATTAAAATACAATTCACGATAATAAATAACTACAAAATAATATAATTAACACGTCTGACGTTTCGCAAGTTTGTATATGTTACGAATATGATATACTAGTGGACGCCCGCGACTCCGTCCGCGTGGACTACAGAAAAAAAAATGTCGAAATTATCCGGGATAAAAACATTTTCCCGGGATAAAAAGTAGCCTATATGTTAAGTGGGACCTGTCACAATATATTCCTGAAAACTGCACCGAAATCGGTTAAGCCGTTCCTGAGATTAGCGTGCACAAACGCACAGACAGTCCCTTCCCGTGGGAATTTCGGGAAATCAATTCTTAGTGCTTCCCCGCAGTCTCCGATTTTAGCTTCACATGTACAGCGGTTTTTGTAAAAAAATTGAATTCCCGTTAGTCCCCTTCCCGTGGGAATTTCGGGAAATTCGTTCTTAGCGCTCCCTCGCAGTCCCTAATGAACGTACAGGTCTAATTTCGAATTCATATGTATCGCGCTTGTCGTAAAAAAATGAATTCCCGTTTGTCCCCTTCCCGTGGGAGTTTCGAGAAATCCGTTCCTAGTGCTTCCTCGGGGTCCCAAATAAACAAATATGCCCAACTTAAGATTCATATGTGTAACCGTTTTCATAAAAAATAATTAATTCCCGTTGGCCCCCTTCCCGTGGGAATTTCGGGAAATTCGTCCTTAGTGCTTACTTGCAGTCCCTAATGAACATCTATGCCCAATTTCAGCTTAATATGTATAGCGGTTTTCGTAAAAATTATGAATTCCCGTTTGTCCCCTTCCCGTGGGAATTTCGGGAAATCCGTTTTTAGTCCTCCCTTGCTCTCCCCAATGAACATATATGCCCGATTTCAGCTTCATATGTATAGTGGTTTTCGTAAAAAATATAGAATTCCCGTTTGTCGCCTTCCCGTGGGAATATCGGGAAATTCTTATAGCCTATGTTCATCCAGGTCCTATAAGGATTCTAACGGTGAAAGAATTTTTAAAATCGGTCCAGTAGTTTTTGAGCCTATTCATTACAACCAAACAAACAAAGTTTTCCTCTTTATAATATTAGTGTAGATTGACCGTATATTAAGCAAATATGTGACGTAGAAACCTTATAATAAAAACGTAACATTCATGGATATAATCATGCCTGTGCCGATGCGGGGTTTCACTAGAATACATCAGCTGCATCTCCTTCCGTGCATGTCGTAAGAGTCGACTAAACTAAAGCTGTGTGTATATGTACATATGTATATATGCCTGTTACACGTGATATGTATGTAGGGTTGCCAGGCGTCCGGATAAACCTGGACAGAGTCAGGCTTTTTGGTCGTGTGTCCGACCAAAATTACCGTTGTCCGGCCCGTCCGGCTTTTGTTAGGCTTTTCACCAAGCGCGGATCCATAGGGTCATGGGGCTCATGACCACCCCCTGGGACTTAAGCCAACTTAAGCAATGCAATAATTTTAAGAGCGACAGCGAAGATCGTGAAGTTATCGAAACTTCGTTGTCGAGCCTCCTGGACGAACAGGTTTCTAGTAACTCTAAAAAGTCTAATAGCAATGTCAAGATTTTTTGTAAAGAAGAATAGGTTACCTTTTATTACAAAATTTTGCGGTCGTGCTGATGTTAATTGTGATTCAATTCATATCTGATATGGCCTCTGGCTTACACGAAGACTTTGCCAATGTTGTTAAATTAAATAAGCGAGTAGACATCTAACATAATCGTTATGTTATATGTCTACCCTCTTGTAATCCATCTCATGTTTTAGCAATGGTCACAATTTCTCGGTGGAGGAAACTCATGTACGTGAGTTACGTGCTAAATATGATGGAAAATTTCGCGCTCGCTTCGCTCGCGCTATTTTGTGTTTAATCTCACTTTGAGGCGCTTGCAAAAAATGGTCTAGAGACTCGGCTATCGGTCGCGCTCTATCAATAGTAGGTTGCGTTGTCAGTTTTCGTATTCAGCTAAAATAATTTTCGTACTTATTAATACTGAGATACAAAGTCCTAAATAATTTAGGGTGTCCGGCTTTTTTACCCAAATGTCCGGCCAAACTGGCCGGTCTGTCCGGCTTTTTGGCTTTTCGACCTGGCAACCCTATATGTATGCCACAGATTTTTCTAGAACAATTCATAACAATAGACCGATCGACCATTGTGCGCATGTGCAATAATCTTTAGAATAAATCGAAATAAAACCGGTACAAATCGATTGCTACACTTCACAATCGATTTTTTTGCAACGCATTTGCAACTAGGCGAATAGAAACATGTTTTCATGTAGTTGGTAGTGACCCTGCCTGCGACACCATAGGTCCTACCCCCGTATCGGTTACCTTTTTATTATAATATAAACTAACGGCATGCAATAACGAGTTAGTAAAGATGAATAATTTATACAGCGCAGATAAAAAACCAGCTATACGACTGTTGCGATAAAAAAAAACAACCTTTAAAATCCCTGAACTTGAACTGAGGTTAGCATCGTACAGTTCATTCATTCATCAAGAATAACACCTATGTTGCCTGATTTCGGAACTAACATTTTTTGTAAGCAGTGGCACAGAAAATGTGGTCATACACATAGTAACTAGCGCCATCATCTAAAGCAGGGGTTCCCAAACTTTCATTTTTCATAGACCCCTTTCAAAAGTTAACTGGTTCTGGTGGACCCCCTACATACTTACAACACATACAAATTAATTGTGAAATCCCATTTTTTCACGCCAACGTAGACCCCCATCGAGTCCCTTGTGGACCCCTGGGGGGTAGACCCCTAGACCACTTTGGGAACCACTGATCTAAAGGAACTATAGGTACGGTGAAACGCACTCTGCAGTGATCGTAGATCTATGTGGCTATGTGAAGTAGCGCAGTCAATACCAGCACCGGTATGATGAATTTGGTGAGAGCGAGATGTCTCACTTTCAAACGTTCAATCCACAGAGCTAAGTAATAAGGTGCGTGCGAGGGGTGATCAGCTAGTTTGCGACTATTGTTCTCCTCTTGAACGGGAGACCTGCCGGGGCGTATTGTGCCTGCCCGCAATAGTCTTCCTATATTGTAGTTGTGCCATATAATTATTATTTTCTTATTTAATTACATTTTATTATTATTATTACTAACACCAACGTGTTTGTACTTTCACTAACCCCAATATGGATCTTCGGTCTGAAATAATATATTTTTTTAAATATTTTTTTTTATAATAACTAGACAGGGCAAGTGTTTCTACTTGGTGTGTAAAAAGGGATTGCAAACCACTTCTATCAACCCTAATTCCTTCAGTCCTGGCTCGAGAACGAGTGTCTATTCTAATTCTTAAGTCTATTTTTACATGCAAAGTACATACACTTAGTTTATCCCCATTTTTTAAAGCCGAGGTGGAAGTCTGAAGATATTGTCTTCATCATCACATGCATAAAGGTGTCGTAAAATAAATTGAGGTTAACTAGCCGGCTAGACGTGGAATAAAATAATAAACGCAGTAATACTGCCCTCTCAATAAAATGATTTATCAATCAATGATTATGTATACGAGTATATTATGTATAGATGACGAAGCCAGATGGGATATCCACTATCCCTCTTTAGGGTCTACTAGTACCTGTAGGTAGGCAACTGCAGAAAAAAACAAAATGTCGAAAAATCCTGGGATAAAAATTAGCCTATCTCCTTGCTCCGTCTCAGGCTCTAGTACCTGTGTATCAAATTTCATTTCAATCAGTTCAGCAATTTTCACGTGAACGCCAGACAGATGGCAGACAGGTTACTTTCGCATTATTAATATAAGTATGGATAACAATTTAACACGTTTTATTTAGCAAGATTTATTATTCAATAAGAACTTCGCACATAACAAAACGTATTTAGCAATATTCTTATTTCTTTACAAAGGTATCCACACTTTACGTATCAAAACATAAAAGTAATGGCGGCAGCACATACTCGTAACAATAACACTGCCCCGATAACCTTGCATTTTAAACAACAACAAAAAAATAGGTAAAACGCGATAGCTTATCAGCCGAAACACGCTTTTTGTTTGCGCAATTTGCTATTAAAATATTGACAATTTCTTTTATTGGAGTGCTTCCGTGAGCGTATCTTTTATCTAGATATTTTTAGATACTATCTGGAGATACTTGAACCTTGTACTGTACTATCTAGTCAAGGGTACATAAATGAGAGAAATCACACTAATATTATAAAGGCGCAAGTTTGTGAGTGTGTATGTTTGTAACTTCTTCACGTCTAAACGGCTGGAGCCCTTTATCCCGGAAAAATATTTTTATTCCGGATAATTTCGACATTTTGTTTTTTATGCAGTCCACGCGGACGGACAGCTAGTACATACACACATAATATCGATACCTTGAGTCTCAAATAGCGCAAGCGGGCTTGTAAAGATCAGTGAGAACGCCTCTAACTTACTCGACCAGTAGCCAGTAGGTCTAGGCATCCTCTATGCCACTCTATGGTCTAGGTTAGTAGTTAACTACGAGTAGTTAGATAGTCTCAGTCGAGTACTTTCGGAGCTTATTCGATGCACACAAAATTTAATCATATGTTTCATTTAATTTTAAGGTTAATCATATGTTGTTTAATTTAATCATACCTTTCCTCCGCATAATATTACGACCATGGTTCGAAATTATCAAGATAAGTTTCCGAGTCATGGATGTTTCTATACTTATCTGTGTATTTATATACCGTTGCTTAGTACCCACGACACAAGATCTTATGTGTGTGTGTATTAATGTGGGACTAAGTTAATGTGTTGTGAAGTGTGTGAATATTATTATTATTATTATAAATATTTTTTTGGATCTTGATAATTATCCGATAATTATCCTAGCTGATTTCATACTTAAATTTCTAAAATTTCCTTTATTTAAATCAGTGGTTCCCAAAGTGGTCCAGGTGGACCCCCAGGGGTCTACAGGAGACTCGACGGGGGTCTACGTTGGCGTGAAAAAATTGAGGTTCACAATTAATTTGTATGTGATGTAGGCCTGTAGGGGGTCCACCAGAACCAGTAAACTTTTGAAAGGGGTCTACGAGAAATAAAGGTTTGGGAACCTCTGATTTAAATGAAAATGTATTTATTACAAAGAGGGTCTCAGTTTTTCACCATTATAAATAAACAGCAAAGAATAATGCGAGAAATATACAATTTAATTCGAGTTTGCCTTTATGGAGTCTGAACAAAAGTATGAAAGTACACAAAGAAAATAAATTAACACTTCTTTCGTCAGTCTAAAGTTTTTTTTTAATGTCGAGCACCTTTGGATACGTAAATAAACTTAGATTATTTTAGTTTCTGATTTTTATAATTATCAAGGTATATTTATCAAGATAATTATCGTGATAATTATCACGAACCCTGATTACGGCAGATAGACATACAATACAATACATACATCCCTACTATGCTAATTTACCTAGATATAGGATGTAACAAAAAGGGTATGTTAAGCAAAAAGCTATGTAAATAGCCCACTATTGAGATCCTACGAGGGCTGTTTGATAAGTCCTTTTAAAAACTATTTGTAAAACCATTTTTCTGGTAAATGGCGTTAACACTGGCAGGCACAATCTTTCAAATGAAGACTGTCAAAAATTCAGCAAAAAAAACCAAGTTTTTGTCAGTATAACCATTGTTTAACTGTGATCACTCGTAAATATTCAACAACTATGGAAAAAACTGAATTTCGTGCCGTTATAAAACATTTTTTTATGAAGGGTTGCAGTGCTGCCACAATAAAAACTGAACTTGATTCTGTTTATGGCACTAACGCTCCAACGTTGCAGACTGTTTATAACTGGATAAATGATTTTAAACGTGGTCGGTCAAGCACATCTGATGCTCCACGCTCTGGTCGCCCAATCGAAGTCACTACTGAGGATGTTGTTGAAGAAGTCCATAATATTGTACTCGACGACCGCCGAGTGAAGGTGCGTGAAATAGCTGAGAACACAGGCATCTCCACTGAGCGAGTACATAAAATCCTGCATGAAGATTTGGGTATGACAAAGCTGTCTGCACGATGGGTGCCACGTTTGTTGACAATCGAACAAAAACACGAAAGAAAGCGAATTTCAAAACTGTGTTTGGATATGATGAAGCGTAATCCTTGGAATTTTTTGAGTCGATTTGTCACTGTGGACGAAACTTGCGATTATTACCTATTCCCAAATCTGAAAAGATGGCTTGGAGGGCAAAAATTTTTGACAAATGAGGACTGCATCGCTGTTGTAAACGCCTATTTTGAAGACCTCGACAAAACGTATTTTTTGGGGGGGATAAAAAAATTGGAAACTCGCTGGAACAAGTGTTTGGCCCTCAAAGGAGACTATGTTGAGAAATAAATGTAAATTGTTTAAAAAAAATAAAAAAAAATAACTTTTTAAAAGGACTTATCAAACAGCCCTCGTATTTCCAGAATTTGAGACTCGAAATCCGGTTGTTTGGGAATTCTTCATACTATTCGGAAAAATAAAAATGTGAATTTGAGTCTGAAATTTTGGAAATAGGTTCTCTATAGTGGGCTATTTACATAGCTTTTCGCTTAACATACCCTTTCTGTTACACCCTGTATATAAATTGTATTAGTCGTAACCGTTACCAGCCGGAAATAAGTGTATAATCAATCACTTAGAAGGACATACAACATACATACCTATACAACTAGCTGTTACTATATTAACACGAGTTGCATTCATATTTATAAGGGGCATATAACATAATGCAGAGTGCGTTACATCAAATGGTTCCTTCGAATGATGGCGCCAGTTACTATGTGTATGACTACATTATCAGTATTATTGCATACAACGATTGTTAGTTCCGAAATCAGGCATAGGAGTTACTCCATGAAACCGACTCCAGTTACTAGTTACAAATAGCTAAAGAATTTTTCAGATCGAGCATTTGTTCAGCGACTGGATTCTGAATGGATTTGATATATTATAAAATTATTAATAAAGAAATGGAAAAAAATTCCTCACCCGGGTGGGAATCGAACCCACGACCTCTGCATTCCGTGCCAGCGCTCTTACCACTGAGCCACCGGGTCAATTACTCGGATGACGAATTTTACCATCTCTTTTTGAAATTACATTATTGGAAACGTTATTTTTCATCCCGATAGCTATACATAAGCCAAATCTCGGCAAACAAAGCTGAATCCCTCAGCACAATGTTTTAATGATGAAACGATCAACCATATCCTAACGGATTATATTATGGAGAAGTGTTTTTATCTTAGTCAAGATATTATATATTATAAAATTATTAATAAAGAAATGGAAAAAATTTGATATAGTCCACGCTAAGGGGAATATACACAGATCAGGAGAGGGGTAACCTATAAAGACCGAATTGGAGATGTGTTAAGAAAAGGGCTAGTCAAGAGCACCCGAAACCGGCGAGCATGTATGAAAAACTATGTAATGAATGTGGACGAGGCGAAAGAGGTACTGTTTGGAACGTACTAAATGGAGATCTGTAGTCGCTGCCTATCCCTATGAGACAATGAGACATAGGTTAGGTTATGTATGTATGTGAACAGTATCTGTTATCCTAGATAGAGATGAATAAAATGCAGTGTCTGTTTGTAATAAAAAAAAACTGAACAACTGCATAATTTACTAAATTTCCTTTTTACAAAATAACATTTTAAAAAACTTGTCTCTTTCGGATAATCTCTGAAACGCTGTCTAATTTTATTTTATGATTTTCATTGGTTCAGAGATAAAAGTAACGCATATTTCACTCTTTACACGCGACGGAACCGCGTCCACACGTGCGGTGTGAAAACTCCATACAGACATAAATAAAACGGCTCAGTATAGGAAATTAACGTTTATGAGTTATTTCGCTCATGTGACTGCATTTACTCGTTACTGTACACACGTATAGTTAATTTGATACGTCCTCTATATATTACCCCGCACTGGTATTGTATACAGTTTGTAACAGAAAGGGTATGTTAAGCGAAAAGCTATGTAAATAGCCCACTGTAGAGAACCTGTCCACAAAATTTGAGACCCGAAATCACATGTTTATTTTTCCAGATAGTATGGAGAATTCCTAAACAACTCAGGAATGTTCATACAATCTTGAAAAATAAACATGTGATTTCGAGTCTAAAATTTTGGGAATAGGTTCTCTATAGTGGGCTATTTACATAGCTTTTCGCTTAACATACCCTTTCTGTTACACCCTGTATAGATATATACACATGGCCGTGTTCTCGAAATGGGGTTGCCAGAACTGCAGGATCACGAAGGAGTTTCCACAGACACGTTTAGCATAGCGAGGCCAGATGTAAACGATCAGTGACCAGTTGCTAGCTTATCGCCTGAGAGAATGGCCGAGTTCCTTGGTCGACTCTTACGACATGCACGGAAGGAGATGCAGCTGATGTATTCTAGTGAAGCCCCGCATCAGCACACGACTGGGTTAGTACTTCGTATTTGGGTATAGGGATACATTATCTATCGTAATCACGTGGAGAAAATCGTGCATTATCAGGTCGTTCTAATTCTATCCAGGCGGGCTTAGAAAATTTAACGATCTTACAATCGACAGCGAAATTAGCTAAATTATCGAAACCGTTCCTCCAATAGAGAGCCGCGATAACGCTGTGATAGGTCCTGTTTCTCTCTTCACTCGAGGACGTAGTATTGCGTCCTTGGCACAAGTTATATTTCAACAGTCGATCGTTGGCCCGTGTATAAACGTTTAATAATACGTCTTTGACGTAAAATTGTGCAATAAAAATTCGACCTCTGAACGTCAGCGAAACGAACTATGGACTTTCCATCGCAAACTCAAGCCAAAGAATGCAGCTTTCTTTGAAAGAAAACGTTAAAAAATGGGATTTGCGAAATGCTACGACAGACAACAGGCAAAATGCCAAAGTGTTCTATTACGTGAGACTATTATCATACATAATAATGTTATCTAATCAGATATTTTGTCAGCGCATTAGCACGCCACTTGCAGCGAGTGCTTAATCCTTAGATTAATATTAATTGTCCTGGGACATTAAACAAACTAACATTAAGAACATTATCCCTTGATCGAATCGAAAGAAGTTCGTCATTCGTTATCACGTTTTCTCCGATAGAAAGCCTTTATTTCCGCGCGATAGTCACGTTACGCGTTGAATTCCAATCGCTATGTCCAGGACCGACCTCATCCATCGGCGTCGATCAGCTTTTCGGATATCATCTGACCATCGGGTGGGTGGTCTGCCCCTCGGTCTTAAAGTAGCACGTCAATGACAGAGATAAATACATTAGAGGTCATTGTACGACTTTCATAGTGAAAACCGCGTTTGTACTTTAGTATGAAACTAATTTGAGGTGTTCAAAGCAATGTTCAAAGTAAATACGAGTAAGATGCACTTTGGGGGCTCGACATGCTGATGTCATAACTCAAATGTGAAATGTCACTTTGTTTTAAAGAAAAGTCAAACGAAACAATAGAATGACGTATTCTTGCATCACAGGTATTTTTAGGTTTTAGTGCCACACCTTGTTTTTACATACCTACATATCGTTACAGGGGGTTGGTAATTTTATAACTGTCAAATTAAATTATGACTGTCAAAAACCGGGGGTCCTGTGCTGATGCAGGGCTTCACTAGAATACATCAGCCGCATCTCCTTCCGTGCATGTCGTAAGAGTCGACTAAGGACTCGGGCATTCTCTCAGGCGATGGATGAACCAGCAAATTTTCATGATCTTTTCCATCTAGCCTTACTAGGCTAAACGTGGCCGTATGATTTGACATTTATGTCAAATTTAGAGAGATAATATGTCGAAAGACATGAGAATCTTGAGCCCAGGCCCTTGACTGGAATTGAACCCACGCCAACAGACTGAAAGACGCACGTCTCACCATTGACCAATGATAAGAAAGGATTTCCTCGAGAACGAGTAAATTGGGACTTTTAAAGTTCCCGTGGGCGAAGTCTTGGGCGTCCACTAGGATATGATACATACACACGCTTGATTGACATAGCAACACAGTATACAACTCAGCAATAAAACAGAAATAAACATAATAACAACAACGTTCCGTCAATTTCAATCAAGCGAAGTGCTTCGAAGCGGAAGTCATATATTTAGCAGCAGATAGCTGCAGTTTGCATGCAGATAAAAACATATACATATATATAAGTATCTGTTGTATGGAGTTGGAAGCCAAGTTGGTCAAAGTTAAGCCAATGCAACATTGAAGCATCTGTTATGGAATACAGCCTGAACCAATGGCGCACGTCAACAAAGTAGTCACAAAAGCCATTGATGTACAAGACCACAACAAAAATAACTTGTATACATGTATGTTAATTCGTTATTTTAAAAACAAAAAGGACTTTTATAAAGGGGCCGAATAGCATCTGCTTTGAGTCAAGGAAGCTATTTTTGCCCTTTTTATTTGACTTCCCAGTCATCACATTTTACATTCTCGTCACGTCAAATTGGTCCAACGAGTTGGGGACATAACTTTACGAACCTTTTGGACATTGAAACATTCCCTCGACAAGTCATATTTTAATGTATATGTGTATACTGTTGGTGTGACCTAATAAATAAATAAGTAAGTCTATTGGTCCAATACGTTCTCAACTTGACCAACCTTTCGGGGAATCTAGAGGAACGTTTTCATCGGCTGGCAGAGTTGGCACGTTGGTCCCAACACGCGGAATCGTCAGTAACATTGACCTAGAGAAACATGGCGGTCCGCCAACGGATCGTGGACTTTGACGCTTTCGTTACATGGCCAATAATGGAGTTAACAATGCTCTGGCAAATTACATTAAGCCGTGTGGTGTCGGCAGAGTAGAACAGCACCACTCCATGTCTGCCCGTGGGTATCGTAAGAGGCTAATAAGGGTTCTCTGGGAGGTAGGCCGAACACGGGAGTGTTGACAACGCAGTCAGAAAATCACACTGCGGTCACTAACCTAGCGTGGTGGCTATGTGCAAAAACCCTATAGCAGTAGCCTTGTGGCGTGTAGTCCACTGCAATAGGCCAATGTGTATTTCAGCCATTTGATGATGATGATGATGATCTCCGACCATATTTCGGCCAAGGCGACCAATCTTTACGGAGATTGGCCAGGTACGCAGGAGATATTATAGTGCACAAGTCTGTGCGCAAACACAGATGCACTCTTTATTCCGTTACTCTCATAGTCCGGTGGGACGGAAAGCCGACACGACCGGAGAGAGATCAGGCGCAGGACCAACAGTTTTACGTCCTTTCCGAGGCACGAGCTAAGTGACAATTTAGCAATATTAAAATCTGTACATGAAATAAATTCTCTGGTACAGGCCCGTGCCTGGGATCGAATTTCAGCCATTTAGTCCCTCTGTGAACATGTGTTTGTGCAAATACTTAACATATAATAGTTATACCTAACTAGTAAGCACTATTTTATGTTCAGTATTATATTTATTGTATGTAGTAAAGAGGAAAACAGAGTCAAGGGAGGTCATTCAGACTCTATGTCTAGTAAACAATAGCATAGGTACTTAATCCTATAATATAATATTATAAACGCGAAAGTTTGTAAGTATGAATGGATGATGTTTGTTACATTGAGTCATGGATGTTTCTATACTTATCTATGTATTTATATACCGTTGATTAGTACCCACGACACAAGACCTTAGGGATCTTAATGTGGGACTAGGTTAATGTGTTGTGTAGTGTGTGAATATTTATTATTATTATTTATTGAGGGGTCGCCCACCACTGGGCCCTACGCCCTTCGCTGACCCTCGGATCTGCCGACTCATGGTCACGAACACAAAACACTACTGTCGCAACGAGAAGCCAGATCCGAGCACCTAGCATGCAACCATAAATACATAGCTGCTAATCTGAAAACCAATTAAAATTTTTAATCGACATATGTTTCGCCAACATTTCGCATCATCAAGATTAGTTTTCCATGTTAGTTCTAACTACCGAACCAACTAACTATTAAATATTTAATGGGTTGTTTGTTGGTCTTTCACGTAAAAACGGCTGGAGCGATTTTAATAAAATTTGGTATGGAGTTAGCTGACACCCTGGATTAACACATAGGCTACTTTTTATCACGGGAAAACATTTTTATCCCGAATAATTTCGACACATTGTTTTTTCTGCAGTTAACGCGAACGAAGTCGCGGGCGTCCAGTGTGATTCATACACGCACAAATACGTTGTCGCAATATATTTCGGTACCATACAATTTCATCAGAAGTTTTCCAAGACTAAATATACAATTACATTGTCTTTCTCATACAAGAGCTTTTATATATTAATCCTGGGTGTTTACATGGAGGTAAATTAAACTTGGAATAAGGGGTAGACAAGATTTTTTTTTAAGTGTCCGATATAGAAACTAAATGAACTGGAAGTGACATTATGGGTGTGTTGGCAATTTTTTTGTTTAGTGATCATCATTATGAACTGTTAAAAAAGAGAGCCGATACGGCTGCTACTGTGTAGTTAGTTTACAACGTTAAAACAGCTTTTCAAGACAATAAACAATTTCATATTATTTATATCCAATTGATATTTTATTATCTACTATTATTCTATTTTGTATGACACATAGCCACAGATAACAACACAAAAACACACCATATAAGTTACATAGATAGCCTTACATGTTATGCAATAATATCTATACATCTATACATATAATAAAAATGTAACGGATCGCTGTCTGCACATGGAAGATATATAAAAAAATATTATAGGAGACCTTTATCAACGCAATAGTACTGTTTGTCGGTTTGTCTGTGCGTTTGTGCACGCTAATCTCAGAAACGGCTGAACCGATTTCGATGCAATTTTTAGGAATATATTGTGACAGGTCCCACTTAACATATAGGCTACTTTTTATCCCGGGAAAATGTTTTTATACCGGATAAATTCGACATTTTGTTTTTTCTGTAGTCCACGCGGACGGAGTCGCGGGCGGCCACTAGTAATGTAATACATTTTAACATAAAAATAAGTGGCTATTGTTGTTCTGCATTTAAAATTAATAGATTTGATTTTATTCAAGAAAGAACTACAGAAAGTTCAACTCTCACTTGGTAGATTTTTTATTTATCTTGGATGAAATAAGAGTATTAGAAATATACATATATAGCTTTATACATATAGCTTGTATCACACTTTTTATCTTTCAAACTACTTAGACCCACATTTCAAAGTACATAACAATATTGTACGTATGAAACCTTACAGTTAGTAGACAAACGCCATGTTCTTGCAGACAGACACACAGGTAACTAACTTGTTAAACAATAATCCAGTTCCATTATCAACAAGCCAGACTTGTTTGTTCGCCACAAAGTCAGTATTAGGTGACCGCTACGTAACATAATATCTATGTGTGTAACATAATACTGTGTGTCCAATTTCAATACTAAATGTTGCAATATACAACATGTTTTTGAAAAGCAAGTAAAAATGGATTATCCATGCATTGCGAAGAAAACATTTACAACTTGTATTTTTAATATTATCTAGATTAGAAAGTTTTAAGAATTGTTGGATTTAATTTTAGTGCATAGTCGTAGTTATTAAATCATCGGGGTCCACTGGAGACTCGATGGGGGTCTACATTGGTGTGAAAAAATGGAGGTTCACAATTAATTTCTATGTGGTGTAGGCCAGTCTACCAGAACCAGTTAACTTTTAAAAGGGATCTGTGAATAAAAAATTTGGGAACCTCTGTATTAAATAATCTAGTCTTAGATTATTTAATACAGAGGTTAGATCTTAGTAAGTAGGTAAAATATTGGCAATGATTTATTTAGGATTTCCTACATAATAACACAATATTTTTTTAACCCCTTCTTAATTTACAAACTGTGTATTTGGCACATTAAGTAAATGTTTTAAGTGATTATGGAAACTTGTAGAGTATGCCTCCTCCAAAATACAATCAAAAAGAAATCTACGAGGCATCCTTATGACTTCGCCAATAATATTATGTTGTCTGTCTGTACCTCTCCTATATCCAACATATGTGATAGGTAGGCCCATTCATGCTTTGAACTAACCAGTGCATAGTTATATATTATGTGCTAGTAGTAGTAAAGAAGTATAATGAGGTGTATGTGACCTCAGAATCCTACAATGGGGTAGTTTCCTTTGGTTGAATCTTAATAACATCTTGTTCTTATCAGAATAAATAATCAAAATCATACCTATCTGTAAAATTACAATTTGATTATGTGTCCATATGAGGTAGTAATGAGCCTTCAAAGTTAAGGTTAGGTAGGTTACAACATCACATGTCCACCTGCATCATTTACAGCAACTTTTGTTTGGTGACCATATTTATAAACACAATATTTAATATAGCTGTAGAACAAAAGTTCTTTTATGCGCATACAAGTTGCTTAAAGATTGACGTCACATCGTTGTAGCTGTTTGTATGGAGCGTTTTTTGGCAAGTCTAAAATTGTGAATTTGAAATTGTTATATCCCGGAGAGTTTTCACACTAGCGAAGTTTTTCTTTCGCAAATGTTTCTTTTATTTTATGATCTTTTCATATAAATACAAATAAAAAAACTGTAAACAACCCTATTGCTTGTGAGGAAATTTTTAAGGTTTTGATTGACATGTTTACATACATGTTAGAACAAAATTTCCTACATGCGAAGATAACAGATTCAAAATTAGATAGAAGAAAATTTACAAACATTTGTTGTAAGAATCTTGTTAGATATTAGATAACAACACTTATATTATCAGTTGCTAACAGATAATTATTTATTTATGAGTGTAAAAAAAATTGTACCTATTGGCATCAAATCAACTGTATTGAAGAGCTACAAATATTTAGGAAATAGTAAACAATCTTCTTCCGAAATCAATTTGAAATAGCTACAGGTAAGCATACTCGATATACCCACTTAACTTTAATAGCTGCTAGAAGCTACAAATAAAGATAAATAAATAAAGAGTGCGTAAAGGTTATGACCTTGGGACTCAAGATATGACTTCAAAATCAATCGATAAACAATAACATAGCACAAGGACTTACCAAAATCGATAAACTGCTTGATGGACAGCGGCGAAGGATTGAACTGTGAGTAGAAGTCCAGCATTTTGGTTACATTTGAGAAAATAGCTCCTGCAAGCCTCATCTTGGTTTATTTTTTCAGTGCTTTAGACGCAAGAAATATACTAAATTATTAGCACAGATAATTATCACGGACACTATAATTTGTTGTTACTCATAATATGAATAGTTTTCGTGATAAAATAATAGTTTTCGTAAATATTATATTGTGCAACGCGGCTTTCGTGACACACGGCAAAATACAACTGATTGAATGAGTGAATGTAAAATTAGATGACTGATTGATAAGAGTGAGTGAATGAGTTGAAGAATGAATTTCGCTTCGAACAGCCAAGTGTGCCAACATAAAGGAAGAAATGAAGCAACCACAGACTACTTAGTGTACTGACGAAGCAAAACCGAGTGCTCATGCGGGCTGACAAATGGGCCGATACAATGGGACAGTGAATACTTCCGGGAATAAAAGATGAATATCACGTGAGCATGCCCTAGGATTTTTGTTTTTGTAGTGGATTTTTTGGACGAAAAGCAATACGTCAACTCAGTGACAGCCTGATGAATGCCTGGCATTCGCAAACCGCGGCATTTTTCAAAATGTGCGTACCTATATAATTGAAAACAGTGCCCGCAAATTAATGTTGTGTAAATATTAGTAAAATGATATGTCTAGAAAACAAATTGATATTAAGAAGTAAAGCAATTATACTCATGAATTTTTTGAGGATGGTTGGTTAAGTATCACGACTTTATTTACTTCTATGAATTAACTTTGAAACTGTGTGTTCACTTGTCTACGTTATAGCTGACAATGGCATTGAATTCTCTTATTCATTTTATGTACGATACCTTTTTTGTAAATTCATATTGCCATTACTTCTATTTAACAAGGTTAGTAGGTGGGTACTAGGTTTCAAATCTCAACTTAGAGGTAGGTGAGTACTTAAACAAACTTATACTTTAGTCAAGAGCAAAAGAAATATTTTCTTTCTAAGATATAAAGTACAACATTTAACCTCGAATGTTGTAATATTATGCAGTTATTATCTTATCTATCAGCTAACACTGACTGCACCTGCACTGCAACGCCTCACGCATTCACTTTGTTGTTTGTAACTTATTCTCAATAGAGATTTGAACTTCCGAATAGTGACGCCTGATACAATTCAATATGTAACTTATTCCTCTAACTAAAGGTTAAAAAAAATCTATTATAAATACA
The DNA here is from genome assembly GCA_014607495.2 of Carposina sasakii. Classification (NCBI taxonomy): domain Eukaryota; kingdom Metazoa; phylum Arthropoda; class Insecta; order Lepidoptera; family Carposinidae; genus Carposina; species Carposina sasakii. Next base: position 5,780,696 of record CP053176.1, on the reverse strand, counting down.
TCCATAGATCTATGTAGGTACCTAACTAATATCAGATTGATGTGAAATCACCTTTAAAAGTAAGAAATAATTCAGTTTGATCATAAAATTCATTCTAAACCTATTCAACATCAATCTTGTACTAACCTTCTTGTCCGACAGGATTATAACAAAGACAAAGAAAACCCACACCAAAAGTACCTATCTATTGGTAGATTGTATTATAAAAAATTTCTTTCAGATGACTCATAAAGTATTTGTGTATGGAACACTCAAACGTAATGAGCCAAACCACTATTGGCTCACAAATCCAGAGAATGGGATTGGCTCATTTTACAGCAAAGGCACAACTAAAACTAAGTACCCATTGGTCATAGCTACCCGGTATAATATACCATTCCTACTGCAAAGCCCTGGTAAAGGATATAATATAAAGGGTGAGTAGCAAAAAGGCTTAAAATTATTCTAAATTCAAAACAAAATAAGAACATTAGTGGCCCGACAGATTTTTCACATGCTGTCAGATCCAATACTCACAAACAGTTTGGATGCTGATATGGTAGCAAAATGACTAATTCCTAAACAAATTACCTAATACCAAACTAATACTTGGTCTACTTAAGTCAGAAAAAGAGTTAATTCCACAGAACAGGTAGATTACCTGTTCTGTGGTTAATTCTCAAATGCCAAATTATTAAGTAGCTTAAATGGCTTAAATATTTATACATAGTTTTTTTTTAACTTAAGTAAGTACCTAGGTATAATATATCTATTATAAAAAAATTGCACTCAAATAGTTCACAAGGAAGTCCTCTCCAAAGAAAATATCAATGTATCTGTATCAAATTATTGTTACAGGAGAAATATATGAAGTAGATGATCACATGCTCAGTAAATTAGATGAGCTGGAAGGTCACCCAGATTATTATGTTAGAGAGATCGACGACATACTTGACACCAAACAGTAAGTAGACATTTATTAAAAACCTCAAAATCTATACATACAATAATAATGTAACGGACCGCTGCCTGTACATGGAAGATATAATAATATGATAAAAAATAATATAGGAGACCTTTATCAACGCAATAGTACCCTAAAGAATGATTTTTGGAATTCTTGTCTGTTTGTCTGTGCGTTTGTGCGCGCTAATCTCAGTAACGGCTCAACCGATTTCGATGCAGTTTTCAGGAATATATTGTGACAGGTCCCACTTAACATATAATCTACTTTTTATCCCGGAAAAATGTTTTTATCCCGGATAAGGTTGATATTTTGTTTTTTTCTGTAGTCCACGCGGACGGAGTCGAGGGCGTCCACTAGTATATATGTACTAAGGGGGTGGTAAAAAAGGAAGTGCGTCTGGCCCCACCGGGCCACTGGTTGTTGTTTGGCCCATGTATTTATTCCAATCATTGTGAGAAACATTGATATCGCGTTCTAATATTTGTATTGTAGTGTGGTTTTTTTTGTCTTGCGTCCGATAGAAGGCTCCTCTATAGTTCTATAGTATAATATATTATTTTATTATACTGTGAAAAGTAAAAAAACGATAAGACCCCGCGTGAATTTAAACGCCATGCTCGCAACCGCGGGTTATACGCGCGCGGCGTGTTTCAATGTCGGCTTGAAGTGTGAAACGTCATTTTGTCGCGAATATTGACATTTAGGCGCCACAAAAAGCGCGTCGCCGACGGCATGCTACTGGTGCTGGTGCATGATTTTGGAACGAATGTTTTGTGTATGCAGTTACACAGATAAACACAGATCCACTAGCACTATTTTTTCATTAACTATTTTCATATCATCATGAACGTATAAAGAATAACGCACAGAGTGTTGTCACTGCACAGAGTGAAGCATTCATGGTAAGCTCGGCAACGATATTCCATGGAGTAGGGATGTGTATTGACTCGTTATTCACACACACATACAAACCATAGTAAGGTCGGCGCCTACTGGAAAATACGCACACATGCCCAATGCGCCGCCATTTCGGTGCTTCAATCTGTGCAGTGATAGCATTACGTCCGTTGTTCTTTATACGTTCATGCATATTATTTACAACTGTGCCGCTATGCTTTGTTATGCATTTTTCTGGTCGCCTCTGTTGATCCTGGCTCACAGGAGTTGCAGAGGCGGGAATGGGTGGTGGGCCAATACCGGTTTTATCCTGAACGTGGCTGCGGTGTCCCTTAGGACCCCGCAGTTCTGACAACCTCATTTCGAGAACACACCCGTGTGTGTATACTAGTGTACGCCCGCGGCTTCGTCCGCGTGGACTGCAGAAAAACTTGTTCTAGTTGACCGAATTGTGAATCTAAAGTGTTCTGTGATCTACGAGTAAACTATTCTCGAACCCACTTGACACAAATTTCATCAAAATCGGTCCAGCCGTTTAGAAGGAGTTCAATTACAAACACGCGAACAGAACATATAAAGATTTACATATCGTACGTGCGCCATCTTTGCGCCATACAATTTTCTCATCTGCATTTCAGAAACTCATCAGAACCAGTGAAGTGTTGGATATATTTTCTCAAGTCCTTCAAAAATGAGCTATTGCAACGACCTATGATGGAGACCTATTCATCGAAAGGCGCCCACGGACTGCCCTACGTCGAAAGGTGCAATCGACAGCCCGGTTACGACCATAAGATTGAAATAAAGAAATAGGATTAATATCTTATGTGGCTTAATTTAGTTGATAAGTAAATAATATATATCAGGTGAGATATACGCAATGATGGGAATGTATGATGAAAATTAGCCGCGTGGTGCCGGCCGAGTAGAATTCGTACCACCCCATGTCTGCCCGTGGGTATCGTACGAGGCGATTAAGGGTTCCCGGGAGGTGGGCAGCAGCGCCTCCCGTGTTGACAACATAGTCCAAAATACAAACTGCGGTCACCAACCCGCCTGCCCAGCGTGGTGACTATGGGCAGGCACCCCCCACGGCAGTCTTGTGGCGTGCCCTGGGGGAGGCCTCCGTCCAGCAGTGGACTGCAATAGGCTGATGATGATGATGAAAATGTCGTGGTAGAAAAATGTTTTAATTTCCCAGATTGTCCCATGGTAGCAAAATGTTACATTTCCCAGATTGTCTCGTAGCAAAATGTCTATTTCTCAGATTGTCCAGTTTTGTAGCAAAATGTCCACTTTCGCAGAATGTATCATAGGTATTACAAATGTTAATTATGATATGCGTAAGTTAATATAGTTAACTCCTTAGAGTTAACTCATTTTGTTTGTTTTATTTTATTTACAGGAACAATGAATCTACAATAGACGATCTGGATGACGATGTCATAACAAGAAAGTAAGGAAATAAAGAACATTATAAATTATTTTTTTACTATTGCGTATATACATTTATTTCTGCGTTAAATAAAAATAAGTTACTTATGTACCTAGTTGTGTTTATTGATCACTAGTGGACGCCCGCGACTCCGTCCGCGTGGACTACAGAAAAAAAACAAAATATCGAAATTATCCGGGATAAAAACATTTTCCCGGGATAAAAAGTAGCCTATATGTTATGTATGTGGGACCTGTCACAATATATTCCTGAAAACTGCATCGAAATCGGTTCAGCCGTTTCTGAGATTAGCGTGCACAAACGCACAGACAAACAGACAAAAATCATTGTTTTGGGTACTATTGCGTTGATAAAGGTATATAATACTTTTCTTATTTATCTTCCATATAGGTACCTACAGGCAGCGATCCGTTACATTTTTATTATATGTATAGATTTCGCTATATGTCGTCGTCGTGATTCTACTAATACAATAGAATATAGCGGTTGCTGATATCGAATAGGTACTAATATCTAATGCTTACCTACGCAATACTTAGTTATGTGAGCGTATCTATTTTCATGATAATAGGAGTCATTGACATCTAAGACGTGGCTGTATGTACCAATATACTTTATTAGAATTCGACACCACGTAAAAAATCATAAACTGAGCTGTCAATGTCAAATAGTGTTGCCGAACTATCGATAGTTTGACTATATTATCGGCTATTGTAATAATGGCTGATACCATCGATATGTTTGCGCGATTGATAGTAGATTGTGGTTCAATAGTATTGTGTATGAATATTAATTGATGTAGCTAGCAAAATATTTTGAGGCTGTAATCTTGATGTGATGTGGGTTTTACAAAGCGTCAACGCAAAAGCAGCAACAGAGGTAAGTAAAAAACTATCTAGTTTTCTGTCATCCACTAGACAATTTTATTATTATATTAGTAATACTATTGAGGAAAAGGTCACCATCGATGGGATAAAACTATCGATAATATCGATTATTATTGCAATATTCAGTAGCAATAGTATCGATAGTATCGATACTATAGATAGTATTGGTGTGTGCCGATAGTATTGCCACTTATGGGGCTATCGATACCATCGATGGTATCGACATCATTGATAATGCTATCGATACTATCGTTATTGCCCAACTATCGATAGTGGACTACCGAGCGAGCGCCAACGCTAATGTCAAAATATTTGCGCGTGAGGATTCGGCGGGAAAAACTGGAAGGGAGCGGGTGTAATTTTCTTGTGAAAATCAAAAATTATTTGTAAATGGCTTGCATGTGTCCGTAAAGTGATGTTTTCTGGTAGATAAGTTATATTTTGATTACTTGTGATGTGAATCTAGTGCGTGTGCATGGTTTTATACGTAGGTAAGCTGAGTAAAACTTTAACCGGAATACGATCTCTTCATGGGCCCATGTAAGTTGTTTCTGCAATTATTTTTCATTTTGACTAACTTTACACTTGTTCTTGAGGATTTTCCCGACGTTTCCATTCATCACCATCATCATTATCATCCCATAAATTCAGAAATCGTTTACTAAAGACAATGGCTGTATGGGCTTAGTTCCCCTTGCCTTTCCTTCGGGATAAACTAAACAAAAAAAAAAAAATTGCGCTTGGTTTTTAGGTTATTTCTGCCTGCCTTTCTGTGTTATGTTTTTATAATAATCTAGCGATAATGGATACCTTGACGTAATCTGCAATATCAAAATTATAAACCAAAATGAATTTTGCCAGGAAACAACTGGAAAAATACGGCTGGACCGATGGTATGTATCTTTTTTCTAACAAAAAAACATATTTTGCTCCCGACGCTATTGTCATAATTGTGCATTTTAACAGGCAAAGGACTGGGTAAACATGAAAATGGTATAGCACAGGCGTTAAAGCCTAAACTGAAGCGCAGTGTGACTGGTGTGGGACATGATGCGGCGGCTGACTTCAATGACCACTGGTGGAGTGCATTGTACAACAAAGCTGCTGCTAATGTTGAGGTAAATGTATGTTTTAACACTTATTTTAGTATTAACAACCTACACAGAGTGAAATCTAGACTTTGGCTATATTATGACAACAGCCTACCTACAACTGATATATATTTTTTTTACAATTAGCTAGGCAAACATTTGACCACCATTGTGACTGATTTTAAGCAAGATGCGGGCTATTTCCTACTAACTTACTGAGTTATGGCTTGCTGAGACAAGGTTACATAACTATTTAATTATTCGAAAATAAAGGAGTGGTCGTTGAGGGGCTTTATTATTTAATGTTAAATTGTTTTCAGCTCTTTTTTTTTGATTGACTGGAAGAAATCCCAATAATCTTTCCATTGTACTACATATTTCCTATGTTTTAATTTAAAGTGAGTACAATACATCTTTCAGGTAGAAGACAAAAAAGGTAAAACAAAGAAAATTAAAACCAAACAAGACTTTGAGATCACAAACAGTACATGGAAGTTAAAGAAAAATAAAAAGGAAGAGAAAGAAGTAGGATATACAGATTTCTTTGTTAAGAAAGCCGTTTTGGATGGAGGTGGGAGTAGGATAGAGAATATCGATGCCTCTGAGTCAGAAGAGGAGGTGGTGAGAAAAGATGTAAATAAACTGACAGATGAGGAACTTTTTGCTGCATGTGGTGGCAGAACTGCTCATAAGTATGTTCTACATTTCTCTTAGATACATGCATTTCATAGTAGTCAACCTCCTTAGTTGAGGGCATTCTCTCAGGCGATAAGGTAGCAACTTGTCACTGATCTTTTACACCTGCCCCCCTTGCATGACCACGAATCATGGATATTGTATTGTACAATATTGTATTGTCTATACAAAATTCAACATAGCGGCTATATTTATCGTATTTTGACAGGCTAAATGTTGATAAATAGGTTTATCATATCGTGTTTCACAGGTCATGCTAGGCTTGCAGGCGCTGCTATGACTATACAGGATGTAACATAAAGGGTATGTTAAGCGAAAAGCTATGTAAATAGCCCACTATAGAGAACATATTCCCAAAATTTGAGACTCGAAATCACATGTTTATTTTTCAAGATAGTATGGAGAATTTCTAAACAACTCAGGAATGTTCATACAATTTTGAAAAATAAACAGCCCAAGGATGCGATGTAAGTTTTTGGTAATTATGTATGTTATGTTTTTTTTTTAGAGGTGCAAGATTTGGCTTGAAAGCCACTGGCAAACTGACTAGGGTGGCACAGCAAGAACAGATTCTATTAACTCAGTCAAGGTTTGAAGGTTATTCACATTCTAAGAAAATGAAAAACCGAAATGTGTCTGTCAGTGATCTACAAGTGGTTGAGGATATGAATTTGGACAGTGATGTTGAAACTAAGCTTAATAAAAAGAAGAAAAAGAAGAAGCATTGCTTAAGTGGAGAAGTTACTATAGATTCAACTGAAATAGAGAATATTGTACAGGATATGGATGTCGGGGAATCAATTCCTTTGTCCAATAAAAAGAAAAAAAGAAAATTAAGCAATTCTACTATTTCTACTAATGTTGCGAGCACTATACAAGACGATGGTAAAACTTCAAAGGAAGTTGTTGATGGAAATGTGGATGAAGTTGATGAAGCTGTATCAAAATCAAAGAAAAAGAAGAAATTAAAAAAAGATAAAACTTTGCTTCCGTCCAATAATAGTGAACCTGAGAAAACAAAGATAACTAGCAATCAGTATGACTTTTTAGAAAGTGGGGTTATAAGAAAAAAGAAGAAAAAACATATGTAATGTTGACGTTAGATTAGGCCTTACCTATTTTTTATTGTAAGAACATGAAATTATACAATTCATTTGTTTTTTAAAATACGTTTTATATTTTGCCGCTCTATAAGTCATGATTATTTATGATGCACAGCGAATACACTACTAATTAAAATTAATAGGTACATACTCGTCTTTTTGAATAAATGAAAGAATGATTAAACTTATGAATCTTTTTTTTTTCGTTTTATTTAGATTATATATTTATGATAACAAATTTAAGATATTTAGAATAGTCACTCCACATCTAAATAACCTACGAACTAAACTTATTTGCAATAATAACTAAACCTACGTAAAAAAAAAACGTTTCATTAAAATTTAGAAGTTTTTCGACCGTGATACTGGAAATATTTTATCTGTCAATGTCAAAATTGACGACATATGTACGATTACGATCGTAAAAATAAATATTTAATAAAGAAAAATGTCGAAGATTACAAAGCTACTTGCACTAGATAAAGTGACAAATTTCTTCAATATCATCAGCCAAAATGGTGGTATTAGAGCATCTCTGTATAAACTTTACAGGTAAGGTAATAATTGGTTTATTATGTAATAGCAGAAAGCAGAAAGGTTATGTTTTTGTACATACTATAAAACATGAATTTTATTAATTATCTCCTAATTATTTGCCTTAAAAACCTTAGTTAAACTTAACTTTATCTTATAAGTTACTTAACTTCGTGTTTTAATCAGTTTTAATGCGGGTTTCCACAATTTTTTCCATAACATTTACTTACGTAGGTATCTGCTGATTTCAGACAAGACGAATTAAAAGATGGAATTCTTGTAGGCGAAGATAAATACGGTAACAAATATTTTGAGAACCCACGTTACTTCTACAGCAGAAATCGCTGGGTCGAGTACTCTGACAAGTACAATATGAACTATGATGGTAGCCAGGTGGGTTGCGGTTTTTTTTTAATGTTGCCAAACTACTGAAGTGTACTTCTTACATTTGCCTTATATTTTAATGGAAAAGTTGGCACATAGTCACTGTATAACACCATTATGTGAGGTTGGGTGTTGAAACATGACAATGGTAAAGTTTATATTGAAAACTTGCACTAAAGACTAAACTTTACACTTTCTAATTATTATAACACTAGTCTAAAAATTAGATTTTAAAATCAAACTAGTCTTAAAATTAGACTTTAAAATTGCACAAGTCAAAAAATTAGACTTTCAAATCACACTAGTCTAAAAATTAAAATTAGACTTGACATTACACTAAAGACTAAGCTTTAGACTTTAAAATCACAATAGTCTATACTTTAGACTTAAGGTCAGTAGTTTGAAGTAAGTTGTTTGTGATAACCAGCTGAATAAGCTGAAAATCAACAATGTTCATTACTACAAATTACAAAACAAAGTCGCTTACTGCTGTCTGTCCCTATGTATGCTTAGATCTTTCCAACTAGGGAAAGGATTTTGATGCGGTTTTTTTAAATAGATAGAGTGATGACGGCCGATTGGTCTAGTAGGTAGTGACCCTGCCTACAACGCCATAGGTCCTGGGTTCGAATCCCGGTAGGTGCATATTGATGATGAATATTGATGTTTGTTTCCGAGTCATGGATGTTTCTATACTTATCTATGTATTTATATATCGTTACTTAGTACCCACGACACAAGACCTTATGGATCTTAATGTGGGACTAAGTTAATGTGTTGTGAAGTGTGAATATTATTATTATTATTCACGAGGAAGGTTTATAATGTATACCTGGGAAGCCACCCCGGCATCACACGGGAGTAATGCACTCTCACGCGGGTGAAGCCGTGGGCGGCCACTAGTTAACAATATTCATTATTTATTAATTGTGATTTTCAGGTGCCAGCTGAGTGGTTCGGTTGGCTTCACTACAAGACTGATTTGCCACCACACCTAGTAAGTATCCTCAATTACTTTTTATTTCTAACTGCTTACATCAATAGGGATGTGTACTATGGTTAAATTTTAATGACATTTATTCTATACTAGTCGCCAGTGACTCCGTCCGCGTGGAAAAAACAAAATGTTGAAATTATCCTGGATAAAAACATTTTCCCGGGATAAAAAGTAGCCTATATGTTAAGTGGGACCTGTCACAATATATTCCTGAAAACTGCATCAAAATCAATTCAGCCGTTCCTGAGATTAGCGTGCACAAACGCACAGACAAACTGACAAACAGACAAAAATTCCAAAAATCATTGTTTTGGGTACTATTGCGTTAATAAAGGTCTTCTATATTATTTTTTTCTCATATATCTTCCATGTACAGACTGCTATCCGTTACATTTTTATTGTATGTATAGATGAGTTATTTGACTGCAAATTTCTGTATTATCTAACCAGTAATGTACTGTACTATTCCAGCCTTTCCCAAAGTGGCCGATAACGCCCCCTTATGGGCGCTGTAGGCCTAAAGGGGGCGATAAGAGACCCAGAAAAAAAACGGGGCGTTGTGTAGAGGTCTGGGAGTTATAGTAGTTTTTGGAAAAAATGGGGGCCCTAAAAAATAATTTATTCTCAAAGTGGGCAGTAGACAAAATAAGTTTGGGAACCCCTGTACCTCATCTACACACACACATAAAATTATGGTATAACAAAATCTGTATTATTTCCAGGACGCAAGCAGACCCAAATACAAGTGGATGTTGGACCACACCGAAAACTTATCTGGTACCACAGGGCAATATACTCCATACAGCACCACCCAACCTAAGGTGGAAGCTTGGAAACCTGTCCGAAAAAGTTCTGTATAAATGATAGACTACCCACAAATTCTGTTAAACTTTGAGCTGAAATGCAATAGATTTTGAAGTGCAAAGAAATCATTAATTTATAGTAAACAAATATATGTAACTAATATGTCAATGTATATTTTAACTTTTTCAATAATCCATAAACTGTTTAAGTTATTTAGTTGTAAGTAGAAAATGAAATAAATGATTGTAAAATATATATATTTTTTTCTTTTTAATATTTCCCTATCTGCAATCAGCCCCTTAGCTCGGTCACCAACCCGCCTGCCCAGCGTGGTGACTATGGGCAAATACCCCTCATGGTAGTCTTGTGGCGTACCCTGGGGGAGGCCTACGTCCAGCAGTGGACTGCAATAGGCTGATGATGATGATGATGATGAATCAGCCCCTTAGCTTTAATCAGATTATTTAATTATTCATAATGCCAGTTTGAGATAGTCACATTCAGCAATGGGTAATCTCACTTTTTTAAAATCATCAATGATGTACTGATCAGTTAGATAAATATAATCATATCTATGCTATTCACTTCCTTTTTAGCCTGTAGACAGAATCCGAGGAGTTCAATAACGTTTCAGCAAGTTCGTGTAATATATTATTTATTTTTTAAAGGTTTCAGAAAGCTTCCCTACATTTTATAAAACAAAGTCATCCCACTGTCTCTCTGTCCCTCCCTATGTATGCTTAGATCTTTAAAACCACTTAACGGATTTTGATGCAGTTTTATAAATAGGTAGAGGGATTCAAGAGGAAAGTTTATATGTATAGTATAACTAGGGATCCACCCCGGCTTCGCATGTGTGTAATGCTTTCGCACACGGACGAAGTCGTGGGCGGCCGCTATGATATACAGTAAGAGTTGACTAAGGAATTCGGAGGCATTCAATGGTGATGAGCTAACTTGACACTAATATTTTAAATGCCACACTTGTGTTTGCCCACTGGCCCTATTGGCCGTGTCCCCAGGGCCGGCCCGCCCATACGGCGAACGGAGCAGTCGCTCCAGGCGCCAAATCCTAGAGGGCGCTTAAATGGTAAAGATATAGGTATATATTATTAGGAGCAAACAGGAGAGGCGCCATAATTGGATCTCGCTCCATTCTAAAATTTACTTCAGGCCATCGCTGCGTGTCCCCATTAATGGAGCCAGTGGGAATGTAATAAAATTATGTAAGCTAAACGTGGCTGTGGGAATTCCTTTAGGATCCTGCATTACCTACAGCCGTGTGTAAGTATGTATACAGGGTCTAACAAAAGGAGTATGTTAAGCGAAAAGCTATATAAATAAATAGCCCACTAAAAGGAGCCTACCCGTAAAATTTCAAACTTGAACTCTCATGTTTATTTTTCCATATAGTATGGAGAATTACATCAAAATCTGTTCAGTAGTTTTTATTTACCTCAACGCGACTAACATGCTTAAAGAGTGCGTCGAGCATGCTTTGGGTACCGGGTTCAAATTACGATTGGGGAAAACATGTACCTAAGTACATATTTCTTGGTTTTCCCAGGATAGCGGTGCCGTGATATAGCGGCCTTGAAGGAACATTTCACATGTCGCCTTTACGAGCGTGATTTTGCGTGTATGGTCATTGTATGACTTTAGAAAGGTTCCTACTTATTATAAGAACAAATTAGTTAAATGGATGCCAGCGACTCTGTTGCGTGGACTGCAGAAAAAACAAAATGTCGAAAATATCCGGGATAAAAAATAACTTCTATGCCGCTCTGGGAGTGAAAATAAAAAAAACGTATAATACTACAGCTGCTTCTCTTCCCGAGCACACTGTACAAGTCAGTAGAGCGACAAGAGGGTCTTGGTGTTTTGTAGGCGATGGGCTGACCACCTGTCACTCTACTAACCAAACTTGTACATCTCAACTATACCCTCAAAATTGGTCAGAAGTGGCACCATGTGGTTCTATCGGCCCTTGGTGCTCTGCCTACCTCGTAAGGGATAAAGGCGTGATTATTTATGTATGTAAAAAGTAGCCTATGTCCTTTCTCAGGCCCTACTGTACTGTACTACTAGAACTATCTCGGTGCCGAATCTCAATTAAATAACCTAAGGATAGTTAAGTACATAGTCAAAATCGCAGTTAACTAATATTTAGAACATTCGAATTTGGAATAAGTTTATTCATATCTGACTGGTCCACGGTCTGTTATTATTTCAACTGTAAACCTGTTTGTAGCACTACGGGTCCTGTATAGAGGTTCCCAAACTTTGTCCCGGTCGACCACTTTCGAAGTTCGCCCAGGAAATAGGTAGTTCGAAATTAAATTTTAGTGTCCAAAGGCCTTAACCCGGGATTGTCCCACCAATGATTCCCGCCAATGCAACTTCTGTAAGCCAGCATTAATAAAGGCGACAAGAGAAAATATGTAGGTAAATAACATATAGGTACCCATTATCCCCTAAAGAGTAAATTACACACTTTTCACCTGTTAGCCTATTAAGTCCCACGTGGTAAGGGGTGAGCCTTCCACCGCTTTTTGGGCACAAATACGACAATCTAGCTACCGGTAACCTGAAAAGTAAAAAAATCGTAACATAACAACTGAACACTCGGGATCCATTATCCGCCAGCCAAGCTAATATTTCAATGGATCCTGGCTGTTCAGTTGTTATGTTACGATCATTAGAAAATATTTTATGTTCTTCAATAGTTTTCATTCCATAATAATATTATATAATTCTAGACCAACGGACATCTAAGTGCTTGTTTTTTTTCTTTTCAGTTTTTTTAATTATGTACATTATTTGGTTCTTTTGAAGCAGTCAGATATTTTTGATTTTTTAAATTATGTTTTTTTCTATTTATACTTTTTTGTTATGAGTACCTAGCTACTGATAGGTACGCTTCAAGAAACATGCTCAACATGCTTGGCAGCAAGAAGTTTTCGTCTTGCTGCTATCTAAAAACTCCAACAATACCCCACTCGATATAGTTTGTCGACTTAAATTTTTTTCATTTTCACAAAATGGCGTCCAGTAGCCGCTATATTGGATTTTCACTAACGTCATGTCTTTAGTGACACTCCCCGGTCTAAGAGGAATCGATTGACGTATGAATCATAAAAATCGGTCTAGGCGTTTGGTCTGTGTAGTGCTTCAATGGAACATACATACATACATACATAGGCTGTTAAACACAATACCACTCCTTTGCATCGCGCAGACGGGTAAAAAGGCTGTAAAGTGATATTACTAGGTGTGAAAAGTAGAAAAGCCGTAAAGTGATATTACTTTTACTTTACTATCGGAATACCTAATGTACACACAATTTCCATCAATTAGAGATTATAGCGAGTATAGGGACGATTCTTAGCAGTTAAATCATTTATGTATGCTTATGTTTAATAAATAATCAGGACAGTCAGTAAATCCAGCAAAGTTTGAGAATCGCTGTCCGTTACCAACTGGCCAGCCCACAGAGCCTATACAACCGTTCGAGCTTTTACAGCTAACCACAATCAATTTCAAACTTTACACCAATGCCATAAAGTTAAAATATCAGTAAAAAGTTGTGCACACTTAATGCATTTGGCGCAGGCAAAGGAATTATGTACGTTATTCTTTGACCATTGAGGTTGGTTGTAAATGTGAAAAAGGTTTTAAGCTCGCGACGGCTGGCAGTACAAAACTTTTTTTGCTTCGTCAGGTAAAAATATCTCGATTCTAGAGACTTGAGCGAGTAACTAACCAGTCGAATTTCATCGCGACAGCGATCATGCGCGTGTTAGTTTACGATGAAATAACTTTTGTTATAAGTTTATAAGTTAACTTTTGTGTTTGTATTTATAGTTTGTAGTGCGTATTTATAATTGTGTAGTTTTAGATTTTATAAGTGATCTCGTAACGTTAGTGTTAGTGAGCTTTGGAGCAAAGCTTTGGCAACAGGATATCACGAATTATTTTATGGTAAGCTTTAAAATTCTTAGATGGAATTCAGATTTTTGAATAAACCTAGAAAGGTTTGAATATGGAAAGTTATAAGTACTACGATGATTCTCAACAAAGGCTATATGGGCTTTTGAAAGTGGAATTGGATGAACCTACCTGAGATTTATGATTTCCTTGCCTATTTCGTGGCCGTATGCGGAACATGGTGGATGTTTTTAGGAGGACCGTTTGCCTGCCTGTTTTGATAAAAAAATAACGCGTGGGCGAAAAATAGGGATGTGCAATCAATTATTTACATTTAGGTAGGTATCGATATTTTAAGTAGCTAGGTACCCTAGTTAAACAAACCATTTTGTTGTGTCAATAGGTTTTATGATTATTTAAATTGTTTTCATTTTACCAATAACATCAAATAAGTATTGTCTTTGTTAATAATTTAGATATAAACATAGGTAGCGTCTCCGTCCTTGACTCAATTTCTTTTATACCTTTCTCTTTTCAATTGATTGGATGTAGATTGTTTGATTTTTCGATTAGCCGGGGTCGATAGAGGCTGCAAAGGTGATTTTGCTGAAGAGAGTTTCCTAGTTAGCTTTCTTATAAAAACGGAGAAATTCCTTTTAGGAATATCACCCCTTCGACATAACAACAACGAATTTGTAATGGACTTGCAAAATTAAGAATAGGTAATTTGGCCTATTAAAAATTCCGAGATGTAGGTATCTATTATAGGTATCTCAAAAATGTGTAAAATATTCAATATATGGGCACATACCTTTGTACCGCGAAAAGGGTTTAAAAGGTACTTAGATAATAGAAATGTCAGTCAAATGGACAAAGGTCAATGAAGGGTCATGGCATGGCCTCATGCTTAATTTAGCGTAGGGAACTTACTATTGTTTATTTAAAAAGGACCCTGACCGGTTAATTTCACTAAAATCTCCGATTACCTACTTATAATGCCCAAATTACGATTAGATTTAAGTTAAATGTATCAAATTAAAAGCTACATAATTATTCACGAGGACGAATTTCTGGTTCAAATAGACGAAATTTATAACAATTAAACTACGTACCTACACCTATTTATTTTAATAATAATATAGGTACCTACTATAATCTCATTGATAATATAACAAACTTTAGTCTAAGTATAACAAATACTATTAGAATATACACTTTGTATGTAAAACAAGAACTACAGTTGTTTTGACGTTACCATGGCAACGACCGGACAATTTGTTCCAGCATGTAACATAACACTTAGCCGCGATAACTGTGGGAACGGCCGAGGGTAGGCACTTAGCTGAGCGTCAATCATATAGCGTTACTGGTGACACGCACGTTTTGTGGGAGGTCCTACTATGTCCATTAAATATAGGTAAAAGTGCCTTACCACAATTACTGCCGCTGATTGCGTATTTGCGTCTTCTTGGTTTTCTAGAGGTGCCGCCGACGCTTATTTGCGTTCTGGCACCAAGCGTTGAACTGATGTCAGCATAAATGTAATTGTATTAGGCGTTACAATTCGGAAGTTCAAACTATGGGTGCGCCCACCACCGGGCCCTACACCATCCACTGACCCTTAAGATCAACTAAACTTAAGATCCGCGCTCGGTGAAAAGCCTAACAAAAATGCCGGACACACGACCAATAAGCCAGACTCTGTCCGGCTTTATCCGGACGCCTGGCAACCCTAACTAGGGAAGGCCTACGTCCAGCAGTGGACTGCAATAGGCTGACGACGACGACATAATAACCCGGCTGTATTTCCAAAATTGGGTAGGTAGAGCTGCAGGATCATGAAAGAGATTGTTGCAGCCACGTTTAGCATAGCGGGGTCAGATGTTAATGATCAGAGACAAGTTGCTAGCTTATAGCCTGAGGGAACTTCAAAAATTCCGTTTGTAATTGTATGGCCGAACTTTTTAAGGAGATACTTAATAATAATTTATGGATACCAAAATGACTAAATCACCATACTGTCGGCAAAACAAAGAAGACAAAATATTTGTTAGGAATTTCGTTAAATTTTAAGCCTTTGAAGCCTATAATTACATAAGCGGTTATTGTATTGCTACAATTTTACTATACTGTTTGGTCATAACCAGCGGAAATGTTCGAAAGCTACCCCTATAATGAGCGAACCCTTATAACGAGAGGGGTTCAGGCATAATAATTTTTTTTTATACAGACGAACGAGTATTTTATTATTATTAAGTTTGATTTCTGTATTTTGTCAAATATTGATTACTTACTAGTGGACGCCCGCGACTACGCCCGCGTGTACTGCAGAAAGAACAAAATGTCGAAATTATTCGGGATAAAAATAATTTACCGGGATAAAAAGTAGCCTATATGTTAATCCAGGGTGTCAGCTAACTCCGTAGCAAATTTAATTAAAATCGCTCTAGCCGTTTTTAGGTGTAGAGTAACAAACATCCATCCATCCATCCATATTTATAAACTTTATCGTTTATAATATTAGTAAGATGTTCAATTTTCCGTTTCCGCATTTATAAACAATATGTATACCGTAACAGGGCGGTGTTCCTAAAATTGGGTACATAGTCAAAACTAGATTCTACAGCTACAAGTACAATCAGTGACAAGTTGCCACCTGAGAGGACGCCCTGAAATTAGTCGACTCTTACGAGGAAGATGCAGCTAATGTATTCTACTGAAGCCCTGCATCAGCACAGGCAACTTAGCTATAGTAGTAGAAAAGATTCTCTAACAGTCATTTGCAATCTTTTTCAACATAGGTCTTACAAAATCTGTGTTAGTGTGAACATTAATCATAATGTAGATCTGTCAGTGGGACGAAAAATGACTAACAACTACAACCTAATATAGTACGCTTTCACTTGCACAAGTCATAACATAACATACTGAATATGGTATGAGCATCATATGCGCTGTAATCTGATCGATTTAATAAGCATGTATGTACCTATAAGGAATTATTTTTATGGAAATATGTAATAAATAAGATCTTATTATGTATTAAACTAACTGGCTTTGACAACGAATTTTTTTAAAGTCTTCAAACTAGTACTAAACTAAACTGTAACTTAAAGTTTTCTGTTAATACAAAACTGAATTACAATTAAAATAACCTGCAAATCTCAATATCGTATTTTATAAATACCTAAATATCACTTGTGTATCCAATGGGGTTCATTAGTATTTTGAAGTTCAAGGTTATCGATAAATAATAATAAAAAATGCCGGAAAAATTTAGAATTTTCCTGCGAAAATTTTCTGTGGTTTTCGCCTCAGAATCATGGTCTGAAGTCGCCATATCCCTGGCTGTCACAAGCACCCTGTATAGGTAAATTACTGTTAAAGGCTTATGCAAGTTGTAATGTGTAATTTTAATGTGTTGTGAAGTGTATAAAAGCACCTTTCTTCAAAAAACCGTAATCGCTGTTACCTCAAGTAAGATTAAGTTTTAGGAAATGTACTCAAAGCTTAAAAAGTTATTAAAGGACATTGACCCGTTTGTGATACAAGGGAACAGCCTATTAGTAGATTTACGACATTAGTGACTTTTGCCCGCGAATCCGCTACATAGACTCTATGTAGGTATGTACTTTATAGGTAGATTTCGGAATTTACATTTTTTGTATCTAGTGACACAGATAATGAAGTCATGCACATAGTAACTAGCGCCATCATCCGATAGTAGGCATGAAACGCTTTCTAGGGACATAGAGGTATGTACTACCTATAAGATCAGAGACTATAGGTATAAAGGTAGAGTGTGTCAGCAAACAGTCCCTTTGAATGATGGCGCTATGTGCATGACTACATTATCTGTGTTATACCAACTGCTCACAAAAAATGTTAGTTCCGAAATCGGGCATAGCAGTTATTCTACTTATTCTATAAAACGAACTCTACGGCTCTCTACCGTCCCGCAGCGTGTCTAAAAAGACGCTATTTGCCAAGATATCTCATGAAAGGCGAAAGTTCACGTTATTATTGTTTAAATGTATGTAATCGTTGTGTTTTTTATAACAATTGTTGCTATGTTAGGGTTCAGTGAAAGTTACGTGAGAATTTGAGAAAACTCTTGTTTCAAACGCATCTCAAAATTAAAACCACACCACTGATACTGATACTAGCTGTTGCCCGCTGCTCCGCTCGCGTGGATGTCGCTTATTACGTGGAAAGGGTATAAAAAATACTTTACTACCTACCTACCTATTCTCAGACCTACCGAATATACATACTTAGGTACTTACATTAATATAAAGTTTGAAAAAAAAGTTTCGGAGGAGTTTGGTAACAAACGCCGCGACACGAGAATTTTATATATCTACCTATTACCTTCATGTAGTAGATTTAGCAGATTGTACGTATATGCAAATACAGGATGTTTTTTTGTGGCCACCTTTAACGAAGGGTACGTACTCTATACATGAAATAAAGTAAGTTAATGCCAAAAAAAATGCTGGGAAAAAAAAAATTGTGAAAAATTTTTTTAAATTCCTTGATCGTGCGAAATTTATAGTGTCTAGTGTTTATGTTAGTTTTTTTATAGACAGATATTAATTATTTTTCGTGTAAAAATCCTGCTACGCGCGTCTATGTGCATTTATGCAGAAAAACGCAGTCTATTTACTCAACTTTGGACCCTAATATTTTGGAAACCAGACACTTCCCAGGTATGCTTCCATTGAGAAAAATGATCGTGATGATGAGGAGATTCCGTAGTTTTCGGGAACGTTGACGACCAAAAATCACCTGTATCTACCTATGTAGTAGATTTAGCAGATTGTACGTATATGCAAATATTTGATGGAGTTCGTTAGAAAGATCGAGTTATAAAATTATAAATGGCTCATACGAACGGCATCTTGCAATAATTTGTTCAATTAAAACTGTTAGACTCAATTGGTCAACTCGTATGATGGACGTTTAGCTAGTTGCCGCGGCTTTGTCCGCATTATTTAGGGACGAGTGGACACCCGCAACTTAGTCCGCGTGAACTGCAGAAAAAATAAAATGACGAAATTATTCGGGATTCAAATATTTTGCCGGGATAATGAATTGTAGCCTACGTATGTAAGTTACGAGTATATTATTATTGTGAAGTTTTATCAAAATCCATTTAGTAGTTTTTGCGTGAAAGAGCAACAAACGTACATCCTCACAAACTTTCGCGTTTATAATATTAATAGGGTTTTTTAATGTGCTGCTCCTTCCGTGCATGTCGTAAGAGTCAACTAAGGAACTCAGGGGCGTTCTTTCAGGCGATGAGCTAGCAACTTGTCACAGATCTTTTGTTTCTGGCCCTGTTATACTGAAGGATCTCCATTATGATTCTGAAGTCCAGAACCCCTAGTATGACCACGCATCGTAGATATCGTATCGTACGATATCGTATCGTCTCTATACAAAATTCAACATGTCGGCTATGTTTATCGTATTTTGACAGGCTAAATGTCGATAAATCGGTTTATCATATCGTGTTTCGCAGGTCATGCTGTTACGTGTTAGACACGTGTGCTCCAGCATGACTAACGAAGGGATGGCACCACGCCGCGCCTAAAGATAAAGCTTTACAAAAAGCAATACAAACCGGACACATGTTCCTGACACGACCAAAGACACAATACGCCACGAAGAACACAAAGTCACACCGTGCCAAGGAAAGATTTATTAGTGAATGAATAGTTTTAAAATAGTTTTAGCGTAAAATAGTTTTGTTCCCAGAATCCTTTCCAACCCTCCCTTCCCGAAACTCTCATGTATAAATAATCCCGGCACCCATTCCACAACACAGTTCCATACCAACTTCGATTCCAAATCCAACTCCTAAAATCTTGTAAAAATAATATTAAATTAAAAGTATTAATAATTCAAAGTGTTTTCGCTACTCATCACATAAAATTGGCGCAGTCGCTCCGGATAGCGTAAGGTGTGTGATAGATAATTGTACGCTGAAGTTACGCTCCTGGTCACACTTCTGCTGTGGTAAGTGGTTAAAAACGCTTTGCTCAATTCTTTACCATTCCTATCACTTATTTCCTGCTATTTATTATTCTTTTATCTAAACTGTCATACATAATATTCATAATGCCTAAAACTACGTCTCAATCTCTTTCTCTCGAAACTCTTATTAAACTAATCCCAGAGTTCGATACTGCCCAAAACTCTCAGGTGTACAGATTTGTAAGATCTTGTACTGCTGCGTTTCAATTAGCGACACCAACGGATCAACATATTTTGCTCATATATACTCTTAATAAAATTAATGGCCCTTTTGCTGCAGACGTACATGCAAGGCAATTTGATTCATGGAATACGTTGCAGTCATACCTTATTGAGAAATTTTCTAATGTTAAAACCATACCTCACCTATGCTTAGAACTTCAGTCTATGTTCCAAAAGGAACGAGAGTCCATTACTGAATATTTTCATAGAGTCGACTTGCTTAGAAGCAGAATAATCGAAAAATTAACTGCAGAAGTGACAGACGAATCACTTCAGGGCAGAAAACTTGGTGTGGAAGAAACCGCGCTGAGTGTATTCGTTAACGGTTTAGCTAGCGACATCGGGTCTATGCTTCGAACTAAAGAGTTCAAAATACTTTCGGATGCAGGAAAGTTCGCCATTCAGGAAGAGAAAGTCCGTGCTATGAATAATACTAGGCAACAGCTAATTCGAACCAGCCAGCCAAGACAATCGAACCCTCGTCCGCTTAATTCTATTGTCCAAAACCCAAATAGGTTTTTTAGGCCGACACACCCGGTACATATTAGACCGCCATACCCGCAGCTCACGTCGTTTAATACAAAATTTTGCAACTACTGCAAAAATCCCGGTCACATAATTACAGAATGTCGAAAAAGGGCATACAATAATAATAAAAATAACGAAAATTCATCAAAACCTGTTCAAGTCAATCATTTAAACTCGCAAGCGGCCATCGAAAAGGGCGATTCGATGGAAACCGCTTTAGCCCATTATCAGTCGATTCAGTCGAACCAGACTCAGAGCAACGAATTGGAATATACCTCAGGCCTCGAAGGGCTCCAATTAGAATAAATGTATCAAATTCCCGGAAAACGACATGCGAGGCGTCTACGCAGGTTAACGCAGTCTATCGCAGACAAACCCGTGATGCCTCCACGCAAACTCCATCAGCCTACGAACAGGGTAACCAGCCCCAAACTCTTGGCTGTCGCACTACTACTAAATTCACCGAATCTTCCGCATACACTGAATCTAAGCTTCAATCTAAATCGAAATATAAATCTAAATCAAAGTCCAAATCTTATTACAAATCTAAGTCTAAACAAAATTCTGAACCAAAACTCGTACAGATGTCATTTCTCAACGTCCCTCCTGAAGAATTATTGTACTGTAAATTTCATATTGATGGTCAGCCTGTAACGCTATTAATTGATACAGGAGCTCCTATTTCCGTACTTTGCAAGGATAAAATAGGCAGTAATCCGTTAGATATATCGAATATCGTGTCAATTGTAGGCGTTTCTGGTAAAGAAAATCCAATTAGAAGTCATGGTACAGCAGAACTATCACTTGACGATTTCCAAAAACATACCTTCCATATAGCAGACTTGCATATTGAAGCCGATGGTATTCTTGGTCTAGACTTTATGTCTAAGTCAGGTGTCAGTATTTACCTCGCCTCGAAAACGATGCGCATTGCTACTAGGCACTATAGACTTTTTCACTTTGGAGACGAAAATAAAATGAAGGATGATAGTAAGCATTTTGTAGGGCAACGTTCAGAAACAGTTATTACTTGCTTCACTAGAGATATTGAGTCAGGCCAAGCACTGGTAGAAAAACAAACGATAGAAAACGGTATCGTAATTCCACACGCTCTAGTAAGTATAATCAATCACACTTTCGTGACCACTTGTGTTAATACAACCAACGAAAACAAAGTTATTTCAATTCCTGAAATTCATGTAAGCAGGTTTGAGGAACAGTCAGTTAAAGACGAAGTACACAAGATACATTCTGTGGCTACAACATTGACCGACAGACGAGATCAGGTCTACAAATTAACTCGGCGAGAGCACTTGAATGAAGAGGAAAATAATTCTTTACATAAAATTATCAGTCAGTTTAGTGATATATTTTATTTAGAAGGGGACCCTCTTACGTTCACAAGCCACTCTAAACATAAAATTCAGACCACTTCTGAAACTCCAATTCACTCCAAAACTTACAGACTCCCTCATGTGCATGAGCAAGAAGTAAAATCCCAGGTTCAAAAGCTCTTAGATCAAAATATAATTAGACCTAGTATTTCACCCTGGACAAGTCCCATATGGATTGTCCCTAAGAAGTTAGATGCCTCTGGCAAACGCAAATGGCGCATGGTAGTTGATTATAGGAAACTGAACGAAGTCACTATCGGCGATAGCTATCCACTGCCAAATATAAACGATATTCTAGATAAGTTAGGACATTCTAAGTATTTTAGTACGTTAGATTTGGCTTCAGGTTTTCATCAAATTGAAGTAGATCCAAAAGATATTTCTAAAACCGCATTCAACACTCCATTTGGCCACTACGAATTTCTCAGGATGCCATTTGGCCTCAAAAATGCTCCAGCGACATTTCAACGCACCATGGACAGCATTCTTTATGGGCTACAAGGCGAAAGATGCTTTGTTTATTTAGACGACATTGTAGTCTTTGCTTCTAGCATTGAAGAACATGAACAGAAGCTCACTGAAGTCTTCAAACGTCTGAAACAATACGGTCTGAAAATCCAGCCTGATAAATGTGAGTTCATGCGAAAAGAGGTTGCTTACTTAGGACATATTATAACTTCCGACGGTGTCAAACCAAATCCCGACAAAGTTAAGGCTGTATTAGATTTTCCAACTCCGAATTCGTGCAAAGACATTAAGTCCTTTCTAGGCCTGGCAGGCTATTATCGCCGCTTTATTCCAAATTTCAGTAAAATAACAAAGCCTATGACGAGCCTATTGAAAAAAGACATTCATTTCATATGGGGCGCCGAGCAGCAAGACGCTTTTGACTCTTGTAAGAATATTCTCACAAAAGCTCCAATATTACAATACCCTGATTTTAGTAAGGAGTTTATTCTCACTACAGATGCTTCAATTCACGCGATAGGCGCGATTCTTTCGCAAGGCGAGATAGGTTCAGATCTTCCAATTGGATACGCTTCCCGTACATTGAATCAAGCAGAATCCAACTATTCTACAATAGAGCGCGAGTTACTTGCAATAGTATGGGCAGTAAAACATTTCCGCCCTTATCTATTCGGCCGGAAATTCAAGATAGTTACTGATCATAAACCTCTCACATGGTTGTTTTCAGTGAAAGATCCAGGTAGTCGCCTTGTTCGATGGAGGTTAAGGCTCGAAGAGTTTGACTACGAAATAGTGTACAAAACAGGGAAAACTAATACGAATGCCGACGCACTTTCTCGCCCTCCTGTAATTAATACTGCAACAGTCGAAATAAACGACAACTCGGATTCAGAAAATGAGTATCTACAACTTAATTATGAACATTTTCTTCAAACTCCTTTGGAAGGATTTAACACTCCGAATCTTAAAATTTCAGTCGATAACCTATTAGACTATCGTCACAAAAATATTCTGATTCCCACTTCAGCACAGTTTTCAGATAAGAACGACATGTTTCACGAAGCGATTAGCACTTGTTCACAAGTTGAACCATATATTGAGAAACCCAAATCACTTTACCAGACAGATTTATTAGTTTCAGATAAAAAACAAAACATAATTTTTGGTATCACTCGACCCACTCACTTTGACCCGTGGGATTCAGAAAGTTATTTCAAGATCCTCTTATCCTGTTTACACAACTTTAAGCTTACATCACTTTGTGTCCCTGAACTCAAAAACGATATCACTTGTAAGATGGTAGGAAACCAGCAAGCGCTAATAACGGCATACTTAGCAGATGCGTACGAGTGTGAAATTACAATCTGTCAGAGTAAAGTCAAGTATCCTTGTCGAGATGAAATCCCAAACATTTTGAAAACATTTCACGACGAACCACTTTCAGGACATAGGGGAATAGTAGAAACTACACGTAAAATCCGTGAAAATTATTTTTGGAAGGGCATGTCAGATGAAATTAAAACCTATGTTGAAAACTGTCTAATATGCCAACGGAATAAGATTCAAAGAAAAACTTATAAGGCACCGATGGTCGTTACATCTATGTCTATAGAGCCTTTTGAGCGTGTAACTATTGACTTAGTGTCATATTCCGACATCACAGGTGATTCTAATAAGTATGTTCTTACTTTACAAGATGATCTTACTAGATTCGTGCAGGCTTACCCCATTCCAGATAAACAAGCAATCACGGTAGCCAAGTCTCTAATGATTTTCTGTCAACACTTTGGTATACCTAAACGTTTTCATTCCGACCAAGGCGGTGAATTTGTAAACAGCGTCATTAAGCAACTCATGAAACTTCTAGGGACTAAACATACTTTCAGTACAGCTTATCATCCTGAAACAAACGGTTCCTTAGAACGATTTCACGCTGTTCTTCGCGATCACGTCAGAATGTATCACCAGCGAAACAAAAGTAACTGGGATCAAATTATCCCGGTTGCAATCATGTGTCATAATACCTCTTTGAATCAGAGTACAGGTTATACGCCTCATGAACTTTTATTCGGTTACAAACCCCGTCTTCTCTATGCAGCTAAAGACAGTAGCGAAGACTATACCACTCACGATTATTTACGCGACCTAAATGAAAGACTGAAAATTGCTCGCGAAATTGCATCTAACAATGTAAAGTCAATGAAGGAAAAGGCTAAGGAACGTTATGACCAACAAATAAAAAATATCGCCGATTTTAGTGTAGGAGATAAAGTAATGATACGTATTCAAAACCCGAATAATTTAGATAGTAAATGGGAAGGTCCTTACGACATAATTAGGAAAGGTTTTAACGAAAACTATATGATTAAGAAAGGTGCGAAAACTCAATTGGTGCATGGAAATCGCTTACGTCCATTGCACGCAACATCATACGAGTATGATGCCCTTCAATCTGTAAATAATTAAGAAAAATAAACAATTAAAATAAGTTAGGTTATTCAGTTACTAGCCATCTTAGGTTTAATTATTATTTATATTAGAATTATGTATATTAATTCCTAGTAATAAAATTTTGTCTAAATCGATCTCAGTGTGAATATGCATATATCTTCCGGGATACCTTCGCTGACACTATCTCTAATCGACCTCTATCAAATAATAATATGTCTAAATTACAAGTATTCGATACTATTAAGCAAAATCCATAATATTATAGTTTTATTAGCTCTATTGTTACGTTTCTTTTATATAGTATGCTATCAAATATATACATTTAAGCTATTAATAAGGTATTACAAAAGCGTAGGAATAATTAAAACGTTTATAGACAATTTGTAACATTTCAGGTGCGCCGCAACCGTGGTTGCCGGTGAACTAGCTCTTTCATTAAGTTAAACTTGCTTCTTATAACTCTAAATCTAGATCCAAACGAGAAGTTTCGATAGCCTAGGCTCTGTCTTGAATTAGCTCGTTGGTTGGTAAATAGAATAAAATTCAAATACTCGTACTTAAATTCAATGAATATTTTAGATTATTATATTTTCATATTTCTATTAAAAATTTTAGAATCGGTGGGGCTCTCGAACCCGAACTAGATGATATTCTAAGCTCTATTCTCTTGATCAAATTAGGGTCTGCTCACCCTTCAATAATTACAATTGAAAGATTATTTCAAGACTCTCCTTTCATCCAGTCATATGCGCACTGATATTTTAGTCCTCCTAGTCCCCCATGTCTAACATACACAAAATATTAGATCCTGCTACTCTAGCTTCTTATATCTATATGAACAGGCTACCTACTCACTAGGCTAGGTACTTAATTTCCCCTTGGTCAAGAATGATAAAAACACCTTATTCCGACTGTACTCAATCTCAATCCCTCATCCCAAATCCGCCCTTTACTCCACTATCCTCCCTGAGCATACGTATTTGGCCACAAATTCCACAAGGCAGATCTTCATCGTCACGACGAGCTGTAAGAACATCGACACACAACGCTGGGTCTGCAGTCTGCCTGTCTACAATTTCCAAGCACGACCAACCTACGAGATGAATCCTGCGTTGCTACAACCTTTCCTGCGCAAAGAAATACTTTCCTGAAAAAAAAAAGGATAATCAAGACGGAATTGCCAACCGTCCAGAAGCACATCATCGAGACACATCCATCGAAGCTATATAGCGATTCCTATGTCCACCGTCACCGAGGACGAGTCTGACGACGACGACACTGCAGCCGTAGTCGCCCGCGCCGCTTCCCCACAAACATTGGGCGCCGCCCAATCTTTGTTCTAAGGGGGGAGGTGTTACGTGTTAGACACGTGTGCTCCAGCATGACTAACGAAGGGATGGCACCACGCCGCGCCTAAAGATAAAGCTTTACAAAAAGCAATACAAACCGGACACATGTTCCTGACACGACCAAAGACACAATACGCCACGAAGAACACAAAGTCACACCGTGCCAAGGAAAGATTTATTAGTGAATGAATAGTTTTAAAATAGTTTTAGCGTAAAATAGTTTTGTTCCCAGAATCCTTTCCAACCCTCCCTTCCCGAAACTCTCATGTATAAATAATCCCGGCACCCATTCCACAACACAGTTCCATACCAACTTCGATTCCAAATCCAACTCCTAAAATCTTGTAAAAATAATATTAAATTAAAAGTATTAATAATTCAAAGTGTTTTCGCTACTCATCACATAAAAATGCTACTGGAACTGACTTCTGACTACCCCATTTTGGGAACAACAGCCGCAGCCGGGCAAAAATAAGTAAACCCAAAAACATAACGATAGCAAAAGCCAAAACTATAAACATAAAATAAAATAAATTACACCGTACTTAAGCTGTGATTAAAAAAAAGGTTCGAAGGAAGCCGATCGAATTCTTTATCTGCCCTCTCTTTCATAAACTGTTATTTAGAAAGGAAGGAACAATGATCTATCCCGCTGTTTTTTTTGTTGAAGCCTTATTTCCTACCTGAATGTGCATGGTCATAGAGAAAGCGGCGGAGGCTGGAGTGTTGTAAAGTTGGTGCCTACCGCTGCTTTTCAAGCACAAATACAGCAATCTAGCTTAATTACATCAATGTTTGGCCGCGTGGTGCCGGCAGAGTAGAATTCGTACCACCCCATGTCTGCCCGTGGGTATCGTAAGAGGCGGTTAAGGGTTTCCGGGAGGTGGGCAGCAGCGCCTACCGTGTTGACAACATACGAGTAGTCCGAAATACAAACTGCGGTCAGCAACCCGCCTGCCCAGCGTGGTGACTATGGGCAAATAGTGCAAATACCCCCCATGGCAGTCTTGTGGCGTGCCCTGGGGGAGGCCTACGTCCAGCAGTGGACTGCAATAGGCTGATGATGATGACGATGACATCAATGTTTGCGTCTACGAGATCATCGAATCAGTAGCAAAATATGGTACCCTGTATACCTACCTACTCTATACTATGCTGGTAGTGACTGGATGGCAAAAACGGGAGATCGAGCCGTGTGGCGTCTAGGGGAGGCGTACTTACGTCCAGCAGTGGACTGCTATAGGTTGATGACGATACCTACATATCTACTCTATATGGTCTAGACACGCGGTTGTGTGTCTAGCCAAGTTCCAAGAGATGCATCGCCGTAAACTTATGTACTAAGTTATAATTCACGATTTATTTACTAAATAAATCTTCATGAAATTTTGTATCATATTGTTGGGAGTACCTACGGAGAAGGGCATAAACTATATTTTGTAGTCCACGCGAAGTCGTAGACAACAGCTAGTTTATACACAAGTTGGATCCTCTGCAAATGAAATACTTTCTAAAATATTATAATAGATACCTTTGGCAGGTACAGGTAGATAAATATACAATGGCCTCGAATCACTCACATGTGCGGAATATTTGGTTTTATGAACGACAGTTTCTCATTGTGTTATGTTTTTTGTGTCGTGGTCGAATTTTAAGGAGCACTGAAAAATGTTCATGTGGTTCTATTGGCCCTTGGTGCTCTGCCTACCCCGTAAGGGATAAAGGCGTGATTATACAGGATGATTTTTGGTCGTCAACGTTTCCGAAAACTACGGAATCTCCTCATCATCACGATCATTTTTCTCCATGGAAGCATACCTGGGAAGTATCTGGTTTCCAAAATATTAGGGTCCAAAGTTGAGTAAATAGACTGCGTTTTTCTGCATAAATGCACATAGACGCGCGTAGCAGGATTTTTTCACGAAAAATAATTAATATCTGTCAATAAAAAACTAACATAAACACTAGACACTATAAATTTCGCACGATCAAGGAATTTAAATTTTTTCTTCAAAAAAAAAAATTTTTTTTTCCCAGCATTTTTTTTGGCATAAACTTACTTTATTTCATGTATAGAATACGTACCCTTCGTTAAGGGTGGCCACGAAAAAACACCCTGTATGTATGTATAGGTATAAAAAATGTTGTTGCGATGGTATACTCAAATTTTTATCCTGCTATGTGTTATCCTGATTTTTAAGCTATAGCTACGGTACAAAGATTAATTTAAAGTCCGTTCTATAATTTTTCCTTAAAAGAGTAACAAACATCCATTCTCACACACTTTGACATTTATAATCTTAGCAGGATACCTTAGGATACACAAATTACAAAACCGCTGGTTGTTCAAACGCGACCTAATTGTTGATTAGTGTTAATTATTTAACTGTCATTAAGGTCTATCTGTTGCCCGCAACTTCGTCCTTATGGACTACAGAATGTAGCCTATGTCCTTCTCCGTATTTCCAACTTCTTCTTCTTCAGCCTATCGCAGTCCACTACTGGACGTAGGCCTCTCCCAGGGCACGCCACAAGGCTTCCTGCTACAGGGGAGTTTTGCCCTAGTCACCCACGCTGGGCAAGCGGGTTGGTGACCGCAGTGTGATTTTCGGACTATGTTGTTAGTACGGGAGGCGCTGCTGCCCACCTCCCGGAACCCCTTAATCGCCTCGTACGATACCCACGGGCAGGCGACGCGCCTAATTTTGATAAGAATACTAAGATTGGTTGAGAAGGTATAAAGCCTGAAGAGGTAACAAACAAACTTACTCTCGAATTTCTAATATTATAGCTGTCGTGAATTAGTTAAAAGGCCTTCGACAAACTGGCGAATAAATGCTATTTGCATTTAAGAAGTAAAAGATTATACATATATTGAGAAATTATTTTGACAATAATAACATAGAAAATTTTCATGTAAAACCCATACAAAAGAACTCCAGAAATCTTCGCTCACGCGCATCGAAACCACGATCTCATTTCGAAACTTTTTTCCCGCCTTTTTTCTGGCATCGCTACTTGGTGAATCCCAAACCATTTTGAAAGAAAATCAGCGTATCGGTAACGCACGAATAGCATTACGAGTAGTTTGTAACCTTTTGAAAATGTTATTTACTGCTTTGATCATAGAAATGTATAGATACCAAATCCCTGGCTTTGATTGAATAAAGAAAGTTTGTTGTTGTTTGAGTATATCAAGTTCCTGGAGTACCTAATGCTCTTTTGTTTGTCTGTGGCTGTTTGAAAGAAGAATTGTCAACGTTTCGTGTCGATATTCCTGTGTCGGTGTCGTACCTACATAACTAAATTGGAGGTAGGTACTATCATGCACTTTATGTTTAAAATCTCGGGACATAAAAAATATTGTAATTTTTTCGTGAGTACAATATTTCGAATTATAGGTAGGTATATTTGAAATACAGAAAAGAGTACTTTATTTGACATTAAATTTAGCCGTTGCAAAAAACCAAAAGACACGGATTAAAAAAAGTTAACTAAAACAAGAGTTTTTTTAAGCGGGCTCTACATTAGGTAAGCCAAGTTCTCTGCTATGATTGACGTAGGTAATTGAATGATAGCGGTCATTCACCTACAGTAGCGGTTTCGTCTGCGTTTGTCAACGTTGTTTTGTTTCTACTACGTGGGAATTAATCTAGTTGCGACGTGGATTAAGTAAAGCCTAACTTATATTAACTCTAATCTTCGGATTAAAGACTAGTATGAATGTGCTTAGGTATGTTTATTATTTTTCATTGTAAAATTATTAATAAAGAAAATGGAAAAAATTCTTCATCCGAGTGGGAATCGAACCCACGACCACTGCAAACCGTGCCAGCCGCTATAACCACTAAGCCACCGGGTCAATTACTCGGATGACGAATTTTACCATTTCTTTTCTAAATTACATATTGGCAACGTTATTCTTCATCCCGATAGCTATACACTAGCCAAATCTCGGCAAACAAAGCTGAATCCCTCAGCACAATGTTTAAAGATGAAACGATCAACCATATCCTAACGGATTATATTAATGGAGAAGGCCCTAGACCCTCCATTAGCAGCTATATTTATAGTTGCATGCTAGGTGCTTGGATCTGGCTTCTCATTGCGACAGTAGTGTATTGTGTTCGTGACCATGAGTCGGCAGATCCGAGGGTCAGCGGAGGGTGTAGGGCCCGGTGGTGGGCGACCCCTCAATGGAAATGTTTATTATCACTGTTTCTTCAAAAAAGTATAAGTATTGTTACTCTGTAATACGGGTCCGAATCTAAACCATGTTTTTTTAAAGATAGAAATTTCAATTTCTAAGAAGCAGTGATAGTAAACATTAGCACTCGTACCTACTCGTAAGATATGAATGACGTATTTTTTCATATAGGTAGACGTACTAAAAAGTTCACTTTTATGTTTGCGAAATCTGCTTTTTTAGTAAAACAATAAAAATATAAGAATGTAAACCTAATTTAGTTCTTTCGGATTGTTTCTACTTCTGAATAAAATAATGTAAAATAAGGTCTATCGCGTCTCTTCTTGTTTATGGATTGGTTATTTTATTAGTGTAATTACAGGCTCATACTGTACACACTTGGCCATTTTTTACACACCATCTGATTCCAGCGGATGTGCACACTGTCAGCTGCAGTCCATAGCTTTGGAAAATTAAGCTGTAACCCGTTGCCATGTGATTGAATGTCCATTGATTGTTATTTGCAAATGGCGTCTGACAGATGGCTTATTATTAGACTAGTGGACGCTCGCGATTCCGTCCGCGTGGACTACAGAAAAAAACAAAATATCAAAATTATCCGGGATAAAAACATTTTCCCGGGATAATAAGTAGTCTATATGTTAAGTGGGACCTGTCACAATATATTCCTGAAAATTGCATCGAAATCGGTTCAGCCGTTTCTGAGATTAGCGTGCATAAACGCACAGACAAACAGACAAACCGACAAAAATTGGTAAAGGTATTCTATAATATTTTTTCTTATATATCTTCCATGTACAGACAGCGATCCGTTACATTTTTATTATACAGGCTGTTTTTTTGTGGCCACCTTTAACGAAGGGTACGTATTCTATACATGAAATAAAGTAAGTTTATGCCAAAAAAAATGCTGGGTAAAAAATTTATTTTTTATTTTTTTTATTTTAAATTCCTTGATCGTGTGAAATTTATAGTGTCTAGTGTTTATGTTAGTTTTTTTATAGACAGATATTAATTATTTTTCGTGAAAAAATCCTGCTACGCGCGTCTATGTGCATTTATGCAGAAAAACGCAGTCTATTTACTCAACTTTGGACCCTAATATTTTGGAAACCAGACACTTCCCAGGTATGCTTCCATGGAGAAAAATGATCGTGATGATGAGGAGATTCCGTAGTTTTCGGGAACGTTGACGACCAAAAATCACCCTGTATGTATAGATTTCAAACATATCATTTTCAAGCCCGTAAAAAAACATTTGAACTATTTATTTTGCAAAAAGTTTGATCTTGTTTTATTTTACAACGGCGTAGTCTTAACTTTAAACATTTTATAATTTTATAAATAACTTTAAAGATTTTACGTTAAACATAGCGTGGTCCAGGGATTTGGTATCTCCTGCGTGGTCAAATGTATAAAATCAGTGACAGGTTAGGTACACTCGATTGGCTACTTGAATGCCTTGTTTTTTTTTTTAAATTTTGGGTTACACGGTTTGTTTGGGTTTCTGTCATTGATAATTTGAAGCCTTCGTACATAGGGATGTGCTGAAAACTATATGTTAATATCGATATATATTTTTTTATAGTGTTTGTTAAGGGATTTTTTTTATCAATGGTAAACAAACATAATATATCTTAGTCGTGAGAATGCCATTAGATAAAAAAATTCTTGAGCAGTTGGGCTTTTTTCTTAAAGTAGGTATTTTCTTTTTTTGGAATCCGAAGGTTCATTGATTGATATGATTAATATCGATGTTTGTTTCCGAGTCATGGATGTTTCTATACTTATCTATGTATTTATATACCGTTGCTTAGTACCCACGACACAAGACCTTAGGGATCTTAATGTGGGACTAAGTTAATGTGTTGTAAAGTGTGTGAATATTTATTTGTTTATTTATACTCATTTTTCGTGAATTTAATTTATTTTCTTTCTGTCCCCAGGTTCCCTTACAAATATTATGTCGATGGCGGACGTGACGTCATCGCGCAGTTCTCCCACACCGGAAGCGTGTCCAGAATGCGACACTAGCGCCTCTGTGACTTCCGACTTGCATAAGGTAAATTTGTAAACTATTTTTATTTGTTGCTAGGCAACAGTCAATACTTGTATCTATTATGACTTGATCGATTGACAAGGTTCTGGGTTCGAATCTCGGTATCCATGTTTTCGAGTAACTGATATTTCTAATAGTTATCTGTATAGGTATTTATATACAGTTACTATAACACGAGCCTTTAGGGATCTAGTGTGGGACCATGTAAATGATTTTAAAGCGTGTGAATAACTATTTATTCTGTTTATTTATATCCATAATAAGTAAGGGGTGCATAATAATTAACAGCTAATTATATTATAATCAACACAGTTGTGGGTTTTTAGATAATATCACATAGTTAGGGTTATCAGAGTTTAAAATCATGGTTTATGTGCGTAAAAATTCGACTATTTGTAAAATGCTATAAGATAATAATGTAATTAAGTAGGGTTTCATATCTTTAGTACCTACGTATAGGATAATCTTAAAGTCGTAAAAACATAAAAATATCATAAACTCATAAAATAGAACAGAAACTAAATTTACCGCAAAAGAGTGATGCATCACACACAAAAAAAGTATCGATATCCAAAATTATATCGATAAATCTGAAGTACAAGCTTACATACCGCAAAGTCGTTATGTGGTTGTTTCAACTGTTAGTAAACACGTTTACAAGCTAATTTAGTTGACACAACAGCATATAATTTGCGTTTGCACTAGCAAACTACACTTTATGTCTATGAGGATAAAGTGTTTGTATTTAATAGGAACGTACATAATTATATTGTTATGTAAAAG
Organism: Carposina sasakii; assembly: GCA_014607495.2. Classification (NCBI taxonomy): domain Eukaryota; kingdom Metazoa; phylum Arthropoda; class Insecta; order Lepidoptera; family Carposinidae; genus Carposina; species Carposina sasakii. The sequence continues at coordinate 5,747,474 of CP053176.1, read as the reverse complement.
GACTGTTTGAGATTAATTTAGCTAGAACTGAGGTTTTATGGTTAGATAAATGATGCGTGAGAAGAAAAATTCCCAAGAGAAATTGGAAGGTTTTTTACAAAACAATTTTATGTGTCTTCAATTGACTATTTTGAACTGAGGTCAATGTGCTATAGTGAACGAAATTGTTTATAAGTACCCATTTTTCTACGTGCTCTTTTTTTTTGATGTTTGAAATAAGCTTGGATATCTGCTTAGACATAACTTGTTTGTTTGTTTAGTTAAACCATGACGCCAGCGAATTCATCGACATTATACACTACCTATATTATTGATCTAATGTGCTTAACTACCAAGTTTCATCATAATCCCTTCGGTAGTTCTGCCTCAAAGAGTTACAAGGATCCAAACATCTATTCTAAAAAAACTTTTTATACAATCGGTAGAATGGCATTATGATGCAGGCCAAGCAAGTGAACCATGAACTGTAAAAAACTTTTCCAGTACCAAGTGGCGTGCACATGCAAGCCGTCGTCAGTGCAGTACGCATGCGCGGACGATCCCGGCCCTCCCCCTCCCGCGAAAACCGACACTCCCCCCGCGCTGCCCCCGCGCCCTCCGACCAGCGTGCTGGCCACCAATCGACGAAATAATGGTAAGTTTAAACTTTTATTCAAAGTTTCAAAGCTAGTTTTTGAACGAATTGCACCATTCTACAAAGTGATGAGATTTCAAAATATGGGCTCGGAATTTATAACAACTGTTACGAGTAATTTTAATTTATATCATTCTTTGACTATGCTGTCATTTTTGTTTCTCTACTTTTTTCAATGTTGTTAGTTTTTTAGAATTAGTTGCACATGTTACCCTCTGTTTGTTAATAATTTCTCATTACTTGCTTGGCTTGCTGGAAGAGAGATCTCTTGTACAGATAAGCTTGCCATTGTACATGCATCTCTTCTTTTATCTTGTATGTTATATTTTTTGTGAATGTGCAAGAAATAATAAGAATTACATATATACATACCTACATATATACATAACATATACGGCTGTGTTACCGAAATAAGATAGCCCGAAGAACTGAAGGATCACCCCCCCTAGCATGACCACGCATCGTGGATATCGTATCATACGATATCGTATCGTCTCTATACAAAATTTAACATGGAGGCTATATTTAGGTATCGTATTTTGTCAGGCTAAATATCGATAAATCGGTTTATCTAATCGTGTTTCGAAGGTCATGCTACTTGGGCAGAGATAATAAAATTGTTATGCCTGACAATGAATGCCAGAGTTCCTTAGTCGACTCTTACGACACACGGAAAGAGATGTAAAGACCCACATCAGCACAGATTTAACTAGACTTCACAATAAGTATGTTAATCAAAATTACGTTATTTGTATTAAAAAGTTGAGTACAAGCAGTAGTATTTTGTTTAGAGATAGATTTACGTTACAAATTACGTCTAGTATATCAAAGCTACTCGCTAAAAGAAGAGTCAGCAAGAAATACACATTCCACGCTATTATTAAAGTAGATAATATAAATGCACATAAATTGTATGCAAGTATAATAAAAGATTTATTACTTCCTACTTGCACACATACAAATAGCTCTTAATGCATTTGCAAAAAGTACAATTTGTACAATGTACTATTGACCATTGGTCACCTTAGGTAAGAATGTCGGAGACTTTGTAATAAATGAAACGTCTCTGAAATTTATCGACAAATATACTGTACTATGGACAGGTTAAGCAGGTGTCGATAAAAAAAACTTCCCACGCAACATTAATGTTACATCACTATTGTTACCGCCAAAATCTTTGTAAAAAAAAATAATAGAATTCTATAAAATAACACAATACGTTTCTACCTGTATCTAAATTCAATATGTGATGTACCTACGTACAGGTAGCTAATGTAACCCAAATATTTCGAGTATAGGTGCACTTTTGGTAACGATCCCTACTAAACTGATTCGGTAAGTAGATAGGGCTATATACAATAACAGTAGTCTATTTCTGTACCAAGTTTTGATAACATTTGTTCAGAACAAATGGACATTGGCATTAAAGGTAATATGACTGAGTAGACATAATTGGCTGTATTGTATCTATCTATGAGTTATTTATTTCCTTGTCAAGTGAAATTGAGCGTCAATATGGATACGAGTAGACCATTAAAACCAATGACAATGTTGTTAAAATAAATTAAGTCCAATAAAATTTTAGCACAAATTATTAATTTACCGAATTACCAATGTGTGTAAGCGTAACTTAATCAGTCCTATAGTACTATAATAACTATAAATCTACGCCTATATGTAAAATTATAAAAATACCACCCCAATTTCGAAACCTCAATTTTATTTGATTAATGCGAGAAATAACCGCGATATAAAAATCCCGCAGATTTACGAACGGGGTTAAATAAATCTCAGTTTACGGCGAACATAAAAATCTATAATTCACCAACATTTACCTGGAGCAAACCAGCGTTCTCACTGAAAAAGCTGTAAATTCAAACCCGAAATAACATCAATCCGCGTTCGCACTACAAATATACACTCAAATAGCGACGTTATAGAGTCTATTGGGAGTTACAGAACGTGATCTGAGGCGTTAAGTTTTCGCAATATCAAATGACAAGGGTCAGACCTTCTGCGCATGTGCGAAGCAACCATTGTTATAGAATTGGTATAACCTCTCAGTTCGTTGTAAATAATTTACAGAATTCACTGGACAATAAATATGAATTAGTTTTAACATTATAAAGTACAGAGTAATATTAAAAACTCTCTGAGTATGACGGAAATAAAAAAACAGTGATTCTTAAGTTAAAATTGCAAGTATTAAATTTTTTCGTTAATACCTCAATAACAATAAGGAATTGAATTAAATGAATTGAGAGACAAAGTTAAATAAGTGTAAAACGTGTGATACAATTTGAAAAACGTTTTAAAATTGCTGAAACATCAAACTATTACTAATACAAAGGTGTAATAAATATTGATTGGCGTAAAAATAGCGCGATATTCAAACATTCTACTTAAAAGAACTACCAATGTAAAGTGAAAAGAAAACACAATAAAAACAGTTAATTTACATAAGAAAATCGATATCGATAGTATAATTTCGACAACACTATTAAAAAAGTGACGTGTGTAAAATGATATAACGCGAAATTCGAATTTCTGCGTGTAGAATGTGGTACTCGTAGTGTTGGAACGGAATGCAAATGCAAGTGCGATCGTGTCGTATTATGCGAGTGCTTCAGTATCAGGTTTCGGCGGAGCAATCGACAATCGCGGCAGACGTGGCACAACACTATGTGCCACCTCCACCCTATTTTGGTGAATATAATTTTAATAGATATTTGTGGGGCTTCACTAGAATACATCAGCTGCATCTCCTTCCGTGCATGTCGTAAGTTGACTAAGGAATTCTCTCCAAACGATAAACTAACTTGTCAGTGATTATTTTCATCTGTATACTACACGTGACTGTGGGATGTCCTTAATGACCTTGCAGTTCTGCGAGAACACATCCGTGTCTATACAGGGTGTGAGTGACAGCCAGGCAAATACTGAAATGCTGAACCATTATAGAGGTATACGGCAGTGTTTTTACTCGCATCTTGAAAACCATCTACCTACTTACTGGTTAAAATTTTGTTTTTAAGCCATTACCTTAGGCATAATACCTATCTACAACACAATTTTTTCTTAAAAAATAAACGTAAGAACTCGTAATGTAATCGTAGAACTCTGGGATTATCCTGCGATTTTTTTCCTGGTTTTCGTCTCAGAATCGTGTCTGACTGAAATCAGCATAATTTTTGCCTGGCTGTCACTACCACGTATGTACCTTTGCAGTTTGTTAGTTGTCTGAGCGGTGATAGCGCAGTGGTTAAGACGTGCGCCTTCCAAGCGGAAGGCGACACTGGAATCGTCCAGTCACGAGCCTGTGCTAATGATGATAATTATTTAATGAAGCATAGCATTGGACGCCCAGATGGACCGATGACTTAAAGAGGGCAATAGCAGGAGATCGAGCCGTGTGGCTGCTCTGGGGGAGGCCTACGTCCGGCTGTGGACTGCAATAGGCTAACGACGACGAATGTGGATTTTAATGTAAAAAATGTCAATTAGCTCGTGCCTCGGAAAGCACATAAAATCGTTGGTCCTGCGTCTGATGTCTCTCCGGTCGTGTCGTCTTTCCGTTCCATCGGACTATGAGAGTGACGAAATAGAGAGTGCATCTGTGTTTGCGCACACACTTGTACACTATAATCTCCTGCGCACCTGGCTAATCTCCGTAGAGATTGGCCGCCTTGGCCGAAATACGGTCGGAGATTGTTAATTGTAATGATATTCTTTATACACATGCACAAAAAGAAATACGGCATTCAACAAAAAGAAGAGATGCATGTACAATGGCAAGCTTATCTCTACCAGAGATCTCTTCCAGCAAGCCAAGCAAGTAAAGAGAAATTGTTAACAAACAGGGTATCATGTGCAATTAAACAAATTCTAAGAAACTACATAACTACATTGAAAAAAAAGGAGAGAAACAAATGACAACATATTCAAATAATGGACAAGTAGTGATCCTTTAGCTTTTCCCTAAATGTGCCAACAGTGCGACAATCTCTAACCGTATGGGGTAATTCATTCCAGAGCTTAACCGCCTGAATCGAGAAAGAGTACCCAAAAGCCCCAGAATTAAATTGGGGAGTTTGTAGCAGTGATGCTACAAACAACAGTGATGATGATGATTTATGTTTACAGCATCAGTAGGCTGCAACAACGAGACGCCATGCCGTCGCCGCAAGTACGCGTGGTGGTGTGTCGGATGCGGCGCGCTGGCTGCCGCCTTGGGAGGGTTGTTAGCAGCCCAGCATATACTGCTGAGGGCATATACTGCTTCGCCGCAGCATTTGGAGACGGTGCCGGCTGCTGTTCCCGCAGCTATGGTAAGCAAAGCAGAAGCAATGCGATAGCGAAAATTGTACTGTTTTCGCTCAGAAATGGCGATTCCCTTTGAGATTGCTGTTAGGTGTGGTACGACACGGTTACACGACCAGCAGTTATACGGGGGCCGTCTGTGTTCCCGACATAGGGTAGTCAGAACTGCAGGATTATGAAGGAGATCCTGCAGCTACGTTTAACATTGCGGAGTAAAAGATCAGTGACGAGTTGCCGCTTAGCTTAGCGCCTTAGAGAACGCCCCTAAGGAGTTATGGCGCGGTCAACAGGGTCACTGAGAAGGTGGGACTATGAAGTGAGTCGTGTGACAATCGTGAGGCCATGACGTCATGATAGGGGCGGAGCTTCAGCGCCAGTGTAACGCAGTAGCTGTAACCACACGCTTGTGCTCCGAAATGTAACTGTATTAAAATTACAAAGACTTTATCAGGGTACTTTTTTACTAAAACGTAGTATTGCCATCTAGTGATGAGTAATTGCACTAGTAAGATAATCTTGAACCATATTGATAATGAGCAAGTAGTTTGACTAGTCACTACAAGGTGGTTTCTATGTAAATGGGCAGGGCTACAGTGTTTAATGCTCCCCTCGTCCCATACTTCACCCCCGCTCCGCGGCACACTGTTTTTGTATGAAAATATACTTAGCCGCTACTCCTCTTTTGTTGCTTCTCCATGGTCACTGCCAACTACACCGAAAATAGAAGTAATGTCAAACCTGGGTGTTTTCTCTTCTTTCTTCTTCCGCGCGGAATCTCTCGTAGGGTTCTGGGGGTTTTCACTTCACTATAGTCCACTTTTAGTTTTAGGGGCACCTCGTTGGGTATATCAGTTTGTCACACACGAAAATTCACTTGTCGAGCAACAGGTCGGTGTCGCGGTCATTTGGGAACTGTCGTCAGGTAAAAAACTCAGCGCGGACGGCGCTCCGTGGCGAGGAAAAGAGACAAAACGATTAAAAGGGGGAGGAACAATTATAGTTTTAACATTTACCATCTTGTCCCCAGCTGGTGCTGACCGGGGTCTGCATCATGAGCCTCGCCAGACGTCGGAACAGATACAGCTATATGGTAAGAAAAGTATGTCCGCTTCCATATTGTTTTCTTTTGTTTTTTTTTGCATGGTTTTGTATGCTGGTTACAGTGATTTTTGTTTGATAAGCTTTGGTAGGCTTGAAGGATCTGGGTGCTAGAAATATTCAAGTTTCTCTGCTAACCTCTTATAGGAAATGAAAACTAATAATACAGGGTGTAACAGATGATTAAGCGAGGTGTTATGTAAAACATTATAAAATATTTCGCTATAACGAGTTCGCCCAAAAAGGACTGAAAAGCGATATATGAATGAATATTCTTTAGTTTCATATTCAGAGAATCTCCAATTAGGTACATAAAATAAAAAATAAGGCTCTCTTGTTGTGGAATATTTTCTAAGCATTTTGCTAAACAAACCCATACTCGTCTGTTACACTTTGTAATATAAAAGTGTGAGCGTAGCGAGCGCGAAGTTTTTATCAACACCCAATTGCAACTTCTTATATATTTATTATCTAGTTAATAAATTTACAATTATGTAATACAATATAGTCGTAGTATTATATGACAAGCATTATTATTATTAATTATTATTTATAATTTTATAATATATAATATCTTGATTAAGATAAATATATAAAAACACTTCTCCATTAATATAATCCGTTAGGATATGGTTGATCGTTTCATCTTTAATCATTGTGCTGAGGGATTCAGCTTTGTTGATTCAGCGAGATTTGGCTAGTGTATAGCTATCGGGATGAAAAATTGCCAATATGTAATTTAGAAAAGAGATGGTAAAATTCGTCATCTGAGTAATTGACCCGGTAGCTCAGTGGTTAGAGCGAAGATTTTTTTCCATTTCTTTACTAATAATTTTATAATGACAAGCATTATTTAAATATTCTTAACTCTAACCCTTACTCCCTTACTACTAATTTACTCCATCCCTAATCTTCCCTTGTTGTTTCAGATAAAGGTAGTGGGCGCTTGCTGCCTCGTCTGCGCTCTGACATGCGTATTGGTCACCATCACTACTACCGTCATACATATGAACAAGTAAGTTTATCATTATATAAATAATCTAAGGTATAAAGATATCGTGCGAAGCCGGGCGGGTTGCTATTTAGCCTATAAGCTTTTGTTAAAACTATAATTTTGTTTCTCCCTATTTTAATCTACCTATCTCTTTTCCTCGCTGCGGACGCTGGCCACGTGTGTTTCCCCCGCCCTGCTCTGCCAGTTGCCCAATCACCGCGGTACTGACCTCTCGCTCGACAAGTGAATTTTGACGTGAAACGTCTTTAAAATCGCGCCGACACATACGGGTACCAGGTTTAAAAACTGGACCGTAACGAAAAGGTCTATATCATCGTACCTTAATAATTAAAAAACTATTGGTCTTAGAAAACAAAAATGTGGTTGTAAATCTTCACTTATATAGTCAGCTCGCTGTTATGACATTGAGTCCACTCGTGTCGGGGTCAAGCGGGGGGGCGGGGGAGGGATGCTGCGATAACTGTGCGAAACCGGCGCTCGCGCTTGTTTCTATTCAGTGTAACTCGTGACTCCGACTTTATAGCGTGGTGATTCTTTCGTGTGTTTGTCAAGTTTATTTGAACCGATTGATTTATACAAAAAATAAGTGTAATTTGGACAGTATTTATATCTATACTAATATTATAAAGCTGAAGAGTTTGTTTGTTTGTTTGTTTGAACGCGCTAATCTCAGGAACTACTGGTCTGATTGAAAAATTCTTTCAGTGTTAGATAGCCCATTTACCAAGAAGGCTACAGTCTATACAACAACCTGCCCGCTTCGCACGGGTACAACGCCCCTCACGCGGACGAAGTCGTGGGCGGCTGCTATTTAAAATAACCAGAAAGTGACAATAAATATATAAACATTTGCTATGTATTTTATGTTTCTATTACGTACCTGTTCTTTTTTATTAAAATACTTAAAACAGCGTCCATCTTGTTTTCATTTCAATCTTTTACTTTAAAAGCGATTCGCTAACATAGACGTTTCACGTTAAAACCAACGGCCGTGTGCCCCGACACAGCCCCACCCGCTTTTTGTGTGTGACAAACTGACCTACCCAATCAGAGTGCCCTTACCCTAAAAGTGGACTATAGTGAACTATGAACCTAAACCCTACGATAAATTCCGCGCGAAAGAAAAGGAACACGGAGCCTACAAAGGTACTTTGACCTACCTATTTTTACCTCGCGGTCCCCCCTACCTAATCATAAACAGCTTTCCTCGATAAATAGCCTATTTAACACTGAAAGAATTTTTTTAATCGGACCTGAGATAAGCATGTTCAAACAAGCAAACTCTTCAGCTTTATAATATTAGTACTGATTGATAATCATCATTATCAGTCTATTGCAGTCCACTGCTGGACGTAGGCCTCCCCCAGGGCACGCTACAAGACTGCCATGGAGGGTATTTGCCCATAGTCACCACGCTGGGCAGGCGGGTTGGTGACCGCAGTTTGTATTTTGGACTATGTTGTCAACACGGGAGGCGCTGTTGCCCACCTCTAAGAAACCCTTAATCGCCTCGTACGATACCCACGGGCAGACATGGGGTGGTACGAATTCTACTCGGCCGGCACCACGCGGCCATTGATTGATAAGATGTATTATTTCCCTTGCAGGCTGCAAACCCTCAAGTTCTGCGAGTACACGAAGCTGACGAGGACCTGCACTTGTTTCTCCATGCCGCCTGACAGCCAGCATAGTGGGAGTGAAGATGAAGGTACCTATAGCTTTTTAGCACTTTTTTCTTTCCTTCGTGTCGGCTTTCCTTCGCATCGGACTATGAGAGTGACGGAATATCTAATCTTATTCTTAATTTTTTCTATCTCTCTCAGTTCTTAACATAAATGGCTAAGAGAGAAAAGGACAGGTAGGACTAATGCCGGAATCGACCATATTGGCCGCCTTGACCGAAATACGGTCGGAGACGATATTATTATTGTTTCGTATCGATAAATAAGTGGACTGTATAATTTTATGAATTCTGGTTTACTTTTCAAAATATAAATATAATGCAAGAATATAATAAATAACCAATTTTATTATGAGACGCGTGCGTGCGGCCTGCGTTTTTGCTAACAAGAGATCAAAAATAGGGCGAGAGCGCAGGTGCGCAGGGCGGCCGTGTTGCCAGCTTCCTGAAGCGTAGACATTATTATATTTCCAGGAGTACGCTGCGTCTTCGAAGGCGTAACAGACTGTGGCGTGGTCCACGGCGCTCTCTATTGGTGTCTCCGAGGCGTGTTCGCTTTGTCCGTCAGCGCAGTACTTGTCTGCATATTTAGTTGTATGCTCGCTTATCAGCTGCTTAGGTGAGTTATATTTTCTAGTAATTTCTGTGGTGATGCGGGGTTTCAGTAGAATACGTCAGCTGCATCTTTTAGCGTCGCGTCGGTTCATATCTGATGGAAAATTCGTCGCGTATTTGTCGGTCTCGTAACGTCAGAACAGACAAATATACCTATAACAAAACATTCAACCTTTCACACTCAACCGATGATACGTTAGTGCGTTTGCCTGTACCTGGAGATACGCTCGACGCATCTTCCGTCAGATATGAACCGACCCTAAGGTTGGATCCGGGTCATTTCAATTTGAGTCGAACCTACCAAAAACTTACCATTAGCGTACTTACCATTTTTTAATGATTCAAACTATCTAAGACAAAACAAACACTTATATTTCGTTATATTCAGTTTACTAGTTTTCTCTTATTTTACAATAAATTTATGCAATTACACAATGTATTTTACACCAAAACATCTATTCTGAGTTACGCCGTATTGGAATGGTGTTCATTCAAAATACATATATTTTTTCTTAGCCTGAGCTCTTTCTACTTTTATTCCATTTGACACTAATTCTGATAGACATATATAAACTAGAAGTAGTACCTATATCGTCATTAAAATTCTTTACAATATCAAAATAAGTACCTACCTTATTTAAAAACTTCGTCTTTTGCAAATTTCAATAGCATTCAAACTTTTTTACTCCAGTTGTTTATTTTTCATCGACTTCAATTTCTTATTCAGCGACGTTAATGCTATATGTTGTATCCTCACTCGATTCTCCAGAAGTTTTATCGAATGTTTCAGATCTGATACTTCGGATTTCACTGCAACATAATCAATTATATCGGGAACCTCATAGGCCATTCTTACCTTTTTAACCTCATCTAATTTGATATCTAACGCATCTGCTTCCACTATAATACCATCTCTTTCTTTATCTAGCTGTATCGTCTGTCTTTGCCTTGTCTTAATGGTTTTGTAAATGTTACCAAGGTAATGATTTTGGTCAGTCATAGCTTTTTTGTGTACAGATAAGTTTAAATTTGCATCTCCAGTCATTTTCTTTAATTCAACTAGTTGACCGACTTTTTTATCTATAATTTTTATACATTCGTTATTCTCTATTTCGAGTTTTTCGAAGTCAACCGGGCGTAAACTTTCGCTTAGTTCTGACTTCACATGGATTTGTCCTTTCAGTTTTCGATATTGAGTGTTTAAAGTGCTTGTTCTAAGCCTTAGTTTTCCAATTTTCGCGTCGGAAATTTTCACCCATTCCGTCATATACCGTATCCAAATCTCCGCTGGAATTCTCTGAGCTATTCTATCCCAACCTTCTACTATTACTTCTTGTTGAAAAGATTCGCTAGCTTTCTTAATATCCTCAACGCGTACGCCTATCTCTTCTAACTGCGCTTTGAGTAACGCGTGATGCTTAGCAGCTTTCACTCTAGATTTTTCTAGAAACTTTATCAGTATCTCCATTTCTGCAGCCACCAGCTCGGCTCGTTCTAGAACATTCACTCTCGGGCCTTGACCAAATATGACGGTTCCTCCCATCTTTGCTGACGACTCCGCCCTTTTCGTGGACACTCTTGAAGGACTCGTTAGTATCTTTGATGGACTGGTCAGGGTTTCCAGCCCGTATCTTGAAGTCTGTGATTTGACGAAACTTCCAACGGTCAAAGAAGTGTTACTCTGTAGTTTTGCTGCGTATTCCAATGCTTGATGCACCCCATGCATTAGCGACGGCTCTAGTCTCATTATCGTGTTCTCTAGTATGGTATTTTCTAGTGTGAGCACGCGTATCTGGTATTTTAGGTCGTTCACCTGCTTCCATAGTTCGTCGTCAGATAGTTCGTCGATTTCGTTCATGAATTGGCTCGTGTTGGACCTGCCAGAGTTTTGGCTGGTACTGCTTTTTGGTATCATTTGGGTCATGGTTGAATAAAATGTTTATAAAATTTACAACAAAATAAAAACACTATGTACAACAGTTGGACGTCAGTTCGACACCAAAGAATATACTACTGTTCGACACTGAAGTTTTGCAGTGGAGTGATGGCGCGTTTACATTAAGCTAGTTGTTTGGGTTTAGTGGATGGCTTGCTAGTTGACTTGCTTAATCAACCGAATTTCTATCGGCCAATAATTTTTATTCTATAGATGACATGAATCTCAGTGTTTTTCATTACATTTTTGAAATCTCGTATGAAAACAATTTAAAGATTAAACCTGAGATTCGCAAGAACTATCTTAAGATCAGTTGTCTGTAACGCCAGAATACAAAATGTATATATAGTAAAACACTCGACCGTTCACACTCAACCGATGATACGTTTGTGCGTCGAGCGTACGTTTGCCTGTACCTGGAGATACGCTCGACGCATCTTCCGTCAGATATGAACCGACCCTTAATCAAGCCACAAGTTACTAAAGTAGGTAAAATGTATGAAAAAAGTTACGAATGTTAATAGTAGATATATTTTTGATCACTCGTTTTTTTCATGACATAAAAAACTGTACAACTTCGAATAATTCAGGTTCTCGAATATTTATGTACTTATCTATACGCAGACGTGCGTGTAATCTAATAATTTTGTGTTTTTCTTGCAAACTCGCATGCTAGTAGCTACTAAAATAGTCCAATGTAAACGAGGCTTAAGTGTAAGATTGTTTCACACTGCGGGTGAAGAGTTTTGCACCTCCTTCACACCGCAACCATAAACTTTACCCTCATAGCAATAAAGTCTAGAATCTCGTAAATCAGACGCAAAAAGAGCTTGTTATTGGCAATATAAACTGTTGCTATGACAACGAATGACGTAGGTTTTATTCTTCAGTCGAGTGTTTATAGGTCTATTATCATGAAAGTAGGTTAATAGGCTATATAGGAACCTCTTTAGAGTATAGGAACTTTTAGTGGCGGGAATTTTGCGGTAAGAAGTTAAAAAAGAACCTGTGGGGTAAGCACGAACCTTTCGATAGTTCGTAACGCTATTGTCGAACTGTCAAATCACATAGATTTTGCTAGCGAGTCCTAGCGTTACGCCGCGTAAAAAGTTTCGTGCTTACCCCTCTGTGCCATTTTTAGTCCTGAAAATATAAAAAGAAGTCAGAAAATATTGGAATTTTCCTGCAAATATAGGTATTTTCGGAGGCCTTCGCTTCAGAATTACGGTCTGAAGTCAGCATATCAACTTTTGCCTGGATGTCACTAACACCCTGTGTGTTCCCGAAATGGGGTAGCCGGAACTGCAGGATCATTAGGGAGATCGCACAGCCTAGTTTAGCATAGCGAGCACAGATGGTGCGGTGGTTCTTCTTACATGCACGGAAGGAGATGCAGCTGATGTATTCTAGTGAAGCCCCGCAATACATAGTTCAATTATTATTCATCATCAGGACGACCGATTGGTGTAGTTGGTAGTGACCCTGCCTGCGACGCCATAGGTCCTGGGTTCGAATCCCGGTAGGCGCAAACATTTGATATGATGAATATCGATGTTTGTTTCCGTGTCATGGATGTTTCTATACTTATCTACGTATTTATACTCGTAGGTATACCGTTGCTCAGTACCCACAACACAAGACCTAAGGGATCTTAGTGTGGGACTAGGTCAATGTGTTGTGAAGTGTGTGAATATTTATTTATTTATTTAATTAATTTAGGCAATGTTTAGCTTAAATAACATGTTGCGACATTAATACATGTTGTATGTTTTTTCTAGTCATGAACGCAAGAAGATGTACTGGGAGCAGTTGGAGCTTCGCTGTAGGTCACTATACCGACCGCCGGCAGGACAGAACGTTCCAGCCAATAGACCCGTTCAGGTAAGCTTAGTCTACAGATACCTGGGACCTTGAAGCAAGGTGTTGCATGAAGAATATCACGAAAGTAGATGAAGCGAAAGAAATGTGTCAGGATCGTAGCAAATGGAGATCCGTGATCTCTGCCTACCACGCAGGGAAAGAAGCGTGATTTTATGTATAAAACCGGAATTGGCCCACCACTGATTCCCGCCTCTGCAACTCCTGTGAGCCAGGATCAACAGAGGCGACCAGAAAAATGCATAACAAAGCATAGAAAATCCCGAGGGACCTAACTAGCGAGCGACTATACAGTATTAAAACTAATAGAAAAAAACAGAATGTGAAGTATGAAGATAGGTCTTAATACTACATTAAGCACTGACTGACAATATTATTACAATTATTTTATGTATGTTTAGATACTGTTATCTTATGGCTCCCCCATACAATGGGCGAACTCTGACGAACTCGGGCGAACCCGATTGTGTAGTTGTAGATTGTCTAAGTTCGACGAGGTTCGACGACGTTCGCCGAACTAACATCGCCGGAGGAGCCATTACACTAGGACAACCTTGTATTGAAAGATTCACAAAATAAACATTTTATGTTCTACCCAAACTCCCTAACACCGGTTAACAAAGAGATAGATGGATAGAGATAGGATAAAGATAAAAACCGGCCAAGTGCGGGTCGGACTCGCGCACCGAGGGTTCCGTACAAACCTGTTTTTATACATGATGTAACTAAAAATTTACGGTTTTCGCAATTTTTCCTTTATCTGTGCTATTATATGACGTTGCTTCGTACCAAATTTCAATATTTTGAGTACACGGGAAGTACCCTGTAGGTTTTGATTTCCTTGCGTAAGTCTAAAATTTGCGGCATAAATGGCTATATCTTTTGATTGCGTTGGCTTAGAAGTTCGATTTTTTTCACAGCTCCAAAGGACAGAAAACCTGAGTATTTGATATAAATTTCAGCTTGATACCTCCATGCGTTTCTGAGAAAAAGGGTATTGACAGACAGACGGACGGACGGATGGACGGACAACAAAGTGATCCTATAAGTGGTTCCGTTTTTACCTTTCGAGGTACGGAACCCTAAAAATAAATTTATTCTGTAACACCACAACATTACACAGAGAGATACATATGAAAATTTACAGTAGGTACGTAAGGAAATGTGTATGTGAAATGCTGTCGCGCACGTGGACAGAAAAGGCCTATGCTCAGCATGTGCTACAAGTAGATTGCTGATTTTCAGCAGCGAGTTACCTAAGGGGTAAGCACGAACCCTCTCGATAGTCCGCAACGCTTTCGTCCAACTGTCAAATCACATAGATTTTGTTAGCGAGTCGCTAGCGTCACGCCGCATAAAAAGGTTCGTGCTTACCCGACTATAATCAATTTGGCTGTTTTCCAGAGTAACTGCAGTTGCTGTACGCAATGTCACCCGACGCAACCGGCCTGGGATATTAGTTTACAGCACAGGTTTTGGGCTCCTGGTGAGTGATGTTTGACCCAAGTATCTACTTACATATAATACGAGTATCTTTCTTCTATAATATAAAATGAATCGCTGAATGTGTTACTAAGCGTAAACCTTGCACGAACCTCTCGATAGTCCGTAACATCGAACTGTCAAATCACATAGATTTTTCTCGAGGCTTACGCCGCGTAAAAAGGTTCGTGCTTACCTGAACTTATTACCTAACTAGCAAAAGCAAAGCGATAGCGAAAATTGTACAAAAATCGCTGATCGCTTGTCAAATTCGTATTATGTAAAATGAATTTCAAAGGAACTTTGACAGTTCAAGGCGAATATTGTACAATTTTTGCTATCGCATTGCTTCGGCTTTGCTATTGCTTTTACGTAATCAGGGGGCCGATTTCGCTAATTATATTTCTAATATACCTATTCCTTGATGTACGAGGATGGTTCTTACGGAGATAAATAAAAAAAAATGCCCGAAAAAGTTTAAAAACTGCAAGACTTTATCCGCGTGAAAGGGCATGCAAGGCTGGGGCGGTTCCAGCAGGTTCTAGTAGGTACCTAAATAAAAATGAATCGCCGAAATGTATGAACTACTGCACCAAATTGGTGATTCTTTCTTTTTTGTGTTTGTTAATCGTTTATATTAACAAATCACGAAGTTCGCCGAGTCAGATAATAATAATAATAATATTCACACACTACACAACACATTAACCTAGTCCCACACTATTAGATAAGGTCTTTGTCGTGGGTACTTAAATAACTTATTTTGATTAATTCAATACAGCCGCAGTGTCTAAGAATAGAAACATCCGTTTCGTATTGGACTCGGCTCATATGCCGTCATATCAATGTTTGCACCTACCGGGATTCGAACCCAGGACCTATGGCGTCGTAGGCAGGGTCACTACCTACTAGACCAATCGGCCGTCAATAGTTTTAAATAATTAAGTAGATACCTATTTTTGATCAACACATATTGTAGTTTCACGACATACACGCAAGGAGATGCAGCCGATTACCTTTTCTAGTAAAGCCCCTTATTAGCACAGGTCATATCAACTTTTTTTTTTATCGTTTGTTTTTTTGTTAAGGTCGCATAGGTAACCTGTATTCTCCGAATCCCGGCACCGGACGCAAGACATCTGCATGGAGCTGGTTTCCGTTGGCCGAGGAATAGTCAGAAGTAAGTATTCTTTAGTAGAGTACATATTTAATATCTTGACTAAGATAAATTTATAAGACACTTCTCCATAATACAATCCGTTAGGATATGGTTGATCATTTCATCATTAAACATTGTACTGAGGGATTCAGCTTTGTTTACCGAGATTTGGCTAGTGTATAGCTATAGCTATCGGGATGAAAAAATAACGTTGCCAAAAACGTAATGTAAAAGAGATACATAGTAAAATTCGTCATCGGAGTTAATTGACCCGATAGCTCAGTTGGTTAGAGCGATGCACGGAATGCGAGAGGTCGTGAGTTCAAATCTCACTCGGGTGAATTTTTTTTTCATTTACTTTATTAATAATTTTTATAATACATTTTCTCTACTAACCGTGTGGTGTTGGCAGAGTAGAATATCACCACTCCACATCTGACTGTAGGGGTGATGTTCCCAGGATCATAACGGAGATATTTATCATATTTTGACAGGCTAAATGTCGATAAATCGGTTTATCATATCGTGTTTCGCAGGTCACGCTACTTGAGCAGGTACAGATGTAAATAAATAAGTGACAAGTTGCTAGCATATGGTCTGAGAGAATGCCAGAGATTCTTAGTCCAATTTAACGATATGCACGGAAGGAGATGCAGTTTCTAGTATACCTCCAGAGCACGCCACAAGGCAGCTGCTAGACGCAAGGCAGGTGACCGCAGTGTGGTTAAGACCGTGTTGTCAGCACGGGAGGCGCTGCTGCCCACCTCTCAGATACCGTTAATCGTCCCTTACGATACCTACGGGCAGACATGGGGTGGTATTATTATAACATACTGATTATTAAACTGCCGACACCACACGGGTAAATGAAATTGTATTAGGCGTTACAATTCGGAAGTTTAAACCTTCACTATGGGTGCGCCCACCACCGGCGCCTACACCCTCCACTGACCCTCGGATCTGATAACTCGTAACTGCGAAAACAGGCACTTGCACTAACTACAATCGCCACGAGAAATCAGACCCGAGCACCTAGCATGCAAGACAATACATTGCACTATTCCGAAATCAAAAACTAGATAAATAATCTACATATGTTTCGCCAACAACCGTGGCATCCTCAGGATTATAGGAATTAGTAAATTAGTAAACCACTAATTATTATGAAACCTCTAAAACCTAACACATTACCTACACCACACGGGTAATATGCTAAATTTTACTATATTTTCCCCATTTTCTAGTTCCCGTCATCGCATGGGCGCCCCACAATCCGGGGACAGCGCGTACGGTTTCTGCGAACCGGAGACTAATGTACAGTATGATCAGACTTACCCGGGGATGGTGAGGCAGGGGCAGGCGTTTCAGGGCCAATGCGGACAGGGTAAGGGGGTTACTAACTTCTTTTTCAGCCGATCGCAGTCCACTGCTGGACGTAGGCCTCCCCCAGGGCACGCCACAAGGCTACTGCCATGGTTTGTGCCCATAGCATAGGGGAATAAGATGTCATAGAGTGCTAATATTGATGGGTAATTTGCCGGTACCTCATAGTTTCAGTCCTTGACCGTTAGATACCTGCTGTAATTTAGTTATAAATGGGCTTATTGGTTGTTGTGTGACACTATCATAATACAGTGCTGTTTTTTGGATCACTTGTGACTCTGCATTAGGGTTGATCAGTTTGAATTTATTTGAGCGTAATATTTAAAAAAAACCTCTTTGGGGTCACTTTGAATCCTTTTAGTGTAACTTTAGTTTTCATTGCCATAAGTAAAGTTGATAAAATACCTATTTACGACATGGATGGATGGACGTTTGTTACTCCTTCACGTAAAAACGGCTGGAGCGATTTTAATAAAATTTGGTATGAAGTTAGCTGACACCCTGGATTAACAGATAGGCTACTTTTTATCCCGGGAAAATATTAACAAATTATCAAAATGTACCTTACAGCATCCGGCCAAAGCTTCCAGCTAGCTCAAGCGCAGAGCTATCCGGCCGGCGCGAGCTTCGACGCGCAGACCGGTGTGTGGGGACCTCCGCCGCCTTACAGTCCACAAGGACGGAGCGGCAGCCGGTGAGATACATACATACATATACTGGGTGTAAAAAGACAACTTTGTTCTTTTAATACCTCGTATTCTTTGTAACATCCCGATCATTTTTTTCTATGGAAGCACCCCTGGGAAACCACGGGTTTCCAAGATATTGTGGTTCAAAGTTACATTAATATTATCTTTTTTTTTATATATAAATCCATCTGAAATCGATAAACTCACATTGTTTTCAAAGATACCATGTCAAAATGTTATAATGTTAGTTTTGTAGGTTCATTTGTACTTTAAGCATCAAACGAATACATTGCTTGCAATAAAATGACAGTATTTTTTCATAATTTTTTTGTCATTTCCCAGGGTTGGTTCCATAGAAGAAAATGATCGTAACCTTACAAAGAATACGAGGTATTAAAAAAACATTGTTGTCTTTTTACACCTGTAGGTATAAGCACCCGTATGATGAATTTGTTGAGAGCGAGATGTCTCACTTTTAAACGTCAAACTCACAGAGCTAACTACTCGATAAACTAGGTAAGTGCATGTACTTTGCATGTAAAAATAGACTTAAGAATTAGAATAGACACCTCGTTCTCAAGCCAGACTGAGTGAATTAGGTCTGATAGAAGTGGTTTGCAATCCCTTTTTACACACCAAGTAGAAACACTTGCCTTGTCTAGTTATTACTTAGCTCTGTGGATTTGACGTTTAAAAGTGAGACATCTCGCTCTCACCAAATTCATCATACGGGTGAATGTCTTTTCAAAATTAGTAATTATATTTTTACACGAAACTAGGTAGGTAAAAAGAAACAACTTTCACTATGGGACCTACTACGAAATATTAAAAAAAAACAGCTGTTCCATACATTTAATTTTTTTTTGTTTAGTTTATCCCAAAGGAAAGGCAAGGGGAACTAAGCCCATACGATAACGATGATGATGAATGGAAACGTCGGGAAAATCCCTAAGAACAAGTGTAAAGTTAGTCAAAATGAAAAATTATTGCAGAAACAACTTACATGGGCCCATGAAGAGATCGTATTCCGGCTGAAGTACACGTACTAGATTCACATCACAAGTATTCAAAATACAACTTATCCACCAGAAAACATTACTTTACGGACACATGCAAGCCATTTACAAATAATTTTAGATTTTCACAAGAAAATTACACCCGCTCCCTTCCAGCTTTTCCCGCCGAATCCCATACATTTCAGTGATTATATGGAACAGCTGATTTTTTTTCTCAATATTTCGTATTAAATATACCTTATATGTATATGTAGGTACTAGGTACTCACGGGTGTGGTACGCGAAATGATCACGAAACATACAGGATGATTTTTGGTCGTCAACGTTCCCGAAAACTACGGAATCTCCTCACATCACGTTATTTTTCTCCATGGAAGCTACCTGGGAAGTGTCGGTTTCAAAATATTAGGGTCCAAAGTGAGTAAATAGACTGCGTTTTTCTGCATAAATGCACATAGACGCGCGTCAGTTTTTTCACGAAAAATAATTAATATCTGTTATAAAAAAACTAACATAAACACTAGCTATAAATTTCGAGTAGGAATATAAAATTAAAAAAAAAAAAAAAAAAAAAATTTTTCCCAGCATTTTTTTGGCATAAACTTACTTTATTTCATGTATAGAATACTATAAGGCCCCTGAGTTCCTTAGTCGACTCTTACGACATGCACGGAAGGAGATGCAGCTGATGTATTCTAGTGAAGATGATTACTTTAATCATGACATAGTTTAAAACGAAGTCGCTTACCCCTGTCTGGTCTTATGTAGGTAGGTATACTACGCAACGGATTTTGATGCGGTTTTCTTAAGTAGATAAGAGTGATTCAAGAGGAAGGTATATGTGTATAGTATCAGAATTGCACCCCTGCGAAGCCGGGGCTGGTCAATAGTGATTTTAATGTATGTATTATTTTTTTCCAGTCACCATCTTCAGCAAGACCCAGCAACAGCCACCCTACTTCATCACCACCACATTGATGTTCATCGCAATTCCATGCAAATCCACGATCATCCAAACCTGGCCATGCAACCTCATCATCCATGCAGAAACTCATACATAATCCACGGACCGCAAAGCATAGCTGAACTGAACCGATTAAATCCAGAATTGTCTCGGATTAATCCAGAATTATCTCGATTAAATCCAGAATTGGCAAGAATGAATCCAGAATTACACATAAACCCGGATTTGGGTCGTATGAATACAGAGCTTACGAGACTAAACACAGACATTGCTCGGATCAATCCAGAACTGATTCGTATCAATCCAGAGTTAGCTCGACTAAATCCAGATTTAGTTCGAATAAATCCAGACTTAGCTCGGATGAATCCAGAGTTATCTCGGATAAATCCAGAAATGCGATTAACGGATGTAGGCCAGATGCCGCAGTATCCTTCGGAATTCAATGAACTGACTAGACTGCAAGCTGAAATGTCGCATTTGGGCCAAGAAGGGCGATTTAATACTTTGAGAGGTCATTTGGTTCCGCATAGGAACTGTCAGAGATCCTTAGGGTTAAGTGCTGGGAACCTTCACGGAGATTGCAGGAATGAAGATATTGCTATTGAGTGTTTACATCAGAAGAGTGCTAGTAAAGGTAAGATTATGTTATAGCCCAGTGGTTAAGACATGCACCTTCCAAGCGGGAGGCGTAAGTTCGATCCCAGTCACGGGCCTGTACCAATGAATTTATTTAATGTACAGATTTTAATGTTGTAAAATTGTCACTTAGCTCGTGCCTCGGAAAGTACGTAAAACCGTTGGTCCTGCGCCTGATCTCTCTCCGGTCGTGTCGGCTTTCCGTCCCATCGGACTATGAGAGTAACGGAATAGAGAGTGTATCTGTGTTTGCGCACACACTTGTGCACTATAATATCTCCTGCGTACCTGGACAATCTCCGTAGAGATTGGTCGCCTTGGCCGAAATACGGTCGGAGATCATCATCATCATCATCATCGCATTGGACTAATATCTGTAATGATGGTGAAAAGGGAGAAATAAATAAATAAATAAATGTTATGCAATGGAACATACATTTAAATACTATTTTTAGATGAAAAAGATTTAATTGTTGTAAGCTCTTATAGGTTTTCCTTATTTAGGTGACGATATATATTTTTCACTGTATTTGTATCTAATGATCACACAATAATAAAAATATAAAGTGATTTTTTTTTGTTATTATATTGCTAAATACATAAAAGTATTATATGTTGCGTTTACAAATAATATTAATACCTACATAATATTGTTTATTAGTTTCAGATCAAAGTTCTGACTCGGGTCAGAATCAGAAGCAAGGCAAAGAGAATCTCGGCTTCCAGAATGACAAACATTCTCCTCTAAGGTAATAATTAAAAAAACTTGAGTGTCATTTTACTACGAGTAAGGCCTATTATTTCAATGATCAGATAGCCTATCTCTCTCAAGGATTTTGATGATGTCTCTAAAACTTGATCAAGATTATTTTCATCTTCTAAATAGGCTAGATATATATCTATAATAGTGTAAGTACCTAAATAAAACATTTATGTAATCTTTTCAGAGCATCAATGCAAGAATGCAATCGCGGGGTGAATCAAAACGCAGAATCAGAAGTATATTTCGCCGATGTGTCGAGTTGTTGTAATGTGTCCGTTAAAACTGACTGTTGTCTCAACCCCAACGTTTCTGCCCTTGTGGGTACCATAGAAAACCACCCTGAGTCGACCTCGGAGTCGGATACAGGGTCGTTCACCCTCACTAGACAGCAGCGACCCCAACCACAAGTGGGGTCGAAACGTCGACCTCCAAAAGCATAATAAAAGTTTAGAGAAAAGACAGGATCCAAATAGTTCTCTTCGACTAACTGAACAACAGATTGAACAGTTGAACAATTCCATTCGAATGAATGATTCTAGAGATCGATTGAATGAAACAAGACTTGAACGAATGAATGAAGCGAGGATGAGTGAGAGAATGAGCGATTCTAGAGATAGATTGGATAACAGATGCGGTAATGAGTGTAGAGATCAAAGAATGTGCGATAGAATGAATGATTCTAGATTATCCGATAATCGGTTCAACGATTCGAGAATTAGCGATCGAATGAATGAGACGCGCATGTCGGAACGAATTAACGAATCCAGAATAGAGAGATTAAACGATTCGCGCATAAGCGACCGGATGATCGACAGAATGAATGAATCGCGAACATCGGAGCGTCTAAATGATTCAAAATTGGAACGCTCGCACGATTCCCGAATCAGCGAACGAATGACTGACATTTTGAACGATTCTAGAATGTCTGATCGAATGAACGAATCCCGATTTGAAGATCGAAGGTTATCCGATATGAACTCGAGTCTAAAACTCGAGGGAAGTCCGAAAATCCGCGCACATATTAGCCCTTTACGGATCCCAAGAACAAGTCCCAAGAATTTCAATGAGCATTTAAGGCAAGGCAGTTCCGATTCGGGCAAGCCTGAGTTCTTCGTCCCTCCCCCGCCTGCCCTTTCCCCCTTAACCCCCAACACCGAAGAATCATTGTTATCCGATGATGATAATGGTCAAGTGTACTCGAATGACCCTGAGTCGTCTAAGTGCTTAGCTCCTGACTCTCAATATGAAGTAGTTAATGAGGAAAAACCTGAGGCTTTGAAAGGGAATCACCATCATTGCTATAGTGACACTAACACTATGGATTCGGGCTGGCAAAGTGGATCTGAGAAACAGGTCACTGATTAAGTAAGAAATATAATAAATATATATAACCACTGCCCTAAGCTAAGTATTTTTAATGAATAAAGTATTAAAATTGGGTAATCAAGTAACAAGCCCGGCCCCCTTATTACCTAACTAGCAGAAGCAAAGCGATAGCGAAAATTGTACAAAAATCGCTGATTGCTTCTCATATTCGTATTACGTAAAACGAATTTCAAAGGAACATTCAAGGCGAATATTGTTCAATTTTCGCTATCGCTTTGCTTCGGCTTTGCTATTGCTTTTACGTAATCAGACGGCGGGTTAGGGTGAGTCACGATCGCAATGAAAAAGTTCCGTAGGCATAGATAAATGATTTAGGCCCAATAACACATAAACATGACGTCGCGTAGTACTCATACCACGATACGATACCTTTCTGGTATTCCATATACCAGGCTGAAATTGTTTCGATGATCAAAAATGAAAGAAATCGATGGATCCAGTATCTTGTGAGTATCTGTTTTTTTCTTTATCCGTCTTTTTAATAGCAGCGCCAGAACGTGTCTAGTCTAGTGCTGTCTATAATTCGAGATTAACTGTGATGATCACCCTATATTGTATCGACGGCGTACTCGTAGTGTCGTGCATTGCGCGGCACGTTAAGATGTCGCGTCGTAGATTTTTACGAGGCCCGTCGTGGATTTTCACGACGCGACGTCGCATCGTGTTTACCTATGTGTGGATCCCAGGAGCCCTTAGATTTTCACGATATGTCGAAACTGCTGAGATTTTCAATTTGGTTTGGTTTCAAAAAGGATTTGAATGAAGGTATCCATGGAATTGTCACGTGTTCAATAACTGAATGTTAGCGTACTATATTTGATGCTGTTTTTACTCACTAATAGATGTTAGAGCTTGTATAAATGTAGAAAATCTCCTGTAGTGTTCTAGACGTAGTTATTTTGTAAAAAAAACTTTTATTCTTATGAATAACATTTTTAGATTCAAACGTTTGATTTTAGATTATGAAATTATAAGGATTTATTATAATTAATACTTAGGGAAGTTGTGATAAATAATGTTCTCTTTTATTGTAAAAACCATAGTATGGACGCGAATAACGAAGAATTCCATCTAATGACCCTAAATATATTTTATCTCTGTCACTCGTACCTAAATGATGTTGCTGTCACTTTCGTAGCTACCGCGACAAAGAAAATACTTGCGAATAATTAGAGGTCATATACAGGGTGTTTTTTTGTGGCCACCTTTAACGAAGGGTATGTACTCTATACATGAAATAAAGTAAGTTTATGCCAAAAAAATACTGGGAAAAAATATTTAAAAAAAAAATAATTAAATTCCTTGGTCGTGCGAAATTTATAGTGTCTAGTGTTTATGTTAGTTTTTTTATAGACAGATATTAATTATTTTTCGTGAAAAAATCCTGCTACGCGCGTCTATGTGCATTTATGCAGAAAAACGCAGTCTATTTACTCAACTTTGGACCCTAATATTTTGGAAACCAGACACTTCCCAGGTATGCTTCCATGGAGAAAAATGATCGTGATTATGAGGAGATTCCGTAGTTTTCGGGAACGTTGACGACCAAAAATCATCCTGTATATACGGCTGTCACGGTCATCTTATGTAGTTAGGAGTCATTGTACGAAATTTTCTTTTGACAGTTTGCTAACGATCAACAAACTTGTAAGCTTATCCTAAGAGAAAGCCCGAGTTCCTTAGTCGACTATTACGACATAGAAATACTTCATTAATTTACCTACATAATTATAAAAGTTCACTCACTGCGCAATAAAAGAAAATAACTAGCGAATTATTTGTAGTTGATAATATTTTTGTAAATTACACAATTTCATTATTAGTGAAAATAGTGACGTATTAATGTCGATAAAATTTATCGGTATACCTATCTGTTACTGTCAAACTTACCAGTGACGCCTGTGAATGTAATGAATGAACTATAGAAATGTGCCAAGATAGATGAATAGAATCATTAATTTTTGTATTTTATCGACCAAGATATACTTTTTCTATTCGTAGTGATCTTAGTGTATTGTACAGACTTTGAAACGTGATTGTCTATCTATTAAAGTTATTTGTAGTCTACCTACTTATTATGCCATGTTATATGTTGACTCTTATTTTTAGTAGGTATATGTATATTTACTATTAAGCAATTATTTCGCAATTTTTTTACACTTTTTTTAAACGTAAAATTGTAATTTTTTAAAAATTCCTATAAAACTTGAACTAAATTTATCATTGTTGGATTTTTATAAATTCTTTAAGACTTTTTCTTGCCAGTTTATTATTGTAATCGTGTCCGAATTTTTAGTATTCCTTCCATATTATAAGCAATAATTGTTCTATATAATTTTGTAAATATCATTTGGTAGTTGTAGCATAATTGTAGTACAATAATTATTATAATGTTCGTTTATGTATGGTACTTGATAAAGCAAGTATTTGGTTCTTGGATTTTTATCAGTAAGTTAATTTCTATTTCTAGCATAAAAACTTGAAGCTACCAATAATGGTGGTATTTTAATATACTTATTCGTTACTGCTGGTAATTACTTTTTTTTTTTTATGATCTCGCCTGGGGCTATGTTTAAATATTGGTTTCATCATCATCATTATTTACAGCCCTGGGAAGTCCACTGTTGGACATAGGCCTCCCCCAACAACTTCCACTCCGACCGGTCGGAAGCAGCCCGCATCCAACCGACGCCCGCGACCTTGGCCAGGTCGTCCGTCCATCTCGCTATATTGGTTTACTTTGAATATATTCCCATGAATGCAGTCGCTCAAGAATGGAAGCTTTTGTCTCTTTCTGTTCATATGTGATAGAAAGAGATTAACAAAATGTCGACTAACATCGTACGAGCTTTTGTTATGAATATAAAAATTTCTCAATAAACTTGGAAATTTATTAAAAGCTCTTTGCTGTAACTTTTGAATATCACCATTTAATATTTTTAAGTTTGAGTAAAGAAGTGAGATTATCAAATTATTTAGTATAAAATTTTGATTTTGAAATTTCATGAAATGATTTTATTTGCATTTACTCAAAATATTGAAAAAAAAACCTTATTTTAATATTAGTACTTGTATTTGTTAGTAATATTTAGTAGATAAACATTGTAAAACCATGAGTCCTATGTTTTTGTTTTATTATAATTAAGGAATACAGGTATTTTAAGTATTTACTGTACTTTAATGTGGTTATTTTCTTAGTTTAATGTACCTATACATATATTGTTAGAATCGTCAGTTTATGAATTCATTCTAATAAAAGACTGAAATCTTAAAATGTTTTTTATTAAATTATTGCAATAATATTGTTATGATATTTTTATATATACAGTGTGTAACAGAAAGGGTATGTTAAGCGAAAAGCTATGTAAATAGCCCACTATAGAGAAACTATTTCCAAAATTTGAGACTCGAAATCACATTTTTATTTTTCAAGATTGTATGAAAATTCCTGAGATATTTAAAAATTCTCCATACTATCGGGAAAAATAAACATGTGATTTCGGGTCTCAAATTTTGTGGATAGGTTCTCTACAGTGGGCTATTTACATAGCTTTTCGCTTAACATACCCTTTCTGTTACATCCTGTATATATATATTTTTATTTCTACATAACTCACAATAGTTCGTGCCAACAGTGTTTACATAAACCATTACTGATTTTTCTGAACACTGCCGTTATCCCTCTTCAAGCACAAATAAATAAATAATGAATTTTATATTTGATGTATTGAACTGTACTTATCACTGTACTCACTGAATTTATCATTTGTACTTAATTATATTTATATTTAGAATATACCTACGTACTATAATATATTTACATAATTATTATAGTCACGTACATTACGTCTGCAAGGGATTTGAGAAGAGTAATTTTAAATAATGGCGGCGAAGACGCCAATGGGAAATAAAACACACTAAAAACATAAAGTGGTTAAATAAAAAAAAAACATGTTACAAAAGATTTATTTCACTTGCATTATAATCTAGTTGCTCACAGTTTTATGGTTACAATGATTAGGATATCTTATTTAGAAGTTCAGTTAACTAGCAGGTAAATACTAGAATTATTGACGTTATTACGTATTAATTGAAGCACCAACTTATTACAAAGTTTAATAAAACTACTAAAACTCCGTCAGAAATATACAAAATATAACTTTATCAAAAATTTTCTTAATTATTTAGTCATTTTAGATAAATTCATTGTATCTAATAAAAAGTTTTAAAAAAGTTATAAAATGTCTATTAGTAAGGGAGTAGAAACATAATAAATATTCTATAGGTGTTCTTAAAATATGGCCAATAAGATTACGAAAATGTTTGTACACCTCTTCAAATTTATTTATAAAAATAGTGACAGTAAATGCTTATATGACATTATGAGAAATAATCGATATCGATATTAAAAAAAATATCTATAAAGGACAGCACTATTGAACGATAGATTGTTGAAACTTGAAACCCGTGGAATAGTTTATGATATAATTACATAGGACTAGTTGGCTTATATGCATAATGGAGACTTCCCACGGGTCGACTGAAATAAGTTTCTTAGAATAAACTGACGCATTTTAAACGAGACGATTTGAGTGGCAATTTTCAGTAAATTGCCAATAAGGGATTTTCTGACAAGTTAAAATAACTGTGTAAAATAGATGGCGTGCTCCATCAACGCTCCAAAATAGGTGGCGTGTATGTGACCAATAACAGAATTTCGGGATGGAGATTCGCTCACGCCATCTGTCCATATGATTGGTACCTACTAATTTTTTACTTTCAATAGTTGTCAGAAAATCCCTTATTAAAATTTTATTGATATACATATATGTGACGTCACTCATAGTCTAAGTTTAATACGTAGGTACACCGTGGTAAGCCACCCTTAGCATTACTATGAGAGGCTCTTATTTTAAATCTATATTAATTAAATTAAATCACTGTTTTAATACTAGAGTTATATTAAAAAGTTTTTTAATATGTACTTAAGTCACTGACTTTATATTTATTATTTATTAAAATGAGGCACGGATGTGCCTTTGTCAAGTGCGCTAAGTACTCGAAGTCACTCAAAAGATATGTGTGTAATTTCGTCATGGATAAACGGATATTATGAGTGACTAAGAGCAAGTAGGTGAATAGCTACAATGTTTTCTAGTTTGGAATGCAATAATTATTTATTACATATTAGGTGTAATTATTATTCACAAACGATACGTTAAAATTAAATCGTTAAAAATTAAATAAGAAGGAATATTTTTTGACAAACCTAGGTACTTAATCATATCGATTAATTTTATTTATCGACAACTTTTTACCAACACTATTTTGGTCGGTAATTTATTTAATACCAAATTATTAATGAAATTGTATTAGGCGTTACAATTCGGAAGTTCAAACATTCACTATGGGTGCGCCCACCACCGGGCCCTACACCTAGTATAATACTTAGTAGAGGGTAGTTAATTCTGTGTAAGTAATGTGTTGGGTTTTAGAGGTTTATAATAATTAGTGGTTTACTAATTTATTAATTTCTATAATCCTGAGGATGCCACGGTTGTTGGCGAAACATATGTAGATTATTTATCTAGTTTTTGATTTCGGAATGGTGCAATGTATCGTCTTGCATGCTAGGTGCTCGGGTCTGGTTTCTCGTGGCGATTGTAGTTAGTGCAAGTGCCTGTTGTCGCAATTATGAGTTATCAGATCCGAGGGTCAGTGGAGGGTGTAGGGCCCGGTGGTGGGCGCACCCATAGTGAATACCAAATTATTCTTCTGTTTTTCTTGATCCTTGACTTAAGAGTCGTTTTTTTATCGAAATTAATAACACAAAGTCTTACTGAAGTATATTTTCTACATGAAAAGGACCAAGAAATTTAGTCGCACTACTTCTCAAACTGTACAAAGTATCAACTCTATTTTAAAACTACAAATACGAAACTTAGTAGTAATAGTAGCACGTAACAGCTGATCGCACTGGCGCCATTTTGTGCGTGCTGGTGTAAAACTAGTTTGTTGTCCGGAGTTTGCTCGGCGACTGTCGCCTGGGTTCCTTCCGGGTCGCCGAGGAGTTGATTGGCGATCTTCAAGTTCTTTAGCAGGGCTAGGACGTCTTCTGTAATAAATATGAAGTTTTATTAGTTTTGTTTTGCGTACATACAGGGTGTTTTTTCGTTGCCACCCTTAAGGAAGGGTACGTACTCTATACATCAAATAAAGTAAGTTTACGCCAAAAAATGCTGGGAAATGATGTAAATAAAAAAATATATACATATTACTTGATCGTGCGAAATTTATAGTGTCCAGTGTTTATGCTAGTTTTTTCATAGATAGATATTAATTATTTCTTGTAAAAAATCTTGCTACGCGCGTCTATGTGCATCTAACTAACTATGTGCATTTGAAAAACGCAGTCTATTTACTCAACTTTGGACCCTAATATCTTGGGAACCATAAATTTCCCAGGTATGCTTCCATGGAGAAAAATGATCGGGATGATGAGGAGATTCCGTAGTTTTCGGGATCGTTGACGACCAAAAATCACCCTGTATAGGTATTATACTGCCTCGATGCACCTTGTGACTTGCCGGTACCTCAGTATTCCAGTCCTTGACACTTAGACTTGCATTACTGTATTACACAATGTTTTGTAACGTACAGTAATGCAATCTAAGGGTCAAGGCCTGGAATTGTGAGGTATCGGTTAGTCTCATGGTGCATCGACGGCAGTAAGTAGGACATTAGCACTCTATGACATGCTGATGAGCGATGATAGCCCAGTGGTTAAGACGTGCACCTTCCAAGCGGGAGGCGTAAGTTCGATCCCAGTCACGGGCCTGTACCAATGAATTTATTTAATGTGCAGATTTTAATGTTGTAAAATTGTTAGTTTAGCTCGTGCCCCGGAAAGCACGTAAAACCGTTGGTCCTGCGCCTGATCTCTCTCCGGTCGTATCAGCTTTCCGTCCCATCGGACTACGAGAGTAACGGAATAGAGAGTGCATCTATGTTTGCGCACACACTTGTGCACTATAATATCTCCTACGTACCTGGCCAATCTCCGTAGAGATTAATTTCATTTTCGTTTCATCTTATTCCTCTATGACTGTGTACAATAGAGCATAAGAATGATATAACACTGACCTGCATTCTGCTTCTCCCCATCCTTCCAATCCACCTTAATGAAGGTAGTAAGAGAGACCTCATACACGCGGTTACCGTCTGTACTGCTGGCTATGGAGCGACGACGGCGACCGTAACCTGTCACACCGTTACTGCACTCTACCTGGAAATCGCATTTAATTATTAAACTGCTGCGCCGCGTGGTGCCGGCAGAGTAGAATTCGTACCACCCCATGCCTGCCCGTGGGTATCGTACGAGGCGATTAAGGGTTTCCGGGAGGTGGGCAGCAGCGCCTCCCGTACTGACAACATAGTCCGAAAATCACACTGCGGTCACCAACCCGCCTGCCCAGCGTGGTGACTATGGGTAAAACCCCCCATGGCAGTCTTGTGTCGTGCCCTGGGGGAGGCCTACGTCCAGCAGTGGACTGTAATAGGCTGATGATGATGACTTAATTTAGTATCACTTTCGTGTCGGCTAACGCAGCGTGGGAAGGCCAACCGTGAGATGGACGGACTACCTCTCTAAGAGTAGTATATTCTTTGGACTACCTTCACCTGTATGATGAATTTGGTGAGAGCGAGATGTCTCACTTTTAAACGTCAAATCCACAAAGCTATTAATAACTAGATAAACTAAGTGGATGTACTTTACATGTAAAAAATTGACTTAAGAATTGGAATAGACACTCGTTCCCGAGCCAGGACTGAAGGAATTAGGAGCTGATAGAAGTGGTTTGCAATCCCTTTTTACACATCAAGTAGAAACACTTGCCTTGTCTAGTTATTACTTAGCTCTGTGGATTTGACGTTTAAAAGTGAGACATCCCGCTCTCAGCAAATTCACCATACGCGCGCTGGCCAAGGTCGCGGGCGTCGTCGGTTGGATTCAGGCCGGTTCCGACCGGTCAGAGTGGAGGTTGTTGAGGGAGGTCTATGTTCTGTGGACTTCTCATGGCTGAGAATAATAACAATACTCACTCCCGGACATTTATCCAAGCAAACGGTAACAGTCCCCTTGAACTGTACATAAGTGGTGTCGGGGAACTTGAACGCTCTGAACTTGGCTGTCAGCACATCTCCGTCGGTGGTCACAAAGTTATCGAAGAGGTACGGGTCGATGGAACAGCTGGAAAAAAAGGTTTGTTTATCGTAGGGAAGTAGAGAAATGTATGAACTCAGGTAGGTAGGTACCTTTCAGCTTCATTTACTCATACCTAATATTTTTTTGTTTGTTGCATACAATTTTATTGAAGCAACACATGACTGGCGTAGTTTAACTGGCACGCTGGCAACTTGACACGTTGTTAAAATTTTACTAGACAACTCGACACAACTATGATGATCTCCGACCGTGTTTCTGCCAAGGCGACCAATCTCTACGGAGATTGGTCAAGTACGCAGGAGATATTATAGTGCACAAGTGTGTGCGCAAACACAGATGCGTCTCTCTATTCCGTCACTCTCATAGTCCGATGGGACGGAAAGCCGACACGACCGGAGAGAGATCAGGCGCAAGACCAACGGTTTTACGTGCTTTCCGAGGCACGAGCTAAGTTTGCAACATTAAAATCTATTCATTGGTACAGACCCGTGTCTGGGATCGAATTTACGCCTCCCGCTTGGAAGGTGAAACTAGCAAATAACGGTGATATCAACAATGACGGATTTTCTGACAAGTTAAAATAACTGTTAAAAATAGATGGCGTGAGCGCATCACCCTCCCTAGCTGCTCCCCCCTTCACCTCCCCCTGTACGTGTACAATGAATGACAAAACCGAATGAGTGAGGGATGGTAATTGACCCGGTGGCTTAGTGGTTATAGCGGCTGGCACGGTTTGCAGTGGTCGTGGGTTCGATTCCCACTCGGGTGAAGAATTTTTTCCATTTTCTTTATTAATAATTTTATAATCACCATTATTTACTAGTCTAGGTGATTTGTAACATTTTTTACTTCTAATAATTGTCAGAAAATCCCTCATTGCATTCAAGGAAATTTTACCTACCTATATACAGTCAAACCTGGATAAGCGAGAGTTCAAGGGAGCACAATCTCATTCTCGCTTATAGAGGTTTCTCACTAACCCGATTAAAACGTTTCTCGCTAATGCAGGTACATGGGTAGCGTTTCTCTCTTATAGAGGTACGCAGCAATAACAAGTTACAGTAAGTACGATTGTAGTAAATATGTAATATGATAAAATTATGTGCATAATATGCACAACATATATTATGTACGTGTATACATATATATTTTTAATAATATGTATATGTTATGTACATTAGATTTCGACATCAAAGTACTTTATAAGGGTAGGTATCAAGATGCTTACGAAAACAAAACAAAAATTCATGCACTAATGTAAATTTATTTTATTTAGAACTTATATTTTTATTCCTTTCTGATATTTCATCATAATGTCTGTAACGAATTAGCACCACTTCATGTAATAAATTTCCAAAAAAAAGCAATCAAATTCTTTTCTTTGTTCGCCTAATATTGAACAGGTACAATATTGACGAGAAAACAATAAAAAAACAATGGTAGAAAGTTCCACGAAAGTTAAGAATGAGTCATAAAATAGCAGATGTTAAATTTGTAATTTGTTTTGTCATTTGTTATTGTATGAACCGCAAACTATGTATTTCGCCGGCCCGTGGCGCCCCCTTGGCACGGCGCCCTAGCAGCGGGCCTATATAAACCACCCCTGTTCCTCCTAAATAATAGGGCTTTAATAAAGCTCATCCCGCCCTCTCGCTTATAGAGGTATAGATAAGTAGCAGTCTCACTTACGGAGGTCCATGAAATAAAGGTTTATGAAAAACGAATTTTTTTTATATTTTTTTTTATTTTAAATTCTCTCTCTTACAGTGTCTAGGTTTATGTTTCTCGCTAATAGAGGTTTTGGGAGCTTAAAATGACGGGTCCTGGCTATTACGCGCGTCTCACTTATGGAGTTTTCTCACTTTGGATAATATTTTGGAAACCAGTTCTCAGGTATGCTTACCCAGGAGAAAAATTTGACTGTATAGGGCTTTATATTCTAACTAATGGCCCGCCCTCGCTTCGCTTCGGTACATACATACATACATATAATCACGCCTTTATCCCTTACAGGGTAGGCAGAGCACCAAGGGCCGATAGAACCACATGATAGCGCTTCTGTACATATCAGTACATAGCTACAACTACATATGTAGGTACAGCGGTTTTCGTAAAAATTTGCAACTCCCGTTGGTCCCCTTCCCGTGGGAATTTCGGGAAATCCGTTTTTAGTCCTTCCTCGTTGTCCCCAATGAACATATATGCCCGATTTCAGCTTCATATGTATAGCGGTTTTCGTAAAAAAAAAATCCCGTGGGCCTTCCGTGGGAATACCGGGAAATTCTTATAGCCTATGTTTATCCAGGTCCAATAAGGATTCTAACGGTGAAAGAATTTTTGAAATCGGTCCAGTAGTTTCGGAGCCTATTCATTACAACCAAACAAACAAAGTTTTCCTCTTTATAATATTAGTGTAGATTTGCAATCGGTTGCAATCTCTTTGTACAAACGTTACCTTAGGTGTTATCTGTCTAGATTAAAAAGTCAGTGCTCTATAGCGACAAATTAATAAAATCAGATGTAAGCGAAATGCATGATGGTACATGAGCCGACTAGAAATAAATGGGAACAAGGCAAGAGGATAACGGTGACTTACCCATTGAAGATAATCGTCTCATGCTGCTTTCCAGTATCCGTGACATGCATGTAATTCACTAATAGACCATAGACAGGAGCTGATGTGTCGTCCAGAAAGATTTCCATTGAGAGTGGAGTTCCTGGGCTTACTGATATCTCTCCCGATACTCTGGAATAAAGTGGAAGAACTGTTTTAAACTCATAAAGGTATCGTCTTCAGCCTATTTCAGTCCACTGCTGGACGTAGGCCTCCCCCAGGGCACGCCACAAGACTGCCATGGTAGGTATTTGCCCATAGTCACCACGCTGGGCAGGCAGGGTTGGTGACCGCAGTCTATCTATCTATCTACTCGTATCTACTCTGCCGGCACTACATGGCTATATGAGGTATATGAACATGATAATTATGTAGGTATAAAGACAGGGTGTAAAGAGGTATGACGCAGAATGAATATAGCCCACTGTCAATAATCTATCCGTATTTGAGACTTGAAATCACTACTTACTAAAGTGGGTGTGTAAAGTGCACACTTCTGCCCAACCTTTTTAGGTGGATAATGGGCGGGACTTTCTTCGGGAAAGATGTTTGTTAGTCATGCCTACATGCATTGCTGCCAAAAAATGCAACTTGATAAGTAGACTTTAGACCTCAACATCTCGGAAACCAGACACTTCCCAGGTATGCTTCCATGGAGAAAAATGATCGTGATGATGAGGAGAATGCGTGGTATTCAGAAACGTTGACGACCAAAATATACTCTGTATGTATGTGTCGCAGGCGTATTGTAGAACACGCCGTATTACAAAACAGCTAGGCATTTTGAATAGTATGAAAGAAAGAATCCCTTTTAGCACTTCGCCGGTCGCTATTGCGATACGCTCGCTACGCTCGCTCCGCTCATGCGTTGTTATTTTAACAGGTCTAACATAACCTAACCTAATTAATTAAGCAGACAAATTGCTAGAAGCCAAATTGTCTCGCTCCAAAGCCCATACTATTCAAAATGCCTAGCAGTTTTGTAATACAGCGTGTTTTACAATATGCCTTCGACATATGCACTACGAGTAGGTATATGATAATTGTACAATTTTTGCTTTGTCAAGATATTTATCGTGGGCCGATCTAATATGATCCCACGTTATATAAGTACACCAGACACTATGATCGATTCTGACCCTACCTGTCCCTTTCTCTCTCAGCCATTTATGTTAAGAACGGAGAGAGATAGACCTGACTAAGATTATGTGAATACCGGAATCGACCATGCTTACTGTTTTCCATTCTGTTTGACGACAGCACCCAGAACCGGTTCGGGAGCCCGACCCACTTCGTTTCTGGTGATGTTGAGAACGCTGAGGAAGAAAAAACATTTTTTTTTTATTTTCCTGTGCTTATGCGGGGCTTCACTAGAGCTGCATCTACTTTCATGCAAATCGTAAGAATCGATTTTATAAACTTGGTGGTATTCTGAGAGAACGTACTCTATACATCAAATAAAGTAAGTTTATGTAAAAAAAAAATGCTGGGAAACGATTGTAAATTTTTTTGAATTTTTCTTTTTATTACTTGATCGGGCGAAATTTATAGTTTATGCTAGTTTTTTCATAGACAGATATTAATTATTTCTCGTGAAAAAATCTTGCTACGCGCGTCTATGTGCATTTATGCAGAAAAACGCAGTCTACCTATATATATACTCAACTTTGGACCCAAATATTTTGGAAACCAGACACTTCCCAGGTATGCTTCCATGGAGAAAAATGATCGTGATGATGAGGAGATTCCGTAGTTTTCGGGAACGTTGACGACCAAAAATCACCCTGTATAATGTATGTTTATTAAACTGCCATATGCAGTAGACTAACAAAAGAGAGATAATATATAAATATTTACCTAAAGGTATATTGCAGGAGCGAATGGCATTGCGGGGAAGGGTCTTACTAAGCGAACCTACAGAGAACTAATTGGCGACATGTTCTACACAGGAACTGAACTGTTACAGACAGCAAACGTCATCTAACTTAAAAACTTCTGGGTAGGTATCCCGTATCATTGCCGTAAATTCTGCGCTCTGTGCAAGATTCTATAATGCGCCCTATTTAAGCCAAGTGGCCATTCTTGCGTCCCCGAGAGTCTATCTACGCACGTGTTTGGTCACCGGTGGCATCCGCCCTATTTACGGTACTGTCCCGTACCCTTAACTTACTCAGGCTCGTTGAAGTCTAACGGGAAAGGTTCAGCCACCGCCCGTCTGGCCAGCAGCCTTAACTTGTTGGATACCTCGCAGCGGACGGTCACCGTCTCTCTGCCTCCATCGCTGTCTTCTATCATCACCTTGTGGTAGTATGTGCGTTTACCCTGGAAATAGGGAGATGTTATGAAGACGCGCTGTACTGGGTCGAAGATAGTCCATTTATCGAGGAAGGCTTTAGGCTATATATCATCACAGTGCGACCAATAGGGACTAAGAGGAAAATGTGGAAAAAACGGGGAAAATTATTCAACTTTGGAGACTTCCGTTGCGTGCGCTGCGTAAACGGTTCAAGTTATCCAATCGTAGAAATGATATGAAAGAAAAAAATTGAAGGTCTAGACTGCCTGATGCAGAACCCTTAGCAGCCCAGCTAAACTTTGAGAGATATGAAAATACCGTCTTAGGAAAAGTTGCTCAGCATGATAAGCACTTTCTAATAACGTAATAAAATTGAAGGTCTAGATAACCTGATGCAGAACCCTTAACAGCCCAGCTAAATTTTGAGAGATATGAAAATACCGTCTTAGGAAAAGTTATTCAACATGATAAGCACTTTCTAATTTATACTATTGACTATTATTATAGCTGTTGCCCGCGGCTCCGCTCGCGTGGATATCGCTTATTTCGTGGAAGGGTTATGAAAAACAGATAATAGCTGTTGCCCGCGGCTCCGCTCGCGTGGATATCGCTTATTTCGTGGAAGGGTTATGAAAAACAGATAGTAGCCGATTCTTAGACTTACTGAATCCTACTAATATTATAAACGCGAAAGTTTGTGAGTATGGATGAATGGATAGATGTTTGTTACTTGCACGTAAAAACAGCTGGAGCGATTTTAATAAAAATTGACAGGCTACTTTTTATGTAGGCTATACCTATTTTATACTTTTTATAAAGATAAAAGTTTGTTTTTTTCTGCAGTCCACGCGGACGAAGTCGCGGGCGTCCACTATTAATATTATAAAGCTGAAGAGTTTGTTTGTTTGTTTGTTTGATTGAACGCGCTAATCTCCGGAACTACTGGGTCGAATTAAAAAAATCTTTTTGTGTTGGATAGTCCATTTATCGAGGAAGGCTTTAGGCTATATATCATCATAGTGCGACCAATAGGGACGAAGAATAAGAGGAAAATGTGGAAAAAACGGGGAAAATTATTCAACTTAGGAGACTTCCGTTGCGTGCGCTGCGTAAACGGTTCA
Source organism: Carposina sasakii (assembly GCA_014607495.2). Lineage (NCBI taxonomy): Eukaryota > Metazoa > Arthropoda > Insecta > Lepidoptera > Carposinidae > Carposina > Carposina sasakii. The sequence goes on along the minus strand of CP053176.1, from coordinate 5,710,561 downwards.
AGTTATCCAAAAAATATGTATGAAAGAATAAAATGACGTTGATATGAAAGAAAAAAATTGAAGGTCTAGACTGCCTGATGCAGAACCCTTAGCAGCCCAGCTAAACTTTGAGAGATATGAAAATACCGTCTTACAACATTTTAAAAGAATTCAATTCCCTGTTAAGTTATCTTTTGCTGTAACAATTAATAAATCACAGGGGCAAACGTTTAAACACGTTGGAATTGACTTACGTCAAGACTGCTTTTCACACGGCCAATTATATGTCGCGTTGTCAAGATCGGGTTGCGGAGAAAATCAGTATGTTCTTCTGCCACAAGAAAATAAAACAAAAAATATAATTTACGCAGAAGTACTTTAAAATATTTTATTCTGTTTGTTGACGCGGACGAAATCGCGGGCAACAGCTAGTGAAGACTGTAAAGATGTCCATTCTCACGTATTGACAATCTTCTATCTATACTTATAATAAAAATGTAAAGGATCGCTGCCTGTACATGGAAGATATATTAAGAAAAAATATTATAGGAATTTTTGTTGTTTGTCTGTGCGTTTTTGCACGCTAATCTCAGAAACGGCTGAACCTATTTCGATGCACTCTTCAGAAATATATTGTGACAGGTCCCACTTAACATATAGGCAACTTTTTATCACAGGAAAATGTTTTTATCCCGGATAATTTCGACATTTTGTTTTTTCTGTAGTCCACACGGCAGAGTCGCGGGCGTCCACTAGTATGGGATGAATATATGTAAGGCAAATGGCAGTAGCCCCCCCTGTGGCAGTAGCCTTGTGGCGTGCCCTGGGGGAGGCCTACGTCCAGCAGTGGACTGCAATAGGCTCATGATGATGATGTATAAGCGCAACAACATGCGTCAGCTGAAACCCCCAGTCAATACGACCTTAATAATAATAATAATAATAAGCCCGCAGCTTGTGGCGAGTTGTTGGGAGGTAGCGTTCTCACGGACCTGAAGTGCTCCCGGGGGAAGACCCTGTTCCTCATCAGGTCTGACGAGGAACAGTTCCCCCACCTCTGCCTTGCTTTCGCCGGCCGGGAAGAGTGGAGTCGCGAGAGCTATGACAGCTTGAGGGTGGACGTGTCCGTCCGTAAGTGGCAAGTTGGCTTCGGTTTAAAGTCCAGTCCAGTTATCAGATCATATCATCAGAAGATTACATCAGATGAGTTAAGAACCTACAACATGGCTATCATAGCTCCGGCTGTCCTGCTCCCATAAACGCCCCCTAGCGGCGTTAAAATGACCGGCTATATCGAAAGCCTGCTGTGACAGGTCCTGGGTTTGAATCCCGGTAGGTGCAAATATGTGCATGATGAATATCGATGTTTGTTTCAGAGTCATCTGCGATACAAGACCTCTTTGGTGTGGGATTAGGTTAATGCCTTGTAAATTGTGTAAATATTTATTTTTTATCTCATATTTATCTCCTTCGTGATCTTGCATTCAGGCTAACCCAGTTTAGGAACACATACATACATATAATCGCGCCTTTATCCCTTACGGGGGAGGCAGAGCACCAAGGGCCGATAGAACCACATGGTGCCACTTCTGACCAATTTTGAGGGTATAGTTGAGATGTACAAGTTCGGTTAGTAGTGACAGGTGGTCAGCCCATCGCCTAAAAAACACCAAGACCCTCTTGTCCCTCTACTTTAACAACACAGCCGCCTGTATATCTATGTAAATGATATAACATCTTATATTGTCATCACATACCGTCAGTTTGTTGAGGACCCTGGTGACTCCGCATTTGTGGTGATCCTGTAAGTCCAGCATGTAGGTCGCAATATTTGTCTTCTATCGTCGGCTTGCAAGGGTGGTATTCTGAAAGAATGAAATCGGAAAAGAAGTCGGAAGATCTTGGAAATAAAAAGATATGTATGTAAAGAGGTGTACCTATTTAAAAGGAAGAGCTTATTTCTAAAAACCATTTTAGATTGATAATTATTTGTATGATATCAAAAACAGAAAATTGCGTGTGTTAAGAGAAATGCTATGAAAATAGACTATACAGGGTGTAATAGAAAGGGTATGTTAAGCGAAAAGCTGTATAAATAGCCCACTATAGAGAACCTATTTCCAAAATTTGAGACTCGAGATCACATTTTTATTTTTCAAGATTGTATGAAAATTCCTGAGATATTTAAAAATTCTCCATACTATCGGGAAAAATAAACATGTGATTTTGGATCTCAAATTTTGTGGATAGGTTCTCTATAGTGGGCTATTTACATAGCTTTTCGCTTAACATACCCTTTTTATTACATCCTGTATATAAGGAACAGTTTATTTTTCAAGAATGCCCAATTTTCGCTTAACATACCCCTACTGTTACAACCTGTATATGTATATATGTAGATAAAAAAATCTTTGCACCATTCATGGTTGGATTCGCATTTAAGTCCTCTCTCTATGCACTTTTCTATAATTCATACCCAAGCAGGACATTGTGGCAAAGCGTGATGGACGCATCAATAGCTGTATAATGACGTGGACAGATTGCGACGGGTTATTGGAACGTGATACGAAAAATCTCTTAAAAGGATTGCTAATAAAAAGTTAAGTGTAGTGGCGGCCTGATGTGTATACTACATATATAGGTACATATACATACATATAATCACGCCTTTATCCCTTACGGGGTAGGCAGAGTACCAAGGGCCGATAGAACCACATGGTGCCACTTCTGACCAATTTTGAGGTGTATAGTTGAGATATGTACAAGTTCGGTTAGTAGTGACAGGTGGTCAGCCCATCGCCTACAAAACACCAAGACCCTCTTGTCCCTCTACTGACTTGTACAGTATGCCCGGGAAGAAAAGCAGCTGTAGTATTATACGTTTTTTTTTCACTCCCAGAGCAGCATAGAAGCGTATACTACATAGTACATTATGTTAAGTGAAAAGCTATGTTAATAGACTACTATAGGGAAGCCATTCCCAAAATTTGAGACTCGAAATCACATGTTAATTTTTCATAATTGTATGTAACATTCCTGAGTTGTTTAGGAATTCTCCATACTATCTGGAAAATTAAACATGTGATTTCGAATCTGAAATTTTGTAGATAGGTTCCTTTTAGCGTGATATTTACATATCTGCATTCCGCTTAGTGCTCTACATAGCCACCGGGTCAATTACCGGATTTTGTTACACCCTGTATAGTTCCTTTTAGCGTGAATTTACATGGAGTTGCCAGCTTAACATAGTGAGATCCCTTTTGTTAGCCACCCTGTTTAGCTTCAGCGGGGACAGATGTAGATCAGTGACAAGTTGCTAGCTTATCGCCTGAGAGAACGCCCCTGAGTTCCTTAGTCGACTCTTACGACATGCACGGAAGATGCAGCTAATGTATTCTAGTGCAGCCTTGCATCAGCCAGCACATGTGCGTATTACGACCGTTTGGAGACGCGTGATGTTCACGCCGATACCTCTAGTGACGACACAACAGCAGCGTGACGTCAGACCGGAGAATCTACCGCCGGCCATTGCGCTTTGGAACCTCAACGAAGACGCATCATTATATTATTTTTTGTACACATATATAATAATATACATAAATCATTAAAGTTGAGGTTCTCATTTCAACCTACACTGAGGCGTAATCACGTGACATGAGATTGATCTGATTGGTCACTTGTGTAACGCGCTTTCCCGACAGCGGCATTGCTAATGGTTGCCAACTTTATTTACGACTTTAGTAAAACTTTAGTAACGACTCCATTCCAAAAGGTTGCATTTTTCTAGCATTTGTCTCTCACAAATAGAGACTACGCCTTGGACGTCCTCGGGCCAGATGGACCGATCTTGTCGTTCTTTCGACTGTCTTTTCTAAGTTTCCACTAGTGTTATCAACCTGAGGTTCTACTGTTAAAAACTGGTCGTCAGTCTATAGCAGTCCACTGCTGGATGTAGGCCTGCCCCAGAGCACGCCACACGGCTCGATCTCCCGTTTTTACCATCCAATCACCCTCTTTAAGTCATCGGTCCATCTGGTCGGAGGGCGTTCAACGCTACGCTTGCCGAAACCTAGGTCTTACCTTTCAATTGGTCGAGGTACGTAAGCTGCCTGTTGCCGTCCATAGGAACTTGGACCTTCATGAATTCTGGTGTACATTCTATCTGGGATTCCGACCCTGGGGACAAGGAAAAAGATATGAAACACATGTTTGTTAATGATTTTTTAAAATTAATATGGTTAACTGACCCTCCATAGGTACGCCATAAGCTCTAAGTAGTTTTAAGTTAGTTATAGATATTTCAAAATTTTCCATCATCTGTTTGTTAAAGTAGATGAGAATTTGGCTGTTGATAGACCAGCGGTTCCCGAAAGGTGGTCGGCGGAACCCTGGGGTTCCGTGAAAGGGCCGCAAGGGTTCCGTAAAAAATATTATCACACGTTCCGTGACCAACGTTGTTCGCGCGCACCGAAGTAGTTATCAAAGTAGGGTTCCGTTATGAAAAGTATAATCAATTAGGGTTCCTTGGCAAAAAAAATTGGCAACCCTTGATCTAGACGACCGATTGGTGTAGTTGGTAACGACACTGCCAGACGCGCAAGTTCCTGGATTCGAATCCTGGTAGCTGCAAACATTGTGATGACTATACTAGATGTTTATTTCCGTGTTATGAATGTGTCGATCTATCTATACGAGTACTATTTCATTGCTTAGTACTAAGAATACTCACACAGCTGTGTTCCCAACATGGGGTAGCTAGGATTGGCAGGATGCAGGATCATAATGGACAATCCCACAGTCAGGTTTTTAGCAAAGCGAATAGCAGACGCGGCTCGTGATATTTTTTTATGGGGTTTCACAGTTTTATTAATTTATTTATGAGCGCATGCGACATCTAATGGCCGCAAATGCACTCTACGAAATAATGTGAGCGGCGCTCCAGATTAGGCTAATTTTTCATACGAAAGCTTCTGTTTCACCCCCCGGCCTATGTCGGTATGTCTCAATGTAGGTATATTCTTTATTGTACACAGGAAAAAAACACACAAGATACAGTATGAGGTAGGGAATTCCAAAACATAATGGCATAAACCGTAAATGAATAGCCATATGCTCCAGAGTTATGGCGGGGAGTTGTCTCTTTCGCACTCATTGAATACAGTACTAGGAAACGTACCAAATTTCGTTTCATTGGAGCGCGATCGCTAGCGCTCCACTCAATACATAGTATAACTAACGTACTTTGAGACGAACGCGTAGGCACTATTGTATATGCATAGTAGAATTAAAAGATAATTATAAGTATAGAGAAATACAGACTGCCTATGTAATCTTCGTGGGTGGGAGTGCACTGCACCAGCGCTCCTTAGGACGAGCCGCCTCTGGCGGAGTCTTCGCCGGAGACCGAAGTAAAATGATCTGTGAAAGTTGCTTGCTCATCGCCTTGAGAGAATGCCCTCCTATGTCTCGGAATTTTTTCACGTTAGCGAAGTTATTCCTTCGCGAATTTTGTATGATCTTTCGACATAAATGTTCAGTGATATTTATGGAACAAATAAGTAAATAAATACAAAGAAAAATATTGTCGACTTGCCTATAATTATGCGACAGTCGAAGTTCACTGTTCGCTTCGCTCGGTTGCGCACATACCTTTAGGTCAGACGCGGAAATAACATGCCATGGGATATGAGCACACCTTTATTTTCTTTTTTTACTTTTAGACATACGAATTGGTTATGTGCCTAGCTGTGATAGTGGTTAAGACGTGCGCCTTTCAGCCGGAAGTACACGGGCCCTCAATCCGCATGCACATTTTTTTTGGGCATAAACTTACTTTATTTGATGTATAGAGTACGCACCCTTCGTTAAGGGTTGCAACGAAAAAACATCCTGTATAGTCCACGCAGACGAAGTCGTAGGCTTCAGCTAGTCTAATAATAATTTAATCTAAACCAGTCATGTAATAAGTGTGCAGTAATTTAAATAAATTACATTCCAGTACTTTTAAAGTTAAATTATTATAACTTTCTTAACCTTTAGCTGTATCGTTTTATCTATAATAACGAAATAAACATACATTTCTTCGTTAAGTATATAATCTGTTTAATAACCTAGCTTAAACCATGTCCCTTACTATGAATCTTTGTCGACAGTCCACACCTTTCTCATCGCGAATGCGCTCATAAATACCTATACGCAGATAAATATGATTATGTTTTTTTAACAGCACGATTGGCCGCGTGGTGCCGGCAGAGTAGAATTCGTACCACCCCATGTCAGCCCGTGGGTATCGTACGAGGCGATTAAGGGTTTCCGGGAGGTGGGCAGCAGCACCTCCCGTGTTGACAACATAGTCCAAAATACACACTGCGGTCACCAACCCGCCTGCCCATCGTGGTGACTATGGGCAAATACCCCCCATGGTAGTCTTGTGGCGTGCCCTGGGGGAGGCCTACGTCCAGCAGTGGACTGCAATAGGCTTATGATGATGATGATGATGGATAGCACATGCGGTATTTTTTCGTTTTTATTTGTAAACTAGGGATCCGCCCAGGCTTTGCACGGGTGTAAAGCCCTTTCACGTGGACAAAGTCCTGGGCGGCTGCTATAGGAAAGTGTTATTAGACTTTTTCAGGCAATTTTGAATTTTTTTCTCTCCGTAAGAACCATTCTCGTACTTCAAGGACTTCGCTAATTCTAAAAAAAGAATTAGCGAAATCGTTTCAGCTGTTTGCGATTTGCGCTTAACAACATATTTAGCGATTCATTTTTATATTATAGATTAACGTAAAACTAAATAAATAAAATTGGTAATTTCAATACAATATAATAATATTTTTTAATAAAAAACCCTCACATTTCGTCGGGCAGAATAATAATAATAATTCCGTCAATGTCACGCAGAGAGTAAAATCACGTTGCAGTTCGTTGGTCGGTAAAAAAGAAAAAACTTAAAAGAACAGATTCCCTGTGATAATTAATATAAAGGTAACAGGACTGTACCTAAAATAAAGAAAAACACTATGCTTATGTGACGATAGTTAAGATAAAAGTTTGCTAGCCTGAAAGGTGTCTTTCCCAAACTCACTACAAAGTCGAAACTAGCAAGCAACTCGATCGAAACAGGTAGTAGCGGTGTCGATTCTTTGAACCGTGTCCGCGCATGCGCCGTGAACGGTTATTGCGGAAACAGAAATTTATCGTCTTCTTGGGTATGTTAAGGTTTTTGTTGAAAACTTTCTTCATACATATATTCATATTTGAAGCAATATTTATTGCTGTTGTTTACGATAAATATAGGTACTTACGGCTGCGTTTTAAAAATGGGGTAGTCAGAACTGCAAGATCACGAAGGAGATCTGTAGAATGCTCTAATTGCCAACGCATAACCATTGATCAAACTAAAGTATAGAATTAACTTAAAATTTCATATTTTACCATTCGTTTTTATTTTTTTTTGTTTGTTTAGTTTATCCCGAAGGAAAGGCAAGGGAAACTAAGCCCATACAGCCATTGTCTTTAGTAAATGATTTCCGAACATAATGATGGATGATAATGATGATGTTGAATGGAAACGTCGGGAAAATCCTCAAGAACAAGTGTAAAGTTAGTCAAAATGAAAAATTATTGCAGAAACAACTTACATGCGCCCATGAAGAGATCGTAATCCGGCTAAAGTTTTACTCGGCTTACCTGCGTATAAAACCATGCACACGCACTAGATTCACATCACAAGTAATCAAAATATAACTTATCTACCAGAAAACATCACTTTACGGACACATGCAAGCCATTTACAAATAATTTTTGATTTTCACAAGAAAATTACACCTGCACCCTTCCAGCTTTTCCCGCCGAATCCCCATTCGTTTTTACTTTTACAGATATATATTTTTTTTGTTTAGTTTATCCCGAAGGAAAGGCAAGGAGAACTAAGCCCATACAGCCATTGTCTTTAGTAAATGATTTCTGAATTTATAATGGATGATAATGATGATGATGAATGGAAACGTCGAGGAAAATCCTCAAGAACAAGGGTGTGAAAGTTAGTCAAATGAAAATGAATTGCAGAAACAACTTACATGAGGCCCATGAAGAGATCGTATTCTGGACTTAAAGTTTTACTCAGCTTACCTGCGCATATAAAACTATGCACACGCACTAGATTCACATCACAAGTAATCACCAAATATAACTTATCTACCAGAAAACACCACTTTACGGACACATGTAAGCCATTTACAAATAAATTTTTGATTTTCACAAGAAAATTACACCTGCACTCCATCCAGCTTTTCCCGCCGAATCCTTTACAGATATAACTTTTGCCGCCATGCGTCCCCCACAGAGTATAAATCTAATCTACCCTTTTTAACTGCCAGGCAATGGTAAACTCAAATCATACAGCCAAACCAACTATGTCCAAATTGTGTAACTACAATGTCTATGAAAGTTTGTATGGAAGTTCGTTATTGTCAAAGATGGAACCTGTAAGCATACTCTGTAGTCCACGCGAACGAAGTCGCGGGCAACAGCTAGTAGAATATAATTCAATACTGATTGTAAGATAGCCAGTGACAAGATGACAGACGAAGGTGATTGTGATATAGTGTGCTCGCTCTAGCCTGTGTGGTCTAAGGCAGACACTTATAAGTGCGACAAGGACAGTGCTTTTATTATAGTCACAGAGATTAATAGAGTGGTCCTGGGGGCGTGGCCGGTGTAAGTGGAGTTTGAGCAAAATGGGCAAACTTTTTTGTATGAAGTGACACAGAAAATGTGGCGAAACACATAGTAACTAGCGCCATTTTTCATTAGAACTATTCTATGAAACTGACATTTGATGGCTTACATCAGGACTCAAAAAAATTTAGCTTGAGGGCCCATCTCCCGTTTGTTTCTGATATCTATGATTATAGTACATATATATGTCGTGGCCATATTGTAAAATTGATCTTTTCATGAAATGGTCGAGCATTTCATGAAGTGGTCGCATTTCATGAAGTGGCCAATTCAATTTGACCAGATCGTTAAATCGTCTACATTTCACGATTTTGTCATCCACGTTTGGCCAAATCGTATTAACAGGGTGTCCATAAAATCCGAATGTGGTAAGAGCTTATATAAATAATATATACCGTACACCATATATAAGTATACCATAAGGTATGATGGTATGATTTTTTGTATGTTAAGCGAAAATCTATCTAAATAGCCCACTAAAAGGAACCTATCCACAAAATTTCAGACTCGAAATCACATGTTTATTTATCCAGATTTTATGGAGAATTCTTAAACTACTCAGAAATGTTCATACAACTTTGAAAAATAAACATGTGATTTCGAGTCTCAAATTTTGGAAATGGGTTATCTAGTATAGTGGACTATCTACATAGCTTTTCGCTTAACATACCCTTATGTTACACCCTGTATACCTAGACACGGCTGTGTTCCCGGAACTGCAGGATTGCAACGTAGACCCCACAGCCACGTTAAACATAGCGAGGCCAGATGTAAACGGATCAGTGACAAGTTGCTAGCTCATCGCCTGAGAGATCGCCCCTGAGTTACTAGGTCGACTCTTACGACATGCACGGATGGAGATTATAGGAGATGCAGCTGATGTATTCTAGTGAAGCCCGCATCAGCACGGTATAATTATTAGTCATCATCATCAGTCATCAAATAAATAAATAAATAAATAAACAAACAAACAAACAAATAAATTCACACACTACACAACACATTAACCTAGTCCCACACTAAGATCCCTAAGGTCTTGTGTCGTGGGTACTAAGCAACGGTATATAAATACATGGATAAGTATAGAAACATCCATGACTCGGAAACAAACATCGATATTCATCATATCAATGTTTGCACCTACCGGGATTCGAACCCAGGACCTGTGGCGTCGCAGGCAGGGTCACTACCCACTGGACCAATCGGCCGTCATATGATAAACCTCTAACTATGTATAAACCATTTGGCTTTATTACTGCCATATAACACTTTGATAACACAAGCGGTGATAGCCCAGTGGTTAAGACGTGCACCTTCCAAGCGGGAGGCGTAAGTTCGATCCCAGTCACGGGCCTGTACAATTTATGTACAGATTTTAATGTTGCAAAATTGTCACTCAGCACGTGCCTCGGAAAGCACGTAAAACCGTTGGTCCTGCGCCTGATCTCTCTCCGGTCATGTCGGCTTTCCATCCCATCGGACTATGAGAGTGACGGAATAGAGAGTGCATCTGTGTTTGCGCACACACTTGTGCACTATAATATCTCCTGCGTACCTGACCGATCTCCGTAGAGATTGGTGGCCTCGGCCGAAATACGGCCGGAGATCATCATAACACTTTGAAGATGTCGCTTTTAACTTGGACCATCTCCATAAAAACAATGTGGCTTATCTCTAAGCCGCCTAAGGAATATTTCGTTAGAAATGTAGAAAATGCTTCGACTAAAATAAGGATAGAGTACTTATGCCTGGTTTACACGTATCAAGTAGTCAAGTAGGAAACTAAATTTTAAATTCACTTATTGCATGTAAGACAATTAATTTTGTATTAAGTAGCAAGTTTAAATTTAGTACGCAACTAAACAAGTAGATTAGAATAGTTTCTATTTTTCGATTAAGTTAGTGGTCGTGGCTAATCGTCACTTGACACGTTTGGGGAGGTATAACTTACTTTAAAATTAGTTAAATGCATGCTCGTCCATCTTGAGTGAACTAAAGAGCTTAACTACTTAAATTACCTACGAATGGACACACACTTAAAATTAAGTCGCTTAAAATATAAGTTAAAATTCAGTTGTCTACTTGACTACTTAATACGTGAAGACCAGGCTTTAGAAACGAGTGAAGCCAGTTGGAGCCACACACATCGGTCACAAGGCTACTGCCAAAGGATTTTTTTTTAAATGAAAATGATTATTTATTTGCTGAAAACATTTATTATTATAGTATTATAAGTAGGTAAATAATACTATGAAGCCAAAAAATAATCCGCCCGTTCTATTCTGCACAAGAAGAACGGCGAAAAAACTTGACAGGGTTTTTATGTTTACCTTTCATTACCTACAGAGTCCCTTGTGACTTTATACCAACCTACATATTAAGTTTTTTTTATACTATTTACTTTGTAACTGCATCAAAATCCGTTACGTAATTTTAAAGATCTTAGCATAGTACCTACATAGGGGCAGACAGAGCGACTTTATTTTATAATATGTAGTGATTATGTAGGTTTTTTGTTCAATATTCTCCGTCTATATTAATCCTTTCAATATGCGAGAAAATACTTCATTTTACGGAATTCAACTCACAGGTACCGGGTTCGATTCCCGACGGAGTCACCGTTAGGATTCAGACGTGTTAGAAACAATGGAATTTGGCATTGCCTAGGTTATGGAACGAGGAAAATGTTTATTATCCGAGATAATACATACACGCGTGGGGTCTTATGTTGTATGGTTTAACTAGCAACCCGTTCCGGGCTTTGTACGAGCGCGAATACATTTATAAACCTTCCTCTTGAAATCACTATCTATTTAATGAAAACCGCATCAAAATCCGTTAGGTAGTTTAAAGATCTAAGCATATACAAATAATCACGCCTTTATCCCTTGCGGGGTAGGCAGAACACCAAGGGCCGATAGAACCACATGGTGCCACTTCTGACCAATTTTGAGGGTATAGTTGCGATGTACAAGTTCGGTTAGTAGTGACAGGTGATCAGAGCTCATCGCCTACAAAACACCAAGACCCTCTTGTCCCTCTACTGACTTGTACAGTATGCCTGGGAAGAGAAGCAGCTGTAGAGACAGCCAGGCATTTGACTTCAGATCATGACTCCAAAGCGAAAACCAGTGAAAATTTTCGCAGAAAAATTCAAAAAAAATTTTAAAAAAAGTATCAGTGCGTCCTACCAGTCATGTCCTACGGAGCCAAGACGTGGAACCTGACGGTGGGGCTGGCCCACCGATTGCATGTCAGAGAGCTATGGAAAGGTCAATGCGATGCAATAAAGTATTTTGAAATTGAGATCCCGACTCAATTTCAAATTCAAAATACTTTATTTACAGAAAATAAGGTCCCGCTAATGGATAAAGTCCGAATCGAGATTATTCCGGCAACAGACCAAAGTGACCGACGTAGTCTCGAAATGTAGCAGACTGAAGTGGCAGTGGGCAGGCCACATCTGTCGTAGAACTGATGGACGGTGGAGTAAACGGGTTCTCGAATGGAGACCGCGCCTCGACAAGCGTAGCGTTAAATTCGGCCAGATAGACCGAGTGGCGAAAACGAGAGATCGAGCCTTACTCGTAATGATATCCCGTGTCATTATCCTCTGCACGGATTATGAAGGAAGAATATAAAGGAAGTGGCCATACTTCTGTTCATAATAAATGGAGCCGCACGCGTCGCTGCTGGGACGAGTGATGCGGCAGGTCGGTAGAGTAGTCAATTGGCATGCTCTGGGGGAGGCCTACGTCTAGCAGTGGACTGCAATAGGCAGATGATAATGAGGATGACATAAATAGCGCCATCATTCAATCAAGCATCTATGTTAAACGATCAACATACGTAGGTAAGTGTAGCAAATCACAGCGTACTTATTACCACTTATCTAATATGAAATTCTGCACGTGTGTCCGTATGTCACGAGTCAATGCACATTCCAATCACGTAGTCCGTTTCACCAAATACTTCCTTTGGATGATGGCGCTAGTTACTATGTGTACGATTACATTATCTGTGTTACTCTATACGAAAAATGTTAGTTCCGAAATTAGGCGTAGGAGTTATTCTATGAAACGTACTCTAACAGGTACTGTTGGATGGTATTGAAAATCGAATAATTCTCTGCTTGTCTTCGATCTTCAGCCTATTGCAGTTCCACTGCTGGACGTAGGCCTCCCCCAGAGCATGTCACAAGACTAGGTATTGCCACAGGGGAGTTTTGCTCATAGTCACCACGCTGGGCAGGCGGGTTGGTGACCGCAGTGTGATTTTCGGACTGTGTTGTCAACACGGGAGACGCTGCTGCCCGCCTCCCGGAAACCCTTAATCGCCTCGCACGATACCCACGGGGAGCAGGGGTGGTACAAACTCTACTCTGCCGGCACCACGCGGCACTCTGCTCATCCATACTAAAATATTTGAGAGGTTGATCGATTTTTTTTATCCATATTTGAAAACATCAGACTGCGGTCATCAACTCGCCTGCCCAGCGTGGTGACTATGGGCGAAAACCCCTCTATGGCAGTAGCCTTGTGGCGTGCCCTGGGGGAGACCAACGTCCAGTAGTGGCTGAAGAGAGAGAGAAGAGCCCTCTACAAGGAGGTCGATTATTTAACAAGGTCTTGAGTTCACAGGTATCTGAATCTGGTAATTTACAAATTTCACAGAAGTATTTTCACTAGTAAGAGAAAATCATAGCCGGGGCTTCACTAGAATACATCAGCTGCATCTACTTCCGTGCATGTCGTAAGAGTCGGCTAAGGAACTTGGGGCCTTGCCTCAGGCGATAAGCTAGCAACTTGTCACTCATCATTTACATCTGTCCCCGCTATACTAAACATGTGGGATCTCCTTTATGAACCTGCAGATCCGGCTATCCCATTTCGGGTAAAAAATGTCCTTCTGGCACGTCATCGATTTTTTTTGTAACAGGTCATATCAATATCATAGAAAAATTCCCGTTTTTTCTATCTGCATATTCATAGAAAAATAACCTGTCTTTTATAGGTCGAACCCTACTACGCAATAGTAAAGCACAATTTTAAAAGTTACGTTCAAACTCGATTGCTATAGAAAATGCATAATTGGATGCTCACGAATCGTAAAATACGCAGTTAAGTTTAAAACGTAACGTAAAATAACTTTACTACCATAACTCGTATTTTTTATCGATGAAATAAGAGGTACAGGAGTAAAGGAGGTAACTGTTACAAAGGTAGTGAGGGGATAGTTGTCGATAAAAACTATCGATACTTTGACCATCTGTTGCAGTAAAATGACCTGCAACACGATATGATATACCGATTTATCGACATTTAGCCTGTCAAAATACGATAAATATAGCCGCCATATTGAATTTTGTATAGAGACGATACGATATCTTACGATACGATATCCACTGTGTGTGGTCATGCTAGGGGGGCTGTCTCATATTGGCGTTTATAATTTGAAAATTCTCATTATTTTGTTATGAATATTGTGCAGGTAAATAATATAAATAATAAATAAATATAAATTAGTGCCTAATGAATGAAAAGTTATTTCAAAATGAATGAAGTAATTTTAAAATATGTAAATAAAAGTAATTTATTTACAGAAAGAGACCATTTCGCATAAAATTTTGGCCCTAAGACGTTTCTAATCTATGACACCTCTTAAGCTCAAATGTAACAAGCCGTTTAGACTCCAGCTAGAGTGTGTCAAAGAAATATACAGACCTACTTACTTACATAGGTATATACACTCGAAAAACATAACCCTCCTTCTGGCACAGTCAGGTAAATATAGACTACATCTAGTCAGTTGGGAAAGTGGCGAAAGAGTGAGTGAACCAAACGTAGCATTATATCTCACTACTGTATGTCATTCTTTGTTCCCATTAAAAAAGCCGACATAGTCTAGACGAGAACATGAATTAGATACAATAAGGAGTTGTCATGAAGCACTAGCCTACATCTGCTTCTCAATGTATGTATGTATCTACACATGACTTTGTCCGCGTGAAAAGGCATTACACCCGTGCGAAGCCGGGGCTGGTCCCTAGTTCACAAAAAAATCAAAAATTCAAAATTCTTTATTGACAAATATAAATCACATAAAACATTGCGGATATCCTTTTAAGTTAATAATAACCTATGACAAGAGATCTTATTTGATTGTTAGCACATACATGTTTGTCAACATTAATTTAGGTCTTTCTATCTTAGTTTAAAATTTACGTTAACTAAACTTTAATTACCTACATTTTATTGTTTTATTCACATTAATTAAATTAAATCAAATTACAAACAAAAATCAAATGAAATCAGATTAAATTAAATTAAATTAAGCCAAATCATAATATCCCATTACAACATTCCAGTTACTAAAATTAAATACAAAAATCATGTGAACTGTTTGTTATTGTGTTTCTGTTTCTGTCGTGTAGTGAATACCATGTATATATGTATCTGTATGTGTTTGTGTCTATGCATGTGTGAGAGAGTGGATATCTATGTATTGATGTACACTCAAATATCTAAGAAACAATCTCCATAAGAGCTTCGATCTCATTATATTGCAGGTATTTCAGCCATTCGGTTACTTTTTGTTTGCATCTAAAATGAGATAATGGATAGATATCGAGCATCTTATTCACTTTGTTATATATATATCCCGAGAGTCTATTTAATTGGTGCTCCCCAAATGCGGTTTTGTCACTGCCACCGCAACCACATCATGATTCTCTCTTCTGTTGGAAACTTTTGATGTATATATCAAAGCTTTGTGTTTCCTCAGTATCAGATTCAGTACAAACAGTTTTCTTACTGTTAGAAGCCCACTTGCTTGATATAATGTATAAGTTGAAAACCTTAAAAAACATTTAAGAAACTTTTAAAAAACATTACCTTCAGCAGAAGTCTCTGCGCCTTTTCAACCTCAAGAAATTTTGTTTGAAGGGCATCACCCCAGACGGGTATACAATAACCCAAGACAGACTGCACAAGGGCCACGTACACCCCAGTAAGAATGGGCTTCATAGCAATATGGCGAAGCATCTTAAAGATCCACACCATTTTTCTGACTCTGCTTGTAAGGAGTTCTAGGTGTGCGTACCATGTCATATGTTGGTCAATTATCACACCCAAGTACCTTGTTGACGAGACCTTACTTATAAAAGAACAAGAACATGTACCAGATAATATATTATCCCACTTACGAGTATGTATTTTTATGTCAAAATCTGTATACGGTTATGTATATTATAAACCTTACTCTAGAATAACTATATCTATTTAAAAACTGCACCGAAATCCGTTGCGTAGTTTAAAAGATCTAAGTATACATAGGGATGGATAGCGGGAAGCGACTTTGTTCTATAATAATTATGTAGTAATGTACGCAACAAACTCTTATGTTAAAAAAGTAAGTATCACTATCTCTTACTAGAGTCAGGTATTTATTAAAGTTAAATAAAGATAGCTAAAAAGGATGGATATAATTTTGCAGTTTAAATGTATTTCTGTACTCATATCTTTATATGTAATCCATCGAACGTGCAATATGCATTTTTCTTGAAATACATATATTGGCCAATGATGTGTCAAAGTATGTGCATGATCCAGCAAATGTGTAATCCAGCAAAAACATCGTTAGGCCATCTCCTCTTTGCAACTGTGTCCAGACATTACTCTTAATTAGCACTTGTTATTTTAAACACGTTTGTTGCGAAATGTCCTCGGGTTCCGTAAGAGTAAGGGAACGACATGGTGAGGTATTTTTTACCCTACTGAAATTTATTATATCTTTTGAGTGTAACTGGGTACCTCTGTTTGTATGTTTGTATATTTCTTTGGCACGATCTAGAGCCTTAAAGGTTTGTCGCATTTGAGCTTGAGTAGCGCCTTTAAAGGTCTTAGTCGTGAGACGGCTGACGACGATGAGGAGCCAGAACTGCAGGACCCCACAACCTTTTCTAGCATAGCGAGGCTGTAATCAGTGACATTTTGCTAGCCCATCGCTTGAGAGAATACACCCGAGTTCCTTAGTCG
Organism: Carposina sasakii; assembly: GCA_014607495.2. NCBI lineage: Eukaryota > Metazoa > Arthropoda > Insecta > Lepidoptera > Carposinidae > Carposina > Carposina sasakii. Next base: position 5,693,804 of record CP053176.1, on the reverse strand, counting down.
ACTCTTACGACATGCACAGAAGGAGATGCAGCTGATGTATTCTAGTGAAGCCCCGCATCAGCCAGCACAACTAATATTAACCATTCTTCTTCAGCCTATTGCAGTCCACTGCTGGATGTGGGCCTCCCCCAGGGCACACCACAAGGCTACTTCCACAAGGGGGATTTTACACATAGTCACCATGCCGGGCAGGCGGGTTGGTGACCGAAATACGAGTATTAACCATACGAGCACAATTTTACGAGAAATATACAGTTGGTTCGCTTGTAATTTCCGTATTGTCATAATAAATATGAAGATTCTAGTTGAGGCAAACAAAAAACTCCAGTAAAGTCATAAATAAACGAATTAATTACATGATAGTTAGCTCATTCGTTGTTAGTAATCTTGTTAACGTAATTAGCTGTTTGTTCTGCCAGTTAAATGTATCATACTCATGCCTAATGTCCCGCAAAGAAGTTGGGCAGAAGTGTGCAATTTACACACCCAGTTTTCACCACAAACACTACAATTTAGCTACCAGTAACGAAACCAATGGAATCTAACCGTCAATTTAAAAATAATTTTCTTTCTCGGACATGATTTTCTTGATACAGTTAATTTCCTCGGGATGCTTAGAATCTGGACGTTCCCAATTTCGGGAACACGGCCGTGTATACAGGGTGTAACAAAAAGGGTATGTTAACACGTTGACGGACAGTTGCGTCTATAGCCGTCAAGTTCAAGTTCACTATGTGACATGACGGCAATAGCCGTCCAATACGAAACGGTCGTTTTTAGACACTGCGGCTGTATTGAATTAATCAAAATTAAGTGTATTTAAGCAGAAAGAGTAAAACCATACTTCTAATATTCTAAAAATTACAAAAACATATAGTGTCAATTTTCGAATTTCACTTGTTTCTACTGTCCGTCAACGTGTTAAGCGAAAAGCTATGTAAATAGCCTACTGTAGAAAACCTATCCACAAAATTTGAGACTCGAAATCACATGTTTATTTTTCAAGATTGTATGAAAATTCCTGAGATATTTAAAAATTCTCCATACTATCGGGAAAAATAAACATGTGATTTCGAGTCTCAACTTTTGTGGATAGGTTCTCTACAGTGGGCTATTTACGTAGCTTTTCGCTTAACATACCCTTTTTGTTACACCCTGTATACAATAATAAGTATGTATTTATGTAATAAAAAGTATCGACATGTTCCCATCCCTATCGATCCTTCAGCTATTATTATCGATACCGATACTCGACTACTTTAATTACTAGCCTTGACTATTTCTGTGCCGTAAATTGATAGTTAAATATTTATAAGAACTTGTAACTATAAATAGTGTTATAATTTTATCTATAGAATAATTAACTAATATTTATACTAACATTAACATAAGGAAAAATTGTTACTAACCTACTAAGTATGAATTGAATTAATAAATTCAATTCATACATACATAGATTAATACATCTATACATATAATAAAAATGTAACGGATCGCTGTCAGTACATGGAAGATATATGAGAAAAAATATTATAGGAGACCTTAATCAACGCAATAGGACCCAAAACGATGATTATTGGAATTTTTGTCTGTTTGCCTGTGCACGCTAATCTCAGCAACGGCTGAACCGATTTCGATGCAGTTTTCAGGAATATATTGTGACAGGTCCCACTTAACATATAGGCTACTTTTTATCCCGGGAAAATGTTTTTATCCCGGATAATTTCGACATTTTGTTTTTCTGTGGTCCACGCGGACGGAGTCCCGGGCGTCCACTAGTTCAATAATATATTATTGTATTATATATGGACCAAAACAGTCTAAAATAGGTACATGATTTTTATTTTTATTATAACCCACTACTTTAGAGAGTCTGTCTTTAAAATAAATACCCTTACTACCAGTCTACTTAAACTAACTAAACTATTTTTTTCCTGGGAAAATGAAAAAAAAAAAAACGGAAATTTTTGGAATTTTCCTACGAAAATTTTCGGTGGTTTTCGACACAGCATCAACAAACATCCTGTATACTAGCGGCCGCCCATGACTTTGTCCGCGGGAAGGAGCATTGTACCCGTGCAAAGAGGTGGCAGGTCGCTAGTCGTAAACCTATAAAACCTACCTCATGAATCACTCTTATCTAATAAATAAAACAGAATCAAAATACGTTGCGTAGTTTTATAGATCCAAGCATACATAGGCACAGATAGACGGCGGAAAGCGACTTTGTTTTATAATGTAGTGAAGGTGCAATCAAAGTGACATACAAACACACAAAGCAGGTGTCTCGACCGGACCCTGCTAGCTCTAGACTGGCTAGACTAGTGGCACACTGGGAGTTTAGTGATTAAGGACTAGGTACCTCTATGTAATGGTGTAGTAGAGTTAGTGACCCAGCCCCCCTAGCATGACCACGCATCGTGGATATCAAATCGTACGAAATCGTATCGTCTCTATACAAAATTCAACATGGCGGCTATATTTATCGTATATTGTCAGGCTAAATGTCGATAAATCGGTTTGTCATATCGTATTTCGCAGGTCATGCTACTTGGGCTGGAAGGCAATCGCGCAAACGTTTGACCAGTATTTACCAAAGCTAAACCACAACCAAAAACGTTGTTATGCTCATATCGATGTTTGTTGTACACTGTTTAAAAACTACATTTGACAAGCAAAATGTATGAATATCTGTCAAATTTAGGAATTGATTAGATTGAACCATGTCAAATTCTTTTGTAATAACACGGATACATATTGTTTGTTAGTTTCCTGCAGGTGAATTAACTAATTTTTAAGGCAAAATAGACAAAATTATCATATAAAGTACCTACTTATTGTAAAATTGCGTCATTTACAGATGCATCTTTGCTTTGACATTGAAAATCTAACGCGTTTGCTAAATTGTATGTTAATAATCCATAATCGAATCATAAACTAGAAGCATTAAAATGTTTTGTATTGTAAATAGGTCCTTTAATATATTTCTAAACTAGTGGACGCCCGCGACTTCGTCCGCGTGGACTGCAGAAAAAACAAAATGTCGAAATTATCTAGGGATAAAAATATTTTACCGGGATAAGAAGTAGCCTATGTGTTAAGTGGGACCTGTCACAATATATTCCTGAAAACTGCATCGAAATGGGTTCATTGTTGTTGTTGCGTTGTTGAGAGATGAGATGAGATGAGATGAGGTTCTATCGGCCCTTGGTGCTCTGCCTACCCCGTAAGGGATAAAGGCGTTTATTAAAATCGTTCCTAGCCGTTCTTCCATACCAAATTTTATTAAAATCGTTCTAGCCGTTTTTACGTTAAAGAGTAACAAACATCCATCCATCCATACTTTCAAACTTTCGCGTTTATAATTAGATAGTAATTAAAGGATAAATGAATGCCCTATCTAAACTATAAGTATGTATCGCACCTTTTTGGTAGAACAAGGGCATAAATTTCTTTTCGCAATTTTTGAACAATTGTTTTGTATTTGCCGTTGTTCTACCGAAGGTGCGGTATGTAGAGCAGTTAAGTTTTCCATATTTGACTATGATTTAATTTTGAGTGAACGTCTTATAGTATGGGGCGTAGTGTACACGATGGTTTAAAAAAAAAAACATTCCCGCCCAGGGTGTGTCCAGTTCCTTATACGTATGACATGATGACACACCTGTACATGCATGGTTAACGTGTTATGTTAAGTGAGAAATGGAGATAAGGATATATGAAAGGAAAATTAAGCGAATAGAGAAGGGTGTACCTATACCTTAGTTTATTTATCACCTTATGACCAGAGGTGAATTAGGTAGAGTCATTTATGTACTTGCATCGAAATGTTGATATTAATGTGGACCTTCCCAGGATTTCTAATGGAAATCCCGTGTGGCCAACAGTATTACAAAAAATAATAATAAAACCCTCAGAAAGACAAATAAAACAAAGTATATATAAAATATCTGCTCTTTAAAATTTATACCGGAATTTGAGGCAATCCATTTATTCTTTCGCTGTATGAAATCAGTGCAAGTACATAAATGGCTCTACCTAATTCCGACCTCTGCTTATGACAAACAAACAAAAAAGAAACAAAATTTAGAAAGTAAGTATATGAAGTAAATCCATGTCAACTAAGTAACTTAGACTTTATTATATTATGGAGAAGTATGACGAAATTTGAAATGTAGAGTGCGTTTAACCAAATACTCGTAGTTTCTTTAAGTGATGGCACTAGTTAAAATATAAATATACTATATAGTCACGCCTATTATCTACCCAAGGACGTTAGGCAGAAATGTGCAAATTACACGCCTACTTTAAGAAAGAAAGAAAGAAAGAAAGAAAGAAAGAAAACGTTTATTTTTCGCCACACACACACATAAAAAATTACAATCTAAAATATATAAAGTGGGTATAATACCGTAATCACTGCATTTAGGTACTATACATCAAAACATTATACACATATATACATATACATATATACATACACATATTATAAGTATATTAAAAATAACATAAAAATACCAAAAGTCATCAAAAGTAGACAATATAAAAGTGCGACGAAAAATTGGTCGCCACTCAGCATAATGTTATAGCATGAGATGCTATAACGCTGGTCTTCCGTGTCGCCAGTTAACTTGCCTAATGGACAAGTCGTAAATAATATAAAACTAAAGACAATATACTACAACAATACAAATAGAAACACAACACAAAATAAGCTACTTTCTTGCAAAGCTCCAGGTAGCCTTTTAAGTGTAATTATGGTGGCAAGGCAGGTTCAATCCCCCTCACTGTATCACCGTCCTAAGCTATGTACATAAGGCCCACAGCAAATCGTGCGTATTGCTAAATCGCCTGACCTGTGACACTGCCCGAGCTTGCGTATAGGCTATAGTACAGGTAGATTAGACTCGGCTGGAGGAGAAAAGATGCGATAGCTAATGTACTAGATGTTGCAGACATTATCTACAGGATGTAACAAAAGGGGTATGTTAAGCGAAAAGCTATGTAAATAGCCTACTAAAAGGAACCTATCCACAAAATTTCAGACTCAAAATCACATGTTTATTTTTCCAGATAGTATGGAGAATATCGAAACAACTCAGGAATGTTCATACAATCTTGAGAAGTAAACATGTCATTTCGAGTCTCAAATTTTGGAAATAGGTTCTCTATAGTGGGCTATTTACATAGCTTTTCGCTCAACATACCCTTTCTGTTACACCCTGTATATCATACTGGGTATTTTTTCGTTGAAAGCGTTTATGAAGGGTACGTTCTCTATAGGTACCTAGTAGGAGCGTGAAATTAACCTAAGTATTAGAGGAAATGTTCCCATAACTTTGCGAATTTCGCTTGTGATATTGTTACACTTGTCTAGAGTGCGTTTCATCAAATAAATGTAATAGTTCCTTTGACTACATTATCTGTACTACAATTACATTTAAAAAAAAAATCGTTCCATAATCAGGCATAGGAGTTATTCCATGAAACGGACCATAAGCCCTTTGTTATTTAACAAACTTTTTTTTGTTGAGATTTAAAACACTGTCGTAGGATAACTCAACCATAATAGCACTAGTTCACCATTTTGCCTGACTGTCACATACACTCTGTATACCACAACACCAACAATTCGATATATCCCGAGATAATATTATATTACTATAATGCCAGCTAAACTGCATATAATAAAGGTAGAAAAAGATTTTAAAAAATGTTCACACACTCCTTCCAATGATTGTGAAGGCAGATAAGTTGCAAAACGTGGGACTAATAGATGGTCATATAGGAAATGGAGATACAAGCATACGCTAAGAAAAGTTTTAAATTACGAGTATACTAGTGGACGCCCGCGACTCCGTCCGCGTGGGCTGCAGAAAATACTAAATGCCGAAATTACATACATATAATCACGCCTTTATCCCTTACGGGGTAGGCAGAGCACCAAGGGCCGATAGAACCACATGGTGCCACTTCTGACCAATTTTGAGGGTATAGTTGCGATGTACAAGTTCGGTTAGTAGTGACAGGTGATCAGCTCATCGCCTACAAAACACCAAGACCCTCTTGCTTGTCCCTCTACTGACTTGTACAGTATGCCCGAGAAGAGAAGCAGCTGTAGTATTTATACTTTTTTTTTCACTCCCAGAGCAGCATAGAAGAATGCCGAAATTAACCGGTATAAAGTCATTTTCCCGGGATAAAAAGTAGCCTATATGTTAGGGTTGCCATCTCAAAATCAGGATTTGAAGAAGAAATACCAGGACATTTCGATTTAAAGCCAGAACTATAGGTATATATGTGCGAGTCCAGTGACAATACGATTGGAGAGAGTTAGTGGCGTGCGAATTTCAAAACATAGGTCTTTAATACATTTAGTGCCGGCGACCACGTATTTGCGTCTTTTAGGCTTTCTAGATGTGCCGCTGACGCTTATTTGCGTCATGGCACTAGGCGTTGACCCAATGTCGGCACCCTTAGAAAATCTGCCGATAGCGAATGTGCCAGGACTCTAAAACTCAGGACGATATTTAAAAACTATCCAGGACAGCCCAGGACACCCCAAGAAACAGGACATGTCCTGGGAAAACAGGACGGTTGGCAACCCTACTATATGTTAAGTGGGTCCTGTTATAATATATTCCTGAAAACTGCATCGAAATCGGTCCAGCCGTTTCTGAGATTAGCGTGCACAAACATCGATCCGTTACAATTTTATTATATGTATATATATATATATATATATATATATATATATATATTTATATATTTATATATTTATATATAGATATAGATAGAAGATAGAGATGAAGAAGAAGATACAGAATAGAATAGAGGAAGAAGAATAGAAGATAGATAGATAGATGACATAATCCTTACTAATATTATAAATGCGAAAGTAACTGTCTGTCTGTCTGTCTCGCTTTCACGCCAAAACTAATGAACCGATTTTCATGAAATTTAGTACACACAAAGTCTAGAGCCTGAGAAAGGACATAGGCTACTTTTATCCCGGGAAAATATTTTATTTTTCTGTAGTCACGGGCGTCCACTATATGTAATAATGTCTCTGATCGTATTTCGGTCAAGGCTGCCAATCTCTACGGAGTTTAGCCAGGTGCGCAGTAGATATGCGTAGTGCTTAAGTGTGTGCGCAAACACAGATGCACTCTATTCCGTCACTCTCATAGCCCGATGGCTCGATGGAACGGAAAGTCGACACGATGCACTGAACTTATTTCATGTACGGAAAGAAACCATATTGCGCCGAATCCATAAATAACGGGATAAGTAGTACAGATCTCATCATCATCATCATCATCAGCCTATTGCAGTCCACTGCTGGACGTAGGCCTTCCCCCAGGGCACACCACAAGACTGACATGGGGGGTGACCGCACTTTGTATTTTGGACTATGTTGACAACACGGGAAGCGCTGCTGCCCACCTCCCGTAAACCCTTAATCGCCTCGCACGATACCTACGGGCAGACATGGGGTGGTACGAATTCTACTCTGCCGGCACCACGCGGCCAAGTACAGATCTATGTAGGTATTATGTCTAAAGTATACCTACAACATGCCGTATTTCAAAAAGCTACACATCCCAACTAATATTATAAATGCGAAAGTAACTCTGTCTGTCTGTCTGTTACGCTTTCCCGCTTAAACCTCGCAACCGATTTTGATGAAATTTGGTACAGACAATCTTTAGACCCTGAGACAGAACATAGGTTACTTTTTATTTCGAAAAAAAGGGATGAAGGGGTTGAAATAGAGGTTGAAAGTTTGTATGGGATTTCTTAATTTTAAAAGATAAAACCATGAAACTTTATATTTAAGCACTTGATAAGAAATCATTAAACATTTGTTTTAGCATTTTTGAAATTTCGACCAGCTAAGGGGTGAAATAAGGGTTGAAAGTTAGTATGCAAGTTCGTCAAATATCACGTCATAAGAAACAAAAAATCGTTTGTTCTAGCATTTTGAAATTTTTACCAGTTTGGGGGTGAAATAAATTTTGTTTTTTCTGTAGTCCACGCGGACGGAGTCGCGGGCGTCCACTAGTTTTGAATAATATGGGGTTTAGAGCGCGTTTCATAAAATGGAAAGAAAATCACCCGACTGCGTAGAAAGAACGACGTAAGACGTCCATACAAAATTTTTGCTGACTTATTTTTTGAGCGTACACTAATGAAAAAATATAGAAATATAGATTTTAAGCTCCTTGAGAGCTGGATCCATAGTATTCTGCGGTACGACCTGGATTAATAAAGATTTTGTAGCTTAAAGTTTTAGAAAATTATACTGGCCGAATCAGACTTTAATCGAATAAAAAATATACATTAACCATTGTCACTCTCACGCATCTCTCTCTCTCTCTCTCTCACGACTAGACAAATCTAATGACACCTTTCAAGCTCAAATGCGCCAAGCCGTTTAGCCGCCCCAAAAACATCCATACATAGAAACATACACTCAAAAAACATAACCCTTCTGGCGCAGTCGAGTAAAAAGAAACAGGTTTAAATATAACATTGCACTCTGCCATAACATTGTGTAAGCACAAAATTCACAACAGAAAACAATAAAACCACAACTTATTAAAACTAAACCAGTTCGTTTAGATAGTAATCGAGTTCACACCGCAAAGAATCGAACGAGATGGCATTATGATATATGATTTCTTTGTCTTAAAAAAAGCTCCGTTCCTAATTGGCGGGAAAGTTTGCAAATGACAGCTGTCAAGTGACCTATTTTTTTCTGACAACAGATTTTTCTCTGATCAGCCTATTACGTGCTGCCAATCGATTTAATAATATGTAAGTAAGTAATGCAAAATAGCGTGCATATTGAATGCCGTAATAATTGGCGTAGAAGAGTTTGCATTGTAAATAAAACTACATGGATTGCGTGTTGAGTCAAACATACGAGGGCTGTTTGATAAGTCGTTTGAAAAAGTAATTATTTTTTATTTTTTTTAAACTTTGAGGGCCAAACACTTGTTCCAGCGAGTTTCCAATTTTTTTATCCCCTCCAAAAAATACGTTTTGTCGAGGTCTTCAAAATAGGCGTTTACACCAGCGATGCAGTCCTCATTTGTCAAAAATTTTTGCCCTCCAAGCCATCTTTTCAGATTTGGGAATAGGTAATAATCGCACGGAGCTAGATCCGGCGAATACGGAGCATGCGGAACCAGTTCGAAGCCCAACTCGTGGATTTTGGCCATTGCAATAGTTGACGTGTGCACTGGGGCATTGTCTTGATGAAAGAGGACTTTCTTGGGGGACAATTTTGGTCGTTTTTCCAACAATTCGGCATTAAAACGGTCCAATAACTCTGCGTAATAACGGCCAGTGATAGTCTTTCCCTTTTCCAAGTAATCAATCATAATGATTCCTTCGCCATCCCAGAAGACTGTCGCCATGACCTTTCCATCCGACAAAACAGTCTTGGCCTTCTTTGGGGCACGTTCACCAGTCGCCATCCATTGTTTTGATTGCTGTTTTGATTCAGGTGTATAATGATGGACCCAAGTTTCGTCCACAGTGACAAATCGACTCAAAAAATTCCGAGGATTACGCTTCATCATATCCAAACACAGTTTTGAAATTCGCTTTCTTTCGTGTTTTTGTTCGATTGTCAACAAACGTGGCACCCATCGTGCAGACAGCTTTGTCATACCCAAATCTTCATGCAGGATTTTAACAATGTAAAAAGAAGAATGAAGCTCGCCGGCTGCACAGAGAAATATTAATGTCCCTATTTAAAAAGAAAAAACATTGTAGGCGGGAACGCGTTCTATTTTTAAAGCGGTGTCAATTTTACTTTTTTTGCCCGCAAAGCTGCGGAATACTGTACATACAGCCAGAAGGATGCGGGAATAAAATAGAAAGAACAGTTTTGCTTAAACGCACATTAATTTTATGACTTTCAAATAAAACTTTATGTGGTATACTTAAAGAATTTTAATAGTGTAAAACAATTTAAAATTGTTTTATTCGAACAAAATGCGTAAAAGCTAATTTAACTTAAGCGCACATTTATTTATATGACTTTTCAAATAAAACTTTATACTTAGAGGATTTTAATAGTGTAAAACAATTATAGTGGCTATATTCTAGCAAAATGCGTAATTTTTAGATAGAAAATATACGCTTAGAGAAGCGATTTATTGGTTCTAATGGTTCCTATATTATGTGCTTTCGAATACGAGGCTAAACTACTCTCGAAAAGTTTAACCCCTGGATGGGTGAATAATGAATAAAATTGCCTATTATACTATATAAGTATTTTACTAGTGGACGCCCGCGACTTCGTCCGCGTGGACTGCAAAATGTCGAATTCTAAAAAGTAGCCTGTGTGTTAATCCAGGGTGCCAGATAACTCCATACCAAATTAATTTATTAAAATCGCTCCAGCCGTTTTAACGTGAAACAGTAACAAACATCCATCCATCCATACTTACAAACTTTCGCGTCGATTAGAAAGTGCTTATCATGCTGAGCATAAGACGGTAATATCTCTCAAAGTTTAGCTGGGCTGCTAAGGATCAGGCAGTCTAGACCTTCAGTCAGGATAACTTGAACCGTTTACGCAGCGCACGCAACGGAAGTCTCCAAAGTTGAATAATTTTCCCCGTTTTTTCCACATTTTCCTCTTATTCTTCGTCCCTATTGGTCGCACTGTGATGATATATAGCCTAAAGCCTTCCTCGATAAATGGACTATCCAACACAAAAAGAATGACCCAGTAGTTCCGGAGATTAGCGCGTTCAATCAAACTCTTCAGCTTTATAATATTAAGCTTTATAATCTAGTGGACGCCTGCAACTCTATCCGCGTGGTATGCAGAAAGAAAAAAATGACGAAATTATGTGAGATCGTAAAAAGTAGCATATGAAAGCCGGACAAACTTCATTTCAATCGGTTCAGTAGTTTTGTCGTGAAAGCCGGACAGACAGACAGAGTTGCTTTTGCATTTAGTAATGTTGCTACCTACCTATTAATAAGGATTTCTTGTCATAAATCTTCTAAAAGATACATAGGTTGATGACCGTAGGTATATGAACCAATGGCCCGTTAACACTGAGGTGCCTAACACTAGCTTGACATCAAAACCCGATGCTTCATCAACAGTAGCAAATTTAGCACAAAATTATCATTTTACTAGATAAAGATATTGTACCTACCGCGCGGCAAGGGACGCAGACAATTTTACGAGCGACAGTGAAGCGAAGTCGGTTTTTACCAGACACCAGAATGAGGGTTATGTTTTTCGAGTGTATGTAGATATGTACCTAGTACATTTTGGCCCGCTCTAGAGTGGAGTATAAAATGTACCCTATATCCTTCTCCGTACACCCACCCAACTATTATGTATACAAAGACACAGGAAGATTGGTTAAGTGAATAAAACGAGAAAAGGTAACAAACAAACTTACTATCGCTTTTATAATATTAGTTGGTATAGTACAGAACTCTACGTGCGTGACTCGCTAAATCGATATTAAATAAATATAAACAAATCAATATTCACATATTAACTTAGTCTTGACTAAGATCCCTAAGCTTTTTCGTCGTGGGTACAAAGCAACGTTATATAAATTAAACAGACAAGTACAGAAATATCCATTACTCGGAAACAAACATCGATATTCATCATCAAATGGGATTCGAATCGGGCCCTATGGCGTCGCAGCCAGTGGTCACTACCAACTACACTAATCAACCCTCAAAAAAAGAAAAAAACGATGTTAGATAGGTACCTATTCTGTTTTCAGAAAATGTCTCATTTAGTCAGAATAGCATCTCTATCTCGTTTATGCTCTGAGAGATATTTGCATCTTATATCTATAGGTTTTTACAGTTGACCTGACCCTAAACAGGGTTATAAACGTGAAGGAATATTATTAACAGGTAATTGAGTTTAGTGTTTATGGGTCACTATCATAGATATATAAGGCATAGAGCGCGCTCACAAGACAATAACAGAAGTAACTGAATTTTACTACATATTAGTTAAAATTAGAAAACAGAGACGACTTAATAAACGACTTAGTACATTAATAGGCGTCTCTGTTTCCTTATATACTAATAACAGCATTAGAATGAGATAGATGTAGGTTGCTCGAAATGCAAAATATCGCACAAAGCATACGTCAATTTGGTTACCTTTGCTATGCTTTGACCTAAATGATACTAAGGTAAAAGGCTACATAGAGTGTCAAGTTTTTGTTCATCGCATTTTTTCGTATAATAACGTACCCTGCTTTAGTTTTTACTCTACCCTAATATTTTGGAATGCGTGATCGTGCCGTACAAACGTTGATTAAGAAAGATCATTTTTTCAGTCTACGACTACGTATGGCCGTCTGCACTGTCACAGTAAAAGACACAGAACTCTATGGCCGTCTCACTGTCAGTCAATTTTGTTTACGCTTGGCACAATAGAACGAGCGATACTGGCGCTCTATGGCTTTAATACTCTATGGTCACCAATTTAATATTCTTTAATGTTTAAAGGTATGGAGCCGGATTCTTGTATTATTCGATAACAATAATTATATTTATGACCTTGTATTTATGACATGATTATATTTATAATTACTATTATATTTATGATAGGATGAAGTGCAAATTACACACCTACTTTCACTAGGCTGGGTTTCAAACAGGAATGTGCGAGGATCGTAGAAAGAGTCAAAGGCGAGGATGCCTCGCGAGAAATGTATTTTTAAGAACCAATAGAATCGCTTCATTTACCTTGCCTTGCTCAGTACAGGCCTACTTGCTATTTTGACATGTAGCGGAGTCACCTATCGGACGCAAGATAAAACCACAGTCTAATACAAATTCTAGAACGCGATATCGTAGTTTCTCCCAACGATTGGAATATAGCAGGGATGGCGAACCTTTAGTGATATACGTGCCTTTTTTCATGAGACAAATACTTATTATATCTATGACGTGCCATCAAATAATTTAGGCATATTAATATTATTGAACAAAAATAAAACTAGATATTAAGTATACTATACTATTTATTGAAAATTCAAAAGTACAATTATCGGTATGTAATGTTACTATTTTAACATATAAAAAATTGTGTAATTTCTGCTGTTTCAAATTAGATGTGAAGTATTTTATGTCAGGCTCTTACTTTGTTACTTTCAGCAGAATACAAGCTGCTGAACTAGAGTCATCTGACAAACGGTTTCGATGCATTTTTTTTACGGTTATTCATTCCCATCTGTATCATTCTGTGTGCCTGAACTATTTTGTTGCGTGTCAGGGGTGGCACGCGTGCCATTGGTTCGCCATCCCTGGAATATAGTATACATGGGCCAAACAATAACTATTTTCCTTCCAATTCTTTCGCGAACTGGCCGGCGGCAGTGGCAGCTCAAGTGGCCGGGTGCACCCTGGTAATACCAGGGGTTGACTAGCCCGGCCCGCGTCCTCCCGGCCAGCCGCATCTTTCCCTTCCCAAATGGATCAGACTCTCTGACCCATGTGGTCCCCTTTAAGGGCCACTTAAGTTACCGGCGCGTTGTCGCGCGCCGAGAATTTTGCCCGGGCACGGGGGTCGCCCCAAGGCCCGCAACCCAGGGCGCATGTTTTTGTTCCCAGGACGACCCACGTCCGATGACCTGGTGGATGGGGCCAGAAATGCTTCCCTTTTCAGCACCATACACATCATCGATTTAATAAATGTGGTATGTACCTACACACACAATAACCTAAGAGATTGATGAATCCACCTAAATTTTAATGTTTTTGAGTTATGTAGGTGTTACGTAGGAAGTTTTTAAAAGTAAATAGCTCTATTTTTCCTGGTCATCGTATCACGCGTGATTTTGCGGATTCCATGAAATTTATCACACTGTAAAGCAATTATTTAATTAATGTAGCAAAATAAAATATCGTCTTTTCGCATTAAAACTGTACAATCTCTAAAAATACATTTTTTTCAAAAGATAGCTTTAAATAATTTATGTGACGAAGTTTAATCTTAATAACATTTAACTTAATTTCGATTATTTTTGGAATTTCGACACTTTTAATGCGAAAAGGTGATATAAGCAATTATGCTCTTTAATTCAACTTTCGACAGACCACCTGATATCTTCACGTTAGCAACCAATCACATTATGGCGAGATGACGTGATGTAAAAGTGAGAACAATGACACTACGTGAAATTTGGCGTTTTTCTACTAGACGGCACGAACGACCACGACATTTCGTCATTTAATATCCTGTCGTCGGGGGACGTGTCGTGGTCGTGTCGTCTAGAGGAAGAACGAAGCATACTATTTAATACATTTTTGCTTCCAAAAAAGCCGTGGTCGTGTCGTGGCCGTATCGTATAGTGAAAAGTTGCCCATTTCGCCATCGTCACAGGGGAGCATGTCGTGGTTGTGTCTTGTTGAGATTAAAATAACTTCTGCTTTAATATCAAGACATTTTATTTAGACCATTTTTCTTACAAACAAAAATAACAATCAAGTTGCCGTAGTAACCATAGTGTTGTACTACGCAAGTAGTGATGTGCGCTCAACACTCCTCCTCAAATTAAATTATACATTTACTTATTTAATTTGCTATCAAAGCGCACTTGACTCACTTGAACATGAACAACAAATAAAACTTTAAACATTACTACATAAACAGCACTAACTACATAGCCCAGCAAATAGAATTGACAGCTTTGCTTTAAGATTTCTGAATAATTACATAAACAGCATAAATAGTATAAAATTATTAATAAAGAAATGGGAAAAATTCCTCACCCGGGTGGGAATCGAACCCACGACCTCTGCATTCCGCGTGCCAGCGCTCTCACCACTGAGCCACCGGGTCAATTACTCGGATGACGAATTTTACCATCTCTTTTCTAAATTACATATTGGCAACGCTATTTTTCATCCCGATAGCTATACACTAGCCAAATCTCGGCAAACAAAGCTGAATCCCTCTGCACAATGTTTAAAGATGAAACGATCAACCATATCCTAACGGATTATATTAATGGAGAAGTGTTATTATAAATTTATCTTAGTCAAGATATTATATATTATAAAATTATTAATAAAGAAATGGGAAAAATTCCTCACCCGGGTGGGAATCGAACCCACGACCTCTGCATTCCTAAATAGTATTAATTCGCTTCAATAAATTATCTTATTTCCTCTCCTTCTTAATACACTTTTGCTTCCATAGTGGCAGTGTCGTGGTCGTGCCGTCTAGTCGAGAAACACCCATTTGAATAGTTTACATTAACGTGAACGAGTCCAAAATAAAAACTCACACTTAACCCTCTGTGATTGTACTCGTAGTAGGACTTGCACTTTTAATTACCTACTAATTATAGAGATAAATACAGGAATGGGTATTATTCGCCGCCGCCGGAGTTTAACCTAAAAAAAGGTATCTTTGTGTTCCGTTTTTTTTTTGTAGTCATTGCCCAGTTTAATTAAATAAATACGTCCTACGTTTAAAATGTTACTTAACGCGAGGATGTTAAAAGTAATTTAATGTGTTGTTTGTGTAAATAGTTTTAAAAGGAAAAGGAAAAACTTCTTACCTCTAAATTCTGGTAAGACCTGTTTACATTGACTGCAGGTGTTATGTGTTAGTGCGAAGTGTAAAATCAACGTATATCTTGAAAAGTTGAAACTTATTTGCATATTATATACACCTGCACTTCGCGAATGTGCAAAAATATAGAGTAGGTACACTTAGATGGGTAAACTTGAAAGTTATAGATCTCGCTTTACAGCATAATACAGGGTATTTGTGACAGCCAGGCAAATATTGATACCATGACTTCAGACCATGATTCTGAGGCGGAAAACACTGAAAAATTTCGCAGGAAAATTCCAAAATTTTCCGTCATTTTATTCATATCTTGAAGAAAAAAATTGTTTTGTTCGTTTAATTAGGCCTTAGATAATGACTTAAAAATTAAAATTTACCCAAAAGATCATTTTAAATAAAAAAAGTTGCCTACAAAAAAGTTCAAATAACCCTAATGGAGAGTGACAAGTGAATCAAAAAACAGCAATGTGTCACACAATAACCAATAAACCCACTTAATTAGTCACAGGATCGCCCAATACATTTGGCGCGGAGAGCAAAGATTACTGATAATCAAATCAAAAATAAATTTCCTGCGAGTTATAACACTGATGAATAACTCAACACAATGGTACTTGTTCAGAATTTCAGTATTTGCCTGGCTATCACCTACACCCTGTATAATGGTCCTCTATTATCCCAGCTCTCAGATTGTCAAATCTTGCACTTTGGTGCAACTTCTATTTAATTAAGTTTCAAAGTACCTTTTCACGTGCCGTAACGCTGTCGACTCTATGCGAAAATTTATGAGAAATGACAGTGTGACGATACTACGGACTATCGAGAGGTTCGTGCTTGCCCCACTGGTTTCTTATCGCGATCCAAGTTGCCGGTGATCGTCATTTCTCAAATTTGAAAGAGGAAAGAGTCGGAAGGCGTGAGTTAGATCCCAATCACGGGCCTGACCACTGAATTTATTTAAGGTACGGATTTTTTAAAATTGTCACTTAACTATGTTTTTTTGTGGCCACCCGAGGACTCTATACATCAAATAAAATAAGAGCCAAAAAAAATTGGGAATATATTTTTTTTTCAAAATTTTTTTTTAATTAATTGCCGAAATTTATAGTGTCAGGTTTATGTTAGTTTTTTTATAGACAGATATTAATTATTTCGTAAAATAAATGCCAAATCATTGGCAATATGGTTTTCGAAAGAAATCAAATTGTGCTAATCCCATAAATGATGGATGATGAAAGAGGAGATTTTGTCTAAGCACAGTTTCACAATATAGCTTCTTTATAATCAAGCCTGCGTCATTTCTTGTAGGTGTCAAGGCAGTGTTGCCGTACGTAGGATGCAAACAAACTTATACAGTAAACTAACATAAATATATCTTTAGAATCACCAACCTTATGTCACTTATTTTAAAACCTACTAACGATACTGAGGAGAGCAAGCTTAAGTTTGTAATGACACCTTTTTTGGTGGCGTAAGGTCGTTTGCCTGTGTGTGGGTGTGATGAGTAATGCTGTATGCAATTTTTTTTATTATTATTTTCGTGTAGACAAAGGATACAAGAAACAGCCTGCCTCTAAAGCATGCCAAAGAAATAAACATATATTCAAACACAGTCGGGTAAAAACAGGCGCTTTGTTGCAATTCAGGGATTTTTAAGAAAGTTGGGACCTTTTGAAAAAATATTTGTAAAATAAAGTGTACCGACTGAATTTTTTTTGTAACTATTTTTGTTTTCTTCTTACAACTTTTTTGAGTATCTTTTTCATAGGAAAGAAATTCCTGAAATTCCCATGGGAACGGGAAAAACGAGAATTCTTAAGTTTCAGATTAATTCTAAAGCGGACAAAGTCGTGAGCGCCGGCTATTACGTATAATAACTAGCCAATAAGATACAATACTAAACTAATATATTTTTTGTGAGTGAATCATTTAAAATAACGGTTATGAGTTCACCGACATTAGCTTCCTTTTAAGGTACGGTCGCGAATAAAAGTCGTTCATTTGTTACTTAATTTTGCACGTCATTTGCTTATTTATGTATGTCTACATCATTAAATTCCTACTAATTCTATATTATATTCAAAGACGCTAATATGATTTCTCCAGAGTCTAGTTTAGTCTACTTTATATTTTACTAGTGATCACCCGTGATTATGTCCGTAATTTTCCCCCCTAGAATATAGAAGCAGAAAAATATTTTTAATGCCAAAGTAACTCTGTCTGTCGCGTTTGCTAGCCAAAACTATTGTACTTACGATTTAAATGAAATTTTGCGGATAGATTAGTCTGGGGCCTCAGCACGGATATGCGCGACATTCAATGCAAAAAGGGCACTTACGTATTTTTTTACCGTACTTATAGCTAAAATATAGATTGAAATAAATACGCCATTTAAAACTTTAAGAAAATTGGGCCATATTATAAGAATTACCCTTTTAAAGGAAGTATAAATACGATTTTAATTTGAGCAACATTTTACCTCGCGACTGTACAAAAACCGTTTTGCAAACTGATTGATTGGTAAAGAAAATACAAGAAGATAACTAGTTAAATGGAGTTGTCTTCGTACACTAGTCGATTCCGACCGTAAACCGAAAATTTGGTCTGTCTGTCCCTATTCATTCTTTATGTATATACCTGAGACGGAAAGGGATACCTATAGTAGCTTTCATACTATAGGGGCACATCTCGGAAATTTTGCGATTTCGAGTTTTTATAATACTTGGACACAAAATCAACACGGCTACATCTTAAACGCATTTTCCCAATACTCATTTTTTTCGAGTTGTGCCTGTATAGTATGAAAGCTGCGATATGTAAAACAAATTGTATGTTTAAGCTGTCACTGTCAGAATCGACTACGTGATCTGTGCTGATGTGATGCGGAGGTTTACTAGAATACATCAGCTGCATCTCCTTCTGTGCATGTCGTAAGAGTCGACTAAGGAAGGGACGTTCTCTCCGGCGAGCTATCAACTTATATTTTATAGGCCCGATATATTAATCATGGCTGTAAGGTCTCCTATATGATCTCCTGCCATTCTGGCTATCCCAAGACATAGCCATGGGTATATTTAAAGTCAGAAGTGTGCACTTGTAAGGCGCACGTCTTCTACATCCTTAAAACAATAGGGTAATAAGCGCACTAATATTCTAAAAGGCAATAAAAAGAGAAATTCACTTGATCCACATTAAAATGGCACAAGTATAATTTGTTTCGTTTCGCTGTCTAGGTAATAAAGTTTGGTATTTTATGGACGATTTCACGGTTCGTATTCATAACCTAAAGGAATAGTCTAGACACAGACATACTGATCTAGGTTTCGTGCTGTTAAAAACATGAATTAATTTCGGGCTGCTTTTTGAAATAAATAATGTAATTTTTTTGTTCCCTGATATTTGTTACCACCCAACCTTTTTTTGTCCAAAAAGGCTGTAAGTACACTCCTAATGCAAGAGGTGCAGTTTTGCATTCTTATGCAGTTGTATCACTATTGCTGTAAATGAGCGAAACATTATATCAATTTTGAATTCCCATCGCTGGCAATGATACCAAAAGTACAAATATATGTATAGTACGGACGCGGATAACCACGAATTTCGTACAATGAACTCTCTATTTATTTCATTAGCGTACAGATATTTTGACAGAAACTATTTATGTAGGAGTGATAAAGAAAGAAGAAAGAAACAAATTATCTATTCAGCATTTACAAAACATAATACAACCTAATAGAAAAATACTTGCTGAAATGGAATTCAACTCAGAATACAGCTGCAGACTGAAACAGGGCGATTGTGGAGGGATATGTACGTAATTCTTCGTGATCCGCATCCATACTATATATTTTGTTCTATGTGTTCTATAAATAAATACAAAAAAATTATAAATATAACTTACCTTTACCGAAAACTACATTAAATAAACTGAAGCATAATAATAACTTCACGGCAGCCATTGTGGAAAATAACACTTTTTGAACTTAATCTGAAACAAAGAAAGATGGCCCATTAATTAATAAATATAATTCAGTTTAGCATAGCAGTGCTAGGAGGGCAATCGTGCTATATTGAACGTATTTATCTGTTTAGATATTTAGTATTTACCAAAACCAAACCATAAGCAAAAACGTTATGTCATGCACATTTCGTATCGGGTTATGGTACATCTTGCCCACAAAAAAACTCGTCCGCAGGCCAAATGTCTACTTTTAAAGTGTATATGAGTAGATTCGCCCGAATCAGTGTGCAAGATCGAACTAGATGTCTCCTATATAAAACTAAAGGGACGTTTCGCTAAAATCGGGTATCGCGCTAAATTTTGTCAACGTTTTAAAGCAAAGGAAGAGTTTGAAAATGTCAAACGAAAGATAAACTTCCCAAGGATTTTTATGTAGTACTATACAGGGTGTAACAAAAAGGGTATGTTCAGCCAAAAAGCTATGTAAATAGCCCACTATAGAGAAACTATTTCCAAAATTTGAGACTCGAAATGATATTTTTATTTTTCAAGATTGTATGAAAATTCCTGAGATATATTAAAAATTCTCCATACTATCGGGAAAAATAAACATGTGATTTCGGGTCTCAAATTTTGTGGATAGGTTCTCTACAGTGGGCTATTTACATAGCTTTTCGCTTAACATACCTTTTTTGTTACATCCTGTATAAAAAAGTCACAATCGCGCTAAATGACAACATATAGGTTTACCTTTACAACAGAACGTTTTTCTTTAAGTTTAGGGTTGGTTTATGTCCATTTCAGACACGTTTCAGACATTTTCAAATTATTTATTTGATGATGTTTATAAAATTTTCCGCGATTTGAAATGTGCATACCTTGTGCATAACATAAAGTTTTTGGTTCTAGTATATTTTTGGTAAATATACGTTTAAATATTAGCGCTATTTCCCTCCACATGTATATAAAAAGTACAACTTCATCTTATAAGTTTTATGTAATGTTGGTAGATAATATTCAAATTCATGGTCACTAAGGACAATATTATGCAATTACATAAAGAACCATGAATCATGGTCGTTACCTCGTACCTAATGTAACATTATGTAGTTAAAAACTACCTTTGCTGATGCGGGGCTTCACTGGATGTGTGTGAAAGCCATATCATGACTTCAGACCATGATTCTGAGGCCGGAAAACACAGATTTTTTTTTTTTTTTTTTTTTTCATATTTTTAGGAAAAAAAATTGTAAAGTTTAAGGCCTTAGATAATGACTTAAAAACAAAAATTTAAACTACCTATGGATGATTTTGAAAATACTAAACAACCCATAGGAGTCACAAATGATTTCGGTATTTACCTGGCTGTCACCCACACCAGCTGCATCTCCTTCCGTGCATGTCGTAAGAGTCGACTAAGGAACTCGGGGGCGTTCTGTCACGCGATAAGCTAGTTTGTCACTGATATTATACGGGCCCTATGCTGAATGTGGCCGGCTCTGAGTCCTGATTCTGCAGTTCACGCCATGCTTATATTTTTTACTAGTGGACGCCCGCGACTTTGTCCGCGTGGACTACAGAAAAAAAAAAAATTTCCAGAGATAAAAAGTAGCCTATATGTTAAGTGGGACCTGTCATAATATATTCCTGAAAACTGCATCGAAATCGGTTCAGCCGTTTCTGAGATTAGCGTGCACAAACGCACAGACAAACAGACAAAAAAAAACACATTACAAAAATCATTATTTTGGGTATTTGGGCGTTAATAAAGGTCTCCTATAATATTTTTTCTCATATATCTTCCATGTACAGACAGCGACCCGTTACATTTTTTTATTATATGTATAGATATATGTGACGAAAATATGATGTTTCATCTTTTTCTTTCAAAACTTGCAAGAGCGTAAGTAGAAATTAAAAGGTTGATTATCCTTCTTGACTAAACTAGCGACCCACCTCGGCTTCGCACGGGTGCAGTGCTAATACTATACATATAAACCTTCCTCGTTAATTACTCTATCTATTAAAAAAAAAACCGTATCAAAATCCGTTCCCTAGTTTGAAAGATCTAAGCATACATAGGGCAAACGACTTTGTTTTATAATATGTAGTGATGATGCGAAAGTAACTCTGTCCGTCTGTTTCGCTTACACGCCAAAGCTACTGAATCGATTTAAATGAAATTTGGTTCACAGATAGTCTACAGCCTGACAAAGGAAATAGGCTACTTTTTATTCCCTAATAATTTTGACATTTGGTTTCTGCAACTAAGTCGCGGGCGTCCATTATTAGTACATAATTCTTCGAATTAGTCCGATTCTTTTCCCATCAAAACAAAAGCCCTGCGCAAGCGCTGTCGGGAATCGAACCGACACGCTCTGGCTGGCGTGCAACCAACCGTTTAACCATACGGTATAGGTGGCAGATGACCGCTGCTTCGGACTAAGCTATCGGATTGTACAGGGTGTATACGAAGGTGGTTATTGTCAGCTGGAAGAGGGTGCCTTATAGGGTATTAAGTTAGGATATTTCGAAGATAAAGAATTTGATTTTCCATCAATCCATGTCAAGGGAAAAGCTGATAAGCCTACTTCAAGATAATCATATGACCTGCAAGATCATAAAAGAAATACTATGGCCACGTTTTGCATAGCGGCGACAGATGTTAAAGATGACAAGTTGCTAGTTCATCGCCTGAGAGAATGCTAGGTTCCTTAGTCGACTCTTATGACGTGCACGGAAGGAGATGCAGCTGATGTATTCTAGTGACACCCCGCATCAGTACAGCAAATAAATTAAATGTTAATAAAACAAACAAATCGGTAACACGAAGTAAGTCGATGTCCATTATTTACCTTGTTATACTGTACCTACTACGTAAATTAAATTTAATCTTAAACGTTTAAGATATTTATTTAGGTAATTGTGCCCGCGGTGAAACAGCTACTTAAAATGTAAATGGCTGCCATATTTCTTCTATTTAACTTATTGTAAACTGCTGGTAAATGTTTCTCCCACAATTTAAAATGTAAATTAATAAGAAATTATAACACAATATTCTTTAGCCGGATTACGATCTCTTCATCGGCCCAATGTGAGTTGTTTCTACAATTATTTTTGATCTTTACTAATTTTACACCCATTCTTGAGGATTTTCCCGACGTTTCCAGTCATCATCATCAATATCATCCATCATAGGCTGTATGGGCTTAGTTCCCCTTTCCTTCGGGATAAACTAAATAAAATTATAACACAATAGTATTTACAACATTCCATATTAATATGCTGTATTGTAAAACCATAAATAGGTATGATATGGGATTGGGCTAGCCCTTTTGCGTCGACATTTTCTTCTCATGTTCTTGCCTGCATACAATGTTATTGAAGAAACAAAATGACTGGAATGTTCTAAACTGTCATTTTCGACACACTGTTCAAGTTTTCACTAGTAAATAATGGCATATCAATATTTTCATCCAATGATTATTGCTCTTGAATGCTCAAGAACATGGTACATACTCATATTACGTAAATGGGCCTTATTTAGGTAGCCTTTCAACGGTTTTCGCTAATAATGTCCTCCAGCCACCCTAGTATGACCACGCATCGTGGATATCGCACCGTACGATATAGTATCGTGTCTATACAAAATTCAACATGGCGGCTATATTTATCGTATTTTGACAGGCTTAATGTCGATGAATCGGTTTATCATAATCGTGTTTCGCAGGTCATGTTACTTGTGATGATCGTATTTCGGTCACAAAGGAGAAATCATAGTACACAAGGTGCATAAACACAAGGTGCACTCTCTATACCCTTACTTTCATAATCCCATGAGACGGAAATCTACATCCTACTATAATAAATATTATAAACGCGAAAGTTTGTAAGTATGGATGGATGTTTGTCACTCTTTCACGTAAAATCGGCTGGAGCGATTTTAATTAAATTTGGTATGGAGTTAGCCGACACCCTGGATTAACACATAGGCTACTTTTTATCTCGGGAAAATATTTTTATCCCGGATAATTCTGAGATTTTGTTTTTTCTGCCGTCCACGCGGACGAAGACGCGGACGTCCACTAGTATGTTATACACACGGTTGTGTTTCCAAAACTGCCAGAATCACAGGATCATAGGTTTTGTGAAACACTGATAAAATTGTGTGTGCATTAGTACCTGATTAGCTCTCATAATGCTTCTATAAGTGTGGACCTGTTATTGGCTTTATGTTTCTACAATTTTTACTATAATTATAAATAGCTGTTGGTCTTCCCGAAATTGTAAAATAAAATAAAAATAAAAAAAATCATATAGAAGATCCTATAGCCACGTTTAGTATAGCGGGGCCAGATGTAAAGATCAGTGATCATTTGCTAGCTGATAGCCTGAGAGAATCCCCCTTAATTCCTTAGTCGACTCTTACGACATGCATGGAAGGAGATGCAGCTGATGTATTCTAGTGAAGCCCCGCATCAACACAGGAGACTTACTCATGCACTGTTCACTTATCACAGGTACCTCATTAGGATTAGGCTTGCTTTTCCCACCAGAGATGTGCTAGATGCAGGGCATTAAGCTCGCCCCTTCCTTGTACATAATATTTTTCGTTGTAGGTATAATAAAAGAATTTTATCTATCTATCTATGTACACAAACGTACATATAACTGAACATGTACATCTCAACTATACCCTCAAAATTGGTCAGAAGTGGCACCATGTGGTTCTATCGGCCCTTGGTGCCCCGTAAGGGATAAAGGCGAGATTATAATATATACAGGATATTTTTTGGTCGTCAACGTTTTTGAATACCACGCATTCTCCTCATCATCACGAACATTTTTCTCCATGGAAGCATACCTGGGAAGTGTCTGGTTTCCAAGATATTGAGGTCTAAAGTCTACTTATCAAGTTGCATTTTTTGGCAGAAATGCATGTAGGCATGACTAACAAACATCTTTCCCGAAGAAACTTTAGTTAAATTCCAAACATTTCCTATCAAAAATCCAAGGCAAAACTTACAGCGCGCGGTGGGTAATGCTACGAGTAGTTCTACTCTAGCTTCTCGCGCGAAGCACACTAGGCTAACCTAGAAACCTACACTAGGCTACACTGGCAGCAACAACCAACACGAAAAATCCAGCTAAGACAAAACTACTACTTTGTTACTAACACAAAAAAGTTAGTTTTTATTATTAATTAAGTAGGTACCTACCTACATTTACGATCGTATCCTTAGTGGAAAAGTTCGAGGACACACAAATGAGAGATGGTGCACAATACCTACTAGGTATGACAGGAACGTGGTTCGCAGCGATCAGCTGATTACCCGGTCGAGCTCTTGCCGGCTATCGATCGAGACTTCTCCAGTTTCCAGTGTCTATTTCTTACTAATCCTCATAACATACAGGAATAACCTAGCTAGGTAGGCACACTAACTTGAAACTACAGTACGTACAGTGTAAATTATTAATAATAGTAGTAGGTACTATTGACTACCAACGCGATACGCGGGAAACTCCTTAATTTAGGTTCTTTCGAGCTACCTAAGCTACGAAACAATCGAGTAAGTAAGTAGGTACCTTTTCTAGGGCAAAAATCAAAATCCCAAACTTCTTCATCAATAACTTCTTCAAGTTTAATCAAATGACGAAGTTACACATAACATAAATAACAGACAATTAATTATAAACAGTAAACACCATTGTCAAAATTAACGTAACAACAATAAATTATTCGCCGGTATTAGCATTTAGGTAACGAAATTCGAAAGCTATTACGCTACAGACGGTGGCACGTGTAAAGCTGCCCGCCCTTGAACCTGTTTATGCACGTCGACAGATGCACACAGTTTGGAGTGGTTATTCAATAACTATGTGCGTGAAGTTAGCACCGCCATTTTGGAAATTTAAAAAAATAATAGTTGTGCTAGATTGTGCTAGGCATGTGCTGACTTGTGCCGTAAATAAAATTTTAAAATATCAAAAAATTAAAAAGTTACAGGAAAAATAAAAAAAAATATCACTAGCACCGCCATTTAGTAAAATTGATAAAATAACAAATGGATAAGTTTGTGCTAGGGCTGTGCTATACTGTGCCGTAAAGCAAATTTCGATACCGCTGATAGATTTTCAGAAAATCGCGATTGAAAAAAAATCGCAGCACCGCCATTTTGTCAAAATCGAAAAAAATTAAATTGCTTCGATTCTGATTAAAATGTGCTAGAATGTGCTGCAAACGAAAAATCAATATCATAGACGGTTTATGAGAAAAACATAATTGAACATTAAAAAATGAATATGCGATTTTAACGGTTTAAATTCACTTCTATGAAAAAACAAAAAATGTGCTAACTTGTGCTAGGCTAGTCTTCTAAAACTACATTCGAATAACGAGAATAATTGTGCAATTTTTTCTGAAAATGAAACAACAAAATTTAAAAAAAAAATTTTTTGTTCGTACAAAGTTCCAAAAAATACCACAACTTGTGCTAGGTTTGTGCTGCAGAACGCCGAAATCTCCACTTCGATAAGTCAATGCGTTGTCGAGAAATTACAGAAATAATATTTTGGAACATAAACTTTTATAAAAAAAAAATTGTTTTTTCATTTTTAGAAAAAATTGCACATTTATTCTCGTTATTCGAACGTAGTTTTAGAAGACTAGCCTAGCACAAGTTAGCACATATTTTGTTTTTTTGAAATGAGTGCATTTTGACCGTTATTTTGACGCTTTTATGTTCCAAAATTTTATTTCTGCAATAAATCAATCTGAATAAATCACGTTATTCGAACGTAGTTTTAGAAGACTAGCCTAGCACAAGTTAGCACATATTTTGTTTTTTTGAAATGAGTGCATTTTGACCGTTATTTTCACGCTTTTATGTTCCAAAATATTATTTCTGTAATTTCTCGACAACGCATTGACTTATCGAAGTGGGGATTTCGGCGTTCTGCAGCACAAACCTAGCACAAGTTGTGGTATTTTTTGGAACTTTGTAAGAACAAAAATTTTTTAAAAAAAATTGTGTTTTTTCATTTTTAGAAAAAATTGCACATTTATTCTCGTTATTCGAACGTAGTTTTAGAAGACTAGCCTAGCACAAGTTAGCACATATTTTGTTTTTTTGAAATGAGTGCATTTTGACCGTTATTTTGACGCTTTTATGTTCCAAAATTTTATTTCTGCAATTTCTCGACAACGCATTGACTTATCGAAGTGGGGATTTCGGCGTTCTGCAGCACAAACCTAGCACAAGTTGTGGTATTTTTTGGAACTTTATACGAACAAAAATTTTTTTTTACAAATTTTGTTTTTTCATTTTTAGAAAAAATTGTACATTTATTCTCGTTATTCGAACGTAGTTTTAGAAGACTAGCCTAGCACAAGTTAGCACATATTTTGTTTTTTTGAAATGAGTGCATTTTGACCGTTATTTTCACGCTTTTATGTTCCAAAATTTTATTTCTGCAATTTCTCGACAACGCATTGACTTATCGAAGTGGGGATTTCGGCGTTCTGCAGCACAAACCTAGCACAAGTTGTGGTATTTTTTGGAACTTTGTACGAAAAAAAAATTTTTTTTTTAAATTTTGTTTTTTCATTTTCAGAAAAAATTGCACAATTATTCTCATTATTCGAATGTAGTTTTAGAAGACTAGCCTAGCACAAGTTAGCACATTTTTTGTTTTTTCAAATAAGTGAATTTAAACCGTTAAAATCGCATATTCATTTTTTAATGTTCAATTATGTTTTTCTCATAAACCGTCTATGATATTGATTTTTCGTTTGCAGCACATTCTAGCACATTTTAATCAGAATCGAAGCAATTTAATTTTTTTCGATTTTGACAAAATGGCGGTGCTGCGATTTTTTTTCAATCGCGATTTTCTGAAAATCTATCAGCGGTATCGAAATTTGCTTTACGGCACAGTATAGCACAGCCCTAGCACAAACTTATCCATTTGTTATTTTATCAATTTTACTAAATGGCGGTGCTAGTGATATTTTTTTTTATTTTTCCTGTAACTTTTTAATTTTTTGATATTTTAAAATTTTATTTACGGCACAAGTCAGCACATGCCTAGCACAATCTAGCACAACTATTTTTTTTTTAATTTCCAAAATGGCGGTGCTAACTTCACAGACATCACGTCGAGTCATATCGAGTCGTCGACAGCTGCACACGTTGCGATTTTTTTTTTCATATTCAGTTCGGTTTGATACGTCACCTGCCTGATGCGTACGCTTTTTCTTTTCTCGAGTTGTGTTTTTGTGTTTTAAGTACTGATTACCGCGCGTGTGTGTGTGTGTGTGTATTTGTTTTATTGTGCAGTTTAGGTATTTATTGATTAACATTGAAAAAATGCCGCATCAGTACACTTCGCGCGAATACCTAAACATTGTGTATTGCTATGGCAGAGCCGATGGAAATGCAGCATTGGCTCTTCGTGAGTACGGCATCAGGCATCCTGAAGCACAGCAACCCACTGTTTCTCGGGTGATTTTGAGGGCCGTCTACCGCATCCTGGAAAACCAGCCAATTGTCCCGGTTTCACATAACTATTTTGGTAGGTACCTAAGTTACCTAACTACTATTAATCAGATCTTTCTTTGTGTTCCGTTAAATTTGTTGGTAAATACTCGTACCTTGATAGGTAACCTAACTGATGTTAGGTACTTAGGAACTTACGTAAAAAATATTGTCTTAGTTTAATTTCATGTGTTTCTTTATGATGTTAATTGTTTGTGATGGCTGTAGGTTTTCTGTGGTCCTTGGTGTTTCGCTTCGCGAGTTAGGCAATGGTAAAATGACGGCGATGCCGGTGGAAAATGCAGTACCTTCTTGCTATTAAGTATTCTGTTTGGAAGGTTTATGCTAGGATAAGATGGCAGATAATTCGCATTTGTTATAATATTTCTTTCCGAGGATTTCGACTAAACAAATAGGTTAGTAGGTAGGTTTTATGCACTGATATTATTCTCCGTTTTACGTAACCTCGTACCACGTTACGGACGAAGTTGAGCGATGTCAGCTTTACATTGCGCGCGACCAAATGAATAAAAAAAAATTACCTGAAAAATTAAACTCATTTCCCAGCAATATTTTTTGTATAAACAAACTTTATTTGATGTATAGAATACATACCTTTCGTATACGGTTGCAACCAAAAAACACCCTGTATATGTATGTATGTATCTATCTATGTATCTAGATGTATGTATATATCCATCAATCATGTTCATTTTATCCACGATTTCAATTAATCTGATTGGTGAATATGCGCATTCATAGCAATGTATGATACGTGGAAAGGTGGTCTTTGTATAATCTTTTCAAAAGTATCTGTGCTTTTCACAAGGTTTTCACAAACTTTCATAGGAAAAGCATAATTAACTATGATAATATCTAGTTCTTATGTAGTTAAGTAACAAACAGACGGTTTCTACTTTCTTAGTTCCCACGAGAGTGTAATCTAAACGAGCGGAGAAGTTAGTAGGGGCAAATGAGTTATTTTAAAACTTTATGTGATGTGATGATGATGATGATCTCCGACCGTATTTCGGCAAAGGCGACCAATCTCTACGGAGATTGGCCACAGGTACGCAGGAGATGTTATAGTGCACAAGTGTGTGCGCAAACACACACTCTGCTCTATTCCGTTTCTCTGATAGTCCGATGGGTCGGAAAGCCGACACGACCGAAAAGAGATCAGGCGCAGGACCAACGGTTTTACGTTATTTCCGAGGCACGAGCTAAGTGACAATTTTGCAACATTAAAATAAGTACATGAAATAAATTCATTAGTACAGGCCCGTGACTGGGATCGAACTTACGCCTCCTGCTTGGAAGGTGCACGTCTTAACCACTGGGCTATCACCGCTTTATGTACTAGAATATAATAAATTTATTCAACAAGTACCATTTGTACTTACAGACATTTAAACATTAATCTCTATAATCTATCTAAGAGAACGCCCCTAAATTCCTTAGTCGACTCTTACGAGTTACACGGAAAGAGAAGCAGCTGATGTATTCTAGTGAAGCCTCGCATCAGCACAGTAAATTAAGTGCGATAGAAAATAACTATTGTAAGAAAGGAGAGACTCTACCTTCAGTTCGGAGCTGAATTCAAATAAGTATGATGATCTCCGACCGTATTTTGGCTAAGGCGACCAATCTCTATTGCCCAGGTACGCAGGAGATATTATAGTGCACAAGTGTGTGCGCAAACACAGATGCACTCTCTATTCCCTCACTCTCATAGTCCGATGGGACGGAAAGCCGACACGACCGGAGAGAGATCAGGCGCAGGACCAGCGGTTTTACGTGCTTTCCGAGGCACGAGCTAACCATGTACATGTACGAATGAATTTATTTTCATGTACTGATTTTAATGTTGCAAAATTGTCAACTAAGTATAACATGGATTTTAAGGCCGTGACTCCTTCACCAAAGCGGAGACGAGACGAGCGGAGAGATGTTTTTTAAACAACCAATAGAATTGCGTTATTGACACATCTCCTCTCCACTCAGCTTCAGTGGAGATCGCTGTGCGGAGATGTTTAATATTTGTACGGCGCGATGTGCGCGGACGACACACTCAGAAGGCTAGCCCGGCACAGCTTCGAGCTGAAAAACATCTCTTCTCGCACAGCACACAGCACACATCTCCGCTTTGGTGGAGTCTCGGCCTAAGTTGTTTATGCAAATCACTATGCGTGGGTGGCACCTATAAACTTAATGTTAAGTAGCGACCACTTACGTGTGTTAAGAAGAATAATATTATTTAAATATCCTGTGCTGATGCGGGGCTTCACTAGAATACATCAGCTGCATCACTTTCCGTGCATATCGTAAGAGTAGACTAAGGAACTCCGCCCCTCTAGCATGACCACGCATCGTATTTTCGATATTGTATAGTACGATATCGTATCGTCTCTATACAAAATTCAACGTGGCGGCTATATTTATCGCATTATATAATTGCATTTAAAATCTACCAAATACAAAAAAACTACCAAATCCACAAAAAACTACCAAATTACATAATTAACCAGCCTCCGAAAACTTGTTTCGCCACACAAGGCTGGGACCGCAACAATAAATACAATTACACATTAAATACTCTACTTACATTAATCTTAAATAAAAAAACATAATTACTACTTACCACTTAAAAAAACACTATGAAAAATCCGTCACTGTAACAGCTGATTAAATAATAACTAATAGTTAAAACATTGCTAAATTACGGACAGAGAGCGCACGTCCGTCGCGCGAGACGGTTCAATCGAGACTGGGCAATAGAGCCTTGAATATGTGATGATTGGTAAAGCCGCGCGCACGCAGGCTGTGAGGTCAACTTTGGTCTCCTTATATTGATGTCTGTGGGTCTGCATGGCACATTCATGCGGGCTAGATTTTGAATAGAGTGCGATTAACCGTATAGTTTCTTTGGATGATAGCATTACATACATACATACATAAAAATCACGCCTCTTTCCCGCAGGGGTAGGCAGAGATCACGGATCTCCATTTGCTACGATCCTGACACACATATTTCGCTTCATCTACTTTCATGATATTCTTTATGCAGGCTCGTCGGTTTAGGGTACTCTTGAGCTGACAGTTCTCTAGAATTTCACCAATTCGATCGGTGAAGCGATTTGGATGATAGCGTTAGTTACTATGTATATGACCAGCACCGGTAGCATGGCAAAAACGCGACACGGGTTTCCAGTCACCAAATGCGAGCATGGCAATGACAGAGATTCGGAACCCGCGCGCGACGCGTCTTTTGGACAACTCATGGAAGTGGTGCTACCATTGCGAAAGTAAAATGAACTTTATTACGTTCAACACTAAATCGGTAATTGAATTGATATACAGTCACACAAAACGTCAAAATTAGCGATAAGACCCCGCGTGAATTTAAACGCCAAGCTCGCAACCGCGGATTATAAATCGCGCGCGGTGCGACGCGGATTTAAATGTCAGCTTGAAGTGTGTAGGTAACATCATTTTGAAAAATAATTGCAGAAACAACTTACTTGGGTCCATGAAGAGATCGTATTCCGGCTAAAGTTTTACTCAGCTTACCTGCGTATAAAACCATGCACACGTACTAGATTCACATCACAAGACTAAGTAATCATAACATAACTTATCTACCAGAAAACATCACTTTACGGACACATGCAAGCCATTCAAAAATAATTTTTGATTTTCACAAGAAAATTACACCCGCTCCCTTCCAGCTTTTCCCGCCGAATCTTTATACATATAAAATGCTTTGTCCTGAATGACTGACAGATGGACACATCTTAGAGACCTGACTGGAGGGTTTATTATTTGTATGACGTAGTCATCCAATAAGAAAGAATTTCTCGAAATTCACTCGTGAACTGTATTTGTTCTTAAATTTTAGTAAATTTTTGTACACTTTGCTGTAAACTGTCAACACAGCAGGTATTTTAAATCTGTAAGTATATCTTTAGATGTGATTTTGTAATAACACCGTAAGCGCCTATTTGTTAAACATAGTAAATAGCCTGAACAAGCAAATTGTTGTACCTATGCCGATTATGGGCCTTCATTTAAATAAATCAGCTGCATCTCACGCCATGGAAGTCGTAAGAGTGGACTAAGGTAGTATAATAAATTTCCATAAATTTATGTTTATTACGGGAAAAACAGAAATTCTTTTCTATGGACTACAATGTAGCTTATGCTTCTCCGTGTTCCCAACTGCAAAATTTCGTGAAGATTAGTTAAGCATATAAAGCGTGGGAAGGTAACAAATAAACATAGAACTTTTGCATTTATAATTTTAGTCGAGATCTTGCCTCCATCATGCCTCCCTTCTTCTTGATAACTACCTGC
Organism: Carposina sasakii; assembly: GCA_014607495.2. Lineage (NCBI taxonomy): Eukaryota > Metazoa > Arthropoda > Insecta > Lepidoptera > Carposinidae > Carposina > Carposina sasakii. The sequence goes on along the minus strand of CP053176.1, from coordinate 5,661,355 downwards.
TTTTTCCAAGCCCCCTTATAGTTATGACCTAATATGTTATTATAATGTTATTCTTGAAAACTTTTAATACCCTTTTTCTTTAGCTAGGAAAATGCATTTTCCTAGACGCTTTTCTAGGAGAACTTTATTAAAACTATGTTAGGAGTGGTTCTCACTGGCATTTCATTTGTTTTTTTTGTTATTTATTTATTTTATTTATTATTTTACAATCAATCATTACATAGGTGTAAAAAACAGGAACACCACTTAAACCATTGAGGTTTGAGTGTGGTGCAGTCTGCTCATTAAAAATGAGTAAACATAGTTATGTATAGGTCATAATAAATTTGTCCAGGACAATAAATACCTACTTATTAAATTTATCGTTATAGTTACGAATAGGTTAGTGGCATGCAATTCTCAAGAATTCAATTAGGTACTGTAACATTCTTAACTTGAGTTTAACTAATCTACTCTGAAATGCCGCTTTCGAATCTTTCGGTCCGACCGAAGCCCGACCGAATCGAAGCCTTTGACAGCCTTTGACTCTACTACGAAATTGCTTCGGATTCATTCATCTGAGTTCACAACTCATTCGGAACCATAGAGAATAATTCACATTGACTAATATTATAAGCTTTCTATTATCTAGCCTTATACCTGTCAAATAGAGTTCGATCGGACCGAATGAAAAAACGGCGCGACTGATCCGACCGAAGGAAGTTCGTAGTAGGAAACACCTCGATATTCGGCCGATACTTCGTTTATCGTCACTTCAGAGTAGACCTCCAGAGGTTCCCGAACTTACTTCGTCTATTATAGCCTGTCTTGAAAATATGTTATTTTGTAGCCCTCACCTAATTTTTCACCTCAATAACAGCTCGCAATTTTTTTGAGCATCCGGCGCCTACAAGGAGGTGTTATTGCCTACTTTGGGATAGACAGAACTATCTGTCCGGCTTTCTGCCACAACTACTGAACCGATTTACATGAAATTTGGTACACCGGTAGTTTAGACCCTGCGAAAGGACATTTATCGCGCAAAAAGGAGTTGTAAGGACTCAAAATATGGGATGAAAGTTTGTTGAGTGACTTCAGCAGAATACCTACCGAATATTGTCTTATTATTCTTTTATTTTAGTTTGTTATAAGGACTTTTGTAATTAACATTTAATGTGGGTACCCTATAATATTGTGTAATGCTGTGAATAAACAAATTTAGTTTGGTTTGTTATTTTTAGTAGCGCCGTATGAAAATATCAAACAAAAGGTGGGAACTACCCCTAACAATAGTTTAATCACTTGCACAGTTAGTTTAGACCACGAAGCTATTACAAAGAGGAGATTCGATTTATCAATGAAGCCCTGCTACATGAATACAGCGCAGTGTGACCCGATCACTGGCTAAAATTCGCATTGCACCATTGCATATGTCCGTCCGTGACGTCATTATAGCTGTTTCGTTATTCATTATAGGTAGAGTGCGTTTCACCGTATAAGTTCCTTTGGATGATGGCGCTAGTTACTATGTGTATGACTACATTTTCTGTGTCACTGCATACAAAAAATGTTAGTTCCGAAATGAGGCGTAGGAGTTATTCTATAAAACTGACTCTACTGTTAGGCTCATATCTACACGGGCGGTTACAAACTGGTTCCATATTGGAACATATGGGACAGAGGGGTCAAACGCAACAGAAGCGTCTGATTTTTTGTTTGAAGATATATTATAGTATGCCTAACATAATACTTTAGTAACGTTTTTGTCTAAAATCAAGTTTTCATACTCTAAAAAAATGTTGAAGATTTTTTTGTATGGGAAAAAACACATAATGGTAGATTTCTGAATTTGCTTAAAAGTGCTAGACATACGACCTATATTGGATCATTAAGGAACCGATTCTTGACATTTTTTCCTAAAACACCAAGGAGGTATATGAAGGTACTTTGGAGTTACACGCTAATCTCAGAAACAGGTCCCACTTAACATATAGGCTACTTTTTATACCGGGAAAATGTTTTTATTCCTAATAAATTCGACATTTTGTTTTTTCTGTAGTCCACTAGTTTAATCTAATCCTTTTATACTTTCTTCATGTTTTAAAACTAGCTAGGATAAATAAGGGTTGTTCTAGTTTCAGAACTGCTAGTTTAACGCAGCCATGAATAACCTTATTACGGTGACATAGGAGTGCTTTTGCTTTAACAGAGTTGCGAACAGATGAAAAGTACGTAGGTCAAGAAAGTTATAGGTACGTTTGTGGAAAACAGGAATTTTAGTGATGGGAAATTTTGTTTATCGATTAGTATCGATGAGTAAACATTTTCTAAATTGTTAGGTTAAATTCTAGTGTTAGTATTACAGATAAAGCAAATTAATAATCTTACATAATAAATTTAAGTCCTTTTTTTGTTTGGCAGTGGTTTCATTTTGGGGTGCGAACATAGATATAACATACTATAAAAAGACCATCGACAAACAAGTTGTTAATACTTTCATGTCGAATAAAGATTTTGAATTTTGAATTTGAATTAGGTACCTATATACTCACGCAAATGTTCCGTAATAGGGGTAGACAGAGACTATACTGGTTTTCATGAAATTGTTCCAAACGTGCCTCTTACGCTTTATTTCGGGTGCTGTAGACTAGAGCTTTCTCTAGGATTAAAGATAGTAATAAAAATAATGGAAATAATAAGCTAAGGTAACATAAAATTACTCTTAAATATTATAAATCCTCCTAAATAAATAAATAAATATATTTTTAACAACACAAAAACTAAAAAAATTATTACTTACAAGTAACACGTAGTTGTCGACGTAGCTGATATAATTTTAATTAAAGGTTTTTAGTTCTAAATCTTTTTATGCTAAACAGAGAAGAATCCGACAGACAGGCAGACAATAGGACATAGTGACGCAATTATCATTATTTAGAACCTAAACATTGCAAGGAACAGCGCAATCTATATCGCTAATCCATAAACTCTTTAATTATTTACCTAAGTAATAACAATGTAGACATTCATGCTAGGGGTTCAAGCATAAATAGCTAGATGGCGCTGTTCCCTCACAAGAATATTTAAGATGCTTAACATGTCTAAACTCGGCTTTTTAATAGTTATTTTATTACTTTTTAATAATTAACTATTAAAAAGCCGACTATAAGTATTACCTACATCTTGAGAGGTAAAAATGTATCGCTTGTCATACATTTTGTACGACACCATTCTCGCCGTGTAATATGATTGTTTGAGACTTAATACATTGTATTACACTACACAGTCAATAGTCTCCGAATGGTAAATGAATGACGAGTAATAAATTTCTACATAATGAGAAGCTGACGCTTCAATGATTATTTTTACTGGTTTATCGATGGTTATTTCATATATCACACTGCCACAACCCTAGCTAGAGCATCTGCACTGCGCTGGGTCGATGCAGCCCGAAGGCTCCAGGCGGATACGGAAGTGAGCTGTTCGATATTTTTGAATTGAATTCACCGGAAGTAATAGGGAATCGAACTAAAATGAAATAGGAAATAGCTCTATCTATGTTTTAATATTTTGCATACGTACATACATATTTATTAATAATTTTATAATCTACACTAATATTATAAAGAGGAAAACTTTGTTTGTTTGGTTGTAATGAATAGGCTCAAAAATTTCTGGACCGATTTAAAAAATTCTTTCACCGTTAGAATCCTTATTGGACCTGGATGAACATAGGCTACAAGAATTTCCCGATATTCCCACGGGAAGGCGACCAACGGGAATTCTATATTTTTTACGAAAACCGCTATACATATGAAGCTGAAATCGGGCATATATGTTCATTGGGGACAGCGAGGGAGGACTAAAAACGGATTTCCCGAAATTCCCACGGGAAGGGGACAAACGAGAATTCATAATTTTTACGAAAACCGCTATACATATGAAGCTGAAATTGGGCATATAAGTTCATTAGGGACTGCGAGGAAGCACTAAGAACGGATTTCCCGAAATTCCCACGGGAAGGGGACCAACGGGAATTAATTATTTTTTACGAAAACGGTTACACATATGAATCTGAAATTGGACATATATGTTCATTAGGGACTCCAAGGAAGCACTAGGAACGCATTTCCCGAAATTCCCACGGGAAGGGGACAAACGGGAATTCATTTTTTTACGACAACCGCGATACATATGAATTTGAAACCAGACCTGTACGTTCATTAGGGACTGCGAGGGAGCACTAAGAACGGATTTCCCGAAATTCCCACGGGAAGGGAACCAAATTTTTACGAAAACCGCTGTACCTACATATGAAGTTGTAGCTAATGTACTGATATGTACCGAAGCGAAGCGAGGGCGGGCCACTAGTACATACATATAATCACGCCTTTATCCCTTACGGGGTAGGCAGAGCACCAAGGGCCGATAGAACCACATGGTGCCACTTCTGACCTATTTTGAGGGTATAGTTGAGATGTACAATTTCGGTTAGTAGTGACAGGTAGTCAGCTCATCGCCTACAAAACACCGAGACCCTCTTGTCCCTCTACTGACTTGTACAGTTTGCCCGGGAAGAGAAGCAGCTGTAGTATTATACGTTTTTTTTCACTCCCAGAGCAGCATAGATTTTTATTGATATTTTATATCAATTATTCGCCTATAGAGGTTGTTTCAGAAGGTATCGTTAAGCGAAAAGCTATATAAATAGCCCACCAAAAGGAACTTACCCACAAAATATCAGACTAGAAATCACATGTTTATTTTTCCAGATAGTATGGAGAATTCCTAAACAACTCAGAAATGTTCATACAATCTTGAAAAATAAATATGTGATTTCGAGTCTCAAGTTTTGGAAATAGGTTCTCTATAGTGGGCTATCTACATAGCTTTAAATTGTAAATAGTGTAAATAAAATTGCACCTGCTTACTGCGTACACATCAAATCAAATTGTGTTTATTACCTATATATAATTCCCAAATCAATGACATTAACTGTGGCATTGAAAATCATGCAGCGTATGCAGAATGTTGCAGTGGTAACCTTGCAACCATTGCGTATTTGAGGATTCTACTACATTAGTTATATAACATTGTGTTTATTATATAATTCTCAAGTCAATGACTAACTGTGGCATTGAAAATCATGCAGCGTATGCAGAATGTTGCAGTGGTAACCTTGCAACCATTGCGTATTTGAGCATTCTACTACATTAGGTATATAACATTGTGTTTATTATATAATTCTCAAGTCAATGACTTTAACTGTGGCATTAAAAATCATGCAGCGTATGCAGAATGTTGCAGTAGTAGCAACCTTGCAATGAATGCACATTCAAGCGAACATTCATTCTAATATTATAAATGTGCAAGTGTAAATCTTCTATGTATATACATACATACATACATACATACAGGGTGATTTTTGGTCGTCAACGTTCCCGAAAACTACGGAATCTCCTCATCATCACGATCATTTTTCTCCATGGAAGCATACCTGGGAAGTGTGTGGTTTCCAAAACATTAGGGTCCAAAGTTCAGAAAATATACTGCGTTTTTTTGCATAAATGCACATAGACGCATGTAGCAAGATTTTTTCACGAGAAATAATTAATATCTGTCTATAAATAAAGTAGCATAAACACTAGACACTATAAATTTCGCCAGATCAAGTAATTAAAAAATATTTTTTCATTTTTTTTTTCCCAGCATTTTTTGTGGCATAAACTTACTTTATTTTATGTATAGAGTACGCACCCTTCGTTAAAGGTGGCCACAAAAAAACATCCTGTATAACAAAAATTAACGGGTCGCTGTCTGTACATGGAAGATATATGAGAAATAATATTAAAGGGGACCTTTGTCAACGCAACAGTACCCAAAAGAATGATTTTTGGAAATTTTGTCTGTTTGTCGGTTTGTCTGTGCGTTTGTGCACGCTAATCTCAGAAACGGCCGAACCGATTTCGATGCAGTTTTCAGGAATATATTGTGACTGGTCCCACTTAACATATAGGCTATTTTTTATCCCGGGAAAATGTTTTTATCCCGGATGGTTTAGACATTTTTTTTTCTGTAGTCCACGCGGACGGAGTCGCGGTCGTCCAGTAGTTATAAATAAATGAGCTTATTAAGGTTTACTGTCCGCAATGTTTGTTTTCTGCGCCGGCGGGCAATCCTGTAACTAGTAGATTGGGCTTGTAATAATATACATTGCTGTTTTTTTTGGATCTCTTGTTATGGAAATGCATCGAAGTATTGATAAGATTTAGTTTTTAAGCCATTAACTAAAGCTTAACGAACTACACTATTTATGTCCTAAAAAAAAAGTCGTAATATTATGAAAAACGAAAAATGGTCTGAATGTTCTGAAGCAAACCGATAGCGAAAATTGTACAATATTCGCCTTGAAATGTCAAAGTTCCTTTGAAATACGAATTTGACAAGCAATAAGTGTTTATGTACAATTTTCGCTGTCGCTTTGCTTTTGCTAGTTAGGTAATAAGGGGCCGGTATTTGTCTGGCTGTCACTTACACTCTATAGGTATATGATAATTAAGTAAGTACTTACTAAGAAACTACCTACAGGATGATTTTTAGTCGCCATGTTCCCGAAAACTACGGAATCTTCTCATCATCACGAACATTTTTCTCCATGGAAGCATACCTGGGAAGTGTCTGGATTCCAAAATATTAGGGTCCAAAGTTGAGTAAATAGACTGCGTTTTTCTGCATAAATGCACATAGACGCGCGTATCAAGATTTTTTCACGAAAAATAATTGATATCTGTCTATGATAAAACTAGCACAAACACTGGACACTATAAATTTCGCCCGATTAAGAAATTTAATTTTTTTTTTCAAAAAAATTTTCATTGTTTCCCAGCATTTTTTTTGCCATAAACTTACTTTATTTGATGTATAGAGTACGTACCCTTCGTTAAGGGTGGCCACGAAAAAACATCCTGTATATGTCTGTTATAGCTACAATAACAAAAGGTGTGAATAAGATCACATACAGACACGAATTGGTACTAATATTGTCATATACAGGGTGTGGGTGACAGCCAGGCAAATACTGGAATGCTGAATAAGTGCCATTGTGTTGAGCTATACGACAGTGTTATTACTCGCTGGAAATATATATGTATTTTATATTGTCATTATCAGTAATCTTTGCTTTCCGCGCCAATTGTATCGGGTGATCTTGTGACTAATTAAATGAGCTTATCGGTTATTGTGTGATACATTGCTGTTTTTTGGATCACTTGTGACTCCATTAGGGTTGATCAGTTATTTGAACATTTTGAGGGCAACTTAAAAAAAATATTTTTTGTTTAAAATTTTATTTCTAAGTGATTATGTAAGGCCTAATAGGGTAGTTGTAATTTTTTTTATTTGTATTTATATCGAAAGATCATAAAATAAAAGAAACATTTGCGAAAGAAAAACTTCGCTATTGTGAAAACTTTCCGGGATATAACGAAATTAAAAATGTAATTTTAGACTTGCCAAAAAACGCTGCATACAAACGGCTACCACGACGTGACGTCACTCTTTCAGTAACTTGTATGCGCGTGAAAGATATTTTGTTCTACAGCTATATTAAATATTGCGTTTACAAGTATGGTCCCAGAACAAAAGTTGCTGTAAATGATGTAGGTGGACATGTGATGTTGTAATTTTCAATTAATTTCACATTTGAAAAAATGGATTTGCCCACTTAACTTTGAAGGCTTATTACTACCTCATTTGGACACATAATCAAATTGTAAATTTACAGATAGTATGGTTTTGATAATTTATTCTGATAAGCATAAAATGTTATTAAGATTCAACCATAGGAAACTACCCCATTAAACGAACTAAAGTATTTTTTCCTCAAAATATGAAAAAAATTACGGAGAATTTTTCTGCGAAAATTTTTAGTGTTTTCCGTCTCAGAATAATGGTCTGAAGTTATGATATCAATATTTTCCTGGCTGTCACAAACACCTTGTATATATGGTACAAAAAACCCTTTTCATCATCAAATCATTGTCGTTAAAAAATGTCACCCGTGAATGAACGGGGCATACCCGTAGAACAAGTCTTACTATGTTAATATATACAGGATGATTTTTGGTCGTCAACGTTCCCGAAAACTACGGAATCTCCTCATCATCACGATCATTTTTCTCCATGGAAGCATACCTGGGAAGTGTCTGGTTTCCAAAATATTAGGGTCCAAAGTTGAGTAAATAGACTGCGTTTTTCACATAAATGCACATAGACGCGCGTAGCAGGATTTTTTCACGAAAAATAATTAATATCTGTCTATAAAAAAACTAACATAAACACTAGACACTATAAATTTCGCACGACCAAGGAATTTAAAAAAAATTTTCAAAAAAATTTTTTTTTCCCAGCATTTTTTTTGGCATAAACTTACTTTATTTCATGTATAGAGTACGTACACTTCGTTAAAGGTGGCCACAAAAAAACACCCTGTATAAACATATAAAATGACTGATGAATGACCGGCGCGGCGTGGACTAAAGAAAAAACAAAACAACTATCTGAGGTTTGGAAAAATTTGCCCTTAGAAAACTAAAAAGTAATATTATTCGCCTCGTTTTTGCTTCACTACCCGGCATATCTTTGTCATTGATTACCCCTTCTGTGTGGCTCTTTATTCTATGGTCATATTACTAAATTTTATCATTTCCTGTTAATCATCTAAGCGTGTGATAAATACCTATTGCTTGACAAACTAGTTTAAAAACTGCTTACGTGGCTAACAGGTAAACAAAGTTTGTTGTTCCTATAACCTGTTATACATAATATTAGGTGTTTTTTTTAATAATTTAACTTCCTGTAAAACATCAATGGTATATTAGACAAGAAAATCAGACGAGTAAGAAAATTTTTCTAAGCAGACATTTTACTATGGGCCGATTTTTACAAATGTCAGATAAATGAAATTGTATTAGGCGTTACAATTCGGAAGTTCAAACATTCACTATGGGTGCGCCCACCACCGGGCCCTACACCCTCCACTGACCCTCTCTCTTCTCTGGCCTGGTTGCTCGTGGCGATTGTAGTTAGTGCAAGTGCCTGTTTTCGCAATTATGAGTTATCAGATCCGAGGGTCAGTGGAGGGTGTAGGGCCCGGTGGTGGGCGCATCCATAGTAAATGTCAGATAGCCAAGATTCTGTCTCCCTCTTAACGTACACACATTGCTGTATTCCCGGAATTGGGTAGTTCTAGGTTGCAAGATCATAAAGGAGATCTCTCAGCCACGTTTAGCGTGGACAGATGAAAATGATCAGTGACAAGTTGCTAGCTTATCGCCTGAGAGAATGCCCGAGTTCCTTAGTCGATTAACGACATGCACGGAAGGAGATGCAGCTGATGTTTTCTGGTGACTCTCCTCATCAGTTACACGATCTTTGTATGGTGATAAAACTCACGAAACCAAAACCATAAAATTCCGTATTAGTCATTCACCTATCGTATATTTGCTAATAAATTATACCTAAAACAAAATATGGCAAATCACACAGAAAATTCCAAAATTTTATTGAACTTAAAACAGGTTGTCTCAACGGAAAACCAACTTTATTGCTTTGAAATAAAACGCTGGGTTTATTTAAAAATATGTATATCTATATTGGTGATTAACAGTCGAAGGTATATAAGGCAGATTTTTAATATAGAGCCTATAAGTATAGCATTTGGTGATATAGTAGCAAACTTTTCATTGATTTTTGAAATAAAACTCTAGAAAAATGATAAACAACATGAAATTATATTTGTTCTTTGCTATGATACTATTGGTACTAACGCAGGTATGATTTTTAACTATTTCCAATTGTATTAATTAATTATTATATTGTATTACATTACATATGTGTTCTTAATAAATATTTGTAATATGGAAAAATCTTTATTAATAATTTTATAATATACAGGGTGTAACAAAAAGGGTGTGATAAGCAAAAAGCTATGTAAATAGGCCACTGTAGAGAACCTATTCACAAAATTTGAGACCCGAAATCACATGTTTATTTTTCCCGATAGTATGGAGAATTTTTAAATATCTCGGGAATTTTCATACAATCTTGAAAAATAAAAATGTGATTTCGAGTCTCAAATTTTGGAAATAGGTTCTCTATAGTGGGCTATTTACAAAACTTTTCGCTTAACATACCCTTTCTGTTACATCCTGTATAATATCTTGACTAAGATAAATTTATAAAAACACTTCTCCATTAAAAATAAAACATTTGAAATTATTTTTTATTCCAAGGAAAATAATTTTAGTCTCTACTTCACTCCACTCTTTTTCCATTTCGATGTATTTTTAAACGTACAACACGGCTATAATCCTGAAATGGAACTTATTTTATTTTTGTTATCATAAGTCTCGGGTTTTTTCAGCTATCTTCGATTTGCCATAATTCTTTATCGATTTATCAATCGATCGACGCGAGTTTAATATGTGAACTGTCAAAATTAAATAATCTCTTTCTATATTTCAGACAATAACCAGCCATCCTTACGGCGGTTTTGGTGGGGGCTTCGGGGGAGTTGGTGTGGGGGGTTTCGCAGTGGGGGGCTACTACAGATCCCCACCACCGTTCTTCTACGGCCCACCACCACCACCGCCACTCTTCTACCCACCCCCATATCCGTATTATGGATGAAGAGTCCAGTTTTGTGAAAGTACTGTTTTTTGACAACTAGATTTAGTATTTTCTACGAGCCCAGTTACTTAAGCCTACTTTTTGTCAATATTATGTCTACATACCCCCATATCCGTATTATGTATGAAGAGTTTTTGACAGTTTTTAGACTTGTACAGCTAGATGTAGCATTTACTTATGATCCAGTTAATTAAGCTTACTTTTTGTCAATATTTTGCTACCTATATACCCCCATATCCGTATTATGTATGAAGAATCTAGTTTTTGTGAGAGTGCTGTTTTTGAACATTTGATTTTTAGGCTTGTAGCATTTACTATGAATGGACCTTAGTCTAGTTAATTAAGCTTACTTTTAGTCAAAATTATGTCAAAAATACTATAGTTTGATATATGTTTTTAATACTAAGCTTAACTAGTGATCAAACAATTTGGTTTTAGTGTTTGTTGTTCGATCAGTAGCTAAGCCTAAGCTTACTTTTAGTCAAAGACGTCATTTAATCTTTAGTAATTTTGACTAATAGTAAGCCTGACTATTAAATTTTGTTCTGTGGTCAGTGTACTTTGTGACTAGTGATAAATGTATAATAATATCCAGTGACCCATGACTGGAATTCACTTAGGTAGTATTTAAGTTTTTTTTGTGCAATTTCTACATTACAAAGCGATGTCTTTTTTGACACCATTTTGAAATACCTATGTAATAATGTAATTAATTGAAACAAAAAGTTTAGTTGTTGCTCTGTAAAGAGAAATTTATTTTATGAATGAATTTACCATTACACAAGTTATTTTTATTAAAGATTTATACACTTATGTACTAAGTAATTTATTAAATTAATCACTAACCTGTGAGAGAAACAACATTAAAAGCTATTGCATCAAAAATTATGAAATTGTTTCCTTTAAAATGCACGTTAATGTTTTACTGTAAAAAAAGGCCAGTCACCATTTTGCTTTTCTAGCAAAGACATAGGTCATGCAAACTGCCAACATAGATGATATAATATTTGGATGTGAAACGTCTACGCGAGTAATTCAAATTAAATGAAGAGTACAATAGCTTCATAGACACCTATTTTTAGTTATGCAATGATTTAATAGATATTATAAAAAATGTAACTGTGTAAACTTAATTGATTTTCTAATACTGATGCGCGGTTTTTTTGGTGATCCTGGGGGCCAATTCTCAAAAAGTCTCAAGTTGGAACGAAGCCGAAACGGAACCGTTGTAGCCGCTTAGAACAAAGCAAAAATTACTTTACGGTGACGTAATTAGACACATTTCAGCACGAGACAGATATTTGTTTTTATTCTGTCATACTCGTGACCAATTCGTGATAAAATATACCTTATCACTCAGGCGGTAAGTATATATACTGCTTCGCACCGCGTTTCGTTAACTGCTCGTTAGTGGTTGCATTTCGGTTCGAAAATTTTAAAATATGCCCCTCCCTGGCCTAACCCATCTTGGATACACAGCTCTGTATATAATATGTATATATATGTATGTATGTATGTATAAAACTAATAATAGACTCGACTAAGGAACTCGAGGTTTTCTCAGGCGATAAGCTATCGACTTGTCACTGAACATTTAGTATTTCTATCGACGCTATGTCAAACGCGGAATCTACTTTCTGTAGTTCTGGCTACCCCATCAGCTACCCCAACCGCGTGTATGTATGTATATATTTATTTTAAAAAATTACCTACCTACTAGGTGTAGTCTTATTATTTACGTACATACATATAATCACGCCTTTATCCCTTACGGGGTAGGCAGAGCACCAATGGGGTGATAGAACCACATAGTGCCACTTCTGACCAAATTTTGAGGGTATAGTTGAGGGTAATATTATCTTATAATTAATTGTTAATTTTAGAGTTAATTACACATTTAAAGCGACAGAGCACGTTTATTTAGAAAACAGAGAGTTTCATCATCAATTTAAATAATGAGAGTTTCAGAAACAGAAGAATTAATTAGTGAATTCAGTTTACATGGAAAGAACCATTTTATTATACTGCTCTGAACATTAATTAAGTAGCTAAATTAAAATATAATGAAGCAAGAAAGAAAAAGTATAAATATATTTTTTAACGTACTAGTGGATGCCCGCGACTCCGTCCGCGTGGACTGCAGAAAAAACAAAATGTCGAAATTATCCGGGATAAAAATATTTTCCCGGGATAAAAAGTATCCTATGTCCGTCTCCCGGTTCTAAGCTACCTTCCCACCAATGTTCTTAATAGTGTAACTAACATGACTTTTTTATGTATAGGTATACCTATAAGATGTAGGTACCTATAGTATAAAATCTTCTCTTCCCGGGCATACTGTACAAGTTAGTAGAGGGACAAGAGGGTCTTGGTGTTTTGTAGGCGATGGGCTGACCACCTGTCACTATTAACCGAACTTGTACATCTCAACTATACCCTCAAAATTGGTCAGAAGTGGCACCATGTGGTCCTATCGGCCCTTGGTGCTCTGCCTACCCCGTAAGCGATAAAGGCGTGATTAATGATTATATGTATGTATATAATATAAAACTCTATAGGACGTTTCTGAAATTCAGAGGAGTTTCGGAGAGCATGTAAAACCGCTGGTCCTGCGCTTGATCTCTCTCCGGTCGGGTTGTATTTCCGTCCTATAGAACTATGGGAGTGAAGCATAGAGAGTACACTTCTGTTTACGCACACACTTGTGCCTACCTAATAATATAAAATATCCTGCGCAGTCCGTCGAAGACCGTCTACGCTGTGCAATGCGCATGGCACATTACAACGAAGCGACATTGGCACTCTATAGCTTACGTACTTATACTCTATGGTAGGGACCTGAATTTCGGGTACTTTTACTACCTTTTAAGGGTGACCACACGTTCCGTAATAAACTAAAATAAAGATAAAAGTAACACGTTCGAGCTTTTAAATAAAGGTTTTCCTTTTTTTACGGAAATGGAACAATGTTGAGTGTTTTTCCATGGAAATACACGGAGCAAAAGTAGCAGATTCTTTAATTACGCCTCTTATATATAATTATATCTTATATATGATATACAGGATGATTTTTGGTCGTCAACGTTCCCGAAAACTACGGAATCTCCTCATCATCACGATCATTTTTCTCCATGGAAGCATACCTGGGAAGTGTCTGGTTTCCAAAATATTAGGGTCCAAAGTTGAGTAAATAGACTGCGTTTTTCTGCATAAAAGCACATAGACGCGCGTAGCAGGATTTTTTCACGAAAAATAATTAATATCTGTCTATAAAAAAACTAACATAAACACTAGACACTATAAATTTCGCACGATCAAGGAATTTAAAATTAAAAAAAAAAACCCAGCATTTTTTTTGGCATAAACTTACTTTATTTCATGTATAGAATACGTACCCTTCGTTAAAGGTGGCCACAAAAAAACATCCTGTATAAGTCTTTCATGTGCTGATGCGGGGCTTCATTCGTAATACATCAGCTGCATCTCATTCCGTGCATGTCGTAAGTAAGAGTCGATAAAGGAACTAAAGAGCGTCTCAGGTCTCTCAGGTCATGAACTAGGAACTTGTCATTGATCTTTCACATATAGCCCCGCGCGTTAACGTAGTTGAAGGGTGTTCTTCGTAATCTTGCAAATCTGGCCATCCCATTACAGGAATATTAGTTTATTTCCAAACTTCTTCAGTGGTATATTCGGGTAACAAGATGTAGGTAGGGAAAAATGACAAGTAGTCAAACATGTACCACCTTAGGCCGCGTCTTGCATAACATCAGGCACGATGGCGGTCAAATGTTTGCCTGTCTAATTGTAAAAAAAACTCTCTTTGTCATTTGGGAAAATATAGTAGTGACGTAACCATGTGTCAAGCTGAACCAACAGCTCCCTAGTTTTCCTGTACCATTATTTAGTAAGCGTACTGCACCCAAAGGAATAATTAGAGGAAACAATCTACGTTTTCTTCCTAGAAATGCAAGAATTTCCTCAGTTAACCGAGTAATATTAGAATTTGTAATAAAACGCTCGCGCAAATGTACGTGATATGCAAATGGCGGAAAAATTACACCCATTCTTAGCTTTAAAAATCTTTTTCATAAAAATGCTCGATCTTTTTCCACGAAAATTATGAATGCATGAAATTCCTAGCTGATAAAATTACTCAATGAATATACCATACATATTCGTATTTCCTGTGCTGATGCGGAGCTTCATTAAAATACAAATCAACTGCATCTCTTTCCGTGCATGTCGTAAATATCGAGTAAGGAACTGTAAGGAACTCCGGGGTATGCCCTCAGGAGAAACAGCAACTTGTGATTGATCTATTATAATAATGTAATATAATGTAAAAAGACAACTTTGTTCTTTTAATATCTCGTATTCTTTGTAACATCACAATCAGTTTTTTTTATAGTACTCGTAGCACTGGGAAACTACGGGTTTCCAAGATATTGAGGTCCAAAGTTACATTAATATTATAATTTCTTTTTACATAAATCCACCTGAAATCGGTTAACAAACAATATTTTCAAAGATATCATGTCAAAATGTTATGTTAGTTTTGTAGGTACATTTATACTTTGTGCATCAAACGAATAATCAATCAATCAATCAATCAATATGTTTATTTGCTCAAATATGTGTATATATACATGTTATTATTTGTATTTACAGCAAGCGTTCTACATATTTCGTCATATCTGACATGCAAATTTTTAATTCATACAATTTAACATCTAGCAGGCATTAGTTAGTTTAATAAATTCTAATAAAAATGTCAATTTAACAATAAATAACAACAGAAATACACTATGTCAATAACTACTATTTCAATGTCAATATCAAAATTTAAATTTACCATTCAATAATAGAAATATGCTAATTCCATACATAATAGGCATGTCCACAATTTCATATAAATTTTCTATCAAATTTCGAAGAAAGAAATTCATTAACAGAGTAATATACATCGTTAAGTAATAATTCTGTAAGCTGACTCTTAAATAAATATATATTATCAATCTTACATAGGTACCCTATTTCGGAAATACAGCCATCTGCACATGTCTGTATAGACTCTATACTATAGAGAACATCATATTTCTACATACATTCATACATTAATAATCACGCCTTTATCCCTTACGGGGTAGGCAGAGCACCAAGGGCCGATAGAACCACATGGGGCCACTTCTAACCAATTTTGAGGGTATAGTTGAGATGTACAAGTTCGGTTAGTAGTGACAGGTGGTCAGCCCATCGCCTACAAAACACCAAGACCCCTCGTCCCTACGAGACGTAGGGACGTTGTAGTTAAGTACATATTAATAAAACAACGGTAATTTTTTATTGTTTAGTTTTATATTATTCTTTTTCGACCAAAATAATAATAATAAATGTTTTTTTTTTCAAATCTTTTAACAATATTTTTTTATAAAAAAATCAGTGGGTATCACAAAACCATAGTATGACATTATTTTCCCCAAACACTCTTGCTCACGAGTGTACTTAAATTTCAAATAACACAGTACATAACATTTTTTTTTTAAAGTGGGTTGAGTTGACTAAAATTTATTATACCCCTTTTATTATAATTAACATAAAAAGCTACGCAAAAAACTACCCTTGACCAACCTATATCAAGTATCAGTCCATAGCTCTGAATGAACTGCGTCATACGCAGGGGTAGGGGGTGGCACGAAGGGGTCGAAAAGGGAATTCATTCATCCACCAAACACTTAGAGGCTCTTTAGGGTTGACATGTAATAGCATTCCAATGTCACTTAGAATAAGGGTCTGTACTTTTTTTTATAACCTCAGATCGTTGGTATTCATAGTTGTTTTTTCCCTTGAGGTCACACTTAGTTGAGGAGAAAGGTTTATGTCCACGTCTTTGATTTAGAGAGTGAAAGATAGTTATTTAATATCTTGTTTTATCTTTAACATATTATGGGGAGTTTAAAGAAGATATTTATTTTTCCAGATAGTATAGATGATTTCCTAAATAAATCAGGAATGTACATACAATGCATATATATAATCACGCCTTTATCCCTTACGGGGTAGGCAGAGCACCAAGGGCCGATAGAACAACATGGTGCCACTTCTGACCAATTTTTGATGGTTTAATTGAGATGTACCTACAAGTTCAGTTAGTAGTGGGTCAGTCATCGCTTACATAACACCAAGACCCTCTTGTCCCTCTACTGACTTGTACAGTATGCCCGGGAAGAGAAGCAGCTGTAGTATTATACGTTTTTTTTTCACTCCTAGAGCAGCATAGAAGATACAATGTTGTGAAATAATAGCATTCGCTTAAATACCTACCCCTTTTTGCTACACCCTAATACAAATACTTTGATATATCCTACTAATATCTTTTCTTTTATGTTGTATGCCATATTTCTTTTGTGCAATAAAAAATAAGAATATGAAAAATTTTATAAACGCGAAAGTTTGTGACTATGGATCGATGGATGTTTGTTACTCTTTCACGTAAAAACTGCTGGAGCGATTTTAATAAATTTGGTATGGAGTTAGCTGACACCCTGGATTAACACATTGGCTACTTTTTATCCCGGGAAAATGTTTTTATCCCGGATAATTTCGAAATTTTGTTTTTTCCCTAGTCCACGCAGACGAAGTCACGGGCGTCCACTAGTTCTTTGATATATCTTAGTAACAAATCGTTATTGCAGTCCCTATTTTATCAATTTGTCAAACAAATTGACGCAAAAACAAGGAAGGAGAGAAGCAAGTGGTAGGGCAGTATTTCATAATAATATACCCTACCTATAATTTACTTATATCTATTTTGTTGCGTCTGTATTGATGCGGGGCTTCACTAGAATACATCAGCTGCATCTCCTTCCGTGCATGTCGTAAGAGTCGACTAAGGAACTCGGGCATTCTCTCAGGTGATAAGCTTACAACTTCTTACTAATTTTAAACATCTGACCCTGCTATCGTAAAAGTGGCTGTGGGATTTTCTTTAAGATCCTGCAGTACTGGCTACCCCATTTCGGGTACACAGCAGTGTGTATACTGTATATGTATATAGAGGGTGTAACAAAAAGGGTATGTTAAGCGAAAGGCTACGTAAATAGACCTCTGTAGAGAGCCTATCCACAAAATTTGCGACTCGAAATCACATGTCTATTTTTCAAGATTGTATGAAAATTCCTAAGATATTTAAAAATTCTCCATACTATCGGGAAAAATTAACATGTGATTTTGAGTCTAAAATTTTGTGGATAGGTCCTCTACAGTGGGCTATTTACGTATCTTTTCGCTTAACATACCCTTTTTGTTACATCCTGTATACAGGATCATTTTTGGTCGTCAACATACCTGGGAAGTGTCTGGTTCCCAAGATAGGGTCCAAAGTTGAGTAAATAGACTACGTTTTTCGGCATAAATGCACATAGACGCACGTAGCAAGATTTTTTCACGACAAATAATTAATGTTTGTCTATGAAAAAACTAGCATAAACATTGGACACTATAAATTTCGCCCGATCAAGTAATTAAATATTTTTTTTCAAAAAATTTTACAACGTTTCCCAGCATTTTTTTTGGCATAAACTTACTTTATTTGATGTATAGAGCACGTACCCTTCGTTAAGGGTGGCAACGAAAAAACACTCCGTATATTTCCTTGAGAAGTAACGGAATTATCTATTTTGACCTATCGCAATATCTACCCGTATTTTCAGCTATAAAGCGTTATTCCTGAAAGGGGTTGTAAGTGTGAGTCTTCGCCTCTTTTGGATTTTTAACACTCACTGGAGTGCCACTTGTATTAATAAACATATTTCAGTGTCCTTTACTTATTGTTCACTTCCTGTTTCCGGTGTACTTTGTGACGCTCGACGCTTTGTAAAGGCTAGACTATAATGGTGGACATCTTTATAATAATTAAAATATATTGGTCCAAAAAAGCTCATCTTAGCAAACCCAAGTAACATTCTGTGCTAATGCGGGGCTTCACTAGAATACATCAGCTGCATCTCCTTCCGTGCATGTAGTAAGAGTCGACTAAGGAATTCAAGAGCGTTCTGTCAGGCGATGAGCTGGTCAGTCACTGATCTTTTATGGCCCCTTTTCTTCTTTTTCGTGATGCTGCAGTTCTGGAGACACCATTTTATGAGAACACAGTCGTTTCTTTCAAAAGCAAAGCAGTAGTCGCAAATTACACATTTTCGATTTGGAATGTCATATCGCTTTGAGATTGCTGTTACGTTATACGAATTTGTCAAATGGACCAGCAAATCCTACTAATGTTATAAACGCGAAAGTTTGTGAGTATGGATGGATGGATGTTTGTTTGTTACACTTTCACGTAATAACGGCTGGAGCTATTTTAATAAAATTTGGTATGGAGTTAGCTGACACCCTGGATTAGCACATAGGCTACTTTTGATCCCGGGTAAATATTTTTATCCCGGATAATTTCGACATTTTGTTTTTTCTGCAGTCCACGTGGACGAAGTCGCGGGCGTCCATTTTCTTGATACGTATTACGGAGGCAGATTCTATTGAAAATTATTTGAGATGTAGTTACTATACATAGTTAGAAACATCTGTCAATCTATAGTATTTTTAACGTATTTTGAGTTATAGTAAGCTTGACTATTTGCGAACACTTGCGAGTCGAAAGCGTTACGGCACGTAAAAAGGTTCACGCTTAGCTTACTCTACCGATCTGACAATTTGCTTTTAGGTAGCCATAAATACTTATATAGAAGTTTAGTAGGTACTTTATCCAATAGATTACAAATATTATTTTAAAGGCTGAATGGAATCACCAAATTACATTTCAAAAACTAGATATCCCAATTCACTGACGTCATAAACTCCCTCCACCGTGTATACGCCTTTATACCCCCCATTCATGCGCAAAGAAGCTCCCTTTATGGATCCAGTACTCTTTCAGACGTCGAGCCGCCAGCATGTCCCGGTAAGTATATCTAATATCTCTATTAATAGAATGACCGTCAGTTTTTAGAAGGCCAATCAACTTAATTTCACCATGATAATTTGTCTCTAAATTGTATTAATAGTTGAAAGCTGATTAGATTTTGTGAAAGTGATGGTAGTGTTAAGTATTGATGAAATAGGAATCTATGAGTTACAGTTAAATATAAAAAAAATCAATGAAGATATCATTTTGATAAAAAAAAAAATCTACAGAAATGCGTGTGTGTGTGAATGAATTTTACAAAGCTTTTAACGGAAAGTGTGCATGCATTGCCTTTTTGAAGGGCAATGCAATTTTTTTGCGTGCAAAAATATACGACTACAGGTACCTATACACAGTCGTATTATACAGGGTGTTTATATCGGGCAAAATTTATAGTGTCCAGCGTTATGCTAGTTTTTTCATTCACAGATATTAATTATTTCTCGTGAAAAAATCTTGCTACACGCGCCAATGTGCATTTATGCAGAAAAACGCAGTCAATTTACTCAACTTTGGACCCTAATATTTTGGAAACCAGATACTTCCCAGGCATGCTTTCATGGAGAAAAATGATCGTGAATATGAGGAGATTCCGTAGTTTTCGGGAACGTTGACGACCAAAAATCAACCCTGTATGTCCTTAGGTGTCCACCCTTACTCGAGGTTATAGTATTTTGTATCTGTGGCATTATTTTTCAATTATTGAGGACGATTATATTACTATATACTTGTTAGAAGTGAGATTATCTAAAGTGAATTCAAAAATAAAGTTTAAAAATAAAATTTAAAATAAATATTTGTTTCCTTACTAATGTACGAGTGATTATTTAGCCTGTGTGTTATTCTAATGTATATTCTATACAGGCTGTAACAAAAGGTTATGTTAAGTGAAATACTATAGATAAAGTCCACTATACAGGGTGTAACAGAAAGGGTATGTAAACAGCCCACTATAGAGAACCTATTTCCAAAATTTGAGACTCGAAATCACATGTTTATTTTTCAAGATTGTATGAACAATCCTGAGTTGTTTAGGAATTCTCCATACTATCTGGAGAAATAAACATGTGATTTTGAGTCTGAAATTTTGTGGATAGGTTCCTTTTAGTGGGCTATTTACATAGCTTTTTGCCTAACATACCCCTTTTGAGTACTATTACTATACTATTTCTACCCTGTAGAAAGCCTAAATCGTTTCGAAATTCTAAACTGTTTCAATAAAAATAAAATTTGTGATATCATATTTAGCAGAAAACGACTACAGTTTTGGTCGTTTTCATTTGGTCATGGCATTATAAGTATGTTATATTGTGCAGGAAACGACTACTTGTTTTTAAACCAAGATTATTAGATGAAAAATAACTGTAATCTCTGTAAAACCTATTTAATATTCTTCATGAAGTTTATTTCTACCAAATGACATAAATTACTTTCAGGAAAAAGTAACGGAACGTTAAAAAAAAAACTTTAAACGTCAATATCTCGAAACTCGTTTTTTATTGTTGGTCTCTTTCTTAGTTCTGCAAATACGTCCAATTTTAGTAGGTATAGCATTGATGTGCTCCTCCTGTGCTGATGCGGGGCTTCGCTAGAATACATCGCCTGCATCTCCTTCCGTGTATGTCGTAAGAGTCGACTAAGGAACTCGGAGGCGTTCTCTCAGGAGATGACATAGCAGACTATCTGGTCTCTTACGTCTCTTACCGCGATATGCTAAACGTGACTGTAAAATATCATTCACGATCTTGCAGTTCTGGCCACCTCATTTTTGGGACACACTGCGATGTGTATATGTATACAGGGTGTCTGTGACAGCCAGGCAAATATTGATGCCATGACTTCAGACCATGATTCTGAGGCGGAAAACACTGCAAATTTTCGCAGGAAAATTCCAAAATTTTCCGATTTTTTTTTCATATTTTCGGGGAAAAATAGTTTATTACATTTAATTAGGCCTTAAGATAATGACTTGAAAATAAATATTTAACCCAAAGACGATTAAAAAAAAAAAGTTGCCCTCAAAAATTCAAATAAGTTCAACCCTAATGGAGAGTCACAAGTAGGTAATACAAAAAACAGCAGTGTGTCACACAATAACCAATAAGCCCATTTAATTAGTCACAGGATCGCTTGATACAATTGGCGCGGAGGGTAAAGTTTACTCTCTGCTTATATCAAACCAAAAATACATTTCCTGCGAGTAATAACACTGTCGTATAACTCAACACAATGGTACTTGTTCAGCATTTCAGTATTTGCCTGGCTGTCACCCACACCTTATGTATGTTTTTGTTCACAGCCCAAACATGGCTCTCGCGGTAATTCTGCTGGGCGTACTGGCCGGGGCCCACGGGTGGGGAGGCCTGTTCAACCGCTTTAGCTCTGATATGCTGGCCAACCTGGGCTATGGCCGCGCTCCGGGTTACCATCGCTATGCTTATGGGCAGGTAAGTTCCAAAGATCTGGAAAAGACCTGCAACCTGGAACTAAAATCAAGTCCAGAACTCACGTAAAAGTTCCAGCAGCTTACACCTGAATGTAGAAAATACAAAAAGTGTGTAAAAACTTTTTCGATAGTTCCAAAATATTCTCAAAGATTCTTAAAGGCCAGAACTCTTTTATTTTTCATAAATGTGGAGTAGACCTACAACGTGTAACTAAAATAAAGTCTAGAACTCACGTTCAGCAGCTGACACATACTAAAATGTTCAAAATAGTGGCCACTTTTTAAATTTTTGACATCTGATATGAGTTTGAGAACTGAACTTAACTGAAACGGTGCTTATGCTGGCCAACCTGGGCTATGGCCGCGCTCCGGGCTCCGGGTTACCATCGCTATGCCTATGGGCAGGTAAGTTCCTTTAAATCGAAATATAATCGAAATAGAACGACAGTCCCGAAGGCCAATTTGACGCACATTTGAGGGTGCAAACGAGTCACCAAATGCGCCTCTGTCGTCTAAATATGTCGCTTGAAATATATTAATTTCACTATATTTTTATAAGATCTTAGAAATAAATAAAATACCTCTCAACATCAATAAATAATTATAATAATCAAAGAATATACTAACTCTCTGACGATAATAAATAATCGACTGATTCGCTAAGGAAAAATCGTGGAAAAATATTTTTGTGACAATCAATACAATGTCATCAATATTTTACGCCTGTTTTTTCGCCTTGTGTATTGTTGAATGAAACTTACTTAAAAAATGCTATACACTTGAAACTTGGTGCTATACACAGATGTTCGGGCAGAGTGTACCAACATAACAAAACAAAAAAATCGATAATCGAGAGTACGTTGCCCGCGAAATTTGAAAAGTCACCTTACTTTTTGAACACACCTCGTATGTACGTCATGTAGTTACGAGGAGCGCCCAGTCTAAATCATTATCATCTTCCCGCCCTGCTCCAATTCATTTTACTTTAAATAACGTTTCCAATAACACAAATTAAATTAGTCTGGGATGCGACATCATGTGACGTCACGAACATGAAGCTAATACAAAATGGAGCTGCGGATATCAATATTGTTATGCATCATCTGTAAAAATGTGAATACTTATTCGGATTATTTTTAATTTGACGATTTATAACGAAAAACTCACTAATAAGAACTAAGTAATATTAGTTTATCAACCTATAAAATTAACTTAGAACTACTTAGATCTATGGTGTACCTGTGGGAGGTCGGTTGACCATCCAAATTTTTACAGGATGGTCAGCCGATCTACCTTATCAGATAGCGTGCCCAAAATGCTGGCTGCGTTGCCGCGCTGAATGGCTATGCTTATTCTTTGGCCTAAGTAGCAGCCAGCATTTTGGTCACGTGTGGACTCTACGAGTCGCCCGGCCAGGTCCCTGTATGTTTTGAGCGCCACCCCGGTCCCCAAGGGCCCAGGGTCTCCACGCCGAACGGCGCAAATAAGTAGCCTCTGTCGAGACTGGAATATTTGCGCCGTTTGAGGGATTCCGCAGCTTCAGCAGCGCCGCCTGCTTTTTGCGACGTTTTAGGGAGATGGGACGGTGCCAGTGTGTCCACGCATGTGGCGTCCCACACTAAGGGCCGTCCCATCTTCCATGGAATTAGTGTCATATTAGTTAATTCCTTCATTTATTTTGTTTGCACTTTTACTTTTCTACACATAAAAAATCGTGCAAACTATTCACGTGTAGTTATACTCACTTTATCATGCAGGGTGTTTGTGACAGCCAGGCAAATACTGAGATACTGAACAAGTACCATTGTTTTGAGTTATACGTACAGTGTTATTACTCGCAGGAAATTAATTTATTTTAAATTAATTTAATTAATTGATTATACGCAATGTTTGCTTTCCGCGCCAGTTGTATCGGGCGATCCTGTGACTAGTTAAATAGGGTTATTGGTTATTTTGTGATACATTTCTGTTTTTCGGATCACTTGTGATTCTCCTTTGGGGTTGATCAGTTGATTGAACTTTTTTTTTAAACTACCAAACGCTAATTTTTTTTATTTTTAAGTCATTATTTAAGGCCTACTTAAACGAACCACACTATTTTTTTCCTGAAAAAATGAAAAAAAAGTAGAAAATTTAAGAATTTTTCTGCGAAAATTTTCACTGGTTTTCATCTCAGAATCACGGTCTGAAGTCACCATATCAATATTTGCCTGGCTGTCACAAACACCCTGTATAAAATGAGTAGAATAAAAATAAAAATGATTCACCAAACTGTATACGTACACGCATGACTTCTAAACTACGTCACCAAATTGGATGATTCCTTATTTTTTGTGTTTGTTAGAATGACATTGTTTGTTAAGATAAGAATCGTATAAAATAAAATAACAAGTAAGGCGGCAAGAAGTTCGCCGAGTCAGCTAGTTTAACATAGTTACTACTACTATTAACTTTTACTACTACAACTACTAGTAGTTATAATAACACCTCCTCTGGATTCCTTCTCAATGAATACAACCTGTGCTACGTCAGAGCTATCATTATCATTGATCCCACTTTCGTAAACATAAATAGCACTCCCTATTTAAAATTTTCTGAGGCAATTATTTATTTTTAACCGCCAACGTAAAGGGTGAGTGTAATCTAATGGAAAATGACGTGATCCAGTTCAGGGTGGAGCTTGCTTACGGTGATACCCATTCATTTTAATTTTATTCGTTTTTTTCTTTTAGAATGACACGGGAATGTCTGGATTAATTTATCGGTCGCTAGATTGTAATATTTATGCACAAAATGCTCACTCCTTACCGCGTGGAACTTAATAGGGTAACTGGTTAAAGGTGGGTGTGTAATTTTATTTGCACACTTCTGCCCAACCTCTTTGGGGGATAATGGACGTGACTATGTATGTTTTTCTTTTGTTCTAATTTCGTCATGTTTCTATCTATGTATCCGACCGACAAGGGTTGGCGTCAGACAGCCGCCGGCCGCAAAAGAAACGCCAAGTAGGTACTTGCAAATATGAGTTTCGATAGAAACCATATTGTGCCGACCCCATTAATAAATTTATAGTGAGAAAGATGATTAGACTAAATATTGAAACTTAAATCTACTACAACGGTTTTTTTATGGCTAGGTAGATCAGAAAGGTTGACCTTACAGTTGATCTTAACCAAGTTTTAGAGAACGACATACAGACATACATATAATCACGCCTTTATCCCTTACGGGGTAGGCAGAGCACCAAGAGCCGATAGAACCACATGGTGCCACTTCTGACCAATTTTGAGGATATAGTTGAGATGTACAAGTTCGGTTAGTAGTGACAGGTGGTCAGCCCATCGCCTACAAAACACCAAGACCCTCTTGTCCCTCTACTGACTTGTACAGTTTGCCCGGGAAGAGAAGCAGCTGTAGTATTGTTTTTCACTCCCAGAGCAGCATATAAGAAAAGACATTAGTTAGAAATATATTCTGCCTATTGAAAAAGTATCTTACTATAGTGTATGCGAATATAGCGTGAATAAAAACGTGGCTACCTACCTGTTTTATTTATTTAAAGAACCTGTCTGTCAAGTCGGCAGGGAAATGATTTTGTTTACGTTTTTACGCAAAATGACACGCACATTTTTGCAAATTACCGTATTGTCTACATGACGTCATACTGTTAGTTATAAGCAGGTACTGTTATATCGATCATAGAATAAGTAAGAGAGAGTAGATATTATAAAATTATTAATAAAGAAAATGGAAAAAAAATTTCACCCGAGTGGGAATCGAACCCACGACCACTGCAAACCGTGCCAGCCGCTATAACCACTAAGCCACCGGGACAATTAAATTTTTTGCATTTTCTTTATTAATAATTTTATAGTATATAATATCTTGACTAAGATAAATTTATAAAAAACACTTCTCCATTAATATAATCCGTTAAGAGTGGATATGTATCTATATATAATATATGCACGCTTATGTATTTATATCGAGCGTGCATGAAGAATATCATAAAAGTAGATGAAGCGAAAGAGGTATGTCAGGATAGTAAGTGGAGATCCGAGATCTCTGGCTACCCCTCCGGGAAAGTGGCGTGAATTTTATATAAAACCTAACCAGGACAATCAAAAACCTCGCCATGTTGCGGATTAACTAATGGAACTAATTTCTTTCAATGGCAAAAGATGCTAATGGTATAGTCCGCGAGGCGTAAGCTGAGCTTTGCATTTGGGTGGGTGTACATAGATACGTGCAGCTTTACCTGAGTTTTGCACTTGTGTGAGTGTACATAGATAGTGTTTGTGTGCATCGGCCTGTCATTTCCTTGTACACTCACACAAATGAAAAGCTCAGCTTACACTTCGCGGACTGTAACCTGATGGCAACAGTGTCCTCAAATCAGGTTTTTTATTTTCCTGGTCAGGCTTTATGTATGTATGTATATCACCAGGTGGAGCCAGAAGAGATCTACGCGGACGCCCTCGAAAGCAACCGTATTGACGACGTGGTGGAGGATGCTGCCCACTGCTACAGCTCTCCGTGCGTTACCAACGGAGACTGCTGCCGTGGACTGCTGTGTTTGGATACTGGTGAGTGGGAGAAAATAGTCGTTTAGGTAGAAAATAGTAGGATTTGTAGAAAATAGTAGCAATGGTAGAAAATAGTTGTAAGCGTAGAAAATATATGTTATAGTAGTATTATTTGAAATTACCATTAGAATTATTGCTGTTTATTGGCGAGTGATATTTCCGCCAGAAGCGCTAGTGTGAGAATTTTTTATTATTTAGTTTTCCCGGATGGACATACAAGGGAAACTACGTTCATATAGCTATATCTTTAGTAGGTAGAATGATTTTTTAATTTATGATAAATAATAAAACCGATATTTCGGTGCTTGTTATTCATTTTAACGAAAGTTAAAACCATAGTGAATTAACGAAAGTTATCAGAAATTAGCCAAAAATAACATTTTTACTAAGTAATAGGCTCACGTTAATGCATTTCCTGTAAGTAATAACACTGTCTCATAACTCCACAACATGGTACTTGTTCAGCATTTCAGTATTAGCCTGGCTGTCACTCACACCTTCTATGAAAATTCCTTTGATCACTGTTATTGTCCAGTAATCAAAATAAAAATGCCTTTCAAAGTTTTCTAATTAAATTTATTCTCTGTTCAACATTCATGAAATAAAGTAGACAAAAGTTGTAACTCCACTTGGTAGAGCATGGAGCAAATACAAAAGGGAGGTGTTGCAACTGTCAGTGAATTTATAAATAGAAAAAATATTTGGCACTCAAACAGATTATATTTCTATGTACAATGATGAAATAAAGTAACATGGTGCTGGACTAAAATGTAATCCTAGCAGAGTCCACTGCAAAACAATCGTGATACAATAACCAACCCTAAATTATACATAAATAATATTGATAAGCTGACTTCAGACCATGATTCTGAAGCGAAAACCACTGAAAATGTTCACAGGAAAATTCCTAAATAGTGTAGTTCGTTTAATCAGGCCTCCGTTAGTAGCTTAAAAAAATTTACCTAGAGGTGATTTTCAAAAAAAAAATTACCCCAAAATGTTTAAATAACTAAACAATCCTAATGTAGGGTCATAAGCGATCCAAAAAGCAGTAATGTATCACACAATAACAAATAAGACCATTTAACTAGTCACAGGATAGCGCGATACAATTGGCGCGGAAAACAAAAATTACTGATAATCAAATTAAAAATGCATTTCCTGCGAGTAATAACACAATTTTTTTATTTTATTTTGGAAAACAAACACCGTACAAACAAAAAAAGTAACTATTAAAATAACATAAAACCATTTAATCGTATATCGTAATATCGTGTAACTCAACCCAATGGTACTTGTTCACCATTTCAGTATTTTCCTGGCTGTCACAAACACCATGTATAAGCAATTACTGATTACCTATAGCGTTTTAGATAGATTGAAAAATAGATAAATTTCATTCTTTATTGCACAATGAAAAAAATTATATAAAGACGAATTTAATACTACATAGCATTACTCTTCTAGTTATTTTGGCTCATATGTTACTTACTTGTGATGCGCAAATATCGCGAAGCATAGATTGTACAAGAGGGATATGTTAAGCGAAAAGCTATGTGAATAGCCCACTAAAAAGAACCTACCCACAAAATTTAAGACTCGAAATCACATGTTTATTTTTCTAGATAGTATGGAGAATTGCACAATACAGAAATGTTCATACAATCTTGGAAGATAAACATGTGATTTCGAATCTCAAATTTTGAAAATCGGTTCTCTATAGTGGGCTATTTACATAGCTTTTCGCTTAACATACCCTTTCTGTTACATCCTGTATAAACAGTCAACATTTCTTTATGATTTCGTTAAAAAACATTGTTATATCACTTCCTCGATGTATTAGCTCCATAACTTGCCTCAGGGGATTACCCTAGTAAATTTTCAATGTCCTTGCAATGTTGGAGCTTCATAACGTTTCTGTTTTGTGGGAGTTGTGAATTTCACCGCAGGGAAGGCTCTGATTATGGTAATGTGGAAGATCACGTTTCTGGACTTCCTTGGGCTTTACTTACCAAATATCCCAAATACTTTTAACATAGACTTGTTGTTACAGCCTGTACAGTTTCTCTTTTCTAGATAAGTTTTCTAATTTTAATAAATTTGATACAGGAATAGAGCTAACCCTGGGAAAGGATAACCAGTACTACATAGTTAGTCTATTACGCTATGTAGGACCGATTTGAGAAATTATTTCATAAGAATACCTACTTAATTTTATTTTTATATAACACACTGCACAACACATTAACCTAGTCCCACACTAAGATCCCTAAGGTCTTGTGTCGTAGGTACTAAGTAACGGTATATAAATACATAGATAAGTATAGAAACGTCCATGATTCGGAAACAAACATCGACATTCATCATATCAATGTTTGCACCTACCGGGATTCGAACCCAGGACCTATGGCGTCGCAGGCAGGGTCACTACCTACTAGACCAATCGGCCGTCGTTAATTGCTCAAAATAAATATACATAAGTACTCACTATGGGTGCGCCCACCACCGGGCCCTACACCCTCCACTGACCCTCGTATCTGATAACTCATAACTGCGAAAACAGGCGCTTGCACTAACAACAATCGCCACGAGAAACCAGACCCATAGTGAATGTTTGAACTTACGAATTGTAACGCCTAATACAATTTCATTTATACATAAGTACATAAATACAACTGTGTTACCGAAATGGGGTGGTGCAGGATCATAAAGGAGATCTCACGGCGACGTTTGGTATAGCGGGGGGCAGATGTCATGACCGGTAACAAATGCTGAAGCTAATGAACATAGAATATTTTAAAAACAAATTGGGATCTGTATGAAATCATCTACAGGATGTATCAGAAAGGGTATGTTAAGCGAAAAGCTGTATAAATAGCCCACTATAGAGAACCTATTTCTAAAATTTGAAATTCGAAATCACATTTTTATTTTTCAAGATTGTATGAAAATACCTGAGATATTTAAAAATTCTCCGTACTATCGGGAAAAATAAACATGTGATTTCGGATCTCAAATTTTATAGATAGGTTCTCTATAGTGGGCTATTTACATAGCTTTTCGCTTAACATACCCTTTTTGTTACACCCTGTATACATACGGAGTATAACCTACCTAATTATAATAAACTTTTCACGGACACTTATTTAAAAAAATGAAAATACTATACATACAAATAATCACGCCTTTATCCCTTACGGGGTAGGCAGAGCACCAAGGGCCGATAGAACCACATGGTGCCACTTGTGACCAATTTTGAGGGTATAGTTGAGATGTACAAGTTCGGTTAGTAGTGACAGGTGGTCAGCCCATCGCCTACAAAACATGAAAATACTTTAGTTAAATTAATATCTACATAAAAAACATAAATATCTTCATTAATATTAACAGTTCAGAAAATCGGTAATAATGTTTGAATATTCATTTCAAATCAATGAACCGTACTAATTTAATTTGGAGCTCTTACTTAATTTAACACTAAATTGTAATCAAAGTGGGGCTTAATGAGACGAAAGTGGGGCCAAATGGAACGAGAGTGGTCTAAATGGGAACAGCCTTGATTACTAAGTAATGTGATTTCGCTTGATTACTTCTACATTGGATTTACTTATCGAATTTCTTGGTAATGAACTTGAAAATCCTGTACTGATGTGGGGCTTCACTAGAATACATCAGCTGCATCTCCTTCCGTGCATGTCATAGGAGTCGACTAAGGAACTCAGAGGCTTTCTTGCAAGCGATAAGCTAGCAACCTATCAATGGTCTTTTACATCTGTGTTGATCCGTCATTCAGGACAAAGGATGTTATGTACCTAGATTAAATTCCTTAAGATCGGTTATGTGAACTTTGATATTTTATCTAAGTAGGTAAGCTTATTTTAAACTGTCCTGACATATAAAGGTCCCTAAAGAAATTAAATATGGCTCGTACCTATCAAAAGGTCTTTTACGGGATTGGTCACAAAGATAGGGTCAATAAAGGTTAATAATGTTAGTATACGGTAGAGTAAATTTAAACCTGATTAATATTACCTCAGATTAACATAAAAATGCAAGTAACGCATATTATGAAATCCCGGAGGGACCTATACACCCCATTTTTTTTTGAAGATAGAAATCTTATTTTCGTAGAAGCATTGTTTATACTTGTAAGATTATGACTGAAGTTTGACGTTTTTCCATATTGATGTATCCTACTAAAAAGTTCAGATTTGTGTTTGCGAAATCAGCAACTTTAGGGATTCGGCGGGAAAAGCTGGAAGGGTGCAGGTGTAATTTTCTTGTGAAAATCAAAATTTATTTGTAAATGGCTTGAATGTGTCCGTAAAGTGATGTTTTCTGGTAGATAAGTTATATTTTGATTACTTGTGATGTGAATCTAGTGCGTGTGCATGGTTTTATACGCAGGTAAGCCGAGTAAAACTTTAGCCGGATTACGATCTCTTCATGGGCGCATGTAAGTTGTTTCTGCAATAATTTTTCATTTTGACTAACTTTACACTTGTTCTTGAGGATTTTCCCGACGTTTCCATTCATCATCATTGTCATTCATCATAAATTCAGAATACATTTTACTAAACAATGATTAGGCTGTATGGGCTTAGTTCCCCTTGCCTTTCCTTCGGGATAAACTAAAAAAAAAAAGAAAAAAAAAAGCAACTTTAGGTTTTTCTAGTGCAAACTTTATATGAGAGAATTGAGTAGAAAACTCTTTAGGAACTATTGATGATCATAGTACACAAAACTGTGCCTAATAAAAAACCTGATTTCGTTCTTTCGGATTCTTTCTATTTCTAAATAAAATGAGATTATAGCAAGCTACTAATTACGCGTAATACATATATACATACACATGGCTGTGTTCTTGAAATGGGGTTGCCAGAACTGCAGGATCACGAAGGAGTTTCTACACGTTTAGCATAGCGAGACCAGATGTAAACGATCAGTGACCAGCTCATCGCTTGCAAGAAAGCCCATGAGTTCCTTAGTCGACTCTTACGACATGCACGGAAGCAGATGCAGCTGATGTGTTCTAGTGAAGTATTTGTTGTCCTAAATACTTTCGACAATAGCGCGATTGCTCTCAGTGAAGTTGAATTTGGGTCTTTATATTAGTTCAACCCACCAAGTTACACCTACGTTCGGTTTTTAATGTAAATAGTAATAGTAAGTTTTCTTGTACGGACTTTTTCTTAAAGAAAGTTTTATTCAAAATTAATTAACATAGTAGGATATGGAAGAAATCTCTGTTAGATTAGCTTTGTGTTTCCTTTGTACAGAATATATACCTAATCTAAATACTCTTTGTAATTTTCCTTTACGTGCTGCATTGGTTGTTTTCCCGCCATTTTTCCGGTGGCCATGTTGTCACGTAAACATCCGGCGGCGCACCCAATTTCCGGTTTGCTGCCATTTTGTTTTCTGCTAAAATGATGATTATTCTATTTTAATGCTTTATTGTACACAGTAAAGTTTTCACAAATAAAGTTTATGACAAAGAAAATGTACAAAGGCGTGCTTATCTCTAAAAGAGATTTCTTCCAGCAAACCAACCGTGAAAGAGAAATTAACATAAGAGGTAGGTATGTGTGCACACAAACATTACTAGTAAATGGTTCGAAATTATAATTATTTCATTTAAGAAATGTCAGCAGTGAATTCTGTTATTGATGTGAAACAATATTCTAAACCTGCAAGGGGTTTGTCACTTCCCAATTCGATCCTCAAGATTTTTTATTGTACTTCTTCTTCAGCGTCCTGCATTCCACTGCTGGACGTAGGCCTCTTCCAGGGCACGCCACAAGGCTACTGCCACAGGAGGGTTTTGCCCATAGTCACCACGCTGGGCAGGTGGGTTGGTGACCGCAGTGTGATTTTCGGACTATGTTGTCAGTACGGGAGGCGCTGCTGCCCACCTTCCGGAAACCCTTAATCGCCTCGTACGATATTCGCCTCGTACGATATTGTACTTACCTAAAGAATATTCCTATATCATGGGATTTTTGATGTGAAATTCTTAGGGGTTGAGTTGGAATGTTAACGAATCTAAAATTAGATGCTAAAGTAACGTAACTATTTTAATTAAGATTAATCGAAATCTGATATATGTAAAAAAGGAGCGAACATCTAAATATCTACATTCAGGTACTTCATCATTTACAACCCTGAGAAGTCCACTATTGGACATAGGTCTCCCCCAACAACTTCCACACCGACCGGTCGGAAGCAGCCTGCATCCAACCGACGCCGGCGACCTTGGCCAGGTCGTCCGTCCACCTCGCGGGTGGCCTTCCCACGCTGCATTTGCCGATACGTGGTATCTACTCTAGAACTTTCCGACTCCATCGGCCATCAGTTCTCCGAGCTATGTGCCCTGCCCATTGCCACTTCAGCTTGCTGGACCGTTGAGCTATGTCGGTGATCTTTGTACGTCTGCGGATCTCCTCATTTCAAAATCAAAATAGTTTAAAATTATAATAAATACTTACTATGTCAGAAAAGAAATAATAATAATATCATAATAATAAATTTTACTCACCAAGTAGCATTATTGTTCCTACTTACAGACACATTAAAAATGAAAAATAAATAAGGTCAAAGTTTACGAGAGCTACCTGAAAAGGTAGAACTCGCAAACTTTGACCTTAAATACGTCCATAGAAGTAGATTCGCGGATTGACACTGGCAAATCATTCCATAACCGTATAAATCTAATAGTAAAAAGGGTTTATTTTCAAAAATACATTATATAATATATAAAATATCTTGACTAAGATAAATTTATAAAAACACTTCTCCATTAATATAATCCGTTAGGATGTGGTTGATCATTTCATCTTTAAACATTGTGCTGAGGGATTCAGCTTTGTTTGCTGAGATTTGGCTAGTGTATAGCTATCGGGATGAAAAATAATGTTGCCAATATGTAATAAGAGCAACTAGCACGGTATGCAGTGGTCGTGGGTTCGATTCCCACTCGGGTGAAGAATTTTTTCCATTTCTTTATTAATAATTTTATAAAAATACATTCAACAATATTTTGTTTTTACTGCGAATCCTAGGAGAACCTATATCGTAGGATTCACAAACGTTACACGGGTGCTAGGTGAAGTATATTTTTGATAAAACAAAATTTAAAAAACTTAAATTAAAATTACTTAAACAATTTTAAGAAACAAATTGTGACAAATAAAAAACTAAACTAAAAACTTAACTAAGAACTAGTTATCTAACTATCTAGTTTTAAGTTTGACATTGGAACTACAGTAAAACCTTCTTTTGTCTATCAATTCATTTTTTTTCTACAGAGGATGGAGGACGTTGTCTGCCAGCGTTTGCAGGTCGCAAGCTTGGGGAGATCTGCAATCGGGAGAACCAGTGCGATGCCGGCTTAGTCTGCGAGGAAGTGGTACCAGGTAACCATAGATATTATCTATGTATAAGTACTAATATTATAAAGCTGAAGAGTTTGTTTATTTGTTTGAACGCGCTAATCTCAGGAACTTCAGGTCCGATTTGATAGTCCATTTATTGAGGAAGGCTAGGCTATATATGACCTGCACTGGCTTCGCTTCGGTGTAGTGCCCTTTCACGCGGACGAATTCGCGGGTGATGGTTTTGAATAAAACAACTACTAAAGCATATTTGAATTAAAAACTTCATCGTTCCCAGGTGAGATGCACGTCTGCCGTCCCCCATCAAGCGGTCAGAAGCAGTACAACGAGGACTGCAACGTGTCCAGCGAGTGCGACATCACGCGCGGCCTGTGCTGCGTCATGCAGCGCCGACACCGACAGAAACCTAGGAAGGTGAGGGTATACATCAGATGTTCCCAAACTTTTATTTCTCGTAGACCCCTTTCAAAAGTTTACTGGTTCTGGTGGACCCCCTACAGGCCTACATCACATACAAATTAAATGTGAACCTCAATTTTTTCACGCCAACGTAGACCCCCGTCGAGTCTCCTGTAGACCCCTGGGGGTCCACCTGGACCACTTTGGGAACCACTGGTCTACATTATGTCAAAAGCATATTGTAGAACGGCTAGATGAAACAAAGAAAATCTTTCCAGCACTTCGGTGGCTGTTGCCGAGACACGATCGCTTCGTTCCCTCGTATTGTTGTTATTTTAACAGTTCTAACCTAACCTAATTACTTAAGCACACAAAATACTAGAAGCCAAATTGTTATACAGGGTGATTTTTGGTCGTCAACGTTCCCGAAAACTACGGAATCTCCTCATCATCACGATCATTTTTCTCCATGGAAGCATACCTGGGAAGTGTCTGGTTTCCAAAATATTAGGGTCCAAAGTTGAGTAAATAGACTGCGTTTTTCTGCATAAATGCACATAGACGCGCGTAGCAGGATTTTTTCACGAAAAATAATTAATATCTGTCTATAAAAAAACTAACATAAACACTAGACACTATAAATTTCACACGATCAAGGAATTGAAAATTAAAAAAAAATAAAAAATCCCAGCATTTTTTTTGGCATAAACTTACTTTATTTCATGTATAGAGTATGTACCCTTCGTTAAAGGTGGCCACAAAAAAAACACCCTGTATATACGAAAATAGTAAATGATTGAAATAGATGATGATTGATAGATTTTTTATGTAACCATCATAATGATGTTCCACTTCTAGGCAATGGCCTTTCTGAGTCGACACGTTTTCGCCATGTCTTGGCTGCCTCTATGCTCGAATCCGTCCTACTGAACCCAGTTATGGAACACTTTAACTAAAATAAACATAAATTTTGTTACAGAGTTGCGGCTACTTCAAGGAACCCCTGGTATGCATAGGCCCGGTAGCTACCGACCAGGTCCGCGAATTTGTCCAGCACACAGCTGGGGAGAAACGCATTGGGGTCTTCAGACTACATTAAATTCCATTCGAAACTGTAATGTATAAAGTCAACTGAACGAAAAGACCGGATGAATGAAAAAATATTGATGTCATTCGATTTGTTGAATAGGTACTGGTTAAAAAAATCTCGGTTAATTTGTTCATTTAACTTTGTACATTACAATAAGAGTTTTTTAGTTATCGAAATAATATTAAAAGTTAGTTTAGGTGTTATATTTTGAGGTAATTAACGTCAAGTAACATGGGTAAGTAATTTTTAATATTACTTCGTATAATTCCTTTTTTGGTATAATACTTGCTACAGATGGTATGGATAGAGTTTATGAAACAGATAGTGACAGTATTTTAAATATTTCCATTAAGTATATGGATAAACTGTATGTTATTTATTTATTTATTTAGACACACTTACAGAACACACATTAAAAGCAACAATAATTACACTTAAAACTAAAAATAAAACTAAAAAAATGTGCCAATTACAAGTAATAAATATTATACCAATAAATTAATAGAAACACGAAAATATGGCTTTGTGAAAATGGTAAACTGATGAGCCTAGGTACTTCTGATTTATTTTTGAAGCTTCTAAAAAAAAAGCAAAAAAGAGACATTACTTCAGATAAATGAGACATAATTATTTGTTTTATTTTTCGGGTAGAATTTAGAATATAAAAAACAAATATTAAACTACTTATTTAAATTTTAATAAATAATTCGTACTTATAAATGTTATATAATCTAGGATGTCGTAAAATTAAATTAGAACATTTTAATGTGTTTAATCGCTAATTAATATTTAAAATTTAATTAAAACTAAGTCTTCTCGAAACAAATACATATCCTACTGGCTGAGGCATTTACATAGTTTTAAAAATATTGATGTTATTACTAAATATATAAAACATATCATAATTTTAAGCTATTAAAGTAATTGTATTATATTTTTTTTATTTACTGTCGCTTATTTAAATCTAACTAATCTAGATTGTTCGAAAACTATGATAGGTGTTAAGTAAAAAGAACATATCAGTATAGTTTTTTAGACTTAGATGTAAAAATCACGGTTTTTGACTAATCTCCTTTTATCTTTGATCTGTTCAGAAAATATTTACCTATCTGTGATTCCCGTGGACGTTTATCACGAAAATATTTTTTTCTATGAATTTGAAGAAAAATATTTTTTTGTAACCTTCTTGTTCATCGTTAAAGATATGAAATATCTTCTTCATTATTTATTTTAATTATTACGATTGGCCTAAGTCTTAAGTTATTATAGCACATATGTTGTTAGTTTAATAAAAAATGTATTATCTTGTGTATTAAAATATATGACTATTACTATATGTTAAATTATATAATTATGTCTGCTATGAGATTATTTGTAATATCTATCCCGAAACCTAATCGCAACTTTTTTGGAATAGTAATTCTTCCCTTTCACAGTAAATCGACCATTTAGCCGCGTATAAAATAACGTATCAAGCAAAAGCAATGTCATAGCAAAAATTGTACTATATCCACTGATTGCTTTAAAAATTCGTATTACGTAACAGCGACACAATACAAGACAAGCGGTACAATTTTCGCTGTCGCATTGCTACCGCTTTGCTTTTGCAAGATATTACACGGAAAGAGACGTAGCTTAAGTGTTCTAGAGAAGCCCCGCGTTAGAAAAGTAACAAAAAAACAACACAAATAGTCAACCGATAGATTTATTTACAAACAATAACATGTAATATGTTACATAACAACACTTACAATAGTAACTTCTCTAATTCAACAAGTATGCTAGTAATTAACTTGATCAGCGTACTAAGGAGGCCCGAACCATCCGTCAAACCACTAAGCAGGTTTAATACCAGGTTCAAAACCTGCGATACCAGGCCAATAAGTAGGCCAGGTGCCGCCAACACATTGGATCTAAATAGCGAGATTAAAACACTGATGTACAAAAACAATACTGAAGCCAGATCAGTTAAAGTTGCGTACAAAAGGGGTAATGTACAGCCGAAATATGGAAGCAATGCTGGCGTTAGATTTTGGACTATGTTGGATAGGTTATTAAGGTTGTTGATTAGGTTTATAAGGAATGGAATGAGCAGGCAAGCTAGCTGATTGGCTACGGGAACTACGGTTGCTATTTCGTCGAAAGCCAGTCGCAAGGCGGACACGGAGTAGGCTGGAATCATTGCTTCGCTTGAGTTGATCTGGAAAATGGATAATTGTGGTTATAGCGGTGATAGCCCAGTGGTTAAGACGTGCACCTTCCAAGCGGGAGGCTTAAGTTCGATCCCAGTCACGGGCCTGTATCAATGAATTTATTTCATGTACAGATTTAAATGTTGCAAAATTGTCACTTAGCTCGTGCCTCGGAAAGCACGTAAAACCGTTGGTCCTGCGCCTGATCTCTCTCCGGTCGTGTCGGCTTTCCGTCCCATCGGACAATGAGAGTGAGGGAATAAAGAGTGCATCTGTGTTTGCGCACACACTTGTGCACTATAATATTTGCTGCGTACCTGACCAATCTCCGTAGAGATTGGTCGCCTTGGCCGAAATACGGTCGGAGATCATCATCATCAATTGTGGTTAAATATTTTGATCTGAACCAAAGCTAATCTACTACAGAAAAGCTGAAAATGTTCTTAATACATAAACATAGCTAAAACATCCTTAATATAAATGCGAATGGAACTCTATCGTAAAATAAAAAAAAATGTGAGTATCGGAAACGGGGTCTCAACAACTTTTTTTATCAATATAGATTTTACAATATAGCTATCTATATACATAAGCACGCGGCCGTCTTCAGAACTGCAGCATCAAAAAAGGGATCACACAGTCGCAGCACAGCAAGGACAGATGTTAATGATCAGTGAAAGTTTGCTAGCGTAGCTGAGAGAATGCCTGAGTTCCTTAGCAGACTCTTACGACATGCACGGAAGGAGATGCAGCTGATGTATTCTAGTGTCATCGCACACGGGCCACCGGCCACAGCTACAAACGCCGTCACGAGAAGTTATGTATAATAAGGACAGGAAATATAGCGGTGGCGGCGTTTTGTGCGGCCCCCTGATTACGTAAAAGCAATAGCAAAGCCGAAGCAAAGCGATGGCGAAAATTGTAGGTAGGTACAATATTCGCCTTGAAATGTCAAAGTTCCTTTGAATTTTATTTTACGTATTACGTGTTTGACAAGCAATCAGCGATTTTTGTACAATTTTCGTTATCGCTTTGCTTTTGCTAGTCAGGTAACAAAGGGGCGGGAGCCCTTAGTGAAGCCCCGCATCGGCACAGGGTAGTAAATCTAGTTTAAATAATTTAGGTTAACTGTACTCACAAATAAAGCAGCAACGAAACCAAATACAATGAAATGGGAACGCATTTTTTTCTGTAGATTGTTCTACTAAAACCAAATTGTGAATGTGTATATTTGATAATGAAACTATATTCTTTTATACCAATGTCGTGTCAAAACAAATATTATGTAAAAACAATTCCTGAGGCAACAGTTTTAATCTATTTGGTATATTTGTTATATCATTATAGTTATCTTTTTATGAAATAAAAATTGTGACCTAATAAAATAATAGCTGCCATTCTACGCAAAAGTTTAGGAAAATAAATTCCTAATGGTCCATGTTATGACTTTTCCTAAAAATGATTCTATTTAGTTGCCCAGAGACATAGTACAAGAAAGATTCGTTAATTTAACCCAATGGGAAGGCCTGGTTCCCACTACGCCGGATCGGCAAATCAGCCGGAAGGGTTAGTGGCTGTACAAGTTATATAGAGCTGTTCACATTATCCCGGCTCCGGCATTATTACCGAGCCCGGCATTTTCACCGAGAGAACCCCCCCGGACCGGAGTAGGTACTGTGAACGAGTTTGTGCTGGTATCTGTCCTTGCCCCGCTCATGTTCCCCTCACGCAATTCGGTTCGAATTTTCATGGACCGGATCCGGTGTAATGTGAACACTGTCCGGTGTCAGATCTGCCGGTCCGGCGTAGTGTGAACCCGGCCAAAATGTTTCAGAATCATTCGAAGTAGTCTATTAGCGATAGAGTCTTGTCTGTTATGTTATGTAGTAGGGTATGCCACGGGTAGGTGAAGTTGACTTGGTCGTTAAGGTATCAGCCGAATCCATAAACATCGCAATTGGATTATTCCAGCTTAGGATAAATTTATTTATATGTACAGTATAAACAAGACTGCGTTCCCGAAATAGGCTAGTCAGAATGGCAGGGTCATCAGGATTTCTTTCTCAGTCACCTTTAGCACGTGTAGTTAAGGAGTGGAATGCACTTCCTGCCGATGTATTTCCCGAGCACTACAACATTGGTCTCTTCAAAGTTAGAGTGAATAGGCACTTTCTAGGCAAACATGTACTACCCTAGGCCGCATCTCGCTTTACATCAGGCACGATGGCGGTCAAATGTTTGCCTAGCTAATTGTAAAAAAAAGCTTAACGAGGACAGAATCTGTCCTCGGATGTAATTTATCAGTGACACGTTGCTAGCTTATCACCTGAGAGACATTGCCCGAGTATCTAAGTCGACTCTCATATGCACGGAAAGAGATGAAGCTGATGTATTCGAGTGAACCTCTGCATCCGCCTTAGGTATTTCAATTGCTTAGCGGCGGCGGTAGGCTCACCACTTACAACGTGGGACTTAATAGGCCAACTGGTGAAAAGTGGGTGTGTAATTTGCACACTTTTGCCCTACCTCTTTGGGGGATAATGGGCGTGACTATAATAATAATAATAATATAATAATAAAATTTATTTTCCAACCAAATCCATATAAAACGAAAACATCATAACATTGCAAACACATAAGTATTATACTACGGACATAAATTTGCACCGAACAAATGGAAATTGGGCCAACAAACAGTTTCCAAACTAGGAGATTCCTGTGCTATGGAAACTGGTGGTGGTCCTAATGTATATAACTATATGTATGTATGTTAAATCTTAAAGGTTATAGACCCATCCAATGTCAAACCGAAGTCAACGTTGCTTAACCTATAGCAACACTGCGCCTACGCACCGTTGATAACACATTTCCAAATAGAAACAACATTGCCAAGTATTAGCAAGTAACAAGCGACTTTCCCAACTTAGATAAGTTATCTTTACCCTTTAGGGTGGGTAAGTAATACCTATTGGCACAATTTTTATCATTTCTAGCTTAGTAATATAAAAACTGAATTTTGTTATTGTTATTATCATAGCGAAGTGTGTTATCGTAGAGAGTAGTAATTTAGACTAAAAAAAAAACAGAAAAAATGGTGTCCAAAATCTCCATTGTTTTGTTTTCGGTGGTAGCTATTTGCTTAATTACGGTAAGTATGCAAACTATTAAGATAAACTTAAGATATTATTTCGAAAAACAAGAATGAAGAAGAAGAAGAGAATGCAAGGCATTAAGCTCAAAATAACTTTTGTCAAGGCCGCCTTACACCAACCTTCTTTAAATTAAAATCAACATCAATACATAGTCTATCCAAAAGTTCATTAACCTTTTTATTTTTTAAAATTCCTTACAGCCACCAGTAGCAGCAGTAAGCAACGTCCAACTGCCAGCAGTATATCCCCTAGTCAACATCCTCCTACCCCTTCTAAACAACGTGTATAACCTATTGCTATCCCTCTTATCCATCTTCGATACCCTGCCATCGTCCATCAGCTGCCTCATTCCGGTAGACCTTGGAGCTTTGGAGACATCGCTGCTGAAGCTTTACTCCCAGGCGCTGGCTATTATCAACTTTTTAAGGTGAGATTTTGAACGTTTGTGAACAGCGTTGATACCTCATTTAGTTTGACGGGTGCTTTACAATCAGGAGGCGTGTGTTCAATACCTGGCTTAAGCAGTAAAATGATTTGAAACTAGTAGACCTCACGCTTAGATTAATAAAACTAAATACGAGTATCGCTGACCCTAGTTCTACTAATATCATAACATAGTTAACATAATACTTATTTACGAACTTAATATCTAATCGTATCTGTTTAAAACTGTTGATGCTTACGGCCCGTTACCGAGCAAGTTAAGAAAGGGGTGTAGAGAGGTTACCCTTCCTATTCATTAAAGAGGTAGTGGTACAGCGAGGCTTTAATAACCCTACCAATTTTACGATCAACAGCGAAGTTTGCACCATGAAATTCACATACTTGGCTTAAGTTTCTATAACCTCTAGATGAGGCAGGAGGGTATCCACAGTTCTTCGCCATATTGCTCGGTTTTGAGCTTCGCACTTCTAACTTCCCTTGTATCCTACGTTCTTCGCCTCTACGACAATTCGTCCGCCAGGTCTACGTCATATATATTTATTCGTCTACTGTTATTTTCAGAGGTCTACCAGAATATGCAGCAGGAGCTAATCCTAGCGCTCCATCATCAACGGCAGTCAATGTTCAAGGTCTGCTGACGACCCTCATCATTACTATCACCGATTTGGCAGAAGACTTATTGGTAAGTGTGATAGAATCTACATCTTTACAGATGATAGGAGGTGAAAGGATGAAAGATACGTTGCAAAGAGAGCAATTGACTCATGAATATGGATGGCTATAGAGGAAGAGGATCAAAGAAGCGTTGAATGATCGTATAGTCACGTCAAAATATCTCTATTTGTTATACCTGTGCTGATACGGGTCTTCACTAGAATACATCAGCTGCATCTCTTTCCGTGCATGTCGTGAGAGTCGACACAGAAAATCAAGGGCATTCTCTCATGAGTTAGTAACTTATCATGGATCTTTTACATCTGGCCCTGCTATGCTACCCCATTTTGGAAACATATGTATGTCAAATGCTACAGTTGAAAAGAAACTTCTATTACCTGTATACTTCGTCGTCATCAGCCTATTAGAGTCTACTGCTGGATATAGGCCTCCCCCAGAGCACGCCACAAGGCTCGATCTCCCGTTTTTGCTAGTCCCTACCAGCCGCCCTCTTTAAGTCTATTTATCTAGTTTTTGATTTCGGAATAGTGCAATGTATTGTCTTACATGCTAGGTGCTCGGGTCTGGTTTCTCGTAGCGATTGTAGTTAGTGCAAGTGCCTGTTTTCGCAGTTATGAGTTATCAGATCCGAGGGTCAGTGGAGGGTGTAGGGCCCGGTGGTGGGCGCACCCATAGTGAATGATTCTTT
Source organism: Carposina sasakii (assembly GCA_014607495.2). Classification (NCBI taxonomy): domain Eukaryota; kingdom Metazoa; phylum Arthropoda; class Insecta; order Lepidoptera; family Carposinidae; genus Carposina; species Carposina sasakii. Next base: position 5,618,662 of record CP053176.1, on the reverse strand, counting down.
AAGTCTATCTGGCAGGAGGACGTCCTACGCTACGCTTGCCGAGGCGCGCTCTCCATTCGAGAACCCGCTTACTCCACCATTAAATACCTATTTTGATGAAAAAGGAAGAAGACCAAAAAAAACACTTACGTTCTTTTCTTTTCAGATTGGCATTGGTGGTGGTCTACTGCCAGGTCTTCTGAAGCTTGTGGTGATGGTGGTGGAAGCTTTACTGGCTCTGCTTCTTTAGATGCCAACTGTTATAGTGTGTGTTAAGTTTTAGTGTTGTTGAAATTTGTTTGTAAATAAAATTTTAATGGAATTTATTTCATAGTTTTTATCTATGTATGTGTGTTTCCCAACAAGCTCAACTATTGCAATATGATATTGTAATCTACCTCCTTACCTCTCACCTCCTTGGTATGGTCAGTCATGTAGTTTTAGAGATCTCGTGATGAAAATACACAACGGATTTTGATGCGATTTTTTAAATAAGTAAATATAGTGATTCAAGAGGAAGGTTTTTATTTTTACCTATGTGTAACTAGCGACCCACCACAATTTCGCACGAGTGCAATGCTGATATGAAATTCTCCTTTACGCCGACGCCGACGTAGACTAGAATAATGTAAGTACCTACAGCATTATAGATACCTACTCGTACATTATGCATTACGACAAAAAATGTCAGCTAAGCATAAACCACTACCTATATATCAAGTTCAAGTTGAAGTTGATATATTTATTCAAAGTTGTCACTTTTTTCATGATGAATAGCATTTATTGGAGCTAGTCAGAAAACATAAACAATGGATAGGTACCTATTGAAAAGAAAAACAATAAAAATATTTTGTATCAGTCATAATAAGTACTAAGGCTGATTTTACACTCGTCTTACTATATAGATATATGCTGATGCGGGGCTTCACATACAGATGTACAGCTGCATCTCCTTCCGTGCATGTCGTAAGAGTCGACTAAGGAACTCAGGGGCGTTCTCTCAGGCGATAATATGGCATGCAAATATTTTACTTTTTTTAAACGATATTACAAATTAATTAAATACAGAAGCGGTTGCGTCATAATAAACGTAGCCTTAGTTTACAGGTCAAGATTTTTATTAGATCATACTACCCCTTTTGTTAATTCACTTTGTATTCTTATGCCTGTTCAAAATGTTATTTACGAGTACTTACTGCTCTACATTATTATTTATATTGTGTTTTATGTGGTTGTGGCAGTTTTGAAGCATTTTGTTCGATTTTATACATAGATTGGGTGTGTTTGGAAATTGTAATTAAAAAAAATATATTTTTATTAATAATATTGCATATTATGCAATTGATAGAAGGGGTCGAGAGAAGTGCTCCTAAAATAGCTTAAAAAGCATACAACAAAGAAGCTGTTCACAAAATTAGAGATACAAAATCACATTTGAAGTTGCTGGAAGCCCAATGGTAAATATGACAGGGTTAGTGATAGAATATTGGATTGTCAAAATTCAAATTCAAAATCATTTATTCGACATGAAAGCATTAACAACTTGTTTGTCAATTGTCTTTTTAGGTATATGTTACTTTCTAAGTTCGCACCCAAAAATGAAACCACTACCAAACAAAAAAAAGGAGGTGAAACAAAGGGCTAAAGCATAATGCAGGAAAAATAATAAAAACCGCCGCCGTGAATTAGCAGTGTCTCGCGTCTACCTATAAATGAAAGCAATATGCTGTTCAAAGAATACTTAGTTCTGGCCCCTGCCTTACTTGGCAATGTTTATATTCTTATGCTGATGCGCGGCTTCACCAGAATACATCAGCTGCGTCTCCTGCATGTCGTGAGAGTCGACTAAGGAACTCAAGAAACATGGTACGATCATCTTCGTGGTCCTATAGTTCTGGCCCCTTCATGGAGAACACAGCCATCTTTCCATCGAGGGCTCGCCCACCACCGGGCCCTACACTGACCCTCTGATCTCGCTTCTCGTTGCGACTGTAGTGTCTTGTGTTCGTGACTATGAGTCGGCAGATCTGAGGGTCAGCGTAAGGTAGGGTTGCCAACCGTCCTGTGTTCCCAGGACATGTCCTGCTTTTTGGGGTGTCCTGGGCTGTCCTGCAAAGTTTTTAAGTGTCGTCCTGAGTTTTAGAGTCCTGACACATTTGCTATCGGCAGATTTTCTAAGGGTGCCGACATCAGGTCAACGCCTAGTGCGACGACGCAAATAAGCGTCAGCGGCACCTCTAGAAAGCTTAAAAGAAGCAAATACGTAGTCGCCGGCATTGAATGTGTTAAAGACCTATGTTTTGAAATTCGCACGCCACTAACTCTCTCCAATCGTATTGTTACTGGACTCGCACATCGCTTTTAATCGAAATATCCTGGTTTTCAAAGTTTTGAGATGGCAACCCTAGCGTAAAGTGTAGGGCCCGGTGGTGGGCGAGCCCTCGATGGAAATTTGAACTTCCGAATAGACACAATTAAATATTGAACACAACCATGTTTAGTTTAGCATAGCAAAATCTGAAACGGTGTACCGCCGCGTGGTGCCGACAGAGCAAAGTTTGTACCTTGGTGGTAGGCTACTCCTACACTAAAGTACGAGGCGATTAAGGGTTTCCGGGAGGTGGGCAGCAACGCCTACCGTACTAAAAACATTGCCTGAAAATCACACTGCGGTCACCCACCCGCCTGCCCAGCGTGGTGACTATGGGCAAACCCCCCTGTGGCAGTAGCCTTGTGGTGTGCCCTGGGGGAGTCCTACGTCTAGCAGTGGACTGCAATAGGCTAAAGAAGAATGCGAGAGATATCACTGAAATAGTGAAACAGTTATAGGAGTCATGCGGCCTGTCAAGCCTAATGTTGGTTTTGCTATAAAGAGGAACTGACTTCACCAGTTCTCTTAGGTTTCGTCTTTAGGCGGGACCGAAACGCCCCAAAACCCCTTTAGGCGACCTTAACTGTTATTAATTGCTCGTAGGTTGCCCTAAAGTTCCGATACGCCAACTTATTCTTGACAAACTGTAACAAATCGCGCCTTGGGGTGTGGACCGTTGCTTGCTAGACAAACATTTTTGCAAAGCTTTCTTTTTATGTTTAAAATCACCTACTTACTTTTTTGTTGTTTGGTATCGGTTTCATTTTAAGGAATGAACATAGAAAGTGACATATAAAAATGACTATAGACAAATAAGCTTGTATATGCTTTCATGTCGAATAAATGATTTGAATTGAATATCCGCTAATCACATTTCGTCCATGATGTCAACGAATTTAATTGGTGAATATCAAATGCATCCATAGCAACTAAGCGCAACTCATCTCTGGTGAAAAGGCAGTCTTACGTTAAATAAATGAAATTGTATTAGGCGTTACAATTCGGAAGTTCAAACATTCACTATGGGTGCGCCCACCACGTAATTGTACGAGTAAGTAATGTGTTGGGTTTTAGAGGTTCATAATAATTAGTGGTTTACTAATTTACTAATTTCTATAATCCGGAGGATGCCGCGGTTGTTGGCGAAACATATGTAGATTATTTATCTAGTTTTTGATTTCGGAATAGTGCAATGTATCGTCTTGCATGCTAGGTGCTCGGGTCTGGTTTCTCGTGGCGATTGTAGTTAGTGCAAGTGCCTGTTTTCGCAATTACGAGTTATCAGATCCGAGGGTCAGTGGAGGGTGTAGGGCCCGGTGGTGAATGTCTTACGTTACTTTGTAGTCTTTACATACATAAATAACCTCACGCCTATATCCCATAGGTCATAGATAAATAGATATATAAATATTCACATACTTCAGAACACATTAACCACACTAAAATCCCTAAGGGTTAGTAGCTACACACAACAAGGGTATATAAATACTTACACTATAGAAACACCCATAACTCGGAAAGAAACATACATATTCATCATTATAAATGTTTGCACCTACCGGGATTCGAACCCAGGCCCAACGGCGTCGCAGCCAGTTTCACTACCAACCACATCAATCGGCCGTCAAACGTTATGTCCATAAACGACGTCGCAGGCAACAACTAGTGTTCATATATCATGAGATTTCCTCATTATTTCAACCGTGGGCTATCAAGATTCTGCGAATTGATTAATAATCTGAATAAAACACAATTTATCTATATAATATTGAGATATATACCCGTTTATATAAAACTGACACGTACATCTTTCCCGGATTTTCGACAAGTGTATTGTGTTTTTTTATGTGATTTATTTTTACATATTTTTATTTTATTTTAGTTAATTGTGTTGGAGTGACAATGCTGGTGACATGATGTGGAAAGTTTTCTTGTTTTGTGGTTTTTTTGGGGTTTTGGTGAGTTTTTTTTTCACTACCGAAAAATTGGTACATAATTAGCCTTTGTCAAAGTAACATAAAATTTCTCGATCGTATGGATAGAAGTTTGTCACGAATATGTTTGCTCCAATAGGAAGTCTTTAATTTCTCGTTCGTCAAGTCACGTGATTAATGCCGACATATTGATGGGAGTGTTGCGATAACGATGCCAAACAATGTTATATTGTCTTAGTCTTAGCTCGCATATAGGTATGTACGAGTATCTAGACATCGCTATTGGAGGAAATGTTTCGATAAGTATGTGACCTTCTCTATCGCTGGTAATAATGTCACATTGTCTGAGCCCTCAGTTGTTATATATCTATCGAAAAATGTTTGAAACTTGACAAATTTTCGACTAACGCAGTGTTGTTTTATAATCGACGTTATAGTTCTTGCATTGCTATAAGATCTTCTTCACAATCTTATAGTTTTAGATATCACATTTTAGAAACATAGCCGTATACGTATATGATGTTGACTTATGATGATGATGATGATGATCTCCGACCGTATTTCGGCCAAGGCGACCAATCTCTACGGAGATTGGCCGGGTACGCAGGAGATATTATAGTGCATAAGTGTGTGCGCAAACACAGATGCACTCTCTATTCCCCCACTCAAGCATAGAAAATCCCGGGGGATCTAACTAGCGACTATAAAGCATTAAAACTAATAGATAAACATAATGTGAAGTATGAAGATAGATATTCTTAATATTACATTACCTAAGCACTGACTGACAATATTATTACAATTGGAACATACGGCTACTTTATGTTACCTATGAGTTATTATGCCAATAATAAGCGTGACAAAAGGCATGGAAATTGTGCTTAGATGAGATCAGGTCATAATGAAAAATCGGTCTGGAGACAGATTCAATAGAATTTAACATTTGATTACGGGCATCAGACCAAAGTCCACATTCCCAAAGAATTTGATGGGAAGTTTAGTATTGAATTGTATCAGGCGTCACTATTCGGAAGTTCAAATCTCTATTGAGGGATCGCCCACCACCGGGCCCTATACCCTCCGCTGACCCTCGGATCTGCCTACTCATGATCACGAACACAAGACACTACAGTCGCAACGAGAAGCCAGATCCAAGCACCTAGCATGCAACCATAAATACATAGCTGCTAATCCGAAAACCAATTAAAATTTTAATCGACATATGTTTCGCCAACACCCGTGGCATCATCAGGATTAGTTTTCCATGTTAGTTCTATCTACCGAACCAACTAACTAACAACTAAAACCAATGTATTGCAAATCATTTTTATACCCTCAATCAACATAAAAAAATAAATGTTAATACCTACATATTAGTTTAGAAATGTAAAATTATTATAGATAAATAAATATTAAAAATATACATTAGTTATTAATTGTTAAATTATTAGAAGAAAAATAAATTTATAATAATATTAAATATATATAAAAAAAGACCATATCAAGGCTGTACGACAAAGTCATTACCTTTGTCCGATCCTATTGACTTTGACATTGACAGATTGCAGCCAAAACTGGGCTAGTGTTTACAAAATCTATTTGATTATTTACCAAATTAATACCTGAAAATTTTGCTTTCATAATTTCTAGTTTTTCTAAAATAGACAGACGGATGCCTTTATCTGCAACATGTAGAACTCTTAACTCATTATTATCTGCCAGGGAGTGGCCCGCCTGGAGTAAATGTTCGGCAAAGTTGGATTTATTAGGATTACCATTTCTAAAAGCTGATATATGTTCCTTGTATCGAACATTAAAACTGCGACCAGTTTGTCCAATGTAACAAGCATCACATTCATCACACTTCAACTGGTATACACCTGATTTCTTTTTAAGTTCCAACTTTTGTTTTGTGTTAATTAACTTTTGTAATGAATTATAAGTCCTAAACGCCACAAATATGTCTTCTTTTTTTAATAATTTAGATAATTTTTCTGAAAAACCTCCATAATATGTCAAACTACCAGTGTATGGTTTTTGAATCTGATCAACTTTAGGGTATAACATTTGTTTAACCAAAATGTTTTCCTTTTTATTGACCAGATTATAAATTAATTGAGGACTGTACCCATTAGATCTGGCAATTTGAACAATGGTATTAAATTCTTTATTATAATTGTAATTGTTAAGCGGTAAAGTTACCAGTCTATGTATCATAGACTTATAAGCCGCTAATTTATGTTGCCATGGGTGGAAAGAATCAACCGGTATTGTGACATCTGTATGGGTAGGTTTCCGGTATACAGCAAAATCATGAAATTTATCTAATCTTGATATAGTTAAATCCAAAAAATTTATGCTATTATTAACTTCTTCTTCAATTTTGAATTTAATTTTGGCATGCTTGGTATTAATTTTGTTGACAAAAACATGAAACTGTCTCACTGAGCCTGTCCAACACAAGATAACATCATCTACATATCTAAAATAATATTTTATCTTACTATTGTTAACTATAAACTTATTTTCATACCAATCCATAAAAATTTCTGCAAGAAACGGTGACAACGGAGAACCCATAGCCAAACCATCCTTCTGTAAATAATAGGTGTTCCGATAACAAAAATAATTTTGGTTCATACAAAGTCTAGTCAGTCCAATAATGTTATCAACCTCCGTTGGATGTAAATTGACTTTATCACACCAAGTCTTAATTATGTCTAAACAATCTTTATAAGGAACATTTGTAAACAAACTTTCTACATCTAATGAAAATAATTTTGAATTTGTAGGCAATTCTATATATTTAATTTTTTCTATTAAATCTAAACTATTTTTAACACTATACTTAGGTGTGAATTGAATTTTTTCCTTTATATAGTTATTTAAAAACGTTGCCAATTTATATGCAGGCGCTCCAATATAGGAAACTACAGGTCTAACAGGAATATTAATTTTATGTAATTTTGGTAAACCGTATAACATTGGTGTGACAGGATTCATTGAAATTACGCGTTCAATTAAATGGGGGCATTTTTTGGGAAAAATATATTCTGAATTGGCAATACATTTCTTCAATTCTGCATTGAATTTATTTGTAGGATCAAAGGGCAATGTTTGAAATTCATTTGTATTTAAGATTTCCATTACCTTTTCATGATACATATCCTGTTTCATAATAACTAATGTATTGCCTTTGTCTGCTTTACTAATTAAAAGGTTGTTTTGATCTAACTTGAGTTGTACAGACTTATATATTTTTGAGTAATATGAAAATGAAGTTTTGTTAAGATTACTAGAGTTATTAATTTCCTTATGTAATTCCTTCATTTCATGAGCTAGAACGTTTTTGACAGTGGTATCTACTTTATTCCTAACTAAGGTTATTTCTGTGTCCACTGCCAAAACTTCCAAAGATTTATTGTTAATATTTTTTGGTGGACAGAATTTCAAACCTTTTGTCAACAAACTCATTTCCTGTTCTGTAAAATTTGTGTCAGAGAGATTCTCAACTCTTTTATAAAACTTGTGTGTGTCTTTCTTAATAGGCGGAGTATTATTAGTGTGGTTCTCTCCATATTTTTTAGATATCAAAAGTTTTAATTTGTGTGACTGTGTATCAAATCTCTGCTGACCCTTAAAATAGGCCAAATCTCTTGCCTTTTTATCTAAAAGGTCAAATTCCACCGGATGAAGTCTAAATGAAAGTTCCATATGCAAAATTTTAAGATGTGTTTTTAAATTATCTCTAACGGAAAACCAATACTTAATTTCTTGAAATAACCATAACTTTTGAGCTTGTTCTATAGCAAATTTTGCCTGTCTATTGTCAACATTAGAGCGAACATTTATATAATTAGGAATAACTTTGTGGTACTTACATTGTTGGTTAAACCACACGTTTTGTTTTGCAATACGTTGAGCTTCTGTTAGTCTGATGTATAATTTTGCCTGTTTAGTGATGCTACACTTCGTTAAATATTGAATTGTATCAGGCGTCACTATTCGGAAGTTCAAATCTCTATTGAGGGATCGCCCACCACCGGGCCCTATACCCTCCGCTGACCCTCGGATCTGCCTACTCATGATCACGAACACAAGACACTACAGTCGCAACGAGAAGCCAGATCCAAGCACCTAGCATGCAACCATAAATACATAGCTGCTAATCCGAAAACCAATTAAAATTTTAATCGACATATGTTTCGCCAACACCCGTGGCATCATCAGGATTAGTTTTCCATGTTAGTTCTATCTACCGAACCAACTAACTAACAACTAAAACCAATGTATTGCAAATCATTTTTATACCCTCAATCAACATAAAAAAATAAATGTTAATACCTACATATTAGTTTAGAAATGTAAAATTATTATAGATAAATAAATATTAAAAATATACATTAGTTATTAATTGTTAAATTATTAGAAGAAAAATAAATTTATAATAATATTAAATATATATAAAAAAAGACCATATCAAGGCTGTACGACAAAGTCATTACCTTTGTCCGATCCTATTGACTTTGACATTGACAGATTGCAGCCAAAACTGGGCTAGTGTTTACAAAATCTATTTGATTATTTACCAAATTAATACCTGAAAATTTTGCTTTCATAATTTCTAGTTTTTCTAAAATAGACAGACGGATGCCTTTATCTGCAACATGTAGAACTCTTAACTCATTATTATCTGCCAGGGAGTGGCCCGCCTGGAGTAAATGTTCGGCAAAGTTGGATTTATTAGGATTACCATTTCTAAAAGCTGATATATGTTCCTTGTATCGAACATTAAAACTGCGACCAGTTTGTCCAATGTAACAAGCATCACATTCATCACACTTCAACTGGTATACACCTGATTTCTTTTTAAGTTCCAACTTTTGTTTTGTGTTAATTAACTTTTGTAATGAATTATAAGTCCTAAACGCCACAAATATGTCTTCTTTTTTTAATAATTTAGATAATTTTTCTGAAAAACCTCCATAATATGTCAAACTACCAGTGTATGGTTTTTGAATCTGATCAACTTTAGGGTATAACATTTGTTTAACCAAAATGTTTTCCTTTTTATTGACCAGATTATAAATTAATTGAGGACTGTACCCATTAGATCTGGCAATTTGAACAATGGTATTAAATTCTTTATTATAATTGTAATTGTTAAGCGGTAAAGTTACCAGTCTATGTATCATAGACTTATAAGCCGCTAATTTATGTTGCCATGGGTGGAAAGAATCAACCGGTATTGTGACATCTGTATGGGTAGGTTTCCGGTATACAGCAAAATCATGAAATTTATCTAATCTTGATATAGTTAAATCCAAAAAATTTATGCTATTATTAACTTCTTCTTCAATTTTGAATTTAATTTTGGCATGCTTGGTATTAATTTTGTTGACAAAAACATGAAACTGTCTCACTGAGCCTGTCCAACACAAGATAACATCATCTACATATCTAAAATAATATTTTATCTTACTATTGTTAACTATAAACTTATTTTCATACCAATCCATAAAAATTTCTGCAAGAAACGGTGACAACGGAGAACCCATAGCCAAACCATCCTTCTGTAAATAATAGGTGTTCCGATAACAAAAATAATTTTGGTTCATACAATACATACACACACTCACACATACATACATACACAGTCACACAAATTAAAACTTTTGATATCTAAAAAATATGGAGAGAACCACACTAATAATACTCCGCCTATTAAGAAAGACACACACAAGTTTTATAAAAGAGTTGAGAATCTCTCTGACACAAATTTTACAGAACAGGAAATGAGTTTGTTGACAAAAGGTTTGAAATTCTGTCCACCAAAAAATATTAACAATAAATCTTTGGAAGTTTTGGCAGTGGACACAGAAATAACCTTAGTTAGGAATAAAGTAGATACCACTGTCAAAAACGTTCTAGCTCATGAAATGAAGGAATTACATAAGGAAATTAATAACTCTAGTAATCTTAACAAAACTTCATTTTCATATTACTCAAAAATATATAAGTCTGTACAACTCAAGTTAGATCAAAACAACCTTTTAATTAGTAAAGCAGACAAAGGCAATACATTAGTTATTATGAAACAGGATATGTATCATGAAAAGGTAATGGAAATCTTAAATACAAATGAATTTCAAACATTGCCCTTTGATCCTACAAATAAATTCAATGCAGAATTGAAGAAATGTATTGCCAATTCAGAATATATTTTTCCCAAAAAATGCCCCCATTTAATTGAACGCGTAATTTCAATGAATCCTGTCACACCAATGTTATACGGTTTACCAAAATTACATAAAATTAATATTCCTGTTAGACCTGTAGTTTCCTATATTGGAGCGCCTGCATATAAATTGGCAACGTTTTTAAATAACTATATAAAGGAAAAAATTCAATTCACACCTAAGTATAGTGTTAAAAATAGTTTAGATTTAATAGAAAAAATTAAATATATAGAATTGCCTACAAATTCAAAATTATTTTCATTAGATGTAGAAAGTTTGTTTACAAATGTTCCTTATAAAGATTGTTTAGACATAATTAAGACTTGGTGTGATAAAGTCAATTTACATCCAACGGAGGTTGATAACATTATTGGACTGACTAGACTTTGTATGAACCAAAATTATTTTTGTTATCGGAACACCTATTATTTACAGAAGGATGGTTTGGCTATGGGTTCTCCGTTGTCACCGTTTCTTGCAGAAATTTTTATGGATTGGTATGAAAATAAGTTTATAGTTAACAATAGTAAGATAAAATATTATTTTAGATATGTAGATGATGTTATCTTGTGTTGGACAGGCTCAGTGAGACAGTTTCATGTTTTTGTCAACAAAATTAATACCAAGCATGCCAAAATTAAATTCAAAATTGAAGAAGAAGTTAATAATAGCATAAATTTTTTGGATTTAACTATATCAAGATTAGATAAATTTCATGATTTTGCTGTATACCGGAAACCTACCCATACAGATGTCACAATACCGGTTGATTCTTTCCACCCATGGCAACATAAATTAGCGGCTTATAAGTCTATGATACATAGACTGGTAACTTTACCGCTTAACAATTACAATTATAATAAAGAATTTAATACCATTGTTCAAATTGCCAGATCTAATGGGTACAGTCCTCAATTAATTTATAATCTGGTCAATAAAAAGGAAAACATTTTGGTTAAACAAATGTTATACCCTAAAGTTGATCAGATTCAAAAACCATACACTGGTAGTTTGACATATTATGGAGGTTTTTCAGAAAAATTATCTAAATTATTAAAAAAAGAAGACATATTTGTGGCGTTTAGGACTTATAATTCATTACAAAAGTTAATTAACACAAAACAAAAGTTGGAACTTAAAAAGAAATCAGGTGTATACCAGTTGAAGTGTGATGAATGTGATGCTTGTTACATTGGACAAACTGGTCGCAGTTTTAATGTTCGATACAAGGAACATATATCAGCTTTTAGAAATGGTAATCCTAATAAATCCAACTTTGCCGAACATTTACTCCAGGCGGGCCACTCCCTGGCAGATAATAATGAGTTAAGAGTTCTACATGTTGCAGATAAAGGCATCCGTCTGTCTATTTTAGAAAAACTAGAAATTATGAAAGCAAAATTTTCAGGTATTAATTTGGTAAATAACACAAGGGAACATAATTTTTGTTGAATGAAATATTACGACTAATATTATGTATTTTCGGGGTGCTGATTTCAGATCTGAAATCAGATTTTTTGTATCAGCTTTAGTTTTTGAGATTAAAAAAAAAACGTGTTTTTGAAAAAAATATATTTTATTTAAAAAAGAACTTTAGAAAAATAACCACTACACATCGAAAAATTTTCTTTTATAAGATTTTCTTGTTTGACTTGGTTCACAAGGGCTGTTTTTAATGCTCCAGCAGTAGTCCGCCATCATGTTGGCATTCCAATGACCCTGGTACCGCTCTTCCATAGTCCGAATATCTTGATGGAAACGTTCCCCTTGTTCTTCACTCAGATCACCTAGATTATCAGGGAAACGATCCAAATGGCTGTGGAGGAAGTGTACCTTAATGCTCATATTGCATCCAAGCTGCTGGAAGTGCGACAACATCTCCTCAATGTGCTTCGCATAGCATTTATCTTTCTTGTTTCCCAGAAAATTTTGTGCAATCCAAACGAATTTATTCCAGGCATTTTTTTCAATATCGGTCATGTAATTATGAAAGTTTTCATCCTTCATCAACCTTCTTATTTGGGGACCATCGAAAATTCCGGCTTTCAGTTTCTCGGTACTCAAATTATGGAACTTTTTAGAGATATATTGAAAACAATCACCATTCTTGTTCAGAGCTTTGACAAATTGTTTCATGAGCCCAAGTTTGATGTGCAAAGGTGGCAGTATTATGCGATCTCTAGGCACTAGTGGTTCATTTATCACATTCTGTTTTCCCGGAACCATAGCTTGCCTGGGGGGCCATTCTTTTCTAACCCAGTGCTGAGACTTAGCTCTGCTGTCCCACAGACAAATAAAACAAGGATATTTTGTATAGCCTCCTTGTTGTCCTAGAAGAAAATTCACCATTTTTAAATCTACACATATCAGCCACTTGTGTTCATTGTACTTGATTCTATTCATAACAGAAGCTACAGTATCATATTCTTCTTTGACTTTAGTTGAATGTGCAATCGGTATCGACCCCAGCTTATTGCCGTTATGCATAAGTACACATTTTAGGCTACGCTTACAGGAATCAATAAATAAACGCCATTCTTTTGGATCATATTCTTGTAATCCCATTGATTTCAATAAACCAGGAATATCTGAACAATAAACAAAGTTATCATCTTCAGAAAAAAATGAAAGCAATTCTGTCTCTCTTTTACGATAGTACGAAATTCTTGTTTCTCGAGTTAAAAGATTTCTTTGCTTTAATCGAGAAGCTAGAATCTCTGATGCTTTTTTAGAAAGCCCAAGGTCTCTGACTAATGCGCTAAGCTCTTCCTGATTAAAGGGCCGGGGCTCAGAAGAAATATCTGGATTAAAATCAGCTGTCCCACTTTCGTCACTTGAAGACGAGTTTTCTTCTTCCAAGACGTGATCATTTTGTGTAGATGATGAAGCTTGTGGTGCTGACGCATCGCAGGAGTACAGGACTGGTCGGGTAACAGATAACAAGTTAGGGTAAAACCATTTGGCCCGGTTTCTTTTGTTAATCCCGTTTATATCAACAACGCAAAAATAACAATCGTCCTGATGATTTGAAGGTTCTCGCCAGATCATTGGTGCTTGGTACTTGAAATGGGGTCTTTTCCGATTCACCCATAATCTCAAAGACTCGACGCATGTTTTACATACCATTTTAGGCACCCAATACTTGTCGCGGGTGTCCAAAGGAAATCCAAAGTAATCAAAGTACACCCGTTTTACGAACTCCGACACACTTAGTCTATACTCTTTGAATGTATATTCACCACATATGTTACAGAAATAGTTGGGATCGTTTTTACAGATATTTCGTGACGACGACATTGTAAAAAAAAAATTTTTTTTTAATTGTACAACTCGGAATTATGAAAATTAAGTGCAACTAGTACAAAAACCCGTCAAATAGCTGTATCTCATAAACGGGAGCTGTTAGAAACCAAATGCGGGTAGATTTGAAATTAGCGACCTCGTATTAGTAAACAACATTCACAAAATGCCATGCAACAAAAAAAAAGTCTCATTTTGTTCCCTTGTGTAATCAAATAGATTTTGTAAACACTAGCCCAGTTTTGGCTGCAATCTGTCAATGTCAAAGTCAATAGGATCGGACAAAGGTAATGACTTTGTCGTACAGCCTTGATATGGTCTTTTTTTATATATATTTAATATTATTATAAATTTATTTTTCTTCTAATAATTTAACAATTAATAACTAATGTATATTTTTAATATTTATTTATCTATAATAATTTTACATTTCTAAACTAATATGTAGGTATTAACATTTATTTTTTTATGTTGATTGAGGGTATAAAAATGATTTGCAATACATTGGTTTTAGTTGTTAGTTAGTTGGTTCGGTAGATAGAACTAACATGGAAAACTAATCCTGATGATGCCACGGGTGTTGGCGAAACATATGTCGATTAAAATTTTAATTGGTTTTCGGATTAGCAGCTATGTATTTATGGTTGCATGCTAGGTGCTTGGATCTGGCTTCTCGTTGCGACTGTAGTGTCTTGTGTTCGTGATCATGAGTAGGCAGATCCGAGGGTCAGCGGAGGGTATAGGGCCCGGTGGTGGGCGATCCCTCAATAGAGATTTGAACTTCCGAATAGTGACGCCTGATACAATTCAATATTTAACGAAGTGTAGCATCACTAAACAGGCAAAATTATACATCAGACTAACAGAAGCTCAACGTATTGCAAAACAAAACGTGTGGTTTAACCAACAATGTAAGTACCACAAAGTTATTCCTAATTATATAAATGTTCGCTCTAATGTTGACAATAGACAGGCAAAATTTGCTATAGAACAAGCTCAAAAGTTATGGTTATTTCAAGAAATTAAGTATTGGTTTTCCGTTAGAGATAATTTAAAAACACATCTTAAAATTTTGCATATGGAACTTTCATTTAGACTTCATCCGGTGGAATTTGACCTTTTAGATAAAAAGGCAAGAGATTTGGCCTATTTTAAGGGTCAGCAGAGATTTGATACACAGTCACACAAATTAAAACTTTTGATATCTAAAAAATATGGAGAGAACCACACTAATAATACTCCGCCTATTAAGAAAGACACACACAAGTTTTATAAAAGAGTTGAGAATCTCTCTGACACAAATTTTACAGAACAGGAAATGAGTTTGTTGACAAAAGGTTTGAAATTCTGTCCACCAAAAAATATTAACAATAAATCTTTGGAAGTTTTGGCAGTGGACACAGAAATAACCTTAGTTAGGAATAAAGTAGATACCACTGTCAAAAACGTTCTAGCTCATGAAATGAAGGAATTACATAAGGAAATTAATAACTCTAGTAATCTTAACAAAACTTCATTTTCATATTACTCAAAAATATATAAGTCTGTACAACTCAAGTTAGATCAAAACAACCTTTTAATTAGTAAAGCAGACAAAGGCAATACATTAGTTATTATGAAACAGGATATGTATCATGAAAAGGTAATGGAAATCTTAAATACAAATGAATTTCAAACATTGCCCTTTGATCCTACAAATAAATTCAATGCAGAATTGAAGAAATGTATTGCCAATTCAGAATATATTTTTCCCAAAAAATGCCCCCATTTAATTGAACGCGTAATTTCAATGAATCCTGTCACACCAATGTTATACGGTTTACCAAAATTACATAAAATTAATATTCCTGTTAGACCTGTAGTTTCCTATATTGGAGCGCCTGCATATAAATTGGCAACGTTTTTAAATAACTATATAAAGGAAAAAATTCAATTCACACCTAAGTATAGTGTTAAAAATAGTTTAGATTTAATAGAAAAAATTAAATATATAGAATTGCCTACAAATTCAAAATTATTTTCATTAGATGTAGAAAGTTTGTTTACAAATGTTCCTTATAAAGATTGTTTAGACATAATTAAGACTTGGTGTGATAAAGTCAATTTACATCCAACGGAGGTTGATAACATTATTGGACTGACTAGACTTTGTATGAACCAAAATTATTTTTGTTATCGGAACACCTATTATTTACAGAAGGATGGTTTGGCTATGGGTTCTCCGTTGTCACCGTTTCTTGCAGAAATTTTTATGGATTGGTATGAAAATAAGTTTATAGTTAACAATAGTAAGATAAAATATTATTTTAGATATGTAGATGATGTTATCTTGTGTTGGACAGGCTCAGTGAGACAGTTTCATGTTTTTGTCAACAAAATTAATACCAAGCATGCCAAAATTAAATTCAAAATTGAAGAAGAAGTTAATAATAGCATAAATTTTTTGGATTTAACTATATCAAGATTAGATAAATTTCATGATTTTGCTGTATACCGGAAACCTACCCATACAGATGTCACAATACCGGTTGATTCTTTCCACCCATGGCAACATAAATTAGCGGCTTATAAGTCTATGATACATAGACTGGTAACTTTACCGCTTAACAATTACAATTATAATAAAGAATTTAATACCATTGTTCAAATTGCCAGATCTAATGGGTACAGTCCTCAATTAATTTATAATCTGGTCAATAAAAAGGAAAACATTTTGGTTAAACAAATGTTATACCCTAAAGTTGATCAGATTCAAAAACCATACACTGGTAGTTTGACATATTATGGAGGTTTTTCAGAAAAATTATCTAAATTATTAAAAAAAGAAGACATATTTGTGGCGTTTAGGACTTATAATTCATTACAAAAGTTAATTAACACAAAACAAAAGTTGGAACTTAAAAAGAAATCAGGTGTATACCAGTTGAAGTGTGATGAATGTGATGCTTGTTACATTGGACAAACTGGTCGCAGTTTTAATGTTCGATACAAGGAACATATATCAGCTTTTAGAAATGGTAATCCTAATAAATCCAACTTTGCCGAACATTTACTCCAGGCGGGCCACTCCCTGGCAGATAATAATGAGTTAAGAGTTCTACATGTTGCAGATAAAGGCATCCGTCTGTCTATTTTAGAAAAACTAGAAATTATGAAAGCAAAATTTTCAGGTATTAATTTGGTAAATAATCAAATAGATTTTGTAAACACTAGCCCAGTTTTGGCTGCAATCTGTCAATGTCAAAGTCAATAGGATCGGACAAAGGTAATGACTTTGTCGTACAGCCTTGATATGGTCTTTTTTTATATATATTTAATATTATTATAAATTTATTTTTCTTCTAATAATTTAACAATTAATAACTAATGTATATTTTTAATATTTATTTATCTATAATAATTTTACATTTCTAAACTAATATGTAGGTATTAACATTTATTTTTTTATGTTGATTGAGGGTATAAAAATGATTTGCAATACATTGGTTTTAGTTGTTAGTTAGTTGGTTCGGTAGATAGAACTAACATGGAAAACTAATCCTGATGATGCCACGGGTGTTGGCGAAACATATGTCGATTAAAATTTTAATTGGTTTTCGGATTAGCAGCTATGTATTTATGGTTGCATGCTAGGTGCTTGGATCTGGCTTCTCGTTGCGACTGTAGTGTCTTGTGTTCGTGATCATGAGTAGGCAGATCCGAGGGTCAGCGGAGGGTATAGGGCCCGGTGGTGGGCGATCCCTCAATAGGGAAGTTTAGTGTAGTATAAAGATTTTCCTTGGATATGCTTCTATCTGTGTACCAAATTTCATACTATCTATCTCTCTCTCTAGATCTGTTTAGTAGTTTGGTCTTGAGATAGCAATAGACAGACGGATATTGAGTTATTTAGTTTGTAAAAAGGTATTTGAATTATTTATTTTTAGAGAAAACTGACATACTCGTACATACCTGATATTTATCTATTCGGTAGTTGAGATGACATAGTTGGGACTAGTGGACGCCCGCGACTCCGTCCGCGTGGACTACAGAAAAAACAAAATGTCGAAATTATCCGGGATAAAAACATTTTCCCGGGATAAAAAGTAGCCTATATGTTAAATGGGACCTGTCACAATATATTCCTGAAAACTGCATCGAAATCGGTTCAGCCATTTCTGAGATTAGCGTGCACAAACGCACAGACAAACAGACAAACCGACAAACAGACAAAAATTCCAAAAATCATCGTTTTGGGTTCTATTGCGTTGATAAAAGTTTCCTATAAGATTTTCTCATATATCTTCCATGTACAGACAGCGATCCGTTACATTTTTATTATATGTTATAGATAGATAAGCTTCAAAGATCTGAATAAAATTTGCATACAGGATGTAACAGAAAGGGTATATTCAGCGAAAAGCTATGTAAACAGCCCACTATAGAGAACCTACTTCCAAAATTTGAGACTCGAAATCACATGTTTATTTTTAAGATTGTATGAACACTATGAATACTATCTGGAAAAATGAAGTGGGTAGGTTCCTTTTAGTGGACTGTTTATATAGCTTTTCGCTTAACATACCCCTTTTGTTACACCCTGTATAAGGTCTTTTCACAAATTATTCACTTATTTTTGACACTATGATGATGATCTCCGACCGTATTTCAGCCAAGGCGACCAATCTCTATGGAGATTGGCCAGGTATGCAGGAGATATTATAGTGCACAAGTGTGTGCGCAAACACAGATGCACTCTCTATTCCCTCACTCTCATAGTCCGATGACACTATATTAGGTAGGTAAAAAGACACAACTTTTATGTCCCATAGTAAATGTTGTTTCTATTTAACCGACAGCGCCAGAAATAGGGTTATGTTTTCAAAGTGTATGTATGTACGTTTGTTTGAACATAGCATAGGCACGCTCTAGCTAAGAGCCTAAATAAACGGCTTGATCCCCAATATTTGAGACTTGGAATCACATTCATGAGTTGGCTAAGAATTTGTCCATACTATGATCATCGTCATCATTTACAGCCCTGAGAAGTCCACTGTTGGACATAGGCCTCCCCCAACAACCTCCACTCCGACCGGTCGAAAGCAGCCTGCATCCAACCGACGCCCGCGACCTATACTATGATAAAAATATTTAAATTTCTTCTTTGAATATAAAATCATTTTTTCTTATGTTTCAGATATCAGCAAATCCTCTGTATCAAGTCCTGCCAGTCCAGTCATGCTCATGTCCTGAGTCTAACTACCAACACAACACGTTCAAAGCAATTCCCAAAGATGTATACAATGATGTGCACCCTACAAACATGATGTACACCAATCCAGTCCCGCAAAACAGCAAATCATGGCTACCGATTATCAAGGACCTCATAACAGGCAACTTTAATCCGAATTTAAATATAATCCAGGATCCAAATACGAGAATGTATACAGAATCTGGTATCGAGGTACCAAGAAAAAATAACTTTAATAGTAATCCCTCTGTTGGAGTTGTACCTAATATTGTTAATAATTATTATCTTGTACCACCTGAGTATATTGGATTTCAAATAGATCAAGATAAGAAAAAGAAGCGCGATCGACATGATAGTGAAAAGAAAAACGATCAAGGTAAAAGAAAAAAAAAGAAAGATAAGAATAGCCAGGATTCCAACAAAAATGTCAATGTAGAGCCTACAAAACAAAGAAATAATAGAAATAGTACGAAAGGAAGAAGTGAACCAATTGAAAACACAAATAAAGGCCAACCAAGAAACACACATGGCGATAAAGACGCTTCTCTTGTTACAGGAACCACACAAAATAATTATGTGGATAATGGTAAACAAAAACCAGTTCAGAATAATATAAAAAGTAGATCAAGCACACCAAACCATTCACCTCAAAATATTAGTAAGCCAGATATTAATACAGTTCCAGCAAAAACAAAGAAGCAAACGCCTTCCACAAATAATCAAAATGCAAATACAAAACAAACAAGACGACCAAAAGAAGGTAGAAACGATAATGCTAATTCTAGAAGGCAACAAACAAGTAAGCAAAATCGAGAATCAACATATTACGTAGATCCCAGAGATGAATATATTCTTAGAGATTTCAGATCAAAATTTCCTGATATACCAGAAGAAGTTGCTAGAAGCATGCTTTCCAGTTTCAAAGCTCAAATGGGCCAACCAAATGGCCTCAATTCTTTTTACCCCACAATGAATTATCCGTATTCTCCGCCACAGTATTATAATACAGGAGGACAAGATAATACGCGCAAAAGAAATAAATCAATGTCAAAATCGAGAAACAAAAATAAGGAATCTCGCAAGTCTACGCTAGATGAGACTGATTCCGATGTAATTAATCCAATCAAAAATTCGATATCTAATAATGCTGGCAATAAAGTAAATGGAAGTGAATCAGAGAAATTTCAAAAATCTAACTTGAATAAAGTGGGAAATGAACCGATTGTAAATCAAAGCGATCAAGTTGATAACAAAACTCAAAATGCTGAAACTACGGCCGTTATTCCAGTTCAGTATGCCGACGATTGGATACCTACATTCAGTGAAGAAGATTTGAACGACGATTACTACCCTGATTTCTCAGATTTAAGTCTTAAAATGTATGACAGCAATGAAGAAGTAGTTAATATTTATGATCATAAGAATGATCGTCATGATACTGTGAGAAAAGGTAAGAAAATAGAAGCCAATAATGGAAAAGAAAAAGATTCGAATCCCATTCAAAACAATGACGTTGAGAAATCCAAAATAAACAGTCAAGTTAGTTCTGAAGTTCTATTTCAAACACCACCTCTTCTAGAATCTCCAGATTTTGTAACAAAGAAATTGGATAGTCCTCAAGTTAACCCACAGGAAGAACTCAGTTATTTTTACAAACCAGAAGTATATGAAGATGATGCAACAAAAACCTCATCCTACTCCGATGCTAAAACTCCTTTATACAGTAACGTTAGAGTAAAACCTAGCAGCGAAATTGTACGATACAAAATATCAAGCACAGATAAACCTAAATTGGATAATGTCGAAACGGTTTATGCGACATCTAAAGTGGCTACATATGGACAAACAGCTGAAAACGATCAAGATATGATTGGAAATATAGACGATGAGTTATTTGAAGAAATTATTGAAAACATTAACAGCAATAATGATGTAAATGATTTCGCGAACTGGCAATAAATGATTTAAAATGTAGTGGAGTTTTTTTGCAAACATTTTCAGTTCAAGTAGGTGTAAAACGTGTATGAAAATATAATGAAATTTACATATTTTATGTATATAGGGTGTATGTAAGTGAACTCATAGTATAGTAGTGATCATAGTTCTAAATCAAAAACCACAAAATTACTAGAACAACCAAATGATCCAAAAATAGCAATGTTCCTATACATATAATGCAATAACTAATAAGCCCATAACTATAGCGAGTAGTAGTATAGTAGATTGCTTGATAGATTTTTTAAATAACATGTAACATGTCCGTCCACAAACATGGAGAGACCTTGGTATCCATACATACATTTTATATATACCTTTTTCTTTTTCTTCTTCTTCAGTCTATTACTGGATGTAGGCCTCCCCCAGGGCACGCCACAAGGCTACTGCCACAGGGGGGTTTTGCTCATAGTCACCACGCTGGGCAGGCGGGTTGGTGATTGCAGTGTGATTTTTGGACTATGTTATCAGTACGTACAGTATATACCTATGTTCCAGAATGTGGCAATCTATACATATAATAAAAATGTAACGGGTCGCAGTCTGTACATGGAAGATATATGAGGAAAAATATTATAGGAGACCTTTATCAACGCAATAGTACCCAAAACAATGATTTTTTAATTTTTTGTCTCTTTGTCTGTACGTTTGTGCACGCTAATCTCAGAAACGGCTGAACCGATTTCGATGCAGTTTTCAGGAATATATTGTGACAGGTCCCACTTAACATATAGGCTAATTTTTAATCCCGGGAAAATGTTTTTATCCCGGATAATTTCAATTTTTTTTGTAGTCCACGCGGACGGAGTCGCGGGCGTCCACTAGTAAATAATAAGGGCCTAAGTAAATAACATTTCCTCCCACCTAAACATTTTATTAAGAAATTCAATTTCCCCACTACGGAAGTGAAGTGAGAACTAGGAATACTTGGAGGTCCTACGCAAATATTAAAGAGATTTAATGCAAACATTGTTAACTTGGATTAAATAAACTTACATACTTGAATAAATATTATGTAGCCTTTTTAAATATTAGAATGATTTACATATAAATACATTTTACATTTGACTGTGTTGCCGACCGTGTATGAATGGGGTTGCTACAAGTAGAACCGTAGATATAGAAGATTCGACAGCCATGTTTAGCATAGAAAGAAAGAAAAAGAAAGAAAGAAAACGAAAGAAAGAAAACGAAAGAAAGAACACGTTTATTTTTCGCCACACACAAAATAAATTAAAGGCTCAAATAAAATATAACGCCGTAACCAATGTTATACACTTAGGGATGGTCTCATTAAAGCGGGCCGTGTACGCGGTAATCTTCTATGCTGCTCTGGGAGTGAAGAAAAAAACGTATAATACTACAGCTGCTTCTCTTCCCGGGCACACTGTACAAGTCAGTAGAGAGACAAGAGGGTCTCGGTGTGTTGTAGGCGACGGGTTGACCACCTGTCACTATTAACCGAAATTGTAAGTCTCAAATATACCCTCAAAATGTCAGAAGTGGCACCATGTGGTTCTGTCGGCACTTGGTGCTCTACCTACTCCGTAAAAAAATGATGATGATGTATGCATACAAAATATAATTACAAAACATTTCTCATGACATTGCGGTAACAGATGTAAATACCTAACTGATCGCCTTTGAGTTCATGAGTCGACTCTTACGACATGCACAGAAACATTAGGATGCGAAAATATATAGATTGTATGTTATAAAGATTTTTACTGATATTCTTGAGTTATCTCCTTATTGAAATGGCAATGGGCAGGGCACATAGCTCGAAGAACTGAGTGCCGATGGAGTCGAAAAGCTCTAGAGTGGATAACACGTATCGGCAAGCGCAGCGTGGGAAGGCCACCCGCGAGGTGGACGGATGACCTGGCCAAGGTTGCGGGCGTCGGTTGGATGCAGACTGCTTCCGACCGGTCGGAGTGGAGGTTGTTGGGGGAGGCCTATGTCCAACAGTGGACTTCTCAGGGCTGTAAATGATGATGATGATCTCCTTATTTATGAAAACTTGTAATAACAATAATTCTGCCAATTGGATTGGAATAAAACAATGATTTAAATAAATTTCTTTTATTTACAAACTACATAATAATACAAATAAAATAACGTAATAGAGTAACACGTACAAGAACTTTTAACTCTTTAGGGCCGATATTTCCCATACAGAATAGTTTTCCAAAAATAAGGCAGACTGTCTGAAGTTTAAGAGAAAGACAACGTCAAATCTAATCATTCAGATAGGCTATCTGAGCATTGGAAACATTGGCCCTTAACATAGAGGAATAAGATGTAGACATAGAGTGCTAATGTCACACTAACAGTTTCGATGCACCATTAGACTTTTCGGTGCCTCACAATTCCAGTCCTTGACATTTAGATTGCATTATACGTTACAATACATTAGTAATGTAGTACATTACGTTACATTACACTTATAGAATCTAAGTGTCAAGGATGGGAATTGTGAAGCACCGAAAAGTCTAATGGTGCATCGAAACAGTATGACATTAGCACTCTATGACATCTTATTCCTCTATGCCCTTAGCTGTATAATTATTGCTTTTCCATTACTATTGCTGCTTGGTAAAGCCTCTATTAGGGCATCCCTTTTCACTTCCTAAAACGAGGAGACTAGCGTTAGTATTTACAGTTGTATTTTTCCCTTGGGATCACCCTCACTCGAGGGGATACTTGGTGTGGCATATGAGTATTGGATTAAAGACCTGAAGACTCGTGGTGAAGCCCCTGTCATAATTTTTTGTGGCCGAAAAGCGGTGGTAGGTTTACTACTTACCACGTAAGACTAAGCAGGCTAACACGTGAAAATTGAATGTGTAATTATCACACTGTTCGAAGATAATATAAGTGTGACGTAAACAGGAAGGTATCCAAAATGCTACTAAACTGGTAGCGTGTTTTGGAGTAATGTTTTCTTCGCGCTAGATTACCTACTTGTAAAACAACTTACTTTCTATCACAGTCATACAACTTACTTACAAAAAACAGTCACATCCATATTCAACATCCATATCGACGATCGAATCTGGACACAGGCCTCCTTACCAATCAGGATGGGGGGTCTGGGTATACGGAAAATTTCAAGTGTCTCCCTAACGGCGTTCCTGTCCTCGGCCTACAGCACAGAGAAACTCGTGGCAAAAATACTTCAACCAACTTTCGGCCAAAATATTACAATCTGCGGCTTGGCCGAGGCCAGAAATGACTGGATAGCACGGTGCCCAAACGTAGACCTGCCCAAGGCCCCTTCTTCTCAGCGACAGTGGGACGAGCCGCTCTGTGGCCTGGTACGGAATGAACTCATACAAACGTCATCCGGTACCACAGAGCGCGCCCGTCTACTCGCTGTTGGAGAATGGGAATCGGGACTTTGGCTACAGGCTCTACCTTCGCCACACACGGGCACCATGCTAGATAGAACAACGTTCCGTATAGCTGCATCGCTTCGCCTAGGGGCCACAGTAACGGTTCCCCACATTTGCCAGTGTGGGGACACCGTTGATAGGCTTGGTCACCACGGTCTTTCATGCATCAGAAGCTTGGGCCGTCTCCCACGGCACGCAAATATCAACGATTCTATCCGTCGGGCCCTAGGAAAAGCCAACGCGCCAGCAGTTCTGGAACCCAATGGCTTGGCGCGTGATGATGGGAAAAGGCCCGACGGTATGACCCTAGTGCCTTGGGAGATGGGTAGACCGCTTGTGTGGGATGCTACTTGTGTTGACACTCTTGCTGCCTCCCACATCGGCGGTACATCATCCAAAGCCGGTTCTGCTGCATGTTCGGCGGAAAACGCCAAGCGCCGCAAATATGCAGGTCTCCCAGGAGACTACATGTTTGGGGCGTTTGGCGTCGAGACACTGGGACCGTGGGGACCAAGTGCTCACCGCCTCTACCGGGAAATTTCCAAACGCCTGTTTGAAACTTCCCGTGACCAGAAGGCTGGCCTGTTTTTTGGACAAAAAATTAGCATTGCCATTCAACGTGGCAATGCTGCCAGCCTCCTGGGCACCCTCCCGGTAGATGGCAACTTTATACATACATTTAATTTTCTATAGTAGGTTTAAGTTATTTTATTTGACTATAATGATATTTGTTATAACGAAAAAAATAAAAACCACTTACATTGTAATAAGTATCAGGCTACTAAACTAAAAGATAATCTCCAATGGAATTATGTCTTGACTTCCAAAAGAAGGTGGTATAGGTAAATCAACAATTTGTGACAAATCCAAAGGTTTTGATACAGGGAAATATGGATCTGAATCTAAAATATCAAAAGGAGTGAATATTGAAGGTAATACCTTTTTAGGGTTAATATCTATTACATCAAATGTACGTAACGGTGTCGAAATATCAATATCGTATATAATTGGCGAGTTTATAGAATTCAATGATGCTGACGATAAAGAATTTGGCAAAAACGGAGGAAGGGTATTGTAGTTTGGTATTTGTTGATAAATATTCGCTTGATTTGGACTGTTATATAAATTTACTGATGGCAATTGAAAATATGATGGTAATTGTGGATTTGGTAAAGGCGAATTACCAGGAGATATGATGCTTTTTGTGATTGATGTTATGTCGGTTAGTAAGCTATTTATTGGCGTCATTTGAGTTAAATCTATGTAATTGAGATCAGATCTTGTTGGACCCATTGGTAAGATACTTAAAGCTTCACCTATAAGAGAAGATGAAATGAAATCTTTAGATATTAACGGACATGATACTCCAGGTAAGGAGGTTATATCAAGATAACTAAGAGCATCCAGGTCGTTATAATTAAAATAATTATTTGGTAAGTTTGCGTTATAGAATACAGGAGATTTAGGTATGATTGGTGATGCAGGAATTAAATTATTTTCCATAATTGAAGGGCATATAGTCACTTTAGGTAGGGCTGTTGAGGAATCAATATTTAAAATGCTATTTATATTTGCTTTAGATATATCGTTAATTAGATTAAAATTCTCAGATGGTGTATTCATAATTAAATATGGATGGGGATTAATGGGGTCAATATTATTTTTAAGAATATTATTACTTGCAACTGCAGTATAAGGATTATTCAGTAATGACACTTCGGGTAATGATTGAGGTAATGCATAGAGAATATCATTGGAATCTAAATAATTTCCTAAAATACAGTTAGATGGGTCCATAGGAATATTGATTATGGGAGCTAATGGGCTGATATTAGATAAAGGTTTATCAAATACAACTTCTGGTAGAACGATTGGAGAATAATAATTATTAGGTATGTTTTGACGATTTATAATATTAAGTTTATTACAAAAGTCTATAGGATTGTTTAAATCTATAATCCTCTGTGGTGAATATGAAATATCTGTATCATAAACATTATTTTTATAAAATGAAACTTCAGGTAAAGTTATAATTGGAACTAAGTTGTTACAATTTTCAATTGGGAATATATAAGGTGATGTCGGATTAGTTAACTGACCAAAACCTGGATTTGTATTAAAAACTGCAGCTGTCATCAAATCGATATTAATTGGAGGTTGGTAAGGATTTATGTTTACTATTGGGAGTTGCGGTATGGGATATATAACTTCATTTTCAACATAAAGCGGTATATCAGGAATTGTGGACAATTTATCTAAATTTAGTAATGTTGCTATTGAAGAAGCTATTGGGACTTTTATGGCATCTAAGGAAGATAAATCAGGTTGTAATATTGGACTTAAATAAGGACAGACATTAAAAGAGTTAGGACTAACAATTGCTGTAGAGTATGCATTATTACAATTGACAGGATACTTAGGTATTTCATATGCAGTCAAATCGAAATTGTTTGCATTATTCAGAGCGTTACATTTAATAAGTTCCGGCAAAGTAATGAATTCATTGGAATTATTTATTGGTATATTACTATAGTCATTCATTTTTAATAGGTCAGCAAGTGTTGACTTATTTTCTATAGCATTTGCACAAATTGGAATATTATTGATGAATTGGTCTGGTTTTATTAAAATTGGATTAATATCAGCAACAAGGAGACGTTCACTTTGTTGTTGCTCTGCAAAGATGTTGCGATAAGCGTTATTTGGAACTTTGACAATGCTATCACTATTCTGTATTATCTGTTGGATATTGTTATTATTTTGTGTTATTCTATCTAGCACAGGATTGGTAAATTGTGGTACAATAAACGATTTAGTAGATTCTAATGGCTCAAGGATTGTTTTTTGTAAATCAACTTTAGGCCTTAAAATCCAAGGCATAAGACTTTCAGCGGATCGTTTTATATTATTAGATATCAAATTATTTTCACACAATAATTCTTCATTGACTAATGGCAATGATGTTAAACTGGGTAAAACATTTAGTGGAACTTCTAAATCTGATTCAGTAGCAGATAAACTTTCAATTTCAGTGACAGTTTTAGGAGCTATCCCTTGATTTATTATGGATACTAATTGCGGACTAATATTTTTAGTCATCTGCAATAGGTTACTACGCAATCGCTTGCTTGCCAAACTATTTATCTTAGCTATATTACTGGTATCATGTACAGCATTGTAATAGTCCTTGGATAATTTCATGAAATCTTTTTTACAAGCTAATGGCGTAATATTTGGTAAAATATTAGCAAGACTTTCAAAATTTCTTTGAACGTTATCGGTTGAAATTTCTTCATCGGTATTCGACTCAATTTGCGTCACTTCTGGTAAAGTAACCGGTGATAGTATTCCAATGGATCGTGCCTTCGATTCTTTTAAGGTTGCCAATAATGAAGGGTCAATTGGCTTCACTGATGATGAAAAGCTTGTCATTGGTAGATCCACGTTCACCTTTGACGGTATGATTGGAACTGATATTGTGCTCTGGAATAAAAAGTCATCGAATTATTGGGATAGTACCTATTTATATTAAGTAACATGTCCTGACTGAATCATCCACGTCAAGGCAAAACTAATGAAGCTAGCAACGTGATATTTGGACCGTGGCTTCCTTCTATGACAAATAGGTCTACTAAGCAGGGGTTTCCTGAAATTTACGGCAACGGGAAATAAATTGTGAAGTTAACGCAGATGGCAAATATTCCCACCCGGGTGAGGAATTATTTACAGTATGTTGTTAATAGGATATGTTTACGAATAATGGCTTTACTAGAATACATCAGATGCATCTTCTTCCATCCGGTCACCAACCCGCCTGCCCAGCGTGGTGACTAAAGGCAAATACCCCCCATGGAAGTCTTGTGGCGTGCCCTGGGGGAGGCCTAAGTCCAGCAGTAGACTGCAATAGGCTGATGATGATGACGATCTTCTTCCATGCATGTCGTAAAACTTACTTAGTAACTTAGGCATTCTCTCAGGTGATATGCTATGAATTTGTCACAGAACATTTAGGTACTATGTTAAACATGTCTGTGGGATCCCTTTAAGATTATACAGTTCTAGCTCCCTCATTTTGGAAATACAGTCATGTGTATATGTAAGTATACAGGGTGTAACAGAAAGGGTATGTTAAGCGAAAAGCTATGTAAATAGCCCACTATAGAGATCCTATTTCCAAAATTTGAGATTCGAAATCACATTTTTATTTTTCAAGATTGTATGGACATTCCTGAGTTGTTTCGGAATTTTTCATACTAATCTGGAAAAATAAAAATGTGAATTTGAGTCTGAAATTGGGCTATTTACATAAGCTTTTTGCATAACATACCCCTTTTGTTACACCCTGTATAAACCTTGAAAAGCAGGTCAAAATGAATTCGAGGAAATGATGCCATCATATTTATAATTAAATAGTCATAAGTAATGAAATTTAATAAAAAACAGCCTATCGCAATTGAAAATAAATTATCTTATCACTAAATTACAAAAGAAAGTTTCATATAAAAATATTTCTGTTAATGAATGCACGATAACATATTTTTTCTTCGTTATCATCTAATATGGCGAAATCATGATCTCCAATGTACATTAATAATCATAGATACAAATAAACAGCATTAGACAACGCAAAAACATCCAATAATCCAAAATAATAAAAGCCACTTGCAATTCCATACGTTCTCTATTCGATAAGCAAAATTTCGCAAAATTACCTGTAACATATAGCACAGAAACACCAACCGGAAACTGAGAGACGCCATAACGAAACAAACATTTCAACTTGACCCAGTCAATTTATATAGTAATTGGAAATGCAGCAAATGTCGTGTCTAATAACAACAACAAATAATATGTTAATATTCAAGCTGTTGCAAAGTTACGTAAAGTTATTTAGGAAATACCTAGGTATTTTAATTGGTAGTATTACTCTTTATGTAAAGGACCGCCGTATTCGCAATACAAACTCAGACGATGTACTTAACAAAATCGCTCAGGTAAAATCCTGCCATAATTCTTTTGAAGTTCCTGAAGTTATAAAAAGATCCATCAAGGGTACGCTCACCACCGGGCCCTATACTCTTCGCTGACCCTCGTAACTGCCGATTCATGATCACGAACACAAACTACTACAGTCGCAACGAGAAGCCAGATCCAAGCACCTAGCATGCAAATATACGTAGCTACTAATCCGAAAATATTAATTAATAACGTTAGTCGACATAATTATGTTTCACCAACACCCGTGGCATCTTCAGGATTAAAATTAGTTCTAAAAACTAAAGATTCTTGATGGAAATTTGAACTGACGAATAGTAACACCTGATACAATGAAATATTTATAATAAAAAGATTTTCTCCAATAGGAAGCTTGCAATTACGCCTACTGGGATTCGCACACAAGACCCTTAGGCATAGTAAAATTGTTTCTCGATCGAATCGATAGAGGTTCATCACTGACACATTTGCTCCAATAGGAAGCCATCATTTTCGCGCGTTCGTCAAGTCACCTGATGAATTGTAACCGTTATTGGTGTAGAGGTGTAAAAGTAACGAAATAAAGCGTACTCGTATGTATTCGTTACTTTGACCATTAGTACCCGTTACTATTGTATCGTTACGTTACTCGTTACTTCTGATACCGCATATGGTACCTAATAGTATGCTAACTAACGAGTCGAATCGTCGTGAACAGACGTAATCTACCAAAATTTGCAATGGACTTACTATTTAGAAAATCTTAACCATAAACTTAAATTATATTACAAAGAATAGTACAAAACAGTAAAAAAACATTGACGAAATAAAAATAAAAAAATCTTTAAACAAACCTAAACAGCGTACTTTGAAATTAGGGATTTAAATTAACCACATCACGCGCATGGGTATAATATACGATCAAAAACAAACGTATCAAATTTAATACGAAAAATACCCATGTTACAAAATATGCGAGTAACGAGACGAATTCCTGTGTAACGTTTCGTTACTCGGTACTCAATGGAGTACCCGTTACTCGGTAACGAATACATATGGTTTGTTACAGCTTTATATTGGCGAGAGTGTGGCAGAAACGACAACGAACGTTGAGTGCAAACGATGGTACATTATCTAAATGCCATGGATCTATGGCCAGGTAAGCAGGGCAGAACCAATATCTAAATAGTGCGAGTAGTTTTAAGCTAATCCTTACTAATATTATATATAGGTAGGTAAATGCGAAGATAACTCTGTTTGTCTCGCTCTCAAGCCAAAACTATTGAACCGATTTAAATGAAATTTGGTACACCATTAGTCTAGAGCCTGAGAAAGGATATAGGCTCCTTTTTATTTCGTGAAAATATTTAAATCCCGGATAATCGTTATAAGTGGGATGCTTCTTAATCGCAAAAATAGCCCGAATGAATGTTTTCATGATGTCACAAAAACGAACGTTGAAATATTTACTGAAGATATCGCGATAAAAACGTGAATATACTTAGGTATCTATCTTTTGCAAGAATTCTTAGTAATACGAGCCATACGTAATTAGCTAAGTGGTTGTCTGTGTTTTGATATAAAACTACGGCTTTATATCTTTTTTTATTCAGTATTCGAATTAGCAATCATGACTTCAAAGTTAGTATCTGTTGTACTCTGCTTAGTAGCTTTCAAAGTGAGTATAAAATTTCTTATAAAATTATTAATAAAGAAAATGGAAAAAATTCTTCACCCGAGTGGGAATCGAACCCACGACCACTGCAAACCGTGCCAGCCGCTATAACCGCTAAGCCACCGGGTCTTTCTTTTAAATGCATGTACATAATAAGGTTGTTTATGTTCACAAAATGGTACATATATCCAAAATTGATGGCTGTATGGGCTTAGTTCCCCTTGCCTTTCCTTCGGGATAAACTAAACAAAAAATATCCAAAACTGCAGGATCATGAAGAATCGTACAAGCCACGTTTAGAAAACCGTAGCTCCGCGGGTACTTTTGGGTCCTCAACGTTTCCGGAAACTACGGATCTTATCGTCACGATCATTTTTCTCAATGCAAGTACGCCTGGGAAGTGTCTGGTTCCCAAGATATTAGGGTCCAAAGTTGAGTAAATAGACTGCGTTTTTCTGCATAAATGCACATAGACGCGCGTAGCAAGATTTTTTCACGAGAAATAATTAATATCTGTCTATAAAAAAAACTTACATAAAC
The DNA here is from genome assembly GCA_014607495.2 of Carposina sasakii. Classification (NCBI taxonomy): domain Eukaryota; kingdom Metazoa; phylum Arthropoda; class Insecta; order Lepidoptera; family Carposinidae; genus Carposina; species Carposina sasakii. The sequence continues at coordinate 5,587,030 of CP053176.1, read as the reverse complement.
ACTAGACACTATAAATTTCGCTCGATCAAGTAATAAAAATAAATAAAATAATCCCAGCATTTTTTTTGGCATAAACTTACTTTATTTAATGTATATAGAGTACGTATCCTTCGTTAATGGTGGGCACAAAAAAAACACCCTGTATATTAAAGATCAATATCACGTTGTTAGTTCATCATCCGAGAGAACGTTCCTTAGTCGACTCTTACTTTCTTTAAAAATAATCAAGGATAAAGTTTTTGTTTAAATAGAGAGAAAGAAACTTAGCTTAATAGAAACTTTGTGAGTTATGTGTGACTTAAAAGAAAGTTCTAATTTTATCATGAGAGAGAGTGTATCTCATGAGAGGAGAGACATGATTTTTTTTACCAAGTACTTATTTTATTTAGCTTGACTGAGAAATTATCCACAAAAACAATGTTAGTTCAAATTACATACAGATACACACGGCTATACGAACTGGCTACCCCATTCTGGAACCAGATATAGCGGGCTCAGATGTAAAAGGTCAAATTACCAGAGAAATAATTAAAAAAAATATCGTTTATTTTTCAGTATTCTCATGGACAATGCGTCAACAGAATTCTGCCCGGTAACTGCGGCTGTGGTGCTAATGTCGTCAACGAGGTTATTTACAACCCTGGAGTTCTCCCCAACGGCCTCATCCAAGCTCCAGGACTCATTCAAGCCCCTGCTGGATTAATTCAAGCACCCGCTGGATTAATTCAAACACCTGCTGGATTAATCCAAACCCCTGCTGGACTAATACAAGCAACTCCTGGATTAATCCAAGCACCTGTAATCCTCCCAGCCCCTTGCCAATCTCCAGTAGTCCTGCCAAATTCGCCAACGGTCGTCAACTACGACTTGCCAATCGCCAACCCAACTACCACGATTATACAAGACAGTACAGTGGCTAACAATTTAGCCAATGCCCTACAATTGTTGGTCGTTAGCAACCTCTTGAGCAACACTTTGCCATCGAATGATGTTATTCTGCCATTGCCAGCATATTCTGGGTATCCTTTAGATATTCTTTCCCCCCTGTCTCCGTGCGGTTTGGGCAATGTTGCCTTGAATTACGTGTATTAATTATGTTGAATCACTTTGAATATTATTTATGTTAATATTTTTAAATGTGTATAGTATAATATATTTATTTTATTGTTAAATTTATTGTTTTTTCATTATCTTTCACGGAAACATAACAAAAATATCAATGTCATTTCTAAGAAAAGTAAATTACATGCATACATAAAGGTCACGCCCATTATCCCTCAAGGGGAGGTGGGGCAGAAGTGTGCAAATTACAAACCCACTTTTCACCAGTTAGCCTATTAAAGTCCCACGTGTGGGGTGAGCCTACCGCCGCTTTTCGGGCACAAATACAACAATCTAGCGACCGGTAACGAATCCAATAGGAAATGTTTCCGTGCTTAACTGGTATTATAAGCTATTTAGCGTCAAAGCCTTGTCCGTTAAATAGCAGGGTGCACTACGAGCAGGTGAGGTTGACTATTGGGTCCCAAGGTATTAGTCGAATCGACTTACACCTCATTTACATCCACAGTAAATTACAAGCAAATATGAAGGCCAAGCCCATTATTTACCATGTTTACCTGTATAGACATAATAATATGTTACTTAACATTTTTGCTTAGAAAATGATCAAAAAGGGATATACGTTTTCGAGGTCAGCTGTAGATGATATTCGTAGCATTCTACGATCTACGTAGCTGCTACGACAGGGACGTAGCACTTTTGTAGACTCAGTATCATCATCCCGGTAACTCCCGTGTCATCATCATCATCATCAGCCTATTAGCAGTCCACTGCTGGACGTAGGCCTCCCCCAGGGCACGCCACAAGACTGCCATGGGGGGTATTTGCCCATAGTCACCACGCTATGGCAAGGGCAAGCGGGTTGGTGACCGCAGTGTGATTTTCGGACTATGTTGTCAGCACGGGAGGCGCTGCTGCCCACCTCCCGGAAACCCTTAATCGCCTCGTACGATACCCACGGGCAGACATGGGGTGGTGTGAATTCTACTCTTGCCGGCACCACGCGGCCATGTATGATATCCGAACTAAGATTTTTTGTGTGTAGTTACATAGATAGTGTAGTCACGGACATGGAAACTAGCGACATCGTTCAAAGGAACTATTTTGCGAATAATTTGGCTAGTTGCTGTTTTTAGGGTTCCGTACGTCTGAATACAAAAACGGAACCCTTATAGGATCACTCGTGTGTCTGTGTCCGTTTACAGTCAATTATCTCCGAATCTATTAGACCGATTAAGTTGAAATTTGGTACCCAATTCGACTCAAACACATAGGTGTGACGTCAGATGAAATCTGTTATGGGGGGTCACTGAAAACTGCATGTGTGGCATATCAAATGAAGTCGTTGGAAGATCTTAAATGTATTTTTTTGTAATTTTAAAATAAATAGTTTATTCAAGAAAATAGACTTAACATTCCCCCCCCCTTATCTCCGAAACTACTGAACCTAAAAATAGAAATTAGTTTTCTATAGATTATAGGAAAACCTATAAGACATTATTAAAATAACTGGTCACTTGTGCGTACCAACTCAGATTTAAAAAAACTGATAGGTAACTCGTACGGAACCCTCTTCACGATTAACTTGTCGGCTTTTTTTTTAAAATACCTATGTTTTAAGCGGCCGCCCACCTTCGTATCGAAGCCGGGGCGGGTTCCTTATCCATTCTTCTTGTTGATTAAAAATCGTAGTTTTAAAGATCTAAGCATATACAGGAAAGGGTATGTTAAGCGAAAAGCTATGTAAACAGCAAATTTGAGACCCGAAATCACATGTTTATTTTTCAAGATTGTATGAACATTCCTGAGTTGTTTAGGAATTCTCCATACTATCTGGAAAAATAAACATGTGATTTCGAGTCTGAAATTTTGTGGGTAGGTTCCTTTTAGTGCGCTATTTATATAGCTTTTCGCTTAACATACCCCTTTTGTTACACCCTGGTTATGGACAGACAGACAGCGGAAATCATTCTGTCGATACCCGCGACTTTGGCTAGGTCGTCCCTCCATCTCGCGGATGGCCTTCCCACGCTGCATTTGATGATACGTGGCATCCACTCTAGAACCTTTTGGCTCCATCGACCATAAACGGTAAATCCTGTATCATAAACGGTATTTATTCTCTATAGACTACGTCCAGTAATCTCAAAATTCAAACAGTTCCTAGACATGAAAGTATTTATAAACTTATTTGTCGATTGTAGTTTGTTTATATAAATATGTTACTTTCTATGGGGTAGGTCTGTGGAGGGTAAACAGATAGATTTAATTTTTTTTGCAACCCCAGCACAAGTAGCATGACCTGTAAAACACGATTTATAGACATTTAGCCTGTCAAAATACGATAAATATAGCCGCCATGTTGAATTTTGTATAGAGACGATACGATATCGTACGATACTATATCGTACGATACGATATCCACGATGCGTGGTCATGCTAGTGGGGCTGTATACAATTCACATAATGATAAGTTAAGGCTGTAATACATTTAGGCATTAATTGGATTAATGGGAGTGGCGGAGAGCTTGCCTAAGTGTAATTAATGAAGCGACATTATACTCGTATATAGCACTTATGTGATCTCGCTTAATTAAAACGCTCGTTTATTAGATTGGACGATTACTAAGCCAAATATTCCATCGCTATATATAGGTATCGTGCGTTCTGCCAGCCATGACGGAGCCGAGACGTGGAACCTGACAGTGGGTCTGGCTCACCTATTGTATGTCACACAGAGAGTTATGGTAAAGTCAATGCTCGGAACTCAGATCAAGCGAAATCTCGCTAATGGACAAAGTCCGAAACGAGATTATCCGGCAGAAGACCAAAGTGACAGATATAGTCTCGAAATGTAGCAGACTGAAGTGGCAGTGGGCAGACCACATCTGTCGTAGAACCGATGGACGGTGGAGTAAACGGGTTCTCGAATGGAGACCGCGCCTCGGCAAGCGTAGCGTGGGTGCCCTGCGGCCAGATGAACCGATGACTTAAAGAGGACGGCTGGTAGTGACTGGATGGCAAAAATGAGAGATCGAGCCATCTGGCGTACACTGGGGAGGCCTGCGTTCATCTCCTTCTGTGCATGTTGTAAGAGTCAACCAAGGAACACGGGCATCATTTTAGACGGTAAGCTAGCAACGTGTCTCTTATCATTTCCGTCTGTTGCTAAATGTAGAATCTCCTGTGGTTTAAGAAAGCTACCCCGTATGCTTTAGGCCGATGTATGTTATAGGCAGTTTTCAGTAAGTATAATAAAAAAAATTCGTAGCTAAAATAATTTATTACATTCTATTATTTACAATACAAAACAGAGAATATTGGACAATCCATAAATAAAGTTAAAGCAAACAATCGGTAAAGAAATGAACAATTAAATGAAACAGCCACCAAAAACATCAGTAATCAAAATGAGAATAATTCAGGTCCATCAGAAAGGATAGCAGCGTATGGAGAAGGAAATTCTTTCAAAGCTGTTACACCTGGACCGTAAGGAGAACCAGCATCTGGATATGATTTGGTTCCCAAAGCTTCATACGGCGACATCAAACTTAGACTTGACTTAGACGATGATGGGATACCGTAAACCGAAGGAGGTAGTATACCAAAACTAGTTGAATCGGCAAAATTTGATGTGCCAACAAAGTTTGAATTCAACATTGGTTGGATAACTTCGCATGGTCGTGGATACATCGGTTCAGGGAATTGGGTTAAAGTTTGGTATGCTGGTTTGTATCCTGGAAGAACACCTTCAGCTGCCAATTCAGTTGACACCGATTCTGGTAATGGAGTTTTAAGCAAATTACTGATGATTAACAACTGTAATGCTATCGCTAAGTTGTTTAGTACATTTGAATCGGAACTTGATGAATAGTCTTTTAATGATGATGTTGAACAAGGTTCTAATAATCCTGATAATACTGGAGGTAAAGATGGTAAATTCGAAGGTTGTGAAGGCAATTTTGATATTAAATTAGGTATGGATAATGAAGAAAATGTAGGTACACCAGAAACAGGAATGGTTAGAGGTTGGGGCGGACATTTTTGTTGAGGTAATGAGTATGTTATAGGTAAATTCGCTAGGGACGATTGTATAGATGATTGTATGTTTGGTTGAGTTTGAGGTGCCACATTTGATATGCGTATGTATTGTTTCACTGGGGCTTGGATTACTGATGACAAAACCTGAAAGAAAAAGACAATAAGCACGTTAGAAGATGAATCTAAAAGGGTACACAACAAGGGTACAGCAATAGTTAATGTCAATATTAGATATCGAGATTAAATTCTACGATTGAAATTTGTTCAATCGTTTTTAACTGAATACAAAAACATTATACATATGATGATCTCCGACCGTATTTCAGCTAAGGCGACCAATCTCTACGGAGATTGGTCAGGTACGCCGGAGATATTATAGTGCACAAGTGTGTTCGCAAACACTGATGCACTCTTTATTCCGTTACTCTTATAGTCCGATAGGACGGAAAGCCGACACGACCGGAGAGAGATTAGGCGCAGGACCAACAGTTTTACGTGCTTTCCGAGTCACGAGCTAAGTGACAATAATTGCAATATTAAAATCTACAGGCCGTGACTGGGTTCGAACTTACGCCTCCCGCTTGGAAGGTGCACGTCTTAACCACTGGGCTATCATATGAATATTATACATATGAATGTGTTACTAAAATTGGGTAGCCAGAGCTATAAGATCATAAAAGAGAGCCTACCGCAACGTTTAACATGGCGGGGACAGATGTGAAATTCTCAGTGACAAGTAGCTTGTTTATCGCCTGAGAGAATTCCCGAGTTCCTAAGTCAACTCTTACGACATACACGGAAGGAGATGCAGCTGATGTATTCTAGTGAAGCCCCGCATCAGCATAGGAATTAAACAATTTTAAATATTATAAAAATCTTACCTCAAAAATAATAATTTGAATAACAAACAGCTGAAATACTCTATACATGATGGCAATCTCCAAACAATTGGATTTATCTGAAGTAAAGCATCATTATAATAGACCTATTTTATCTTTATCTGCACTTAGGTAACTTTCACTGTTATTCAATTAAAGATAATAATGTATTTCGAAATCTTCTTAAATATTGTTATGTAATTGAATTTTATCTTGAAATCGTGCTTCGGATGATCATTTCCTAAGCGATATATTTTAGATAATAATTTACTTACCGTGTAGTGTTGGCAGAGTAGAATAACACCACACCATGTATGTCTGTCCGTGGGTATCGTAAGAGGAGATTAAGAGTCTATTTAGGTGGGTAGCAGCGCCTCCCGTGTTGACAACATAGTCCGAAAATTGTACTGCAGTCATCAACCCGCCAGCAGGCAACAACCATCCTGTGGCAGTAGCCTTGTAGCGTGCTTTGGGAAAGGCCTAGCTACGTCCAGCAGTGGAATGTAATAAGCTGACGATATTTGGTTTAACATAGTCCTTCTGTTACACTCTGAATATAGATTATCTTAATATAGACCTATTTCAACCACAAGTAATAGGAAACATTTAGGTAGTGCAGTATACATTATGTATCTTGATTCAAGCCAATTCCGCAAGCCAAGGCTTAATATTACACTGCGGGCTATCTCACCAATTTATATGCACAGGTTTAAATAACCAGGAACTACTGAGAAACATATTGCAGCAAGCGTTTTAGGTAAAGACAGTAGCGCTTCCGTGATCTATTCGGTTAAATTTGTAAAGATATACGATGCAAACTCCTTGATGAATAAATTAACCGAATTTGCAGAATGTGGTTCCTTGTTTAATTAAACAACGGATTAATCTAAGGTACGGGTTTAAATTGTATCACGTTGTCCATAATTATAGTTAGGATATCATCCAGAGATGACGTAAATAGCCTTTTTCTGCCGCCCCGTGCGAGCGTCTATAACTGCGTCGTATTTACTCCTGCCTGAACCGTATCGGCTATCTTTTTTGACAATTTCATAGTGATGATCACTCAATGTAACGTAACAAATGGAAGTAACATGTCGGAGAACATTTTCCAACAACCGCATAAAATGTCACTTCCAGTGTACCTATCTTCTGTAGTGATAATCACTATGAACTGTCAAAATGATGACCGAAAGGCCTGTTGGTCTGACCAATTGCACCCCTCAGAGTATACGCCATGCGATTGCTTAGGTATTTACGGTATTGATGGCAGCGCCACCATTCACTGTTCCCAACAAAATGTATACAGTTCTAATAAAGAGCTACACACTTGGTGTCCGTCTGGTCACGCGACCAATTTGTCGGCGCGGCCAGCTGAGTCTTAGTTTTACTTAATACTTAATTCGATTGATAGCTTTCTTGACAATAACATAGCAATAGCATAGCTAATTTATAAAGCTTAGGTGCACATAATTTATAAAGCTTTATAAACCCTAGTTTTCCATTGACCATAACCATTTTAGTTCTGTGTTCTAATACTCGTAGTCTTTAGACATGGCGAGGACCATCGCTAGGTACCTAAATCATACTCGTATTGTGCGCTCGGTGATGGTATCGGACTTGTATGTCTCGTTGTCAATTGCTTCTGCATCTGTAGCGAAGACACCTATCGGACGCAAGACAGAACCACATTTCAATAAAAATCCTAGAACGCGATATCGAAGTTTCACACAACGATTGAAATATATATGTCGTGGCCATATTGTAAAATTGATCATTTCATGAAATGGTCGAGCATTTCATGAAGTGGTCGCATTTCATGAAGTGGCCAATTCAATTTGACCAGGTTAAATCTCTACATTTCACGATTTTGTCATCCACGTTTGGCCAAATCGTATTAACAGGGTGTCGGTGGTAATGAGCTTTTATAAATAATATATACCGTACACCATATATAAGTATACCATAAGGTATGATGGTATGATTTTTTTTGCTATTATTTATGTGATATTTTCACAATATAATATTTAAAAACATAAAAGACTTTACAAAAGCGCATCTGGTACATCGCCGGAAGCTCGCTCCGCTCGCTCGGCTCGTGCGTCATTTGTCAAATAGTCTAACCTAACCTAACCTATCGTAATCTAAGGTTTTTTGTTTAACAATATTATTATAAACCACCATTAAGTCTAATATACATTATACAATATAACACACTATCCGTGAACTTCTTCTGCATAGTCACCCTACTCTCTTTAATTTGTTTTATAACCTAAAAAGAAAAATCCGCCATCTTCACACATAAATAAAACGCGCGCAGTGCCTCTACCGGTGATTCATGTAACTATTTTACGATATGATCAATAATCTTGACCACTTCATGAAATGATCGGGCGTTTAGTTGCCCATATCGAGAAACGATTTTTATCATCGATCTGCCCAAACCATATCATGATGTGGCCAATAGACAGTTGAACTTTTCATGAAATGCGACCATTTCATGAAATGCTCGACCATTCAGAAATGATCAACTACGATATGGCCACGGGTGAGGCCCCGTGGGGCCGGAATGGCTTCCTTTTTCACTACCCCCACACATGATTCAAATTTTGTAAGCAGGTTTTTTGTAATCGTCTATATTTATAGCCTTTCGCTTAACCCTTCTGTTATATCCCGATTTTTTATAGAAATTAAACTAATTAATTCAGTTAACTACAGGGTGTATAATTAATTTGATATAGGTACTAACTATATACCACCTCCACCCTTAAGGAGATTAAAGAAAGTAATTCACTCTAAACTGAGAGTCTTTGATCACTTTGGTAAGCCCCAAATTAATTTACGGTACTGTACATAATTGATGTTTTAACCCATAAGCTGATTACGTATCAGGCAATAGCAAAGAAGGAACAATGCGACAGCAATAATTGTACATATTCGATTTGAAATATCAAATTACTTTGAGATTGCTATTACGTAAAAGGAATTTTACAAGCATTCAGCGAATATTGTAGACGCAATTTTATTTTTGCGATCGCTTTGCTTTTGTGAGTTACGAGTAGGTCACCGGAGTCTCTTGTTAAAGAGTTTTTCGAATATTTTTTTTAAAGCGAAAAACCGACTTCCTCCCAAAAGAGCTTACAAAAGTAAAATTTTACTAAAGGGCAAATATATATTGCGTTAAGCCGTGTACGAAGTTTAGAAAGCATAATATTGTCAGATTTATATGCCAGCAAATAATTAAATACACATACCACATGACAAAAGAGAGAAATGAGTAGGCTTCGAAACTTTACGTCAGAAAATATAAGCAACATATAATTACACTCCTTCTTCCCGCCCTGTTCCCAATCATTTGGGGTCGGTGCAATATGTAGGTACTCTTCTTTCGTTCATCCCTATTATCCGTCATCTCGTTATTCTCATGTCTAACTCTTCCTCTATAACCATCTTACTTCGGACACGGCTTAACGCAACATATAATTTCACAAATATCTTCATCTTCATAAGCCTATTGCAGTCCACTACTTGACGTAGGCCCCCCCCCTGCCATAGGGAGATTTTGTTACTAAAAAGTTCCACTATCTGTTTTTCGTTGGCTCCATCATCAGACCCTCGTTTTCTTTATATTATGTGTACCTGACCAAAATTCTCTGTAAAAATCTAAAAACGGACTACTCGTGCCTTTTATATTCGAGGATATCCCTAGATTCCTTAGAGATTCCATCATCAGATGTTATGTATTATATGTAGGTGAACAAAACGCTCAGTAAAAGTATAAAAACAGACTACATGTGCCTACAATATTTGAGGATTGCCCTCGATTTCTCCAAGATCCCATCAACAGATCCTGACATGGTGAATATGGGACCAACTTGGAAGCATACCATGACAAACTATAAAAAAAATTGAAATCGGTTCATAAATGACGGAGTTCTGAGGTAACACACATAAAAAATTAAATAAAAAACATACAGACGAATAGATAACCTCTCTTTTTTGAAGTCTGTTAAAAAGTGACATTATCTGGGAACACGGTAGGTACTGCCTCGCCAAAACGACCCAGAAACAAACTACTTTAACTAAGGTGTAGAGTTAGTGAAATTAGGACTTTATGAGTTAGAAGTTTGGTTCTATATGAGATCTAATAACTTTTTGACAATTTGAGTCTTGGCAACTTTTAACATGGAGATATTTTTACGGATAACTTAGGTGTAGTGAAAATCATTATAAATGGCTTGCATGTATAAAGTGCTGTTTTCTGGTACTTGTGATGTGAATCTAGTACAGGTTAAAACTTTAGAAATCTCTTCACGCATATAACCAGTTCTTGAGGATACTTTCCATTCATCATCATTGATTCATCATAAATTCAGAATACATTTTACTAAACAATGATCTAATCATAAATAAATTTTTTACATAACTTAAGTGCATATAAAATTTAAGTACATACTTACATTAATGAAAACTATAACCAGTAGGTACTTGAAATATTTTTATTTCTAATCAAAATAAATAAATATTACAGCTAGATATCACATAGTTTACAAAATAATTTTCTGCCCGCAATTACAGGGAAATCTATTAGTGATTTGCCGCAAGTCCACATTTTGCGTTCCCGCCAAACCCGCCATATTGAAAAATGGTGGTCTGACAGAATTTATATTAAAAACTGGTTCGGGCAAAGGCAGACTGGGTATACGGCCTCTACAAACAGGACACGTTGGTGCTGACACTTGATTTAGAAGGGGTCCAGCTATTTTAGCAAATCCTGGTTTATTGTAATAGTTTTTTCTAAATTTTGTTACAACAAATTCTTCTATAGCACTGGCTATGTTTTTGCAAGAATTAATGGGAAGCGTTTGCGGGCTTGTTTCTACGATATTTTGCATTATTGGTCCTCGATATGGTCCTTGTATGATTTGTGATGAAATTACCTGTAAAAATACAATATTGTTATACGAATCATCTATGTCTATTCTACGCTTTCGCAAAGCATCAATATCGTCTATACAGGGTGTAACAAAAAGGGTATGTTAAGCGAAAAGCTCTTATAGAGAACCGAGACCCGAAATCACATACTGTATATCTCTTTTCATACAATTTAAAAATAAAAATGTCATTTCGGTCTCAAATTTTGGAAATAGATTCTCTATAGTGGGCTATTTACATAGCTTTTCGCTTAACATACCCTTTTGTTACACCCTGTATATAAGGTCTTTCCGAAATTGGTGATATCCTTTTCTTTTATAAAATTATTAATAAAGAAAATGGAAAAAATTCTTCACCCGAGTGGTAATCGAACCCACGACCACTGCAAACCGTGCCAGCCGCTCTAACCACTGAGCTACCGGGTCAATTACTCGGATGACGAATTTTACCATCTCTTTTCTAAATTACATATTGGCAACGTTATTTTTCATCTCGATCTTTTTCTTTTTCCGAAATAGTGAAAAAAAATCAGCTGTTCCATACAATCTTGAATAATTACTGCACTGAAATTTATGCAACAGCTGTTTTTCACTATTTCGGAGTCGTCCTCACAGTGAAAGTTGTTCCTTTTTACCTACCTAGTTACGTACGTGTCAAAAGCAAATCACTAATTTCGGAAAGACCTTATGTGTACGTTATCTCTGGTGAGAATACCGATTTTTAGTGCCTTGTTAACGTTGATAAATCTTGTAATTTAGATATATCTTATGTATTCAAAAGCCTCGGAAAGCACGTAATACCGTTGGTCCTGCGCGTGATCTCTCTCCGGTCGTGTCGGCTTTCCGTTCCATCGGACTATGAGAGTAACGGAATAGAGGGTGCATCTGTGTTTGCGCACACACTTGTGCACTATAATATCTCCTGCGTACCTGGCCAATCTCCGTAGAGATTGGTCGCCTTGGCCGAAATACGGTCGGAGATCACCATCATCATCATACAAATTCAAAGATATACACATATACAAATGTCTGTAATTCCCAAATTGGGGTAGCAGGAGACCGAGATCCTACTGTCACGTTTTGCATAGTGGGGAAAATTGTAAAGATATCACTGACAAGTTGCTAACTCATTGCCATGGAACCCTACTTAATAATATTACAAACGCGAAAGTTTGTAAGTATGGATGGATGGATGTTTGTTACTCTTTCACGTAAAAACGGCTGGAGCGATTTTAATAAAATTTCGTATAGAGTTAGCTGGCACCCGGGATTAACACATAGGCGACTTGTTATCCCGGAAAAATATTTTTATCCCGGATAATTTCGACATTTTGTTTTTTTTTCTGCAGTCCACGCGGATAGTCGCGGGCGTCCACTAATATAATTATAAATTAGCTCACCTTAACACAAAATATGGCGAAGATTAAAGTTTTTAAGACCATTGTGATGTTTTTAGATTTAAAACTTAAGGCGAATGAGTTGTACTAATAAATTTAATTGTTTTATACATTTTATAGTTGTTAAATTGCTTAAAACGCTTATCTATTACAAATCGTGTTTTATCTGTGATCGATACAAAAGATTGATGTAAAATTACGATTAATAATTATTTCAACATTTAATTTAACTTTTGTGAAGAAACCTTCGTAATTTTGAGAAACATATCTAAAAACCCCCAATCTAATCTAATAAACTAAACAAAAAAAACCTCTCGCTACACCAGTGCCTCTGGCGGCGAATTCACTCGCGGCAGCTCCTATTAAGAGAAGCCTCTATGTTCAACAGAGGATTTGCTATACATAGCTGAAAAAATGTTAATTTCCACAAGTCCATATTGAAATTACGAGTTGTTCTTTTTAACATGATTTTACATTTATTTTACTGACATATTAATTAACGGAGGCATTTCTTCGATCGAACTTTTATTATTTAGTTATTTACAAATTAACGCACGTGCCTGCCTCTATGTTTAAGTCAATTACCTGTATTTGTGATATTTGTACATGCAATTTTATAGGACTAGTTTATGCCTTCAGCTCCATCAGTGCACGAAAGCTGTTATAGCTCCTAGTGAATTTTCTTTGAGGAATTTTGAATAGGCGCTCAATAATTTGCAAATCAAATTCAATAGCTTATGATTTTATTTCAATTGAAGTTTATTATGATTGTCAGAATGTCATTATACCTACTTAGATTATGTAATTAGGTTCATTAAGTTAGGTCTACTGTCACATGTTGACAGAGCTACAGTTAATTTATGATAACCTGGATCAGAAGGAGGCAGCAAAGTTAAGAAAAATGCGACGTAAAAATTTTCACATTCGTCGATTTATTTTCAGAAAACAAAGAGAGACAAACAAACATGCTCTAAAAATTAAACTATAATAATTTAAAATGAATATTTGCACAACATTCTTTTGAAATTTGGACCATATCTTATTGAAATTACCCAATAATTCTCCATAATTTGAACGTATAAAAACAAATATTTTTTTATATTGGCCTGTGATTTTTATTTAGTAACAACATGGTTCCTATGAAGGAATTGCTAGTTATTTTCTTAGCTGTGTTTATTTGTAAGGTAAGTGATTAAGATGTTTTAGATGTCTTCTGATAAGTTATAATGACAAATATTTATTTACGTTCATGGTATGAGCTAGTTTCAAAGTTTTTGTGGTGTTTTGGAAGCAGGAAATGTGTTATGTAATCTATTTTCAAAGTTCTTTCGTAATTTGTTTATTATTAAGTATAAAGTTATCTCTATAGAAATTCTTCAATCGATTTATTAGAAATTCCGTAGATAAAACACAGACTGAGATTCAATGTCTGTTTTCCATTTCGAAAATTGCTTGATGCAAAATATCACTAATAATTTATTATCTCTTTCGTAATTTTTCTTTCCTAATAAAAATGCTATTTCTCAGATTTTCACACACAACTTCTAAACCTACAAACTAACCCCGCCATAAGGCGGGTTTCTTTTACTATCTGTAAAATTAACTTTAATTTGGGTTTTCATCAATCATTAGATACTACCATTAGATTTACTATTAATTGGCTTAACTAGAATACATCAGCTGCATCTCCCTCCGTGCATGTCCGTAAGAGTCGACTAAGAAACTCGGGCATTCTCTCAGGCGATGAGCTATCCACTTGTTACTCTTGATCATTTACAGCTGTTCCTGCTATGCTAAACGAAGCTTTAGGATCTTCTTTTCCCCTTTTGGATGATACTGCAGTTTTGGCTACCCCACTTTGGGAACACAGCCATATTTTTATGTATTAAATACTTCTGATGTTTCCTTATACTTTCGCTCAGAGTGACCTTCACTGACGCATGCCAACCTATGTTGACTAGCACAGCGACCTAAATACGTACCCCGAATCGGACAGACCGTAGTTCGTTGCTTTGCCAAACTCCCCATCGATCCAGGAAACGATCACGAGCACGACTTCAATAAATATACCGTCTGGTCCCATTGGCCCATCTTCTTGCCAATCATCGCCATTTCCAACACCATGCTCTGGAGCTCTACCTAACCTTTCGGGAATCCCAGGTCCTGTAGGTCTACCTAATCCTATAGGTCTACCAGGTCCTGTAGGACTACCAGGACCAGTCGGTCTGCCAAATTTTGTGGAACTGTCTCAATCCATTGCCGGATTAAATGTGCCAGCAGTAAATTCTTTATCGCTACTTGCACCAGGACCCTGTGTTACTGAAGCTCCTATATTAGCTGTACCAGAGGTCCCATGTGCTGTTTCTGCTGTTCAACCAAATACAGTTACGACTACAGTGATTGACAATACTTTATCCAACTCTCTAGCCAATGCTATACAGTTGCTGATTGTTAGCAATTTAGTTGAAAATACTTTAAATAATCCAGCGTTGTCAAACAATTTAGGTCTAGGCTTAGGAGCTTTGAATGGTTTGGGATTGAATGGGTTAGGAGCATTAAATGGTTTGGGAGCATTGGAAGCTGTAAATGAAATCGTAGCGGTAAGTCCAGGATTTGGTTCTGTAAATCCTTTTATTGACACTGTTGGTGATGGCTATCCTCCCATCGTAGAGACTGTCTATACCACTGAAATTGTTTCACCTATTAACCAATTCAATGGTCCAGTAGGCTTGCCTGACTATGGTCTTCCAGGACCTTTTAATGTGCCAGATTTGTCACCATTTGGACCGTATGGGCCATTCAATGCGCCTGATATCTCACCATTTGGATATGGAGGCTTTAACGTACCTGAATTGCTACATCCATGTGGGGGACCTGACTTCTTACCTTTCAACCCATACGGTGGTCCTGATTTTGGCAATATACCCTATGGCGTCGCAGATTTGATTGCTGCATTCTCTCAGCCTAAAGTGAACCCTCCATTCGTTCCAAACTACGTTCCACCTCCAGGTTATGTGGACTATGGTTACAATCCGTACCCTTGCCAGCAACCAGTTACCGAAGTTGTGATTCCAGCATCGATACCAGCTACTTTGACTTGTAACCTCGAATATATTTCCACTACTCAGCCGTATTTGACAATGACAGTGGAGCCATGTGGATGTACGGGAAATAATTTAGTTTATTATTAAAGTTGATAAGTATTCAAGACTCAAGAAGATTTAATATTATTAGAAGATCACAAGAAAAGTAGAAATGTCTATAACTAACTTAAAACTACGTAAGGTTATAGCGTGCAAGGCAGGGCAAGAGTCAAGGATTACTTATCAATCAGGTGGTTCTAATTAATTTGGTTATCAAACAAAACTGTACTAATCCTCGTTATAATTTAAATCTATATTTAGCATTTACTATAAATTAGCCTAAGTCAAGATTTCCGCATAAAAATGTGCCTTAGAATTTGCTTCGTAACAAATCATTCGGCGATGACTGTGAAATGAAACCAATTGCTTTACTTAACATTAAGATATGTAATAAAAACATAAAATTGTATACTGGAGTTTATTTTAATAACAAAACCATACCAACTGAAATAAATAACATAATAAATACTGATGCTTATATGCCTGCAGGACCTAATAATTGTAATAAAGCTATATTGTTTGTTGGTGGTGCGAAACCAACGACACCATTAAAATTTGGTAATATATTAGGTGATAAAACATTGGCTGGCAGTCCTCTATTACATGGGGTCGGACTAGAAACTACTGATCGAGGTAAATTAGGAAGAGATGTTAATTGCGCTAGCAAATTTGGTGATATAGGTCCAGGGTAGACTGGATTTGGGCATCCACAAGACAAGGTAGGATTGGATAACAAATCGTTGACGATTGGAGATGTTAGCTTCAATGCTAAGTCCGATCCACCTGGAAAATAGAAGAAAAAAACATTAATACCAGAACCTCTTGATCTTATACCGTCTTATTCCCTCAAGCTTCTGGAAGAAAATTTAGACACTACTAATAATGATTGATGACTATGAGGGCTCAGATAAAGAACACCATATCTCGATCAAATCGATAGAGGTTCGTCATCTCAACGTATGCTCCAATAAAAAGCCATAATTTTAGCGCGTGCGTCAAATCACGTGATCTAGTCTGAGCCTTATTGGCAAGGATGTTACAACAACGTCAATGCAAAACGATGTTACATTGCATTTTTAAGCACCCGCATACTACTAAAACTGTTATGTTATAAAATATCACACATACAAACATATACATGCGGATGTGTTCTCAAAATATGGTATCCAGAACTGCAGAATCAGATCCTAAATAGCATAGCGGGCTCTGATGTACAAGATCAGTTACAAGTTGCTCATCGCCTGAAAAAGTGCCTTTGAGTTCCTACTCGATTCTTATGAGATGCACGGAAGGATATGCAGCTGATGTATTTTAGTGAAGCCCCGCATCAACACATGATTCATCCGATGCAGTTTTTTTTAAATACCTTGCGTATTCTGCAGTAAGTTGGCTACGATCATCAGCTGCAGTGTATTGGCCAGGTTCTGACAGACCGATGGGGTGCAATCAGTGATGATTGTCGTCCCAGCGGTGGCTGGGATGGTCACCATGTTTCTGCCCGGTTGTTCAGCTATTAGGGTTGCTGTTGGCGGGAAAATTGGCGCTTCTATGATCGCTTCCAATGGAATGTTGTAACGTGGTGAAGGCCTTATGCATTGTGATAAGGTTCCCTGGAAGAATATTGTTGAAATCTTGTAAGATGTCATTTAATACTAAAGATACTAGTACTCGCATGTAGTTAGAGGTTAATCTTTTATACATGTATGCAGCTCTGGAAGTGAAAAAAAAAAACGTATAATAACAGCTGCTTCTCTTCCCGGGCATACTGTACAAGTCAGTAGAGGGACAAGAGGGTCTTGCTGTTTTGTAGGCGATGGGCTGACCACCTGTCACTACTAACCGAACTTGTACATCTTAACTATACCCTCAAAATTGGTCAAAAGTGGCACCATGTGGTTCTATCGGCCCTTGGTGCTCTGCCTACCACGTAAGGGATAAAGGCGTGATAATATGTATGTATGTAGGCTAGCAGGACTCCAAGATCATAAAGGAGTCGATCCCACAGCCTGCTTCGTATAGCGGGAACAGATGTGACTAGATGCTGGCTTATCGTCTGAGAGAATGCCCGAGTTTAACGGAAAGAGATGCAGCTGAGGTATTCTAGTAAAACTCCGCAGCAGCACAAGCAATATCTATAAATATAAAATAACGCAAAGCTTAAACCGCTGATATTAGAGATCTAAAACCAGATGGCGTACATAATGTATCAATTTTACAAGCGATCTACAGCGAACTTCGCAAAGTTGTTGAACAAATGTTGCGGTAAAACCAAAACCGATAGCCGTTGGACTTGGTCACATCATTCCAGGAACGTGCCAAATGTAAGCTTACTAGAATAGAAGTTTCGATAACTTTTCCAACTTCGCTGTCGCTTGTAAGTTACGGACACTGTTTAAGTTCGTGCCACCGTATCGGCTATTTTATCGACAGTTCATAGTGTTGATCACTCAATAAAACTTAACAAATATAGGTAAGTGACATATTGTGTTATATGAAGAAAATTTGGCAACACACACAATACATGCCACTTCCAGTTCATTAAGTTTCAATGAGTGATTATCACTAATGAACTGTCAAAAAAGAAGGCCGATGCGGGGGTCGATAATATCCCCAAAGCTATCAAATTACACTTACCCTGTAAGTCAGAAGTGAGAAACATAATAATAAAATTGTTTTCGACATGTTAGAAAAATATTTTAAATGCCCCTTTTTTATGTAGGTAATCGACCAGTATTCTATCGCTTCACTTGATACTAAAGCGATGTTAATAATCTTCAAGCAATTTATTGCATTTATCACGTAGAAAGATCATGTCGTAATGGTTTTGTGAAAGAAATATCTTTAATTTCTTGATTGAGTTGACTTTATTATTTTTTTTTTTTATCTTTCAGATATTCTCCTATATTTTGTACGTGCATTTGTTTTTAATTGTTGGCGTTAAGCTAGCAACTTGTTATAGTGTGGTAAGCACGAACTTTTATAGACTCGTTAGCAAAATCTATGTGATTTGACAATTGGACAATAGCGTTACGGACTATCGAGAGGTTCGTGCTTACGGCGTGCCCTGGGTGAGGCCTACGTCCAGCAGTGGACTGCAATAGGCTGAAGAAGAATGCTAAACTTGGCTGTAAGGTACCTTATGCTGAGCTGCAGGATGCTAAGTTGTAGGTGTAAAATAAAATGAAATATTATGTAGCAACTTCGCTATGTATAGGTACCTAATCTTTATTATGTTACTGTTGCCTAGCTCCGCTCGCGTGGGTGTAGCTTATTACGACCTACCGAACAGGTATACCTACTTACATACAAATTTCATAAAAATCGGTCAAGCTTTTTCGGAAGAGTTTGGTAACAAACACAGCGACACGGGAATTTTATGATGTAAGATTTGGTATCGACCTGCCTATTTGGAGCCCTGCAGAGCATAGGAGAAGTCGGGGTGTTAAACTTACATTTATTAATATTTTATAATAACTTAATTAAGATAAATTTATTAAAAAAAATACTTCAATTCCATAATACTCGTATAATCCGCTAGGATATGAATGATATGGTTGATCGTTTCATCATTAAACATTGTGCTGAGGGATTCACCTTTGTTTACCGAGATTTGGCTAGTGTACTCATAGCTATCGGGATGAAAAAATTAGAATAAAAAGAAAACAAAAAAAAATTCCCAGTTGCCAAAAACGTAAGAGTACGTACCCTTCGTTAATGGTGGCCAAAAAAAACATCCTGAGATAGTACTGTCCCCTAACTCCTATTAAGGAGTTCTGTAGCTTGACCATCAGCACAGCAGCATCATGTTGATTCAAGTATACCTCACAAGAGTTAAACCACTATATAGACCCGAGAGCTCAACTCCTAACCGTTGGTTAGAGCGATGATGTTGATTCACACGGAATAATAAATAGCAATATGAAATGCAATGAAGCAGCAAAAAATTCATACTACTAAATAGTTTCGAGTGAACTCCTAACAGTTATTTGAACAGCACAGAAGCATCAGATGTTGATTCGACTTTTTTTTTCATTTTCTTATTAATAAGGAGTTTTATATCAGCACAGCAGCATAGGTATAAGTATACTTACATATCTCAATTGTCACTAGTTTTTCCTAACCGTAGTCACCTCAGCACAGCAGCATAGTAAAGTAACACGTTAGCCCTGCATATACTAAATAGTATACCAATTGGTCATCTCCCAACTCCTAACCGGTATATTAGCACAGCAGCATATTGCGATATACACACTACTTAATAGACAAACCTACTTAGCTACCTAGCACAGCAGCATTTGGAAATTTGAGTAGGACGATAAACAAAAGCACCATACGAGCATACAATTTTCGTATTGCCCTATTCTGTAAAATCGACTATAAAAAGGCTCTATCCAACCAAAAAAAAATTTTTGACTTTATAATTGACCAACATATTCTACAGACGAATTGAGAACTCTTTTTTTTGAAGTCAATGAAGTCTAAAAAATAACGAATTTTAAAAGAGATAGTAAAATTCTGACGACCCGAGAGCTATTTTCGTAATGAAGCGCTGGGTTATGTTTCTTCTATTAATATTTTATATTAGGTATACTTCCTTATTCGTAGGTAATATAGTATAGGTCGTAATTATATTGTATCTACCTACCAGTTTGGAAATTTCCTTGATTTTAAAATCTTAAAAAGGCTAAATATCATTCTATTTTCTTCACTGTTCTTATTTTCGTAAACTGTTATGTTTCACTTCCTTATTCATAGATATTTAATATTTTTCTTATAAATATCACTTCTTAAAACTGTCACTGATATTTAATAGCTATAAAGCTCTTTCT
Source organism: Carposina sasakii (assembly GCA_014607495.2). Lineage (NCBI taxonomy): Eukaryota > Metazoa > Arthropoda > Insecta > Lepidoptera > Carposinidae > Carposina > Carposina sasakii. Next base: position 5,566,749 of record CP053176.1, on the reverse strand, counting down.
GTGGCGATGCGGGGCTTCACTAGAATACATCAGCTGCATCTTCTTCCGTGCATGTCGTAAGAGTCGACTAAGGATCTCAGGGGCGTTCTCTCAGGTGACGATTTAGCAAACACTGATCTTCGTGATCCTGTAGTTCTGGTTAGCCCATTTTCGTGAACACAACCGTAATAGGTATTATATTATTGTGTACTTGATACTTACGCTACCTTTTCAGTTAGGTCAGTTAGGTACAATTTTTTCTTTTTTTTTTAAACACGTATTTTACTTTTTCAGCTCTCTGTCCAACGACGTATACCAATAATAGGCGTACCACCACAACTGCCAATGCTGCCAACCCCAGTTCCGTATATTCCACCATACGCTCCATGTAATTTCAACCCATGTGCATGTTTAGAACCATGTGTGGAGGCCCTACCATGTGATTTGAATTTCGAAGGTCCGTATTTCAGAGAGCTGATTCTACCACCCTTGTCGCCCGAATTGCCATGTGGTCTGGGGTATTTTGAAGCTGCTTTGCCATTGGTAGCGTCGGTGTACCAGCCTTCGGATGCCAGCTTGGGTTGCTGTCAGAAACTGTTTCCTGTTTCGCGCTGCGGCTGCGCTACGTTGGCAACACCGATATGCCCTGATATTGCGCCGCTGGTTAAACCAATTTATTTGTAGAACAATAAAACGTTCTTGTGCTTATTGTCATTGGTTTCATTTATATATCCAAATACAAACTGATAGGTTTGCCTCTTAGAATAAGGATGGTTTGCCTTTAGATGGATAGAATTATTATGCTGGTTATATATTGATATTGCCGGCAGAGTTGTACCACCCCATGGGTGAGTACGAGGCGATTAAGGGTTTCAGAGCAGCGCCTCCCGTGTTGACAACATAGCAAAATACAAACTGTCACCAACCCGCCTAGCGTGGTGATATACCCCCCATTCTTGTGGCGTGCCCTGGGGGAATCAGCTAGAGCAATTTTTTAACTAATTTTTGAACTAAAGAACACACTTGCTAGAAGCCTAAAAGAAAAATAATGAACAGCATTATTGGCTCGATGTACATGCACTTTCTTTTCTATATGATCCAGGAAAAATTTAAAAGAAAGATACGTCAAACTGACGGATCAAAAATTCCTAACCTAAAAATTCCTCAGCTGGTTGCACAATTTTACGTGATTTTATTAATTTAAGAAGTTATAAATAATAGCATAGTCAAAATGGTTGAAGCACAAAAGTATAGAATTGAACAGGAAATGACCAATATGGTCAATGAGTTGGATAAAACCTATTTAAGAAAAATGCAGGTATGTTTTAGGTTAGAAAAAAATGTTATCTCAAAGGCGTCTAAACTGTTAACCCGGCATGAAATTTAGACTCCTAGATGTTATAATTCTCGCTGTTAACTATGAAAGAGTATAGCTACTTCAGTATGACCTATTAATAATCTCTAAATTGAAAATTTGTAAGTAGAAGTCACAGGCCCCTTGTAAATTTTAAAGTATTCTTTACAAGTAGTCCAAGAGGGGTTAAAGTGCTCCTGATTGAGTTATTACTCTCTGCAATACTCACTTCCTCTTCTCATAACTGTTTTAGTATGAAATTATGCAACACTTAGAAGATATTAAGTTATCTGCCTACTCTAATTACACAATACCTGTATGTACAGGTACCTACTTATCGATATACTTATGTACCTAATTAAATTCTTAAAAATAGAAGTAGTGAATTCTTAGTGAGCCCAAACATAGTGGCCAATTACATTACATTATCAACACCAAAAGGGAATAAAAACTCAAACTGCACCTTTTCTAAACAACATTCTTACACATATCTGTGGTCCCGAAACTGTGTATCTAAAAGGCAGGATCATTAAAAAGACAGCCTCATTTAGCATAGCAGGGAACATTAATTATATACCACAACAGGAGATGCAGCTGATGTGTTCTAGTGAAGCCTAGCATCAGCACATAACTACATTCTCAACCAAGTTACACACATTATTTTCAGGGTGACATGCACAGATGTGCAGCGAAATGCTGTGACGATCCACAAACATCTTTAGAGAGAGTTCACGGATGCATAGAGAACTGTACTAGCACATTAAACTCTGCCAATAACTATGTCCAGGTATGTTTTTGTTGCAGCCTACCTTTTTAACCCGACTGCACCACGCAAAGGAGTGGTATGGTGTTTAACAGCCTATGTATGTATGTATGTTCCTTTGAAGCACTACACAGACCAAAAGCCTTGGCCGATTTTTATGATTCATACGTCAATCGATTTCTCTTAGTCGGGCGAGTGTCACTAAAGACATGACGTTAGTGAAAATCCAATATGGTGACTACGGGACGCCATTTTGTGAAAATGAAAAAAATTTTACTCGACAAACTATATCGAGTGGGGTATTGTTGAATAGGTATTTAAAAATCATTTTTAGGTTTCTCAACATTTTTCGATTCGACCAACCGTTTAGGATCTACATCGATTGAAAGTTGCGTATTAACCATTCTCACATATAAATTTTTAGACAGCAGCAAGATGAAAACTTCTTGCTGTCTGCATGTTTCTTGAAGCGTGCCTATTAGTAGCTAGGTACTCATAACAAAAAAGTATAAAATAAAAAAACATAATTTAAAAAATCCAAAAACCCGACTGCTTAAAAAAGAACCAAATAATAGTATAATACATAATAAAAAAAGTTAAAAGAAAAAAAACAAGCACTGATGTCCGGTGGTCTAGAATTCTATAATATTATTATGGAATGAATACTATTGAAGAACATAAAATATTTTCTAATGTTTGTAACATAAGCAGTCGGGTTTTTGGATTTTTAAATTAGAAAATATTTTATGTTCCAATAGTATTCATATAATAATATTATAGAAATCTATCAGCACTAGTTTTTTTAGAATTATTTGGTTCTTTTTTAAGCAGTCGGGTTTTTGGAGAATATCTATTTAGAATTAGGGGGAATCTTCTCTTATCTCTATGGTATCCTATGTGGTCTCTGCCTACCCCTTCCATAGAGGCATAAGTACTGGCAGAAGCCTACAACTTCGTCCAACATGGGCTGTAGAATAAACGAAATGTCAAAATTTAAAAAAAAAAGTTTTCATTGTTTATTAGGTGGCCTATAGATGTTCTTACTCAGGATCTAGACTACCTATGTGCCAAATTTCATTTTAGTAAATCAGTTTGGTGTGAAGAAGTAACAAATAAATAAACATGGAGAGATGGAGGGATGTGATGTACATTAATATATCCAATCAGCCCCCCTGATTACGTAAAAGCAATAGCAAAGCCGAAGCCTCGCGATCGCGATAATTGAGAGTGTGTGCGTGCGCGCAACGAGCGCTCGGCGTCCTCCCGCACCCCGCACCTCGCCCAAGCACACACACACTTGATTATCGCGATCGCGCGGCTTCGGCTTTGCTATTGCTTTTACTTAATCAGGTGGCAGATTAGGTAGTGCAATTTACGATCAACAAACTTTATATTAGTATAAATATGCTCATGCGATTGCGGGATTCTCAATTGGCATATCCATTCATATTCAAATTTCCCGAAAATCCCGCATAAATAAATGCACTACTCAATCCGGGCACTGTTTATAGCTGATGTGATATGAAGCAGTTTGGAGTTAAATAAAATAAAATATGCCTTTATTACTGACCAACAAATACAATAATAGAAAAAAAGTATCAATAGTGTTTTACTTAACTAATCTTTGCCAGCTTGCCCTTGGCAAATGCCGCCCCCAGAGTACACCATAGTGCTCTATCTCTAGCTGTCCTTCTCCAGAGTGCCCCACCGACTTCCCTGATTTCGTCTTCCCATCTCTTCTCTGGCTTCCTACTCCTTATTGTATGACCAATCCTTCCAGTTTGGAGTTAGGTTCAGTTAATTAAGTTGAAGTATGTTTTTATTTTATTTTTATGTTCGAACTCCGCTTTCAGCATGGTAGCATGTTTCTTCAATCCTCGAATCACATGGGGAGCGTTTTGAGATGATGAAATCTCTAAGGAATCTAGGGATATCCTCAAATATAAAAGGCAGAACAGACTGCAGCGTTGTGTGATGGACTGCAACTTATGAAGATGAAGATAATTGTGTTAAGTCATTAAATTATATGTTGCGTTATGATGGTTATAGAGGAAGAGGTAGACAGCCAGGGACAGGCTGTAATTATATGGCTTAAATAAGTGTGTACCGGTGCTGCCACCTTATATTCTAGCGTGGTGCAGGGATCGATTCCACCTCAAGTGCCTCCGATCCATCATGAGAACCAACCGAGTGTAAGTACATATTGCGAAGAGCCAATAATATTAGGCCTAAATGCGTCGGCAGCTTCGGTGGTGCGGTCAGCTGATGGCGGAGGAGAGATTGGCTAAGAGCAGTGAATTTCTTACTGCCTTATTTTTCATTAATTTAGTTTAGTTTTATACAAACCATATCCTAAAAATAACAGACAACAAAAAGATAGAATCATTCAATTTGGTGCAGTAGTTCAGAAGTTAAATAAATATAAAATCGTGCGAAATAAAAAGTAAAAAATAACCATTTAGCATATAAAACACTAAAAGAAACATCCAACTTGCAAATCACCCTGTATTATGCCTCCTAAACTTCGTACACGGCTTAACGCAATTAATTTGCCCTTTAGTTAAATTTTACTTTAGAAGCTCGAGTTTTGGGAAAGTTTTTTTTTTATTTTTATGTTCGGCTTTCAGCAAGCATGTTTCTTCTTTCATCATATCATTCAACGTACCCTAGCCAGGTTTGAACCCAGGGACGCCATAGGCGTGCATGGGTTCGATTCTACCACACAGATTTTAATGCAAAATTGTCAAGCTGTGGCTGTATCAATCGCATAAAGGTAACGGAATAGAGAGTGCACTGTGTTTGCGCACACACGGCTGAAGTTAAAAATAAGGTCTTCGATAAGTATAGAAACATCCATGACTGACACAAAATATCAATATTCATCATATCAATGTTTGCACCTTTAAACCTATGGCGTCGCGGCAGTCACTACCTACTTCACCAATGGGCTGTCATCAAATAAAGGTCACGGACAGAAGTTATATTCTTCGAGTAGTTTTATTTAAACAAAGCTTTTGCACTCTTCCAGGTGGACAAATGCACGATAGACTTCGAGAAGTGTGCAGTAAAGTGTGTAGATAAGCACATGAATATCATTCCTGGAATGCTAAAGACCATGAAGAAAGTCCTTGCCAGTGGAAAACCACCTCCGGTGAAGAATGAATACGAATAAACTGTTATTTAGCACCGTACCAGTGGGTATATAAACAAGGGTTGGACATAGGCCTTAGGCCTCCCCCAACACATCCTCCCCCAGTGGGTATGGGATAAAATGTAAAAATTAAAAACAACAAAGTTGGTCACATTATGTATGGGGTGTTTGACGTATACATATTTACGTCACAATCAGCTGTCATTTTGTACAAGACAATGGATGTAGATAGTCATATAGAATTCCTATGGCTGATTTCGGAACTAACATTTTGTGTATGCAGTGAAACAGAAAATGTGTTCATGCACATAGTAACTAGCGCCATCATCCGACGGAATTATACGGTGAAATAGATGTAGGCTTGAAGCGCAGGCCACACCGCCAGCGGGCGGGCGAGCGAGCTAAGCGGGCGGACATCGTTTCACCTCTTTACATACTTCGGTTCACACCGCGAGCTAGCGATGCGAGCGAAGCTAACTAAATATCCAACGATTGCAGCGAAGCTACTCGTTCATCTCGTTAGGCGCGCCCGCTTCGCTCGCTCCCCGGTTCGTTCGCCCGGTTCCTCCCCGTTTCGAGCTCTCCCATCCGCCAATACTCCGCGTATTCCTTCTCTCGCCTATTTCGCTCCGCTCGCCCGCTGGCGGTGGGCCTGCGCTTAAATCATCCCATCACTTCATAATCACTACATATTATAAAACAAAGTCGCTTGTCGCTGTCTGTCCGTCTCCGATGCGGTTTTTTTAAATGAATTTTGATAAGTGATACACTGATTCTAGAGGAAGGTTTAAATGTAGGTACCTATAACTAGGGACTCGCCCCGGCTTCGTATGGCTGCAATGCGTCCCTCACGCGGACGCAGTCGCGGGCGCCCGCTAGTAGATTATACGTAAGCTATAGAGTGCCAGTATAGCTTCGTTCTATTGTGCCCAGCGTAAACAAAATTTTCTTGTTTTTTCTACTGTATGACAGTGACACCGCAATAGGCTGTTTAATATTGTTCATATCCTGTGCCATCGTGTCATACCTAATGAGGAATATTCTGACAAGTTAAAATAACTGACAAAAATAGATGGCGTTACCTACATCTCCTACCAAGCTGAACTGCAATTCACCGTGTAAAGCGCGCTCAATAGTCCTCTATTTAATATTATTCTTTAGAAATAGACATACGGCCAATTTCTATACTAGAGATCGAAACAGGCAGAGTATTAAGTAGATAAAAAATGTATCTAAAAATCAGTCATTTTTGACAAATTTTCCACATTGAATCAACACTAGGTATTCCTTTTTTTTTTTTGTAAGTACTCTCTTATCGTGAAAGTAAACGTAATGTAACATCTAACATGTTTTTTTTTGTGTTTCTTACGACGTTTTTGTGAAAGTAACTAGGCGATGCGAATAAGTAAAATTTAATTAATCATATATTTTTTTAGCAGAAAAATATCTGTGAACAAGAGGCCTAAATTGTGGTCATAACTTGTCAGGTTCAAGGTTACTAGTGGCCGAAAACCAGTTAGAAAATTAAATATTTTATCTACAATCTATAATTTACTTCTCTCGATTTCGAGTATTATAATGGGTCATTAGTTTAGGTAAGTATTTGTTATGTTAATCAAATGTGTAGTTTAGATGTACATAATTAAATAATATTGAAATGTGCAAGACCTTTTTTTCATTCCTTGATATTTTTTCTGATGTGACATAGGTACCCCAAGAAAATGAAAACCCTAGTAAAAATGTGAAATGATGTAGGTATGTAGGTAATTAATGAAAGTACCTAGTAGTGGGAGAGTAAAATAAAATCAGTTCAAAACTTATCCCGAAGATGTAGGTAGGTAGGTAGGTAGCTACGTTAATTGAACATGAACGTCAAATGAGTACGTTATCACAAAAGTAGTTAAGTAGTTAATTTTTATTCTAAATTTTTTATGTATAATTTTAATAATAATTTTAATACTTTATATTCGTTTGGATCTTCTGTTAGTTATATATTATATATAATAAAATAATTAAATTTATGCTAATTATTAATTATTTATATTTAACAGTATATTATTAATTTTGTATTTTATATTTTAAGTTAATTTTTTTTTTTTAGTTTATCCGAAGGAAAGGCAAGGGGAACTACATACAGTTTTTTTAGTAAAATGTATTCTGAATTTCTGATGAATGATAATGATGATGAATGGAAACCGGGAAAATCAAGCGGTTAAAAATGAAAAATTATTGCAGAAACAACTTACATGCGCCCAAAACGTAATCGCTAAAGTTTTACGGCTTAGATAAAACGCACACACTAGATTCGCACAAGTTAAAAATAACTTATCTACCAGAAAAACATCACTTTACGAATAAGCCATAAATTTTTTGATTTTCACAAGAAAATTACACCTGACCCTTCCAGCTTTTCCCGCCGAAATTTTGTTAAAACGCGTGTTTACGTTTTAGTTTTTACGAAACTAAATAGACTCTGACACTTCCACCAACAAATGTAACAAAATATAAATCGCTACTACCAGATTTAAACGTTTAGGGAAGGACTAAACCTCAAGAATGGGGCTGGATGAAAATGAAATCGCCCATAAGGTTATTGCCTCCAAAGTCGAAATACTAAATATAATATTTTTCAATTGCAAAAAGGGTTGTGGGAACCGTGGATGCAGAAAATCAGGGTCTATGTTCATTGGTTTTCTTTAATATCCAAGTAATCCCGATGAAGATATCTAGTTTATTTTGGAAGGTTTGGTGATGAATATGACATAATGAGAGTGATGACAGTTAAACATTTTCGCGACAACAAGAAGACGACGAAGAAAAGAAGATAACTAGCTTCCATTTAAAATTTTATTAAATTAAAATGAAGAAAAATTCTTTTAATATTTGAACTGATTTCAATAAATGTATAATATGCTATTTTTAATAATATAAATATGTGTATAAAATATATTTCAGCAACTTAAAATATATCCAAAATTAATAATATACTATAGAAATATAAATAATGAAGTCACTTATTTGCTAAATATAAATAATTAATAATTAGTACTAAATAATGGGCGTTTAATAATTATAATTTTTTAGTTTTAACTTTATACAACGTCTACTCTCACGTACGCCAGTAGCTCGGCTCGCCTTTGCTGTCTACACGACACCTAGCTACTGCCCAGTCCGAGTTGAGTCGCGATGTCGAGTGAACTAGTTTCATGAATGAAATATTGTCAGAAGACCATCTATTCGCCATTTCGAACTCGATTTCGTACGTAGGCGTAGCACACACATAAGAAAAACACGGGTTCCACTCACAATTGTCCTGCTAGCACTGGCGAGCTACTGCAGAACGCGTCCAAACGATGCGAGCGACGGCCGAGCCGCTGTCATGTACGAACTGCTGCCGGCTGAGCAGGCGAGTGAAAACAAAAAATGTTGAAGTAACTCGGATGCGAGCTACTGACTAACTCGCACGTACGAGTTACTCGTAAGTTACGTCCAAACAGTGCGAGTTACTGCAGCGCAGCTACTCGGAAGGCTGTCTCGTTCGCTCGCACTGTGTAAACCAGCCATTACTCACAAAGTCAGATGGTTAAAAACCGCGGCGGTTTTGCCGTAGTTCGGCCTTAGACTTACATACATACATATCGAGGGGTGAACGGCTATTTGGGATAAGCGCCATATATATAAATGGAGCTTATCCCAAATAGCCTTTCACCCCTCGATATAATCACGCCTTTATCCCTTACGGGGTAGGCAGAGCACCAAGGGCCGATAGAACCACATAGTACCACTTCTGACCAATTTTGAGGGTATAGTTGAGATGTACAAGTTCAGTTAGTAGTGACAGGTGGTCTGCCTATCGCCTACAAAACATCAAGACCCTCTTGGTTGACCCTCTACTGACTTGTACAGTATGCCCGGGAAGAGAAGCAGCTGTAGTATTATACGATTTTTTTGTCACTCCCAGAGCAGCATAGAAGATAGACTTACACTGGGTCAAAATAGAAGAACATATCCATAGCAAGGTAGTAAGTATAATGGAAAGGTATGTAGCCTAAAGGTATCATATTTCAATTTCATACACTTTAACAATTACATAACAGTATGTCGATAAACTTATGATAGGTAGGTATGTACCCAATACTTTGATTAAAACTACAGTTAAAAATATAGATAATATTTAGGTACCCAACTTACCTACTTATGCAAGAAGACACTTACCTAATTTTGGCGTAATAACCTACATATTACATTGGTTTGGTTGTATAAATAGGTTTTAATGTTTTATTGTCGATCAGTAATAAACATTTTGTACCTTTAATAATTGTAACTTAAAGATGAAGACCAAAATGGCGGGACTTAAGTATATTGGATTGCTAGTGGCGATTGTATTCTGTAATGTAAGCTATTTTTGCTAACATATCTACCTATTACGTACATAGTCACGCCCATTATCCCCCAAAGAGGTTGGGCAGAAGTGTGCAAATAAAATTACACACCCACTTTTCACCAGTTAGCCTGTTAAGTCCCACGTGATAAGGGGTGACCCTACCGCCGGTTTTCGGGCACAAATCCAGTGGGACATGTTTCCGGGTAATTCTAAATAGATATTATAAGCTATCAGCGTCAGAGCCTCGTCCGTTAAATAGCAGGGTGCACCACGAGCAGGTGAGGTTGACTTCGGGTCCTGAGTCCTAAGCGATGAGCATCTAGTAAAAATACTTATTAAAAGACTTCTCTTAAGATAAACCATGTCGTTACTTATATTATTTTACATACATTTGTCTTATTTTTCAGGTTGAATCGCGTTCAATTAAAAGACCGCCCATATCCCTTTTACCAAGCTTCCCATTGGCCACAGCAATTACCGGAAAAAATCTAGACATCAGTTACTTATCTAACTTGCAACCTCCCTGTGAACTGACAATAGACCTGCCTACCTTGTATCCGCCATGCGGCTGTCTAGACGCGCCTAATTGCGGATGTAACACTCCAAAATGCGGATGTAGCACTCCAAAATGCGGATGCAACACTCCAAACTGTGGATGTAACACTCCAAAATGCGGATGCAACACTCCAAAATGTGGATTTAACTCTCTAAGCTGCGGATGCATAGACGTATGCAGTTGCGCCAAACCAGCTCTTAATGACTGTGGTTGTGCCAACCCATGCAATTGCAATGTAGATATCATTGACTTTGCCTATATTCCTCTTACTTTACCAAGTCAGCTGGATCCTGTTGTAGCTAGTCTGACTCCAGCTATCGACACAGGATGTGGGTATTCCAATTGCAACTGTGGCTTATGCAGCTATGGTTATGTACCATCTTGTGGGTGTGGATTGCCAAACTGCAGGTGTGGATTGTCAAACTGTGGGTGTGGATTCCCAAATTGTGGTTGTGAACTAAACACTTATGCAGTAGCAAGTTACGTGCCAAACTGCGGATGTGGACAACAGAATTGTGGATGCGGACTGCCAAATTGTGGATGCGGACTGCCAAATTGTGGATGCGGACTGCCAAATTGTGGATATGGACTGCCAAATTATGGATGCGGCTTGCCAAATTGTCTATGCGGACTGCCAAATTGTGGATGCGGTCTTCAAAATTGCGGTTGCGATTTGTATCCATTACCAAGCTATCCAAGCTATTTTGGGGCTCCTAACTGTGCTTGTGCTCCGGTTTGCGGGTGTGGTTTACCTGGGTGTGATTGCTTAGCCCCTAGCCCCGGGTTTGCCCCATTAGCTCCGGTTATAGGCTGCCCACAATATTTGAGGCAAGTTGTCATCCCACCGCCATGTTTGTGAATTTGGTCCTTTGTTGCTTCTTTTTATGATGTTATTTAGTTTTAAATAAAGAGTTGTAATATGAAATTGTTTTTTAATGTTACACATAAAAATGTTTATAATATTATATTCCCTATGTCACTAGTCTCTCTTGTAGTCGAAAACTACTCGGACCTTTAGAACCTAAGAAAGTTTCCCAAAAACAAGACAAACAAACACGTCTTTCCAAATGTTTGTCTCTAGCAGGAATTAAACCCATTCTGATACATACATACGGCTGTTTTTCCTAAATGGGGTAGCTAGAACTGCAGGATCATCAAGGAGATCTTACCACGTTTAGCATAGCGGCCCCCTGATTACGTAAAAGCAATAGAAAAGCCGCGCGGCTTCGGCTTTGCTATTGCTTTTACGTAATCAGGGGGCGGATGGCAAATTGCTAGCTTATTGGTTGAGAGAACCGTCCTGCATTCCCTAGTCGACTCATACGACATGCACGGAAAGAAAAGCAGCTGATGTAGTCCAGCGAAGCCCCGCATCAGCACAGGAATTAGATATACATAATCGATAAAAGATATAATATTAAAAATTTACGTAACAACTAAGATAAAAATCAATATGTTATTCCTTAACCATCGCATTTAGAAACTTTAATAAGAAACTTCATTACACAAGATTATTATCGTATCTCTAAAATTTAGATAAAACGGAAACTCTTGGATAAAAAAAGTTAATCAAGAACAGTCAGTAGCATATTTACAACGACTCGGTAAGTCTCTTTCTTTATTACCTGACTACGCCAGAACAAGGGTTATAGTTTTCACATTTATACAGGGTTAATTTTAAAACATCAATAACCTCGCAAGATTAGGTACCTACCATCATAAACAACAACATTTATTCTACAAGTTTTGTTAATTTGTCACATTTTTCTTTCATACAAAAATAAATATAAAACACAAAGCCAATAACAAAATTTACTTAGAGTTACATAAGCATAATTTTTCACAGATCGAAACATGGGACTCCTTCACATCACATCACTAGCAATTCTTCTATCTTTATCATCTCTCGTATCAGGACAATGCCAAAGAAGAGTCGCTAGAAGAAACCCGCCGCCATATTCTCAAATAGTCCAGGGCGTACCTGAAAGAGGATACCAAATCCTGCCAGGAAACCAAGTGGTCACCTCTTTCCCTTACGAGGTTCTATCCACTCCAAGATATTTGCCAGCCAATGAAGTGACATTGCAGAAGCTTCCTATCAATTTGGTGAAGCAACCAGCTAATGTCCAAATAAGTCAGGCACCAGCAAAGTTGCCCTTGGCTCCGCCTTGCGGTCCATATGGCCCAGTGGCTACAGCTCCAGTTTTAACTGGGCCTGTCCCATCTGCACCGGTTTTGACCGCTCCAATACCATCCGCTCCGGCAGCGTATGGCCCAGGACCTTGTGTCTATCCTGCTCCGAATCCATTCTTACCAGCAGCCTCACCAATTTCCGGGTTAGGTTCACCGAACCCGAATTTGCTGCCGTCAGCATTGCCCAGAAATAATAGAAACCAGTTCTTGAGGAAAATACCCATTCCACCTCCAACTCTATAGTTTGTATTTATTTATTAAACTATTTATTGATGTTTAGTTAATCGATGTTTGTTTTATTTTTGCTTTTGAGTCAATTTGTGTTTGATAGGTTTTCCAATAGCCTATCTAAAGCATGAAGTTAATGCTGGCTGACCGTCTTCAGAATCTTGATCAAGGTTAAGAGAGTGACAGCATCATCTTTCATATAGGTTATCTGACTATTTGAAAAATCAATCCTTTTGAATATTATATCAAATTGAAGCTTTTATAATACAACTATAGATTATAACTACAAAAGTATTTCTTATATAACACCTAATTTCGTTCTGATTAACTAGGTAGTGTAACTATAAAATTATTAATAAAGAAATGGAAAAAATTCCTCACCCGGGTGGGAATCGAACCCACGACCTCTGCATTCCGCGTGTCAGTGCTCTAACCACTGAGCCACCGGGTCAATTACTCGAATGACGAATTTTACCATCTCTTTTTTAGGTAGTGTAAATTAATAATAGTTCTCAGTATTCCTAAACCATTACTAGAATCGGAAGTGATTAAATCAAACTTAGTTGTCAGAAACAAAATGTGTTATTAATTTATGAGAGAATGGATTTGTTATACCCTCAGATGAATGTTATACCTACCTACAAATGGTCTACTCCTAAAATAATCTAAGGTCTAGTCTTGATTCTCTTGTTTCTTGATATACATTATGTAATAGTATATAACAAGGAGGTCTTCAGCACACAGATAGGTACTAAAGGCCTTGTAAGATAATCCCGCAAGTTCAAGCAAAAAAGCGGCACGGTCGTACCATCCTTTTCTCGAAAAAGTTTAGGCCATTTTCGACCCCCCTATAACTTAGTTGTGGATAAACCTGGAAGCCTGATCAGTAGCCAAGCAGGCATTGTGTCTCTACCACTTTCTTGAACATTCAAGAGCAAATTATTGAATGCAATCATTGATGTGAGATTTTTTTAGCTTGCATTCGTTGCTTTAATAACAGGCAAGAAAATGTTATCATAATAAAAATTAGATTTTATTTGAGAAACGAAACAAAATGATATGTTTGCATCATCTTAGATCATATTTCGATGAAATCTACAGTAAATTGATTTGTTAAGGCATATAGATATTAATATCTTTAACTATCATAGAAATCGCAATGCGCAATTCTAGTTGGCAAATAATATATATCATCATCATCTATTTGTGTAACATATTCCATAGAAAATAGATTACTTAAGATAGGTATCAGTATATAAACTACTGTTCTATTTCTAGAAATCATAATTCTTAAAACCTCTTCATTGACAATGTTTTTCAAAACAGTTTTAGTTTCGTCTCTCCTTGTTTCCGTAAGTACAGTTTAATTATTATTCAAATTAAGAGGAATCTATATTAGGTACTTACTCAAAATTACTATTCTGATGCTTCACTAGAATACATCAGTTGCATCTCTATCGCATGTTGTAAGAGTCGACTGAAGAATTCAGGGACGTTCTCTCAGGCGAAGAGCTAGCAACTTTTTCCTGATCTAATATGTTACATCTTAGTATGTTAAATGAGGCTTTAAGATTTAAAATTTAAGATTTTCTTATTGACCCAAATCTTTTGGCTTCTCTATTTTGAGAACACCGCCGCCGTGTGTAGAGTCTAAAAACCATTGTCAGTTAATTCCTTAAAACTGAGTTGCACCATTTTTCTCATACGATGGTCCAACAATAACATTACCATCTTCATTCCAGGTACATTGCCAAATATTGGCTCCAACATCATGCGGATGCGGCCAACCTCCCTTGCCATACTCTCAAGGGTTCCCACCACCGATTGCCCCAGCGGCATTACCATATCCTTGTGATGGGCCATTCTTTGGCTATGCCAACCCGCTGCTGCCAGCTGCATCGCCCGTGTCTGCGATGGCTCCACCAGTGTCTCCTTATCTGCCACCTGCATTACCCTGTGGTTGTAGATGCCAGTACTTGAAGAAGATTCCCATTCCGCCACCCTGTATTTAAGTGTAATTAAATTAATTTATTCTAAATTTATTTCATGGTTTTTTTACTAATGATGTTATGCTGAGCTGATCTGAATGTATAACTTGATTTTTAATAGGTTTCATTTGTGTATTATTAAAAATCTATTGGACCATTGGTAAAATCGGGCCTTAGACAGTTAATTCCTAATTTTTCAGTATGGGCGCTAGTGACGTGATATAATTCCATCTAAGGCGGTGTTAAAATTGGACATAGAGTCGTAGATTTCGTGTCGTTTCAGATTAGAATCTAAAGTTATGTTAGGTATTGAAACGACATAAAATTTTTCAACACTTAAAACATTTTAGTATTGCAAAATTCTGAAGCAATAATAATTTTTCCATTTCTTTATTAATAATTTTGCAATAATAATTTATTGAATTACATGCGTGAATTCGTCACGTAAATGACGAAACGAAAGATGGACAGTATATTTGGTAATTTTGTGTAAAATGCCAATAATTTTATTGGGATAGGTAGGTGCTACCGCAATTCTATGTATGTACATACCTAAGTATTGCACAAAATATACTTTTTTGCAATTTCTAACCGTCATTTTACATAGAATAAGACCTAATTTCAATAAAATATTACGAGTATAAATATATGTGGGTCAGTAGAATAATCACACAGACTATTCTTCTATTTTCCCTCAAAAAGTAGTGAGAAATAGTTTTTAAAATGAAGTCAACAATATTGATTGTCGCAATTTTACAAGTTTCTTCTATGTTTGACGTAAGTTTACCATTATTATTATTATATATGATTATTTTATGATTATTCTCCATGCATAGAGCTGGAATATTTAAAATCAATAATCATATTATGCTGATGCGGGTCTTCACTGAAATAAGCTGCATCTCCTTCCATGTCGTAAGAGTCGATTAAGGAACTAGGGCATCTCTGGCGATAAGCTAGCAGCTTGTCAGTGATAATTAACATCTCTCAGTTTGCAGTTGATTTCTTTTACGATCCTGCAGTTCAGGCAAACCCATTTCATACCTATGTATGATAAACATCTTATCTTTATAAATTGTTTTATTAATATCAACTGTTTTATTTTATTTTTAGCACGCAGAATCGGCTTGCCTGTATAACGCTGCACCAGTGCCTGTATCAGCGGTCCCTTGCGCTCCTGCTTCTAATATATTAAACCTATTAGAATACGCTGCATCTATAGCTGCACCTACAAATGTTTTATGTCCATCACCAATCTTATCACCACCAATCATCAGTCCAATCACTTGTTCTGCTCCGATATCACCACCACCACTTATAACTGCTCCAGTATCACCAGTAATTAATGCTGTACCAGTTATATCACCACCATTAATAGATATAGTTCCATGCTCATCTCCTTTAGTTTCGCCATGCTTAGTTGATCCGTTCCCTTGTAATAGTCCACCAATAATTGTTGATCCGATACCTCCATGCGCGTCTCCTGTTGTTATTGAGCCGTTTGGCTGTACAGCTGTGGATCCGTTCCCTTGTGCAGCTCCAGCTGCATTCAAGTGCGATTGTAATTACAGTAAGAGGATACCTCCTCCATTTATATAAGTTTTAGTTTATTACGAGTAATGTACCTTTTTACATGACTGCACCAGAATGAGGGTTATGTTTTTCGAGTCTATGTTTGTTTGTATGTATATTCCTTTGGCAAGCTCTAGAGCCTAAACGGGTTGTCGAATTTGAGCTGGAGATGTATCATTAGATTCATCTTAGTCATGAGATCAATCACCAACAAAAGGACTTTCTACTATTTTTGCAGCAATGTCCAGCTAATGGTAAGGTATTAAACTAAAGTCCATTTCATAGAATACTCCTGTCTCAGATTTCGGAACTAACATTGTTTGTATGCAGTTACACTGATGTGGTGATACACAAAGCTACTAGCGCCAAAGGAACTATCTGGTGAAACGTACTCTACTTTAAAGTTAATTCAGTTCCGAATTATGGACCTTCTGAAAATAACGAACGATGTTTGTGTAAAAGTTCTTTGTATAAAAATCTTAATACAAAACTGTTAATTATTACTGCATTTGTTTTATTCTTTAGAATTGTAGCATTTAATTCACCTGTGTATAATATTCATCATCATCATCATCATTTAAAGCCCTGGGAAGTCCACTGTTGGACATAGGCCTCCCCCAACAAACTCCACTCCGACCGGTCGGAAGCAGCCTTTCTATCTATCTACGCCTAAGCATTTTTTAAATCATTGCAAATACTACTGATTATTATCAATAGATTATCAATAGGTTTTATAATATTTCTTAATTGCATATTACTATATTAATAATATCTACGAAATCAGATAAACCTTGTTATAAATATAAAAGATATAATTTCAACTTAGTTGACAGAAGAAATTCTTCGAAAACTAACTTTCCAGTAAATATTTCTAGAAAATGATGAAATATTTGAGTGCGTTATTACTTTTCGTGGCAGTAAGTATTAGTAAATATTTGTATTATTCATAAACTTTTTAAATGTGTGACATAGTAGTGAGGTGAGTCAATAAAATGTCTCCAAAAATAAGACGTGGTTTGACGACCGATTGGTATTGATAGTAGCGGCCTTGCCTGTCGCACCATCCTGGGTTCGAATCCTGGTAGGTTCAAACATTGAAATGATGAAAATACATGTTTGTTTCCAAGTCATGGGTGTTTCTATATGTGATCTAAGTGTGAGACCCTGCCTACTTTTTAACATTATAATGTGAGTTGATTATTAACTTTACCAAAAATTCTCTTTCAGGTAACCAAAGCACAACAGTACCGTTTGCAATCCGGCCCGCCTGTAGTCCGAACCTATGCCAACCCCAATGTAATTTTAGCACCAGTCAACAAAAACGAAAAAACACCTTTCCAAGAACGCATCAGCGCCATTGCGAACGTACTCCAAAACATTCCCGGAAAATCAGGGAACCAATCAAATCGCCAATATTTAGCTGAAGTACTCAAACAATCGGCTATAAGTAATCTGTTTTCCGTATCGAATAGGGAGCAAGTATTTTCAACTGTTCCGGGGAAGTATCCAGTGACAGTGAAAA
This sequence comes from Carposina sasakii, assembly GCA_014607495.2. Taxonomy (NCBI): domain Eukaryota; kingdom Metazoa; phylum Arthropoda; class Insecta; order Lepidoptera; family Carposinidae; genus Carposina; species Carposina sasakii. The sequence goes on along the minus strand of CP053176.1, from coordinate 5,549,059 downwards.
AAGTAAGCGATTACGTCCCTGGTGGTGTTTTTAGGGTTTAGAAGTTAAATTGTTTAAGTTTTTTTTCTTAATTTATTGAATAAAATGTAAAATATATCATAATTTTATTTTATTTATCTGCTATAGCAATAGCTATTAATGTGTGTAGAGACACAGCTAGGTTATCATTATGCCTAACTTAGGGCAATTTTTTTTATCAATAAGCTTACTATCAGTTGAAATCGTCCGTCAGCTTTAGTATATTTAATCTATTTTGATAAACAATAAGCTTGACTACTTATCAAATAATTTAGATACCTTAGGTATATTGCTAGCTTCCCACGGTGCATAATATTGGAGTCCATATCTGCCCGCTATCATGCACCGTGGGAGGCCAGCATTTGAAGTGTCTACTCGACATTCGTGAAGAAATTGTCCGACACGAGTTTTATTCAGCCTACCCGTGCTATGCTAATTGGTATGATAAACGTTCTTTATGATCCTAGAGTTCTCGCTACGCTATAACGGGAACACAGCTGTGTCCAGGTATATACATGTACTTAGTAAAATATCAAAATTAATAATTATTAGTATTACAGCTGCTTCTCTTCCCGGGTATACTGTACAAGTCAGTAGAGGGACAAGAGGGTCTTGGTGTTTTGTAGGCGATGGGCTCTGACCACCTGTCACTACTAACCGAACTTGTACATCTCTAACTATACCCTCAAAATTGGTCAGAAGTGGCACCATGTGGTTCTATCGGCCCTTGGTGCTCTGCCTACCCCGTAAGGGATAAAGGCGTGATTATGTGTATGTATGTTATAATTATTAACTTTTGAAATATTTCTTAATGGAAGATAATAATGACATTTTTGTTGCGTAGAAAAAACGTGACAATCGTAAACTTACTTTCGATAAAGAATTTCATAACAATATGAAAAGAAGATGAGTTCTTACTAATAATTTATGATAAACGCATGTTTTAACTATAATTAACAAGATCTGTTGGAGATTATAACAGATCATTTAGTTCATTTAATAAAGATAGACGATTATGTAAAAATTCCATTTTATATTTTTTTTGTGTGAGACGAAAAAAGCAAAATGGCTTTAGTGCCGAGTATAAGATTTATAGTGTTGTGTTCATATATAATCAAGGTAATTTGTTTATTGATCATGTGCTGATGTGGGTCTCCATTGGAATACATCAGCTGCATCTCCTTCCGTTGGTGTCGTAAGAGTCGACTAAGGAACTCAGGGGGGTTCTCTCAGACGAAGAGCTAGCAACTTCTCATTGAAATTTGGTCCTTTGCTAAAAGATGAAGATTTTTTCCGTAATCCTGCAGTTTTACCTAGTCCATCTTTTAAGACTAGAGCCGTGTATTACATGTGTCCATGTAAATGTAAGTATTAGGCAAGGAAGTTGATGCAAATGGGATTTGGTGAAAAAATATCACCAGCACGTACGAGGTACGAAAGCACGTAAAGCCGTTGATCCTGCGCTTGATCTCACTCTGGTCGTGTCGGCTTTCCGTCCCATCGTCCAATCGAATTTATGCAAGACAATAGGGTCGATTCTGACTGTCACACTTAAACGTAAACCTAATCTTAGTCAGGTCTATCTCTCTCCGTTCTTAACATAAATGGCTGAGAGAGAAAAGGACAGGTAGGACTAATTTTACGTTTAGGTTTAAATGGCTTACCACTATTCATATACACTACCAGGATTGTATTTTTTCGTTTTCCTATTTTTCCAGATAATCTCCGCCCAATCAGCCGCAGCGCCTTGTGCTTGTGGAGTACCACAACATGGTCTTAATGGAGTAGTAACGCCATTTAACAATAGATGTGCCCAAACATATCCAAATATACCTTTTAAATTACCTGTCAATATTCAAAAAATTGTAAGGTTACCATTTAATAACTTAAACCAAGGTTTACTCAATAATCAAGGTATTAATGCACCATTTGATAATTTCCTTTTTAATAATATTATTAAGCCGTTAAATGTTAATCCATCAAACATTAACTCGCCATTTGCTTTTATAGATTTACCCAATTATAATTTCAAATTACCTGATAACAATTTACCTTTAAATAATTTAAATTTACCTCTAGTAAATATGAATTTACCACTGAATAATTTAAATTTGCCTACAAATAACGCAAAACCATTAAGAAATCCAACTTTACCCGTGAATCCAATAAATTTACTACAAAATAACTTATTGGGTCGTGTTTTACCACCAAATACAAATATACCTGTAACTAATAATGCGCCTATAAACGTACCACTAAATATAATATCTAATAACGTTAAACCAAACGTTATAAATTTGCAAAAAGGTTTACCAAACTCACCTCCAAACTATATACCATTAAATATACCTTTTAATTCACTAAGTCCATCAAATAATATACTTATACCTATAGCCAAAGCAATACCATTATCTCAACCAAATGGATCTATTTTAAAAACTACACAACCCAGAAAGATACCTCAACTGCCGAATGATTTTAAATTTATTGGTCGTGTACCTATAATTTCTAATAGGCCTAATCATAATGTCTTAATAAATCCTGATAAATTTACTCCAGGATTAAATGTAAACCCTGCATTAAATCCTGGTTTAGTTAACTTGGCTGCTAATGCTTTAAATCCTATTAGATCCGATTTAAATATTAATAGAAATTCAAATTTAAATTCAGTAAATCCCAATTTAGGTGCTGGTTTACTAGCAAATACTCAAATTAATAACAGTGTTTTGAGAAATGGTAATACGGGTTGTAATTGTAATCCTAATACAGTCTTGAATCCAGTTGTATCTAATTTTAAACCTGGAGTAGTTAATAATATGCCAATTAATAATAATTTTGTAAGTAACAGTAATACAAACACAGTTTTAAATCCAAACATAGGTTCTGTAATTAATAATCCTCCAGTTTACAATCTACCAACAAAGTCTTGTAATTGTAAGCCAAATATTAATCTACCTAGTACAATAAATATAGATGGTAAGGCAGTCAACGGTTTACCAATAGTAACGTCAAATACTCTAGAATTTCCAGCTGATAATCTTCCAGTTATGGATGGTCTGCCAGTCGTTGCTATTACAGAAACTGTTTATAGAATCAATAACAATGTACCAACTAAATAGGGATTGAAGAAGCTGATTGAAAAGGGGACGAGCGAGTAATAGAAGAAATAAGAAGTGAAGGGATAATAATATCACAAACCAGGAAGAAAGATGATAGTGAAGAATGATAAACAGAGAAACATAAGGAGTTGATTTATATGACAAAGAATACGAGTAGTATACTTAGTTATTTTTTTATATGTTTGTATTTTAATAAAACACATACTTTTTCAAATATATAATTGTGAAGTAATGAGTAAATACAGTGTTTCATTTATAAGTCTGTTATTTAATCTTGGCCTTTAGTAGACAAAATATGTTTTTACACATCCACAGAATAAATTGGTTGAATGAATTTTTACCATTTTCCGTTAAATAACATGATAACGTCAATTGCTGGAAATCATTCGATAGTTTTGCGATCTTCTCTATTGTTAGTAAAATTGTAACATTGTTAGACAATCCCTCTGTTTTGATTTTGTAACCGAGATTCATTATTACCAAGGTATAATAAAAATTGATGAGAACAGAATATTATTTCATGATGCTTATTCTGTAACATGTGACAGCACAGAACAATATTAGAATTTAACAGCAATCTGCACTTTGCCAGACACGGGTACAGATCCAACAAATCCACTATTACAATTCAATTCTTCACCAACACGATCATCGAAAACATTAGCAACATTCGCCATGGGTTTGGCATTCCAGACATCTGCAAAATTATTACGATAGCTCAGTAACTTGGCTATTTGGTATTCGAGCAAACGAATTCGTATTAGGTTGTAAAAGTAGTTCAAGGCTGTTAGAATTGCGAGGTAGTTCCTACCATAGAGAGTTACGATGTCATCCAGCATCTGTGATATGGGATAGTTGGAGCCTGAGTTAAATTTTGAGGTTGAGTATAAAGGAGTTAAAGATGACGTGCCTCCTGAAAGAAAAACAAATTAATATTACACGTTTGATTAAACTACTTCTCAAATATGGCTAATTGTTAGAACAGCTCATATAAATTGTACCTAAATATTTCAAAAACATCCTTAACTACTCACACAATGTACATATTTGACGGCCGACTGGTCTAGTAGGTAGTGACCCTGCCTGCGACGCCATAGGTCCTGGGTTCGAATCCCGGTAGGTGCAAACATTGATATGAATATCAATGTTTGTTTCCGAGTTATGGATTTTCTATACTCATCTATGTATTTATATACCGTTTCTTAGTACCCACGACACAAGACCTTAGGGGTACTGTGGGACTAGGTTAATGTGTTGTGTAGTGTAAAAAAAAAACATTACGTCTGTAATCTCGATATAGTGCATCAATTATGTTCTTAAGCAACTTGGTTAGCTGCTAGAGAATGCCATGAACGGCATTAAGCTCGCCTTTGTTTTTACGAATTTGAAGTAAAATAAAGAATTTCATCTAATTATTTATCTATTTACCGAAATTCCAAGAAGAAATGGGGTATCTGAAGTTTATAAACGGCAAAATTGAATAGGAAAACAAATACTCACTGCCGAAATATCCAGCAGATGTAAACCTGCCTGAAACCGGGACGATATTATATTCTCCGTTGGGTTCAATTTCGATACTCCTTCTGTATGGAACCTCAACGATATCACTGTAGTCATAATTGTCGTAAACGTCAATGATATCGTTGGCGATATAGCCATTGACGTTCGTGTAGGATGATCCTAATGCCTGAAATAAAGGTAGCATAGATTAGTAAAGGAAATGAGGCATATAGGAATCCTTAGGATTATAAAATTCAAAGTTACAGACATGTTTCAAAACTACTACCCTTTTCTCACTCATCGTCAGCCTATTGCAGTCCACTGCTGGACGTAGGTCTCCCGCAAAGCACGCCACAAGTATCGATCTCCCGTTTTCGCCATCCTGGATTTTTTCACTAGTAAGATTAATTACCAACCAATGGTCACCAACTCGCCTGCCCAGCGTGGTGACTATGGGCAAATACCCCACATGGCAGTCTTGTGGCGTACTCCGGGGGAGACCTACGTCCAGCAGTGGACTGCAATAGGCTGATGATGATGATGATGAAGATTAATTAAATTCTACCTACTGTATTCTTGTATCTCACATTGAAACCCTAAAGTAGAGGAACTTCATAAAACAGTCTTACATACAGGGCATAGAAGAGGTGTAATAATCGACATGGCCACAAAAAAAAACTGGTCCTTAAAATTTGGAAATAGAAGCTAGCATGTTTAATTTTCCAGAAGAGATTCATGAACTGTACATGAATGTGAATACAATTGTGAAATATTAACTTTTTATAATGATTCTCAAAGTTAATAGGTAGATTCCGTATGGTGGCCTGTGATGGTACGCAGGAGAAATTATAGTGCACAAGTGTGTGCGCAAACACAGATGCACTCTCTATTCCGTTACTTTCATAGTCCGATGGGACGGAAAGCCGACACGACCGGAGAGAGATCAGGCGCAGGACCAACGGTTTTACGTGCTTTCCGAGGCACGAGCTAAGTGACAATTTTTCAACATTAAAATCTGTACATGAAATAAATTCATTGGTACAGGCCCGTGACTGGGATCGAACTTACGTCTCCCGCTTGGAAGATGCACGTCTTATGATAGCCTATAGCGCTATAATAAATCATTAGACATAGAAATAAAAATATTATTATATTCTGTTAGACCCATGATAAGAAACTAGTACAATACTTACCGGTAAGGAATAGTCAAAGTACTCATTAGGATAATAGACTTCAGGATAGCTCGGACAAACATATCCGGTAGAAAATTGAATCTGAAAACAATTTTTAAATAAAAATTAGGTACCTTCCGAAAAACCGATTCCGCCCCTTGAGCCAAAACTCGAGCTTACTAAAGTAAAATTTTGCTAAAATATATAGTTATTACGTTATGCCGTGTATGAAGTTTAGAAGGCATAGTATTGACAGATTTAGATGCCAGCAAATTATTCAATCGGCTACATGAGGAAAGGGCACAGAGAGAAATGACTAGACTTCGAAATTTGACGTCTGACAATATAAGCAACATATAATTACACTCCTTCTTTCTGCCCTGTTCCCAATCAATTTACCTCTTCCTCTTACCATCACCATCTTACTTCGGACACGGCTTAATGCAACATATACTTACACGACTTAATTTATTATCTTTATTATCTTATTATCTCCATCTTCATAAGCCTATTGCAGTCCACTAGGCCTCCCCCTGCCATAGGGGAATTTGTTACTAAAAAGTTCCACTATCTGTTTTTCGGCGGCTCCATCATCAGACCCTCGTTTCCTTCATATTATGTATAGCTGACCAAAATTCTCTATAAAAATCTAAAAACCGACTACTAGTACCTATAGGTAATATTTGAGGATATCCCTAGATTCCTTAGAGATCCCATCATCAGATGTTATGGTTTATATGTAGGTGATCAAAACGCTCAGTAAAAGTATAAAAACATACTACATGTGCCAATATTTGAGGATTGCCCTCGATTTCTCCAAGATCCCATCATCAGATCCTGATATGGGACCAACTTGAAAGCATATACGAGTACCATGACCAACTATTGAAAAAAATCGGTTCATAAATGACGGAGTTCTGAGGTAACACATAAAAAATAATAAAAAAACATACAGACGAATTGATAACCTCTCCTTTTTGAAGTCGATTAAAAAAGCTCTAAACTAGGTACATATAAGCTGACACAGTTTAATTTGATAGATATTCCATAATTGTTAAAAATCAAGTATACCAATGGGGTAAGCACGAACCTTTTTACGCGGCGTAACGTTAGCGACTCGCTAGCAAAATCTATGTGATTTGACAGTTGGACGATAGCGTTACGGACTATCGAGAGGTTCGTGCTTACCCCTCCGGTTGTAACTTTACGCGCAGACTATTAGTGGCAGGGTTAGGTTTCTATGATTTTTCTTACCATTAACAGGCACAAAACACTTAAGCAGATGTCACGACACCCCATCTTTGTTTTGAAACCAATACGACGAACGTGACAACATATTTATACCGAAATTACGACCAATTACAGTTAAATCCTTTGTAGATAATGATGAACAAAAAACAATGCCTTATTTTTCGTTCATAATCTTTGCTTGTTGCTCAATAAAGTGAGTAAGACTTTTTTAATGTGTCATATGACTTTTAATTAATTATCCGTAATTAATTACGCTCTTGCGTTGATGTGGGGTTTCACTAGAACTTTGGGTTTTCAAATTAAAGGTATTAATCCAACTCACGAATCTTAGTAACATATATATCATATAATGTATCAGTGACAAGTTGCTAGCTCATCGCCTGAGAGAACACCCCTGAGTTCCTTTAGTCGACTCTCACGAGTCACGACATACATGCACGGATGGAGATACAGCTGATGTATTCTAGTGAAGCCCTGCTGCACAGGATAACTTAGATATAGTTATAATCTTCATAGTCAAATAAATATCTATTTTGCAATGATAAATTACATTATATAATATAATAATATTTACGTAAGATTTTTCATTATAATCGCATGTAATTATTACATAAACGATAAAAAGCGACTATAAATAGTTGATTATATAACACGGATGGATATCTTTACAAGCTAGCTTTACGTTAGACTCTATTATATATTTCTGTATTACATTTTATTAATTATGGAATTTAAAAGTATTATTATCTGCTCTCTTTTAGCCCATGTAAGTATACATATATAAGTTGTCGTTAAATCCTTTATGCACTGCACGATTAATTATTTTTAAAAGGCAAACTATTATTATTTAACTCCTTTGCTAGCCTGATGCCCTGGGTTCGAATCCTGGTAGAAGCAACAATTTATTCTAAATATGAATTTATAGCTATAGCTATACTTTATAAAAGTTGTGTTAAATAGCGTAGGCATTCAGACACATTGCTCCTATTTATTCAAAGAAGGTAGAGTAAATGATGATTAATGTTAAAAATATCTTTTTCAGGTAGCAACAGCTCAGCTAATATACAACGGAGCTCAAGGCCCACCGCCCTTATTCCAAAATCTGGGCACACCATTGGTCGGAATCCCGCCAAACGCAGTGCTAGCCAATCAGAATATTGCTGCAGCAAACATAGCTAATCAGAACATAGCAGCAGCTGCGGGACTAGCCAATCAAATCGTTCCAGCTATTGTATCTCAAGAAGCTGCTCCAAATTACGCAAGTCAAAATCTTGCTGCAGCGAACTTGGCTGCAGAAAATCTAGCAGCATCCAATTATGCTGCCGCAAGTTTAGCCAGCCAGAATCTAGCGAATTTAGCTAGCCAACTTACACCTAACAACAACGACAACAATAATAATAACAACAATATAGCAACAAACTCTTTTCTAGCAGAAAACGCTAACGCAAATGTAATCAACTTAACAAATCTGCCTAACGGCTTAACTGCTAACCTAGCAAGTGAAATAGCAACTGCTAATATAGCAAATGGGTTAAATCCAAACGTAGTAACATTTAATTTGGGTGGTACTGGAAATGGTTTTACGGTTACCAGTGGGTCTCCAGGTTCTCAAGGTTTTGGTATACGGGTTCTGGCTGATGCTTTGGAAGTGGGAGGAGCGGTGGCTGTGAGTGGACAGATACCTATTTATGGAACTGTTACCCTGAATGGAAACCTTCCTACTGATGGGTCTGCATCAGTTAATTATGGATGTGGACAACCTGAATTAGAAGAATCGTAATTTTAAGGCCTTAATGAGTTTAAGCCTCCAAAGAAGTATAATGATAATTGTCTATGTATGATATTTTGAAAGGATGAAGTGTACGAGTGTTTACGTAAAAATGTAATTTATTTATTGTAGAATTTAATAAACACAGTAAAACTTTCATATTGCTTATTTCATTGTCACGTTTGCAATGGCCTATTTATTTCAATTTGTCATGGACGTCCCCTCAAACAGTAATTTTTATTCATCAGCTAGTAGTTTGATACCTTACCCACTTTCACCTACTTCTCTATGTCGTTTTATTATGTATCAAGCAAGTGTTAATTTGCGGATAGAATTTGGTGCTGACGATCTTTAAATAGTCAAAAATATCTTCAGTTGCAGTTTGACAGTAAAAAAAATATAATGCAACGTCTAAGTTATTTTGGTGACCTGTGTAATTGTGGATATTTTAGAGAAGGCGCTTGGGAACATTAAATCAATCATTATTTATTAAGCCGAATATGAACTTAAAACCTAAACTGAATATTTCCATCTGGCTCAACTGTGCCATAGGATCTTGTTCGTGATTCTGCAGATATGGCTCTTTGGAATTGGAATCCTATGTTACTACCTACCTATACACTAACTATGCGTAGATAGCTATATATAATTAATGAATTATGTACCTAGGTAAGAATGATCATATTTATGATCAAACCAATCCTTCATTGATTTACGCTTGGAATAGTAAATTGTCGTTTATTTAAATATGTTTTAAAAATAAAGGTATGATAACTAACTACCTTTTGCTTTCTTCAACTATACCTAATGAGGTTTCCTATATTAATTGCGGCAAAAAAATTGTAGGCGATTGACACCTGCTAGAAGTTTCTTCAAAAGCTCTTATCTTTCGACGGCTCAGTTGGTCAGTTCCGGTAGGTGCAAACACAGATATTATGGATATCGTAATTTATTTACAAGTCAAATTATTATTTATCTATGTATTTATTTATATACAGGAAGTAACATAAGGGGTTGTGTAAAGTGGGAATCCTCTAGCATGAAATTCTATAAATTATTTTAATAACTAAAACTGTTTTACCACAAAATGATATACATAACCCTATTTACGGAAAAAAAAAACCCGTCTGCGTAAAATTTGGACCCAGTAGTGTCACTTTCACGACTAAGACGAATCTAATGCTACCTCTCAACCAAATTGCGACAAGCCGTTAGGCTCTAAACCACCTCAAAGAAATAAACATGCGTACCATGAAGAAGGTATAAAAGAGGAGGTGGGACTATGAAGTGAGTCGTGTGGCAATCGTGAGGCCATGACGTCATGATAGGGGCGGAGCGTCAGCAGTAACGCAGTAGCTGTAACCACACGCTTGTGCTCCTAAATGTAATCGTATTAAAATTACAAAGACACTAGCGCTTTTATCAGGGTACTTTATTAATAAAACGTAGTATAATATTGCCATCTAGTGATGATTAATTGCACTAGTAAAAAAATCTTGAACCATATTGATAATGAGCAAGTAGTTCGACCAGTCACTACAAGATTGTTTCGTATGTAAATGGGCAGGGCTACAGTGTTCAATGCTTCCCTCGTCCCATACTTCACCCCCGCTCCGCGGCACACTATTTTTATATGAAAATATACTTAGCCGCTACTCCTCTTTTATTTCTTCTCCATAATGCATACACTCGTAAAATATAACCCTGCCTGGTGACTTGACTTATGTTCTTAATTCGCTCCAGGTCTTCCTACTTTCTTCGCCTCTGCAATGACTGTCTGTATAATTTATTTAGGTATATAAATGCCTACTCCTATATTGTTACGATTTTGCACAATAATAAAATCGTCAGAGGCAGGCGCAATAAGGTTTTCGAGAATCATATTTGGCACTTTAAAACTGACTGACACCGACTCTCTTTGGCTCTGTGATAATTTCATTGCTATTGTTTCATTGAATAACGTAGTTCTGCACTCCAATAGTGTTTGAACTCCAATGGGGTAAGCACGAACCTTTTTACGCCGCGTAACGCTAGCGACTCGCTAGCAAAATGTATGTGATTTGACAGTTGGACGATAGCGTTACGGACTATCGAGAGGTTCGTGCTTACCCCTCTGTAGTGTTTACACATGGTGGGGATTATCGCCGAGGGTATCTTATTGTGTGCGCGCACACACACACACACGCTTTAATAAGGAATCTTAAAAGGGATTCTACATGTTGGCTACGACCCGATGCACGTCTTTCAAAAGACGGGTATTCACTACAGTAGTCTGATTGTAGTAAAATTTCGGTAGAAAGAAATAAGGGTAGGCTGGGTAAGAGCGCACACAGAGTGATTACAAAATCATCATTTACCATTATAAAAACACGTTTATTAAATAAATTACTCAAATAAATACTTATGAACTATACAAACTTTTTCTACTTAACCTCCTTAAAAACTACCAGAGCTACTGGCAACATTGACCACACCGTTTGCAGGTACAAGACCTTTGAAATTCACATATCCAACAACTGGTAAGCTACCATCTAATATCGCTGACCCTTCTACAGGCATATCACCACGAACATTAATATCACTAAATCTAGTAAAAGGTAAACTAGAAACTGTTATGCCACTAACCCCTTCTAGTAATGAATCAATTGCTTTGTTTACAGCATTGACTTTTACTACTTCATTTATATCCTTCATTCTATTCATTGCTTCATTTCTATCCTTATTTTCATTAGCTGCATTTTTTATAATAGCTTCAGCTGCATTAGCATTTATTGCCTCAGTTTTTTCTTTAAGTATTGCGTTATTAGCTACTATATTACTAAATAATATATTATTTTTATCTAATACGTTATCATCAACGTTAACTTCAAAGGTATTAGGTAGATTTTCTAATTCGAAGACAGGTTGTTCGAGCCCAAATCCAAGAGCATATTCTTCAAGACCTCTTTGTAGATTTCTTGATCCTATTACTTGACCCATAGTGGTCTGAAAAAAAAACACATAAATTTATATCTTCATGGGTGTACTATTATATTGTTTTTAGGCAGCTTCAACCAAGTTCCTGGTCTGTTATTATTTCTTTGTCTAAAATGATAGAATTAATTTTTACATCAATAGTTTATTTTGACACTCAGTCTAGTTCCCAAATGGTAGCCTGCGCCTCTAGCATGACCACGCATCGTGGATATCGTAACGTACGATATCGTATCATCAAATACAAAATTCATAATGGCGGCTATATTTATCGCATTTTGACAGGCTGAATGTCGATAAATTGGTTTACCAAATCGTGTTTCGCAGGTCATTCTACTTGGGCAGATGCAAAAGTCAATTTGCTAGCTCATAACATCAGAGAACGTCATTGAGTTCCTTAGTGGACTCAATGTTCCACTCTTACGACATATAGTTTCACATCCATATAAATTAATCGCTTTTAGTCATTAGTCAAACACAAATCACACTCAACCATTGAAAATTAACTCTAATAAAAGCACATAAAGTCCAAGCACCTCAAAGGAAAATACAACCAGTCGTGAGTGTAGCATTTTGAAATTCAGGGTTACAAAACTTGTTTTCATAAATTACCTTGAAAAGTAATAATGAAGCCATCACAATAAAATATTTAATATTTATATTACAAGAAAAAAGCATTTTATCTACCAAATACCGTGAGGTCACAGTGAAAATAAGTTGAAAATTATATCACCTTCCTTTTATATTGTAGGATTTACATAACTTTGTAATCAATAGCTTATAAATTGATAAATCTATATTACGTAAGTCTAGAGAACAAAATGTCTACAACTTGTCTTTTGATAATAAAATTGTTTGTAGTTCCACCACGCACGCACAATGTTCAGTGCAAAGCAGTAATAATAATTTTGATAGTCTAGCTTTCATAGATGAAGACGCTTTACAAGATTGGTTATGATGATCTCCGGCCGTATTTCGGCCAAGGCGACCAATCTCTACGGAGATTGGCCAGGTACGCAGGAGATATTATAGTGCACAAGTGTGTGTGCAAACACAGATGCACTATCTATTCCGTTACTCTCATAGTCCGATGGGATGAAAGCCGACACGACCGGAGAGAGATCAGGCGCAGGACCAACGGTTTTACGTGCTTTCCGAGACACGAGCTAAGTGACAATTTTTCAACATTAAAATCTGTACATGAAGTAAATTCATTTATACAGGCCCGTGACTGGGATCGAATTTACGCCTCCCGCCTAGAAGGTGCACGCCTTGACAACTGGGCTATCACCGCTTTTAGAAGAAGAAGAAGATTGGTTATAAAAGTGAAAAAAGCAATTAATAGGAAAAAGCAGCGGAGGCTCATTCGTCACCGCGTGGGATGCGATAGGCTAACAGTGGGAGCACACTTTTGCCCTACCTCACCCGTTGGGGGACAATGGAGAACTCAATTAAGTATGTCAAAGGCTCCGATAAATTAATATTCGTTGTAGTAGCAGAATAGAAATTAGTACCTCGTAAGTACGGGAAAATAAAAAATAAAACTAAAATGTATGCTGATGTTAAGGTAGGTTTTATTTCAGTGAACACTTAGTATACTCCGCATCCACATCCGCAAGCTCCGGAGATAGAGACCAGACCAGCAGCTGGCACAATGCCGTCGAAACCAACAGCTCCGATCACTGGAACCTGGCCAGCGATCAGGGTGGTACCGCCTACTGGCAGCTCTCCAGCTACAGCCACATTACCGACACCAGCTCCACCATAAGCTGCAGGGGCGGCAAGACCGTTCAAGCCAGCTCCATAGCCAAGAGTAGCAGCGTTAAGTCCATTTACTAATCCAGCTCCCAAAGCGAGTTCAGCAGCGCCAAGGTTGGTCAAACCAGCTCCGTATCCGAGTCCAGCAACACCAAGTCCGTTAAGTCCTAATCCAGCACCGTATCCGAGTCCACCCAGACCCAGACCAAGTTCAGCTGCGCCTAAGGCATTCAGACCAACTCCACAACCGCAGGGAGCTGCCAAGGGAGAGGCAGCTAGGTACTGGCTGTAAGCATGCTGGAAACAGAAACAGTTATTATAAATGCTTGAAATGGAGAACTTCTATTCTGAAAATGCAGAATTAAATATCAATTAACATACCTGGATGAGGCAAGCTTGGATGCAAAGCAAGAGGAAAGAGAAGGTAGACATGATTGTTCTGTTAAAGTTAAACTTGAACTGTATTTTTCGGTTATATTGATTGCATTTATATATGGATACTGTCCAAATTTTTACCAATAACTTACGAAATGTATTCAAAGGCTACGTGAGATAACTCAATTGAAGTTGTTTTGGTTGGAATAATAACAGCTTTAAGACACTTGTCTAAATGTAACAGCAAATTATTTATTAATGCAAGAAATGTAGGTCACGTAATTCAGTTAGAAATTTTGGTATAAAAAGAAAATTTTAACTTTGTAACAACATTGTTCACGTTCAACAATACAAGAAACAAAATGGCTTTCAAATCTGTTGTATTCGTTTGCGCTCAGCTCTTCTTCGTGAAGGTACGCATTTACTTCATCATCATTCATCATTTACAGCCCTGGGAAGTCCACTGTTGGACATAGGCATATTTCTTATACAACATTAATTCATTCTATTTATTCGGTCTTTATTTACAGATGATCTCTGGCCAGTGCCTGCTTAACGCTGGTAATGCAGTTCTTGGCAACTCTCTGCTCAACGCTGCTTACGCCCCCGCTGCTTTCGCCCCTAATGTTGTATCTGGATGTGGTGCAGCCATTGCCCCTGCTGTTCTCGCCCCCGCTGCCATTGGACTTGGAAACTATGCAGCCACCAGCGGTGGTGCCTTCGGAGTCTCAAGCGCTTCTGCCCTCGCCCCTGCCGGTGTCTCTGTCCTTTCCGAAAACGCCATTGAAGGAGTTCTCGGTGTTGCTGGTTCCCTGCCATTCTTGGGAGCTGTTGCTTTGGAAGGAGCCGTACCCTCCGCTGGAGCCGGCGCTGTATCCTACAGCTGCGGTAATGGAATCACCGAAATATTTGCTGAAGACCTCATCCCTGGCGCACTCTTGGCCCCCGCTGCTGGTATCCTGCCCTCTGCTGGACTCGGACTCGGTTTGAGCAACCTTGGCGCTGCTGAACTTGCGTTGGGCGCTGGACTGGGATTGAATGGACTTGGCGTAGCTGGTTGTGGCTTAAATGCTGGACTTGGCTATGGAGTTGCACCTGCCGTGAGCGGTTGCGGCCGTGTTCTGTACTGAATAACATCTCCTTCAATTAACAATAAATAAAATATTTGGATTCCTGTACTTATTTGTTTAATTCGAAAGTAATAAGAAAACGGATCATTACTCTGTGTAGATGTCGTGGCCATATCGTAGAATTGATCATTTCATGAAATTGACCAGATCATTTATTTACAGGATGCAAGTATGACTTTAACATTTATCTTAAAAAATCCGTGTCACTGTGTATGTTCCGAATAAACTCAAAAACGAGTCAACTGATATTCATGAAAATTGGCATATATATGTAATTTGGTCCAACTTAGATGATAGGATAGTTATTATTTAAATTAATGGTCTTAATAACTAATAATTAATAAAAAACTGATCATCAACGTTGGTTGTTGTTATTAATCGTACGTTCCATAAGTCTGCAACAGATGGCGCCTTCTGAAATCTTCTGTCTTTTAGTCGCGGACAGTCGCGGGCGTCCGCTAGTTTATCTATAATTATTTGCAATAATAACTAAACCTACGTAAAAAAAAACTAGAGCTACAAAATAAAATAAAATTTACAAATAGAAGACTCCTTGCAAGTCCTCCACCGCTGGCAATGTGCCCAAAAGGCTGGCAGCGTTGCCCCGCTGGATAGCGAGGCTTACTCGCTGTCCAAAAAATGAGCCAGCTCTCTGGTCATGAGATGCCTCGACCAACCTTTTCGAAATATCCTTAAAAAGGTTGTGGGCTCCTGGACCCCATGGCCCCATGGTTTCAACCCCAAACGGCTCAAATAGGCAGTCACCACTGAGGTTTGCGTATTTGCGTCGTTTGAGGTTTTCAGTCTGCATTGGCCGCAGAGCCACTTTTGATTGTTGTGCCTGGGAGATGGGACGCTGCTAAGGTGTCAACGCAGGTTGCGTCCCACACCAGAGAGCGCCCCATCTTCCAAGGCACGAGGGTCATGCCGTCGGGTCTCTTGCCATCGCCACCAGATCATTAAATCGTCTACATTTCACGATTTTGTCATCTACATTTGGCCGAATCGTATTAATAGAGTGTCCCTAAAATTCAGAATGTGGTAAGAGCTTATTTATGGTAACGGTATGATTTTTTTTGCTATAAATATCACACTCTATAATATTAAAAAACATATAAGGCTTTACAAAAGCGATTCGCTTCTGGTGTTATTTGTCATAGTCTAACCTAACCTAACCTATCGTAATCTAAGATTTTTTTTAACAATGTTATTATAAACCACCATTAAGTCTAACATACATTATACAATATAACACCCTATCCATGGACTTCTTCTGCATAGTCACCCTACTATCATAAGGTCATACGGGCCATACCTTCTTCCATCCAATCACGTAGGTATTCATTTTAACAGAGAGACATAAGCATACAGGATGTTTTTTGGTCGTCAACGTTCCCGAAAACTACGGAATCTCCTCATCATCACGCTCATTTTTCTCCATGGAAGCATACCTGAGAAGTGTCTGGTTCCCAAAATATTAGGGTCCAAAGTTGAGTAAATAGACTGCGTTTTTCTGCTTAAATGCACATACTCGTAGACGCGCGTAGCAAGATTTTTTCACGAGAAATAATTAATATCTGTCTATAAATAAAATTTAGGTAAAAAAACCTTTTTAAAAACAAGCTTTTATTTAAATGCGCTAAAAAGAAAAAATAAACTTTTACACTAAAACTTTTACTGTTAATTTATAACGTCATTTCAAATTTAACAACATTTGACACAATTTATATGTTAAAAAGCTTGTCGCGACATTTAAGTACTCGTATTTACGTTCTTACTTTTAAATGTTTATTAGGCAGCATCTTTGTGTCGATGTTTCAGATTTTCCCATATTGTTCCCACGCATATCGAAGAAATATCCGTCGACCCTTCCAGAGCTTCGTGTAGAGAGAGTAATATACAACAGGGTTCGCCCCGGTGCCCCGAGGTGGTATGTTCACGACATCATGTCATCATGCCACTCAGTCCTCGGCACGGCCTCACCTTGACTTATTAAAATTTAAATAAGAAAGTAAATACGAGTACTTAAATGTCGCGACAAGCTTTTATAACATATAAATTGTGTCAAATGTGTTAAATTTGAAATGACTTTATAAATAACAGTAAAAGTTTGTGTAAGTTTATTTTTTCTTTTAGCGCATTTATAAAAGCTTGTTTTAAAAAGGTTTTTTACCTAAATTTTATTTTTACTTTTTAGTTTTCACCTGGTAAGTTCCTAAGGAAAGAGCGCCATAAGTGTGTTGCTGGGATAAACCTAGCAGGTTGATCAAACACTTGATTCTCTCACGGGAGGTAACTGCATTAAGTCCCCAAACACACAAATATTTATACCACCAAAGAGTAATTCGTTGTTTTTGTTGTTTAAGTCGGGAATCTACAGTTAACCATGCATTGTCATGCATGAACGTGCATACAAAATTTCAACTCAATTGCTTAAAAATATCTGTTTTAAAATAGATTTTCAAGTTTTAGAAGTCCGCCATATTGGATTAAGAGTGACGTCACATTTTTTCGAGTTACTCTCAGCTAGCCCTTTAATTTGATACCCATATTGTTGGAATGCATTAAAAATAATTGGTCCGCCATGTGGGTATGCCGCCATGTTGGATTTAGAATGACGTCACACTGTTAATCATGCATTGTCATCCGAACTGAACGTGCTCACCAAATTTCAGCCAATCGTTGAGGGCAAGTGCCTTAAAATTGAGTTGTAAGATTTCACCCGAACAAACATACATTGCAAGTTAAATAAAAGCTTGTAAAAAAACTAACATAAACCAAATAACTCAACCTTTCTCACAACAACAAACCAACATTTAAAAAATCCAGGTTAACTGGTAGAGAATGCCTTGCAAGGCATTAAGCTCGCCCTTGTACATAATGTTTTGTAGTACAAAAAATAATTTTATCTATCTATCTATATATCGCCGATCAAGTAATTAAATTATTTATTTTTAATCTACATCGTTTCCTAGCATTTTTTTGGCATAAATTTACTTTATTTTATGTATACTGGGTGTAAAAAGACAACTTTGTTCTTTTAATACCTCGTATTCATTGTAACATCACGATCATTTTTTTTCTATGGAATCACCCCTGGGAAACCACAGGTTTCCAAGATATTGAGATCTAAAGTCACATTAATATTATCTATTTTTTTACATACCTAAATCCATCTGAAATCGGTTAACAAACATTTTTTTCAAAGATACCATTTCAAAATGTTATAATGTTAGTTTTGTGGGTACATTTGTACTTTGAGCATCAAACGAATACATTGCTTGCAATAAAATGACAATATTTTTTCATAATTTTTTTGTCGTTTCCCAGAGTAGGTTCCATAGAAGAAAATGATCGTAACCTCACAAAGAATATGAGGTACTAAAAACACATCGTTGTCTTTTTACACCCTGCAGAGTACGTACTCTTCGTTAAGGGTAGCAACGAAAAAACACCCTGTATATACACGGCTGTGTTCCCGAAACGGGGTATGCAGAACTGAAGGATCATGAAAAAAGATTCAACAGTGACGTATGGCATAGGGGGAACAGATGTACTCGTAATATCAGTGAGAGAATGCCCGAGTTTCATATCAACTCTTACGACGTGCACAGAGATGGCAAGTTAGTTCAATAGGTTGTTAATACGTGTAGATGTTCGGCGTATTTCTTTTTTTCTAAATAATAAGTTTCATCTAAGTATGCGCATCAATGAGAATAAGTAGGATGAGCGAAGGGTCTTGCTCTTAGTGTTGATTACAGCTTAATAAAACAAAAGCTAAAAAGTAAGTTTGGGCATTCATAATGGTTCATTTATTGTTGATTAGGTTAATAAGACTACATTCAGTACAGAACACGGCCACAACCGCTCAGGGCAGGTGCGACTCCATAGCCGATTCCAGCATTCAAACCACGACCAGCTACGCCAAGTCCGTTCAATCCCAATCCAGCGCCCAAAGCGAGTTCAGCAGCGCCAAGGTTGTTCAAACCGAGTCCGAGTCCAGCAACGGGCAGGATACCAGCAGCGGGGGCCAGGAGTGCGCCAGGGACGATGTCTTCAGCCAATATTTCGGTGATTCCATTACCGCAGCTGTAAGATACAGCGCCGGCTCCAGCGGAGGGTACGGCTCCTTCCAAAGCAACAGCTCCCAAGAATGGCAGGGAACCAGCAACACCGAGAACTCCTTCGATGGCGTTTTCGGAAAGGACAGAGACACCGGCAGGGGCGAGGGCAGAGGCGCTTGAGACTCCGAAGGCACCACCGCTGGAAGCAGCGTAGTTTCCTAGTCCAATGGCAGCTGGGGCAATTGCGGCACCGCAACCAGATACAACATTAGGGACGTAAGCACCGGGGGCGTAAGCAGCGTTAAGCAAAGAGTTTCCAAGGACTGCATTACCAGCGTTAAGGAGGCACTGGCCAGAGATCATCTGGAAATGAACACCAAATTAGAACCCAGTAATACGTAAAGTTAGGATACTTTATTATACGCTTTTAACTTTACCTTCACGAAGAAGAGCTGAGCGCACACGAATAAAACGGATTTGAAGGCCATTTCGTTTCTTGTTTACCGTTAGAAGTGAACAATATTGTTTTCAAGTTTACATATTCTTTTTATACCTTTGTAACTTGTGATAAGAAATTACGTGACCTACATTCATTTAATGATGATATTGTGAGGTTCTGTAATATTGAGGCAATGAGCCCTGAAGTTTTAGGTACTTTTTTTTTCAAACGATTTATCTCACGTACTTACAACTTAGTTTCGTAAACCTTTGGTCAAAATTTAGGACAGAATTAGTATAAAATACAGGCTATTCCATCGAAAATATAGTTCAAGTGTCAACTGTACTAAAACAATCATGTCTACCTTCACTTTCCTCTTGCTTTGCATCCAAGCTTGCCTCATCCAGGTATGTTTATCAAAAATTTAATTATTAAAATGATCATTTTCTAAATGTTCTTTTGTCACCTTTTGTAATATTATTTTCTATTTTGCAGCATGCTTACAGCCAGTACCTTGCTGCCTCTCCCTTGGCTGCTCCCTGCGGTTGTGGAGTTGGTCTGAATGCCTTAGGTGCAGCTGAACTTGGTCTGGGTCTGGGTGGACTCGGTTACAATGCTGGATTAGGACTTAACGGACTTGGCGTTGCTGGACTCGGATACGGAGCTGGTTTGACCAACCTTGGCGCTGCTGAACTCGCTTTGGGAGCTGGATTAGTGAATGGACTTAACGCTGCTACTTTTGGCTATGGAGCTGGCTTAAACGGTCTTGCCGCCCCTGCAGCTTATGGTGGAGCTGGTATCGGTAACGTGGCTGTAGCTGGAGAGCTGCCAGTAGGCGGTACCACCCTCATCGCTGGTCAGGTTCCAGTGATTGGAGCTGTTGGCTTCGACGGTGTTGTGCCAGCTGCTGGTCTGGTCTCCATCTCTGGAGCTTGCGGATGTGGATGCGGAGTTTACTAAGTGGTCACTTAAATAAAATCTACCCTTATATCAGCATAAATTGTTGTTTAATATTTTAACTATCTTATCTGCCTTAATTTTCATTTAACTGTGGCTTCGATAGGATCCTCTTAGTTTCAATATTGAGAACTGAACAAATGAATGAGAAAAGGGCAGAATGTTCTTCTTCTAAGGGCCACGTTAACCATAAGATTATGGGCGAAAGTGTCCAAATTGCACGCACACTTTTCTAAATACATGTGATAAGCTGTTAGCGGTAGAGCCTCATCTTTGGTAATAGCAAGGGGGCACCACAAGCTGGTGAAATTGACTGTATTGGCTGTATATTTTACCCTACCCTTATTTCAATAAAAGCAAAGTATTTTGCAACAAATTTTGCATAATGAATAGTATAATATCCTAATTGCGTAAAAAGGGGGTCTTGGTGTTTTGTAGGCGATGGGTTGACCACCCAAGTAGCACAGATAGCTGAATAAATACTCACTTTTAGATCTACACACAGCTCTGGGCGTATTAAGACGCCATTAATATATAAGAATACACTCGTGGTCCCTTAGCTGCAAAATAGCAGTCAGTGATATTTAAACAGCTTAAGGGTAAATAAGAGCTGCATTATGGGTGACAAATATACCCTTAAAACACAAAGAGTTCTAGAAAGAGCCAAAAGCAATGTAAGAAAGTACTTGTGAACTGTTATTGAGCTGACTCATTAAAGGAGCACAAGTTCTCATAATATTAAGCCAATAGACGCACAACGAGACACCTGTGACCCATAATATATCTCTGCGCTGAACATATTTACCGCTAAGCAGCCATTATTTATCCATTGATACTGTCTGCATATAGCGGTAGTTTAAATGTTCACAAGATGCCTCATGGATATTTAGAGGTTCACTAGTATATCAAAATAAATGGTTTTAACTTTAACTCGTGAAACGCTTAACAGCTCTTTAATAAGTAATGGTTCAGACGTGAAACGTTTAACAGCTCTTTAATAAGTAATGGTTCGCGCATGAAACGCTTAACAGCTCTGTAATAAGTAATGGTTCACATGTGAAACACTAAGCAGTCCTTTGATAAATATAGGTTCACAAGTGAATCACTAAACAGCCATTTGATAAATAACGGTTCACATAGCTGTTTAACATCAACCAAGGCTGCATACGGAGTTACATGTTCAATTCAACTTTGCTCTTGAACTGTTTCACAGTACACAGGTGAATCGCTCAACAGCCCTTTAATAGGTAATGGTCCACACGTGAAACGCTTAACAGTTCTTTAATAAGTAATGGTTCACGCGAGAAACGCTTAACAGCCCTTTAATGAGTAATGCTTCACATGTAATGATTCTTCTGCGTGATCTTTAGAATTCCCGTTCCCGTGGGAATTTCGGGAAATCCTTTCTAATTAGACGCCTATGTCGTAGAAAGAGCACACTCTCCAAGTTTCAGGTTTCTAATTTTCAAGTTTTAGTATCAGCGGTTTAGCCTGTGCGTTTTTCCGTCGGTAATCTATCAATATATAAAATTCTCGTGTCACGGTGTTAGAAGTTAAACTCCTCCGAAACGGTTCGACCGATTTTCGTAAATCTTTACATGCATATCGGTTAGGGTGGAGAATCGGACAACATCTATTTTTCATCCCCCTAAATGTTAAGGGTGGTCCACCCCTATTTTTATTTTATTTTTTGACAAAAATTTTTGTTTTTATTTTTTTATACAGCATACAAAAATACATACAACCATGAATTTTCACCCCTCTAGGATCAACCCCTTTTACATGACAAAACAACGTTTGCCGGGTCAGCTAGTAATCTTATATTTATTACATATCTCAGCATCAGTAAATCGATTGCGAAAACTTTAACGTTTTATAATACCGGCCCTCTGATTACGTAAAAGCAAAGCCGAAGCAAAGCGATAGCGAAAATTTAACAAAACTGGTGTCGCTGACTTTGGTGTGCAGACCTCAAGACTGAAGTGGAACTGTGCCGGACACGTATGTCTAATGCACCCAGACAGATGGGCAAAGATAGCCACTGATTGGGTGCCTACAGACAGAAACCGACGTAGGGGAAGACCTAGGAGAAGATGGTGCGACGACCTGGAAGTTTCTGCCAGCTTGGGCCACTATAGCGGGAACAAGATAAGCGTAGGCTCAAATGGGAGAGGCCTTTGCCCAGCGGTGGGACACGGTGTAGTTTATTTTAAAAAATATGGGTATTAACGTTTTTATTTTAAAGTTTTGAAATGCTGAATATCCTTCAAAATATTGAGGTACTCTACAGACGTTTTAGGAACTGATGGTTCTTTCAATTTTGTATCGATTTCAAAGATTATATTTGAGTCCGTTTCAGAAGCGGGTAAAGCGGGTAAATTTGAATTAGACTGAACAGTGCTGACACATTCATATAAATCACCACTTATGTTTCCATCAACGACAGAGTATTCATTACGATGCAAGTTAGCACAATTTTGACTATTTTCGTAAAAATTTACTTTATCTTTAAGATAATTTAGTTCACGGGATATTTTAGTATAACGACGTTTATTACGATGGTGGTGACCATGTCGGCGATATTTGCCCCCCCTCTTTTTACGTTTAGACGCCTTATCGGAGGAACTAGAAGTAGATGAAGAACTTGAACTACTACTACTTGAGGAGCCGCTACTAGAGACACTTCGCGAACGTTTTCGACACTTCCGATTTTTATCAACAGTAGATGGGCCCGGTCGCGGTAATTCACTCTCATTATCGTTAACGGACTCCATTACGAAAAACTATTTTCACTTTATCTGTGGAAAAAGGTTTTGTAAAGCACACACACAAAAAAAAAATTAAGCAGGTAGAAATTAAAATATTATAATTATAATAATATACTATTCAAATCGAACGGAAACTCCGTTATACAAATTTAGAAAAAATATTTTTACCAGGTATATCACTTTAAATATCGAATGAAAAATTAAGGCAAAATAATAAAATGATTGAATTTTACCAAGTTTACACGCAGTCCAATTGCACGACCGTGCACAGCAGAAAACAGGACGCCAATGAGGCAAAAATGGCGGGCGGCACTAAAGTGCCCCCACCCTGCCAGGTGAGATGACGTAGGGTATCGTGCGAGCGAGACAGCACATTTGAGGTAGAAAGAGAAAGCAGAAAACACAGGGCCTATCTCAATATGTTTAAAGTTTCAAATAACGGTCAAGTACTTTAATAAGAGCTATTTCACTAGAATACCTCAAATGCGTCTCTTTTCATGCTTGCCATAAGGGTTTGTTGCCTCAGCTGATTACGTATAGTCCTTTTCACGTAAGAAGACTTCTGACATAGGCGCCAAACAGCAAGGACAAATTCTAAAATTTTGGCAAATTGAATCATGCTCTTTGATTACGAGTACCCCACTCTCATCAGTGGAGGCTATTAGAACAAAAGCCATACATCATACATGCATATACTTGAAGGCATAGAAACCATTTTATCAATGAAGTCCGCATCAACAAATCATTTACAAGTATTTAAAACTCAAATTAAAAGTAGGAATGTTAGACTAAAATTAAATTAACCAAAATTTGCAGTTACTGATTCTTATATTTGTTTATTTTGTCACATGTTAATACACTCCGCATCCACATCCGCAAGCACCGGAGATGGAGACCAGACCAGCAGCTGGCACAACACCGTCGAAGCCAACAGCTCCGATCACTGGAACCTGACCAGCGATGAGGGTGGTACCGCCTACTGGCAGCTCTCCAGCTACAGCTACGTTACCGATACCAGCTCCACCGTAAGCTGCAGCATTAAGCCCGTTGAAACCAGCTCCGTAACCAAGAGTAGCAGCGTTAAGTCCATTCACTAATCCAGCTCCCAAAGCGAGTTCAGCAGCGCCAAGGTTGGTCAAACCAGCTCCGTATCCGAGTCCAGCAACGCCAAGTCCATTTAGTCCTAATCCAGCACCGTATCCGAGTCCACCCAGACCCAGACCAAGTTCAGCTGCACCTAAGGCATTCAGACCAACTCCACAACCGCAGGGAGCAGCCAAGGGAGAGGCAGCAAGGTACTGGCTGTAAGCATGCTGCAAAATAGAACATAATATTACAAAAGGTGACAAAAGAACATTTAGAAAATGATCATCTTAATAATTTAATTTTCGATAAACATACCTGGATGAGGCAAGCTTGGATGCAAAGCAAGAGGAAAGAGAAGGTAGACATGATTGTTTTAGTACAGTTAGCACTTGAACTATATTATTTAGAGTTAAACATGGTATTTTATACTCAGTGCTAACTAAATGATAATTTAGTAATTTCGAAATTTTCACTGTACGTGAGATAGACTAGGTACAACCTGCAGTAGTTTGTAAGACTATTGAACTTTTTACTTCACAATTATTACACTGACCTACTATCAAATGTATTCAGGTCACGTAATTTACTATCTTATTTTTTCTATTTTGGGTATATAAAGATGTTTTTTTTGTGAGAATAACATTATTCACTGCCGGCAGCAGACAAGAAACAAAATGGCTTTCAAATCCGTTGTATTCGTTTGCGCTCAGCTCTTCTTCGTGAAGGTAATGCATGAGTGGAGTCATTATGTAAATATCGAGGTTATTTATTTCCATTTCGACTCTTATTAGCTTTTATTTTCAGATGATCTCTGGCCAGTGCCTCCTAAACGCTGGCAATGCGGTTCTTGGCAACTCTCTGCTCAACGCTGCTTACGCCCCAGCTGCCGTAGCTCCTGCTATTGGGTGTGGTGCTGCTATTGCCCCAGCTGTTCTCGCCCCCGCTGCTCTTGCCCCAGCTGCTATTGGACTTGGAAACTACGCAGCCACCAGCGGTGGTGCCTTCGGAGTCTCCAGCGCCTCCGCCCTAGCCCCCTCTGGCGTCTCAGTTCTCTCTGAAAACGCCATCGAAGGATTAGTCGGCGTAGCCGGTACTCTGCCATTCTTGGGAGCTGTTGCTTTGGAAGGAGCCGTACCCTCCGCTGGAGCCGGTGCTGTATCCTACAGTTGCGGTAATGGAATAACCGAAATATTGGCTGAAGACATCGTCTCTGGCGCACTCCTGGCTCCCGCTGCTGGTATCCTGCCCGCTACTGGACTCGGACTCGGTTTGAACAACCTTGGCGCTGCTGAACTCGCTGTAGGTGCTGGATTGGGATTGAATGGACTTAACGTAGCTGGTCTTGGTTTGAATGCCGGACTCGGCTACGGAGTTGCACCTGCCTTTGGCGGTTGCGGCCGTGGACTCCTATACTAATTTAATCACCAAAGATGATAGAACAAATAAAATCTATGTGCATTTTACAACTAAAATATCTTATTATTTACTAGCGGCTGCCATGTCCTTGAATCATTTGATCTATTTAAAATCCACACCAAAATCTATTGGGAACAAACATATAAACATAAACAAATAAACAGACGTTTGTTATCGCTATATTTATTCTAATAGGATGCAAAGAAATGTTACAAAGAAAAGTGGACGAGAGAGGATATGGGTACTGGAAGTATGTATAGGTATATAAGTGATAAAATAGATGAGAACACAAGAAAAGAAGATGCGATCACCCTGGGATATGAATTGCATTTTAGGTGACCTCATCCTAGGAACTGTAACTAGTTGGCCTGGATCTAAACAAATGAAAATGCGGGTTCGAAGATCCAACCCATACTGCAATAGATTAAAGTAATATCATTCTTCAATTTACCTTAATCGTGTTAATATTATATTACTTTATCGAAAGGGGAAGAAAATGCGTTTTGTTTTAGGAGCCTGTATCATGAGTGAGTCACAAAACCTTAGAATATGCAATAGATATAGTATCATATTTTGGGGCAACTCAACAAATAAGGATAAAGTGTTCAAGTCGCATAAACGATGTATCAGGGCTATTCCCTATACACATGATGATGATCTCCGACCGTATTTCGGCCAAGGCGACCAATCTCTAGGTACGCAGGAACGCAGGAGATATTATAGTGCACAAGTGTGTGCGCAAACACAGATGCACTCTCTATTCCGTTACTCTCATAGTCCGATGGGACGGAAAGCCGACACGACCGGAGAGAGATCAGGCGCAGGACCAACGGTTTTACGTGCTTTCCGAGGCACGAGCTAAGTGACAATTTTGCAACATTAAAACCTGTACATGAAATAAATTCATTGGTACAGGCCCGTGACTGGGATCGAACATACGTCTCCCGCTTGGAAGGTACACGTCTTAACCACTGGGCTATCACCGCTATTCATATATGAAACAATAATATTTGTATGGTCAAACATTAATCTTTATGAATTTCTGGAGATAGATATCCAGAAAAGTTATACTACTCGTATTTGTTACCGTCTAAAACAAAGCTAATGCAAGAGTGCATTTGCTGTATGGGACCTAAAATATATGTATGACAAGCTGCCGTAGCTACTCTACGTTGTACTACAGAAAATATTAATATTTTTTAAGGAAACTAAGAACGATATTAATAGAAAAATCGTAGGACTATACTGTACGTGAAAAAGATATGAATTATATTAAACTGATGTACTTTTAGTTGACATTATTATTGTTATGATTGTATTAATTTGATAGTATGTACGTATTTTTATGCTATTCTGACAATTTATTTATAAAAACACTTCTCCATTAATATAATCCGTTAGGATATGGTTGATCGTTTCATCTTTAAACATTGTGCCGAGGGATTCAGCTTTGTTTGCCGAGATTTGGCTAGTGTATAGCTATCGGGATAAAGAATAACGTTGCCAATATGTAATTTAGATAAGAGATGGTAAAATTCGTCATCCGAGTAATTGACCCGGTTGCTTAGTGGTTATAACGGCTGGCACGGTTTGCAGTGGTCGTGGGTTCGATTCTCACTCGGGTGAAGAATTTTTTCCATTTTCTTTATTAATAATTTTATAATTTATTTATTTATGTTTATAATTTTTAAATTTAATGTAAAAAATGCATGGTAGGGAGACCAGGTATGGATTCGTACACTTCTTACACTAGGTCATTTAAAAACAAAACTAATAGCTATTCCACAATAAATATAGTGCTATTGAAATACCTAGTTATCTGGCTTTAATAATAATGTAGCTCAGGTTTGACTTTATTGTCACAAATCGTGCCAAAGCACCCCACACGTGGGGTTCAGGTCCGGACTCCGGTTTTTACCCGGACACTATTTAAAAGCCCCGCTCGGACTCCCGGCTCCCCGGACGCCCTCCAAACTAGGACAAATCCGGGTAAACCCGGACGGATGGCCCCACCTAATAGACGCCGAGCTTACTATGGTTTGTATGTGTGGATAGAAAATGGGTCACTATACCTCCCTATTCCATGAAATATCGTTACCGAGCTTACTATGAATGAGTCAGGAAAAATTATAAACATCGTCATCCCGTCTGCCTGACCCAAAACTCTTATATGACTGTTTCTATTCCATGTTATTCAAAGGCTGTATGGTTTAGTCGTACCATTCTATATATTTATAACGAGACTTATGTTGCGAATGTAATTTGTTAATTAATATTAACCCATAAAAATGATCGTATGATCTTTCAAAGCCTTCAATAGCTGTCATTTTCCGAACATAAATAACATTTGATCTGATTTCATAAGCGACATTAAAGCATTTTGTGCCATTAAAATCTACGTACGATACAATACATAATAAACAATAGCCACAATAGTAATCCTAGATAACAGTCACGTGACACAAGCTTACATCACAACCTCTCAACAATATTTCGTTGACATTTCATTTACAAAGTGATTACTGGCTGTGCAAGCAAGCATGTGTCAAGCTCCATATTGCCAGAGTTCGATTTCTTGGATCATTATACAGGATGTTTTTTCGTTGCCACCCTTAACGAAGGGTACGTACTCTATACATCGAATAAATTAATTTATGCCTAAAAAAATACTGGGAAACGATGTAAATTTTTTTGAAATCCTAGGATATCGATTTAAATAACTGTACACTGGGAGTTTTTACAAATACCATGATACGATACCTAACGTAATTGTGTAATTGATTTTTGGTTTATGTTGTTATTTTATATTCTGTTATTTTATATGTTAATGCAAAAGTATAATAAGGATGATGTTTTGTTTTTAAGTTACATTAGAACATTTTTTTTTGTAATTATAGTAGCGCTTTGGGAATAAATAAAACTATTTATTAAATTAAAACTAATTACTGATAGTAATTATATAATGGGTAAGAAGACATTTTTCATTGCTATTAAATTTATTGCAAAATCTGACAAATTCAGACTAAAAAAGCATCCAAAAAAATTTCAAATCACATCTTAGTCTAGCTAGAAAGACTTAGTATAGAATACGACCGCATCCACCAACAGCAGGGGCCAGTCCAAGACCTGCTCCGGCAAGTCCAAGTCCATTGTAGCCGAGTCCGGCACCAGCGACTCCATATCCGAGTGCAGCGTTGGCAATTCCAAGACCAGCAGCGGGCAAGAGACCACCAGCGGGGGCCAGGAGTGCGCCAGGGACGAGGTTTTCAGCCAATATTTCGGTAACTCCATTACCGCAGCTGTAGGATACAGCACCGGCTCCAGCAGAGGGCACGGCTCCTTCCAAAGCCACAGCTCCCAAGAAAGGTAAAGTACCAACTACAGCCAGAGCTCCATTGATGGCGTTTTCGGAGTTGACTGAGACGCCAGCTGGGCCGAGGGGAGAAGCGCTTGAGACTCCAAAAGCACCACCGCTGGAGGCAGCATAGTTAAGTCCTAAAGTGGCTGGGGCAAGAGCAGCAGGGGCGAGGGCAGCAGGAGCAATGGCAGCACCGCATCCAGACAAGACAGTAGGAGCAGAGGCGCTTGAGACTCCGAAGGCACCACCGCTGGAGGCAGCATAGTTTCCAAGTCCAATTGCAGCTGGGGCAAGAGCGGCACCACATCCAGATACAACATTAGGGGCGAAAGCAGCGGGGGCGTAAGCAGCGTTGAGCAGAGAGTTGCCAAGTACCGCATTACCAGCGTTAAGGAGGCATTGGCCAGAGATCATCTAAACGCATGGAAAAAGGATTAGTTTCGATTTTTACATACTTACATACAGGATGTTTTTTTGTGGCCACCTTTAACGAAAGGTACGTATTCTATACATGAAATAAAGTAAGTTTATGCAAAAAAAAGGTGGGATTTTTTTTTTTTTTTTTAATTTCAATTCCTTGATCGTGCGAAATTTATAGTGTCTAGTGTTTATGTTTATGTTTTTTTATAGATAGATATTAATTATTTTTCGTGAAAAAATCCTGCTACGCGCGTCTATGTGCATTTATGCAGAAAAACGCAGTCTATTTACTCAACTGCGACGCCATAGGTCCTGGGTTCGAATCCCGGTAGGTGCAAACATTGATATGATGAATATCGATGTTTGTTTCCGAGTCATGGATGTTTCTATACTTATCTATGTATTTATATACCGTTGCTTAGTACCCACGACACAAGACCTTAGGGATCTTAATGTGGGACTAGGTTAATGTGTTGTGTAGTGTGTGAATATTATTATATTATTATATTATTAAAAAAAAAAAAAACTTTGGACCCTAATATTTTGGAAACCAGACACTTCCCAGGTATGCTTCCATGGAGAAAAATGATCGCGATGATGAGGAGATTCCGTAGTTTTCGGAAACGTTGACGACAAAAAATCACCCTGTATAAATACGGCTGTGTTCCCAAGAATGGGATAGCCTAGATTTGCAGAATAGGGATCCTTAAACCATGTTAGATACAGAGGGTTTGGGATAGCCTAGATTTGCAGAATAGGGATCCTTAAACCATGTTAGATACAGAGGGTTTGATTTTGAAAATCAATGATAAGGTCACTATCAATGAAAGCTCATCGCCTTAGAGAACGCCCCTAAATTTTCAAATCCACTCTTAAGTCATACATGGAAGGAGATGCAGCTGATGTATTTTAGTGCAGCTCCGCATCAGCACAGGAATTCGTTTTTGGTATATATTTTTACTGGGCAATAAATATAAATATTTAAATAACTACAAACCTTCACGAATAAGAGTTGAGCGCAGACGAATACAACAGTTTTGAACGCCATTTTGTTTCTTGTTGACCGTTGGAAGTGAACAATATTAATTCAAGATAATTTTTCTTTTTATACTAAAATACTGACAAAAGATAAGAAATCCACGTTTTAAAATTAGGTATTAAGACAATACCGTCGAATATAACACAATAATAATAAAAAGTGCGTGTTATCTGCACGTGCACTGAAAAATATTAGGAAATTTAAGAAGTTGGGTCAAAACATTGGTATAAAACATATTTTTTCAGTTAAATGATACACTTCAAGTTTAACTCTAACAGAACAATCATGTCTACCTTCTCATTCCTCTTGCTTTGCATCCAAGCTTGCCTCATCCAGGTATGTTATTTGAAATTTGAATTTTGAATTCTCAGAATTGAAGTTTTTTACTTGAACCATTAATAATAACTGTATTACATTCCAGCATGCTTACAGCCAGTACCTAGCTGCTTCTCCCTTGGCTGCTCCCTACGGTTGTGGAGCTGGTCCAAATGCCTTAGGCGTAGCTGAACTTGGTCTGGGTCTAGGTGGACTCGGATACGGTGCTGGATTAGGACTGAACGGACTTGGCGTTGCTGGACTCGGATACGGAGCTGGTTTGACCAACCTTGGCGCTGCTGAACTCGCTTTGGGAGCTGGATTAGTGAATGGACTTAACGCTGCTACTCTTGGTTATGGAACTGGTTTCAACGGACTTAACGCTGCAGCTTACGGTGGAGCTGGTATCGGTAACGTGGCTGTGGCTGGAGAGCTGCCAGTAGGCGGTACCACCCTCATCGCTGGTCAGGTTCCAGTGATCGGAGCTGTGGGCTTCGACGGCATTGTGCCAGCTGCTGGTCTGGTGTCCATATCTGGAGCTTGCGGATGTGGATGCAATGCTCTTTACTAATTGTGTTTTACCACAAATGTCAGTAAATGAATGCACGTAAATAAATCTTTGTTATTATACAACTTAAACAATTTTATTATTTGTTACGTCCATACCAATTAATTTAAAAAATCTAAGAATTGTTAGAGGTTGAATTAAAGAACTCCATCCGTGTATCGGTGTCGATGGGACGATAGAGACAAGGTGCTCACCACCTTTACGGGACATCTCCAAACCCCAGTCAATACCCCAAATGACTAGAAGACTGGCCTAATGATTCGCCGAACAATACAGAATTGCCATACAAAATTCCAAAGACGTGCGCTGTCAGGAACCTCTTGGTGAAGCCACTGTGTAGATATGATTAATTTTCTTAAGGTCTCGGTAGTCAAAGGGCCGATTTTTCGAATGACCTGATAGCCAATTTGAATTATACAGAGTGATTTTTCGTTGCCATCCTTAACGAAAGGTACGTACTCTATACATCAAATAAAGTAAGTTAATGACGAAAAAAATGCTGTGAAACGATGTAAATGTTTTTTTTTTAATTTCTTCACCGGGCGAGTGTTTATGCTAGTTTTTTTTATAGACAGATATTAATTATTTCTCGTGAAAAAATCTTGCTATAAATTTACTTAACTTTGGACCCTAATATCTTGGGAACTAGACACTTCCCAGGTATACTTCCATGGAGAAAAATGTTCGCAATGATGAAGAGATTCCGTAGTTTTCGGGAACGTTGACGACTATTCTATGCTGTCTTTGTTTGATGCAGTCTTGAACAAGACAGAGACATAATCCACTTTATCTTTCAGATAAGCTATCTGACCTTTGAAAAAGTCCGCCCTGACTGGTTTAGGCCATTAATTGTATACTAATTGAAATAGATCTCCTTATTATTGTGGGTAGGTATTTTACAGTACCTAATTAAACTTAATTTATGGAAATACAGAAGTGTTTGTAAGTTTATTTGATACAGTAATTAAGTACCTTTACTGGTTTCACTATGGGTGCGCCCACCACCGGACCCTACACCCTCCACTGACCCTCGGATCTGATAACTCATAATTGCGACAACAGGCACTTGCACTAACTACAATCGCCATGAGAAACCAGACCCGAGCACCTAGCATGCAAGACGATACATTGCACCATTCCGAAATCAAAAACTAGATAAATAATCTACATATGTTTCGCCAACAACCGTGGCATCCTCAGGATTATAGAAATTAGTAAATTAGTAAACCACTAATTATTTAATTGATAATAATTAGTGGTTTACTAAATGGTGCAATGTATCGTCTTGCATGCTAGGTGCTCGGGTCTGGTTTCTCATGGCGATTGTAGTTAGTGCAAGTGCCTGTTGTCGCAATTATGAGTTATCAGATCCGAGGGTCAGTGGAGGGTGTAGGGCCCGGTGGTGGGCGCACCCATAGTGAATGTTTGAACTTCCGAATTGTAACGCCTAATACAATTTCATTTATTTACCTTTACTGGACCAAGCTTACGTATAGCATATTTCGGGTTTTTAACTAAATAATAATAATAAATAATAATAAAAGAACTGAAAAGAAAAGAAACAAGTGCTTAGATGGCCGGTGGTCTAGAATTCTATAATATTATTTTGGAATGAATTATTGAAGAACATAAAATATTTTCTAATTATCATAACATAACAACTGAACAGCCAGGATCTATTGAAATATTAGCAATTAACAAACGGATAATGGATTCCGACTGTTCAGTTGTTATGTTACGATAATTGAAAATATTTTATGTTCTTCATAGCATTCATTCCATAATAATATTTTAGAATTCTAGACCACCGGCCAACTAAGCACTTGTTTCTTTTCTTTTCAGTTTTTTTATTATGTACATTATTTGGTTCTTTTTTAAGGAATCGGGTTTTTGGATTTGATTTTTTAAATGTTTTTTTTTTTTATTTTATACTTTTTTGTTATGAGTACCTAGCTACTAATAGGTACGCTTCAAGAAACATGCTCAACATGCTCGGCAGCAAGAAGTTTTCGTCTTGCTGCTGTCTAAAAACTTATATGTGAGAATGGTTGTTACGCAACTTTCAATCGATATAGATCCTAAACGGTTAGTCGAATCGAAAAATGTCGAGAGAAACCTAAAAATAATTTTTAAATACTTATTCAACGATACCTTACTCGATATAATTTATCCAGTAGTCGCCATATTGGATTTTTACTAACGTCATGTCTTTAGTGACACTCGCCGGACTAAGAGAAATCGATTGACGTATGAATCATAAAAATCGGCCGAAGCGTTTGGTCTGTGTAGTGCTTCAAAGGAACATACAAACATACATACATACATAGGCTGTTAAACACAATACTACTCCTTTGCGTCGCGCAGTCGGGTAAAAACACCGCAATTTTTTTATAGAAATTATGCTAATATGCAAAAAATCTGACTCTGGTATTGATGGTGTTACGCGCGTTATTTATTTATTTATTTACACGGACTTGACGGCATTACAGTAGTACCAAGGTATAGGGTGACGCAGCAAACATGTTCTACTTCTCGTTATAACTACAGGGTAATTTTTGGTCGTAAACGTTCCCGAAAACTACGGAATCTCCTCATCATCACGATCATTCTTCTCCATGGAAACATACCTAGGAAGAAGTGTCTGATTTCCAGGATATAAGGGTCCAAAATTGAGTAAATAGCCTGCGTTTTTCTGCATAAATACACATTGACGCATGTAGTAAGAATATTTCACGAGAAATAATTAATATCTGTCTATGAAAAAACTAGCATAAACACTGAACACTATAAATTTCGCCCGATCAAGTAATAAAAAAAAATAAACAAAAAAATTTACATCGTTTCCTGGCATTTTTTTTTGGCATAAACTTACTTTATTTGATGTATAGAGTACGTACCCTCCGTTAAGGGTGGCAACGAAAAAACACCTGTATATTGCATTTGCTGCAAGCAAGTGCTCCTAAATCTTATAATAAGGAGAAATTATAAAGAAATCTTTGTTATTATGCTATGATTTTATTATTGTCTCGATTTTGTCAAATCAGTAAAGAGCATTGCATCCACATCCGCAAGCTCCGGAGATGGAGACCAGACCAGCAGCTGGCACAATGCCGTCGAAGCCAACAGCTCCGATCACTGGAACCTGGCCAGCGATGAGGGTGGTACCGCCTACTGGCAGCTCTCCAGCCACAGCCACGTTACCGATACCAGCTCCACCGTAAGCTGCAGCGTTAAGTCCGTTCAAACCAGCTCCATAACCAAGAGTAGCAGCGTTAAGTCCGTTTAAAGCTCCGTATCCGAGTCCAGCGCCTAAAGCGAGTTCAGCAGCTCCTAGTGAGTTCAAAGCAGCTCCATATCCAAGACCAACTCCGCCCAATCCAGTACCCAAAGCGAGTTCAGTTGCGGCTAGGCCGTTCAAGCCAGCTCCGTATCCAAGACCAGCAACGCCAAGTCCGTTCAATCCTAAGCCAGCTCCGCAAGGAGCTACTAAAGGAGATGCACCCAGATATTGGCTGTAAGCATGCTGGAAGAAAATATATAGATTATATAGTGATGATTGGTTTCACTAGGATACATCATCTGCATCTTTCCGTGGAAGAGTCGGCTACAGAAGGAGGAAAGAAGTAATGAAGGGGCAACTAGTCACTGATCTTTTACAATATATTATTATCACGTTTTGCTACACATAGCTATAATATGTTCGTCAGAATCCTGCAATTCTGGTTACCTCATATTGGGAACACAGCTGCGTATTCTTCTTCAGCCTATTGCAGTCCACTGCTGGACGTAAGCCTCCCTTAGGGCACGCCACAAGGCTACTGCCACAGGGAGGTTTTGCTCATAGTCACCACGCTGGGCAGGCGGGTTGATGACCGCAGTGTGATTTTCGGACTATGTTGTCAGTACGGGAGACGCTGCTGTCCACCTCCCGGAAACCCTTAATCGCCACGTACGATACCCACGGGCAAGCAGATGTGGTACAAACTCTACTCTGCCGGCACCACGCGGCTATGTGTGTACATAGTATTTTAGTTAGTATATTTTATGTATGTATTCGGCTTAAGGACTTGGTTCAGCAACATAAAAAAAAATACAACCGATTTAACCCGGCTGATAATAAGTTTGCGAGATGAAACAAACAATTTGAGATTTATCTTAAGAGAAGATACGGTCATCAATGTGAGATTCTAGTCCATAGTCATAACATACCTGGATAAAGCAAGCTTGGATGCAGAGCAACAGGAAAGAGAAGGTAGACATGATTGTTTTGTTAAAGATGAACTTGAACTATGTATTTTGCGTAAATTTTTTACGTTTTATACCAACCTTCTGACCCAATTATATTGATTTCCTAACTGTTCCGTGTACGTGTAGATAATACTGACAAGTATTTCTATTATTGTGATTTATTTGGAAAGTTTTATAGACGTGTATTTTTCTTATCTGTGGGCTAAGAATTTGTATAAAAAGAAAAAATATTTTAGAAGCAACATTGTTCACTGCTAGCAGCTAACAAGAATCAAGATGGCATTTAAAACTGTTCTATTCGTTTGTGCTCAGCTCTTTGTTGTGAAGGTACGTAATTAACATACATTATAAATAATATTAAGAAATGAAAAAAAAAAACACCCGAGTGAGACTTAAACTTACGACCTCTCGCATACCGTGCTGTGCTCTAACCAACTGAGCTACCGGGTCTTTTTAACTCGGATAACGAATTTGACCATTTCTTTTTAAACTTTTTTATTTTTAAATATGTGCAATGTTATTTTTATTATTATTTTTATGCTTTATTGTACACAGTAAAGTTATCAGTGTTATCACAAATAAAATTTATAACAAAGAAAATGTACAAATGCGTGTTTATCTCTAAGAGAGATTTCTTCCAGCAAACCAATCGTGAAAGAGAAATAAACATAAGAGGTAGGTGTGTGTGCACACAAACAGACCAATAAACTAAATAATTAAATAAAAGACATAAACCTAAAATAAACAAAAATACCTGACTACATAAACATAAATACCTAAATAAAACACATAAACATAGATAAGCGTAGTTACTCGTAAGTAGCATACATACATAAGGATAAAAATAACATCGAATGTATGTACTCGTATATTGGTAAACAATGGTAAGAAACTAATACAGAGTGATTTTTGGCCGTCAACGTTCCCGAAAACTATGGAATCTCCTCATCATTACGATAATTTTTCTTCATGAATGCATGAAGCATACCAGGAAGCATACCTGGGAAGTGTCTGGTTTCCAAAATATTAGGGTCCAAAGTTGAGTAAATAGACTGCGTTTTTCTGCATAAATGCACATTGACGCGTGTAGCAAGATGTTTTCACGAGAAATAATTAATGTCTGTCTATGAAAAAACTAGCATAAACACTTAACACTATAAATTGCGCCCGAACAAGTTTTTTTTTTTTATTTACATTGTTTCCCAGCATTTTTTTTTGCATAAACTCACTTAATTTGATGTATAGAGTATGTACCCTTCGTTAATGGTGGCAACGAAAAAACACCTTCTGTTCAGACACTATTAATAAAGAAGATGGGAGGGATAAATAATGGACCTTCAATCTTTTTTATTAATTTACATCGTTATATACATTACATTACATTACATTACGAACACGACTGTATTTTCAAAATGGGGCAGCCAGAACTGCAGGATAACGAGGAAGATACAAGAGACATGTTTAGAATGGCAGGGCCAGATGTAAATGACCGGTGAGTTGCTAGTTGCTAGCTCAACGCCTGTGGGAACGCCACTGGGTTCCTTATTGCAGCTGATGTATACTAGTGAAGCTCCACATCTGCTGTACAAGGTAAAGAAAAAAATTATGTAATGTTCTTTTCCCTTCCAGGTGATCTCTGGCCAGTGCCTCCTTAACGCCGGTAATGCGGTACTTGGCAACTCTCTGCTCAACGCTGCTTATGCCCCAGCTGCCGTAGCTCCTGCTATTGGTTGTGGTGCTGCTATTGCCCCAGCTGTTGTGTCTGGATGTGGTGCTGCCCTCGCCCCTGCTGCTCTTGCCCCAGCCGCTTTAGGCCTCAACTATGCTGCCTCCAGCGGTGGTGCTTTCGGAGTCTCAAGCGCCTCTGCCCTAGCCCCCGCCGGCGTCTCAGTCGTCTCAGAAAACGCCATCAATGGAGCCCTGGCTGTAGCTGGTACTTTACCTTTCTTGGGAGCTGTTGCTTTGGAAGGAGTCGTACCCTCCGCTGGAGCCGGCGCTGTATCCTACAGCTGTGGTAATGGAGTCACCGAAATATTGGCTGAAGACCTCGTCCCTGGTGCACTCCTCGCTCCCGCTGCTGGACTTGGACTTGCCGGTGCTGGTCTCGGATATGGAATCGCTGGTGCTGGACTCGGATACAATGGACTTGGACTTGCGGGAGCAGGTCTTGGCCTTGGAATCGCACCTGGTATTGGTGGATGTGGCTGTGGACGTCTCTATTAATTATTTAATAACTATATCCCATTTAAATCGTAAACGGATCAATTTATATGGCCATTTTAGTCAGGACATAGAGAAATAAAATGTTATAGAGTGCTAATATCATAAAAACTGCCTCAATGCAGCTTTAGACATTTCAGTGCCTCACAATTCCAGTCCTTGACACTTCGATTGTATATTACTGTAATCTACAGTAAAGTACTACATTACTAATATACTGTAACGTATAGTAATGCAATCTGAGTGTCAAGACTGAAATTGTGAGGCGCCGAAAAGTTTAAAGGTGCATCGAGGCAGTTAGTATGTCATTAGCACCCTATTACATCTTATTCCTCTATGGTCAGGATATGTAAATAAATTTTTCATACTACTAAAATTTGAAGGTTGTTCTTATTTGGTGATCAGATTTATGATAAAAATGCGATTAGATTCAATATATTTATAGGCTTACATAGCTCAATAGTTGAATCAAAAGCAAACTCTTGAGAATTCTACCGGATTAAGAATCACAGGGATCTAGTCTGGAAGCCTTCAGGTGTGGAACGCTAAAAATATTTCGTCATGAACAAAAATGTTACAAATATAGCATATAATCATCATCATCTTCTTGCCCTTATCCCATTATCTATCTATGGGGTCGGCGCAACATGGTTCCTTTTGAAAACTCATATTTCCAAAGTTTTGGCATTTGATTTTACGGCCAACTAGGCAGGCGCCTGACGCCGACCCTTCTCGGGTATAGCTAAGTGACAATTTTTAGAAAAATCCGTCCATGAAATAAATTAATGGTACACGCCCGTGACTGGGATCGAACTCACGCCTCCCGACTGAAAGACGCACGTCTTAACCACTGGGCTATCGCCGCTAAAATAAAATATAGCATATATCGAGAAGGAATAATAACACTATGATCATGGCTCTTGATCACCTGCGAATTTGAATCGCGATCAGAGGAAAGCCCATTAAAAAATATTTTGGTATCCCAACATGGTTATGTCATGTTAATACAATAAACAAACAGAGTTACTCGCATACATGAATCATTTATATCGTATGTTGTTAGGTTAGGTTAGTTATAAGTTTCATATTCGGCGCGCTTTATCGTGTCAATTCCTTGTATTTCCTAATCCTTTCCTGTCCTAATGGAAACGCGGGTAAACAAAGAAAATTATACCCAAACGTCAACTGTCAATGAGCTGACGTCTTAGCATTTCGTCGGAGTATCTACCCCGGTTCGGTCGACATACCGATTGTCCCGTCAACCAGGAAGGCAAATCATCGGGATACCTCGCGAGTGTCACCCATTTACCTTATGTACGGATTGGCGAAGGAGGAAACCCACAATACTGGCAAATTTACCAACTAGACTGCCAGGCGCCTGCGCAACTACCAACACCAGATACAGTCCACTTCGAAGGTAAGCGTTTCCATCCTATTTTCCACTTTTGCCCCTACATATGTAAAAGTAAGCATAATAATGATAAATGCGGATCTAATAATAGAAATGCTCATGTTGCATTTTTGATTCATTCTATTTTATAATCACGTTGCATTCAGAAACGCGCTGTTAGAGCAGTTACACGTCACTAGAGTTCGTTACATAGATGCCTTATTTAGGAAGAACACTTAATGCAGCAAAATGGATATTGAAGTAATTCACATAGAAGGTAACTAGCGCCATTATTCAAAGGAACTATTTGGTAAAATCGGTCACCAACCCGCCTGCCCAGCGTGGTGACTTTGGGCAAAACCCCCCTGTGGCAGTAGCCTGTGTGGCCTAGGGTAGGCCTACATCCAGCAGTGGACGTCAGCAATAGGCAGAAGACAAAGACGATTTTGGCAGAGGCCAGCCACATTTCTGCGCTAAAGTACTCGTAAATTGGCTACCGGCACGCAGAAATATGGCTGGCGCTAGAGAAGATCGACGAGAGACGGCAAAAGATATAGTACAACCTATGCGTTAGAACAGGCAGATTCGCTAGTGATCCCTGTCTCCTACATACGGGTCTGTAGCACAATACTACTCACTAGCTTGTGCCTCGGAAAGCACGTTAAACCGTTGACCCTACACCTGATCTCCTGAGATTGAAGAAATACGAACTCTGGAGGTGACATATTATACATTCATGCATAGGTACTACGAAGGAATTTCGAAGGAAGCCTTGCTGTCAATTTGTCTAATATTTACCTGCAACCTGTCATCTGCGTAATGGCAAACTTGGAAGTCTTTTGAAAGTCCATTGAGGAAAAGCGCCTTCGGCGAAACGTCCTACCTTCGAAATGTATTTCGAAAAACCATTAATAGAATATTGTGTTTTCTACAAATAAACATTACGGGGCCAATTCTTGAATGGTCTCGAATCGGAACGAAGCCGAAACGGAACCGTTGTAAACGTTCAGAATAAAGCAATAATTAGTTTATGGTGGCGTAGTAAGATTCATTTCAGCACGATACAGATATTTGTTTTTATTCTGTCACACTCGTGACCGATGCGTGCTAAAATATACCTTATTACGCAAGCGGCAAGTATACATTGCTTCGCACCGCGTTTCGTTAAGGGGTCTTTAATGATTGCGTTTCGGCTCAAAAAAATTCAAGAATTGTCCCCCAGGTGCAAATTTGTATTGAAATAGAAAACGACTAACATTACAATACGTCTGATGATTTCTTTATAATAATGCAGAAGCAGCTTGGATTGTTAAATTTCTTCTTCCTGCCTAGTTCACACTCTTCTTAGATTCGGCGCAATATGTACTCTCCTTCCATTCATCCCTATTATCCATCATCTCGTTACTCACTCCCAGTACATGGATTTCCCCATGGAGAAGAAATCAAAGAGGAGCAGCGGCTAAGTATATTTTCATACAAAAAAAGTGTGCCGCTGAATGGGGGTGAAGTATGGAACGAGGGGAGCATCCCAACACTGCCCTGCCCATTTACATAGAAACCACCTTGTAGTGACTAGTCAAACTACTTGCATAAGCGTGTGGTTATAGCTACTGCGTGTCACACACTGGCCCTGAAGCTCCGCTCCTATCATGGCGTCATGGCCTCACGATTGCCACACGACTCAGTTCATAGTCCCAACTCCTCTTTTATACCTTCGACATTGATGTCCTTTTCACACAGGCTATCCAACATTTCTTAGGCCTTTCTCCATAATCATCCACATTCATGCCCACTGTAATATGCCTTTTATGGCCTCATTCAATTATTTTATGGACTCATTCATCATCAAGAAAATCACCCGACTGCGAAAAAATATTGACCCAGTGTCACTCTCGCGACTAAGACGAATCTAATGATACCTCTCAAGTTCAAATGCGACAGCCCGTTGAGGCTGTAGAGCGTGCCAAAGAAATATACATACGGACATACAAACATACATTCGAAAAACATAGCCGACTCTTTCTGACGCAGTCAGGTAAAAAGTGGAATATAAAAAGTTATTGCTGAATATCAAATACATTTTATTTTGGGAATATCAAATTAGTACACTCCGCATCCACATCCGCAAGCTCCAGAGATGGAGACCAGACCAGCAGCTGGCACAACACCGTCGAAGCCAACAGCTCCGATCACTGGAACCTGACCAGCGATGAGGGTGGTACCGCCTACTGGCAGCTCTCCAGCTACAGCCACGTTACCGATACCAGCTCCACCATAAGCTGCAGGGGCGGCAAGACCGTTTAAGCCAGCTCCATAGCCAAAAGTAGCAGCGTTAAGTCCATTCACTAATCCAGCTCCCAAAGCGAGTTCAGCAGCGCCAAGGTTGGTCAAACCAGCTCCGTACCCGAGTCCAGCAACGCCAAGTCCGTTAAGTCCTAATCCAGCATTGTAACCGAGTCCACCCAGACCCAGACCAAGTTCAGCTGCACCTAAGGCATTCAGACCAACTCCACAACCGCAGGGAGCAGCTAAGGGAGAGGCAGCAAGGTACTGGCTGTAAGCATGCTGCAAAATAGAAAATAATATTACAAAAGGTGACAAAAGAACATTTAGAAAATGATCATTTTAATAATTAAATTTTTGATAAACATACCTGGATGAGGCAAGCTTGGATGCAAAGCAAGAGGAAAGAGAAGGTAGACATGATTGTTTTAGTATAGTTGATACTTGAACTATATTTTTCATTACAAGTTTAGTGTTTTATATAGCATCCATTTACCGAACATTTCATAATATTTTTCAGAACTTTAGTACGTGAGATGATAAGCCTTTTCAATCCACTTGTAAAACCTTTATACAAATATAGGTTTTTAATAAAGATAAATAAATAACATAACTAGGTCACGGAATTTGTTAATAATTTTGTTGGGACATCCCTTTGGTATATAAGGCAAATGTTTTATTGGAAAAATATTGTTTATTGCTTTCAACAAAGAAAACTTAAAAATGACGTTCAAGTCTGTTGTATTCGTCTGCGCTCTGTCAATGGTCAAGGTATATACAAAGGTCTTCTTTATTGGTTATTTGTTATATCGAGTAATTTTTTGGCGGTTCGACTTACTAACAACTTAAATCAACCACTCGGACGACGGATTGACGTATTCACCTTGCCTATGGTGCCATATGTCCTGGGTTCGAATCCTGGTAGTCGCAAATATTGATATTATGACGAATGTTGATGTTGGTACCCAAGACACAAGACCTTAGGGATGGGACTAGGTTAATATTTTATTTTTACTCTTCTGCCTAACCCCTATGGGGATGATGCCTGTGACTATAATATGTATCTTTTAAACCAATCTTTGTTTTTAGATGATTTCTGGCCAGTGCCTACTTAACGCTGGTAATGCAGTCCTTGGAAACTCTCTGCTCAACGCTGCTTACGCTCCCGCTGCTTTCGCCCCTAATGTTGTATCTGGATGTGGTGCCGCTCTTGCCCCAGCTGCAATTGGACTTGGAAACTATGCTGCCTCCAGCGGTGGTGCCTTCGGAGTCTCAAGCGCCTCCGCTCTCGCCCCCGCCGGCGTCTCAGTCCTCTCAGAAAACGCCATCGAAGGAATTCTCGGTGTATCTGGTACTTTACCTTTCTTGGGAGCAGTTGCTTTGGAAGGAGCCGTACCCTCCGCTGGAGCCGGCGCCGTATCATACAGCTGCGGTAATGGAGCCACTGAAATTCTCGCTGAGGACATCACTCCCGCTGCATTCCTGGCTCCCGCTGCTGGTTATGGCTTGGCTCCAGTCACCGCTGGTATTCTCCCTGCTGCTGGACTAGGACTTGCCGGTGCTGGTATCGGCTACAATGGACTAGGTCTCGCTGGAGCTAACCTTGGACTCGCTGGTGTTAACGGCTGTGGCTGCGGACGTTTGTACTAGATAGTTTGCACTTGAAGTCAGTTAAAAACGATTAAAATCACCATACGATAGAATCATACAACTTAGTTTTTTTTTTATAGCTTAAGAATACCATAGTAGATGAGGTGGTGTAAATTATTGGAATTTAGAATTCCTCTGTGGTGCATACCATTTTCCCTCCATTCTCATAAAGTTTACATGTAAAAAGCAGCCTGAAACAACACCGTTATAGAATCATGGTGTGAAGTATTTAGACAGAATCACGCCAAAAACATTTATTTTATTCTGTCATGCTCGCTGGATAATTCAGACTACGTGATCTAAAACAGATTTTCAGAGTTAGTTGGAACTTTAAATACAGTCTGTAGGCTTATGAAAGGAGATTATTTTTATTTTACAGTGACATCTAGCTTCCAT
Source organism: Carposina sasakii (assembly GCA_014607495.2). Taxonomy (NCBI): domain Eukaryota; kingdom Metazoa; phylum Arthropoda; class Insecta; order Lepidoptera; family Carposinidae; genus Carposina; species Carposina sasakii. The sequence continues at coordinate 5,505,378 of CP053176.1, read as the reverse complement.
AATATAAAGTACTGGCCAGCCCTTCGGTCGTGGGATGCCTCGACCAGTCTTTTAGAGATGCCCTTAAAAAGGGCATGAGCTCCCGGGCCCCATGGTTTCAACCCCAAATGGCTCAAATATGTAGTTTCCGCTGAGGTTTGCATATTTACGCCGTTTGAGGTTTTCCGCTGTGGCGGCCACAGAGCCACTTCTTATGGCTGTGCCTAGGACATGGCACGCTGCCAGAGTATCGACGCATGTAGCGTCCCTTATTAGGGAGCACTCCATCTCCCAGGGCACGAGGGTCATACCGCCCGGTCTGCTGCCATCATCGCGCACCAATCCGACGGGTTCTAAAACAGATGGTGCTTCGGCGGTGGCAAGGGCCCGACGCATGATATTATTGATATTGGCATGGCGTGGGATGCGACCAACACTCCTCGTACATGACAGGCAATGGTGCCCGAGTTGATCGACGGCATCGCCACATCGGCATCGATGGGGGACGTTGCAAGGCGCCCCAAGGCGTAGGCGTGTTGTAATGCAGAATGTGGTTCGATCCAAAAGTGTGCCGACGTTGGCTGACGGCAGTGCCTGTAACCAAAGTCCCGACTCCCACTCGCCCACGGCTGTAGGTGGGCACGCTCTGCGGTACTGGTCAAAAGAAGTCCATTGCTGGATATAGGTTGGACTATGCATGACCGGCCATGCATAGTAATAGTTGGTAGTTAGCCACAGCCTCGTTTGTTGATCGGCAGAGTAGTCTACGGGCAGTGGGCAGTCAGGCAATTAATGATGACTTGGCATCGGACGCCATTCACAACCTTAGTAATTATCCTGCACTATTAAATCATTCTGTTTTAATTATGTGGCGTGACGTAGATTTTTATTTATTTCGGAATACCGGTACAGTTTAGTTCTTTTCTACCGTAGTTTTACTTCCTTTGAGAACTTGAACAGATCAGAGCAGTGTATATCATGAAATAACCACAAAGATGTGGAGTATCTAGTAGGTACCTAGTAATTTCGAATTAACTATCCTGTAAGATCTGTTCCGGCAAACGATATGGTTTCGGCATTGAAGTATGTCCTTCAATATTCCAAATATTTGATATAATTGATTATTAATAGATACTACTAGGATGTGGACGGTGGCGTAAGCGGGTTCTCAACTCGAGACCGGGCCTCAGCAAAGTGTTAGACGCCCTCCGGCCAGGTGGTCCGATGACTTAAAGAGGGCGGCTGGTAGTGACTGGATGGCAAAAACGGGAGATCGAGCAGTGTGGCATGCTCTGGGGCAGGCGCACCTACATGAGTGGCCTACAATAGGCTGATGACGACGACAACTGGTTTAGATTTACTAAATAACCTGCATATTAGAAATTCATGAACCTACTAAAGATGGTAAGACATTTCACAAGCATGAGCTTTGATGAATCAAATCCGGTCTTAATCAAATAAAAAAATAGTTAACGAGATTTATCTTAGGGGTTTTTTAGGGGGGTATCATAGTAGTAATTTGAAAAATATAATGAAATTTATATTTAAACTTCCAATAGTTTTGCTTTATTATTGCAAATCGATTTCATTAGTAAACTCCGCAACCACATCCGCAAGCTCCAGAAATGGAAACTAGACCAGCAGCTGGTACAATACCGTCGAAGCCCACAGCTCCGATCACTGGAACCTGACCAGCGATGAGGGTGGTACCGCCTACTGGCAGCTCTCCAGCCACAGCCACGTTACCGATACCAGCTCCACCGTAAGCTGCAGCGTTAAGTCCGTTGAAACCAGTTCCATAACCAAGAGTAGCAGCGTTAAGTCCATTCACTAATCCAGCTCCCAAAGCGAGTTCAGCAGCGCCAAGGTTGGTCAAACCAGCTCCGTACCCGAGTCCAGCAACGCCAAGTCCGTTAAGTCCTAATCCAGCATTGTAACCGAATCCACCCAGACCCAGACCAAGTTCAGCTGCACCTAAGGCATTCAGACCAGCTCCACAACCGCAGGGAGCAGCCAAGGGAGAGGCAGCAAGGTACTGGCCGTAAGCATGCTGAAACAAATGAAGTCCGATTAGGTTTTATTCGCCATTCTGCTATTGAGTATATTCGATCGACATACGTCTCACACGCAATAAACATTTAAAATTTAACTCGTGCGGGCATTATGATACCGATTTACAGGGTATGGGCATTCAGGTTGATATTGAAAAACCTTGACATCGTCCCTGAAAATTTTACCGATAAAATCATATTAATTGAAGTAAGATCGGATAATGCAAAAAGGACGACATTCAAAGTTCGGACAATAACAGCGCCGTGGGTTGCAGTGATATTGGCGCGTGAACCACATTGGCTATCTCTTACGCCGTATTCTATGATTAAAGGTAAGTAATCTACGTCCAGCAGTGGACTGCAATAGGCTGAAGAAGGAGAAGAATCTAGAAAATAATAAAAATAATATAAAATATAATAATATAAAAAATATATTTTATGCAATAAAGAATTATTATTAAGACCCAATTTACCTGGAAGAAGCAAGCTTGGATGCACAGTAAAATGAAAGTAAATGGAGACATGTTTCTTCTGGATGACTTTCCAAAATGATGGTTTTTAATTTCTCTCCGATCCTTTTATACATTTCCTTACCAACCTATATTTTACAAACGTGCTACATATGGCAAATATAGTTTATCAACCGAATTGGGAAATACTTTTTGTCCTAGGTTCGGCATTATCATAGATTTAATGCAATATTTATGGCAATGTCACGTACGATTTTTGTTGAGGAGGATAATGTTTTTACTTATAAAAGGGTGATGTAAAGTCATCTCAACATTGTCTTGCAAGAATTCAAGAGAAACCATGAGTGTAAAAGCCATTTTCGTTCTCTGCGCACAAGCAGTGATTTTACAGGTATGTCAAAAACTGTTTCTTTATTTCCGACTGTCTTGCCTACTATCGGACCTTACACCCTCCGCTGACCCTCGAATTTGAGAACTCGTGATCGGGATCACAGGGTCTCTGAGTTTTATTATTATTACATCCCAACTATAAAGCTTTTATCTGAGTATCTCCAAGGTCTCGTGTAGAATAAAAATAATCGATATTTACGTCATTTTGAATTTTGAATGTAGTGTCCACATATTAATTGCCTATACTTGTATTTTGAAAATCCATTGCGTATTTTAAAATAATTATGCCAGTACATAGAAAAGCAAAGACCAAGACTAGATACCAAGTTTCTATGAAAGGAGACTTCAGAGCTTAAGAAAATGGATGCTTATGTGAGCAAGTTTACGTTAATTTTCCTCGTATTTCCAGATTGCTTCAGCCCAATGCATTGGGACTGCCAACTATGGATATGGAAATGGCTTCGCTAATGCTGCTATAGCCCCTGCCCTAACCGGATATGGTGCTGGTATTGGGTCTGCTGTTATTGCCCCAGCTGTTGTTGCCCCAGCTTTCAACAACTTTGCATCATTTAACGGCGGCAGCTTTGAAGTTGTTAGCTCATCCCCATTAGCTCCAACCGGTATTTCTGTGCTATCCGAGAATGTTATCGAAGGTTTCGTCGGTGTAGTTGGAAGCACACCGTTCTTGGCCAGTGTGGAATTAGAAGGAGTTTTACCCACAGTCGGCGCTGGAGTCGTATCAGTTAGCTACGGTAATGGCGTTACTGAGATTTTAGCCGAAGATATTGTACCAGCGGTTGTAGCTCCAGTAGTTGAAGTAGCTCAAGTAGGATTCGGGTTAAATGGCGCTGGAATTGGTTATAATGGATATGGTGCTAATGGAATCGGTTACAATGGACTCGGCTATAATGGAATCGGTTATGGTGGAATTAATACCGTTGAAGTTGTAAACACCGGTTATAACGGCTTTGGATACCCTGGTATAAATGGGGTTGAAGTAGTTAGTACCGGTTTCAATGGTATCGGCTATGGTGGTATAAACGCAGTTGATGTACTCAGTACTGGTTACAATGGACTCGGCTATGGTGGTGTCAATACCGTTGAAGTTGTAAACACCGGCTATAATGGATTCCTTGGTGCCAATGGATATGGGTTCAATGGTATCAATGGAATCGAAGTAGCAGCCGTTGGAGTAAATGGAATTGGTGCTGGATACAATGGAGTCGGATTTGGAGGAGTGGGAGTTGCGCCCGGCTATGGCTATGGATATGCATACTGATTGATCTAATAAATGAACGAATCGCAATATAAAGTTGATTTGTTTTACTCACTACTAAGCAGGACCTTCTCCCTTTTAGAAAAGAAATAATTGAAAGAAAAACATCCGAAAAGAGTGAAAAGTCGCATTTCAAAGATATTTCCCGGAAGCCCGGAAGGAGATCATCATGACTTAGGTAGTTTATTTTCGATAACTCATACGACTAAGTTCCCAAAATGTACCTAGCAAAAACTGTAGGATCCTATAGTCACATTTAGGATAGCGGGGACAGATTTTAAAGACCAATGACAAGTTGCAAGCTCATCGCCTGCGCGAGCGCTCCTGAGTATCTGAGATGCAAGCTGATGTATTCTAGTAAAGGCCCGCATCAGCACAGAACTATGATGACATCCCGGCATAAAACAGTAGATTCCCAAAAAATGCTATTCTCAATTTTTTATATTGTTGGGTAAGTAACCATCTATATTGTTTTTAAATAAATAGTTTTAAACTTTGATGTGACGTAAATTTAATCCATTATTATCATTCTGACATAATTTTTATACGACGTAATAAGTATAATTAAACCTAAAGGCTTATGAAAAGATTTCCAAAAATCTTTGCTATAATCTAGGTACACGAAAATATCATGTCACGTAATCCATTATTTTTCAATGAATTTGGAATATAATCTGTATATAAATAGCCGTAATAACTTTAATGATTCATTGTGTATTCAAATACAGAAACCTACAATTAACATGTCTGCCAAAACTGTTTTGATTCTGTGTGCTCAAGCTCTCATCTTTAAGGTAAGTTAAATAATTTAATTTCATAACAAACACAAACAAACAAGCAAACCTCAGTGGAGACTATATATTTGAGCCGTTTGGGGTTGAAACCATGGGGCCCAGGAGCCCATGCCCTTTTTGAGGGCATTTCGAAAAGACTGGTCGGAGCGTCTCACGACCGAAGGGCTGGCCAATATTTCGGACAAAAATTAGCCTCGCCATCCAGCGGGGCAATGCGGCCAGCCTTTTGGCCATGTTACCAACGGTGGACAATATGTTTTAGATTTAAGTTTTTTTCTGTTAAGTTTTACCCAACTAAATAATTCATTAAATCATACATCTACCTAATTTCATAATTTATCTCACTTTTCTAATTCAAAATTATTATACTGTTATACTACAATGTATTGAAAATCCTTTTTTATTCTGGCATAAAAGTTGCCAATGTTACCTATCTACTGGATAAAACAATCTAAGGGTTGATTTTTCCAAAAGTCAGATAGCCTATTTGAAAGATACTCTAAAACTTATTCTTTCTTAAACTCATTAAACTATCCCTGAATAAAGTGGTACTTGTCTCATACTTTGATACCTATAAGACTTTATTGTAAACAATGCAATAATCGTAACTTCTGCTGGCTTCAACAACTTAGAAAACTGAGTAAAGGCACTAAAAATCTCTTGATATTTCAGGTGATCTCAGGCCAATGCATCAATGCTGCTTACGGACCATCCATAGCTCCAATCGCAGCGTGGACAGGCTGTGGCGCTGCCTACACCCCTGCAGCATACACTTCCTATCCAGCATCTAACTACAACAGTTTTGGCGTTTCAAGTGCTTCTCCTCTTTCCCCGGCTGGAGTATCAGTCCTTTCCGAAAACGCCATCGAAGGAGCATTAGCTGTAGCTGGAACTTTACCATTCTTAGGCACGGTAGCTTTGGAAGGGATTGCACCAACTACTGGTGCGGGAGTGGTCAATTACGGCTGTGGTAATGCCAATGTTGGGATTTTAAATGAAGGTATAGCTGCTGCTGCTATCGCCCCAGCCAATGTTTTTGGATTGACGCCTAATGTGTATTCAGGTTATGGACTAGCTGGCCCAGGTTACCTTGGCTATGCTCCTTGTGGTGTCTACTAAACACGAATGTAGTATTCAAATAAAATTTATATTGAAACTATTACATTTTTTTCTTATGACTTCTCCGTCTTCTCTTTTTATTTCTCCGTTAACGTTTAAGTAACTCTGTCTGTTTATCGCAAAGTTTGCGTCCATACACTGGAAGCTGGAAGCAAAGTAAGCAAATAATATAGGTATTATTTATGTGTTCAATGCAGATCGGTGGACGCAGTTATTTAATACTAGTGGACGGGCGGCAACTCCGTCCGCCTAGGCTGCAGAAAAAACATCATGTCGAAATTATCCGGGATAAAAATATTTTCCCGGGATAAAATGGTAGCCTATGTGTTATTTTAACATGTAAGCTATATTAATGTAAAGTTTTATCAAAATTCATTCAGTAGTTTTTGTGTGAAAGAGCAACAAACATCTTTGCCAAGCGACACGGCCCTAAAGACTCGACACGCTCAATTTAGACGGGCAGTTACAGTGCATGTACAGCCTCACGATTAAGACCAATTTCGGTTTAGCGAGTCACATCCGTGTACACGCAAGGAACTGACAGGGTGTCGCCGTCGACATCATCATCATGAATACATAGATAATATAGAAACAGCCACGCCTACGACAGCAGGCAGGTTCAGGGATAAAATGAGCTAAAGAAAGAAAGAAAAAAAAGAAAAAATAAATTATTTATTCAGCATTATGCTTGGATCACCTTAGTATTGGTTATAGTCATTGTCAGCCTATTGCAGTCCACTGCCGGACGTAGGCCTCTCTCAGAGCACGCGACATGCAATGCCATGGGGGGGTTTTTGCCCATAGTCACCTCGCTGGGCAGGCGGGTTGGTGACCACAGTCTGGTACTCGTATTTGGACTATGTTGTCACCCAGACGCTGCTGCCCACCTCCCAGAAACCCTTAATCGCCCCGTACGATACCCACGGGTAAGTACCTATAGGGTGGTCCAAATTTTACTCTGCAGGCACCACGCGGCTTATACGTGGCAAATAGTATAGGTAGATACCAAAATAATGAACACTTACAAAAGGATACAATCTGATCAGATATTCACGTTCTATCGAGAGAATAATGTGTGTAATCTAAATAGTAATGAGTGACCTAAACTATTTTAAAGCTGATTATCAAAAAATAATTCCTGAGTTAATGTCTATTTCTTGGCAGTCAGAATTGTCACAATGCCCAAACGTTAATGAACAGGTATCTGTATTTTACTCCATCCTAAACGAAACTATCCAGAAACATGTACCGAAACGTCATATTGTTGCAAGTGGTTTTCCAGTTTGGTTTAGTAGGGCCCTGATTAAGGTTTTAACTGAGAAAGAGAAAGCCAGGAAAAAATTCAAAAAGTCTAATAACCCCAGAGATAAGTTCGAGTTTGATTTACTACGTGAACGATGTCATAAGCTACAGAAAAAATGCTATAAAGTTTATATACAAAGAGTTGAGTCCAATCTTGAGAAAAACAGTAAATGTTTCTGGAGGTATATCAAAGACAAGAAAAATAATAAATCGTCTATTCCCTCGGAGATGCACTTGGATAACGACCGTGCCAGTAATTGTTCGGAAGTGGCCAACTTATTTGCCAAACACTTTTCCTCAGTATATTCTACCTGGTCGCTGGCGGGATTAACTGGCTCCGAGAGTGACGGGGATCAGTTGAATAATATTGGGTTTTTAAAGCTTCGGGAACGGGACGTTCTAAAGAGTTTGAAACTGCTTGACGATCGAAAAGGTGCGGGCCCAGATGGTATTCCCCCTGTGTTTATTAAACGATGCGCACGGGCGCTGGCATTACCGCTAACCATAATTTTTAATTCTTCTCTAGCACATGGCACGTTCCCTGGGGAGTGGAAAAAGGCACGTATACTCCCGATTCATAAAAAGGACGAGCAGTCAAATATTAAAAATTATCGGCCCATCTCTCTACTGTCTTCCTTTTCAAAGGTATTTGAATCTCTCGTATATCCAGTCATTTCTCGTTACGTCAAGTCAAGGATTACACCTAACCAACACGGTTTCATGAAGGGTCGCTCAGTACTAACAAATCTGATGACATATCTCTCTGAGATTTGTGTTATTGTAGACAAGAATATACAAGTTGACGCGGTTTATACCGACCTATCCAGCGCCTTTGACAAGGTGAGTCATTACTTATTGTTGGGGAAGCTCCGATCTTTTGGTATTCATGGTAAATTACTTGATTGGTTCCGCAGCTATCTTGAGGAGCGTCCCCAGACTGTTGTTGTCAATGGCTCGGAGTCTAATATGTATTATGCCACATCGGGTGTCCCCCAAGGTTCGCACTTGGGTCCGGTGTTGTTTCAAATATTTATCAATGACATTACCATTCACCTAAAGCACTGTAAATACTCACTGTTTGCGGATGACCTTAAAATATACAAGGTTATAATATCTGAGGACGATGTTCATAAGATGCAGGCGGATCTGGATAGAATTTGTCATTGGTGTGAGGTTAATGGCATGTGTATAAACTCAAAAAAGTGTTGCCATATTACATTTTCGCGAAAGAGATGTGTGTTACCCTCAACATATTGCATTGACGGCGAAAGACTGAGAGAAGTTACTCAGGTGCGAGACTTGGGAGTGCTTTTGGATGGCAAGCTGAGTTTCAGACCACATATAGATGCCATTGTTGGTAAGGCTGCACAAATGCTTGGATTTTTAAGAAGAAGTGCGAAATCCTTTAATAAAATATCGACTAGAATGATACTCTACAACGCTTTGGTTCGGAGTCACTTAGAATATGCCTGTCAGGTCTGGTCTCCGTTCTATGCTAATCACTCTTCACGTATAGAGAGTATCCAACGCGCATTTACCCGCCACTTGGCGTTTATATCGCCCAATATCTCCCACAGATGTCCTTATGATCAAAGGCTAAAGTTTTTTGGGATGCAGACATTGCACAACAGACGATTATCTCATGACGTAATCCTATTGGTAAAATTGATCGGTGGTCAAATCGACTGCAGTGATTTATTGTGTGATATCCACATCTCTGTTCCTCGTTCCCGTCCACGCTTTCAGGTCAAGTCACTGTTCCACATCCCTCCCTCTAGGACAAATTTGGGGGTCGTCCTGTCCGATAAAAAGACTGTGCAGTAGCTACAATCGTGTCATGGGAATGCTGAAGTCCAATAATATGGACATTGATATTTTTTGTGAATCGATTTCTGTTATGCGAGGAGTGTTGGGGAAGTGTCTATAATGGGTGTTTTTGAAGTTAGCTGTAGGCACATAAATATGCATGTTCAAGTATTGGCTCTTTTTTACTTTTGTAACAATGTTACCTCAATCTGGAGTGAGTTTCATGGAATAGCTCCTATGCCTGATTTGCAAATAACATTTATTGTATGCAGTGACACAGATGGTGTAGTCATACATATAGTAGCTGGCGCCCTCGCCCAGGGGAGCTGTTTGATGAAACACACTCCACTATAATACTATAATATTATCTGTGAATGATGTAGCACACCTATAATTGGCACATACATCAGATTTTTAGTTGTAAGTGTAATTATTGTTGCTCTTAATGTATGTTCTGTAAGTGTGTCTAAATAAATAAATAAATAAATAAATAAATAATTCCATTCAAAATCGTTCCTTGTCCGGCAAATGCTACTAGCATTGTGAGCATCTGCACAGGGAGCGAGTAGGGATTATTAACAGATTTCTCCTACCACACACGTGATATGTATGGACTAAGGAACTCAGGGGCATTCTCTCAGGTGATATAGCAACTTGTCACAGATCTTTTACATCTGACCCTGATATGCTAACCTTCTCCGTGATTCCGTTAGTTTTGGCTACCAGATTTTGGGGAATACAGCCGCGAGAAAAAAATTTTGGTTTCAAATTTTACCCCTTACTTAGCATTATTTATTGAAAATACCTTACCCTAATTCCGAGGCAGAAAGGAAAGTACATACATACCAGACAATATTTCATTACAGAGTGGTTACGACTCCCGTTTTTGTAATTCCTGGGGCAAAGGCTGTTCTTAGCATTTAAGCGCAGTAACGAAGCAAGTGACAATGGGACTTATGCGCGATACATTTCTCGCGAGTTAGATAGCTCCTTGTAAATAAATAGCCGTAACCTACGTTCAAATCCAGAAGTACTTTGTACTTTGTATTGTGCAAACACTAAAACCGACCAAACATGACGAAAATATTAAAACATTCAATATTTCTTCAATTATTTTAATAATACTGTTGTAAATCCATTTAAAGCAATATACCTCTTCATACAATGGTTAAATCAAAAGATTGACCCACAAGGTCCACGCCCAACAACACCAGAACCTACAACAGCAGCTGGTGTCAAACCGCTCACAATTGGGGCAAACCCATAAGCGTTCACAGGGGCAATAGCAGCAGCAGCTATACCTTCGTTTAAAATCCCAACATTAGCATTACCACAGCCGTAGTTCACTACACCTGCTCCAGTGGTTGGTGCAACTCCTTCCAAAGCTACTGTACCTAAGAATGGTAAAGTACCGGCTACGGCTAAAGCTCCTTCAATGGCGTTTTCGGAGAGGACTGAGACACCGCCGGGAGATATTGGAGATACGCTTGAAACACCAAATTGACCGCCGCTGGTGGGAGCAAAGTTAGAGGCCACAGCAGCTGGGGTATACGCAACAGGGGCATAGGCAGCACCACAAGCACTTCGACTGGTTGGCGCATACGCAGCATTAAGGCACTGACCGGAGATCATCTGAAATTATATGACCTTCGTTAGTTATAATTACATAAAGTTAACTAAATAAGTCAGGATAAAAATCTCAAATGTTTGAATCCAGACTAAAGCATGCCAGCATATGGAGAAAATACATACATACATACATAAAAAAACGCCTCTTTCCCAGAGGCAGAGATCACGGATCTCCATTTGCTACGATCCTAACACACCTCTTTCACTTCATCTACTTTCATGATATTCTTCATACACGCTCGTCGGTTTAGGGTACTCTTGACCTGACCTTTCTCTAGAATTTCAACAATTTGATTGGTATAGATATATAAGTACATATACATGGCTGTTCCCAAAATGGGATAACTAGAACTGCAGGACCACGAAGCAGATTCGATTCAGCGTAGCGTAGCAGATGTAATAGATCAAAGACAACTAACATTGCCTTAGTTAGAGAATGCCCCCAAGGTCCTTAGCCAAAGAAGATATAGCTTATATATATAGGTAGGTATTCTAGTGAATCCCCGCATCAGTACAGGATTAAAGTAATAATGATGATGAAGATGATGATGATGATGATAAATAAAACAATACCTTAACAACTAGTGCCTGAGCACACAGGATCAAAATTGCTTTAGCTGCCATGATTCGTCTTGTTCCAATAAACAATGATATTCGTTTAGTGAAAACTCACTATTTATACCTAAATTAAATTCATAAAAAATATTTCAGATATTGTTTGACAAAACATCGGGAAATTACTAAAACTCTGAACATTACACAGTTATTATGTTTCTAATTTGTTAATCCGCGTATAAAGTGGCGACATAGCAAATAAACATGATAAGTTTGTCCAACATGAAACATTTGTAGGCCTACGTGACACAAATAAAATTGCTAAGAATTACTGAATTTTCAAGAATGGATTGTACGATAATCACTACATACGAGTATTATAAAAAAGTCATCCCGCTGTATGTCTGTCTCTATGTATGCTTAGTTCTTTAAAACTACGCAACGGATTTTGATGTGTTTATTTCTTTAGATAGCGTAATTCAAGAGGAAGGTTTGTATGTCTAACTAGGGGTACGTCTAAGTACGGGCGCAATGCCCCATCACGCGTACGAAGTCGCGGACGGCCGCAAGTTTTACATAATCCTAGGCTGCCACGCGAGTCAATCCGTGGTGAAATAAGCACGTGGCATTCTGATTAATCTGATTAGTTACAATTAAGTTTCTATCCTTTGTGAAGATGTCATCGTTTGCCATCCTGTTTAAGTGCTTTAAAGACTGCATTTTCCAGGTAAAGTATAATTTATTTTCATCGTATTGAAGAAGGATACACATTTATAAATAGGGATAACCAGAAGTACAGGATCTCGAAGTGACAATATGCCAGCTCATCGATGAAAAGAACACTTCTGAGTTCCTTTAGTCGACTCTTACAACATCGACGAAAGGAGATGCAAGCAGAATGTTTTGCAAAAAATATGTTTGATATCCAGACTAATATTTATTTATTAAGAACATTAAGTATTTACAAAAGGGTAGAAATTTCTATGACTAACTTAAAAACCACTTAGGGCTAGCGTGTATAAGGTAGATCGGTTGACCAGTTCAGATTTCACAGGTTGGTCAACCGATCTCCGTTATCAGGTAGCGTGCACAAAATGCTGGCTGCGTTGACGCGCTGGATTGCTATCCAGATTTGATTTGGATTTAGGACATATTCGCATATAGATAACCTTTCAAATTTTTCATAGATATTTTAAAAAATTATGTATTGTTGCAATCTGACGTAAATTAATAATTATACAGGGTGTAACAAAAGGGGTATGTTAAACGAAAAGCTATGAAAATAGCCCACTATAGAGAACCTTTTCCCAAAATTTGAGACTCGAAATCAAATGTTTATTTTTACAGTTAGTATGGAGAATTTCTAATCAAGTCTGGCATGTTCATACAATCTCGATAAATAAACATGTGATTTCGAGTCTTAAATTTTGGGAATAGGTTCTTAATAATGGGCTATATTCATAGCTTTTCGCTTAACATACCCTTTTTGTTACACCATGTATAGGTGCATACGTCATACACATACATCAAAATCTTTGGCAACATAGTTTCGAAAGATTTATACTCTCGGTTCTCAACAGTTTGCCTTATAATCTTTACCATGTGGGTGGAAGTGAGCCTTCCATCGCTTTTCAGTCACGAATACACTAGCTATCAACGAAGCATTTACTACAATATAAACGGCTATATTCCCTTAATGGCGTAGCCAGAACTACAGAACCATAAAGAAGATCATGTAGCCACGTCAAGCATAGTTGGGTCAGATGTAAAGATCAGATATTACGAAAAAATACTCATCCAAAAATATCCCTTCATTCCAGAATGCCTTCACCTACCCATGTGCAGCACCAGCTATTACTCCATGCAGTCTAGCTGCATCAGCTTTAGCGTACAACCGATGTTTGACCGGACTTAACGCTGCAGTTTATGGTGGAGCTGGTGTCGGTAACGTGGCTGTAGCTGGAAAGCTGCCAGTAGGCGGTACCACCCTCATCGCTAGCCAGGTTCCAGTGATCGGAGCTGTTGGTTTCGATGGCGTTGTGCGAGCAGCTAGTCTGGTCTCCATCTCTGGATCCACGGTGCCTGGATCCTACAGATGTGGACGAGGACTTTACTACTGATTTTATTCATGTTTTGGATGGTAAGAAGAAGAAGATGGTAACATGACAAGTCTGAGCTTACTTAAATATACCAGATTTGCATATTGAATGGTGTGTTTTACCTGTTTATACCTGAAACGGGTGAATTTCAACAACCTCGATTTTTGACTAATTACGCTGGCGAAATTTTATATCAACTTTCTATAACTTTTTTGTATTCGAAGTAATAGCCAAAAATATATAATATTCAGTCATATGGTACACATTTTTAAAAACGTATTATTTCTTGAGATATCTGCTTTTAAAAATTTCAATCGCCACCGATATTATTATCTAACCACCGAAATTGTAAATCTCTCCACTGAAATTGATTACAACCAGCGGAATTATAAATACAGGAGAACATCATATGAATTACCTATTTATTTATTTTATAAGAACTTGAAAACTTTAGATTTTTCGTTTATTAGTTGGTAATAATGTTTATCATCATGATTATAGCTTAGAAACTATGATAACAAATTTAAGGAACACGTTAACAGTTAGAGAAATATTTTATTACATACTTTAAAATGCTTCCTAGTGAGTTTTTTCTTAGCATAAAACGTAGTGGCTATGGTATCTCCTATAAGATCTCGCAGTTCTGTCTACACCATTTCGGAAACGTAGCCGTATTTATTTATATGTACGTAAAAATCTTCGAAAACCAGAAATAATGATCATTTCTTTTCACTTGTGAAAGTGCACCTCGTTAGCTACCTTTATATATAAGGAACACCCCATCCAAAAATTCACGGTGTCGGAGATATGAAAATTTTATGACTTTTTTTAAATCTCCTTTTAGATGAGTAGAATGGCATATAAGAAATGAATCTCATTTTATACTTTGACCTCCCAAAAATCTATCAACATGGAATGGTTAAGCAAAATTTGTCAAATGTTTTTGCAAATTAAGCCCCTACTCTTTCAAAATAATATACTGCGTCATGCGTACCCTTTATCAAACTAAATTCCTTATTTAATAAGCTACTCAAAAAGGTGTAACTTATTATGAGAAAGCTTACCAGCAGCTGACCAATAAAGGTTTCGAAAAATATATTCCGTGGCGCTACAGCCTATAGCAGTGTTATATTGAGGCAAGTAGAATGTAGAACTCTTCTGTTATCATCAGGCGTACTTGTTCAAGGTACTCGGGTTTATCGCAAAGTTACTCGGGTTTATTTGTAACTGTTCATTTATAGTATCAATTTTGGGTGGTTTCCTTAAGGTTGAACTGAAGGCCAAGTCATAATCAATACCACAAAACGTGGGATTGAAGTAGATAATAATTATGTGCATGAGTACACCTACTTAGGCCAGTAGGACATTCAATATATAGATATTTTTTCTGAGAACAGTCAGGACTCAGAAAAATATTACATTCTTATTGGTCAGCTATTAATATAGAGGGATGAATCTTAAGTGCCTGGAAGAACTTAGTTCATTTAGGAACGGTTCCCTTCCTATGATCTTATAACATCTACTTGTCAATATGTGTACCTATGCTGTCTATCGATTGACCTACAGTGCTCAGACTGCATCAGGAATACCATTAGGTATGCTAATCGCCTACCAAAAAGGAACTGGACAGAAAAGTGCCGGCCATGTTAGTCGTTTAGACACCGAAAGATAGACGAACAGTGCAACTGGCTGATTGCTACAGAGCGGCTGCCTGGGGTAGGAGTAAGACGAGATGGAGGTGGCGGTATGATCTCGATTCGAGTTGAACTGCATCATGAAAAGGCCTTTGGATAGCAGTAAGATTCCTATGCTATATATTATAATGTCAGTTCATTACCTTTGTATTTTTTAAATTTGACTACAAACTTAGGTTACTTGTTTAAAAAGGTTGTCGCGCCATAGGATAGCCTTTTTAAATTCTTATTAGTCAGCTGTTGGTAAGCTTTTTCATAATTACACCTTTTGAATTTAGTTTAATGAAGTGTGCGCATTACGTGAAATCATTATTTTGAATGAATAGGAAAGAATCAGGAAAAAAAATTATAAACCTTTTAGTAATTATACTTTGATAATGCCAAGTTGATGTCTGTTGTTTTGTCTCAAATGATTATTTAGTTATCTAGTTGAATTACTGAAATAAATACGTATTTTAGTTTTTTTATGCATTTCCATTTAATAATAGGGTGATTTTAAAAACATTACAAAATGGGGCATAACCCTGAAGCCGTAATTTTTTTAATGGGTCTTCCTACCCATAAAGGTAGAAAATGGGCTGTACTTTTACATCTCAATAGAAATAATACCCGTTTTCCAGTCATCCTGTATACAAAAAGACAAAATATCAATTACGGTGACATTATTAAATTACGGTGGCCCTCTTTTTTGCCACCGGAGCCACTGGAGTTGCGACACCGTACTTAGAATTAAGTAATAAAGTACAAATTATAACGGACACTATTATTTTAAATGTAATAATTCGTTTGCAATTACGTCGATATATCTAATCTTTAATCATTTGTAAAATTTCTTTTTAAACAGCCTTTTAGTTTTTTAAATACACATGACACCGTTATATGATAAATTTGTATTCCTGCGCCACCGCAGGATATACTTACGTTTTTGGCGGGAAAACTGTTCAGTGTATCAAACATCCTTGTACTTGGTATACGATGGCTTGACGAGAGCAGTGCAGGGAAAGATAGCTTAGCATCTATCTCATTCATTATGATGAAATAGTGTAATGTTCAAAATGCGCCAGCGTTATTGACTTTTTCCGCGGGACATTTTTAAAAAGCTGTTACAGGTACTACCGGGTTGAGTTAAATTACTGCTCATGGTGTAAATAATAGTGTCATTTAATGTATTTTTAAAATATGTATGTATTCTGTTAAATTAATTCACCCGAAAATTGAAATAGGCAAATTTATTTTTGCAAATGAAGTGGGGACATAGCACCGCAATTAGATTTAGAGCCTTCGATAATTTTTTTAATGCGTAAACAAATAGATTTTGGTCTTAAGTTTTAAACGTTAGTCTAGATCACTGTCTGAACTTAATGAAAAAAATAATAAAAATGTGCATTTTGCACTTTCCACTACGATTTTCATTAACGCCGCGCTAAAAACGTACCTGGGAAATTCACCCAAACCATGAACGTATAAAAATAACGGAAAGAGTGTAGTCAATACACAGAGTGAAGCATTCATAGTAAGCTCGTTAACGATATTCCATGGAATCGTTCTCGTTCGCTTCGCCCGCATCACCATTTCCATGATGCATTAGCGATCATCATAAATTCTCCATAGAGCCTGCATTTTCCAGAAGTAAATGGCAACTTGTGTGCCAAAAAACCATTAAGATTTTGCGCTCATTTCGCTCGCGCTTCTGTCTCTTGTATCTTAAAAATTAAATGACAAGAGTCTTAAAAAGTTTTTCTTGCGAATAAATAATCTACGAACTGTAACAGTCAATAAATAATAATCAATGTAGCTGTGTGGTATATATCATTTTTGTTCACATTTTAGTATTTTGCTTGTTTAAATAATTATCATTATGAAAATGTACAATTGGGCTTATGATAGTGCGCTTGCGCTTATTGTCCCTTGACAAAGGTCTTTATGGGGGTACTACCGCCATATTCTCAGATAGGATATAAAAATAAGTGATATGGATGTAAAATTTTTATTCAAACATTGCACAAATTAATACAGACGTCCACAACCGCAACCATTAAGAGCTGAAGACACATCAAGAGCTGCAAGTCCAAGGTTACCAGCTCCAGCCAGACCAAGTCCATTGCAACCTAGACCAGCAAGTGAGTTAACTCCAAGCGCATTAACTCCAAGTGCGTTAACTCCAAGAGTGTTCACTCCAACAGCGTTCAAACCTAGTTCAGCAGCAGCTAGTCCATTAAGACCTAGTCCGGCACCAGACAAACTATATCCCAATCCAGCATTGCCAAGTCCAAGTCCAGCAGGCAGAATTGCCGGAGATAACTCCTCAGCCAGAATTTCGGTTATTCCATTACCCCAGCTGGAAGACACAACACCAGCTCCAGCGTTTGGCACAGCACCTTCCAAAGCTACTGCAGCTAAGAACGGGGTTTGACCGGCCACAGCAAGTGCTCCTTCGATAGCGTTCTCAGAGACTACTGATAATCCAGTAGGGGCAAGTGGAGATGCGCTAGTGACTTCGAAGACAGCACTGCTGATTGGTCCCAAACCGAGTCCAGATACGGTGACAGCTGGGGCTAGAGCGGCAGGGGTGATTAGGCCTGGGGCAATAGCAGCACCACAACTAGAGAGAACAGCAGAGGGGGCTATGGCAGCAGGTGCTAGAGCCAAGCCATTTGCGTAGCCAAGGTTACCGACGTTGCCAATACATTGGGCTTCAGCCTAAAAAAGAGATTTAGATATTAAAACACACTCAATTTGTTTTATAAGTAAACCTTATACCCTTCATTGACCCTCGAATCTGGCAACTCAAAAAAAGAAACCACCACCTAGCATGTATAGATGTCGTCGTCAGCATATTGCATTCCACTTCTGGACGTAAACCTCCCCCAGGGCACGCCACAAGGCTATTGCCATGGAGGATTTTTGCCCATAGTCACCATGCTGGGGGGTTGGTAAAAGCAGATTTATGGACTATGTTGTCAGTACGGAAGACGATTCTGCCCGCCTGATAGATGTATAGGATAAAAAAGGAATAACATTACATACCTTGAAGATAAGTGCTTGAGCACATAAGATGAGAACAGCTTTGAAGGTCATGGTAATTCTAGGATATGCCGTTGGACAATATTGACCTAATTCCGCGAAATGGCCTATTTATATAGAAATTTTGTTTTCTTGAGCACTGATTGTAAAAAAATACGTGACCGTACGAATTTTTAACACTTGCATAAATCTAGCAGAAAAATTGTAACCGCGATAAAAACATTTCCTAATTAGGTAATTATTTTCTAATATTACACACGTGACAAATTTCTAAATAAAATGTTTGTCAGTGATATCGGAAAATAGGCTACTGGAGCTATAAAAAGCTAGTTAATTGTAAGCAAAATCATCATTGCTCAGACGGTCAGTGAAAACTCATAATGAATACCTTTGCATTCTTCGTTGTGTGCGTCCAAGCTTGCTTTTTCCAGGTAAATTTTATTTAAAGCTACTTCATTTCATTTACAGCCCTGAGAAGTCCACTGTTGGACATAGGCCTCCCCCAACAACCTCCACTCCGACCGGTCGAGCCTGCATCCAACCGACACCCGCAACCAGGTCGCTACTTACCTCATCATAATCTTAGGAAAACCACTGCTTAGCAGCATGGATAAAGTACCTAACATTATTTCTCGAAAGGTAGTCACCCAAAATACGGTAACCAAAACTGCAGGATGACAAACGAAATCTTACAGTATCATTTACCATAGCGGAGACCTATCTAAAAACACCCCTGAGTTCTCTAGTCGACTCTTTCGACAAACACGGAAAGAGATGCAGCTAATGTATTCTAATGGGGCTCCATTAGCAAAGGAATTAAGTTAGAAAGGCATTTAGACACTATTATATTAGCAATGACTAAACTTAACCCTTTCTATTCCAGTATGCTTATAGCCAGTGCGTTGGCGCTGCTCCGATCCTGGCTGCTCCTGCTGCACCACTATTGGCAAGCCCATGCGGAGCTGGTCTGAATGCCTTAGGCGCTGCTGAACTTGGTCTTGGTCTGAATGGAATCGGATATGGAGCTGGATTGGGCTTGAACGGTCTTAACGCTGCTGCCCTTGGATATGGAGCTGGTTTGAACACCCTTGGCGCTGCGGAACTCGCTTTGGGCGCTGGAATCGGATACGGAGCTTTGAACGGACTTAATGCTGCAGCTTACGGTGGAGCTGGTATCGGTAACGTGGCTGTGGCTGGAGAGCTGCCAGTAGGCGGTACCACCCTCGTCGCTGGTCAGGTTCCAGTGATCGGAGCTGTTGGCTTCGACGGCGTTGTGCCAGCTGCTGGCCTGGTCTCCATCTCTGGAGCTTGCGGATGTGGATGCAATGCCCTTTACTAGTAAAATGAAAAAATAAATTAATTCATTTGTACATTTTCTTCTCGATGCAATTCTTTGTAGTTAAAACTTGACCTCTCTAGGCGGATTTCATAGTTTTTAAAAACGAAAAGTCGACTTTCTCCCGTCCTCTGAGCCAAAGCTTAAGCTTATGAGCAGGTTCTAAATAGCAGGTTCGAAAATTCTCCACGAAACTGGCGAAATTGGATGCACTAAATCTTATTATCTATATCTCGTCTGTACATATACATATATACACGGCTGTTCCCAAAATGGGGTAGCCAGAACAGCAGGACCATAAAGGAGATCTCACAGCCACGGTTAACATAGCGAGGACAGATGTAAATATGCAAGTTGCTAGCTTTTTGCCTAAGAGAATGACCGAGTTTCTTTGTCCACACTTACTCTTACGACATATACGGAACAGCGCCGACCCGAAGTAAATTTTAGAATGGAGCGATATCCAATTATGGCGCCTCCTCTGTTTGCTCCTAATAATATATACCTATTTCTTTCCCATTTAGGCGCCCTCTAGCATTTGGCGCCTGGAGCGACTGCTCCGTTCGCCGTATGGGCGGGCCGGCCCATGATACGGAAGGATGCTGCTGTCCAATACTCAGCTTGTTCCTTTCAATTTGATACGAGTACTAGGACAAAGGAGCAGCACAGTGTATTTCTTTTTTTGCTCGACTTGACAATGTCACCAGCTAGCGTGCCTCCAATGTGCTATGACAATGTAACATCGTGTGGTATCGACATTCGCGCGAAAATGAAGGCTTAGAGCAAATGTATCGGTGACGAATCTTTAACGATGCGATGGAGAAAATTTAATAATGTTACTTTGTCTGAAGTCCTGGCATCTTCAGGATTAGGTTTACCTACAGGTTTTCCTGATACTTATGTTTGCATGCTAGGTGTTTGGATCCGGCTTCTGATTGCGACTGTAGTGGCTTGTGTTCGTGGCCATGAGTCGGCAGGTCCGAGGGTCAGCGGAGGGTATAGGGCCCGGTGATGAGTGAGCCCTCGATGGAAATATTCACGTACTTGTATTGTGTACTAAGTAACTCTGTATGATATAGAGTGCTTTAATTATTATATTCCTGCTGCCATCGGAGGAGGATTTGCAGGCCATCTTCTATTTGTTGTTAATATATAGTTTGAATTTTATACACTAGCCAAATCTCGGCAAGCAAAGCAGAATCCCTCAGCACAATGTTTAATGATAAAACGATCAACCATATCCTAACGGATTATATTATGGAGAAGTGTTTTATAAATTTATCTCTGCATTCCGTTCCAGCGCTCTTTGAGGGTACAGTTGAGATGTACAACTTCGGTTAGTAGTATCAGGTTGTGATGAAACAGAGATCATAAAAACAATAAAATCTATCAATGATACAAACACCACTGGGTTTGATGGAATTCAAACAAAACTTCTCAGAAAATCGGCTGAAGAACTAGCAAAAATTTTGAAATATCTGATAAATAGATCATTAAAAGAAGGACAATTCCCCACAAAATTAAAAACATCTGTCGCCATACCGCTTTATAAAAAATATCATCTCATCAGCTGGCATAAATAATCATAATTTGGGAATACATTTGCTCAAATTATAAATGTTGAGGGGCAGAACCTAAAGAAGTTGCGAGTTCAACTTTGTCACAAGAAATCAGTGCTTTTAAAAGTCATCTGTGAAATTATTCTGCTAATAATGTATAGCTCATATATATTTTGACGATCGATTGCTATAGTAGGTAGTGGCCCTGCCTGCGACGCCAAAGGTCCTGGGTTCAAATCCCGGTAGGTGCAAAGATTGATATGATGAATATCGATGTTTGTTTCCGAGTTATGGATGTTTCTATATTAATCTATGTATTTATATACCGTTGCTTAGTACCCACGACACAAGACCTTAGGGATCTTAGTGTGGGACTAGGTCAATGTGTTGTGAAGGGAACTTTTAGTAGAATATTTAAAAAATCCTAGAATTAGGTTACATCGCAATTTCATTTCCTCGAATATACATTATCTAAAAACACAGTTCATCGTTATTTGTTTTAAACAGTTCTTCTTTCTAGGGCATTATTTAAAACAAAAATTAGGATGAATAAAAAAAAGTATTTAAATCGACTCACTTTACCCCGACTCCACGCTTGTCTGCTCTACAGAATATAATATAAAATATAATATAATATGCAATATAAAATTTCTGTATAATAACAATAAGAACCTATTAAATTAAATATTAACTCCAAATATTTACAAATAAAAGACGGCCTGCAATCCTCCACCGATGGCAGCGTGCCCAAAAGCTGGCCGCGTTGCCCCGCTGTAAAAGGCTACGCGTTGGCCAATAGGCACCAGCCCTGCATGGATGCTTCGATCTTTTAAAAGCCCCTGAGAGGGCATGCGTACCCGGCCCCATGGCCCCAGGTTTCAACCCCAAACGGCTCAAATATGTAATCCCGCTTAGGTTTGCATACTTGGCGCTTGAGGTTTTCTCGCGCCGCTGAACCGGTTCTGAGCCTGAGGTGAGACAGCAAGGGTATCGACACAGTGGTCCCATACAAGAGCCCATCCTCCAAGGCACAAGGGTTGCGTCCGGTCTCTTTCCACGTCTCGCACCAAACAAGGGGTTCAAGACAGATGGTGCCCCGGCGGTGGAGAGAGCGACGATGATGTCATTTAGGGTCGAATCGAGGTATGCGGCCCGCGCTGGTACATGACCCCATGGTGTCCGAGTGGGCCCCGCACACCGCATCGGTGGGGGACGTTGCGGGTGCGCCTAAACGGAGGCAGGCGCAATGAAATGTTTTCATCCAGAAGGGTGCCGACATTGGCACGGCAGTGCCTGCAGCCATGCATTCCCACTCGCTGTAAAAGACGAGCGCGCTGCGGAACTTTGCTTGCACCAGTGCAAAGCGGCTTCCCACAGCTTGCATGGGAACTGGTTCAACGCTTGCAGGCCAACTTCCAGCTTTTAGCAGCCATATAGTAGGTTGTAGTTGAATTGTCTTGTTTTCTAACTAAGGAGTGTGTACCGTGGGTGAAGCTAAAAAAGCTGAGTGCACACTGAAATTTTGCGGACGCCCATACCCCCAAACCTGTCGGCAAGGAGGCTGCAGGAACGGTGCAAAATTAATATTAATAATGGATGATAGGGCTGCTTTATGATGTTATCCAAGAGGGATAAAAGGTGGGAATTTCCAAATCTGTACAGCAAAGCGAATACATAAATTTAGTGCAAAAAGACAGTGGCGGATAATAAAGTAGGCATGTGAGTTTAATTTTGAAGAGGCGATTAATTCCGAAAATTTTGAATTAAAATAATAAATAAAAATATAATATGCTAAAAAGCGAATAGGCGAGGAGGGGCGAGGCGGCTGCGAGCTGAGCAGCAGGCGGTGGTGAGCGTTACATTCATCTGCGACGATGCTCGCGTGGGACCGTCTGGGCCCCGCAGCGCGGAGCCGTGAAGAAACCATATTATGGTATGTTCTTGCGCTGCACTTTCTTGCACTCGCTTGCACTGCATTGTCTGCATGCTGCACGTGTTACATAGTAAATACTAAAAAGTTGTTATGTGAAAAAGTATTATGGGTTCCGACACACATTGTAACGTGTCTTTACGAATAGTTTCATCGATAACTTAATACTTTTATGAAATGTAAGTTAGATATACCGTTTTTCTGGTAATCAAAACAACTTTAAAAGATTTTTTTAAGAAACGTGTTTCGATGATATGAAACAGCGATGATTAACTTTTAGATGAATTGAAAAAAATATCTATTAAAAATCGTGGAACAGTTTTCGGTAAAATGAAATTCGATATCAAAGTTGTGAAGTGTGTGAATATTTATATTATACACACGGCTGTGTATATTATGTCAAAATGGGGTAGCCAGTACTGCATGTCAATAAAAGAGACCCCACAGCCATGTTTAGTATAGCGAGGACAGGTGGAAATTATCAGTGACGCCTGAGAGAACGTCCCTGAATCCCTTAGTCGACTCTTACGACATGCACGGAAGGAGTTGCAGCTGATGTATTAAAACAAAAACCCGAATCAATACAGGAAATAGTAGAGTTTTGTTTTTCGTTGTGCTCTTTATTTATTTAGTTTACAAGCAAAAATAAGCGATGAGATCATTTAGAGATACAAGAGATTTACTTTTAACATTTGCTTTGTATTTTGAGGAAGATTTGGCGTTACGTAATAATGAAAACTCCAAAAGTAACTATAATAATTTTATTAACAACAGAACTAGTCATAAATACGATTAAAATCTACAACTAATCAGTCTTAAAGCCCACATCGACGACCTTGCACTCCATTTCCAAACCCTGGCCCACGTCTTGGCCCAAGACCCACAAGTCCTGGCGTATTAAGCCCAGGAGCCAATGTAGCTGGGCCAACAGAAGCCAATGCAGCTGGGCCAACAGCCGGAGCCAATCCTTCGCTAATAATATCAACACCATCACCACATTTATATGCCACATTACCAGCACCAGCTGATGCCAAAGCTCCTTCCAAAGCCACAGCACTTAAAAACGGTACTTGGCCTGATACAACCAGACCTCCTTCGATAATATTCTCTGACAATATCGAAACACCTCTGGGAGCGATTGGCGAGGCGCTGGAAACCGCAAATGGGCCATGATTGGAAGCTAAACTGTTAAGGATGCCAATATTTGGGTTAGTTGCAGATAGTGGGTTAACTAATAGTGGGGCTGCAGCTGATCCTGTAACTGCTGGTAAAACATTAGCAGTTATTGACGATGGTGATAAAGTAGGCGCTATACAAGGTAATGCAGGCGTTACAGCAGCTTCAATTAACCCGTTGTTCAGTATAGGGCTTCCAATGCATTGTGCGGAGATGAGCTGAAATGAAATACAAAGAGAAATTTATTTTATATACATACATGCATGTACATACTAGGGTATTCTCAAAAATAAAATAGCCAGATCAGAACAGTCACGTCTAGCATAGCGTGCTCAGATGTTAAAGATGAAAAACCATATACCCTGTCCTGTTTATTTGCGTGAGCGATTTGATTATCTGTTCTCAAGAGATCGCCCACTACGATCAGCTACTACTTCTCTTCTTAAAACTCCCCGTCATCATTCTGTTGCATATGACTACTCCTACACTGTCTATGCAGTCAAGCTGTGGAACTCACTACCGCACACCATACGTGATTGTCCTACAATTGACATCTTTAAGAGACAAGTAAAGGCATACTACCTTTCTCTTCCTTAGAAGGTCTGTCGGTTATTTTATTATTGTAAGATACTTTTATTGTAAGTCTATGTAGGTTAGGTTTATTATATGTAGATATGTATTATTATTTAGGTATATTGATATTATGTAGGTTTATGTAAGTACATTTATTTGGTATTGTGTACACATACAATCTACCTTTTTCACCCAACTTTCGCTATCACAAGTGGTTTGCTGGAAGAAATCTCTTATAGGGATAAGCACGCCTTTGTACATTGTCAATGTAAAATGTTTTTCCATATAAAATGTCTGTGTACGATAAAGAATAGAATAGAATAGAAAAAGTGTTTTTGAAAATATGTAGTCGTACTCTGGGCAGGCGATCCGCCCCCTGATTACGTAAAAGCAATAGCAAATCCGAAGCGAGATCGCAATAATTGAGTGTGTGCGTGCGCGTAACGAGCGCTCGGTGTCCTCTCGCGCCCCGCACCTCGCCCCGCGCACGTACACACTCTCAATTATCGCGGTCGAGCGGCTTCGGCTTTGCTATAGCTTTTACATAATCAGGGGGCGGACTATTATTGTCATCCAGTGGACGCCCGCAACTTCGTTCGCGTGGACTGCAGAAAAAAAATGACGAAATTATATGGGATAAAAATATTTTCCCGGGATAAAAAGTAACCCATGTAAAAGTAACTCCATACCAAATTTTATTAAAATCGATCCAGCCGTTTTTACGTGAAAAAGTAACAAACATCCATCCATCCATCCATACTCACAAACTTTCGCTTTAATAACATTAGTAAGATAGTAATATACGGGAGGCACTGCCACCCATCCCCCGGAAACCCTTAATCGCCAGACATGAGGTGGAGCTATCTGTTTTGACGATACCATGGCACCCAGCCATCTAATTATTATAAAAATGATTAATAAAGAAATGAAAAAAAAAATCACCCGAGTGAGATTTGAACTCACGACCTCTCGCAAACCGTGCTTTCGCTCTAACCAACTGAGCTATCGGGTCAATTAACTCGGATGACGATTTTTACCATCTCTTTTTACATTACATTTTGGCAATGTTATTCATCCCGATAGCTATACACTAGCCAAATCTCGGTAAACAAAGCTGAATCCCTCAGCACAATGTTTTAAAGATGAATGAATGTTGAAAGTTTCATCAAGTTCATCAACCATATCCTAACGGATTATATAATGGAGAAGTATTTTTTATAAATTTATCTTAGTGAAGATGTTACATATTATAAAAATTATTAATAAAGAAATGAAAAAATTAAAATCTTAGGTATATTTAAAAATCTTACCTTAGTAAAAACTTCTAAAGCACAAACAATGAAAAAACTTTTGTTGGTCATATTGTTGAAGTTGGTACTTTATCCAAGAATGATGGTCACTCAAAACTATTTCCTATTTATACCTAGTTCTAAAACTATCTGCATTTGCCAACATGATTTTCCAAATTCTAATCTATGACCATATTGGCGAAAGTCTACGTGTGTTGATAACACTGGCAAAATCTTGCCACATGTTGTTTTGCAACCGAAGTAATTTGGCATGCCAATGCAATACAAAGTAGGTACCTTATCTGTTTTTACAGTTAGTGCCAAATTTTTGTTTTGACATAAATATTAAATTTTACATTAGACAAATTTAGATGGCAACTTCTGTAGAACATTGCCGAATCTGCCCAATTTTCTCCTAGGTCTACACTCATTTTTACCTTACTACTTTATTGTACTGATGCGGGGCTTTAAAAGGATATATCAGTTGCATATCCTTCCGTGCATGTCGTAGGAGTCAACCAAGGAACTCAGGAGCATACTCTCAAAGAGTTAGCAACTATCACAGATCTTTTGAATGAATGAAAGCTTTATTTGAGACAGAAACATAACAAAGAATAAAATAAATCTTTTACATCTAACTCAGCCAAGGAGTTCTATGGAGCGGCCATATTAAATTGTCTCTACATTTCGCGTGGCTGTCGCGGCCATTTTCTGCAGATTTTGCGAAGTTTACCTACCTTTAGGGAATTTAGCAAATTCCCTTCCTAGTGGACCTAAACGTCTCAATAGGAAGCCACGGCCCATTTATCAGGTTTCTGTCTTCAGTTATTAGTGTTGATGAATCAGGAAAAGGATAAGTTATGGGTCATCATCATCATTTACAACCCTGAGAAGTCCACTGTTGGACATAGGCCTCCCCCAACAACCTCCACTCCGACCGGTCGGAAGCAGCCTGCATCCAACCGACGCCCGCAACCTTGGCCAGGTCATCCGTTCCCACGCTGCGCTTGCCGATACGTGGTATCCACTCTAGAACTTTCCAACATATGTTAAGTTATGGGTATTCGTACAAAATCAATAATAGTGATTGTAGTTGCAGTTTTGGCTACTCGTACCTCTTTATTGTTATGTGCTGTATATGTGTGTCATCATCATAATCAGCCTATTGCAGTCCACTGCTGGACGTAGGCCTCCCCCAGACTACGCCACAAGACTGCCATGGGGGGTATTTGCCCAAAGTCACCACGCTGGGCAGGCGGTTTTGTGACCGCAGTTTGTATTTTGGAGAATGTTGTCAGCACGGAAGGCGCTGCTGCCCACCTCCCGGAAACCCTTAATTGCCTCGTACAATACCCACGGGCTGAGATGGGGTGGTACGTATTCTACTCTGCCGGCACCACGCGGCGATATGTGTGTATTAATGTTTGCCCCCACAGAAATTTGAACTTATAACGTATTACGTGTATTGTAATAAACCGGCCGTCGAACGTACGTAACTAATACGTCAGTTGAGAGTGAGACTAAACCTTTACATATACATACATATAATCACGCCTTTATCCCTTACGGGGTACGCAAAGCACCAAGGGCCGATAGAACCACATGGTGCCACTTCTGACCAATTTTGAGGATATAGTTGACATTTACAAATTCGGTTAGTAGTGAACCTTAATATTAGAAAAGTACTATTATTGAGATTAAAGGTACCAATTAGTAACAATAATTAGGGAAGTACTATTTTTTAAGCTATCTGGGTAGATGTTACTTACAATGTTCTTGCGGTCCTGATGCTCCTGTTCGTTATCATGACAAATATCATTAAGCCCATGTTCTACATAGCGGTAATCTGGTGAGTAAAGTCTAAATATTGAGATATTTTTTGTGAGCATGGCCGGGCATACCATTGCACCCGATTTCTATAATGTTATAATAATATGGCGTGGGCCGTGCTCTTAGAAACTGACAGCAGGACCTGATGATAATTTCCATAACTTTCCATCTATTTTATTGCTGGCTAGATGATCCTGCACCGGTATAATGAATTTGGTGAGAGCGAGAGAGATGTCTCACTTTTAAAGGTCAAAAAGTGTTTCTACTTGGTGTGTAAAAAGGGATTGCAAACCACTTCCTATCATCCCTAATTCCTTCAGTCCTGGCTCGAGAACGAGTGTCTATTCTAATTCTTAAGCCATTTTTTACATGCAAAGTACATCCACTTAGTTTATCTAGTTATTAATAGCTCTGTGAATTTGACGTTTAAAAGTGAGACATCTCGCTCTCACCAAATTCATCATACGGGTGCTGGTCGTAATAAACCAACATTATAATATAATAGTTCCGCTCCGCGTTAGTGTAACTGCTTACCTATTTAGAAAGACTAGGAGATATTTCCCATTGGAAAAGCGACTGTATGCTTATCGCTTACCAAACTGAAACTTAATAGACTGACTGGTAAAAATTGAGTAGCAATAAAAATTGTGCAGTTTGCACATTTCTGCCAACCTCTATGAAGATAATAGGCGTGACTAAGTACGAGTATATGGAAGAAAGGTAATTATATACTGATTATATCGGTGAAAGTAGAGTCGCTGTATGAGAATGTTTCTCAGTTTATAAATTGATTCCTCTAAACATTCGGATTACGTTTTATTGTAATTTATATTTATAATATATATGATATCTTAACTAAAGATAAATTTATAAAAAGACTTCTCCATTAATATAATCCGTTAGGATATGGTTGATCGTTTCAACTTTAAACATTGTGCTGAGGTATTCAGCTTTGTTTGCCGAGATTTGGCTAGTGTATAGCTATCGGGATGAAAAATAACGTTGCCAATATGTAATTTAGAAAAGAGATGGTAAAATTCGTCAAGAATTTTTTCCATTTCTTTAAAAATAATTTTATAATTTATATTTGTAAAAACCCATACAAAACCGAATAAGTAAATGACAACTTTTTTAAAACGCTAAAATAACGCTGCTCTAAGACGCCCGCCATCATTGCTACTGTTCTACAAAGTAAGAATTTCTGAAACTAATATTTAAAGGAAAACAGTTTTTTATGCTTATTTGTCAAACTGTTTGTCAAAATTCTGGTAAGCAAGATATTAAAAAATAGAATTTCTAAACTTTCAGAGACATCGATGCACTAAAAAAGCTACTAAGAAACTTTTGGTTGTTACTTCGGCGAACACCATTTACCATTCAGCCAGCATTTTGGGTACGCTATGTGAGAATAGAGATTGGTTGAGCTAGTATCATAACCTTAGAATAAAGATTCGCTCCGCTCCGACCTATAATTAATCTAAGATCATAACCTTACCTGATCCTCATTACTTTCTAAGAGACAAAGAGCGAAGTACAGGTAGTCGCAACCTTCTGTTATGCCTAGTATTGTGTCCAGGGCAAGTCAGATCAATTCAAAGCACTTTCTAATAAGATAGAAAGTGCTTTCATTCAAACGAAACTTCATCAACCTTTGTTTTGACTCAATTTAGAACATAAACTGAAAACAGTCCAAAATTCTGAATATGATGACAATAAAACAAAATAGTTCTAGACGACAATCGCTATACTAAAGGCTTGCTATAAACTCTTAGCGGCACAATTGTTTAATTATATAAAACAGGGTCTGAGTAGTACAAAATACCAGTTATAAAAAAACATCATTAAAATGATAGGGCAAAATATATATTACTTCTTGAGCAAACAAACACTTGTTTTTACATTTCCATTTCTTATCGCTTAGTACAAAAGTCCACGGCCACATCCTGCAACAGCTGGTGCGAGTCCGAGTCCGTTGTAGCCGATGCCAGCTCCAGCGAGTCCTAAACCACGTCCGGTACCAACAGCGAACTCAACAGCGGCGAGGTTGTTCACTCCAACTCCATATCCGAGTCCTAAACCTGCAGCAGGTACACCCAAAGCAGCGGGAGCCAGAAAAGCGGCAGGGGCGAGATCTTCAGCCAAAATTTCGGTGACTCCATTACCGCAGCTGTAGGACACGGCACCGGCACCAGCGGAAGGTAAAGCTCCTTCCAAAGCCACGGCTCCCAAGAATGGCAGAGTACCGGTTACACCGACTAATCCTTCGATGGCATTTTCGGAGACGACTGAGACGCCGGAGGGGGCGTACGCAGAGGCGCTGGAGACTCCGAATGCACCACCGCTGGTGGCAGCGTAGTTTCCAAGTCCAATGGCAGCTGGGGCAAGAGTAGCAGGGGCAATAGCAGCACCACAACCAATAGCAGGAGCTATGGCAGCGGGTGCGTAAGCAGCGTTAAGCAGAGAGTTGCCAAGTACCGCATTACCCGCGTTAAGGAGGCACTGGCCAGAGATCAGCTGCAAACCAAGAGAAAAAGTTAATAAATACATTAACGTAATAGTAAAGAAAATATTTATATGTTTTGGATTTATTTAACTTACCTTCACCAAAAAGAGCTGAGCACAGACGAAGACGACAGATTTGAAAGCCATTTTGTTTCTTGTTAGCAGTGAACAATATAATTCTTGGAATTAGTTTGTCATTTATATACATTTATTGACAAAGGACAGCTGACTACGTGATCTATTAATAGAAATGTTGCTTAACATCCTCGATGGTTATGTACTTTTCAGATATACCTAGTTTATTATCTCACGTACTTTCCGGTATATCTAAATATTTGGACAGAATATGAGTCAGTGGTTCTATATAACCCTTGGAATTTTTCTGATGACCATAGTTCAAGTTTAACTTTAACAAAACAAACATGTCTACCTTCTCCGTCGTTTTGCTTTGTATCCAAGCTTGCCTCTTCCAGGTACGTACTTAAAGCCTTTTTTTACTAATAGACGTATTTTATACTTGATTCATCTCATCATCATCATCATTTAGGTTAAAATAGAAGTCCAAATAATCCTTTCCCAAATTGCTTGGTTAATACTAATAATTAAACTCCTTGTTTCAGCATGCTTACAGCCAGTACCTAGCTGCCTCTCCCTTGGCTACTTCCTGCGGTTGTGGAGCTGGTCTGAATACCTTAGGCGCTGCTGAACTTGGTCTGGGTTTGGGTGGACTCGGATACGGTGCTGGATTAGGACTGAACGGACTTGGCGTTGCTGGACTCGGATACGGAGCTGGTTTGACCAACCTTGGCGCTGCTGAACTCGCTTTGGGAGCTGGATTAGTGAATGGGCTTAACGCTGCTACTTTTGGTTATGGAGCTGGCTTGAACGGTCTTGCCTCCCCTACAGCTTATGGTGGAGCTGGTATCGGTAACGTGGCTGTAGCTGGAGAACTACCAGTAGGCGGTACCACCCTCATTGCTGGTCAGGTTCCAGTGATCGGAGCTGTTGGCTTTGACGGTATTGTGCCAGCTGCTGGTCTGGTCTCCATTTCTGGAGCTTGCGGATGTGGATGCGGAATCTACTAAGAGATCTTTGTACCATAATGTTTCGAATATACAACTTTTCTGCAATTTTATTGTAGTTATTTTAAACCCATAAATAATGAGATAAGTCTGATTTTTAACCGACTTCAAAAAGAGAGGTTATCAATTCGTCTGTATGTTTTTTTTTTTATGTGTGTTACCTCAGAACTCCGTCGTTTATGAACCGATTTCAATTTTTTTTATACTTGGTCATGGTATACTTCCAGGTTGGTCTCATATTCACCACATCAGGATCTGATGATGGGATCTTGGAGAAATCGAGGGCAATCCTCAAATATTGTAGGCACATGTAGTCTGTTTTTATACTTTTACTGAGCGTTTTGATTACCTACATATAAAACATAATATCTGATGATGGAATCTCTAAGGAATCTAGGGATATCCTCAAATATAAAGGGCACGAGTAGTCCGTTTTTAGATTTTTATAGAGAATTTTGGTCAGCTACACATAATATAAATGAAACGAGGGTCTGATGATGGAGCTGCCGAAAAACAGATAGTGGAACTTTTTAGTAACAAATATGTAAATATGGAAATAGTATGGCAGGGGGAGGCCTACGTCCAGTAGTGGACTGCAATAGGCTTATGAAGATGAAGATAATTGTGTTAAGTCGTGAAATTGTATGTTGCGTTAAGCCGTGTCCGAAGTAAGATGGTTATAGAGGAAGAGGTAGACATGAGAATAACGAGATGACGGATAATAGGGATGAATGAAAGAAGAGTACCTACATATTGCACCGACCTCAAATTATTGGGAACAGAGCAGGAAGGAGTGTAATTATATGTTGCTTAAATAAGAGTGTACATGGCTGTTGTGCTGCCAAATCTCTTATATTCCTCCGAGGCGTGGTGCATCTACCGTTGCCACATACGCACTCTGGATCGATTCCACCTCAAGTGCCTCCGATCCAGCATGAACGCCAACTTAGTAATATCTAGGAGTAGAAGTGGTCGCCATGACCGAAATTGGTCGGAGGTCATCATTATCATCATCATCATCATATTTCAGACGTAAAGTTTCGAAGCCTAGTCGTTTTTCTCTTTAGTCATGTGGCCTACTCGTATTTAATCATTTGCTGGCATATAAATCTGACAATATTATGCCTCCTAAACTTCGTACACGGCTTAACGCAATATATATTTGCCCTTTAGTAAAATTTTACTTTAGTAAGTTCGAGTTTTGGGAGGAAGTCGGTTTTTCGTTTTAAAAAAATTATTATATTGTATTTTCTCGTACTTACACCGGTAAAGTATCTCACCAAGCCGTTTGATTGATATTATGGGGCTCAATATTATTTTTAATGGAAAATCGACTTACTTTCTAATGATCCAAATATCAAGCTAAGTAGTAGATCCTAAAACATTTCACTATACCACCTGGCTCCGTCGTCAGACCACTAGATGATCAGATGCTTCATTCTTCCAGCATTCTTTAAACAAGCCCGCGATAGTTCATCTAGAACAAGTATTATTTTCTGGGACATATGCAGATAGTATGGATCTGAACGCTGGGCTGTAAAGACTTACCATAAATTTGCCAATGTTGAGATGAATGTGAGTCACAAGAATGGAAAAGATGAGAATGAGAGTGAGACATAGACCTAGATAGAGTGATAGATAGATGATTCCAAACAAACGCAGTGAAGGATTTGGGAGGCCTAGGTTCAGCAGTGGACTTCCAATAGCCCAAATATTGATGATGTAGGAGAGGAAGTTTGACAATTTCTCTGATCCAACAAGTTATAAAGTGTAAATATTATTAAGAAAATGAAAAAAAATCACCCGAGTGAGATTTGAACTCACGTTCAAACCGTGATTTTGCTCTAACCAACTGAGCTATCGGGTCAAAAATCGGATGACTAATTTTACCACGTTATAAAGTACTCCTAGGAGAGGCAAAAAAGATACCACCCCTATACAATTAACTAAGGGTACTACATCCGGAAGACCAAGCAAAAGGCAGGCCACAACTTCACCGCCTGTAGATAGAGTTCCCACTGCGGCCACACGGGATGAAGTTCAGGAAATTATCCAGAAGGAGCTAGGAGGACTGGTAACTAAACTTACGAAATCTATGACTACGCTTCTGAACAATGAGCTAAAATCTATCAGGGGAGAGTTGAGCGGCCTTAAAGATTCTATGAACTTTATCAGCGACCAATACGAAGCCTTGATGAACGAACACAAAGTTACAGGTGACAGGGTGAAGAGCCTGGAGAACGAGAATCGGGGAATCCAGTCTTCCTTATCAGCTTTAAACGCTCGAATTAACCAACTTGAGCAGCACTCGAGATCTTCAAATATAGAAATCCAGTGTTTACCGGAAGCGAGAGACGAAAATTTAATGGATGCCGTAAATAAGCTCAGCAACGTCCTTAAATTTCCAATCGCGAACAACGACGTGAAGCGTTGTATGAGAACTGCTAAGATTGATCGTGCAGGCACGCGTCCCCGCTCCACTGTGGTCGAGTTTTCTAGTCCATTGATCCGTGATGGCTTCTTGGCATCTGCAATTAAGTTTAACAGGGCTCATCCCAATGACAGGATCAATTCAACCCACGCAGGAGTAGGAAACAAAAAACAACCTATTTACATTATGGAGCATCTGTCACCGGCCAATAAAGCCCTGCATGCAGCTGCCAGATCTGCGGCCAGGGAGAAGGGTTATAAATATGTATGGGTGAGAAATGGTCGAATATTCATGCGTAAGACTGATAACTCTGAATGCAAGTGGATAAGGGATAGGGAATCATTGGGAGGGCTAGTTTAAATTATTTGACTTATAATTTTATATTTGTATCATGTATCTTCATTAAATAGTTATAATGTTCAAGTCGCTAAACATTTATTACCAAAATTCTCAGGGCTTAAGAACGAAAACAAATATCTTTTACCGGAATCTTTGTTGCTGTAATTACGACATAATTGTTTTGACTGAGACTTGGCTAAATGACAGTATATCAAATTGTGAATTGTTTGATGATAGATATGTCGTATATAGAAGAGATAGACGGTCCACGGGATTTCATGCTGACTTGGAGGGTGGGGGAGTTCTAATAGCAGTTTCTAGAGCAATTGAATCCACTAGAATGTATGTATGGGAAAGTAGTTGTGAGGACTTGTGGGTAAAGTTAAACTGTTGCTTGTCTGGTACAAATAAACAAATAGTTATTTGTGCAGTCTACCTGCCTTCTCCCATAAAGCGCCAAATCTTGGAATGTTTTATGGACAGATACAATGAAATATGCGAGCAGCAGGACTTCAACGTTTTTATAGCGGGAGATTTCAATCTAAGAATGATTAATTGGAAGTTGGTATATGATGACAGAGTGCTCCATGGTGTAACCGATCTGGGAGAGGAATTTATAGACTTTTGTTCAACCAATAGTCTAAAACAGCTCAATCAAATTTATAATGATAAGGGTCGCACACTTGACTTAGTTCTTTCGAACTTAAGTTCATGCTTGGTAACTAGGGCGGTTGAAGAACTATCTAATGTGATCCCAACTCATCCACCTCTTAATATTGTACTATCAGCTGTGCAAGTTAAAATATTGTCACAAAATTCCCAAGACTCTAGATTCAATTTCTTTAAGGCTGATTACATAAATATTAACAAGCTTCTTTCTGAGTTGGACTGGAACACTCTTTTTGGAGAGGCGAGGGATGTCAACATCATGGTTGACATTTTCTATAGCACGGTTAGGACTGTCATCAAGGATTGTGTTCCTCGGTCTAATCCTAAGAATAATAAGTTTCCGGTTTGGTTCAGTCCGTCACTAATCAGAATGCTAAGAGAGAAGGAAAAGTATAGAAGGAAACATAGGAGGTTTGGGAATCCGCTGGATAAGATCTCGTACAGGCTGCTCGGTAAGCGTTGTGATAAACTCTCTAGAGATTGTTATAGTGCTTACATTAAGAATGTTGAAGAGGATATTACAAGGAGCCCAAAACACTTTTGGTCCTTCATTAAATCCAAACGTGGAGGTAAGGGAAAATGTCCAGCTGTGGTAACAGATGGCTGCAGGGTAGGTTCTGATGGTGTCAGCGTATGTAATATTTTTGCTTCCTATTTTGCTTCGATCTATTCTGGTGACAACCGGATCAGTAATGATTCATGCGGGTCAAAAAGTGGACTAGATTCGGTGAACGCCGGAAGTGAATGTCTCTCGAACATACATATTCCACGAGAAGAGCTTCTCACCAAATTAAAGAACTTAGACTCTTCTAAGGGCGCTGGCCCCGATGGAATCCCGCCTATATTTCTTAAATCATGCGCTAGGTCCCTGCTGAGACCGCTGGAGCTAATATACGAAGTATCATTGGCAAATGGAATTTTTCCTAATAAATGGAAACTAGCTAAAGTCATCCCTATTCACAAGTGTGGCGATGATGGAAACGTTGCGAATTATAGACCGATTTCCATACTCTCAACATTAGCGAAGGTGTTGGAGTCGTTGATTAGCCCAATTATACAGCACTTCTTCAGAAAGCATCTGGTTGATCATCAACATGGCTTTGTAGCAGGGCGATCGACGGACACTGGCTTGGTGACATTTGTGGAATTTTTGGCGGAAGCGGTTGACAGTAACTTACAAGTCGATGTAATTTATACTGATTTCAGCAAAGCCTTTGACAGAGTGCCCCATAAAGTTCTATTGCAAAAGTTGAAAGGTTATGGGGTTGCAGGTCCCCTGTTGCGGTGGCTTGAATCATATTTAGTTAACCGTTCATTCTTTGTAGCGTTAAATGGATTTCAGTCTGATGAAAATGTCATCTCCTCTGGTGTTCCGCAGGGAACACATTTGGCACCGATTCTTTTTAATGTCTTCGTGAATGATATCCCGGGCTGCGTACATTATGCTGTTCCTTTTATGTTTGCCGATGATTTGAAACTTGCAAGGGTCATAAGAACACACGATGATACAGTGCATCTCCAGGGCGATCTCGATAGACTGAATAGGTGGTGCGCCATAAACGGAATGAGTCTGAACAGTGAGAAATGTTCCCATATCAAGTTCAGTCGAAAAATGAATATTGCTCCTTCACAATATTATGTGGCTGGAAATATCCTAGAGGAAGTGACTATGATAAGGGACTTAGGGGTAATAATGGATTCAAAGCTCACCTTTGTCCCGCACATAGATAAGATAGTCCAAAAGGCATCTAGCATGTTGGGTTTTGTTATCAGAAACAGTAAAATGTTTCGGCAACCTGCAACGAAAATCATTCTTTATAACAGCTTGGTGCGCAGCAGTCTTGAGTATTGTAGTGTCGTATGGCGCCCTCACTATTCGTGTCATTCTTTAAGATTGGAGCGTCTGCAAAAAAGATTTATGTACCACTTGGCATATTCCTCAGGGGTGGCAATGAGATATAGGGCTTACGAGGAAAGGTTGCAACACTTCGGAGTTGCTTGCCTCGAGAGACGCAGAGATATGATTGACATGCTCTTCCTGTTTAAAGTATTTCGCAACATAATTGACTCCCCGCAGTTACTGGCCAAGGTCACACTTAATGTCCCAGCTAGATACCCACGGGGTCTGGTTGTTCCCCTTTTTGTACCAGTTCGCAGGACGTTGTTGGGTCAGAACTCTCCCATTCCACGTATTTGCAGACTTTTAATCGATGGCATCTATGGGCTGACCTGTACAGTGACTCACTATTCGGATTTCGAAAGGCAATATGTGGGGCCCTTGGACTGTCTAGATCGACAAAATAAATAATTAAATAATTACTTACTGTATCAGCTTAGGTGAAATGATATTAATGTTATTTTTTTATATATTTTTATTGTTAATTTCTTTCTTGTGCCAGCTTGGTTAGGTTTTAATTTTAATTTTGTAGTAGTTGTTATGTCAATATTCCATTGTAAGTAACCTCATTTATTGCTTGTTGTGTTAGTCTTTAACTGTCCACTCAATTAGATTAAGGAACTTTGTCTGAAACACATAATGTAAATTGAAGTGGACGTTGACAAACCTCAATAAAAAAAATAAAAAAAAAATAAAAAATAACCATTTGTCTTGACTCAGACATGTAAGGGCATAATTTACGGAGAGCATTGGCTATAGATGATTATAAACGAAGATGAAAGCCTAAGAAGTATTGAGCTGTGTGAGAGCGGATATGTACTAGTGTACCTACCTGTAATTAGAGACCAGATGAAATGATAAGTAATGATGATAGGTGTAATTGGAATAAATGTAAGTACATGAATTTAACTGCAAATGAATAACGTAAGATAGCTGAACACACCTCCATATCATTAGGCATTGTGGGAGTCAACCATACAAATAACTCCTTGACAAAAAAAAACAGAATAATGCTATTGGCCCTTAATTGTCCTCCAAAGATAAGTAACGAAAAGAATAAAAACTTCCTAGGTTAGTTCCAGTACTAACTGACGACGTAAGAAATTAATCGTTCGAAGTTATTACGAAAACGATAATAACAAACTAACAAACGGTGCGTGCAGACGTTTCAGAGGGCCCACGAAGTTGACGAGTCACCGCCTGCCACCTAACAATTTTTAGACTAGATTATTACAACAGGTGTCTCTCCTTATCTACATCTATAGGTTAGAGTAATTTAGTTATATAAGTATTTGTTTAAATTGTATTGTAGGTATATACAAAAACTTATTAAGGTTTATACAGAGTGTTTTTTTGTGGCCACCTTTAACGAAGGGTACGTATTCTATACATGAAATAAAGTAAGTTTATGCCAAAAAAAATGCTGAAAAAAAAAAGGTTTTTGAAAAAAAAATTTAATTCCTTGATCGTGCGAAATTTATAGTGTCTAGTGTTTATGTTAGTTTTTTTATAGACAGATATTAATTATTTTTCGTGAAAAAATCCTGCTACGCGCGTCTATGTGCATTTATGCAGAAAAACGCAGTCTATTTACTCAACTTTGGACCCTAATATTTTGGAAACCAGACACTTCCCAGGTATGCTTCCATGGAGTAAAATGATCGTGATGATGAGGAGATTCCGTAGTTTTCGGGAACGTTGACGACCAAAAATCACCCTGTATTACTTTTCATTTTCATTTTCTTTATTAGGAAAACCAACAGCATTTACATTTTATAATAACTATAGGTAAATTTAATTTATAATTAGGCCAAGAATAGGTTTTCACAATATTTCTGTGTTAAAGTGGTACGTTTAGAAACAGGGGCAAAGACAGCTTCTCACCCATACAATGTGGACTTGTTTTTTCAAAGTATAAATATTTCAAAGCATCAAACAATTTGATACCTATATCGTGCCGATTTTTCATGAACATTACCATGTCTTTGTTTTTAAATAATAATAAATAATATATATGTAGCAGTTGGATCTGCGACGCCACCTATTTTCAATTCTTGGAGTTAGAAACGTCAAGTTGGCAGCTGTCACTGTCACTTGGGCATGGACAAGACAGGGTGCTGAGGGGACCACGGTAGTTTTACAACGGCGACATGGTCGGTTGAATTGAGCGCTGGATGAATTCTTGTTGCTACTGTCGAGCTATGCACTGTTATCGATCAGCCGTCGTGTACTTGCCGCGTTTCTACGTTATCCGTGTTATCACTGTTCTTAGTGCTTAGAACGGATTTCCCGAAATTCTAAAGGGAACGGGACAAACGGGATTCAGAATGATCATATAACTGATAGGTTACTGAAAATTAAGACTTACTCTTTTCAAAAAAATTTTACATCTTTTCCCAGCATTTTTTTGGCATAAACTTACTTTATCTGATGTATAGAGTACATACCCTTCGTTAAGGGTGACAACGAAAAAACATCCTGTATACAAAGGCGTACTTCCCTCTGCAAGAGATTTCCAGCATACTAGAGAGCAAAGTGAGACCAATAAGTTATAAAGGTGATAATGACTTCTAGTTTTATCTACAGCGAAGTAATAGGAAGTCGAAAATGGCCTGCACTGTTTCTAGAAATGCACGGTACGGCCGTGCCGCTTTTAGCTCGACTTGGCTCCCGCACTACCATGCCCTAAGATATTGACTAAATCTACCGATTTAACTATTTTGGCTTTAAGATTGAGCAGTTTTATTTGAAGTTATTAACCCTATGCCAGAGATGCCCCAACTTCTTTTTTCAGGTTCCTAATAGATAAAAAAGTCAAAAAATGTCACATCAGGTAGCATGATTCTTTATTGCAGTATCCGTTATTAGTTCTAGTACAAGAGTCCACGCCCGCAACCGCAACCTCCAAGAGCAGGAGCTGCCAGACCATTGTAACCAAGACCTGCAACTCCGGCGAGGCCAAGACCGTTATATCCTAGCCCAGCACCGGCAAGACCGAGTCCAGCAGCGGGCAGCAAACCAGCAGCAGGGGCCAAGAGAGCGGCAGGAGCTACATCTTCAGCCAATATTTCGGTTATTCCATTACCGCAGCTGTAGGATACGGCACCAGCACCAGCTGTTGGCAGAGCTCCTTCCAAAGCAACGGCTCCCAAGAATGGCAGAGTACCGACTACACCAAGAGCTCCTTCGATGACGTTTTCGGAGAGGACGGAGACGCCGGCAGGGGCGTATGCGGAGGCGCTTGAGACTCCGAAAGCGCCACCGCTGGTGGCAGCGTAGTTTCCAAGTCCAATGGCAACTGGGGCCAGACCAGCAGGGGCGATAGCAGCACCACATCCAGACCGGACAGCAGGAGCAATAGCAGCGGGGGCATAAGCAGCGTTGAGCAGAGAGTTGCCATATACCGCATTTCCAGCGTTAAGGAGGCACTGGCCAGAGATCATCTGAAAGTCGAGATGTGAGTTTAATATAATTTATTATATCACAAAATAAATCGAAATATTGCGAAGTATTTTACATAGCTTTTACTTTGGTGTGATCATTTTTCAATTCATTCCTATTATCATTCTTACTTCAAGTACATAATAACCTCCCTCACGTAGTCCATCCAATACTTCTTAGGTTCAGGCAGGGACCTCCTCCTCTATAACCATCTACAATCATGTCCAATGCTCAAATTTGCTTTTCATCCCGTTGCTTTATATGTCCATACATATAAACAATTATAGCTATTATAAAGCTTAAAATCAAATCAAATCTAATCAGAATTTAGAACTGTGGATAAAACTGAACTTACCTTCACGAAAAAGAGCTGAGCGCAGATGAACATTACAGATTTGAAAGCCATTTTGTTTTGTTTGCTGCTAACAGTGAACAATGTTTTTCCAAAACACCATTTTCTATTTATACAAAACGTCAACAATTATAATTGATAATTACGTGACCTAAATAAATAAAAACTTGCTTCACATACTCGTACACTTATTTTATTTTAAGGTGTTTTACTACATTTTTACTATCTTAATTTCTTCATAAGCTCACGTGTTTGATTTTCACGTGTACATTCTGTAAGCAATCGCATTTCTTAGCTATTGTTATAAAACCCTTGAGATTTCTTCTGATCACTACAGTTCGACAGTAGCTTTGACAAAACTATCATGTCTACCTTCGCAGTTCTTTTGCTTTGCATCCAAGCTTGCTTCTTCCAGGTATGTATAATCAAAATAATTATTTAGTTGTAGTATCCTGAAAGTAGGTAATATGCAGAAGCTATTCATTCTGAATCTGATTTAGTCCGCGTCAACTTTATAATAATCTAATTTTCGCGTTTCCATGGGCTTATTGTTATTGTAAAATCTTTTTAGCGCTCCCCTATATTTACAAAGGAACATTAGGTAGGTAGGTACATGTCAAATTTCAACTTCCTACACCCAGTAATTTCTGCAGTGTCAGTCACTCAATCAGTCAGTCAGTACTCTGTAAAGAACTATATTATAAGCAGTTGGACACAAGCCTTAACATTTCCTTTTGTTTCAGCATGCTTACAGTCAGTACATTGCTGCCTCTCCCTTGGCTGCTCCCTGCGGTTGTGGTGCTGGTCTGAATGCCTTAGGCGCAGCTGAACTTGGTCTGGGTCTGGGTGGACTCGGATACGGTGCTGGAATAGGACTGAACGGACTTGGCGTTGCTGGACTCGGATACGGAGCTGGTTTGACCAACCTTGGCGCTGCTGAACTCGCTTTGGGAGCTGGATTAGTGAATGGACTTAACGCTGCTACTTTTGGCTATGGAGCTGGCTTGAACGGTCTTGCCGCCCCTGCAACTTATGGTGGAGCTGGTATCGGTAACGTGGCTGTAGCTGGAGAGCTGCCAGTAGGCGGTACCACCCTCATCGCCGGTCAGGTTCCAGTGATCGGAGCTGTTGGCTTCGATGGTATTGTGCCAGCTGCTGGTCTGGTCTCCATTTCTGGAGCTTGCGGATGTGGATGCGGAGTATACTGAAAAGCTTCAAGTGTAAAATTAATAAAAGGTGATATACAGATTATTACTGTCTTCTTCTTTCTACATACCACTCTATATACGCGGGTCTGTTCTCGAAATTAAACGTAAGAGATCCTAGAGCCACAAACATAGCAGGACTAGATATTAAAGATCACTGACAATTTTCAGCTCACTAGCAATTACATTCCTTAGTCGACTCTTACGACATTTTATGTCAATACACGGAAGGAGATGCAGCTGATGTGTCCTAGTGAAGCCCCGCATCAGCACAGAACATCCTTTTGAAATATATTTTGATTTGGAGAGGAGTCCGGAGGAGTCACCCGATAGTAATTAAAAGGTCATTTTTAGAATCAAGTATTTATCAAATTAGGAGTAGGTACTACACGGTTCTTACCTAGGGTTCTAGAGGATGTAATCATCACGTCATTTCCTGTTATAGCGATGAGACTTCATCACGAACGCACTAATGGAAGGCTTTCAAAGAAATGTTTCACTGGTATGTACGACATCGTGTTATAGTATCCAATCGTCCCATAATCACACCGCACCTTTAAAGACAAACCGTTACTAAACGAAATTTTTCCAAAATTGAGTTATTAACGCCATCTATCTTAAAATTTCGTAAGCTACAAGATGACATTAATATTTTTTGAAGTTTCGCTCAAATGAGTTAAATCGGATAAATCGGCTTCACGTCAGGAAAAAAGGTCATTGTTTATAATTATTTTGATTAGTAAAATGTTATTTTTTGTATAGTTACAGTTTTCTGTTTATCAAAATTATGCAATTCGTTACACTATTTAATTGGTAAATTGTTACTTGTAGTATAACCTCCATTTACTTCTATGCTTAGGTCATCATTTCAGCCCTGGAAGTCCACTGCAGGACACAGACCTCCCCCAACAACCTCCACTCCTCGCGGTCGGGAACAGGCTGCCTCCAACCGACGATCATGGCCAGATTATTCGTCCGTCTCGCGGGTGGCCTACCCACGCTGTGTTTGCCGATACTTGGAATCCAGTCTAGAATTTTCCGGCTCCATCGGCCATCAGTTCTTCGAGCTATGTATCCTGCCCATTGCCACTTCAGCTTGCTGGACCGTTGAGCTATGTCGGTGATCTTTGTACGCCTGCGGATCTCCTCATTTCTGATTCGATCAACTAGAGACCTCGAGCATAGCTGGCTGTCTCCATTACTCGTTGTGCGATCCTGAGCTCCTTACACAGTAAGAGACCACGTCTCATAAGTACAATTCTCGATTTGAAAAGTACAAACTAACTACCAGAAAATCGAACAGATAATTCTGCCAAATAAATGTATGGAAGTCACTCTTTGACTTTAAATAATTACCATTAATTTGGGTGTTTTTTTTATATCGCCCAAGTAAGTATCCTTAGAAGAAACGTATGTAAACTTTATTAAATTCTGATAAATCATGATTTTTGTGCCATAATGTACATAAATAACTGTAATAATAGCCCTCAAAGATGTCTTAAAACATCATACACAGGGATTTATTGCAAAAAGATATAATTTTGTACCATATATTTGCTCTCCTGTAAAATTTGATATTTTTGTATAGAAACGGTTTGTCTTTAAAGGTGCGACACTTATTTATACAGGGTGTTTTTTCGTTGCCACCCTTTACGAAGGGTACGCACTCTATACATCAAATAAAGTAAGTTTATGCCAAAAAAATGCTGGGAAACGATGTAATTTTTTAATTTTATTACTAGATAGGGCGAAATTTATAGTATGCAGTGTTTGTGTTCGTTTTCAGCCAGATTACTACAGTTATGTTTGACAAAGCTGAGCCAGATGAGATCAGCGTCAAGTTACTAGCTCAACGCTTGTGGACAGGCCCCTGAGGTATACTCGTACGTACTGGGCGTAACAGGAAGGATGATGAACAAATTGCTATGAAAATAACCTACTATTTAAAACCTTTCCACAAGATTTGTGACTCTAAATCTCATGTTTGTTGATGTATGTGTCGTGGCCATATCGTAGAATTGATCATTTCATGAAATGGTCGAGCATTTCATGAAATGGTCGCATTTCATGAAAAGTTCAACTGTCTATTGGCCACATCATGATATGGTTTGGGCAGATCGATGATAAAAATCGTTTCTCGATATGGGCAACTAAACGCCCGATCATTTCATGAAGTGGTCAAGATTATTGATCATATCGTAAAATAGTTACATGAATCACCGGTAGAGGCGCTGCGCGCGTTTTATTTATGTGTGAAGATGGCGGATTTTTCTTTTTAGGTTATAAAACAAATTAAAGAGAGTAGGGTGACTATGCAGAAGAAGTTCACGGATAGTGTGTTATATTGTATAATGTATATTAGACTTAATGGTGGTTTATAATAA
Organism: Carposina sasakii; assembly: GCA_014607495.2. Taxonomy (NCBI): domain Eukaryota; kingdom Metazoa; phylum Arthropoda; class Insecta; order Lepidoptera; family Carposinidae; genus Carposina; species Carposina sasakii. Next base: position 5,461,195 of record CP053176.1, on the reverse strand, counting down.
TATTGTTAAACAAAAACCTTAGATTACGATAGGTTAGGTTAGGTTAGACTATGACAAATGACGCACGAGCCAAGCGAGCGGAGCGAACGTGCCCAGGCAGCGTCCGGCGATGTGCCAGATGCGAATCGCTTTTGTAAAGTCTTTTATGTTTTTAAATATTATATTGTGAAAATATCATATAAATAATAGCAAAAAAAATCATACCATCATACCTTATGGTATACTTATATATGGTGTACGGTATATATTATTTATATAAGCTCTTACCACATTCGGATTTTATGGACACCCTGTTAATACGATTTGGCCAAACGTGGATGACAAAATCGTGAAATGTAGACGATTTAACGATCTGGTCAAATTGAATTGGCCACTTCACGAAATGCGAACACTTCATGAAATGCTCGACCATTTCATGAAATGATCAATTTTACAATATGGCCACGACATACGAGTATGCATATCATGAAAAATAAATGAAGTTATTTTGAGCCTTTGTGGTTGTCTGTATTAGGGGAATGATTTTATAGCGTTTCGCTTAACATTCCCCTTTTGTTATACCTTGTAGATCATAATCTTCCTGCCAAAAATTATCAAATCAAATAGTTTATACAGGGTGTAACAAAAGGGGTATGTTAAGCGAAAAGCTATGTAAACGGCCCACTATAGACAACCTGTATGGATAATTCCTAAAACAACTCAGGAATTTTCATACAATCTTGAAAAATAAACATGTGATTTCGAGTCTCAAATTTTGAAAATAGGTTCTCTATAGTGGGCTGTTTACATAGCTTTTCGCTTAACATACCCTTTCTGTTACACCCTGTATACACTTATCCCATTATAGGGGGACATTTTACGTGCTTTCCGAGGCACGAGCTAAGTGATAATTTTGCAACATAAAATCTGTACATGAAATAAATTTACTGGTACAGGCCCGTGACTAAGATCGAACTTACGCCTCCCACTTGGAAGGTGCACGTCTTAACCACTGGGCTATCACCTACACCTTGTATAGATATAGTCTTAAATAAAGTCAGATTGTCTAGTTTCACACAGGTCTCGTTTCTAATATGCTAACCAAACTTTATGCTAACTCGTTTGTAATGCGAACGGTTAAGGAGTGGAATGCACTTCCTGCCGATGTATTTCCCGAGCACTTCAAAGCTAGAGTGAAGCACTTTCTAGGTAAACATGTACCACCCTAGGCCGCATCTTGCTTAACATCAGGCACGATGTTTGCCTATTTAATTGTATCAAAAAAAATACTAGCGATGTTGTTATTAATTATACTTCGAGCTTCAACCGAAGACGATTCTAAGTTTACAAAGCAGCAGCACACGAGATGATGCTGTCTCAGTCACACATTTAGAGCCCACAACAAAAAACTAGCCTTTTTTGTCCCGCTCGCACACGTCTGGTGGCGGGGACGCCAGGGGCTCGCGCCATTACACGTTTTTGTGCGGTCGAAGTCACACGTATATCTTAATTTAAAAATTAATCTAACGTTTTTATTTCGAGTTAGCACAAAAAATAAGCCATGGGAAAAGGGAAGAGAAAAAGATCGCGTTCCAGGGACGACGACAGTTTATTTAAAAAAGTTAAAAAACTTGAACAACAATTAAGAAGTCGTCGACGTAGTAGTTCGTCCTCACCATCTACAGATATAGTTCCCCAGCATATAGATCTAGATGCTCGCCAGTTGGACATGCAATCGCCATTGCGAGATATGGAATTTGATGAACCAGGTAGATAGTTTTTTTTCGTAAGCTACCTTCAAAAAATAAAAAATACGAAGTTTGTTATTTACTTCATTAGCTCGGTGTACCTACGTATTGGTTCACGTATATCGTGTGACCAAATACGAGATAACTTCCTATATGGAATGTTATATTTCTCCACTCAGAAGTGTTGAGTGTTAATTTAACATCCTAAATGGATAGTTAACCGTCGAATCTCCGTGTATATCGTGTTGAGATAAAATGCTTGTATGGCGTTTAACTAACAATTATAAATACATGCCTAATCGCTAAGTATGTATACGTACAATATGATACCTACATAAATTAATTATTTTAATTTTAACTTGCATAAGTACCTACTAGTTTTATTTTCGCATTGCAGACCACATGACAGTTGTAAATGACGCTGGCTTGAATAATAATATTGTAGACAATGCTTCCGTGGTAGATAATCAAACTGATCAAACTGTCAACATGGAACCTGAGTTGAACCCTGATATTTTAAGTATCTTAGGGAACGACCCCTTGAATCAGACCACTTTCGGAGAAAAATTGCATAAAGATATTTCTCCTAGATGGCAGCATATTTTGACAAACGGACTTTCAAAGGAGGACAAAACGGAACTAATTAAACTATATCCAGTTCCCGAAAATTGTAGTAACATGAAACCACCAAAATTGAACTTGGAAATTAAAGCGGCCCTAACTGAGATTAACTTGAAAAAAGATAACTTCAGCGAAAATAAACAGAATCAGTTATTTAGTGGTATTGCAGCCCTAGGCAAAGCATTGAACATCACATTGAGCAGCACCCCTACGTCGCCAACACTGATAAGATATTTGAGCGACGCAGGGCGTTTGTTATGTGATTACCATTATAGAGAATCACAATCGCGTCGATATTCTATCATAAATACTCTGAATAAACAGACGCGGGATACTATTAGAGACACTAAAGTTGACACATATCTCTTCGGATCTGAATTGGCCGATCATCTTAAATCGTCAAAAGCGATTGAAAAATCGGGTTCAGAATTGAAGCCCGTGTACACACCGCGAATGCCATCGAAAGTTGTTGCGACGGCGTCTCAGCCTCAACGAGGGGCTTTAAACTCACGGGGGGCGTCGCGGACAGCGGCCTCCGAGACGCGCCCGTATACCACTGCCCGGAAGCCGCCAGCGCCCGCGCCGATGACCAGGAACCGCCGCTACGAGCCATCCACGAGCCGATCGACCTACCATCGTCATCGAGGAGGGAAACGCTGAACCCCACATCGCAGGTACCTGACATTCCCGTTGCTGGTAGACTAAAGTACTTCTACAAAAATTGGTATGAATTAACAAATGATCCCATAATTTTATCTTGGATCAATGGTTATACCATTCCGTTTAAAGACAAACCCTTTCAACCTTCATTATGTAACGACCGTTGCTACACTACAAATGAAACAAAATTGATTAATGAGTGCATAACAGACATGTTAGCAAAAGGAATAGTTTCATCTTGTGAACCGTGTGTAGATCAATTTATCTCACCGGTATTTACGGTTCCCAAACCAGACGGTACTTGTAGATTTATCTTGAATTTGAAAAAATTAAATAAATTTATACACGTGGACCATTTTAAAATGGAAGACCATCGCACTGTTATAAAATTATTAAATTATAATGACTTTATGGCAACTATCGATCTTAAGGATGCATATTTCTTGGTTCCTATTTGCGAAAATGATAAAAAAATGTTACGGTTTTATTGGAATTATCAGACTTTTCAATTTAATGTATTAGCATTCGGGTTGTGCACGGCACCATACATGTTTACCAAATGATTAAAACCAGTTATTCAACATTTACGGACTTTAGGTTTTTTATCCGTTCAATACTTAGACGATTTTTTTTGTATAGGAAAGTCATTTTTAGAATCTCTAGGATTTGTTATTAACAATAAAAAAAAGTAGGATGTGGCCTAGTACTTCGTGTATATTTTTAGGTTTTTTATTTAATACCGAAAATATGACAATTAACTTAACAAGCAAAAAAAAAAAAAAAAAAGGAACGAATAAAAGAAAAAACAAAGACATTTTCTAAATCAATTAAGTGTACAATAAGACAATTTGCTGAATTTGTAGGATTATTAACTTCAGCTTGTCCAGCCGTAAGATATGGCTGGTTATATACAAAAATGTTTGAGCGCGAAAAATTTTTGGCTTTAAATGGAACCGATAATTATAATAAAGTAATGAACTTACGGTCGTATTATCTACATGCTGATTTCCAGTGGTGGATAAATAACATTGATGAGGCCTTTTGTCCTTTATATCATAATAATTACGAACTGGTTATTTTCACGGATGCGAGTACAACCGGCTGGGGCGTGGCCTGCGATAACCTATCTGCAGGTGGACATTGGGATAAGACAAAATCTGTTTGGCATATTAACGCTTTAGAATTAAAAGCCGCCTTCTACGGATTAAAGATCTTTGCTCGTGACCGTAAAAATTGTCAAATTCTTCTTAGGATTGATAACACCACGGCCATATGCTACATCAACAGAATGGGGGGTATTCAACATACCCATCTGAATGATATAGCCAGAGAAATATGGCAGTGGTGTGAGACCCGGCATATACACGTCTTTGCTTCGTATGTAAAATCCAAAGAAAATATAATTGCAGACCGTGAATCGCGTCAAATAAAAATAGACACGGAATGGGAACTTTCCGATTATGCATTTAGCCAAATTAAACAATCTTTTGGTCCACTCGATTTTGATTTATTTGCAAGTTCTCAAAATAACAAGTGTAAGAGATATGCCTCCTGGAAACTTGACCCGCACTCGGAAATTATAGATGCGTTCACTTTCAACTGGAAAAATCTTAACTTTTATGCCTTCCCTCCATTTTGCTTAATTTTAAAGGTTCTACATAAAATTATTGCCGATAAAGCCGAAGGCATTCTAGTGGTACCTAATTGGCCATCACAGCCGTGGTACCCGCTGTGGTCGCAATTAATTGTATCGGAAAGATTAACGTTTAAACCTCATAAATATCTTTTATATTCTCCTTTCAGAAATTGTCACCCGCTACACTCGAGCCTTTCCCTGGTGGCTGTGAAGTTATCGGGAAATCGTTTATAAAAAGAGGCACACCGCATAGTTCATTAGATATTTTAATGGCCTCTTTTTCTAATAATACTATTTCGCAGTACAATTCATCATTAAGATCGTGGTGGACATTCTGTCAAAGTAATAATTATGATTTTTACGAAGCTACACCTTCTCAAGTTATATCCTTTTAACAAAGGCGTTTGAGAATGGTGGCAGCTATAGCACCCTTAATACTCACAGATCAGCTTTGTCAATTGTGATTGGAAAGGAAATTACAACGAATTATTGTGTAAATCAGTTTCTTAAAGGGGCATTCAGACTTAATCCCCCCAAACCCAAGTATGATCAGACATGGGATACTATTCAAGTTTTAAATTATGTATCAAAGATATACCCATATAATAACATTTCTATAAAAGATATAGCATTTAAATCTGCTACTCTGTTGGCTATTGCTTCCGCACAGCGGATGCAAACATTGAGTTTGATTAAATTAAACAATATCGTAACAGATAATGATGCCATTGTGATTAAAGTACCAGATTTAATAAAAACGTCACGACCTGGAGCTTTTCAACCAATTATAAAATTGCCATTTATTCGCGAAAACCCGAATATTTGTCCTGCACTCGCAATACAAACTTATATTGAAAAAACATTAAGCTTACGTGAGCAGTCTGACGATCACCTGTTTATAAGTTTCCAAAGGCCATTTAAAAAAGTTGGTTCTCAAACTATCGGCCACTGGGTTAAAAAAGTCTTAAGCGCTAGTGGTATCGATATAAATACTTTCGGTGCACATAGCACCAGACATGCCGCCACCTCAGCTGCTCACAAGGCTGGTGTTAGTTTAGATGTGCTGAGAAAAGCTGCAGGTTGGAGCGATAAATCTAATGTGTTTTTAAAATATTATAGAAGAGATACGATCAATTCTTCAAATAACGATATCATTAATGCAATTTTTGATGTACAAACTGATTAATCGTAGAATATTGTGTCACCTATATGGTATTATCAATCATTATTGAGTTTACTCAATTAAACTCACTGATTACATAAGTATTAGTTTTTATTTTTTTGTTTTTTATCTCTCTTTAAACATCTGCTTTGTAAACTTAGAATCGTCTTCGGTTGAAGCTCGAAGTATAATTAGGAATTAAAGGAACTTACCTTGTGAAGTTCAATTCCAATTATGCGAGAGCTTCAACCGAAGACGATTACCATTCCCTCCCATGACCCAAGTAATCAACCCCCAAAAAAAAAAAAAAAAAAAATCTTTGAAAAATAATGGCGCGAGCCCCTGGCGTCCCCGCCACCAGACGTGTGCGAGCGGGACAAAAAAGGCTAGTTTTTTGTTGTGGGCTCTAAATGTGTGACTGAGACAGCATCATCTCGTGTGCTGCTGCTTTGTAAACTTAGAATCGTCTTCGGTTGAAGCTCTCGCATAATTGGAATTGAACTTCACAAGGTAAGTTCCTTTAATTCCTAATTATATAAAAGAGAAAGGTCGCACTGACTGACTCACCAGGGATTCTCGAAAACTACTAGACTAATGAAGATAGACTATGAGAATAGTAGACAAGGAGAAAGGAAGGTCCTCTAAAAAAGGATTTACCGAAATTCCTACAGGAACGGAAAACAACGGGAAATCTAAAGTTTACGCAGGCGAAATTGTGTGAGTCCGTCAGTAATCAGTAGTACTCGTAGTAGTACATCAATTTGACCTGTGACAAGCAATAAATAAATCTTGAAATGTATCTAATAAAACCGAATTTCGTAGGCAAACAAAAGACTTAGATTAAGTCCAACATAGTCTGAAAATATACTGTGTATCATTATCTCATAATCACATGTAGGTACAATTAAATGTATACCTATAACGAGGAATAAGGTATTCGTTTAAAAATGAAAGTTTAAACATCTATAATTTGTTTATTAACATACTCCGCAACCACAATTTCGTCTTTGTTGACTTTTCACTTTATCTAATAAAGAGCATTGCATCCACATCCGCAAGCACCGGAGATGGAGACCAGACCAGCAGCTGGCACAATGCCGTCGAAACCAACAGCTCCAATCACTGGAACTTGACCAGCAATGACGGTGGTACCGCCTACTGGTAGCTCTCCAGCTACAGCCACGTTACCGATACCAGCTCCACCATAAGCTGCAGCGTTAAGTCCGTTCAAAGCTCCGTATCCGAGCCCGGCACCTAAAGCGAGTTCAGCAGCACCAAGGGTGTTCAGACCAGCTCCAAATCCAAGGGTATTAAGTCCGTTCAATCCTAATCCAGCACCGTATCCGAATCCATTCAAACCCAGACCAATTTCAGCAGCGCCTAAGGTATTCAGACCAGCTCCACAGGGATTGGCAAGAAGGGGTGCTGGACCGGCCAATACGGGAGCTGCGCTTAAGTACTGGCCAAATACATTCTGGAATAAAAATAAGGAATTTAAACTTTGGGTTCTAAGCGTTAATATGACGGGACGACCCCGATATATTTTGGTAAAGGACCTTTGATACCCATGGAATGGTCACCAACTACTAAAAAAGAATTAATGTTACCTGGATAAGGCAAGCTTGGATGCAAAAGACCAAAACAGTGAATTTGTACATTTTGAATAAAATAAATTCGACTCTAAAAGTGGAATGAATAGCTTTAAAAAGCCCATAATGTTTATATACCTTGACACACTGAACTACATAATCTTATCTATTTACTTCATTAATGTAATTAATTACAATATAAGTACAATGTCACGTTTAAATAAATTTCTTTACGAACTTTTGCAATTCAATGTGATAATACTCGAGGTATATAATGCTGGATATTGGTGACGAACAACATTCTTTTCTTCAATCCTTTGAAAGAAAGACATTAAAAATGACTGTCAAAACCATTCTCATCCTGTGTGCTCAAGCAATCTTCATCCAGGTAAGAGAAAATTACCACAAAGATCCGTACTGTGAACTGTTCACTTTAGTTACTTGATAATTACCTAGCTAACTTTCTTTCCTTGGGTTTCAACTCTTACGAATTTTATTACAGACCATATCAGCCCAGTGCCTGCTCAATGCTGGTAATGCGGTTCTTGGAAACTCTTTGCTCAACGCTGCTTACGCCCCCGCTGCCGTGGCTCCTACTGTCTTGTCTGGATGTGGTGCTGCCCTCACCTCTGCTGCTCTAGCCCCAGCCGCCGCCGTTGCTGGCCTCGGCAACATTGCTGCCTCCAGCGGCGGTGCCTTTACTGTATCAAGCACATCTCCTATCGCCCCAAGTGGTGTCTCAGTAGTCTCTGACAATGCTATCGAAGGAGCCTTAGCTGTAGCTGGTCAAACACCTTTCTTGGGAGCTGTCGCTTTGGAAGGAGTTGTTCCCACCGCTGGAGCAGGCGCTGTATCCTACAGCTGCGGTAATGGCGTCACCGACATATTGGTTGAAGATGTCGCCCCTGCTGTTACCCTGGCTCCCGCTGCAGCTGCTGTAGGACTCGCTAATGCTGGACTCGGATACGGACTCGCTGGTGGTCTTGGTTATAACGGACTTGGACTTGCCGGAGCTGGTCTTAATGGACTCGCTGGTGCTGGACTTGGTCTCGCAGGAGTTGGACCAGCTCTTGGTTGTGGACGAGGACTCGTGTACTAAACGTACTTACCAGTTATTTATAAAATAAAACCAAATTGTACATATTTTTATTTTATTATTGAGCCTTTAAACACCAAGAGTTTTCTCATAAACGTCTAGTCTAGGGAATGTCTAATAGCTCGGTGATGGCTAAGTGGTTAATATTTTAGTAGGTAATATACACAGGATGTGACAGCCAGGCAAACATAGATTTCCTGACTACAGACCATGATTTTGACGTGAAAAGCACAAAAAAATTCTCAATAGATGATTTATATATATATATATATATATATATATATTTAGCTATCGGGATGAAAAATAACGTTGCCAATATGTAATTTAGAAAAGAGATGGTAAAATTCGTCATCCGAGTAATTGACCCGGTTGCTCAGTGGTGAGAGCGCTGGCACGCGGAATGCAGAGGTCGTGGGTTTGATTCCCACCCGGGTGAGGAATTTTTTCCATTTCTTTATTAATAATTTTATAATATATAATATCTTAACTAAGATAAATTTATAAAAACACTTCTCCATTAATATAATCCGTTAGGATATGGTTGATCGTTTCATCTTTAAACATTGTGCTGAGGGATTCATCTTTGTTTGCCGAGATTTGGCTAGTGTATAGTTATCGGGATGAAAAATAACGTTGCCAATATGTAATTTAGAAAAGAGATGGTAAAATTCGTCATCCGAGTAATTGACCCGGTGGCTCAGTGGTGAGAGCGCTGACACGCGGAATGCAGAGGTCGTTGGACAATGTTGTCAACAGTCGCTACTGTTCAACTCCCGGAAGTTCTTAATCGCCTCTTCGGACACTCGGTCAGACATGGGGAAGTGCAATTCTACTCTGCCGAAACTACATGGGATACGTCGTCTGCTGTATTATGTATGCCATATTTTAAGTAGACCTGTCCAGCCGTTTACTGGAGATAAGGTAAAAGTAATCAAATTCATCGAGCATCTGACATTTCATTACCCAGCACCCATGATTTGCTACCGAGTAAAGGCCTCCTCTTCACTATACCATTGTCCTGAGGCCATCCTCATTCGCTGGAGGCCATTATTTCATCAGTTCATCGGGTGAGTGGTCTGTTTCCCAGTCTACTAGCGTCACTTAGCTATTATTTTGTCACCGACCTGATTACGAGGGAATTTAGGGAATCCCTGTCTTGGTACATTGATATATACAGTAGTTATCGGCGGCACGAGTAGGTACCTACCTATATGTTGTCTTCCACTATGGGTGCGCCCACCACCGGGCCCTACACCCTCCACTGACCCTCGGATCTGATAACTCATAATTGCGACAACAGGCACTTGCACTAACTACAATCGCCATGAGAAACCAGACCCGAGCACCTAGCATGCAAGACGATACATTGCACCATTCCGAAATCAAAACTAGATAAATAATCTACATATGTTTCGCCAACAACCGTGGCATCCTCAGGATTATATAAATTAATAAATTAATAATAAATTAAATAATAAATGATTATATAAATAAATAAATATTTATATAATAGTTTACTAATTTATTAATTTCTATAATCCTGAGGATGCCACGGTTGTTGGCGAAATATATGTAGATTATTTATCTAGTTTTGATTTCGGAATGGTGCAATGTATCGTCTTGCATGCTAGGTGCTCGGGTCTGGTTTCTCATGGCGATTGTAGTTAGTGCAAGTGCCTGTTGTCGCAATTATGAGTTATCAGATCCGAGGGTCAGTGGAGGGTGTAGGGCCCGGTGGTGGGCGCACCCATAGTGAATGTTTGAACTTCCGAATTGTAACGCCTAATACAATTTCATTTATATGTTGTCTGTCAGTCACACACTCAATCAGTCAGTAACATATATCAGTTTTTTGTATATCTATATTGTCATCATCATTATCAGCCTATTGCAGTCGTAGGCCTCCCCCAGGGCACGCTACAAGACTGGCATGGGTGGTATTTGCCCATAGTCACCACGCTGGGCAGGTGAGTTGGTGACCGCAGTTTGTATTTTGTACTATGTTGTCAACACGGGAGGCGCTGCTGCCCACATCCCGGAAACCCTTAATCGCCTCGTACGATACCTACGGGCAGACTGGGGTGGTACGAATTCTTCTCTGCCGGCACCACGCGGCCAATATCTATATAGGTATAATAGCTGATGCACAAATCTCTGGTCTTGCCCTTTCCTGATGGTTACTTGATTATTTTGGTCGTAACCCTAAAAACAAACAACGAATTGATAAACTCTCTGTTTTGGAAGTCGGAAAATAGCGATGTCTTTTATTCGCTGGAATCAGGTCAAGTTCCCACGTCCCTTTGGTGTTGTTGCTAATTTGCAACAGATTAATAGGAGAAAACCGACAAGATCTAAACATGAACCGATGATTGCTGAGCTTTTGCGCTTACGCAGAAATGCTGACTAGGTAAATCCCAACTAATATTATAAATGCGAAAGTAACTCTGTCTGTCTGTCTGTCTGTCTGTTACGCTTTCCCGCTTAAACCTCGCAACCGATTTTGATGAAATTTGGTACAGACAATCTTTAGACCCTGAGACAGAACATAGGCTACTTTTTATTTCGAAAAAAAGGGATGAAGGGGTTGAAATAGAGGTTGAAAGTTTGTATGGGATTTCTTAATTTTAAAAGATAAAACCATGAAACTTTATATTTAAGCACTTGATAAGAAATCATTAAACATTTGTTCTAGCATTTTTGAAATTTCGACCAGCTAAGGGGTGAAATAAGGGTTGAAAGTTAGTATGCAAGTTCGTCAAATATCACGTCATGACAGGTCCCACTTAACATATAGGCTACTTTTTATCCCGGGAAAATGTTTTTATCCCGGATAATTTCGACATTTTGTTTTTTCTGTAGTCCACGCGGACGGAGTCGCGAGCGTCCACTAGTTAATATATAAATACAGACCGACGAAAAGCAAGGTACGAGTAAATACAATTGATTCTCATAGAAATGAAATGTTATTAAAAGTAATTTGTAACAATATAATCTTATTTTTATTTTGATATTTTATTATATTTAATACACTCCGCATCCACATCCGCAAGCACCAGAAATGGAGACTAGACCAGCAGCTGGCACAACACCATCGAAGCCAACAGCTCCGATGACTGGAACCTGACCGGCGATGACGGTGGTACCGCCTACTGGCAGCTCTCCAGCTACAGCCACGTTACCGATACCAGCTCCACCGTAAGCTGCAGCGTTAAGTCCGTTTAAAGCTCCATATCCGAGTCCAGCGCCTAAAGCGAGTTCAGCAGCACCAAGGGTGTTCAGACCAGCTCCATATCCAAGGGCAGCGGCGTTAAGTCCGTTCAATCCTAATCCAGCACCGTATCCGAGTCCATTCAGACCCAGACTAAGTTCAGCAGCGCCTAAAGCACTCAGACCAGCTCCACAAGGACTGGCAAGAAGGGGAGCTGGTGCAGCCAATACAGGAGCTGCGCTTAAGCACTGGCTGAACGCATTCTGGAATAAAAAAGAAGAAATATTTTAAACTTTAGGTTCGGGACGATCCTAAGATATTATTATTTTGGTTAAGGACCTTTGACATCCTTAGAATGGAAACCAATTTGCTAAAAAGTTTCTATCTATCTAACATTACCTGGATAAGACAAGCTTGAATGCAGAAGAACAAAACAGTGAATTTATACATTTTGTATTGATTTTTATTCGACAATAGGTGCAGAATGAACAGCTACCAGTAGATGACGTGCTTATATACTTTGACACACTGAACTACATCGCGTTATATACATATTTACTTAATTATAGAAAAAATTACAATACAATGTCACGTTTGATTAATTTCTTTTCTAGCTTTTGCAATACAACCTGATAAAAGTGGAGTAACATATACCTATATAACGATTGAATTTGGTGACAAAAAACATTCTTTTCTTCAATCCCTTGAAAGAAAGACATTTAAAAATGACTGTAAAAGCCGTTCTTATCCTTTGTGCTCAAGCACTCTTCATCCAGGTAAGAGAAAATTACCACAAAGGTTCACTTTTATTACTTCACAATTGGCTAGAAAACTTTATTTCCTTGGTTTTTAATTCTAATGAATTTTATTACAGACCATCTCAGCCCAGTGCCTGCTAAACGCTGGTAATACGGTTCTTGGAAACTCGTTACTAAACGCTGCTTACGCCCCCGCTGCCCTGGCTCCTACTGTCTTGTCTGGATGTGGTGCTGCCCTCGCCCCTACTGCTCTGGCCCCAGCCGCCGCCGTTGCTGGTCTCGGCAATATTGCTGCCTCCAGCGGAGGTGCTTTTACTGTATCGAGCGCATCTCCCATCGCCCCAAGTGGTGTCTCAGTAGTCTCTGACAATGCTATCGAAGGAGCCTTAGCTGTAGCTGGTCAAACACCTTTCTTGGGAGCTGTCGCTTTGGAAGGAGTTGTTCCCACCGCTGGAGCAGGCGCTGTATCCTACAGCTGCGGTAATGGCGTCACCGACATATTGGTTGAAGATATCGCCCCTGCTGTTGCCCTGACTCCCGCTGCAGCTGCTGTAGGACTCGCTAATGCTGGACTCGGATACGGATTAGCTGGTGGTCTTGGTTATAACGGACTTGGACTTGCCGGAGCTGGTCTTAATGGACTCGCTGGTGCTGGACTTGGACTCACAGGAGTTGGACCGGCTCTTGGTTGTGGACGTGGACTCGTGTACTAAACGTATTTACCAGTTATTTATAAAATAAAACTAAATTGTATATATATTTTTTATCATTAAGGCTTTCAACACCAAAAAATATATCATTAGTATCCAGGGAATCTCTAATAGCCTGGTGATGACTAACAGCCAATTTTAATAACTGACCTCGAGAGATTTTTTGCATATTTAGATTAAATGTTCCATGGTTTTCATACAAAATTTCAAATTTGGAATTTGACAAATCCGAGCCGCAAATTATATATATTTTAGTAGGTAATATACTCAGGGTGTGACAGCCAGGCAAACATTGATTTGCTGACTACAGACGAGAAGAAAAAAAACTAAATTAAAGTAAAGGAAAAAAAATAAAAGAAAATTTAGAACAATGAGACAATATAATAAAACAAGAAATTAAAACGCGATTACATGTCGTGGGTCGACTGATCCTGGTTTCTTTAATAAATATTAAATTATCCAGATGAAAAAAAACGTACCTTCGGTAGCTGTTTTCCCCGGCAACAAGGTGATGAAGTGGCGGTAACCGAAGACACCGGTCAACAATAATAAAAACCCTCAGGAAGCAGGCAGGCCTCGGCGTCCTGATCGGGCTGTAGTAACTTTCCGCAACTAAGGTAAATTATAGGTAAAACCTAATTGCCACCGAATCTGGAACTGGAAAGGACCCGGTGTGCCTTTTTCAGAATCTGCCTATCGGGTAACGTCTTCCACAAGAATAGAATATTATGCGATTGGCAGAAACATTTACAAAGGAAAATTATAACGAAAAGCCAGAAAAGCGAACAAAAAAGGGAAAATATTAAAATTAACATAATATGTAGGTAGGCAAAGGTGATGCAGGTAACTGTTATGCATCGAATAACATAACGGATATTAAAGATAAATAATTGCAATAATACCTGCATCACAATTAAAGGTTGGTGGAACAAGTTAGAATATTAAAAATAAAACAATAGATAACGGATAAGGAAGAATCCTATCTACAGTAGCCGTACGGAATATAGACTAAACGATAAGTAATTACTATTATGAATCTAAAACAGCATAGGTTGCAGAAACATTTTATCAAAGCTACGCACCTATAAAACCACACGAAATAAAAGATAAAATATAACTGAATTGCACTAACTTACCTGTTCGAGTAGCGATTATTATTTCGGAAATATAACACAAAAATTTATTTCGTCTCCACGGCAATGCTACAATAATAGTTAGTGCAGATAGACTAATACGGGAAAGACACGGGAGGATTCTAGGTAAAAAGTTTAATCCTAACCCTAGGAATCTATGAATGTCGCACGATCGTGAGCGCAGCTAGATTACTCGTTTAAAATCAGCCTGCGGGTGAAGAGGGAAGTGCAAAGTCATTAGACAAAACTCAAATGGGTCAAATCGCCATCATATAATCTTGTCGCCAAAAGACAGAATCCGGCAAGAATTGGCTACGCCCAAAACCTTTTCAAATTTATAACGGTGGAACCATGTCGCAGGAAATTACGAAATTGACCAACGCGACATTGAGTAAATGCGTCCTCTTCACTTATACCATTGTTCTGAATCCATTTTCATCTACAGGAGCCCACTGTTTCTGGATACCAGTTCATCGGATGGGTGGTATACACCTCAGACTACTTGGCCACTATTTTGTCACCACCTTGATAAAGAGGGAATTTAGGAAAGCCATGGAAAAATCCTTTCTTGGTTCTCCACAAGAAACACTTATAAGTATGTCATTTTGCAGAGTATAGTAGTTATCAACGGAGCATATTGTCTGTCAGTCACACACTCAATAAGTTTTTTGTAAACCTATATCTATATTGGCTGATGTACAAATCTCTGGCTTTGCCCTTTCCTGAAAGAGTAGTTTTTGAGATCGACTGTTTTAATTTTGCCAATAGATGGCCGCAGTCAGCACCGTATTGGCTATCTTTTTTGACAGTTCATAGTCATGATCACTCATTGAAACTTATTGAACTGGAAGTGACATGTATGTGTGTGTTGCCAAAATTTTCTTCAGATAAGGCATTATGCCACTTCCAGTTGTTAAGTTTCAATTGAGTGATGATCACTAGAATAGTCAAAAAAGATAGCCAGTAGGCCTGCAGATCAGATCAGAGTCATAAGGGTACCATTGGACTATTTTGGTCGTAACCCTAAAAGCATAACAACGAATTGACAAACTTAATTTTTTTGGAGGACGGCAAATATTATATAAATAAATAGTCTTTTATTCGCTGGAATCAGATCAAGTTCCCACGTCTCTTTAGTGTTGCTGCTGTTTTGCAACTGATTAATAGGAGAAAACCGACAATATCCAAATGTGAACAGATGATTGCTGAGCGTTTGCACTTACGCAGAAATGCTGACTAGGTAAATACACAATGCCATTAATACGAGCATATAAATACAGATCGACGAAAAGCAAGCTAAAAATACAATCGTTTCCCATAGCAAAATGTAATTAAAAATCATTTGTAACAATGGAATCATATTTTTATACATTATTATGTTTAATACACTCCGCATCCACATCCGCAAGCTCCAGAGATGGAGACCAGACCAGCAGCTGGCACAATACCGTCGAAGCCAACAGCTCCGATCACTGGAACCTGACCGGCGATGAGGGTGGTACCGCCTACTGGCAGCTCTCCAGCTACAGCCACGTTACCGATACCAGCTCCACCGTAAGCTGCAGCATTAAGACCGTTCAAACCAGTTCCATAACCAAGAGTAGCAGCGTTAAGTCCATTCAAAGCTCCGTATCCAAGTCCAGCGCCTAAAGCGAGTTCAGCAGCACCAAGGGTGTTCAGACCAGCTCCATATCCAAGGGCAGCGGCGTTAAGTCCGTTCAATCCTAATCCAGCTCCATATCCGAGTCCATTCAGGCCCAGACCAAGTTCAGCAGCGCCTAAGGCATTCAGACCAGCTCCACAAGGACTGGCAAGAAGAGGAGCTGGAGCAGCCAATACAGGAGCTGCGCTTAAGCACTGGCTGAATGCATTCTGGAATAAAAACAAAGAATTTAAACTTTAGGTTCTAAGCGTGAATATTACGTTCTAAGCGTTAATATTATTATTGGGACGATCCCAATATATTTTGGTAAAGGACCTTTGATATTCTTAGAATGGACACCAATTGCTAAAAAAATGTACAAGTTAATGTTACCTGAATAAGGCAAGCTTGGATGCAGAAGATGAAAACAGTAAATTTGTACATTTTGAATAGATTTTATTTTTCGACTCTAAAAGTGGAATGAATAGCTTTAAAAAAACCCATGTGCTTATATACCTTGACACACTGAACCACATCGTCTTATCTATTTACTTCATTGATGTAATAATTACAATACAATGTCACGTTTAAATAAATTTCGTTACAAACTTCTGAAATACAATGAAATACTTGAGATATATATTGCTGGATATTGGTGACGAACAACATTCTTTTCTTCAATCCCTTGAAAGAAAGACATATTAAAATGACTGTCAAAACCGTTCTCATCCTGTGTGCTCAAGCACTCTTCATCCAGGTAAGAGAAAATTACCACAAATATTGGTAGAACTGTTCACTTTAGTTACTTGATAATTACCTAGCTAACTTTCTTTCCTTGGGTTTCAACTCATACAAATTTTATTACAGACCATTTCAGCCCAGTGCCTGCTCAATGCTGGTAATGCGGTTCTTGGAAACTCTTTGCTAAACGCTGCTCCTACTGTCTTGTCTGGATGTGGTGCTGCCCTCGCCCCTGCTGCTCTGGCCCCAGCCGCCGCTGTTGCTGGTCTCGGCAACATTGCTGCCTCCAGCGGAGGTGCCTTTACTGTATCAAGCGCATCTCCTATCGCCCCAAGTGGTGTCTCAGTAGTCTCTGACAATGCTATCGAAGGAGCCCTAGCTATAGCTGGTCAAACACCTTTCTTGGGAGCTGTCGCTTTGGAAGGAGTTGTTCCCACCGCTGGAGCAGGCGCTGTATCCTACAGCTGCGGTAATGGCGTCACCGATATATTAGTTGAAGATGTCGCACCTGCTGTTGCACTGGCTCCCGCTGCAGCTGCTGTAGGACTTGCTAATGCTGGTCTCGGATATGGACTAGCTGGTGATCTTCGTTATAACGGACTTGGACTTGCCGGAGCTGGTCTTAATGGACT
Organism: Carposina sasakii; assembly: GCA_014607495.2. Taxonomy (NCBI): domain Eukaryota; kingdom Metazoa; phylum Arthropoda; class Insecta; order Lepidoptera; family Carposinidae; genus Carposina; species Carposina sasakii. Next base: position 5,443,880 of record CP053176.1, on the reverse strand, counting down.
TGCTGGTGCTGGACTTGGTCTACCAGGTGCTGGTCTTGCCGGTTGTGGTCGTGGACTTTTATACTAAACAAAATACATTGTTGATTTGTTGATAATTATTAAAGTATTCATAAGAACTTTTATAAGTAAGTACTATATGTACATAGTTGTCAATTGTAATTATAACAATATTACAAATCACATAACGATTACACGATAAATCACATGAAGGGTTTAATTCAATGAAAATGTACTAGGCTATGTCCAACAGTGGACTTCTCAGGGCTGTAAATGATGATACTAGGCAAATGAAGTATGTTTAGTGTTCATGTGTACGAGTATTCAGATTGTACATCTCAACTATACCCTCAAAATTGGTCAAAAATGGCACCATGTGGTTCTATCGGCCCTTGGTGCTCTGCCTACCCCGTAAGGGATAAAGGCGTGATTATATGTATGTATGTATGTAGTGTATTCAGAATTAAAGCGAAGTAAGCTATTAGAATTATATTTGTATAACAATGGGATTGAGGACTTCTTAATGTTGTGCTTCTAACGTCATGGTAATAAATTAGAGCGGTCCCCCGACGCGACAAAATTTTTTTTGTAAAAAATTTCATACGTACGGTCAACAGCAGGCCAAGATAACCATTTGCAGTTCAAAATTAGCGGTTATGCCTCCGACATAAAAGTGGCACAAAGTCCCGAGTAGAATAGTCTGACATGCTTTAGTTGGTACTTATGTAGTGTTATTTTGTCATAATGATTGCGTACTTTTTTTGGTTCGGGGTTTTATTAAAAATTTTAATTTAATTATAGGCCAAATTGATAAATAAACGCTCGCTTCCCTTGCATCCTTGATCCTGTGACTAGTTAAAAGGGCTTATTGTAGTTATTTTGTGTGAAACATTGCTATTTTTTGGATCACTTGTGACTCTCCATTGGGGTTGATCAATTAACTGAACTTTTTTAAGCGCAACTTATTTTTGAAAATCATCCATAGGTGAAAAATTGTTTAAGCCATTATCTAAGGCAGGGATGGGCAAACTACGGCCCGCGGGCCGGATCTGGCCCGTATGAGGTTTTAATCCGGCCCGCCGAACGTTTTCAGAAAAATTTTAATATCAAAAATTCAAATCTATACTACTAATACTAATAATATTATAAAGCTGAAGAGTTTGTTTGTTTGTTTGTTTGATTGAACGCGCTAATCTCCGGAACTACTGGGTCGAATTAAAAAATTATTTTTGTGTTGGATAGTCCATTTATCGAGGAAGGCTTTAGGCTATATATCATCACAGTACGACCAATAGGGACGAAGAATAAGAGGAAAATGTGGAAAAAACGGGGAAAATTATTCAACTTTGGAGACTTCCGTTGCGTGCGCTGCGTAAACGGTTCAAGTTATCCAAAAAATATGTATGAAAGAATAAAATGACGTAGAAATGATATGAAAGAAAAAAATTGAAGGTCTAGACTGCCTGATGCAGAACCCTTAGCAGCCCAGCTAAACTTTGAGAGATATGAAAATACCGTCTTAGGAAAAGTTGCTCAGCATGATAAGCACTTTCTAATAACGTAATAAAATTGAAGGTCTAGATAACCTGATGCAGAACCCTTAACAGCCCAGCTAAATTTTGAGAGATATGAAAATACCGTCTTAGGAAAAGTTATTCAACATTTTAAAAGAATTCAATTCCCTGTTAAGTTATCTTTTGCTGTAACAATTAATAAATCACAGGGGCAAACGTTTAAACACGTTGGAATTGACTTACGTCAAGACTGCTTTTCACACGGCCAATTATATGTCGCGTTGTCAAGATCGGGTTGCGGAGAAAATCAGTATGTTCTTCTGCCACAAGAAAATAAAACAAAAAATATAATTTACGCAGAAGTACTTTAAAATATTTTATTCTGTTTGTTGACGCGGACGAAGTCGCGGGCAACAGCTATTGTATTATATTTTTAGACCTTAAAATATTTTATCTACACTTAAAACATTTAAATCTCGTATTTTTTATCACAATGCTGCTAAGGTTATCATTCTCATTTTTTTTATGTGAAAAAGTATTTTAAAAAAAATCATTTAAGTTTCTAAAAAACAATGTTTTTAAACTTTACGCTTAGTAAAGTTAGCCCCAAGTATTTTTAATTAACCGGCCCGCGGCTATATTTTTTTAATTTTCTGGCCCGCGACAATTTTTTTTTTAATTTACCGGCCCGCGATGAAAAAAGTTTGCCCACCCCTGATCTAAGGCCTACTCAAAGGACCTGCACTATTTTTTTTTTCCGAAAAAAAAAAAAAATAGTCGGTAAATTTTGGAATTTTCCTGCGAAAATTTTCAGGGGTTTTCGTCTCAGAATCATGGTCTAAAGCAGCCTTTCCCAAAGTTGGCGATGACGCCCCCATATGGGCGCTGCAGGACTAAAGGGGGGCGGTAAGAGACACAGAAAAAAATTGAGGCGTTGTGTAGAGGCATGGAGAGCTATGGTAGTTTTTAAGTAGGTGAGAAAATGGGGGCGCTAAAATATAATTTATTCTCAAAGTGGTCAGTAGACAAAATAAGTTTAGGAACCCCTGGTCTAAAGTCAGGATATCAATATTTGCCTGGCTGTCATAAACATCCTGTATATCATCTTATACACGCAAGTAATGTTACCACTATAAATTCAAACGGTACTCTCTTTGACCGAGATATATTATATTATACAGCTATACACGAGAAGGATTGGCGTCAGGCAGGCAGCCGTAAAATCTTTGGCAATGAAATTTTCGAAAGAAACCATATTGCGCTGACTCCATAAATAATGGGATCAGGGCTTAGGAATAGGGGATTAGGAACATGATGACTCTCTGTAACCGAGGCTTAAAGGATCGGCCATTCTTCATGTAAACGCAGATAAAAACTGCAGAGTTAATTTAACTCATCGCATTCACTTATAATCAACATGAACAAATAATACGATCTTTTGGCGGGAATTCAAATAAAATTAACGCAACCTCCCGGCGCGACTGCTGCATTTGTACTGATTATTTAGAGAAATCCGACAACACCCGAACACGAGTACAATACACCGAAGATTGCCGAATGGAGGGAATGCGCTGACGCAGCTTCTGTCTGCAAACTGTCTAGAATGCGTTACATTAATTAGTTCCTTTGGATGACGGCGCTAGTTACTATGTGTATAACTACATTAACTGCGTCACTGCATACAAATGATGTTAGTTCCGAAATCGGGCATAGGAGTTATTCTAAGTATGAAACGGACTTTACATATCGGGGAAAGGTGTACATAATGATCCCCCTAAGGGAAAATGCTTACTGTATCCAAAATATTAAAGTAAGACAAACATTGAATGAGCTTTGAATATATCATATAAATGCTGATATACTTGCATACGATTATTTTTAGTAGGTTGATTATCTATTGATTTTTTAGAGATTTTCCAAAAGGCTACTAAAAGATCATTTTGTACATCCGGATGTCTAAAACGATCCCTAGGGTAGGGTCAAAATGAGCCCAGGGATCATTTTGTACTCCAAGTCTAAATAATTATCAAAATTTACTTCTAGAATAGCTTTATTAAAAAAAAATGATAATAATTAACAGTGCGGCTTAGTACTAAGGATTTGTCACAAATATTTATAAGTATGACAAATTTTTCTCTTTTTTATCAGTATCTAAAACAAAATATTAATCCTAAACTAACCTGAAATATCTCAATATTTAACAACATTCTTCCAAAGTAGTTTTTATCAAATAAACTCACTATTATCAACAGTTTTGAATCTTTCTTCTAACGTAGTTTTAATAAAATAATCTCTTTATAATCAGCAGTCTTGAATAATATCAACCATCACGAAGTATTTTGATGTTTATAATGTAGGTATTCATTTAGAAGTTTAATTGTTTCTTTAAATTTTCGAAACGATCTCTGCAGAAGTCACATATAAAATCTTCTTCGTCATCATTATCGAGCCCGGCGCATGCTTCATGGCCCCATTTAAAACTTTTCATGTATTGGACCCAACCTTCTCCCACGTCATCTTTTAAATACGGTTCTGTGCAGAACATGCACTCGGCATCCTCTTCGGAAGATTCGGAATCATAAGTTCATTTGTTTTTTTAGTGTTTTTCTTACTGACCATTTTTCCTTTACCAACTCCTTTTACTCGTATTAATAATTTGACAACTCCTTTTCTTTTACCAACTGCCTTTCCTTTACTAAACTCCTTTTTCTTTACCAACTTCGTTTTCTTTACTGACTCCTTTCCTTTACTTTTTTTTCAGGGATTGTTTTTACACTTTTATCTTTACGTGACCTTTGTTTTTCTTCTTTTTCATTTTTTCTGCATTTCCTCTTCTAAATAGTTTTTGTAAGATTTGTTAGTTAAAATTATGTATATTTTTTCTCCTTCTATTTTTGGCAAATGTCGAAGGTCATGTGGTGAAAATACTCCAAAAGATGTAGATGAATCTGAAGACCTAATTGAAGTAGATATTGGAACAATACCAATCTCTTGGGCTTGTGTAGATCTTGAATTAGAGACGAAATCATTTCAGAAGCTAGGGTTTAAAGCGATTTAACGGGGGTAACTACTTGCACAGAAGACGGTTGGATTTCATAATTCACACACAATGAAGCTAATGAAGATTTGATAGAGGTGTAAACTTGCTTAGAAGACAGCATAGCGAGCGATTGGTTTTTATCATTCTGACTGTAAATGAATTCAAGCGAGGATGGTTACCTGAAATATACTCACTCTAATTATATATAAAATACACATATACACAAATCCTCACAAATATACATTACACATACACACATACATGACTCTTAGTTTATTTATTTTTTATTTAGGTTAACAAACATTTATGTGCAACATAATTTATGATAGCAATGGTAGACACATTCTTTTATGCACATACCACACAGTTAAAGGTATCATAGAAAGGTATATGTTTCATTTCAAATTGCCAAAATGTTAGGGGTAAAATGATTCCTGGGATCATTTTATACCGACAAAAGAGGATCGTTTGACCCCAAATATAAAATTTACATAAATTGTCCAAACATAACCTCAAAACATAACCGTGGTGTCATCAAAACGTGCTTTAAATATTCTTGAATATCAATAGGAACCACCAGTAAAACTTTCATTCACAAATATACAAAACAATTTCAGCAATATAGCATTGATTTTATGCTTAACTTAGATTGAACACACAGATTTTTTATTTTTCGCAATAAATCGAAGGGTTATAGTCACACCACCATGACACTTCACTGGGCTACTGAGCGGGGTACGGGGAAGGCGTCAGCAAATAGATCGAGCGAGATGGCACTTTAGTTTATTCAGGATTAAAGGGAATCATTTTACCTCGAGGGATCATTTAGTACACCTTTCCCCTCTTTATGTGTACATACTGCTATCTAATTGTGCGTTCGAACGCGGAACTACAAACACGTATTCTGTAGACATCTATCTCACAAAAATTGAAAAGACACGATTTACCAAAGAACTGTTTTTTAAATAAGCATAAGTGAGTTATAAAAGCCTTTTCTAATAAAACTTTCAACATTAATTACAATAATATTAACAGTGTACTAAGAAAAACAACAAAATATCATAGAAGAACCGTTAAAGTGCAAATATTTTGTGACAAGTGTGAGTTCAACGACCGCAGTTAACATGTTTGAATGGCCATTGACTCACCTTAAGTGTTCGGATTGTCAAGGCAGTTAATTACCTTAGCTAGTATACCACAACTTTCGCCCTATTTCCAAGAGCGTTCGTAGCTAAATGGTTAAGGACTGAGACTCTAAGGTAGGGAGACCTGAGTTCGCTACTGAGAAACATATATGCATTTTTTTTTCTTCTTTTTTCTATTTATTACTATTTGGACATAATATATATATATATATATTATGTCCAAATATAAAAAAAAAAAAAAAAAAAAAAAAAGTTCAGATGTCATACGGGAGCCTCCGCAATGTTTTTGAAATTTAAAATTATTTGTAGCCGTCCTGCCGGCAGGCTGAAGTAACAGTCGGACCTGCAAACAACTAGGCCTGCTGCACAGGTGTTGGTCTGACCGGTGGAGTGGATTTCCGGCCCGCATTGTTGCACAAAAGTGGATGTATTCTTCTCCGTGACAGATAAACAAACTCTGACAGACGGGACTTATAAACGCCGGTTCCCTGGCAACGGCGGCACTGCTGCCTGCTGCCCAAATCTAGCTACTCTTTGAAGTCATCGAAGCTACAGTTTTGTTTATCAATTTTATCATTCATCTGAGTACAGTTTGAAGAATGACAAATCACAGTGACAAATAACCAAGCTGACAACTTGGGGACGATGACGTTTTGAATGTTTTATTATTTATTTATTTTCAAATAATATTTACCTAGGTACTTTTATCTAGTGCTAGTTTAGTAATAAGCAAATTTTGCTTTAATTTTAAATCCCTACCAAGTGCCTGTATGGACAACCGGAATGTCACCCAAAGCACTTCGTCACTGGATAACAGTATCATCTGCAACGAATGTTCCCAGCCGCGCAGCTTTAAAACCCTAAGGGGCCTCAATATCCACGTAGGTAAGGTCCACAAGAATACGAAAAGCCCCCCTGTCATCAACAATAGCCTACCACTGAACGCACCGCTGAACAATAGTAACCAGACACCATTTTGGCAAACCCTATCCAAATTAAAACGAAATTTACCAATAGTTAAGCGTATTCCACGAGGCGCTCGTATTCTTGTGGCTCAGCACCTTACGGGGGATATAAAAAAGGCATACGAGGAAAACTCTGAGCGAGCCTGGGAACATTTATTGACTTTCCCGTACCGAATCCTACATGTTCCCCGCTCACAAACAAACCCGACCTCCTTAACTACCCGGATCAAACATAACTGCCAAAATTCGCCAATTGCTAGCGCACCTTTTAATACGCGCACTCCATCTAATCACCACGCCTCTTCTGTCCCCTACCATTTAGTTGAAAACAAACTAAATGATGGGGACATCAGAGGTGCAGCGCGTCTCTTATTCTCCAGTGACAAAGTTGCTACAGATTCCCCTGAAACCCTAACAGCGCTGCAGGATAAACATCCATCTGCAGCACCACACACCATTTTTCCCACACCACCCGAGGATGACGCGCTCTCTGTGGTCGCCGCCAATGTAATAAATGCCATAGGGTCTTTCCAAAGTGGCTCGGCTGGCGGACTTGATGGCCTAACACCGCAGCACCTCAAGGACCTGACAGGCCCCGGCTGCGGCGGCGCTGGCGAGAGTCTAACTGCAGCTCTGACCAATCTGGTCAACTTCATGCTAGCCGGCCACGTAAACGGAAATATTCTAGGTATTCTATACGGCGCTAATCTATGCGCCCTCACCAAAAAAGATGGTGGCATAAGGCCCATTGCTGTTGGCACCACGTATCGCCGTCTTACAGCCAAAATATGCTGTAGGGCCAAAAGCCGAGTTTTGTCGCAAGAGTTTCAACCGACACAACTCGGCTTCGGGTCCCGTGGCGGTTGTGAGGCAGCGGTCCATGCGCTCCGCACGCATCTCTCAAACAGCGATGGCGGTGACGTGCTGCTGAAGGTGGATGTAAAAAATGCCTTCAACTCCGTCGACAGGACTACACTGTTGACGGAAATTAAAGATAAAGTTCCTGACCTCTTTCCTTTTCTTTTACAGTGCTATGGCCAAAATTCCAAATTAATATATCGAAGTCACATCCTCTCCTCTGAAACAGGGTGTCAACAGGGGGATCCCCTCGGGCCGGCTATTTTCAGTCTCGCGATTCATCCCATCATTAAGAATTTGGAATCAAAATTTAATGTATGGTACTTAGACGACGGAACCTTAGGAGGCGACCCGAAAACCGTTTTTAATGATCTGAAATCTTTAATTTCCCAATTTAAAACCGTTGGCTTAGATCTAAATTTTTCAAAATGTGAACTCTATGTAAAAGAAACATGCCATTCCAGAAACGAAATTTACAAAATGTTTAATACTTTGGCACCAAACATAAAAATTCTAAACAATAGCTCGCTCCGCCTTCTAGGTTCCCCTATCCTCGACGAATCTATACCAGACTTTGTCGAGGAAAAGCTTCAAAATTTTCGTTCTTTTTCGGATAGACTCGATAAAATTAACATGCATATGGCCTACGTAATATTAAAATATTGCCTTTTTGTACCTAAATTCACATATGCTTTAAGATGCTGTCAACTCTGGAAGTACCGTAATCTTTTAGAACAGGTGGACAGTATTTTGAAGGATACAATCACCACCATCTTTAACATCCCTTTGGACGATCGAACATGGAGCCAAGCAGAACTCCCAATAAGGTTTGGAGGTCTTGGCATCCGCAAAATTTCTAGTGTATCGCTGCCGGCATTCCTGTCCTCGGTTATGGGCACAGAAAAATTGATAAAAACTATTCTGGCACCCAGCAATAACCATTCCGACACCGCCTACACAACAGAGGCCATGAATGCATGGAATTTAGCCTGCCCAAATAGCAGCCTGCCCAAGGACCTGTCCTCGCAGAAACAGTGGGACGACCCACTCAGTAAGCTGGCACGGAATAGACTCTTAGAAACGTCCAGCAACCCCACTGAGAGGGCGCGTCTTCTTGCTGTATCCCGCTGGGAATCAGGTCTTTGGCTGCAGGCCCCTCCGTCAAGTAATCTGGGAACGTTACTTGACAATAACACTTTCCGCTTGGCCGTTTCATTGCGCATTGGTGCCCCATGTATAGTGCCTCACCGATGCGCCTGTGGTGAAACGGTAGAGCGCCTCGGCCACCATGGACTATCCTGCAGCAGAAGCGCGGGCCGCATAGCGCGCCATAGCGCTATCAATGATGTCATCCGCCGGGCTTTAGGAACCGCGAACATCGCCGCCGTACTAGAGCCAAATGGCTTAACGCGCGATGACGGGAAAAGGCCCGACGGCATGACACTAATTCCATGGAAGATGGGACGGCCCTTAGTGTGGGACGCTACATGCGTGGACACACTGGCACCGTCCCATCTCCCTGAAACGTCGCAAAAAGCAGGCGGCGCTGCTGAAGCTGCGGAATCCCTCAAACGGCGCAAATATTCCAGCCTCGACAGAGGCTACTTATTTGCGCCGTTCGGCGTGGAGACCCTGGGCCCTTGGGGACCGGCGGCGCTCAAAACATACAGGGACCTGGCCGGGCGGCTCGTAGAGTCCACACGTGACCAAAATGCTGGCTGCTACTTAGGCCAAAGAATAAGCATAGCCATTCAGCGCGGCAACGCAGCCAGCATTTTGGGCACGCTACCTGATAAGGTAGATCGGCTGACCATCCTGTAAAAATTTGGATGGTCAACCGATCTCCCACAAGTACACCATAGATCTAAGTAGTTCTAAGTTAGTTTTATATTTAATTAACAAACAGACTATAATTTTCATATAAAGTATAGATTATATATATATATAAATACGTATAATAATAATAATATACCTAAAATAGAAATGGATAACGTTACACTGAGAACTAAAAAAATTGACTTATCCAACTCCTTCCAATCATTACAAGAATTTGACGATGAAAGTATTGACTCATTAGATAACTCCAACACAAAAAGTCTTCCTGACCTTGATAATTACTCAGAGAAAGATGAATACAGGACTATGAAAATGGAAATATCTAAATTAAAAGATGAGCTTTTAACAGCACACGAAGAAGTGGATAAATTAATTTTGGAAAATAATATGCTCAAAAAGAAAATAACCATCTATGAAAGTAAAGTGACTCAATACAAGAATATATGTGTGGAAACACTTAGTACTAAAAAGAAAGGAAAAACAAGCCGAAAATTGGCAACGAATAAACGTCGTCTCGATTTTACCTTGGATATTCAGGAGGACACAAACATACAACATATTATACATACTGAAAACAGCGACAAAATGACATCTACTAATGAGACAACAATTAATAATTATGACGAACCACATAGCTTACAACATACAGAAAAACACAAAACTAAGACAATTCACATAATTGGCGGAGAACAATGTAGGGACTTAGCTATTAATTTAATGCATATACGTGCCGAAACTCCATACACGAAATATAAAATAAGCGCCCTAATCAAACCTCAGGCTCCTTCGGAAATACTTCTGACTTCATGTAACTCAGCCGACATAAATAAAGATGACAAACTAATTTTATGCATCGGAGAAGAAGACAAAAATCCACATATACTGTCACATGAGCTATATGCTGCTCTAAAATCAGTCAAAGCTAAAGACGTAATAATCATTGGTGTATTAAGGAATCATTCACTGAATGAAAATAAACTTAATAACCTGATTAGGAATGTCTCAAATAGATTTATAAACAAATGCCACTTCATTGACACCAAGTCATACATCTACAACACCCGGTTACAATACATAAAAAACATTAGTAGTAGAATAAGTAAGCTGATTGACATGTTGGACTACAACAACACCTACTTGCCATTCTTCAGAAACTGTAGAACAGAAAAAACAAGTAGTAATAATACGAACTTTAGTTCTAAGGATAGATTATTGAATGTATTTAAACCCAAAAAGGGAACGATTCCTTATTATTTTTCAAAAAAAGTCGACCAATGCACAAAAAACCTATCATCTTTGAAACGAGGTACAATTCCATATTTCTTTTCGAAAATAGTATCAAATAATAAGAAATCGTCGGCCCAAATACAGAAAAACATAGGAAAAAATGTACAAATTGGTGATGGTGAGCTTTTTCGTCTATAACTTTATATACATTATGCACCAAAACATAAATGGTCTAGTTAGTAAATCAGACATGCTCGCTGTACAACTGGATGAACTTGAATGCAAAAACAAAGCCATTGATGTTTTATGTGTTACAGAACACAATATGATTTCTGGTGATGAAAATGTTCTAGTAATACCTAACTTTAAACTGGCAACATTCACTGGTAGATTCACGAGAAAAGGTGGTGCTTGTATTCTATTAAGAAACAGGCACGAATTTAGAATTATTCCTGAAGTATCAGAGTTCTCAATCGTGAATATACTAGAATGCTGTGCAATAGAACTCATTAAGCATAATATTATAATAATTTGTATATATAGATCACCAAAAAGAAAACATGTAAAAACTTTTTTAAAGATTATCGATAATATAATGCATAAAATTTGTGACAAAACCAATAAAAAGGTTATCGTTTGCGGTGATTTTAATATTGATATTTTAGAAAATAACAGTCAGACGTTTGAATTTGAGACCATATGTCTAAGTCATAATCTTAAGATTCTATTTAGGGAAATAACTAGACCAATAAGTAAAAAATGTATAGACAATATACTGTATAGTACTGGGAGAGGTAGTTCAGGTGAGATAATTGAAACAGCACTTTCAGACCACTTAGCACAAATTATGAAATGTAAGGTACGAAAGACATGCTCATTGTCCTCCTGGTCTATACAAATACGTGACTTAAGCAAAGAGAATCTGAAAAAATTTTGCCAATGTATCTCCAGCCTATCTTTTGGTGAAGTTTATGAAAAAAATGACCCTAATGAAGCATATGATTGTTTTATGGACATGTTCAAACTCTTTTATGACCTCTGTTTCCCATTAAAAACTTCAGTGATAAAATCGGTAAAGAAACAAAAATGGATATCGCGCGGTATACGATTATGCAGCAAACGTAAACGACAGATATTATGGCGTTACCGAAATACTCCAACTAGAGAAAACAAGAACGTTTTAATAAAATACTCCGAACGATATAAAAAAGTTATAAGAATGACTAAACGGGTCCAAAATGATAATTATATTAAATGTGCAAATAATAAATCGAAAGCAACGTGGGAAATAATAAATAATAATAAAAATAACTATCCAAAAGAACAAATAATAAAAATTCGACATGATAATAAAATTTTAACTGATCCCACTGACATAGCTAATTCATTTAACAATTACTTTATTGACCAAATAACTACTGACATGATTCCCCACCCTGACAAATTTCTTTCATTAATTTTAAAAAATAATTCAAATTCAATATTTATGACACCAACAATACCACTTGACATTCTAAAAATAATTAAATCATTAAAAAATAAGACTAGTGTAGGATATGACGATATTGCGACCAAAGTCATAAAATCCGTAGCAAAGAGTGTGTGCTTTCCTCTAAATCACATAATTAATCTCTGTATAGAATATGGAACTTTTCCTACAGCTCTAAAAACGTCGATTATAAAGCCCTTATTTAAGAAGGACGATAAAGAAATTATAAAAAATTACCGACCTATAGCTCTCATACCAATATTTTCTAAGATTTTTGAAAAAGTTATTTACAACTGCCTCTATAACTATCTGGAAGCTAAAAAAATTTTGGTTGATGAACAAAAAGGATTCAGGAAGAAAAAAACCATTAACATGGCCATATATGACTTGCTACATAAGGTAATACAGAGTGTCGATAGTAGAAATCCCGTGTGTGCTGTATATATGGATATGACTAAAGCGTTCGACTATGTCAATCACGATATTCTCCATTACAAATTAGAACGCTATGGAATACGCGGCAATGTGCTGCAATTAATAAAATCTTATCTACATGATAGAATTCAATTTACTGAAATTAGTAAAATTGATATTCAATCAAGATGCGAAAAAAAGTATGTATCAACGTGTCGTAAAATAAACCGTGGTGTGCCACAGGGTAGTGTTTTGGGACCATTGTTATTTTTGGTTTATATAAATGATTTACCAACACATATACATCACCCAATGGTGCTATTTGCCGATGATAGCACGGTTATTATTAAACAAAATAATTTAAATAAGGATCAATATATTTACGAAATAAACAATACCTTAAAGCAAATTATAGAATGGCTAAAAATAAATCAATTGCAAATAAACCTGGATAAAACAAAGATAATGCACTTTAATCAAAATAAACTTAAATTAAGTAATATTAATATAAATTATGACGATAAAAAAATTGACGAAATAGACTACACAAAATTCTTAGGATTAGTGATTGACAAGCAATTAAACTGGAAAGTTCATGCAGAACTGATATGTAAAAAATTGAATAGTTTCTCATACGCCCTTTATAAAATGTCACGAGTTACAAATCGCGAAGCTTTACTTGTCGCATACCACGGTTATGTGGCATCAATATTAAGATACGGTTTAATATTTTGGGGAAATTCGACGTTAAAAGATAAAATTCTTAAAGCCCAAAAAAAATGCATACGTGCAATTTGTAATTTAAATACACAACAAAGCTGCAAACCGTACTTTAAATCTTTAAATATACTCACATTGCCGTCACTGTACATTCTGGAGGTTTGTATTTTCGTTCGACAAAATCCAAATCTGTTTCAGAGAGCTGGCCAATCACATAACCGAGCCCTCCGCTTCAGAGATCGGTTGTGTATGGTTGCGGCACAGACCGCCCTCAAGCGGAAAAGTCTATTTTGTATCGCACCCAACTTATATAATAAATTGCCTAAGGTCATAAGAGAGAGTGACCAAGAATTTTTTAAACGTAGGGTTGAAGCATTTTTAATAGGAAAATGTTATTATACGATTCATGAATATTTAAACGACATTCTTTGACACCGTATAATATGTAACAATTATCCATTTATCTTGATGTGACTATTGTGATATTTTTATCTAATTCTCAAAATTTTTTTATTATGTAGGTATTTAAATAATTGACATTTTTGCATGCAATTTTAATAATTATATTATAAATTTAAATTTAAATTGGACATTCTCAAAAAATTTGTATGCCAAATAGGCGGATCACAGAAGAGCTAATGTATCTATTTAACAACTGTAATAACCTGTGCATCACAAATAAACTATTTGATTTGATTTGATTTGATTTGATTTGATCTATACATATAATAAAAATGTAACGGATCTATGTTTGTGCACGCTAATCTCAGAAACGGCAAAACCGATTTCGATGCAGTTTTCAGGAATATGTTGTGACAGGTCCCGATTAACACATAGGTTTTATTGTGCCCGACGCAATAATGGGTGCCATTAATAAAAATTGAATTGAATTGAACACATAGGTTACTTTTCATCCCAGGGAAATGTTTTTACCCCCGGATAATTTCGAGATTTTGTTTTTTCTGCAGTCCACGCGAACGGAGTCGCGGGCGTCAACTAGTAGATAATAAATAAGTAATACTAGCTAGTTCATGCTTACTCAGTCACACAAACACACATCTTTATAAGCACACATTGCACACACACACACACACACACATACACATACATATAAAACCCAATTCACATACACTAACTCTTTGTATACATATATTAATGGCCAGGCGCATATTTTTGTGAGAAAATAATTATGTAGGATGAACTATTTGGATTATGTTTGGATCATGTTTATTTTACTTAAAACTTAGATACGACTGGAACAAGAGCGTGACACCCCCAAAACAAGCATCTGTTTTGCTTCCTGGGAATGTCTCAACTATAATATGTTATGATTTTGAGAGAATAAATACCATTTTTATTTATTTTTCATAGAAGTTGCCTGCAGGTTCGTCAGCGTAAACATCAGAATTTCCGTTTTTCTCCGTTTATCTGTCAAATTAAACAGTGAATAGCAATAGAATACAGGGTATTTGTGACAGCCCAGCAAATATTGATACATACTATGACTTCATACCATGATTCTGGGTCGGAAAACACTTAAAAATTTTCGCAGGAAAATTCCAAAATTTTCCGACACTTTTATTTCATATTTTCAGGATAAAAAAGTTTATTCCGTTTAATTAGGCCTTAGATAATAAATTAAAAATAAATTTTTAACCAATTGTGATTTTAAAAAAACCTCAAAAATTTCAAATAACCGATCAACCCTAATGGAGAGTCACAAGTGATCCAAAAAATTGCAATGTGTCAAACAATAACCAATAAGCCCATTTAATTAGTCACAGGATCGCTCGATACAATTCGCGCGAAGAGCAAAGATAACTGATAATCAACTCAAAAATATATTCCCTACGAGTAATAACACTGTCGTATAAACTCAACACAATGGTACTTGTTCAGCATTTCAGTATTTTCCTGGCTGTCACCCACACCCCGTATACTATGTTGAATTTTTTATATTAGAATCGCTCATGGACGTCCTTTTTTAATTATACCCCGATTCTGTTGCTACATTGCGATTGGATTAATTTAAATGAATGTGCAAATCTTGGTGGTGCCTTTGGAGATATTTAGAAGTTTTAAAAACGTTCAAGAGCAAATGTTTGCCCTTTGTTTTTTTTCTTTACATTTCGTGTGAATTTACATTGACCAACAAAAGTGATTCGTGGCCTCTAGGCTATAAATTCTATAATACAGGGTGTGAGTAATAAAAAAAATACTACCTATATTTATACAAACCGGGTAGGAAAAAATCAGAAAAAAATATTATTTATAATTAGTTTAAGGTATCTTTATTATGTACAAATTAACCTATTTTCTTCAGTACAAAAGTCCACGACCACAGCCGGCGAGACCGATACCTGGTAGACCAAGTCCAGCTCCAGCGAGTCCATTAAGACCAGCTCCGGCAAGTCCAAGTCCATTATAACCAAGACCACCAGCTAGTCCGTATCCGAGTCCAGCATTAGCGAGTCCTACAGCAGCTGCAGCGGGAGCCAGGGCAACAGCAGGGGCGACATCTTCAACCAATATGTCGGTGACGCCATTACCGCAGCTGTAGGATACAGCACCTGCTCCAGCGGTAGGAATAACTCCTTCCAAAGCGACAGCTCCCAAGAAAGGTGTTTGACCAGCTACAGCTAAGGCTCCTTCGATAGCATTGTCAGAGACTACTGAGACACCACTTGGGGCGATGGGAGATGCGCTCGATACAGTAAAAGCACCTCCGCTGGAGGCAGCAATGTTGCCGAGACCAGCAACGGCGGCGGCTGGAGCTAGAGCAGTAGGGGCGAGGGCAGCACCACATCCAGACAAGACAGTAGGAGCCAGTGCAGCGGGGGTGTAAGCAGCGTTTAGCAAAGAGTTGCCAAGAACCGTATTACCAGCGTTTAGCAGGCACTGGGCTGAGATAGTCTGTAACAAAATTCATTAGAATTAAAACCCAAGGAAATAAAGTTTGCTAGCCAATCGTGAAATAATAAAAGTGAACAGTTGTATCCATCTTTGTGGTAATTTTCTCTTACCTGGATGAAGAGTGCTTGAGAACAAAGGATGAGAACGGCTTTTACAGTCATTTTCAAATGTCTTTCTTTCAATAATCTGAAGAAAATAATGTTGTTTGTTACCAAATTCAAGCATTATATAGGTGTATGTTACTTCACTATTATCAAGTTGTTTTGCAAAAGGTTATAAGTATAGAAATTAATCAAACGTGACATAGTATTGTAATTATTTCTATAGTTAAGTAAATAGATGATAACGCGATGTAGTTCAGTGTGTCAAAGTATATAAGCACATGGGCTTTATAAATCTATGCATTCCACTTCTAGAGTCGAAAAACAATCAAACAAAATGTACAAATTCACAGTTTTGTTCTTCTGCATCCAAGCTTGCCTTGTCCAGGTAAAATGACCTAACTTATTTATTTAACCGAGTTACATAAGTAACGTACAGGAAATGCTTTTTTAAGGCTACATTTTTTGCCAAGGCAAAGCGCAAAAACTAAGTTACTTTTTTATATTCCAGAACGCTTTCAGCCAGTGCTTAGGCGCAGCTCCTGTATTGGCTGCTCCAGCTCCCCTTCTTGCCAGTCCTTGTGGAGCTGGTCTGAGTGCCTTAGGCGCTGCTGAACTTGGCCTGGGTGTGAATGGCCTCGGATATGGTGCTGGATTAGGATTGAATGGAATTAACGCCGCTGCCCTTGGATACGGACCTGGTCTGAACACCCTTGGCGCTGCTGAACTCGCTTTGGGCGCTGGACTCGGATACGGAGCTTTGAACGGACTCAACGCTGCAGCTTACGGTGGAGCTGGTATCGGTAACGTGGCTGTAGCTGGGGAGCTGCCAGTAGGCGGTACCACCCTCGTCGCTGGTCAGGTTCCAGTGATCGGAGCTGTTGGCTTCGACGGCGTTGTACCAGCTGCTGGTCTGGTCTCTATCTCCGGAGCTTGCGGATGTGGATGCGGAGTTTACTAAATTATTAAATATTACAGTCTCAAATATAAACTTAACATATTTTTGTCTTTCAATTCATCTTTCATCTTAATATTAGGTACATCATGCCAGTTAGTTCCTATAAAGTAAATGTACCTAATGGTGAGTATAAGCGCCTACCGTCACTTTTTTTTACACAAAGGCAACAATTTAGCGTCGAGAAACGAATTCTGGCAAATGTATCCGAGTCATTCTAAACTGGTATTAACCTATTAGCGCCGAAGCTTCGTATCGTCTATTGTAAAAGCTGTATTGTATGTGATTTCGAGTCCCAAATTTTTTTGTCATGCCCTGTATAGCAAAATGCATACGGGCAAATGTGATTCACTAGGGCCTTAAGGTACTAACTAATCAAACCTACTACCACCAAATGTATAAATCGAAAGTTTTGTCATGAAAAAAAAATTCGGAAAACAATTTCCGCCTCGAAACACAGGCACACAGACGCTAAATACAGCGACATCAAAAGGGGTGACTCCTTTATGCCATTCGAGGTTCAAACAGGAGACTCCTGGGACTCAGGAGGCCAAGCAGTTTGAGACAGCAGCCTCAGGAGTCCAAACATCAGGGTGTTTAGGAGGCCAACGAGGTTGAGACTGTAGATTCCTGGGGTTTAGGAGGCCAAGGCGTTTGAGACAGCACTCCTGGGATAAGAAGGTGGCGAATACTGAGAATGAACTCTACAAAAAACAAAAAATGTATCTAAAGGGTGTAACAGAAAGGGTATATTACGCAAAATGCTATATGCCTTTCCGAGTATCCCTTACGGGGTAGGCAGAGCACCAAGGGCCGATAGAACCACATGGTGCCACTTCTGACCAATTTTGAGGGTATAGTAGTGATGTAAAAGTTCGGTTAGTAGTGACAGATGGCCGTAGTTCTGCAGAAAGAGACCAACAATAAAAAACGAATTTCGAAATATTGACGTTTTAAGTTTTTTTTTTAAGTTCCCTTACGTTTTTCCTGAAAATTATTTATGTCATAAACTCAGGTAGAAATAAACTTCGTGCAGAATATTAAATAGGTTTTACAGAGATTACAGTTATTTTTTATGTAATAATCTTGGTTTAAAAACAAGTAGTCGTTTCCTGCAGAATATAACATACTTATAATACCACGACCAAATGGAAACGACCAAAACTGTAGTCATTTTCTGCTAAATATGATATCACAAATTTTATTTTTATTGAAACGGTTATGAACGGGGCGTCCGATAAAAATTATATTTAGTAATTAACAAACCCGTCAGCTTAAAAAACTTACCAAAATACTTAGCTAAAAAGGAAAAAAAAAAACAAGACATTACTATTTATTTACCTACCTAAATTAATTTGACAATCTTAAATTGTCGTGGCCATAGTGTTCTAGTATAGGTACGAGCCGAACATGGAATGATAACAAAGTTCTATGTTTATATATTAAAAGCAAAATACGACCAAATTACGGGACGAACGGAAAACCTAAATCGAAGAAAGCGACCATCTACGTAGTCTTTTTATGCAGAATAAAATATTGATAACATTAGTATTATAGGTTATTACCAAAACCGACTGAGTGAAATAGCTGTGTTCTGCAGATTTAAAGATACATATTTTAGTTGAAGAATAGTTCTTCAATCAGACCAACTCGACCAAGGTGGCTGCTTTTAACTTATTTAATACTTGTTTTTCTTGTTGATCGTTTTCAGCAATTTATCAAATAATTGTGCTAAAAAACAGTCTATTTTACCAGAATATAGAGCAAAAAATCTAGTTTGTGATGGCATAGCTAACTCATTTTGGCCAAAAATGGCTTTGGTCGCTTTCTGCAGAACTACGGCCGTGGTCAGCCAATCGCCTACAAAACACCAAAACACTCTTGTCTCTCTACTGACTTGTACAGTATGCCCTGGAAGAGAAGCAGCTGTAGTATTATACGTTTTTTTTCCCTCCCAGAGCAGCATAGACCTTACACCTTACACCTTGTATATAAACGATTAGATGTTGTTATGATGATGATAGGCAATGTTTCGCCTGCACCCGTAGTATCCTCAGGATTATTAATATGAATTTGTGATTAACATCACAAAAAGTGCTTTGGGAATTGCAGCTATGTATTCGGTCAGTAAGCTGAAGTGGCTATGGGCAGGGCACATAGCTCGAAGAACTGATGGCCGATAGAGTCGGAAATTTCTAGAGTGGATATCACGTATAAATGCAGCGTGGGAAGGCCACCCGGATGCAGGCTTCTTCCGACCGGTTGGAGTGGAGATTTTTGGGGGAGGCCTACTGTTGGTGGAGTTCCCAGGGCTGTAAATGATGATGATGTACTCGGTATACTATGTGCTTGGATCTGGTTTGTCATCACAAAAGTTGCCACAATGCGTTGAGATCGAATTAGCGTCACTCACGACATGAATCTTCTCTATGCAGTGTCTCTGTGATTGCCAGTAATTTGTACGATCATGAATTTCGCGTGGATTTAATGTGAATGCTTTACAGTAACCTCAACGCGTTGTGTTGTGAGCTATGTTTTCACCCACTGAGCATTATAGGTCTTTGAGCGTAACACAATGTACAGAATACTATAAATAAAAGTATACTAATTATATAATAGTAAGAAATACATAAAATGTGTAATAATTTATCATTATTTATTAATATTATTAATCTTATAATTTAATGACTTCAATAAAGCGCACCACCACATCCATTCAGTCCAAGGTTAGGACCATATCCAAGTCCAGCCAAACCTGCTCCAGCTAGGCCAGCGCCAACAAGCCCTGGTGCACCCAAATTGGCAGCTAATCCCAGATTATTCAAACCAACATTGGCCAATCCAACGTTGGCCAAACCTGCACCAACTAAACCTGCATTGGCAACTGCTGGAACCACCCCTTCACTCACTATATCATTCACTCCGTTACCACAGCTATAGGATACAGCTCCGGCACCACCTGTTGGCACAGCGCCTTCCAACGCCACCGCACCTAGGAATGGCGTTTGTCCAGCTACGGCCAATGCTCCTTCAATAGCATTTTCTGATACAACAGTAACGCCACTTGGTGCTAAAGGTGAGGCACTAGCTACTGGGAAGGATCCGGATGAAGCAGTCAAGCCAACAGCAGGTGCTAATGCAGCCGAAGCCAAAGCACCTGGGGCTAGAGCTGCTGAAGCCAAGGCAGCTGGAGCCAAGCCAAGACCAGGAGCGTATGCCGCGTTGGCGAATCCGATTCCATCGCTGTTCAAACCGTTATTGTAGAGGGCAGGGTTGCTAATGCATTGGGCGAAGATGGTCTGGAAAATGAAAGTAAGTTAGTCAAACAATTTCGAATCTATGTAATATAAACAAATGCTTTCAAATTTTTTTTTTGGGTCTCTAAGGATCGTCTATCAAACGCCGCCGCAAGTGAAACTGGATCGGACGCTATCTATATACCGAGGTAAACCCTAGACTGGAATACTCAAAGATAGCGTAACCGTGGCCATCCTAAGCAGACCTGACGGCGGACGGTAGAATAAGAACGTAGGCTCTTGGAGCGAATGGAAGTTGCACTCCAAGTTCAAGACCGAGCGGGATTGGGGGAAACTGTATCTGCTTTGTGGCTCATCCAGGGTACACAGGAACAAGAGTCAAGTATGTCAGTGATCGTCTATAAATATAAGTGTAGAAAAATGGTATTACCTTGACCAAAAAGACCTGAGCACAAAGAATGAGCACAGCTTTAGCGGCCATGTTGGATTTTATGTTGTTATCGTTGCAATGATGTAAAGCTCAGAATGATTTACAACGACCAAAACCCGAGGTTTTATATTAAAATATTACGAAAGTTTTCCGATTAGCTTGCTGAAAAGAAATTACATAAAAAACGATAAATTATTACTAAGATTTGATAAGTAACCTTTGTGTAATTTGTAGATAAATATTACCTTCGTTTCATTTAAGATTTGAATATTCTTATTTGTTGTACGCGAGTACCCTTTAATGTATTTTTCTCAACATGGAGAAAACCCTTTGGATGATGTTCTACTGTAATGAAAAGAAAGACTATAAAAACTGCCATTATGAGTGAGTAATCAAATTGTTGTCTATAAGCCGATCAACTTCATCTCAAATAGAAATTAAGGACCCACGACCATGACTTACACCACTAGTTGACCCTCTAATCTATCAATTCATGATCGCGATTACAGGCAACTACAGTCGCTATGAGAAATCATATGCGAGCACTTGCACCTGAGCATAAGTAGAAAGACAGAATTCTTTATGTTATGGTAAGTTACTGAGCCTTGGAGGTTTATGTATATATAATGTGTCCAATGTCAACGTTATCTGCAGAAGGTATATGCTAGCTAATAGATGGGATGAGACTCCCGGTATCAATCGTGGGAATAGTGACATACTTACATTAGAAATGTGTGCCTTGTGGTATCGGTAGAGTAGCACCACCCAATACCGTGAGTAGTAGTGATTAATGCACGATTAGTGATTCCCGTTAGTGGACATCAGTGCTTCCCGTGTTAGCAACTTAGTTCGAAAATCACACAGCAATCACAACGCCTACGTCCAGCAGTGGACTGGCTTATTTCATGTACCTACTTAAGATTTCCTATTTAAGATTTATAGAATCCGAACTTTAGTTTTTGGGTTTCTAAATTTATAATTACAAGTATCTACTCGAGTACATGAGTATAATTCATAATCTAACTGCAATTTCTAATTATCAAATCTATTTTATCAATGGCGAAAGACACACTTGGCGAAATATCGTCAATAATCATTGTACTTTCACAAGAATAGATAATAACTAAGGATATAGGTAAATACTATAAATACATGCGATAGTATTTAAAAGACTTTATAAGGGAAACAACAAGCTTTTATTCAATTTTAATATTTTTAAAATGGCCTCTCATACCGTAATTTTACTAATCTGTTTCCAAATTTGTTTTATTCAGGTGAGAAAGGATTTTATTTAATCATACTAAATAAGGTTTACTGGAATACATCAGCTGCATGCATCTCCTTCCGTGCATTTCGTAAAAGTCTAGCAACTTATCAGCTACCTATCCAATATCACTCTCACGACAAAGACGAATCTCAATAATAAGACGACTCGTAAAACGTGACCCTTCTTCTGATAGTCATATTAAAACATAACCTTCCTTCTGGCGCAGTAAATAAAAAAACATAACCATCCTTTTAGCGCTATCGAGTAATAAAACCAATTCAATGTAAGCCTCAAAATTTTAAAATCTTTAATCTTTCAGAATGCCTTCAGCGCAACCCCAGTAGCAGCTGCCATCACCACGCCAGCAGTAACCTTCGGCCCAGGTCTTGGAGTGGGACCAGTCGCCCTGAAGTCGGCTGGTGCATTAAATGCTGCAGCATTGGGACCAGCTTACAGTGGGGCTGGAGTCGGCAACGTGGCTGTAGCTGGAGAGCTGCCAGTAGGCGGTTCCACCCTCATCGCTGGTCAGGTCCCAGTGATCGGTGCTGTGAGATTTGATGGTGTCGTGCCTGCCGCGGGTATAGTGTCCATTTCTGGGGTGTGTGGATGTGGTTGTAATTTTTAGTGTTATTGACCTTGGTGTGATGTGTATTTATATGAATAAATGATGTTTTTGTTAACGAATTTGTTGGTTTTTTGATTTGTGGTGAAAGAATAGAACTCAAAATCGGTCTTAGACATTGTACACCCTGCTTTTATAACGAGTCTGGCTATAGCGCTAATTAGCATATACAGTCGCAAGTATATATATTATTATCTATACTAATATTATAAAGCTGAAGAGTTTGTTTGTTTGTTTGTTTGTTTGTTTGATTGAACGCGCTAATCTCCGGAACTACTGGGTCGAATTAAAAAATTCTTTTTGTGTTGGATAGTCCATTATCGAGGAAGGCTTTAGGCTATATATCATCACAGTGCGACCAATAGGGACGAAGAATAAGAGGAAAATGTGGAAAAAACGGGGAAAATTATTCAACTTTGGAGACTTCCGTTGCGTGCGCTGCGTAAACGGTTCAAGTTATCCAAAAAATATGTATGAAAGAATAAAATGACGTAGAAATGATATGAAAGAAAAAAATTGAAGGTCTAGACTGCCTGATGCAGAACCCTTAGCAGCCCAGCTAAACTTTGAGAGATATGAAAATACCGTCTTAGGAAAAGTTGCTCAGCATGATAAGCACTTTCTAATAACGTAATAAAATTGAAGGTCTAGATAACCTGATGCAGAACCCTTAACAGCCCAGCAAAATTTTGAGAGATATGAAAATACCGTCTTAGAAAAAGTTATTCAACATGATAAGCACTTTCTAATTTATACTATTGACTCATTATAACCTGTATATCAATATTTAATAGCTGTTGCCCGCGGCTCCGCTCGCGTGGATATCGCTTATTTCGTGGAAGGGTTATGAAAAACAGATAGTAGCCGATTCTTAGACCTACTGAATCCTACTAATATTATAAACGCGAAAGTTTGTGAGTATGGATGAATGGATAGATGTTTGTTACTTGCACGTAAAAACAGCTGGAGCGATTTTAATAAAAATTGACAGGCTACTTTTTATGTAGGCTATACCTATTTTATACTTTTTATAAAGATAAAAGTTTGTTTTTTTCTGCAGTCCACGCGGACGAAGTCGCGGGCGTCCACTAGTATATTATATATTCACACACTTCACAACACATTGACCTAGTCCCACACTAAGATCCCTAAGGTCTTGTGTAGTGGGTACTAAGCAACGGTATATAAATACATAGATAAGTATATAAACATCTATGACTCAGAATCAAACATCGATATTCATCATATCAATGTTTGCACCTACCGGGATTCGAACCCAGGACCTATGGCGTCGCAGGCAGGGCCACTACCAACTACACCAATCGGCCGTCATTTTAATGTAATTTTTACAGGGTGTAAAAAGGAGCACTAATACTTAAGGGACTTATAGACCTCGCGACCTCTATCCACAATATTTTAGAATCGAAATCACTCATTTATTTTTCAAGATTGTATGAACATTCCTGAGTTGTTTAGGAGTTTCTCCATACTATCTGGAAAATTAAACATGTAATTTCGTGGATAGATTACACATCACTAGGTCTAAAAGACCCTTTACCAATACTGTAATCGTGAAAAAGAAATCAGACATACTTCAATTTCTAGTGCACTACAATGTATGGAACAGCTGACTTTGGCTTATAGTTGTTTTGCTAACGAAAAAATAAGTTATCTTAATATGGAAACACCTTATGTACCTACCTAGAGTAGGTACTCAGATTTTTACTATTGTTTTGGTTACCAATAGTGTTTTTTTTTTGTGTCCGATAACCGCTGATAGGATCAATTGGCTCAGGTATAATGAATGAGCACATTATTAGATTTTGCAGAGAATTTTATCAGTTATTCAAAATACCTATAGAGTGATGATACCGACAAGAAACGGACTGTGATACTTTTTGCAACCCGAACCTTTCGAATGTGTTTATTTGTGTTGATTTCACGAAACCTATAATTTGTATCAGTACCTACCTATTTGTTTATTTGAATAATAACAAGGCTCTAATGCTGGAGCCAGACGGGTTAGTGAAACCCTGGCGGGTTTACCTGCCACGCTGACGGTCGGCGCTGATGGGTCAATTTGTATGGTGTTACGGGTAGCTTTTTTGAGTCGCGCTGGACCGCTCAGCGCTGACAGCCGTACGAATTGACCCATCAGCGCCGACTGAAGTGTGACAAGAAAACTCGCCTTAGGATCTATACCTACTAAAGTAAGCTCGAATTAGTCAAATCGGTCGGTTTTCGTCTTTTAAAAATACATATGGAATAATTTTCCTTTGGTATTTTCCAATTATTAGTAATGAGATGATGGATGATAGGGATGAGTGGAAGAGGAAGGATGTGAATGGGAACTGAATAGGAAGAAGATGAAGATGCCGCTTGAAACCCGCACTTCATGGGCGTGACCGCTTCATACATAGATACACATATTGGGTGTAAAAAGACAACTTTGTTCTTTTAATACCTCGTATTTTTTATAACATCACGATATTTTTTTCTATGGAAGCACCCCTGGTAATCCACGGGTTTCTAAGATATTGAGGTTCAAAGTTACATTAATATTATTACTATCATTTTTTTACTTAAATCCATCTGTAATCGGTTAACAAACATTTTTTTCCAAAGATACCATGTCAAAATGTTATAATGTTAGTTTTGTAGGTACATTTTGTACTTTGCGCATCAAACGAATACATTGCTTGCAATAAAATTACAGTATTTTTTTGTTGTCGTTTCCCAGAGTTGGTTCCATAGAAGAAAATGATCGTAACCTTACAAAGAATACGGCATCACTGCTATAAACTCGTGGGTATTCTGTCTCGGTTCAGGCCGTTAAGCTCTGGAATGAATTACCCCATACGATTAGAGATTGTCGCACTGTTGGCACATTTAGGGAAAAGCTGAAGGATCACTATCTGTCTATTATTTGAATATGCTGTCATTTGTTTCTATCCTTTTTTTTTCAATGTAGTTATGTAGTTTCTTAGAATTAGTTTAATTGCACATATTACTCTGTTTGTTAACAATTTCTCTTTACTTGCTTGGCTCGCTGGAAGATATCTCTTGTAGAGATAAGCTTGCCATTGTACATGCATCTCTTCTTTTATGTTATATGCCATATTCCTTTAGTGTATGTGCAATAAAGAATAAGAATAAAAATAAGAATAAAAAACATTGTTATCTTTTTACATCCTGTATACACACGGCTCTGTTTCCAAGAATGAGTTAGCCAGATCTATAGGATCACGGTGGTGATAATACAGCTACGTTTCGTATAGTGGGGTTTGATGTTTTAAGATCAGTGACGTTAGCTCATCGCCTGAGAGAACGCCCCTAAATTCCTTAGTCGACTCTCACGAGATGCACGGAAGGATGTAACAATTTGAGCGATGGCGAAATTCGCAAAGTTACCGCAACATTTCCACTTATAGCGGTTGGATATCATCACGTCATTTAAAGAACGCGCTAAATGACGACTTCCTATTTGAGATGTTTCGATTACCTTCCAAACTTCACAGTCACTCAGTTACATTGGTTACATTGACGACTCCTGCTACCTCACTTAGATGACCATGTCATCTTCGATAACTTTTAATAAAACATATACCTATCATTCATCTGAGGCACATATGCATAGCACCGAATAGCGACTGTCAAATTTTGACATAAAATCAGCTGCACCTTTTGGTCGGTAAGACACAAGAGTAAGTATATTCTTTAGTAAGACATAAACAATTTTGAAAGGCCCCTAACCCTCATGTATTGAAAGAAAATTTTGTTGCATGAAAAAACCGAAATGTACTAAAAAATTAAACTTTATTTACAACAGATAATAATAACACTTAAACCTAATATAAACTGCCACAAGACCCAAGACCTCTAGCGTTCAAACCCAAGCCATTATAAGCTAAACCGGCTCCTGCCAAATTAGCTGCAGCTACGTTTGCTCCGGCTAATCCAGATGCAGCTAAATTTGCTCCAACTAATCCACTTGCAGCCAAATTAGCTCCACTTAATCCAGTTCCAGCTAAATTAGATCCAAGTCCTATGCCAGAGGTTCCATAGCTGTATGCAGGTCCAATCGAACCTGAAACTAGGCCAAGAGTGGGAGCTTCATTGAGGATTTCAACCACACCATTACCACAACTGTAGGCTACGGCTCCCGCTCCAGCCGATGGCAATCCACCTTCAAGAGCCACCGAGCCTAGGAACGGTAGCTGCCCTGCTACTCCTAAAGCTCCTTCAAGAGCATTTTCTGATACTACTACAACACCATTTGGTGATATAGGAGATGTACTAGATACAGTAAAAGCGCCGCCCCTCGAAGCAGCGATGTTGTTGAATGATGCTAAAGTTGCCGGTGCTAGCACAGATTGCGCTAAGGTGTTTGGTGCTAGAGCTAAATTAGCACCATTGGTTAGGTAGCCATAGTTATCTGCCAGTAATCCCCTATTGAGTAAGGCGGCGTTGCCAAGACATTGTGATGATATTGTCTGAAAAAAAGATAGGAAAATATTTTAAATATTATTATGTCCATTTATTTACTTACACGTTCTGTGCTGATGCTTCAGGCTTCACTAGAATACATCAAATGCATGAACACGACTTAATTTCATTTCTTACATTTAACCGGATAATTTAGAAATACGTGTTTTTTTCTTACCTTAATTAATAGAGACTGAACGCAAAATACAAGAGTAGTTTTGAAGAACATAGTATTTGTTTGACTGGGCACTGTAAAATGACCAATTTTATATATGTAGCTTATATAATATCTAAATTGTGAACTATTACGATATAGTATAATATAGTGCGTAAGTTTAGATTATACGGAATTTGAAGTACCTAGTTCTTATCTAGATGTACATACTTAATACATGCTCCGCAAAGTACGGCCGCTATATAACGGCACAAGCTATAGAAACAACGCCAAATCGATCATCAACATGATGATAAAGGAGAAAAAATCGGATACTATGTTTTTGTGTATGTCCTTTTAGAGACTGTGAAATTATTTATTTATTTGTTACAGCTCTGTGGCCAACCAACAGCTTATAAAACAATATAATATATTCTATAGCAACAAAGAAGCCAATTACAGGTTATCACATGTAACAATAAATACGTACGTAGTTTTTAGAAGTTTAATAATTTAATAATTTCCTAATAGCAGTACTGCCTTAAAACTCTATGAAAAGAGAACATTGACATCGTGTGAATTTATATATGTACTACAAAAGCTGCGTTAGAACAACAACACCCGCTGCCCATTTGTTCTAATTACTCGTATGTTCTTATATACCTGCGTCCCCTTGATGGGGCACAGGACCTCCACAGTTCTCCACCATCCCACTCGGTCTTGAGCTCCATGTTTTAATTTGCTTCAGGTCTACCCTACTTTATTCGTCTCTGCGATGATCGTCTGCCTGGTCTGCTTAGGGCGGCCACGTTTACGCTTTCCTTGAGGATTCCAGTCTAGGGCTTGTCTCGTTATCTGGTTATTTTCCCTTTGGACCGTGTGGATAACTAAAAGAAACGCAACAGTAAAATCTTCTAATTTTACAAACTTATTTCATTCGTCGAAAAATAAAATAATACATACTTCGCTCACCACTTTACACTTTGTATTATAGACGTAGATTTGTGCGCCACTGTTGACTGTTCAGTTAACTTTGTAAAAACATTACGTGTCATATCTATTTTTTGATGATGCAGACATAATTATTACATTGTAAAGGCCTATGAAATAATGATTAGCTGGCTATTACAGCATAGAACAGGTGGCTAGGTTAGGTCAAGGTTTGTTATTAGAATCAATGTCACAATTTTTTTGCTTAGCCAATGTAACATCCTATGGCATCAACGTTTGATGTCGCAACAAACCTTATCGGTTGAAATTGATCACGAGATGTGCGAAAATGAATACCTTCTTTTAGAGGAAACGTTTCGATAAAGATCGGATAGAGGTATCCGATAGAGATATACCTACCTAATGTTACTTTGTCTAAAACCCCTGGATTCATACCACAAGCTCTTAGCTAGAATCATATTCCTGTATTTGACGTTAATAACACTAGCTCACAATGGAATCCTCAAAGGGAATTTCGGGAAATCCTTTATTATCGAATATGTTAGCCGCGTGGTGCCGGCAGTTAGCCGCGTGATGCCGGCAGAGTAGAGTTTGTACCACCCCATACCTACCCGTGGGTATCGTACGAAGCGATTAAGGGTTCCGGGAGGTGGGCAGCAGCGCCTCCCGTGTAGACAACATAGTCCGAGAAGCACACTGCGGTCACCAACCCGCCTACGCAGCGTGGTAACTATGGGCAAAAACCCCCCAATGACGGCAACTAAAAAAAGGCTCCCAGTTCCCGGCCGCCATACTACCCCGGACTACGGCAGCGGCACTTAAAGAGGACGGCTGGTAGTGACTGGATGGCAAAAACGGGAGATCGAGCCATGTGGCGTACAAAGGAGGCCTACGTCCAGCAGTGGACTGCAATAGGCTGACGATGATGTTACACAAAGAACATACCGACCAAGTTTCAGGTATCTGAGATCAGCGGTCTAGGCTATCCCTTAGTCAGTAATTCAAGACTAAGCATTTTCTATGTAGCTATAGTGATCCTGCAGTTCCAGAACTACCCCAGTACCGCAATTTGAGAACACACCCGCTTATGTTATATATGTATTTATAATTTTCACTTCTAATCTATCATTTCGATATATATCACAAAGTTCAATATCACGTACATTCCAATAAGGTTTACTTACAAAATATTTTGTTGCCGTTACATAATTTACTACATATCGATAACTGTTTTAAGTATAAAGACACAGAACGAAATTTTATAGTATTAATCGTTTAGCATTTGTGAACAATACATACAACCAAATCCAAGATGGCCGCTCAAGCCTTGCTTGTTCTATGTGCTCAAGCAGTTATTATTCAGGTAAGCTAATACTTTTTATTCAATTATGACAACTTAGTAACTAAGGGTTTCTGGGAGGTGGGTAGCGCCTCCCATGTTGACAACGTAGTCTGAAAATCATACTACGGTCGCCCGCCTACCCAGCGTGGTGACTATGGGCAAAAACCTCCCTATGGCAGTAACCTTGTGGCATGCCCTGAGGGAGGCTTCCGTAAAGTAGTGGATTTTGTATTGATAGGTACAAAATCCACTACTTTACGGAAGCCTCCCATTTTTCTCAGTCGCCTTTCGCCAACACCCGTGGCATCATCAGGATTAGTTTTCCATGTTAGTTCTATCTACCGAACCATGAGTTAGTTGGTTATATCCTGATGATGCCACGGGTGTTGGCGAAACATATGTCGATTAAAATTTTAATTGGTTTTCGGATTAGCAGCTATGTATTTATGGTTGCATGCTAGGTGCTTGGATCTGGCTTCTCGTTGCGACTGTAGTGTCTTGTGTTCGTGATCATGAGTAGGCAGATCCGAGGGTCAGCGGAGGGCATAGGGCCCGGTGGCGGGCGATCCCTCAATAGAGATTTGAACTTCCGAATAGTGACGCCTGATACAATTAAATATTTAACGAGTATTGTTGTATGAACCCTCGAAGTTTTTTCTCCTTCACTAATCCTATGTATGTTCAATGATCCTAGGTCTAATAAATGTTTTTTTTTTTCTAGACTATTACCGGACAATGCCTTAACCCTGTCAACACCGGCCTAGCCAATGGTGCTCTACTTGGCGCTGAGATAGCAGCAAATAACATAGCAGCTAGCAACTTAGTCGCCAACAATTTAGTGGCTAATAACTTAGCCGCCAACAACTTAGCGAATCTGGCTACAGGAAACATTGCCGCCGCCAACCTAGCCGCTGGCAATCTAGCTACTGCCAACTTAGCAGCTAATAACCTAGCAACTGCCAATTTAGCCGCTAATAACATAGCTGCAGCTAACTTAGGTTTGGCCGCTTCAAGCGGAGGCGCTTTCACCGTGTCCAGTGCTTCGCCAATTGCTCCTAATGGTGTAGCAGTGGTCTCTGAAAATGCTGTTGAAGGACCAGTTGGTATCGCCGGTCAAGTGCCTTTCCTTGGAACTGTTGGATTAGAAGGTGTGGTCCCCACCGGTGGCCAAAGCTCAGCAGCTTACAGCTGTGGCACAAACGCTGTGGGAATCACCAATGAGAACATAGCTGCTGCCGCATTGGCACCTGCTGGTTTGGGCGTCAATGTTGGGCTTAATGCTGCTGGATTGAATGCTGCCGGATTAAACGCTGCTGGATTAAATGCTGCCGGATTAAATGCTGCTGCATTAAATGTTGCCGGATTAAATGCTGCTGGATTAAATGCTGCCGGATTAAATGCTGCTCGTAATTCTGCCGCTCTGGGGCTTGGACCAAGAGCAGGATTAGGCTGCGCGGGTGGTGTCCTATAAGTTGTATTTAAAATTGTTATTTAGTTGTATAAATAAAAGTTTTATTTGAAAACCTTTTCTGTTATTTTATACTGATCTATTAGGTGAAGCAGTGTTAAAAATTAGGCCATTTCCCTTTAAAGACCTAACAAGCAACTTTTAATAAGATTTATTATAATTATACAGGGTGTTTGTGACAGACAGGCAAATATTGATACCATGATTCTGAGGTCGAAAACACAGAAAATTTTCTCAGGAAAATTCCAAAATTTTGCGATATTTTTTTCATATTTTCAAGAAAAAATAGTTTTGTTCGTTAATAAGGCCTTAGATAATGACTTAAAAATATTTTTTTACCCAAACGATTCAAAAAAGTTGCCTTCAAAAAAATTAAAATAACTGATCAACCCTAATAGAGAGTCACAAGTGAACCAAAAAAACAACAATATGTCACACAATAACCAATAAGCCCATTTAATTAGTCACAGGATCGCCCGATACAATTGGGGCGGAGAGCAACGATTACTGATAATCAAATAAAAAATTTCCTGTGAGTAATAACACTGTCGTATAACTCAACACAATGGTACTTGTTCAACATTTCAGTATGTGCCTGGCTGTCACCTACATTTACTTTGATTCTATTATAATAAATACTTTTCGCCAAACCAATACAAATGATTCCAGATTCGAAGGGCCCATGAACCATGTCGAACTCAAAAAATAATTGAGTGTAACTAAATGATAGAACCTTTAAAGAATCGAAGGATGTCCTCAAATATTATTTAATTTATTTTTATAAAATTATTAATAAAGAAAATGGAAAAAATTCTTCACTCGAGTGGGAATAATTTATTTTTATTTATTAGCACGAGTAGTCTGTTTTTAGATTTTTACCAAGAATTCTCATGTTACCAATTTGATTTTTAATGATTTTAATAACGCATGATTTAATTTCTTGTGCAGTTTAATACATATTTGTATGCCTTTAGGTCGGGACATAGAAAGTCTCATGAGATACCTTTATTACAATTTTTATTTATTTAGTTTCACCTGTCCCGTTGTCTGTAACCAAATCAAATTTGATCCACTTTCCGGTTTCCGATTGAGCAGACATTTTGTATACATGTATAAATCGGATGACAATGCAATATTATTATGCATTATCATAGAGCTGATCTGATGATGGAGATGGAAGGTGATCACAGGAACTCCGTAATTAAAAGACGCAACCCCATCGAGTTTGAGCTCGTTTGATTCGATCAGTTTATTTTTATTAACAAATAATAAAATCTTGTTTTAAAAAAAAGGTTGGTTCTGCTCCTAACCTATGATCCACAAATAAACACATTCGATTTGAATTTTTTTTTTAATACAGTTATACATAACATAATGGAAACTAGGATCTGATAATAGAGCTGACGTGA
This sequence comes from Carposina sasakii, assembly GCA_014607495.2. Lineage (NCBI taxonomy): Eukaryota > Metazoa > Arthropoda > Insecta > Lepidoptera > Carposinidae > Carposina > Carposina sasakii. Next base: position 5,411,321 of record CP053176.1, on the reverse strand, counting down.
AAAAAAAGTTTCTCAGTGCATTTCCCTCGATTTTCTTCAAAGATCCTATCATCAGATCTTATGTTGTACCGATTTCAATTCTTCTTTAAGTTGGACGTTGGTATGCTTGCGGGTTGGTCCCATATCCAGCATTTAGTTATATATAAAACATGAGATCTAATGATGGAATCCTTGAAGAATCGAGAGAAATCCTCAAATATTATTAGCTATACAGGATGTTTTTTTGTGGCCACCATTAACGAAGGGTACGTACTCTATACATCAAATAAAGTAAATTTATGCCAAAAAAATGCTGGGATTATTATTATTTTTTATATTTAATTCCTTGATCGTGCGAAATTTATAGTGTCTAGTGTTTATGTTAGTTTTTTTATAGACAGATATTAATTATTTGAAGTGAAAAAATCCTGCTACGCGCGTCTATGTGCATTTATGCAGAAAAACGCAGTCTATTTACTCAACTTTGGACCCTAATATTTTGGAAACCAGACACTTCCCAGGTATGCTTCCATGGAGAAAAATGATCGTGATGATGAGGAGATTCCGTAGTTTTCGGGAACGTTGACGACCAAAAATCATTCTGTATATGTTTTTAGGTTTTCACATAGGATTTTGGTCCCAATATACCTAACAAGGATCTGATGATGGAGCCGATGAGAAACAGATTGTGTAACTTTATAGGTAACAACCCGAACCCTTCGAATATGGGTTCATTTGGATTGGTTTTCCAATTTGTTCTAGTATTTCAAAAGCTGCATAGAATACTGCCGCAATCGGAAAAATGCAACTTTACAGGAGAAAATTACATAGTCATACATATAGGTAATCATGCCTGTTATACCTCAAAGGGGTTAGGCAGATGTGTGCAAATTAAACATGAAATATGTCGATATCTCGTAAAATACTGAGGATATAGTAATCTTTTATGTATCAAAAGAAAGAGAATTTTTATCGAAATAAAAATTTTTATGACGATAGACGTAATGTTAGTTTCGCAATATTCATTGCAGTAGTCTTCACTGTAAAATTTTAAAATTGTGAACGCAATAATCGCTTACACCGTAAGTATAAGCTTTATCGTGTCTCTGTGTCATTTACGGTTTAGGATATTGCTTTCTTATTTCCTAAACTAAAACAATACATATTTTACAAGCAAATAATTACATATACCTTAAGGTTATTAAGTGGACATGATTTCCTCATAAAGTATTTTTAAATATACTAGGTTTTTTTAAGTAATTTAAAATGAAACGTACATATTTTCAATGTCGTTATGAACTATTGCGCAAGACAGTGGTTACAAAATATTAAAAAATCATGAAAAAAATACTATAATGAATTCTCTTACCTAAGTAGTAAATAGAATTGGAGGCACAGAATTGGGACTAGCGAGGTTTACTTACTTCACTTTTAAATAAGTAATATCTAAATTGCGTGTTTTTGGGGACAGTGTACTTTGACATTTTTATATGATTGCATTAACTCATCTTGTAGACTTAAGCTTGCAACCATTTTTTTTAATTTGCGTCCTCCTTCGTGTAGGTCCAAAAAAAATGCTCAGTACATCTTTAGACACATCCAAATGTAAAACAAAACATCAAGTACACTTTAAAATAATTTAATTCCATCAAATATAATTTACATACATACAACAAACAATTCACTATCACAACACTCCTGCGCAGCCAGCCGTCAAGCCCAAGCCAGGCCTTGGCACACCTGCCAAACCAACTTTAGTAATATCTGGAGACGCTGGTGCCAAATTCTCACTGATTATACCAGTGTTTCCATCACCACAACCATAAGCGACGACTCCTTGACCAACAGCTGGTAAAGTACCATCTAATGCTACTGATCCAAGGAAAGGTAGTTTTCCAGCTACAGCAACTGGTCCTTCAACTAATAAATTATCTGAGAACAATGTGACTCCAGAGGGAGCGATGGGTGAAGAGCTGGTCACCGAAAATGTGCCGCCGCTGATTGGGGTGAAAGCAAAACCGTTATTGATGCCTGCAATGTCATTAGCTGCTATGCTATTAGCAACAGCGTTATTAGCTGCAAAGTTATTGGCAACAGCGTTGTTAGCTGCTATATTATTAGCTACCGCGTTGTTAGCTGCTATGTTATTGGCTACCGCTACGCTGTTAGCCACAGCATTGTTAGCAGCTGCTCCGTTAGCTGCGGCGAGATTGGCTACGTTATTTGCTGCAATATTATTGGCAACTGCTAGACCGTTGGCAGCGGCGATTGTGTTTGCCACGCCAATAGCGTTGGCCGCAGCAATGTTGTTAGCCACACCTATATTAGCAGCGGCTATGTCAGATGCAAGCACATTGTTGGCCAACCCCGCTCCATATGCCAGTTGGTTGGCGGCCAATCCTGCGTTTACGGGGCCGAGGATTTGTCCTGATATAGTCTGTAAAAAAGAAAATTACTGTCAATATCATATTGAAAACCTAGATACTCAAACTAAACCTAATTAAAACTGAGACTCTTAACTGAAACAGTTATGATTTCAGAGTTTTCGATCGTTATCGTCGTCGTCAGCCTATTGCAGTCCACTGCTGGACGTAGGCCTCCCCCAGAATACGCCACTAGATCTCCCGTTTTTTCTATCCAGTCACTACCAGCCTCCCCAGTCGGAATATAACAGATACGCAATAGCAATTTTGAGGAATTCTTAAGCTTTAAAACTTTCATCAATTAAAAAATTAAAAAACTTTCTATGCCGAAAATAATTAACACGCTACAACAAATATAAATAACTTAAAGAAAACAACTAAATAAATACCTGAATAAGAAGAACTAAAGCACACAAAGATTTAACGGTATACTCCATTATTCTAAATGTAATATTAAATAAAATATAATATTTCTAATTGAAGAATGTGATGTTGAATGATAGAGTTATAAAAAATGTGTTACTTTATATACAAAAAATATAATAATCTTAAGAAAGTTATCTACTATTATTCAATTGAAATCGATGTAATGATGTTAGGACATAGAGAGATTACAGATGTTAATTTTATCACAATGTTCACGTATTTTTTTGATTACTCATCATTACCAATACTTATATTTCTATGAACAGATATAGGTCTTCCACTGAAAAACATCCAACTAATAAGTATACAAAATATAAATTAAAGTTGATGAAAAGGTTATACAGGGTTTTTTCGATGCCACCCTTAACGAAGGGTACGTACTCTACAGGGTGATTTTTTGTCGTCAACGTTCCCGAAAACTACAGAATCTCCTCATCATCACGATCATTTTTCTCCATGGAAGCATACCTGGGAAGTGTCTGGTTTCCAAAATATTAGGGTCCAAAGTTGAGTAAATAGTCTGCGTTTTTCTACATAAATGCACATTGACGTGTGTAGCAAGATTTTTTCACGAGAAATAATTAATATCTGTCTATGAAAAAACTAGCATAAACACTGGTCACTAAATTTCGTCGGAACAAGCATTAAAAAAAAAATTACATCTTTCCCAGCATTTTCTTTGGCATAAACTTACTTTATGGTATAAAATCCGGTTACGCGCGTCTATGTGCATTTATGCAGAAAAACGCAGTCTATTTACTCAACTTTGGACCCTAATATTTTGGAAACCAGACACTTCCCATGTATGCTTCCACGGAGAAAAATTATCGTGATGATGAGGAGATTTCGTAGTTTTCGGGAACGTTGACGACCAAAAATAACCCTGTATAGAACTTTTTTAGATATTCATTTGATTTTTTATTCCAGGAAAATAAATACATACATACATATAATCACGCCTTTATCCCTCACGGGGTAGGCAAATAAATGGAAGAGTAAAATTACTCGTAACTATAGCTGTATAGATCAAATCTATGTAAAGCATAGATGAAATGAACGAAAGTTCAATTGATCATCGTAGCTTTTAGAGCAAGATCAACCGATCACTGTTATCATGTTCCACCAAATAGTTCCTTTGAATGACATTAGCACTCAATGTCTACATCTTTTTCCTCTATGCCTAAATAGAAAACGCGTTACCTGAATGCTGACAGCTATTTCATAGAGAAAGGATTTTTTTATTTAATAGTAAAATTTTGGCAAGTATTTAAAAAACTTGGATTTACTTCCAAATAAAACAAACTTTAACTTGGTACTTACTATACTATATTTTACTTCTACATAATAACCATTCAAACACAAACTATGAAAATTTAATAGTACAACCTTCTTGGTCAAAACCTTAATCTCCAATTCTACTTTCAAAAGCCCTGAACATCTTTCTTAAGCTGTCAAATTCACAAAAAGCTGACAGCAACATGGTGCCTCTCACAGGTACGTTACCAACAAACTCCACTGTCCCCAAAAATGGGACAGGACCGGATAAGGTCACTGTTCCTGAGGCAGGCAATTCTCCTGTCACTACTATGTCTGTATCATCAAATTCTAATATCGTTAGGTCAGCCCCATTGAGGTTCGCAAGGTCAATACCAGCTTTTGATAAACCAGAAATGCAGTCAAAGGTGTTCTGTAGGTTAACAGCTGTTGGGTCGTTTAAGTTTCCTATGCTCATGGTGAAGGTTGTCTGTAACAAGAAAATAAGTAGAAAATTGAGATAGGTATGTACATAATTTAAAAAATAAACAATGCATTGGATATACACGGCAGTGTTACCGAAATGGGGAGACCATGGAGAAGATATAAAAGAGGAGGTGGGACTATGAACTAAGTTGTATGGCAATCCTGAGGCCATGACGTCATGATAGGGGCGGAGCTCCAAGGCCAGTGTGTGTAACGCAGTAGCTGTAACCACACGCTTAAGCAAGCAGTTCGGCTAGTCACTACAAGGTGGTTTCTATGTAAATGTGTAGGGCTACAGTATTAGGATATATAGCGGCACACTATTTTTCTATGAAAATATACTTAGCCGCTGCTCCTCTTTTATTTGTTCTCCATGGGGGAGACCGTAGCTGCAGGAGAGGCTGTAAGTTTCGCATAGCGGGGCTTGATCAGTGACAAATTGCTAGCAAAAATTCAGATCTATACATCAAGAATAAGGCTGGCTTCTTTAACTTAGAAGGAGTACAATTCAAGGACGAGGATTCACTAAATTGTAGACTTACGCATTTACTAATAGGGCTAAGCATTTAAGGCAAATGAGGTAGGTGCAGAAATGTTTTGTACAAATCTCCATACTGGAAAGCTATCAATTCTAAGGACCATTCGCAGTAAATACGTAAATCAACCTATAGATTTAAATAAAACAAGTATCAGTACATTAGCAGCAGCTGCTATGCAGCTCTTTCTATTTATGTTAAGATTTTAAATCAAGAATTAAAACACTAATGTGATGGTGTATTTTTTTCTTGACATAATCAGAAAGATCTGTCATGTGTTCTAATTCTTGCTTACGAGTACTTTAATCTGAATTTACACAATAGGGTATTATACACCATGTAAGAAAAAATATAGAAATGCATGTATAGAATAGATATTGTATAAAGTAAACGAGAAACGTCGATATCTATTCATAAAAATGCAATTAAATTTTTATAATTAAATTTGAAAAGTCGAGTTTTTTAATCTGTTCTCCAAATGCTTAAAACGAATCTGAAACGCCATCCGCCATTTTGGATTCTGATGTGACGGCATATAGTAAACAAAGTCGAATTTGGTAGTCTCTTCTTTAGTTTTCATCATAATATCACTTTTGTGGACTTTTATCGTTTATTTAACATCTCATTATGGAAGACGGTTATGTAAAGGCCGATAGTACCAATCTACCGATAATAAATACTTTAATGGTGGCGAAATTTTTTGCCTCCAATCTGGATTTCTGTTCTGCCGAATTGAGAAACGTGAAAACAACAATGTAAGTACCTATCGTAGCAAGTTTTATCTAACATCACATCATGTACCTTGGTACAATACAGAGTACATTTACAGAGCATACCTAACCTATACATTACAAAATATGAAGTTTTTTTTGGTAATTTTAACATGAAGATTTTGAGTTTTTTTCATTCGATAATACTCGTAAGTAAACCATTTATAACGTATAAATACTTACATCAAAGTGATCTTCACAAAAATACAGTCTAGTCTTAGTGGACAATGATTTTGGATCTCTTTTTGCCAGCTTCAACCAAGTGTTTCTCATTTTGATTTCAGTTGGCAATGGAATCCACAATTTCTGAGGAGTTTTTATACTTGTGTTTTTGCAATTAGGCACAAGACACCAATGATATACATAAGCACTCATTATTTTCACATATCTTACTCAGTATTCGCAGTTGAACGTATTGTTTACATTGTTTACCACACACTGCAAGGCGGCTTACTAACGAATGACGTCACGGGCCGAGACAGTATGGCGGCTAGTGTTTTTCGCGCGAAAATTTTGAGTCAAAAATGAAAATAGGTTTTTAAGGCATTTTTCGGGTTTATAAAATTTTTATAAAAATTTTACTGGTTCACTACGACCCCAGGATTGATTTTAAACAGTTTTCAAAAAATCGTGTAATACCCTATTAATTAAGATTTAAGAAAGTGGGCCTAAGGTAAGCTGTGCTAGGTAAATGAAGCAATTCTATTGGATCTTGGAAAACACATCCCTTGCAACGTATCCTCTAACCGATCCTAAAGCATGATTGTACCAATCGTGAAAACAGATGTTGCTTAGAGCTTGTCAGACATTACCTCAAGATAAAAAATCAACACAGAGACAAACACAAATGAAACGGACATTTCTGAACAATTTTCACCTTTATCTGTATAGCAATACGTTTACATAAGGTGTGAGCGATATTTATATAGAGTGCTACAAAGTTATGTATATCGATGGAAAAAAGTTCAACTAATACTGCTGCTAAGTTAATTTGCTTATTAGAATTGACTGTAGCGACAATGTCAATTGCTGAAATAACTTTGTAACGATGTTGTAGCGTTACCCATACAAAATTAATTAAAACTGTCGAGTTATCGTTAATTTTCTTCGTAAAACTAGCAAAAAGGTCGAATGTTACATAAAATTTGAAATCAGTTCTAAGAGCCTAATCTGAATGAACTAAAAAGGTTTAATATAAAAATGCAGTTCAAAATTCGATTTGGCATTCGAATTTGTTTTGACGCAAGAAGGTTCAACGTTGCAATGGTGTACTGTGTTTCTGCTATTCTATTTTTAACTTTGACTCTTCAGGTAAATATAAAAAAATGTTCCTATTTTAACATACGTAGATTTGTAACTTGATGGCGATACTGTGGAATCTGCCATCGGCCGTAACTGGAGACTATAAAAGCGAGCAATGGAGAGGGCTATACTCGGGGTTTCTCTGCATGATCGAATTAAAAATATATATAGCCAACGGTTTAGTAGGCTAAAGTGGCAGTGGACAGGGCATAAAGCTCGAAGACCTATTCTAGAGTGGAGACCCCGTATCGACAAGTGCAGCAAGGGAAGGCCATCCACGAGATGGACGAGTATCTGCTGTATGCAGGCTGCTTCCAACCGGTCACTACTGGTCCTATGTTCAGCAGTGGACTGAATAGCTGAAATGATGATAGACGTTGTCTGCTATGCTAGAAACCAAGACCATATTCAGAAATTCACACACTTTAGCACCTACATATGTTTTAAACCTAACCTTTTTTCAGGTTACTCTAGGACAGAGCATAGGATACGTCAATCTGGACAACCTACCTCGAAATATATACTCGTACATCCCAGAATACGTTAGCAACCAGCAGACCCGTTCCATTTACAAATCCGTGCCAGCCAGCAAGTGTTCCAATGAGGTCTTAATCCCCATCAATGGTTTAACTGAAGTTTCCTACGCACCATACCAAGGAGTTTCTTTACCAGTGGGTTACACTGGAACCTTTTTGATGCCGCAAAACTTGGCTGCTTCGAGAGGATCCTCGTTTTCGGTGAGCAGCGCTTCACCAGTCTCCCAGGTTGGGTTACGAGTTCAGTCCAACGATTTGTTGGTGGAAGGACCTTTGAGCGTTGGAGGACGATTGCCATTTTTAGGCGTGGTGAGCTTGGAAGGTATGGCCAACGTGTTTGGCCAAGGTTCTGTGGGATATACCTGTGGTGATATCAACGTTGGCGTGTTGGGTGAAGTTGGTGGTGATTACTTTAGCGCTGGTTATGTCGGAGCTATGCCCACTGTAAGAATATAGAAGAAATTTAATGTTGATGATTCTTCTTAGAAGGTTTTTAGAAGCTGTTTGTTTTTGTGCATGTATCTAGTCCAACGTTTAATGCATGTAACTAAATCAATATTAAAATAAAAGGTTACGAAAAATTCTAATATATATTTTTAATATCTATAAATCAAATTCTTATTTAAACAGTGTACATGGGTGAACTTAATGCTATGTAGCATTCTCTACCAGTTAACCACTATTTCTGTCGAGAATGTGTAGGTAGTGCAATGGAGTAAAAACAAATTGAAAATAAAAATAAAAATTATGGATAGGTAAGTAAGTACATAAACATAAATATTAAAGTACAAATTTTAAAAAGCTAATGGAAAATAAAAATATCGATACTCGTACATAAACCGGTTATATGATAAACTGGTTCTGGACTCTCATGTAGTGCTCAGTTACTCTCGACTTGAATACCTCCACAGTAGAAGACTCCCGAATCCTTACTGGTAGATTATTCCACAAGCGAACAGCAGGGGCAGTAAAAGAGTCAGAATACAGAGCAGCACTGCGCTCGGGCTCACAAAGGGTTTTGTTGCGGCTACTTTACTTCTTCTTTTCGAAGAAGTTATGTCCAAAACATAATTTTTAGACTAACTGACCACTTCAATTATTAATTCAATTCAATGTTCACGGTGAAGGATTAAATATTGACAGTTATTTCATTCTCCTGTCCTGTGCTGATCCGGGGTTTCTAGAATACATCAGCTACCTACATCTCCATTCGAGCATTTTGGAAGAGACTAAAGAACTCAAACATAAATTTCTTAAGCGATAAACTAGCAACTTGTCACTGATCGATCATTTACATCTGTCTCTGCTATGCAAAACAGATCTCCTTTGTGATCCTGCAGTTGTGGCTACACTATTTTATAAACACAGCATCATTTTAACCTTAATAATTAGTATTAGCCGCGTAGTGCCGGCAGAGTAGAGTTTTTACCACCCCTGCCTGCCCTCGGGTATCGTACGAGGCGATTACGATATCCCGGAAGATCCCGCGGAACCCACGCCATCCTCACCCGCACTGGACCACAGTTGTGGGTTACGGATCAACCTGCCTATAGGTACATGAATTTGAAACATACATAATACACCTTTATCCCTTACGGGGTAGGCAGAGCACCAATGGTCGATAGAACCACATGGTGCCACATACATAATCACGCCTTTAACCCTTTCGGGGTAGGCAGAGCACCAAGGGCCGATAGAACCACATGGTGCCACTTCTGACCAACTTTTGAATTTGAAACAACCTATGATACAAATTATTTAATGTTATTTTAAAGTTTTTTAGAGTAAGTTCTAAAAATTTACAAACTTTGACAGCATTGTTAAAGAAAACCTCATTATAGTGGTGCCAACTAGTGAACGTAGAAACGGTGGCCCCCTTGCATGACTTTTGCAGGTTATGTTACAGGTACGTACGTACATAGTTAAATGTTACACTTGAACAATCTACAGCTATTTACTAAAAACCTAGTATACATAGTTACAATAAAGTTTTTATTGCATTACTTTTCAGTGATATGTTACACCAAAAATATTTGGTACCCATATCCTTCCTTATATAGGTAAATGAAAAGTAGCTGCGTGAGTTACGTCGTATGAGATCTCTACAACTGCCAAACGATAAAATTTGGTGCAGATATACCTACAGGATGTTTTTTCGTTGCTACCCTTAACGAAGGGTACGTACTCTATACATCAAATAAAGTAAGTTTATGCCAAAAAAGATGCTGGGAAATAATTTTAAAAAAAATTTAAAAAAGAAAATTCTGTTACTTGATCGGTCGAAATTTATAGTATCCAGTGCTTATGCTAGTTATAACATCGACATATATTAATAATTTCTCATGAAAAAATCTTGCTATGCGCGTCTATGTGCTTTTATGCAGAAAAACGCAGTCTATTTACTCAACTTTGGACCTTAATATCTTGGGAACCAGACACTTCCCAGGTATGCTTCCACGGAGAAAAATTATCCTGATGATGAGAAGATTCCGTAGTTTTCGGGAACGTTGACGACCAAAAATCATCTTGTATAGACCATAGACTCAGCAAACACTTTAGGCTACACACACAATTCCATTAACATAACCGCGTTTGTAGAGTAGCTAGAACGGAGGATCATAACGAAGATACCATTAGCATAGCGGAAACTTTAAGAAATTTTTTAAATAATATACAAAAACCTGATTTCGTCACTGACTCTGATGATCATCAAAATTCTAACTCCTTATTATAAGCTTTTATTTAGTTCCACCTGTTCCGTTGTCTGTAACCAAATCTTACAAGTTAAATTTGATCCACTTCCCGGTTTCCGATTGAGCCGAAATTTTGCATGCATGTATAAATCGGATGACAATGCAATATTATTATGACATTGAGCTGAACTGATGATGGAGCTGGAAGGTGGCCATAAGAACTCCGTAGTTATAATATAATTTAAAAAAATTGCCTGAATAGTCTTAAATAAATAAATATTCACACACTTTTACAACACAATGACCTATTCCCACACTAAGATCCCTAAGGTCTTGTGTCGTGGATACTAAGCAACGGTATATACATAGATAAGTTTAGCAACATCCATGACTCGGAAACAAACATCGATATTCATCATATCAATACATCATCAAAACAACACTTTTCTATAGCGGCCGCCCAGGACTTTGTCCGTGTGAAAGGGCATTACACCCGTGCAAAGCCAGAACGGATCCCTAGTATAGGATAAAAAATTAAATAAATTATGAAATCGTTACTAACAAATCGTATGCACGTTACAATACGCTGAAATGTCGTAATATTGAAGAAATAACAAATGAAGAAAATATGTATAGAAATTCTTTTTTAATATAGGTCAGCTAGTACGAAATATTTACGTTCGTTTATATTTTTTCGAAATATCACGTAATTTATAATATTAGGTCAAAATTGTGAAAAGGTTTGCATTATTTGTTATATAAATGAGAATGTTTCAAATTATCATGTTCATTCCATATTTGGAAAAGAAAGATGGCGTTTCTCAAGTTGGTATTTTTGTTTTGCTGCGTGCTTTTGGTAAAAGTAAGTGTTGCAACTAATTTTAATTTATTGATAATTTTTTTATCATCATTCACTATCAAATTCAAGATAGTATAGGTGGCACGCACTTGCGTATTTCGTGCGTACGATTGCTTATGTTAAGCAATGTTTCATACGGTTTAGAAATTGCAGATAGCACCAGCAAAGTTGGTGACTATCATTTCGATTAGAACTTATACAAATAATTATAACCAATTTACTAATATCTACAAAAGTTAAGACTACTGAATAATAGATGTCGCTTTTTAGGACATCACTTTATAGTCTGTTCAAAAAGTTGTAAAATGTGTGACACTACTGCCATCTAGTGAAAACCATTGTAACAATTTTCTTCTCCACTAGAAAGAGCTGTTTGTTCTAGTAGATGGCGGCAGTCAAATTTAATAAGCTTGCAGCTAAATTATAAACTCAGTAGTTGAAAACTAAGAGTGTACTTAACCCATATTGTTTAGAGCCCGTGGGAGCTTCACTAGAATACATCGGTTTCATTGCATCCCCTTACGTGCATGCCGTAAGAGACGATTAAGGAACTTAGGGGCTAAGGAACTCATGCCATGCCATGCGAGCTAGCAACTTCTTACTAATATTTTATACACTTCTCCTTCAAGAAGATCATGTCTACTTCATGATCTCGCAGTAAATGCAGATGTGTGTATGTTTCATTACCTATTTTTTCTTTACAGGAATCCACAAGCCTACCGATACAACCGGGCATCAACTGTGGAAGCGCCTTGCTTGAACCAACCTTCCTACCCACCGAAGTACCAATATCCGCGTTAAACAATCTCGCTGTCTCTTTCACTCCACTGTCAGATGTGTCAATCCAAAATGGCGACTTCTCAATGAACGGAGACCTGCCAATAGGTGGCACTATTAGAGTCAGCGGTTACGTCCCAGTTTACGGCATGGTGGCGGTAGATGGCGCTGTCCCGTCAGCTGGATCCGCCGTGGTTGATTTGGGTTGTTTAAAATGTTAATTTTGTCGTGTTAAGTTTTGTAAATATATTTCTGTGATAATTGGGAAGCTTGTTTTGTTATTTTATTATTATATTGTGTCTAGAATTCATACCTTACTAAAATATACAATTATAATAACTCTTATAAACATAATCATAACAGTCGTCTGTCTATCTATCTACTAAATTTACGACATATTGGTTCAAAAGAAATTCTTGAAGAAAATTTGGAATGTTAAAACATAGGGTACTTACCTTGTCTGTTGCTTTTTACCCGAAAGGTTCACTTCTATTGAAAATCTTTATACCTACAAGATGTTTTTTCGTCGCCACCCTTAAATAAAATAAATAAAAAAAAATAAAAAATAAAAAAGCCTTTTATTTCTTAAAATTAATTTCCAACAATCAAATTCAATTAAAATTGTAAAGTTTAACTATTAATTATTATTATTAGATTTTTATAAATTTTTGATAGTAAACGATTTTGGATATTAATAATGAATTAATTATACACAGTTTGAATTAAAATAACAATAAATATAAATAATTAGGTATGTCATGCAAGAACCCCTCATGTGAGGGTAAAGGCCTCCTCCAGACCACTCCATTTATCTCTATCTTTGGTTTTTGTCATCCAGTTTTTCCCGGTTAATTCCGTGATGTCGTCTTCCCAGCGTACCCTAGGCCTCCCTCTCTTTCTATTTCCTATTGGACCAGGCCACGATGTCAGTCGATTTGTCCAACGGTCATCGTTCATCCGGGCGACGTGACCAGCCCATTTCCATTTAAGTTTTAATCAGAAGTTTAGGGCATCTATTACCTTTGTTTTTTCTCTAATAGTGGTATGGCGAATCTTTTGTATCTTCTTTACATTAATAATACTCCTCTCCATACTTCGCTGACAGACTCTAATTTTTCTTTTTACGAGTTGGTGAATTTCCATGTTTAACATGCGTATGTAAGTGATGGGAGCAAGCAAGTATCCATTACCTTTTTCTTAATTTTTAGAGGCATTGAGCTTTTCAATATTTCTTTTAGGCTCCAAAACTTTCTCCAGGCACCCGATATCCTTCTTTCTACTTCGAGTATGTGGTTTTCCTTTTTAAAAGATATCTGTTTCCCCAGATAAATATAAGTATCGACATAGTCTAATGGTACTGTGACAATATTAATAGGGTGTTTTATGGAATTTGTCATAATTTTTGTTTTGCTCATATTTATTTTATGGGGATTGCCAGTAAACCGGCAAAACAAATAGAAATTTAGGGGATTGCCAGTAAACCGGCAAAACAAATAGAAATTTGTCCGGAGATCGGCCTGCCTGCGACCCTCGTACCCCGCGCGTCGTCATCTGCGCGCCCGTTATCTATTGTAGTTACGTCGTCATCTGCGCGCCCGTTATCCATCGTAGTTACCTTTTTATCCTTTGTTATTTGAACTTTCTTTTTTACACTGTCTTGTTTGTATATATAGCGCTAAAACAATATCCTTTGTACTCCGAACTTTCTAGGCATCCCTATTTTTTACACTGTTCTGTTCTGTATATATATAGCCCGGTGTCTGTAATAAAACATGATTCGTTTTCTAACGCTCAACGGTGACTTTTACTCGTCTTCCCGAAAACTCTAACGTAGTGGTGCAATACCAGGATACCCAACCACTACAATTTCTATGCCTACTTTCTTGCTTGCAGCTTGAAGTGAGAGCAGCATAGAATTTAGTTCTTTGTGAGTTTCTGATAATATAATGATATCATCAGCAAATCTCAAATGGCAGATATATTTTCCATTTACGTTTAAACCCATTTTTTCCCAATCGAGTCCACCAATGACGGATTCCAGCACAGCTATGAAAATTTTTGGTGACAGTGGATCTCCTTGACGAAGAAGATTAACGCGCCACCCTTAACGAAGGGCAAAAAAATGCTGGGAAACGATGTAAATTTTTTTGTAATTTTTACTTAATTACTTGATCGGGCGAAATTTATAGTGAAAAAATCTTGCTACGTGCGTCTTTGAACATTAATGCAGAAAAACGCAGTCTATTTACTCAACTTTGGACCCTAATATCTTGGGAACCAGACACTTCTCAGGTATGCTTCCATAGAAAAAATGATCGTGGTGATGAGGATATTTCGTAGTATTCGGGAACGTTGATAACCAAAAAACATCCTGTATAGTAATGATAATAATGAAGTAGGTACTTAGCTAAGTAATATAAAAAAAGTATTCAGTAGGTACACTTGCATAAGTTGTTCATTCCGCTTGCTTGGCTTTCAAACTAAAAATAGCATCTTCAAATCAGGAAACATAAATATACCTATATTAGACACAATGATGAGGATGATGTCTTAATGACTATCTTCGATTATAAAGACGGTGGGTTAGATGTGCGACGATGGTAATAATTTTTTTAGCTATTTCCTATGGCAGCCGACCATAAATCACTTAAGAAATCCTTAGAAATATAATATTAGAAAATCAAACGCCCCAAGTGGAACTGGATCGGCTACACATTCCGAAGGTATCCTAATAATATACTAAGAAGCCCTAGACTGGAGTTCCCAAGGAAAGCGTATGGGAAACCGCATTGAGCAGACTTGGCGGCGGACGATCATTGCAAATGCAAAGAGCTTAGGGAGGACCTGCACCCGTATGATGCATTTGGTGAGAGCGACATGTCTCACATTCAAACGTCAAATTCACAGAGCTATTAATAACTAGATAAACTAAGTGTATGTACTTTGCATGTAAATAGACTCAAGAATTAGAATAGATACTCGTTCTCGAGCCAGGACTGAATGAATTAGGGCTAATAGAAGTGGTTTGCAATCCCTTTTTATACATCAAGTAGAAACACTTGCCTTGTCTAGTTATTACTTAGCTCTGTGCATTTGACGTTTAAAAGTGAGACATCTCGCTCTCACCAAATTCATCATACCGGTGCTGGAGCCAAACAAAGCGCGAAGCTACAAAACCGAGGGCCTCTGCCCCATCTAGGGGACATAGGACTTTAAATCCCGTAAAATAAATTATAATGCACACCTTGTGTGAGAAAATATTTTTATCCCGGATAATTTCGACATTTTTTTTCTGCAGTCCACGTGGACTAAGTCGCGGGCGTCCACTAGTACGAGTAATTCTACACATATTTGAATTGCAGAATTCCCATATTTTTGTACGTTTTGTACCTATTTATATAAGTTAAGTACAATCCGACAAAGGGGACCAAAAAAAAACGTCAGTACCTACTGCTTTAGACAATTAGGTAAAATAAATATTTTTTAAAAGTAAGTATGTGTGATATTAATTAGGTTTCGTAGGTACCTACAAATTATGATAAGCCGATGTGAGGCTTCACTAGAATATATCTACTGCTTCTCGTTCTGGGCATGTTGTAAGAGGAACTCGACCTACTCTCAGGCGATGAGCTAGCAACTTGTCACTGATCATTTACGTCTGTCCCCGCTAAACGTGGCTGTGGGATTTACATAATGATTGCAGTTCTGTCTACTCCATCTCACCCGTGTAAAAATGTGATATCCATTAGAAAAACAGCATCTGGAGGTCTACTCTGAAGTGACGATAAACGAAGTATCGGCCGAATATCGAGGTGTTTCCTACTACGAACTTCCTTCGATCGGATCGGTCGCGCCGTTTTTTCATTCGGTCCGATCGAACTCAATTTGACAGGCATAAGGCTAGATAATAGAAAGCTTATAATATTAGTCAATGTGAATTATTCTCTATGGTTCCGAATAAGTTGTGAACTCAGATGAATGAATCCGAAGCAATTTCGTAACAGGGTCAAAGACTGTCAAAGGCTTCGATTCGGTCGGGCTTCGGTCGGACCGAAAGATTCGAAAGCAGCATTTCAGAGTAGACCCCCTGATGCATGAACGTATAAAGAACAAAAGACGTAATGCTGTCACTGCACAAATTGAAGCACCGAAATGGCGGCGCGTTGGGCGTGTGTGCGTATTTTCCAGTAGGTGCCGAGCTTACTATGGTTTGTATGTGTGTGTGAACAACGCGTCAATACACATCCCTACTCCATGTAATATCGTTGCCAAGCTTACTATGAAGCTTCACTCTATGTAGTCACAACACTCCGTCCGTTATTCTTTATACGTTCATGATCTGATGCTATGAGGTAATCTATAGGTAGGCCTTAGATTAGTTCGCTGTTGGTAGGTATACTAAATAGAAGGTATAGTAATCGTATTATAGTTTATCTATAGTACCTACGTATCATAAGTTTTTGTTAACAGAAATTGCATTAAATATTACATAAATGTGATATACAAAATATATTTTTATCGCAATACACAATCTAACAATTTTACGAAAGTTTTCGCTATCTTTTGCTTATAAAAGAAAGTATTTTCATTATAAATAATAATTAATTATTTTACTATCCAAGTCAGGTTAAGGTTCGGTGATAATTACCAGTTATTTATTGATTTAATTAATTTAAAATGAAACTCCATTTACTCGTTTGCGCTTTCGCGGTTCTTACTAAGGTACGTAAAATTATTATTATTATTTATATAAAGTAAGTACTAAAACTAGTAATTTGTTATTGACACGAGACTGAACAAATCTTTAAAAAATATTAATAAAGAAATGGAAAAAATTCTTCACCCGAGTGGGATTCGAACCCACGACCTCTGCATTCCGTGCCAGTTCTCTTACCAACTGAGCTACCGGGTCAATTACTCGGATTTTACCATCTCTTTTTCATCTTGTTTCGTATAAACTTTAATACCTACCGCACTAAAGGAACATCAATTTTTTTTTTTCACGATTTCGAAGATAGTTCCATAGTAAAATATGTTTCTTTTTATTAACCTATTAGTCTCGTGTCAAAAGCAAATTACTAATTTTGAAAACACCTTATAATAACAGAATAAGCTCGCTAAATCACAACCTACGGAATCTATGAAGCCAAAGATTATACCTTTAACTCTGAGCGTCCCTAATACACGTTATTGTGCCCCAAAATATTGGACATTTCCTGTGCAGTTGCGGGGCTTCACTAGAATACATCAGCTGCATCTCCTTCCGTGCATGTTGTAAGAGTTGACTAAGGAACTCGGGCATTCTCTCAGGCGATAAGCTAGCAACTTGTCACTGATCTTCAACATCTGTTCTCGCTATTCTTAACGTGCTAAGATCTTAATGATCTTGCAGTTCTGTCTCCCACATTCTGGGTGATTTTTGGTCGTCAACGTTCCCGAAAACTACGGAATCTCCTTATCATCACGATCATTTTTCTCCATGGAAGCATATCTGAGAAGTTTCGGGTTTCCAAAATATTAGGGTCCAAAGTTGAGTAAATAGACTGCGTTTTTCTGCATAAATGCACATTGACGCGTGTAGCAAGATTTTTTCACGAGAAATGATTAATATCTGTCTATGAAAAAACTAGCATAAACACTGGACCCTATAAATTTCGCCCGATCAAGAATAAAAAAAAAAAAACAAAAAAAATTACATCGTTTCCCAGCATTTTTTGGCATAAACATATTTTATTTGATGGGTAGAGTACGTACCGTTCGTTAAGGATGGCAACGAAATAACACCCTAAATATGTAGTATATGTTAGTCAAAATTTATCTATGTTTTGCTTCATCATTATCATTATTCTCAGCTATAAGAAGTCCACTGCTGAACATAGGTAGGTCTCCCCCAACAACCTCCACTCCGACCGGTCGGAAGCGGCCTGCATCTCGTGACCTTTAGCTTAACTCAAACGACATTATTTAACTTATGTTTAGCCTAAACAATATCTAAATATTTTTATAATATCACGATCGTATTGCATGGCAAAGGTATTGTAGGTACTCATAACTCTCTATTGTTTTTTTTACAGCTTTCAACCAGTCAATATATCCAAGAGTATACCACAAATGGAGTGATCAACCCTGCTAGCCGCTACCCCACTCAGCCTTTCATCTCCTTCTCTTCTGATGATCTGGTAGTTGACGGAGGCTTTGGAGTGAATGGAAGACTACCCTTCCAAGGGGTGGTTTCTATGGGAGGGGTTTTAGGTACCTCTGGGGTGGCTACAGCCGATTTTGCTTGTAAATAAATAAATTATAATGTATCAAAGTTTTTTTTTCATATTTTTTTGTTAATTTGACTACTTTACCGAACTTTTACATCTCAACTATGTATACCCTCAAAATTGGTCAGAAGTGGCACCATGTGGTTCTATCGGCCCTTGGTGCTCTGCCTACCCCATAATAAGGTATACTCGTAAAGGCGTGATTATAAAAAAAAATTGACTAGAGTGCTAATGTCACACTAACAGTTTCGATGCACAATTAGACTTTTCATTACCTCACAATTCCAGTCCTTAGATTGCATTAATATACGTTATAATACATTAATAATGTAGAACATTACTATACATTACACTAATAGAATCTAAGTTGAGGCACCGAATAGTCTAATGGTGCATAAAAACAGTTAGTATGACATTAGCACTCTATGACATCTTATTCGTATTCCTCTATGCCACAGGGCCCGCATTCGGGGAACTATTTTTAACCGACTTCAAAAAAAGGAGGAGGTTCTCAATTCGTCTGTATGTATAATATATATTTTTTTATGTATGTTCACCGATATTTCCGTCAATTATAAACGGATTTCAAAATTTTTTTTTTTTGTTGGATAGAGTTCATTTCTGAGGTGGTCCCATTTTCACCAGGTCAGGATCTGATGATGGGATCCAGGACAAATCTAGGGCAACCACCGAAAATTGTATGCTCGTATGGTGCTTTTGTTACGTAATCATGTTTTACTCAGGTATATGCTTCAGGGTGTCAACATCTAATGCTGCTGTGCTGATGATGAAGCTACAGAACTCCTTAACGGTTAGGAGTTGAGAGACAGTACTGCAATTGGTCGATGAAAACTATTTAGTAGTATATAGGGCTAACGTGTTACTTGAATCAACATCTGATGCTGCTATGCTGATGATGAAGCTACAGAACTCCTTAACGGTTAGGAGTTGGGAGACAGTACTGCAATTGGTCAATGGAAACTATTTAGTAGTATGTAGGGCTAACGTGTTACTTGAATCAACATCTGATGCTGCTGTGCTCATGATAAAACTACAGAACTCCTTAACGGTTAGGAGTTGGGAGACAGTACTGCAATTGGTCGATGGAAACTATATAGTGGTATGTAGGGATAACTTGTTGCTTGTGAGGTATACTTGAATCAACATCTGATGCTGCTGTGCTGATGGTCAAGCTACAGAACTCCTTAACGGTTAGGAGTTAGGGGACAGTACTGCAATTGGTCGATGGAAAATATGGAAACTATATGTATATAAAATGTATGTAGGGCTAACGTGATACTTATACGGGTAGGTACTACTCCTGAGATGGTAACGATGAAATCCTTAAGTATACAGGGTGTTTTTTCGTTGCCACCCTTAACTAAGGGTACGTACTCTATACATCAAATAAAGTAAGTTTATGCAAAAAAAAATGCTGAGAAACGATGTAAATTTTTTTGAAACAATTTTTTTATTAGGTACTTGATCGGCGAAATGTATAGTGTCCAGTGTTTATGCTAGTTTTTTCATAGACAGATATTAATTATTTCTCATGAAAAATCTTGCTACGCGCGTCTATGTGCATTCATGCAGAAAAACGCAGTCTATTTACTCAACTTTGGACCTTAATATTTTGAAAACCAAACACTTCCCAGGTATGCTTCCAAGGAGAAAAATGATCGTGATGATGAGGAGATTACGTAGTTTTCGGGAACGTTGACGACCAAAAATCACCATGTATAAACTAGCATCTATTTAGGTCTACAACGCATTAACATAACTAAAAATCGAGAAATAAACTGACTTTAAAAAAAAATTAACCGACTTCAAACTTAAACTAAAAAGCGATAAATAACGTAACTAATTTATCTACTTAATACATATTAAATATCTCAAATTATTTAAATATTTACAACTTCATACCTAATACTTTAACAAAGTCATCTTTAACTATTTAAATATTTATAATTATCACTTATTTTTTGGAGTCGGTGCCAGCCTAGGTAACGTAGTCTGTTTTGTTGATGGACGCGCGCGGCTGGCAAAGCCAAACACACGGCAAAATACAATACGGTGTAGTAGGCAGTGGTAATGCAATTTCCTATTCTTGGTTATACTATTTAGTGTGGGTCAGTTTTCTTAATTACATTTATTTGTTTGGCTGGCATCGACTCCAAAAAATAAGTGATAATATAAATATTTAAATAGTTAAAGATGACTTTGTTAAAGTATTAGGTATTAAGTTGTAAATATTTAAATAATTTGAGATATTTAATATGTATTAATTAGATAAATTAGTTACGTTATTTATCGCTTTTTAATTAAAGTTTGAAGTCGGTTAAATTTTTTTAAAAAGTCAGTTTATCATTTAATCGATAGGGTCCGCATACGGGGTGTACCACTCACGAACGAAATTGAGTAGTGAAAAGTATTTGACTCACGACCCGCCAGCTGTATGTCTACCGATGAATTTCATTAGTCGATGTCATGGTCGGTATAAAGCATGCGGGGAATCCCGAATACGTATCGACTTTCATTGGTTGTTATCTCGCCTGCAGGAACTCTCCGTATGCTGTATACCGAACCAGTTAACGACCAATGAAAATGCGCCACTAGAGCTTAGACATTGTAACTAATTAAATATGACAGCGAACTTAGCGATTACATCAGCGGATTTACACCAATAATAGCGGTCAGCTTCACGTCATTTAAGTAACGCGCTACGAGTATATGAATGAAGGCTATTGAAGGGTGCGAGAGTGCGAACTTCGGTGTCAAGTTAACCTTAAGATAGTTACACCACAGATTCTTCAGTCTTCAGCCTATTGCAGTCCACTGCCCGATAATGGCCTCCCCCGGGGCACGCCACAAGACTGCCATGGGGGGTATTTGCCCATAGTCACCACGCTGGGCAGGCGGGTTGGTGACCGCAGATTGTATTTTGGACTGTTGTCAACACGGGAGGCGCTGCTGCCCACCTCCAAGTATTCAATAAGTTAGTTATAATTTTACCCTTAATTTAAATAAACCTACTAGAATATTATTAAGAACTAGTGGACGCCCGCGACTCCGTTCGCGTGGGCTGCAGAAAAAATAAAATGTCGATATCCGATTATCCGGAATAAAAACATTTTCTCTGGATAAAAAGTAGCCTTATGTCAAGTGGGACCTGACACAACATATTCCTGAAAACTGCATCGAAATCGGTTCAGCCGTTTCGGCACAAACATCGATCCGTTACAATTTTTTTATAATGTATAGATAGAATTGATAGAAGATAGAAGAATTGCCACTTTCCTACACTAGATGCATCGAATAGCTCCAGCTGCAAATCTTCCTGCCGTAACTACATACGAGTAGCTTAGCATGAGTGGATACGGTCATATTAGTTCCATAGATAGCTTAAACAGAAGAAAACACCCTTAGGTGATAATTTTTATCCAGCATCTCAAATTGTCAGTGGGAATACCTCTGAATTTCTTATCTGTCTCTGACGACAGGTACGGAAGACGATGCAGCTGATGTACCTACCTATTCTAGTAAAGCCCCGGATCGTAGGTCATAGGTCTCTAGCTTCGCGCTTTGGCTCGTTCTAGCAAGCTATCTTTTTTGACAGTTTCATAATGATGATCACGCATTGAATCAAATGGATGTAAGTGACATAATACCTTGCTTGAATATTTGGTAACACACACAAACACGCCACTTCCATTTACTTAAGTGAGAGTAATGATAAAAACTTTTGTAATTAACATGGTTGCTTGTTTTCCTAACTTTAGCAAGCACATATTTTGTTTTTATTTTGTTATTATACTTATTTTGTTTTTTTATTGTATTTGCATATGGGTATTAAATTTAATCACTAAGCATTTTTAAAAATACGTGACAAAAATTTGCTTCTATTACCTACTTAGCCACGAGTACTCGCTGAATATGCAATCTTCTCATAGGGTTCTAGCTAAGATTCTAGCAGTCAAATCAAGTGATATCTTATCAGAGGCCACTCAAGAAAGAGATGGTATAAGGAAGTTTGTTCTTAAACATTTAATCGTCGTCAGCCTATGCAGTCCACTGCTGGATGTAGGCCTCACCCAAGGCCAGTCCTTAACAAGCACTTACATAGATGTCCGGTGGTCTAGAATTCTATAATATTAGATTATGGAATGAATACTATTGAAGAACATAAAATATTTTCTAATGATCGTAACATAACAACTGAACAGCCAGGATCCATTGATTATCCAACAGCCCAGCTAATTTATTAGGCACCTTAGGTACTGACATATAAATTGGCAAATATTTCTAGTTATCCACGAGGTACGGTGCTGATTTTTTTCTGTAGATAGACATAATAGTGAGTAATTATTAGTATAAAAAATTACGTGCTGAAATTGTGCACTTTTCTTTAAAAATAAAATATTACTGTTTTTTTTTTATTCTTTAAATCACCTTTAAAATTAATGATTATAATTTATACTGAAATATGCGCAATACGATGAAATATTATGGTATAATTTTTTTTTGTGTCAAACTCCATTAATAAAAGTACAATACATTTTTTTCATTTTTCGACCCACCAAAAACTGGCTACCTTAATATTTTTTTTCTCGGAAACTATCAATAAATGATAGATAGTTTGTTCTAGCGAATTGTTTCTCTCGTCAAACTGTCGATATACGGGAACAGCTAGAGATGTACATTTTTCGCGGTCTTCGGAACACTATGGATCGTTATAAATTCACAGTAGAGCCTGCAGAAATCATTGGCAACTTATCTGTGTGCTGAAAACGATAAAAATTTCGCGCTCGCTTCGCTCGTGTCATTTTATCAACTGATAAAAATGTATCTGCAATTTTGGTAGAAATTGGTGGGACATAATAAACCTATTAGTATGTTTCTTATTGAGGGAGTCCGGGAAAATATAAATTTACGATATAATTAATGATTTCGCGTATTGCATTACAGAATAAATGTAATATGATTGTAAACTAAATTAGCGTATTGAATTTTTAAAGGTCTGTAGGGGCGGCAAAAATTGAATAGCCTACTGGAGGCAAATTTGTAAATTCGCCACTGCCCAGGGCATGCCACGAGGCTTACCCCTGTTTTGCCTATAGTCTCCACGCTCTGGCCCAGCGGGTTGGTGACCGCAGTCTGATTTTTGGACTATGTTGTCAGCACGGGATTTAATAGTAATTTTTTAATGGTTGAGCATAAATAACAAAAGTTTGCTTTAACTATTGATAAATGGAAATACTAAGTACTGTTAGGTTTGATAACTTAAAACCCTCATTTGTTTTTTTCGAATCAATTTTGTTCAATAATGTTATTCATATTATTATTTTTATTTTTGTAAAAATATTAGCCGGAAGCGACCACACTCAAATGTTTTGATTGGCCGAAGGAATGGCGGGAAAACCCGTAGTTCTACGATTGGGCCACGACACCGGATATTTGTCTTCGGTTTTCGTGAGTCAATCGGAGTGGGGAATTTTCCCGCAAACGGTCCATGGGACTGGGAGTTGAGGGGTAATCGAGTGTTGGCCGCGAACGGTATTGGAACTCTTGGTCGACTGTACATACTGTATGAATAGAAATAAATGAAAGTAAGTGAACAGTTCTGGTTGTTGATTCTACATTTACGGTGTCCCATCTAACCCTGTGGAAGTATTAGAGGTACTATTATACTTCAGAAGTGGGACACGCAACCAAAACGTAAGTACACGCCCCTGTATTACTATTCTGTTGTTGAAATTAATTTTATTGTTATAAATACTGTGCTTAGTAGGAAGTACGCTCTTATCACTATTGTTCATTGTTTGAGATGCTAAAAATATTTCTTAAATCAGTACTTGTTTCTTAGGGTATATTTCAATGACAGATAAATTTATTAGTGATTTGTGGGTACTTCATATTGTTACATACGTTTTACAATGCATCCGTTTTTGCAAGCTGTAATTCGGTATGTTGTTTTCCTGTTTACATATTTCATCTTCAGATTAATACCGACTAGAATAAGTTATTAATAACAAGCAAAGAATATAAAATAATATTTTTATTAACCGGTATAGTCAGTGGTGTATAAAAACAATTAAGTGCTAATGATTTATTATTTTCAATATTATGGTAAACTGTATCTTTTATGCGTGTGTATTCAATGGTGGATTCAGATATGATATTAATTATGTGCAGTGGGAAGCGGAACGAACGATTTTTTTGAGATTCTTGTCTACATTCAGATTGTAGGTATGCATAAATTCACTCGAGCATAGAAATTTAGAGTATTTCACAGCACTAGGAATGATTAAGCAACTAATGTCACTAGTTTAATTGGAATGTGTATTATAGGTAGGTATAATATACCGCGTAGGATTGTTTTACACATAACTCTTAAATCAAGAATTTACTACCTCTTCTTTATTTTACGTTTCCTTTATTTGTTTACAACTTCTATATTTTTTATTAGGGTAAATGTGGGATAGTCGCCTCACTGGGATAGATGCCTCGGTAAACACGTAGCAACATGTACAAACAATAACCTCGCGCTGTTTTGTTTAAACGTAAGCCTAGCTCCTTCCCCCCGCCAGTCAGTATCGGGCATTTCGTTAGAGCGCACGTGTCGAAATTTGTGAGACGGAACATAAATTACGCGGCAATTTATTGTTGGATTTGCCTTGCGTTAAATCTTTTTGCCCTCGCAACTTTTCATGTTATGAGGTAAGTGCTTGAAGTTTTGTATTTTTAATGTGTATATATGTCATATAAACTCATTTTATTATTTTTAAAGTGTTTTTTAAAGCAATTTATTTAATAATCTGGAGGGCGTCTATCCCTTCAAAAAAGGATAGATGCCCCAGTTTTTGTGAGTATAGATGCCCTAAGAGGCATCTATCCCTTTATTGTGTTTATTGTGTTTCTCTAGGTATGCCACGCAAATACGTGCGTAAAGCAGGGGTACGCCCCAGAGGCACGTGGACAGAAGATGCCCTTGTAAAGGCCTTTGAAGAGCTAAGGCAAAATAAATATGGTATAAATGAAGTATCTCGTCATTTTGGAATTCCAGCCAGAACCCTAAGAAGACGATTTGCTAAACAAGATACAAAAAAAATCACATTAGGTATTTTTGTTAACTTGTCTTCAAAATATTAAATTATTTAAAATATTTTAATATCTTCATTGTTTTTTAATTTCATACGTTTATTTTTAGGAAAACACCCAGTTCTGGATTTCGAAAATGAAAAACGGCTTGTCGCACACATCCAAAAACTAGAGACTGCAGGATTTCCTGTAACACGAGATACGGTACGAAGACTAGCTTTTCAATTTGCTGAAAAGCTAGGTATTGAACATAACTTTAATAAAGAAACACGCAAAGCTGGACCTCATTGGCTACAATCTTTTCTGGAACGCCAGCCAAGGCTTAGCATCCGACAAGTTGAAGGTTTATCTCTTGCCCGAGCTCAGGGACTTAATCGTGAGGAAGTCGACAAAATGTTTAAGCTGTTGCTTCAAGTCTTAACAGAACATAATTTACTAGAAAAACCAGATCGTATATTTAATGTCGACGAAACTGGGGTCCAGTTAAACAATAAACCGGGAAAGGTTATTGCTACGAAGGGCGCAAAATTAGTTCACTCAGTAACATCTGGGGAAAAAGGGGAGACTCTTTCGGTAATAGCTTGCTGCAATGCCGCTGGAAATTTTATATCTCCAGTAGTTATTATTAAAGGAGTAAACAAAAAGCCCGAATTCCAAGATGGTCTTCCTCTTGGATCAGATGTCTACATGAGCAAAAAATCGGCTTATGTTAATGCAGAGTTATTTCAGAAATGGCTATTGCAGCATTTTATTCCCAGAAAACCTCATGGAAAAGTGGTTTTACTTCTAGATGGGCATTCTTCACACACAAACTCTGCTGACATGTTAGAGACTGCGGAAGAAAATGGTATTATACTCTTTTGTTTGCCAAGTCACAGCACGCAAGCTTTACAACCCTTAGACCGCAGTTTTTTCAAGCCATTTAAAACTTTTTATGCAGCTGAAACTAAAAACTGGATGCTTACAAATAAAGAAAAAAAAATCAATCGCTTTGCAGCTGGCAAACTAATTGGTAACGCATGGATCCGAGCGGCTACGCCTTCTAATGCTATTTCGGGGTTTCGGGCTTGCGGTATTTACCCATACAATCCAACTGCTATTCCAGAAAGTTTTTTTGCAATCTCTGATTTGTCATCAAGGAGTCAACTCCGCGATAGCTCATTGATCGAGCAAATCGATTCGATCGATGCACATAATACATCACAGCTATCTGGTCCCTCATGTAGTAGTCAGACGTTAATAGAATTAGACTGCAACGAGGTTCTTATGACCCCAACTGTGGCTGAAATGCCAATTTGTACATCACCAGATTCAGATCTAACTCACGAGATTTATAATACTAGTCCCAATACAGCAAGAGAAGTTTCTCCATCTCTCATCTCTTCTTTACCTTGTCTGCAGCCTAATGCAGAAAGCACTCAGGATACGCCTAGCAAGTTCTTGCAAGAATTTTCTCCAATACCAACAGTGCCCATACCGTTATATAAAAGAGGTAAACAGTCAGCTGCAGTATTGACTTCTAAAGAAAACATCGCAATTAAGAGAAACAAGGGCAAGCTAACTCCAAACATACCGTGTAAAGGTAAATCACTCAAAAAGACAGTGAAAAAAAGATCAAGAGCTGATTTACAGGATACAGATACAAGTGCAACATGTGATTCCGATAACTTTAAAGAAAATGAAACTCATGTTCAAATGAAAAAGAAAAAAGAAAAGAGATCTAAGAAAATAAGAGGAAAAAAATTAAATAAAACTTCAACTACAAATACAATTCAGCGTCCTATTCGTATAATTCATAAAAGGAAACAAATAAGCAAAGTTCGTGATGAAAGGGAAACAACTCCTTCAAATATATCAGACTCTTCTGAAAATGCATCAAACGAATGCGTGGAATGTTACGAAAAATTTGAGGAAACACAATCAACGGTGGATTGGATTCAGTGCATCATGTGCAAAAAGTGGTTGCATGAAACCTGCACAATGTATGGAGATTATTGTAATCCATGTCATCGTTTAAAATTACGTCAAGAAAAAAATTGTTATATGTAAAACAAGTTAAGCGCATAGCAATACTTAAAATTGATGCTGATTGTTTTAATTAATCTAGATTTATTAGATTTAGCACATTCCAAAGATGATTATATTGGAGAAAAAGTTGATTAAAGTTAACGAAATCTAAATAATCTGTAATTTAATTACATAGGGTAACTATCCCACAAGCCGAAATATCACTGCGGCATCTAACCCACACAACAGGCGTCTATCCTCATTTATAAATCTTTTTTATTTCGTTTATTACTAAGTAAATAAAACAGATAAAATTAAATAATCTTAATTAGTTTTTACATTAATAAATACACAATAAATCACAAAAGGTCACGATTTGAAATTGCTTATTTTCTATAAGTTATTCGCCTGTTTCAAAAAGTGTGGCAACTATCCCACATTTACCCTATATATATATATATATATATATATATATATATATTTTATATTTTGTTTAGGTTTTAAACCTTGGTTTAACATAACCGATTACTTAGCCTAATATATATTTTTTTTCTTTCTTTGCGAGATTCAGGCGATGTCGGACCTGCCGGACCGTTCACATCGGAGGCTCTCTACTCCGAATCGCAGAGAACACTACTCTGCCTCGCGTAGCCGAAGTCAGGTGCGAAGTAGAAGCCCCAGATGCCGTGGACTAGAGGTCGATGTCGAGCCAGGTCGTGAGCGGCTACGGTTGCTAGAAGAAGAAGTAAGAAGACAGCGTGAGCGAGTTCGTGTCGCCGAGGACCTGCGCAACGAGCCTAGGGTGGACGGCCGTCATCGCAGCTCTTCCACAGCGCGCCGCCGCCATCGAGACTGCGATCAACGCAGCATCTCCACGGCTCGGCGCCGGGCTGATGAACGGCGACCGGAGCAACGAGAGGAGTTGGCGCCACTTGAGCGCGACTACGCTACACGGAATAAAAGGTCACGTAGCCCTTCTTTTTCTAGAAAGGATTTATTTGATATTATTAAGAACTTAAGGGATGGTTTAGCATTACCATCTGTAAACCAAAGCGCCCCGTCATTACAAAAAGTTGATAATAAGAACATATTGCCTATATTTGATCCTAGTACTAAGAACCAGCGGATGGATGTCTGGTTAAGGAAGGTAAATGAGTGCGCTTCGGTATATGGATGGGATGAACGTACAACTACTCATTTCGCAATGCAAAAGTTGCAAGGTCTGGCCAAGACGTGGTTCGAAAGTTTAAACACTATCCTATTTACTTGGCAAGAATGGCAAGAAAAATTGTTAAGCGCATTTCCTTGCGAACAAAACTATGGCCAGACCTTGGAAAATATGATCAAGCAAAAGAGTAGGTATACCGAGTCCATAGAGGTGTATTATTATGAAAAATTAAGTCTTGTAAATCAATGTGAAATAACAGGCACCCGCGCGGCGGAATGTATAATCCATGGTATTACTGATAAGACTCTTAAGTCAGGAGCTTTAGCACTCCGTTGTACCCATCCCGATCAACTCTTACAGTATCTTATGAGTAATAGGGACTATAATCAGCCTAATACTGACCGATTTCAAACTAGGAGTAGGGCTCAAGATAATTCTCATGTAAATACGAGTAGTACTAGACCTTTTGTCAAACCTGTTAATGTCAATGGATGTTACAATTGTAAGGAAAAGGGGCATAGTTTTTTGCACTGCCCTAAGCCGTTATTGAAATGTACCCGTTGTAATAAGGTCGGTCACACAGCAGACAAGTGTTATAGTAAATTAGATAACAAAGCCAGCGCTAATGGCTCAGTGCAGAAAACTATGCGGATTGATTTCGTGAATGGAAAAGACTAGTGTACTCGTATAACCCAAGCTCCTGGTTCTAAATTTATAAAGGACGTAATAGTTAATGGTGTAGGTCTCAAATCTTTTGTAGACTTTGGTAGCGACGTTACTTTGATTAGGGTATCCACTGCTAGGGAGTTAGGAGTGGCACATGATAATGTTACCACATTAATGAAAGGATTCGGTAATGATGTAGTTCGGTCGCTAGGGAATCTGACTCTACACATGAGCGTTGGTGGAGTAGAGGCCGATGTCGTATGCAAAGTTGTGGGTGATCATTTACTGGAGATGCCTATTCTCTTAGGGCAATCTTTTACGGAACAACCGCACATTTTGGTTTATAAGGATAAACATCAATTAACCTTTTATGATATTGGGAACGAACTGCCTCGTAGTGAATTCACTGATGATAATAGGGATGCTTTACTCAAGTTTTCGGCAACTAATGATATTGTTATTTATGGCATGGCAACCGTTAAGGTGAAAACCCAACCTACTTTTGATGGTGATGTCTTGGTGAAAAGCGGGTTAGCGGGAAAGCCTAATGAACAGTATTTCATTGTTGGAGGACTTCATCGTTCAGTCGAGGGATGCATCAATGTGTTAGTCATACCTTGTTCAGGTCTTTGTCACATTATGTCTAAGTTCGTATTTTGTCGGGCCGAACGAGTTAATGTCGTGAATAGCCTATCTGACGTGTCATCAAGAGATTCGAAGGGTTGTCAAAGGTTTGATGATAGTCAGGTACGCATTGGTGATGGAGTATCCGACGTTGATAGGAAAACTTTGTTAGGGATGCTTAAAAGATATGAATGTTGTTTTGCTTCGTCTTTGAAGGATTTAGGATGCACCGGCGTTACGGAAATGAATATCGAGCTTAACAGTCAGCGTCCTGTTGTATATCGTCCATACAGGTTGTCGCATCACGAGCGGGAGAAAGTACGATCTATGGTTGATGACTTGTTAGATGCTGGTGTGATTCGAGAATCCGTTTCTGATTATGCCAGTCCCATATTACTTGTGCGTAAAAAGGACGGTTCATCAAGGTTATGCGTCGATTTCCGCATGCTGAACTCCGTGACAGTTAAGGAGAGGTACCCAATGCCTATCATCGAGGATGAGATAGCTCGTCTTGCTGGACAGTCATGTTTTATTATCCTGGACCTCGCTTCTGGGTATTATCAGGTGCCGATTCCTGAGCAAAGTAAACATCTCACATCTTTTGTCACGCCGGACGGCCAATACGAATTCAATCGTATGCCGTTCGGCTTGGCCAATGCGCCTGCCGTATTTCAACGGATGATTAATTCGATATTAGGTTCGGCTAGGTTTCATAAGGCGACAGCGTACATTGATGACATTCTTATTTTTGGAAAAGACTCGTCACAGTGCCTAGAACGTCTTGAAGAAGTTTTGAAAATGTTGCAAAGAGCTAGGCTTACATTAAATTTGTCAAAGTGCGAGTTTCTGCGGGACCACGTCGACTACCTAGGCTACGAAATTAGTGCCAGTGGCATCAGACCAGGTGAGAAGAAAATTCAAAGCGTGATCAGTTTTCCTCGACCCGAAAACGTACACAACGTTAGGCAATTCTTAGGCCTTGCCAGCTATTTTCGTAAGTTTATAGTGAACTTTGCGCAGATTTCGTTTCCCCTAAGCAAGTTGCTCAAAAAGGATGTGCCCTGGATCTGGAGTGGAGAGCAAGAGCAGGCTTTCGAAAAACTTAAAAATAGCTTAGGTAATAGGCCAGTTTTAGCTATATATGACACTTCCGCTGATCTAGAATTACACACCGATGCGAGTAAAATAGGAATTGGAGGAATACTTTTACAGCAAGGACAAGGCTGCAAGGGTTTCCAACCTGTAGCATATTATAGTAGACAAACTTCGCCTGAGGAGAAGGTATTCCATTCTTACGAGTTGGAAACCCTAGCAGTTGTTTGTTCTCTTCGTAAATTTAGGGTATATCTTCTTGGGAAAGAGTTTAAGATAGTTACCGATTGTAGCGCATTGCGTTCTACTTTTTCAAAGCGAGATTTAATCCCAAGGATAGCGCGTTGGTGGTTGACGTTGCAGGAATTTAATTGTTGTGTCGAATACAGAGCTGGAGCTAAGATGGGTCATGTGGACGCATTATCGCGGAACCCAGTGGAACCGTCTGAAGCTCTTGATGATCATCTGTTTCCGGCAATAATGTCCATTAGTAGCGAGGATTGGCTTCAGACGCTTCAACTGGGTGACTCAGAGTTATGTAGGATAATGGACGTTTTAAATAGTAGTTTAGATGAACAGGGACTCCAGTATATAAAACAAAACTATGTCATAAAAAATAATAGGTTATTTCGGTTTTTGGATAGGGATATAGAGAAGGTCAGATGGGTGGTGCCAAAGGGGGCAAGGTGGCAGGTGTGTAAACTCAATCATGATGACATTGGACATTTTGGGGTCGAAAAGACCTTAGACAGAATTAAAGGCAAATATTGGTTCCCCAAAATGTCCAGGTTTGTAAAAAAATACGTAGGAGCTTGTATAGAGTGTGCTTATAGTAAAAACAACTCGACTAATCGCGAAGGACTATTACATCCTATTACGAAGGTAGAAGCTCCGTTTCGCACTTTACATGTCGACCACCTTGGACCCTTTGTCAAGTCCAATAGGGGGTTCACACATCTGTTCGTAGTCGTAGATGCGTTCACCAAGTTCTGTTTCCTCAGGCCAGTCAGAAACACCAATACCCAAAACGTCATTAGGGTACTAGATGATATTTTCAGTATATTTAGAAATCCTGACCGCCTCGTAGGTGATCGTGGTAGCTGCTTTACATCCCATACGTTCAAACGGTTTTGCTTGGATAAAGGGGTAAAACACATTCTAAACGCGGTAGCTAGCCCTAGATCGAACGGGCAAGTTGAGCGATATAACCGAACAGTTCTCGATTCACTAAAAGCGATGACCGTTAAGCAAGGGGAAAAGGAATGGGATAGTCATCTAGGTAGCATTCAATGGGGGCTGAACAATACTATTCAAAAAACCATAGGAAGGGCTCCCTCTGAGGTAATGTTTGGGACTTGTATGAATAGCGAATACAACCCCATGCTCAACGAGGTTACAGTAGTTTCATGTAATGAAGATTTGCCTAATATCCGCCATAAGGTTAAGACTCGGATCGATGACGAGCAGCGTAAACAAAAGGAGAGGTATGATAGAGGTAGAAAACCCGCCCGTATTTACAGTGAAGGTGATCTAGTAAAAATAACTAAAACTTGTTTTAACAATAACGGCCAGAGTAAGAAACTAATGCCTTCTTACGTAGGTCCATATCGCGTCAGTAAGGTTCTGGGTAATGACCGTTATATTGTAGCTCCTATACCGGGACTAGTAGACACCGAAAGTAGACGCCCAACAACAGTCGCCGCGGATCGCATTAAACCGTGGATTAATGTTACTGCCCTAGAAGTGGATGAAAACGATGCCGGTGACAGTTGCGATAGTGGTGGTGATGATTAGATAGCAGCTTAAATCAGAATATAGAATTTTGATGATTATGATCATCATCGTAGCTAATTATGTATAGTTTTTTTTGTTGTTACAGAAACAAGCACGCGAGAATCGATCGGTTCGCGGCTTGGTCTAACGAGTGCAAACAAGTCCTTTGGCTGTCATCACGAGCATTAATCGATCGGCTCGTGTATGCGTCGCTAGGCATCCTGATTAATCGATCGTTCAGGAGGTTAGGGCACCCTGATTAATCGATCGTTCAGGGATCGAGTACGTTCACGATATTAATCGATCGGTCGTGAACTTACGCTTAGGCTCGATTAATCGATCGTTCAAGCTTAAGAAGTTTCGATTTGGTTAATCATAAGATGTTTTGTGAAAGTTGTATGATCAAGCAGATCGACTGCTGACATACGAAATTTTGGTTGTTGCTACTCTTTCAGCAGTTCGACTGCTGAAGTATTATAGAACATAATTATGCTAGTTTATAATAGTATGTAAGATGTTTATCTCGTTATTTGATAATTATTTAGTTATATTGATTTCTACCTTGTAGTACTGCTGATGAACCTTCATTATATCTTCAAGCATTTAACTTAAAATTTGCTTAATTGTAAACTATGTAAGTAATGGTCTTTGCGAAAGTTATGAAATGGCGTTGCCATAATAATGTGCATTTTTATAAGAAAGTTTTAGTTTCAAGATTCTTAGATAAACTGTAATAATGCCGAATTAGAATAACATATCAATTAATTAATTTAAATACGTAATTTATACGATAATGTGCTGTATAATTTTTGTAATCATTACAGTCCGATTGTTAGGTTACCACCTGGTGCCGTGTGCAGGGTCGCACACGATGTCAGGACGGTCGATTGTTAGGTTTGATAACTTAAAACCCTCATTTGTTTTTTTCGAATCAATTTTGTTCAATAATGTTATTCATATTATTATTTTTATTTTTGTAAAAATATTAGCCGGAAGCGACCACACTCAAATGTTTTGATTGGCCGAAGGAATGGCGGGAAAACCCGTAGTTCTACGATTGGGCCACGACACCGGATATTTGTCTTCGGTTTTCGTGAGCCAATCGGAGTGGGGAATTTTCCCGCAAACGGTCCATGGGACTGGGAGTTGAGGGGTAATCGAGTGTTGGCCGCGAACGGTATTGGAACTCTTGGTCGACTGTACATACTGTATGAATAGAAATAAATGAAAGTAAGTGAACAGTTCTGGTTGTTGATTCTACATTTACGGTGTCCCATCTAACCCTGTGGAAGTATTAGAGGTACTATTATAGTACTTATAAAAAGTAAGGAGAACAAATACAATTCAAGTAGGTAAATAAGTGGAACTGGATCGGCCACACGCTCTGAAGGGAGGAAAACCACATACCGAGACAAGCCCTGGATTGAACCCCCAAGGGAAGCGCAAACGTGGCCGTCCTAAGCAGACCTGGCGGCGTACAATCATCGCAGAGGCGAAGAAAGTAGGGAAGACCTGGAGCGAAATAAAACGTGAAGCTCAGAACCAAATGGAATGGCGGACATCTGTGGAGGCCTTCTGCCCCAGCTAGGGGACACAGGAATATAAATCAAGTAGGTAAATAATGTATAAATATTTATTTTTGTTATTATAAATTACAATATATTAATATAACATGATTATATTGCACTACATTATGTAGACTTGGTAAAAAAAAGAAATAAATGCAATATTTATAGATAGTATAAATAACCGAAAACAATGTACAGATTTTTGAAGCGATACCAGTGACTAACGTCATATTACTGATATTATGCCATTAGTAAGTACATATTATGTTTGTTGTTTATAATAAATATGTAAGAGTATATAAGTAGGTGCATAGATTTAATAATAAAATTTTAAACACATAAAATCATTATTATAAATTATTATAAATTTTGAAAATTGACTTAAATTCTATACCAGTCACTAACTAAACAATTAAAAGTGCTTTAGTGTCGCTTATAGCAAAATTTGTTTCTAATGTAGAAGAGAACGCGGCTAGAAGCGACTTACAGTGACATCTAGGTTTCACAAGTTGTAACAATGCTGCATCAAGACTTCATGGTGATCCCGCAGTGTATAAAAGAGCTTGGTATGTTTAGCGATAGATAATGCAATAAAAATAACCTTTACAGAAAACTAGGAGGCTTACACAATTTTAAGTTTTTAAGATTGTATGGATATATATTACTTTCTTTATAAATGTAGCAGAGCCATCTATCGGATGCATAGAGAACCAAAGTCCAAAGCAAAATTGAATGGAGTACCTATATATAAAAGCTAATAAGAACTAGAGACCTGGTGGGGCCGGCCCCCTGATTACGTAACTTGCAGAAGCCGAGCGATAGCAATGCGAAACCAAAAGTTGAGATTGTTTGTGTGCGTGGGGTGAGGTGCGGGACGCGGGAGGATACCTCGCGCTCACTGTGTTCACGCACACACTCAATTTTCGCAATCGCGCCGCTTCGACCCCTTGATTACGTAACTTGCAATAGCAAAGCCGTCCTCCCGCGCACCCACACATTCTCAATTATCGCAATCGCGCTGCTTCGGCTTTGCTATTGCAAATTAGGTAATCAGGGGGCGGAAATGCTCTTTCACCACCCCCACAGAAATATTTGTTGGTGTACTCTTTTATTATATTTTTGTTGGTCATATCGTTGAGTGACTAAGGGTCCTTCGAGCAATATTGTTTCAATTGTAAAAGCGAGACGCGGCTATAAACAATACAGAGCGACATCTAGCTTCCGCAATGGAAAACTAATCCTTATTAGTTCATTGTTACCCCGCTTTCTATGTAGTGCGATATTCTCAGAGTCCGTTTCATAGAATAATATTCCTATGCCTGATTTTGAAACTATCATTTTTTGTATGCAGTGACACAGGAAATGTGGTCATACACATAGTAATTAGCGCCATCCTTCATCGGAACTATTCTATTAAACGGATACCTGTTCATACATAAGATTAAAAGTTAAAAAAGGAATTGTGACTGAAGTAGAATTAAGTCCATTAAATTACTACTAAAGGCGATTTAAAACAAATGCTTAAATCTAGACTTAAGTAAATGAGCAATTAACATACGTGCCATCTTGCATTTGACATAAAATAGAAAGAACTGTCATGTGTGCTAATTCTTGATTTACTTACATAAATCTCGATTTATTCATTTGCTGCAAATGGGCATTGGAAAAAGAAATAAGTACCTAATTTTAAATAAAAACTTCATGCTACAGTATTCACAATGAGGGATTTTCTGACAACTATTAAAAGTAAAAAATTTACAAATCACCTGGATAGGTGGCGTAAGCGAGTGAGTGCAGTAGTTTACCGTATATTCTGTATACCTACCTAAACAGAATAAAATCGGAAGGTAATAGCCCAAGAACTGATTTGTGAGTAGAGTACGGTCAATATCGACGTCAAAATTAATCGGTAGATTGGATATGAAATTGCATCGTGTGGAGCACCATCCACCGTTTAGCTAGTTCACAGAACGACACAATAACTCTTTGGTAGGAGATGTAGGTAACGCCATCTGTTATTGACAGTTATTTCAACTTGTCAGAAAATCCCTCATTCAACAATGGCAACTGAAAAGATCTTTTTAATAATAGATTCCGCCGCATCCACAACCACAGTTACCGTATGGGGCAACGATTGGAGCGGAATACGCCAACGGTGCGGGGTAGTATGGGGCAGGTACAGCCACAGGGGAAGACACAGCTAGCACGTTAGGGTAGCCTAACGGCAGGGTATCAGATAGCAGGCTGCTAACGGTTAGCAGAGATAGGGTATCAGCCAAGCTGCTGGCAACACTTGGCTGGGCCACAGCCACAGTTGGGGCAACAACAGATGGCGCCAGGAGCGGCGCGGAGATCAGGTTCGGGCCACAGCCGCATGGTCCGCTGATGTACTGGCTGGATGCCAGCTGAAATAAAAAAAAAATTATTAGCGCCATCTAGTTTGTGGTAGAGGAAGTAAAATATTAGTTGTTAAGAGGATGAGGTTCTACATCTAAGTTCTACATAGAAATTAATTTTATTTTGTAAATAAAACAAATACAGTGAGTTGAGTTGAGTGAGTAAACAAAGTATAAAATATTCATTCATACGTATATATCTTCTATGTAGGTTGATATGTAGGTATCTAACTTTCTTTGCATAATTTATCAGAAGATGCTTTACAAGAGCTTTTAACCTGAATTGTGTAAATAAATACTAATTTAATAATTTATAGGTTTAGAAATATTTAAAGAAATTATAAGGGAAATATCTGTAGGCTGTTGTAATAAGTCATAGTCTGTAGGTTAAATACAATACATAATTATTATGTACCTAGCGAAGAAAGATTTGAATTTTTTCCCGGACTGTGTCCCGGATGTAGGAGTGAATGAAAATTTTGTGTAAAAATTTAGGGATGTCTAGTTTTAGAAAAAATCGTATAGATAATACTTATTTTTTCTATGTAAGTATATTTTGGTTTATTTCACTTATTTTCCCACGTTAAAAATTAAACTCAAAACAAGAATACAAATTTAAGGGGACAACAGAAAAGAAATTTAAACAAGTCCTAGGAGCAACAGGAATTATGAACTAAAATCTAATAAATATTGATGAATTATACGATTCTAGTGTTTGGGAAAGGGAGAACTTAAAATTACAATTATTATGCTTACCTGCAGCAGAGCTTGGGAGATCACGAAAATGATGGCGAAGGATTTCATTTTCTTTTGTTTTTTTACTTGTTAGTTACAAGAGAATAGTTTTAGATGTAATTTCCTTATACAATATTCATGTATATATAGGTAAAGTGTGTTAGTTTAATTGGGTAATGTGCCAGACA
Source organism: Carposina sasakii (assembly GCA_014607495.2). Lineage (NCBI taxonomy): Eukaryota > Metazoa > Arthropoda > Insecta > Lepidoptera > Carposinidae > Carposina > Carposina sasakii. The sequence goes on along the minus strand of CP053176.1, from coordinate 5,373,696 downwards.
GTTTTTAATCTTTTCATTTGCATCAGCCTATTTTTAGGAAATAGTGTCACGTTTTGATCAACGCAATATACGTACACGTTTTGTTATGCACGTGGTAGAAACTCATCAGCGTCCTGACCTTTACCTTTTGATTTACATATGTACATACATAAATATAACTCTGTTACCTAACAATGAGGTAGCCGGAATTATAGGAACGGATATTCGCAAATGAGATCCCACATACTACGTTATGCTGGGTATCAGCGACAAATTGCCGGCTTATCGCCTGAGACAACACCTCATAGTTTCTTAGTCGAAATTATGCGAATTACTTTGCATCACTAATTGATTATCACAATATAAACTAATTTACATTTAATACACATGTAATAACTTATGCAACTTAAAAAGCTTATCTCTAGGTAACATATTATTTTAAAATATATATATCAATGTTTCTATGTTTCTGTGCTGTATGCGCAATATCTGATAAAAATAATTATTTCGATTACAATCAAAACAAAATTTATGAAATTGATAAAAGTTGGCAGCCTACTTAAAGTTGAAATATTTATTTTTAAGTTACATTAGTATTTTACTATTATGTGGTGAATATCGTATCAAAATAGCTTGTTAAAAATATGTCTAAAATTATTTATTTAGCGTTAGTTTATTTACTTCAAATTGTGAGTACTTACCTACATTTTAACTTAAAAACCCAATCCTGTTTTAAAAATATCTTTTTTTGAATTTGAAGAGAATAATCTTAATGTTTTTTTTCAGAATACATTATGTCTTTGCTCTCCTTTAGTTTACGAGACAGCAAATGATGATAATAATTTGATAACAACCACTTTGGCGGAGCAGAACATGCAGTCAAATATCTCTGTGACAAATAAAGAAATACTTGGATCTCCTCATGTAGAAGCAAATAATGAGGTCTTGGAAGGCTTTAAATTATCTAAAAATATATCATGTTTTAATGGATACGATGCTGATGATAATATCAAACATACATATGACGAAAGTAGAAATAATATGTCATTAAACATGGTAAAGGATAATTTAGTGGAAAAAGAACATAATTTACCAGATTTAAGCCTATTCAAGGATACATCACAGAGTTCAGAAGAATACGAGGAAATGGATGATGCCTTTTTGCGCAAGCACAATTCTTTGACAGCCTCACCATTTACGCTACCAATGTCAGATATTCCTGATATGATACCAATTTTCAAGCCTAAAAGAAACCTGGATGTTAAAGTTCCTTCAGCTCAGAAACCATTGAATAATGTGTTATCATTTTCGCCAATAGCCACACCTATTCAGTTCTATACACAAGCATACACAGATCAGAGAAATCAGATCAATGCCTCAGTACAGAATACAGCATATCAAAATTCTGGACCATTGGCGTCATATTACAATATGCAAAAGGCTACAGAAATTTTAAACGACGTTACAAAACTTTTACCGTCTGGACCTGAAACAAGTAAACTGAAGAACTTAGTAAATAACGTATCAGATTTGAACAATGCAGCAAAACTAGTTGACAATATTATACAAGATGTGAGAAAAACTGAACGGACAATGATGCAAACAAATCAAACACCATCATCAGAAATTCTTAAAATACCAATGCAAGTAAGCCAACAAAACAAATTGCAAGACTTGTACAAAGGCATTGGCATAAGTAATCCTGTGCAAGTTGCAAACGTCATTCAACAACAATTACTAAATCACATGAGAATGCAAAATACTAAAGTGATTGCCAATACGGAAAATGCAAATATTTTCACACCTAACTCTAGGTCGGAAGCACTTTCAAATGTTGGTGTTAATAGTACACCTAATTCACCTACTGTTATTATATCATCAGCCCCATATAAAATTTTAGATCCATCACCAAAACAGTTGACGCCTGGAGCAATTACAGTGTCTAACGCAGCATTATATACTTTACCAAATACAGATCCAACATTTGCTATAAATAGATCACCACCAGTAACGGTAACTAATAATAGTTTCAATGACTTTCGGCTGTTACCGTCAATTTATCAATCGGCAAACCAAAACAATGCAATAAAAAGTCCAAGTGATAACTTAGAAGCATTAAAAGTTTTAAATCAAGCAAATATAATTCCTCAAAATAATGAAATAAACAAAATAAAAATTACCGAAGAAACAGAAAATATGCTACAAAAACTGATCAAGCAAGTGACTATGGTTGAGAAAATTTCAAATTCGTTGAATATTCTTCAAGAAAAGACGGATAATGTAATCAAAGATTTATCTAAACTTGCTAATCTGCAGCCAAATTATCAAAATGGGCAGGCAAATGATATAAATATAGCAATGCAAAGAAATTCTAATGAAATAGGTGAAATAAACCGTATGGGAGTGTTTAATATTCCTTGCCAAACAGCAAGAGATATTCTAAGTGATGTGCCTATTGATAGCAACAAGCAATTCGTTAAAGAACCTACAATAATAAACAATACAGATAACAATGCTAATATCGTTCCATTTACAAAAAAATCCAGTGACTTAGCTATAGTTAGATCACCAAACAGAAATATCGATAGTTTGGGAAAAAGAATGGTCTTAGTACCGGAATCGAAAAAGTTTTACAAAGTTTACGATGACGTCATAAAAGAGGTTACAATGAAAGTTTTGGTCCCATCCTGGATAAATGAGTAGAATAAGATTTTGTGTAAACAATGCAGAAGATAAGTTATTTATTTCTGGAGACTGTATGGAATAGAGACTGTGTTATTTATTTTAAAATGTATTTCTACTAAGTAGTTCTCTAGACATTATTTTAATAAAATATACAAAAATGAAAATGTGAACTTGATATTTTCTTTTCTTCTTTTTAATTTATTATTAAAAAAATATTAATTATTTATTGAACATAATGATATCTTTAGGTAGGTATTAGTAATTTTTAAGCTCATTCGTCCACGTTAATTTGATAACCTATGTGTTATTCTAATTTATATTTCATCGAAATCCGTTCAGTAGTTTTTGCGTGACAGACTAACAAATATACAAACATCCATTTCTCACAAACTCACAAACTTTCACATTTTATAATATTAGTAGATAACTAGCAAGAAAAGACAAGAAAGGAGGTTGAGATAGGATTAAAAAAAATCGTATTAAAAAGTTAAATACGTAGGTTCATTTTAAAATTGAGTCTAAAAATAATTCCATAAAAAACAATCGGATCGAAAAGCTGCGCGATGAAGAAATAAACAAACGTCTCATGTTGTCGACGGTCGTCGGCAAGTCGCATTGAGTACGCATGCGTGGCTTTTGGCGCATATACATAAGGGGCGGAAAAATATCACACAATTATTGTGGCACCCATAGAAATTATATTGGTGGACCTGATTCTGGTCACGTACATGTTTTTAAGGGTACACTTACTTTAAACAGACAAAATAACTTTTACATCTAGGTAACTTAAGCATTCTCCTGCTCATTTATCAACAAGATCAATTTAATATAACCTACCCTGGTGTCTCTGTATTATTTTCTTTTAAATCCACACACAACGATTATAAAAATAATAAAAAAATAATGTTTGTTTTCGGAATACAAGCTCCATTTTTTGTTAGTACCTACATGATTTATTTATAACTAGTGTTGCTTAACATCAGGCACGATGGCGGTCAAATGTTTTTTTTTTATATAAAAAAAATTGAAAACTTAACACTGACCTAATAACTAAACAAGAGTTTCCATTCAGCTGCTGCAAAAATAAATAAATATCTGCCTACCTAACGTACGTCTGCAACTAATCATTATTTTCAATACTCAATAATTTATTGCATTCATATGTAGTTAAGGATCTTAATTAATAATTTACAGATAACATATGACCCTGTTGAGCACAGCAACATGTTTTTTAGTGTGGTAGGCAGACTGAAGCATTTCATAGTTAATTTCGGGTTCAATTTTAATTGTACCATTCGTCATGTTAATTATATTTTTTTTATTGAAATTTTATTTTTTTATATTAAGTGAAGCTTAAGTACCTTCTGGCAAGTGGTATATTCGCTTGCCCATAGCAACTTATTTCGTTATAAAATCACCCCGTGAGTTTCGACGCTAAAGCTCCCCAAAGAGGGGTGAGTTGGACAACCTACCCACACTTATTCGCACATACCTACTGCGGACTGCCTTAGTCGAGACCGTGAACCCAATCCTGAATGTCGTTATCCGTGACACTGTTTAAGCTGAGAAGAATCACAAACCGAGATAATAGTTTAACGAACGCAGTGAAACAGCTGAGGACTCCCTAAGTGGGTGAAAATTGTTTGAGTGAAGTGCTAAGTGAAAGTGGAGTTATGACGTTACATGCTTTACCAGCATCCACTTATATGATACAAGAACAGAGGTTTAAAAGCATTGAGTCCAAAGATAGTAGTATGCCATCTTTAATTTTTCGAAACCGGTAAGTTTTTCAATAAAAATCAATAGTGCTCTGTTTTGAACAGTTGGCGACATGCCGATCGATAGTCGAATGCGGCGCAGCTAACTTCATGATCGCTTAACTATTTTTATGACGTAATTAGACTATATCGACATTACATAGGTACGTTATTAGTACGTTGGTATCTAGCTCTCTACAATAAGATTCTAATTTTGAGTTCCTGCTTCATCCTTTTTAGAATTTCACCATAGCTAATGAAAAACTCTTATATTTTCGACAAGTGCTTTGATGGTGTTTTTTTGTTATAAAATCAAATTAATTTTTAGTAAAATGGTCAGATAAAAATAATCGATAACATTTTCCAAAACAAAACGCATAACAAAGGAATATTGAAACGTCACTCATGTCACGTTTCAAATGTCATGTCATCATCTGTTTCCGGCGGCCATTATGGAATTTTTTATTATGCGGCTAAATTCAGATGGTCACCTGCACATGAATTTTGTAGGAGAAATTAATACACTTGAACTTGGTACTATTATAAATAGATCGAATGATTGTGAATAAATTGTTCATTTAACTCATTCAGGTGTAGATTTTTTCGCTGATTTCATTCATTCTGTTGTGAAACTTTCTGCTGTGTGTTGCGTCCCAACGCGATTTTGCGATTCCTTCTACGGTTTTGCCGTGTTTTTCGTTTTCAAGTTTTGTAAAGGCTTAATTACGATTTGCCAAGATGACCAAGTTAATACAACAATTAAATTTTAGTAGTAGTAATTACTACGACAATGCTGCTACGTCCATCCAACCAGTCGCTGAGAAAGCCAAGTACTATCAGTAAGTTATTTTTTATTTGCTATTATATTTTTATCTTACACTGTTTTATGATGATTAATCCTTCTTAGAAATAGTTAGAACTAACCTTGAAATACGTTAATTGTCAATGGAAATAAAACTTTTTCCTTAATTACCTTCATGGATTCTACTACGTCATCATGACCTATAGATATCGCAGTATCGCTAACTATTGCTTCTCAATTCCTCAATTCATTCGACGATTCTGCATGGTTATTTTTTAAATCTAGGACATACGCAAGAGATTACATAGATTTCTCAATATTTTTAGGTTAAACTAGGTCACGTTATTACCAGGGAACGTTTCCATTTGTTTATGTTTATATTTTCATTCGTACCTAAATTCCGACGTTTCTTTGTTACGTATTGCAGCATTTTTACTTGACGCGACGCAATGCGACGTAATAGGATTTATATCGATACTTTTTGCAGTCTACAAACTATTTTACTTAATGTGTTTTTTTTTTGTAAATGGATTGAGGGTATATGTGGCCTTCATTTTCGAAAGACGTTCTTTTCAAAAAGGTCTTGAGTGCCGTACCCCATTGAACTATGAGTTGTGATACCATCCAAGGAGTGCTAATGCAGTATTTAAAATTGGAAACACATTTTAAAAAACTATTTTCTATCTTATCCACATTTGCTATGCAAACCAAGAAGGTTTTATCTGGCTACCCTTGCCATACAAACAAAAGAGCATATACTTTTAATTATTGTTTTACCTTACATCTACATATACTTACCCTGCCTTTGTAGGCACTGATTGTTGGTTCTAGATCAATTTGCTCCGGAATATTTCCAACTTTAAATTCATACATTTGTATTGATTGAGGCAATTGATCTATTAGCCTTGAGTAGGTATCATAAAGCAAATTTGAAGAGGAGGTGAATTTTTATAGTAATGTTGATGTTGAGAGGGTAATAGAAAAAAGTTATCTATCTAGAGCAGTGGTTCCCAATTAGTTTTTTCTACGTACCTCTCTAAGAAAGACTTCAAACTCGCATACCCCTTATTGCAGGAATGATAAATAAACTATGAAATCAGATGTATTTAGAATTGATAACTATCAAAATACAATACGCGCCGTGTACCCCTTGATGCAATCTTGCGTACCCATGGGGTTACGTGTACCACTAATTGGGAACCACTGATCTAGAGGTTAAGCTAGAAAAGTGGCACTGTCTGTTGTATAAATACATCCTTTTTAGGCCTCGTGGGACTTATAGTGGGACTGAGGCCTAATCGATAGACTGCACTTTGTATATAGACGGTATAATCAAGCAATACACAGTTCATCGACGAGAGTCTGAAGACAAGTGAGAATAAAATCAAGATGTCACGGTGACGCGACATCTATGGTCAGCACCAAGGAGGTTCGCCTGAACACGTCCTGTCCCTGCAATGCTTACAGTGGCTGTGTGATGTTAAAACTCCCTTTGGCTGCCCTGCTACACAGCAGTGTGTACAATGTGTATCTATTAAGGGCCTCCTCTTCACTATGCTGGTATCCTCTGCCCTTTACTTGTAAAGATAAACTATTGTGAAAGGCAAATGTTACTAAGTGGTTTGGCACACATTAACACACCTATTTATAATCAACTAGACAACCATTGTGACTTTGTCTGTGTAAACTTTATATTCTCATGGAAATTTCTAGAAATCCTTTCTTATCTGATGCCTATGTCTTACAAAGAACCCTCTACCTACAATTTTTTGAAAACAGTTAAAGCCAAACCAAAGATCAACCAAAACCATTCTTATATTGCTGCCCTTATCCCATTATTTGTTGGGTCATATATGCTTTCTTTCAAACTTACATTGCCAAATTTGGCATTTATTTTAAGGCTGGTTACCTGCTTAACACCAACCCTCTTCAGCATGCGTATGATGAATTTGGTGAGAGTGAGATGTCTCATTTTTAAATGTCAAACTCACAGACTTAACTAACATTATTATTAACTAGATAAACTAAGTGTATGTACTTTGCATGTAAAAGTAGACTTAAGAATTAGAATAGACACCTCATTCTCAAGCCAAACTGAGTGAATTAGGGCTGATAGAAGTGGTTTGCAATCCCTTTTTACACACCAAGTAGAAACACTTGCCTTGTTTAGTTATTATTTAGCTCTGTGAATTTGACGTTTAAAAATGAGATCTCGCTCTCACCAAATTCATACGCGTGCTGGTATAGCTAAGTGGCAATTTACGAAAATCCATCTTCTTCAGCCTATTGCAGTCCACTGCTGGACGTAGTCCCCTTCCAGGGCACACCTCAAGGCTACTGCCACAGGAGGTTTTGCCCATAGACTAGGATCAAACTCAACCCCATCTGACCATACCAAAACCATTCTGTAGAAAGGCAATGTTGTCATTTTGCACCATTGTGCTATTATCAAGATTCTATTGGTGGTTGTGTGATATCACAACTCTCTTTGTATTTCCTCTATGGTAGATTGTTTAGAATGCATGTATTTTAAATTAGTATGACAATGGTTTTTCTTTATTATTATTTGTATTATTTTAGGCCAAGGTCATCAATGCTAAGATGGTTAAAAATATTTTTACTTGGATTTCATTTTCGTGAGCCTAAAGGTCACATAGAAAAAATACTTTTATTTCCTGAATAGGACACAAAATGAAGTAGGTAAATAAATACAATATTACAGATATTATTATGTACATGAAACTCTGCCAAGATATACAAATAATGGCTGCAAGTGATTCCTACCATCGCATTTAAGTGAATAGTATCAAACTACCCTCATCTAGAATATGCCACCGACAGTCATGGAATAGAATAGATTTTTATTTGAAAATTACACATACACGGACAGAAGTAACAAGTACGGACAAGGTGATACAATAATAACAAAGCTGTAAATAGAATAGCATGATCTGGGTAGGGTACATACTGCATATATCTGTAGCATACAGATAGACATAAGTAAATTTTAAGTTAGTATTAAGTAAAATTAGTGCCAAGTGAAACCCCACAGGTTTAATGGCACTGTTAAACCATTTGTGTAACTTTTTTATAGGAATTTTAAAAAAAAGTTTATCTCAAGATAGATGATAAAGTAGTCAACTGTCTTTCTGTCCGACATACAAGTATAGTCCGTTTGATAATTCCTATGCTTGATTTTGGAAGTAAATTTTTTTTTGTATGCAGTGATTCAGAAAATGTGGTCATACACATAGTAACTAGCGCCATCCTCCAACTGAACTATACGGTGAAACACACAATAGTTATTAATCATGTTTGATATGGTATTTCGCAGTGGTTGATGACTTTTGCTGATATGAGGCTTCGAAGACTCCAGCTGCATCTCCTACTATGCATGCTCTAAGAGTTTACTAAGTACTTAATAGTTAGCTAGTAACTTGTCACTTGATCTTTTACATCTGGCCCAACTATACTAAATGTAGGTAAAGGATCTCTTTCGCTATCATGCAGTTCTATGATGATGATGACTAATGAGGAGTATCTATGATTGTAGTTTGTCATCTATTTATCTATATCTTCTATATCTATCTATTACATAAAATAAAATTGTAACGGATCGATGTTAGTGCACCCTAATCTCAGCTGGACCGATTTCGATGCAGTTTTCAAGATATATTGTGACAGGTCCCACTTAACATATAGTCTACTTTTTATCCCGGGAAAATGTTTTTATCCCGGATAATTTCGTTATTTTGTTTTTTCTGCAGTCCACGCGGACGGAGTCGCGGGCGTCCACTAGTCTACAATAAAATTTATTTATGTTTGTTAAAACTGAATACAAGGACCACGTGATTCTGCCGGGAGCATTTGGCGCGCGAAATGTTTACGTTTTATTTTTAAATTTTTCGAACGCGGCAAAGGAATTCCGAAGTATGGCGCCTTGTTATTATTGGTACTTTTTGTACAAACTTTTCCGTTATGAATAACGTGATGTGTTTTTTTTCTAAATTTAGCCAAAGGGCGCATACGCATAAATATTATTGAATTTTATTTTCCTTTGCTGATGCGGGGCTTCACTAGAATACATCAGCTGCGTCTCCTAGGCGATAGGAACTTGACACTGATCATTGACTGCAGTTCTGGCTACCCGATGTCGAGAACACAGCTTTTTTATATTCAGACTACACAACACTAGTCCCACAGATCCCTATGGTCTTGTGTCGTGGGTACTAAGCAAGAAATTTTCATACAATCTTGAAAAATAAAAATGTGATTACGATTCTCAAATTTTGTAGATAGGTTCTCTATAGTGGGCTATTTACATAGCTTTTCGCTTAACATACCCTTTTTGTTCCATCCTGTATACCGTTGCTTAGTACCCACGACACAAGACCTTAGGGATCTTAATGTGGGTCTAGTGTGTTGTGTTAACATACCTTTTTTGTTACATCCTGTATAAATACATAGATAAGCATAGAAACCTCCGACTCGGAAACAAACATCGATATTCATCACATCAATGTTTGCATCTACCGGGATTCGAACTCAGGACCTATGGCGTCGCAGGCAGGGTCACTACCTACTAGAACAATCGGCCGTCATCAGCTGTGTGTGTGTGTGTGTTTTAATAGAATTAGAGAACCTAATGTCGCACTATGTCCACTGGTAGCAAAATATCTGTATTTTTTTTTTTAAATTGCCCTTTGCGCTACATTCGGGAATCGAACCCACGACCACAAGCTTATCAACACAGCCATATTGCTAAGCTTGTCACCATTTTTATCTTTATAACTATGTACTTAGTTTAATTATTGTTTGCAATGTAATTGTGTTTGCCTTATAATATTATTATGGAAGGCAGGTATTAATTATTATTATTATGAATGTTCTAGACTCAGAGGAAGTGAATATGTAATGCTAGGAATTAATAAATTATGATACATTAGACAGAAAGTTTTACATACAGGATGTTTTTTCGTTGCCACCCTTTACGAATACTCTATACATCAAATAAAGTAAGTTTATGCCAAAATAAATGCTGGGAAACGATGTAATTTTTTTTAAATTACTTGATCGTGCCAAATTTATAGTGTCCAGTGTTTATGCTAGTTTTTTTTTTCATAGTTATTAATTATTTCTCGTGAAAAAATCTTGCTACACGCGTCAATGTGCATTTACTCAAATTTGGATCCTAATATTTTGGAAACCAGACACTTCCCAGGTATGCTTCCATGGAGAAAAATGATCGTGACGATGAGGAGATTCCGTAGTTTCCGGGAACGTTGTCGACCAAAAATCACCTGCATACAATACACATGACTGTTCCCAAAATGTGTTTTTATTTTCTTTCTTAAAATATTAAAGTGGTGTAGCCAGAACTGCAGGATCACAAGAAAGGTCCTACAGCCACGTTTAGTGTTCTGGGGCCAGTTGTAAAAGATCAGTGACAAGTTGCTAGATCATCGCCTGAGATAACATGCCAAGAGTCGATTCATACGACATGCACGGAAGGAAATGCAGCTGATGTACAATATTCTAGTGAAGCCCCAAAAAATATACAGGGTGTAAATGACAGCCAGACAAATATTGAAATGCTGACTTCAGACCATGATTCTGATGTGAAAACCACTTAAAATTTTCTCAGGGAAATTCCGAAATTTTCTGACAGTTTTTTCATATTTTCAGGATTAAAATAGTATAGTTTGTTTAATTAGGCCTAAGATAATGTGTTAAAAACAAGATTTTAAGCAGCGTATGATTTAAAAAAACACATGGTTTTAAAAAAGTACCGCTTAAAAAGTTCAAATAACTGATCAACCCTAATGGAGAGTAACAAATGATCCAAAAAAACAGCAATGTATCACACAATAACCGATAAGCTCATTTAGCGAGTCCTAGGACCGGCTGATACAATTGGCGCGGTAAGCAGACATTGTGGATAATCAAATTTAAAATGCATTTCCTGCGAGTAAAAACCCTGTCGTCTAACAGTTAGACGATGTTAGACTCTAACTCAACATAATGGTACCTGTTCAGCATTTCAGTATTTGCCTGGCTGTCACTCACACCCTGTATACATACCTAATGTATGTGCGCGATCGATAGTAGATATATGTAATAGATGGAAAAGTAGACAAATGCGGGTATTTGCATCAGGCAGGCAACCGGACATATGCCAAATGCTATTGCGTCGTATTCAGTAGGGAAGAAAACTTTCTATTTGTGTGCTGTTGTTAATTTAGTTAGAGACTATACCACACCAATTTGTATAAGTTATCAACAAATCTATTTCACATTATCACCCAGCTGTGAACTTCGCTGTCACTCTTAAAATTGTTACATTGGGTAAGGGCTATTTTGTAACGCGAATACTACTTCATGTTTCGATAACTTGGCGAATTTCGCTGTCGTTCGCAATAAGGTATATTTTCTTAGCTTATATTTTTCGAGATATCACTGAAATATTACAATATCTCTCACGAATGCAATTCAATTTAGCTATATGGCATCTCTCGCTTACACGAAAGACTGCCAATGTCACATGTTGACATCGAATCGTCATAAAAAATATAAAAATTCAAAAACTCAGACCAAACGGTTATAGTAGGGGAGCCCAAGCGGGGATTTTTGAAGTTACTCGAGCGTGTCAGAAAATTATGTAGGGAGAATCCTTGCATAATTTAATGTACCCTTACCACATATGAACCCTTAATATGGTGGTGTACGTTGAGGGGAACCCGTCAGATTAGTAAAAAAAAATCGATCCTCCGAAAAACTCGAGCGCGTCAGATTAAGAGAGGGTAAGTTAATTACAGTGAGATAAGTGTATATTTCAATAATCTGACGATTTGAATGTGACATTAAGAAATAAATAAGTCACAAAGTTGTAAAAAAAAAACGATACCTCGAAATACTCGAGCGTGATTAATTTTTTTTTTATTTTAAAGATAATAGTGTCAGGATTGTAAAAAAATAATAATCTGACGTTTTAAATGGGGTAATGTTTATTAATTTGTCGAAAAAAGGTGGAGCGTACAGCGGCAGAGAGCTGTGGTTCCCCCACGCTGCGCCTAACTTTCGTTCTCACTCATTCTTTATCTCTTACTCTCTCGCACCGTCACAACTACGCCATGTTGTCATCTCAGCTTAGTGATGGGCAAATGGAAAAAAAATATCGATATTTATCGTATCGATAAATTTCAAATATATCGATATATATCACCCAAGAAATATCGATATTTCGATATATCGATATTTTTTGCCCAATTTGCAATTATTTATAAAAATTGCCAAAATTATCGCTAACTTCCATACAGCAGACATGACATTTAACATAAATACAACTCACACAAAAAAAATAACAATAAGCAACGCTTAGTTTACTCGTGACAACACAACAAAACAACGTTCGTACCAACACTCTAAACTAAAATGCAGTCAGTCCAGTGCAGTGATACCAACCAAACCAACAAGCAATGTCATTGTCATAGACAAACAAGTCATAGAGTGTAATTTTTGTTTGTGTTTGAAGCAAAGAAACTAAACCCATACAGCCTACTGCATATTTTCTAAATTTAAGAAATCGGATTGGTCAAAAACATGATGTGAGGCATGAGCAGACGCCAGACAGCAGAGCTTTAAAAATATATCGATTTTGATATCTGCCGGGCTAGCACGACCACGATAAGTAGATCGTATCTATACCACCATAATTATCGATTTCGCGAACATGACCAATGGAACAATACGTTACGTTAAGATTTATCCCGTGTTACAATACGATAAGGCGCGAGATAAGTTAAACAAATGTTTCTAGAGTCAAAAAATATTTTTTTCTTTTTTTCAATTGTCGTTCATTCTTTTTTTTCTTTTTTTCCTTTTTGACATCAGATTTCATGTTAATATATCGATACCATCGATGTTATCGATACCAATTTCTAATCATTTAATTTTACCTTTGACCTACCTATGTAAACTAAAAACGAGTAAACTAAAACACTTAATTAAAAATATTAAGTTTGGAGCATATCACTGAAAACCTATCGAACCAAAGAATATAATAGGTATTTTCGATTTCTCTAACCTATCTACGCTTATCACATTCATCATTCATCTGTAAAGAAAGCACAGCAAGAATTTCCCTTAAAAATGGTCAGATTAGCTATATCCCTCCATATAATTGTCAGATTATGATTCAGGAGGACAGTAACATCAAATTGATCCCCCTGCAGAAAAATCTGACGCGCTGGAGTATTTCAAGGTCACCATTTTTTTTTACATATTAAAAAATTTATTATGACTGAACGCCTCGTGCAAATCGTCAGTCATTTGAATAGTACACTTTTTAGGGTTTACTTAACACTCACTTTGAATATCTGACACGCTCGAATAACTTTTTTTTCTTTTTTTTTTCAACCACTCGTTCTGGCCACCCCCCTTCAATTAATTGTCAGATTAATGTCTAATAGTTATGAGTAATATAAAGCGCATATGTACTATAAATGACTGACGCGCTCGAGTATTTCCATATGACGATTTTTTTTTACATTTTTAAACAAGTGTACACGGTAAACCCCCCACTAAAATAGAAAATGCAACATAAACTTTTTTTTGCTCATAACATAATCTGTAGAATCCACTAAGTCCCCATGACGCTCGAGTAACTGCAAATTTAGCATCTCGGGCTCCCCTACTATTACTATAGTTTGAGATCCCACTGCTGATGTTCGACGCTCATATGTTAATAAATAAAACCTCATTATTACAAACATTTGCGATTAGGAGAATCTATCAATAGAATATATCTGCGGATAAAAATTTCTTCTATGCTGCTCTGGGAGTGAAAAAAAAAGTATAATACTACAGCTGCTTCTCTTCCCGGGCATACTGTACAAGCCAGTAGAGGGAGGGACAAGAGGGTCTTGGTGTTTTGTAGGCGATGGGCTGACCACCTGTCACTACTAACCGAACTTGTACATCTCAACTATACCCTCAAAATTTGACAATGTGGTTCTATCGGCCCTTGGTGCTCTGCCTACCCCATAAGGGATAAAGGCGTGATTATATATATGTATAAAAATATTAGAAACTGTCAAGATACATAGGGAGATCGGTGTGAAATAGAGCACATTTTGTCCGCTTTCAGAGCGCGTAATTTTATAGATATGTTTTTATTCAACTCTATATGAGCTGCTTTCTATTTTTATTTTTGGCAAGGGATTTGTATTTTCGGTCTAGATGTATTATTTTGACGATCACTAGTAGCTTTTAGAAGTTGTTGGTAAACAGACGTGTAAAAAAATTAAAAGTTTTTTATTTTATTATTTTCATACTATGCTGTATAGGATATACAGCAGGGGTTTGTTTAGGAAGATTTTAAAAAGAAAACTTTAACGTATCTTAATGTAATATTATCTTTACATTAAAACATATCTACATTCCATTATATTGTGATATATTTGTGTATATTGTGATATATTTGTGTATATTGTGATACTGGGATATCTTTAGCTTGGGACTTAGTTTTAGGTATTTAAAAAAACGGGATAATGGTTGTGGTTTTTTCTCAATATGCTCTTTTTCGGTAAGTTATTTTCTATATTTTAAATATTCTTTATTGTACACAGACATTTTATATACTGGGTGTAAAAAGACAATTTTGTTCTTTTAATACCTCGTATTCTTTGTAACATCACGTTCATTTTTTTCTATGGAAGCACCCCTGGGAAACCACGGGTTTCCAAGATATTGAGTTCCAAAGTTACATGAATATCAGCTTTTTTTTAAAATAAATCCATCTGGAAGCAGTTAACAAACATTTTTTTAAAGACACCTTATTAATATTTATAAATGTTAGTTTTGTAGGTACATTTATTTGTCAATCGAATTCATTGCTTGCAATAAATAAATAAAAATAATTTTTCGTTTCCCAGGGTTAGTTCCATAGAAAAAAATGATCGTTACGTTACAAAGAATAGGAGGTATTAAAATAACATCTATCATCATCTTTTTACACCCTGTATAGTGGACGACCGCGAATCCGTCCGCGTAGTCCACCATTTTACCCCCTTACGCTAAAATTCTTACAAATTTAAGTTACTGGACTTGAGTAAACCGATCTCACGGTATTACTGAATTCATTAACCTTCGCTGTAGTCGGGGAAAAGTCAACATAACAACCTCAAGCTTCGCTAGCATCAGCTGTGCATCTCCTTCCGTGCAAGTCGTGAGAGTCGACTAAGGAACTTGCTACGACCCTGACGCACCTCTTTCATAGTAGAATGAGTGGGAAGTAGGCTATCTCCGGCCCAATTCGCGACATAATTACCTACCATACTTGCCTGCCTCGGGGTTGTCACTTTTAGCTAAATATTAATTCAGTGCCTAGAAATTGGCCAGGGCCGGAAAGTTGTATTTATTAATTTAGACAGTCAAACACACAGCAATAAGTTCTCCTGCGACAATCACACATTTTTCGTTTATATATCGGTGTCGTGAGTGACGCGCAAACCTTGTGCGGTGTTAGCCCCGACTGGCGCACTGAGAAACGGGTCGAGATTTTGTTTGAGTGTGCGTGCGGCGACGCATAGATACTATGGCGCGCACATACTCTAGGGCCTTCTCTCAAACGATAAGCTAACTTGTCCCTGATCTTTAACATCTGGCCCCGCTATGCTAAACGTGGCTATAAGATCGCTCTCGTGATCCTGCAGTTCGGATTACCCCATTTCGGAAGCACAGTATGTACCAACTTCATAAATACAGAAATAGTGAACTGCGCAGTTGATTTCCGGAGCGCGTCATGTTTTTATTTATAAACTATAGATCCACATAGCTACGTTAAAATCCGTCATGAGTCTGGGGACTCCTTTACCGCCATATCATTAGTCGCTGACTCAAACTTTGCTCACACTCAACCATTGAAAAATAACACTTATGTCAAGGAAAAAAGAAAGAGTCTAAAAGAGACTAAAAAATCTAAAAGATCATAAAAGAGAACCCACAGCCGCGTTTAGTGTCAAGTTGTTAGCTTACGGCCTGAGAGAATGCCCGCGTTCCTAAGTCGAGTCTTCCGACATGCACGGAGGGAGATGCAGCTGATGGATTCGACGAGGCATACCTTTTAAGTTCTGTCGTTTCCATATTTCCCGGCAATTTTGAATTTGGAACTGTTCTATATTCGAATGTGTTTAAATTTTGAATTACAAAACAGTTGAAAGTATTAGGATTAATGCTATTGTTTAGTCACAGCGTCGATTGGAATCTGTCAGGTAACGTACGGAAATGAACTTTATAAGGAAAATGTTCTTGCAATAATTTTCTACAACTTTAGAAGAGGCCTGACACGGCTTCAGTGTTTTGAAGAGCTAACATCTGTGTTCAGTGATGAAGCCCCATGTGTGTGGATTGTCGAACGCTGGTATTTAGAATTCCAGCGTGGACATACTAGTGTTAGTGACAAATCTCGCGAAGGACGCCCAAAATCCGCCTTCACTGAAGATTACATCATTGCTGTGAGACAACTAATTCTCGAAGATCGTCATGTGACGTATCGAGAGATAGAGGCTCTATTAAGCATCCCAGGGACAACCATTCAGAATATCTTGCATGAAGCGCTTGGTGTGAGAAAGCTAATTTGCCGTTGGATACCGCATCTGCTTTCCGACGATCACAAGGCGGCCCGCGTCAAATGCTGTAAGAAAACTCTGCAAAGGTTCAACCGAGGAGAGTCAAATCACGTCAACGACATCATCAGTGGTGACGAATCTTGGATCTATGCCTACGATCCTGATTCCAAACAACAATCTACAATCTGGGTCTTTCAAGACGAGCCAAAGCCGACTAAAGTTGTTCGTTCTCGAAACACTTCAAAGAAGATGGTGGCCACGTTCGTTGGAAAAACCGGCCATGTTGAGACTAATGCACTTGAAGATCGTAGAACGGTTAACGCAGTGGTATACCACAGTTTGTTTACCACAAGTCATCGCCGAACTTCGAAAATCTAACTCAAAGCGACGCATCATCCTGCACCACGACAACGCAAGCTCACAGCGCACGTCAAACGATTGAGTATTTGAAGCAGGAAAAAGTAGAAATTCTTGACCATCCTCCATACAGTCCTGACCTAAGCCCTAACGATTTACTTACATTTCCTAAAAGTAAGAAAAGTCTTCGTCGACGCTTCGAAAATTAAGAAAATCAGTCGACGCTTTCAAGTCGGCCATTTTGACCACCCTCACTTTAAGAGTGGCGTATGGAAAAGTGTATTAAGCTAAGCGGTGAATACTTTGAAAAACAATAATAAGTACTATAAGGTTCTAGTTGTATTTTTTCTTCTGAAGACAAAACTTAAAAGGCATAGGAACTAAAAATACAAGATAAAAAAAAATCTATAGGTACGTAACAAATGAAACCTTCTCTGCACGTTTAATTTCTAGGTTGTTTATATCAACCTTATCTTCATGTTACATACCTACATATAATAATAAGGAAAGTAAGAGTCCTATATAGCTATAACGTAATATCTTCTACGATACGATAACATACCATGTTTACACTTTTGCTCTAAATGTTCATACCTACTACCTGAACTACATTAAGATTCCTTATTATATTACTTAGTTTTGACAGTGTCGCTGGGTGCTTTCTTACTATTTCTTCTTCCAAGCAATGACACATCCCTGAAATAGTGTAACAGTAACAGTAGAATTATGCGGTATGTCAAACCTAATGTTGGTTTTGCCATAAAGAAGAACTGGCCAGTAGTTCTCCTGGATTTCGTCTTTAGGCGACCATAACTGTTATTAGCTCCACGTTGGTGGCTATTAAGCCCCGAATCGCCAACTTATGCCTGACAGAACGTAACAAATCGCACCTTGGGGTGAGGACCGTTACTAAAACAAAAAAAATTGCAAAACATTTTTTTGTTTTGTCTTGTTTAAATTCACCTCCTTTTTTTGTTTGCTATTGGTTTCATTCTGGCGTGCGAAAATATAAAAATTTGCATATAAAAAAGTGACAGTCGAATAAATGATTGAATTTTGAAAAAAGCTTTGTCCTGATACCACAGTCTAAACCGCTGATCGTGTAGAAACCTATGTTTTGACATGCACTAACGTCATACATTCACGTGTGCATTGTATTATGTATGACGTCATACATTTCATGTACGTACTGAGTTACGTTCGTATGGATTCTTTTTGAATAACTATGTAGCTACTTATACTAATTTAATTTGAGTTTGTCGTATAACGCCATTAAATTTTCAACCCTAAAGCCCATAATCTTGAAAGATGACCGTTTGGTGTAGTTAGTAGGTAGTGACCACCTGCCTGCGACGCCGCCATAGGTCCTGGATTCGAACCCTGGTAGCTACAAACATTGACATGAATATCGGTGTTTGTTTCTGAGTCATGGATGTTTTATACTTACCTACCTATATGTATTTAATACCGGTACTTAGTACCCACGACCTTAGGGATCTTAGTGTGGGACTCGTGACTCGGGAGCCAGTTAAAGAAGGAAATACATGTTGACAAGGTCCCGAAATGGTGTTGCCAGAACTGCAGGATCATAAAGGATATCTCACAGCCACGTTTAGATCGAGGACAGATGTAAACGATTAGTGACACGTTGCTAAGAGAAGGAAATATTCGTAAACAGTGTATCAAATATTATTATCTTTCTTTATTTAGTGTGCAAATACCGTATACAAATAACATGAAATAAACTTCAATTGTTGAACAAACAAAGATAGTATTGTAACAATTTATTTACACACACAGAGTATATAATGTTGTAATTGCGGCTTTATATGGTGAGGGTGGCGTCATAACCTCGATAATTAAGGTTAAGCTGTTTGCAGTTTGGATTATAATTTGATGGGTCGTTAACGCCTTGGATTTCGCACTTTCTACTTAAATGAACGTGTTGTTGAACGTCGCGTAGTCATCTAGTGATATCATTTCACCGCTGTATTACGGCCGCTAAATCATCGCCTTAGAAAATCAATCAATGTGGCGGCCCAGATCAGCAATCTTTTGTTAGTTTCAAAGAATTTTCAAATACAGATTACGTTGCAAACACACGTCTGTTTCCTCTGCTTGATCATACATTTTCCAATATACCTACTTTATGCACCTACGTAATGGCAATATTTACTGGTATAAATAAAGTTTAGCTTTCAACATCTTCCTATCATACCAGGATTCGAACTCGGGACCTTCGACTCGTCAGTCAAGGTCACAACCAACTACACCAATTCTACCATCAGAATACTGACGAATATTAGCCTTATAACATGACCATCATAAGCCATGGGATATTGCAACCTTGAACGGAATGACGTCATAAACAGATCTGCTCACCCCATGATATCTGAATAATATACAGAGTGTAACAAAAAGGGTATGTTAAGCGAAAAGCTATGTAAATAGCCCACTATAGAGAACCTATCCACAAAATTTGAGATCCGAAATCACATGTTTATTTTTCCCGATAGAATGGAGAATTTTTAAATATCTCAGGAATTTTCATACAATCTTGAAAAATAAAAATGTGATTTCGAGTCTCAAATTTTGGAAATAGGTTCTCTATAGTGGGCTATTTATACAGCTTTTCGCTTAACATACCCTTTCTGTTACATCCTGTATATCTGAATATATAATATTCTGGAGAAGTGTTTTTATCTTAGTCAAGATATTATATATTATAAAATTATTAATAAAGAATTGGAAAAAATTCCTCACCCGGGTGGGAATTTTTTCCATTTCTTTATTAATAATTATATAATATTCGTCATAAATAAGGTTAAGGTCAGCTCTATAAAAGGGTAGCTAATGCAGGGTCTTAAAAACATGTTTAGCATAATCTGATGGCATGTGGATTAGAGATAAACTCTCGTTTATCGCCTAAAGATAGATGAAGGAACGCTCTGGAAGAATTTTTATGGTACATAACATAGTAAATAACCAATAAAAACACAAAAAAACTCGTGTTTTTTAAAGTTGCAATTTCTATTATATAAAATCCTGTGCAAACGCGGGCCTTCACTAAAAAAAAGGATGTAGAAGAAATCGGCTGCATTTACGTGCGTGCCGTAAGAGTCGACTAAAGAACTCCAGGTGCTGTAAATCGATGACCTAGCAGTAGTAACTAATCTTCTTCATTTCCTTATATCCTCTTTCGTTCGTGATCATTGCAGTTCTGTCTGCCTCATTAGAACATTTAACAATAACTGATCCCTAAGGTCTTGTGTCGTGGATACTAAGCAAATTGTATTACATGCACCTACCGGGATTCGAACCCAGTACCTCTCACGTTTCATTCAGGGTCTCCCCCAACTACACCAAACTGCCGTCAAGTGTACTTACGTAAAAGTGATATGCATTGTTACAGCGGAGACGGCGCGTCTTTGAGCGCAGCCGGCAGCAAGCGGTCGGCCGTCTCGGCTTCGGACGCCGAGTGTTTCTCGCTGTGCCTGGGAGCCGGGCCTCTGTGGTGAGTCATCGTTATCATTCATCAATGTCAGAGAAGTCCACGGAACATAGACCTCCCCCAACAACCTCCACTCCGACCGGTCGGAAGCAAGCGGCTTGCATCCAGCCGACACCCGAGACCTTGGCTAGGTCGTCTCTCAATCTCGTGGGTAGCCTTCCCACGCCGCCATCGTCATCATTTTCAGCCCTAAAAAGTTCAATGTTGAACATAAAGCTCCCCCAATAACCGGTCGGAAGCGGCCTGCATTCAGCAGATACCCATGACCTTGGCTGGGTCGTCCGTCCATCTCGCGGGTGGCCTACCCACGCTTACCGATACGTGGTATCCACTTTAGAACCTTTCGGCTCCATCGGCCTATGTGCCCTGCCCATTGTTTAGCTTCGTTAACCGTTATTCTACGTTGGTACGGATGCGTTTCATATCCTACCAATCAAATTCATCGACATCATAGACCAAAGAAAATCATTGGTAGATATCAAACGTAACCATATTACCACAGCATAGCATCTCTAGTAGAAAGGCAGCCTAGAGCTTAAACGCTTTAGAAACACTTAAGTACATAGTTTTTTTAAATAGCTCTGTCCAATGAATAGTCGATGTGTAAAGTTTTGCTAGGATAGCGCTGCCGTCATGTACCTAACGGCCTTGAAGTAACATTTCACATTTCGTCACCGTAAAGTGGACGTTGTTTTGTGTACGTACCGCATGACGGCAACGCTATACTAGCTATACCAAAGCTTAAGGCTCTTATTCACACGTTTTTCCATCCTCAAAATCTACGGTTGATTCGCCGTACCTACGAAAGCAGAGTTGGGGCAAGCAATGTACAAGCTTGCACGTTCTCCTGACCTTACGGGTTTGTACACACAGCGGATAACGGACCATCGAACTTTGGAGTCCGTTATCCGTTCACATACTGTACACCTCCGTCAAAAAACACGTCTACAAGCGCTCTTACGGTTTAACAAAACGTGCCATGGACAAGAAACCTGTGCAAGGTTGTAATCTTCCTCACGTGTGTGAAGAGTAGAGTTGACAAACTAGTTCCACCTCTCCCCGCTAGGTGGTCCTGATGTCCCTGCGCAAGACACCGCTCCGCCCGGAGGGGCGCGAGGCGGGGCGTCCGGCCCCGCCTCCCACGATTCCCACGACGACAACAACCGTGAGTATCATCATCAGCCTATTGCAGTCCACTGCTGGACGTAGGCCTCCCCCAGGGCACGCCACAAGACTGCCATGGGGGGTATTTGCCCATAGTCACCACGTTAGGCAGGCGGGTTGGTGACCGCAGTTTGTATTTTGGACTATGTTGTCAACACGGGAGGCGCTGCTGCCCACCTCCCGGAAACCCTAAATCGCCTCGTACGATACCCACGCGCAGACATGGGGTGGTACGAATTCTACTCTGCCGGCACCACGCGGTGCCTAATTTGCAAATAGCAAGGCGATAGCGAAAATAGAGTTTGTGTGTGTGCGGTAGGAGGTGCGGGGCGCGGGAGGACGCCGAGCGCTCGTTGCGCACGCAGCACTCTCAATTTTAGCTCTCGCATTGCTTCGGCTCTGCTACTGCAAACATAGACTGCAAATTAGATAATAGCCCTGACTAATTTTATAGAATAGCTCCTATGCCTGATTTTGGCACTAACCTTTTTGTGCGCAGTAACACCGATAAAATTATAATTGATATGGTCTTTTTTATATATATTTAATATTTTTGTAAATTTATTTTTCTTCTAATAATTTAACAATTAATAACTAATGTATATTTTTAATATTTATTTATCTATAATAATTTTACATTTCTAAACTAATATGTAGGTATTAACATTTTTTATTTTATATTTTGATTGAGGGTATAAAAATGATTTGCAATACATTGGGTAGATAGAACTAACATGGAAAACTAATCCTGATGATGCCACGGGTGTTGGCGAAACATATGTCGATTAAAATTTTAATTGGTTTTCGGATTAGCAGCTATGTATTTATGGTTGCATGCTAGGTGCTTGGATCTGGCTTCTCGTTGCGACTGTAGTGTCTTGTGTTCGTGATCATGAGTAGGCAGATCCGAGGGTCAGCGGAGGGTATAGGGCCCGGTGGCGGGCGATCCCTCAATAGAGAATTTTGTTCATAACATTGAAAGGTTTGTTTTCAAAATTCTAAAGCTGTAACAAACCGTATGTATTCGTTACTGAGTAACGGGTACTGCATCAAGTACCGAGTAACGAAACGTGACCCAGGAATTCGTCTCGTTACTCGCATGTTTCGTATCATGGGTATTTTTGTATTATACACTGTTTCGGATCGCAAGTGGTGTGTTGATTGTTTTTGATCGTATGTTCTACAAATGCGCGTGATGCGGTTCATTTAAATCGCTTATTTCAAAGAACGGTGATTAGGTTTGTTTAAAGTACCTACTTATAATTTTTTTTTATCGTCAAAGTTTTTTACTGTTTTGTACAATTCTTTGTGATATAATTTAAGTTTGTGGTTAAAATTTTCTAAATAGTAAATCCATTGCAAATTTGGTATATTACGTCGACAGTTCACGTCGATTCAACTCGTTACCATACTATATTTACTATACCATATTATGCGGTTCAGTAACGATACGATAGTAACGAGGACTCGTGGTCAAAGTAACGAATACAAACGGGTACGCTTTTATTCGTTACTTTTACACCTCTACAAAATTCCCTTTGGTTTGAAGAAACTCATGTCTTTTCTCTATGTGTCTAGGTGACTTGTTGAGCGCCTTACTATGGACATCTGCCAGTTCTCTGAGCAGTAGTGCGAGCAGCCTCAGCTCTGAACATGAGCCGTCACTGCAAAGGCAGGAGCAGGTGGGTTTGATAAATAACGCATGATAGATTTTTTTTCACATGTTTTCAGATTCAGCAAGCCTAGCATGAGATGCGAAACACGATATGATATACAGATTTATCGACAGTCAGCCTGACACGATAATTATAGCCGTCATGTTGATTTTTTTTTGAATCGCCTTTTCCATGCCCACTTACAGACAGCTGGTGTTATTCTACTCTGCTAACACCACATTTATAATAATACTATTTTGTTTTTTTTTTTTTCAGACCATCACCAAGATCCTCGAGCGTAAGGACCGTCTGCCAACCAAGGTAGACTTCAAGATCTATCTCACCGAGAACACCTTTACGCGCTGGGAAGCTGTAAGTATTGTCTTTTCCTAGAATTTCCCCTATGCCTGATTTCGGAACTCTTTTTGTATGCTGTGAAACCAAAACACACATCGCTGCTTTGTTTCGATAGTGACACAAAACCAAATGTGTCAGAATTCAGTTAATAACACCATTCAACGCAAAATTGACGACGTGGTGACACCTGTGACACTATCTGACGGGTTGAATTTTCCTCGCCTCGCCTTTTTAAAATCGCTCTCCTGAAAAAAGTGTGTTTTTCGATTATGTCACTATCGAAACAAAGCAGCGACATAGTAACTAGCGCCATCGGAACTATACGGTGAAACGCAGTTATAGTTTAAACGGTTTATTCCCAGTCCTCCCTACTGGGTACGAGTGGGGAAAAAAGTTTCGTTCGTGTGACGATTGGAGCTTTTCATTTCCCACTCGTTCTTTTTTTACGTTTGCCTACCACTGGGGCCGAACTAAACTTTTTTCCCACTCGTACCCAGTGAGGACGATCGGGAATAAACCGTTTAAACTACTCTCAGGGTTTCTTGGTCTGTGCTGATGCGGGTCTTCACTAGAATACATCAGCTGCATCTCCTTCCGTGCATGTCGTAAGAGTCTACTAAGGAACACCATTCTCTCAGCTAGCAACTTGTCACTGCTATGCTAAAGGTGCCTATGGGTCTACTATATGATCCTGCAGTACTGGCTACCCCATTTCGGGAACACATTCGTCTTTATATGTATGTAGGTATAGTTACTTTCCTCGCGCCAAATAAAACTGAAGTAACCAAGTTACCTGGCACTTTTGGTGTGCGTACGCCCAGCAAAAAGTATCGCCTTTTTAAGAATTTAATGATGCCGATAATTAGTGCCTTATATCGTGTAAGTGTGCCCGAAATTTTAAATTTGTGCATCCAACGGCTTCAGAGTTATTTAATAAAAACTGATTCTGTTGCGCGAACGCTCGCCCAGCAATTTTTTTTTTATTGATGGTCTAGCTGTATATTAAATATGCAAAAAGATAGCAATACGAGCATAAATGTGCCGTGAAAGCCAAATTTGTGCCTCTGAACATTTCAGAGATATTTCGTTTTTTGCTGGGCGAACGTTTTGGCGATTGCTATATTTTGGAAACGGTTTACTGCACAGTCGTGATTTTTTGCATACAGATACTGTAAATTTGTGCCGCAATTTTCATTAACGTATCGTGCGGCCGCTTTTTAATGTTCATTCGAATTTGGTCGGGTATTCTACCAAAAATATTTCAAATGGTTTTTTATCTTTATTGTCTAAAGTAATGGGTGTAAGTACATGCATGATTTTTTGCATACGTATTCTTAAAATAGCGCTCAAATTATTGTAGAAGCATGTGATAAGCTAGCTCACAGAAAACTAGTGTTTTCGTATTCTAAGTAATTTCACTCAAAATAACCTAAAAAAAAGACAAAATCGTTAAGAACTCGCCAATATGTATACACAAATTTAAAATTTCGGGCACATTTACACGATATAAGGCACTAATTATCTGCATCATGTAATTCTTGAAAAGGCGATACTTTTTGCTGCGCGAACGCCCACCACTTTTGTTTGATAGCGATTCTCATATGGTGATGAAATTCATGATGACTTTTACTTAAGACTTTATACCTTTACGCCCGTGTGGACTGCAGAAAAAACGAATTGTCGAAATTATCCGGGATAAAAATATTTTCCCGGGCTAAATTGTAGCCTATGTGTAATTCTGACATGTAAGCTATATTATTGTGAAGTTTCGTCAAAATCCAGTCAGTAGTTTTTGCGTGAAAGAGCGATAATCATCCTTATATACAGACAATATATATTATATATTGTCTATATTGTATATTGCCTTATACAGGTGTAACAAAAGGTATGTTAAGTTAGGTTCGTATGTTAAGCGAAAAGCTATATAAATAGCCCACTAAAAGGAACCTACCCACAAAATTTGAGAGTCGAAATCGCATGTTTATTTTTCCAGATAGTATAGAGAATTCCTAAACAACTCAGGAATGTTCATACAATCTTGAAAAATAAACATGTGATTTCGCGTCTCAAATTTTGGAAATAGGTTCTCTATAGTGGGCTGTTTTCATAGCTTTTTTGTTTAACATACCCTTTCTGTTACATCCTGTATTTACAGGATTTATTGGGGTCGATTCCGGCAGTCATAATTAAACCTAAACGTAAAAATCTTCACAGACTTTCACGTTTATAATATTACTATGATAGTAGATAGGTAGTAATTTATACCTCCAAATGGTCTAAGGACATAACAATGTGGTATCCCCGGGATGGAAAATGGAACAAAGGGAGACAAAGAGTAAGATGGGAGGATGAAATGAGAAAGGTAGCGAGGAGATGTGCCATGGACAGGAAGAAGTGGAGAATTCTGGGGGAGGCCTTTGCCAAAGGTGACAAAGAAGAGTAAATCATTAATTGTAAAATATATAAGTAAATTAATGTCAGAGGAAGGGCTAAAATAAAAAAAAAATATACCTAGATTCCTCGAATCTAACTTTAGTCGAAGACGTTGACTCTAGATAAGGTTAGTACTGCGTTCTTATCATCGTGTACATGTTCGACTGTCAGGCAAATTCTGAACAAGTACCATTGTTTTGAGTTATTCAACGGCTTGTTATTACTCACGGGAAAATCATATTTAATTTTCCACAATGTTTTACTAGTGGGATGGGCTTTTTGGTGATGAACTTTTTTGAGCGCAACTTTTTTTTTTTTTTTTAATAAAGTCGGAAATGTTTAGAATTTTCGGTCACCAACCCGCCTGTCCAGCGTGGTGACTATGGGCAAATACCCCTCATGGCAGTCTTGTGGCGTGCCCTGAGGGAGGCCTACGTCTGGCAGTGGACTGCAATAGGCTGATGATGATGATGACCCACGATCTTCTATTTGCAGGTGGTGCTGGGCGGAACCATCTACCTGCGTCTGCCCGGAGTTCTGCAAGCTGGTAGCAAGGAGAGCTTTATGCTGCTTCTGGACTTCGCTGAAGAAAGACTTGCCTGCTCCAAGTAAGTAGAGTATCATGCATGGAACAACGAGTCCTCCAGAAAGAGTCTTCAAATGTATATTAACGAGTCCTCCAGAAAGAGTCTTCAAATGTATATTAACGAGTCCCCAGAAAGAATCATCTATGACAAATGCATTCAATTTTAAAGCCTTTATTGCTGAATTTTACAAAGGTAAGTTTAATATGAGATTATTTTAATTATCCTGTCTCAGTTATTCAGCGTGTCCTCGTGATACATAGGCCTCCTCTAGATCTTTCCATTTCTCTCTATTCCTGGCCAACCTTTTCCACACCAAACCTGCCATTTTCTTAATGTCATCTGACTCTTTCGTTGCCGACCTCTCTTCCTCTTTGCTTTGTACATAAGAGTCCACTCGAGGTCCACTTTCCATTTTTATCTCGCATTATATGGCCTGCCCATCTCCATTTCAGAGTCCTAGTTTTGTTTTCTATGACAAATGTATGCCGGGTAATGAATAACAACAAATTTTTGTGGCAAAAATCCCGCGTCTGCCGCTCTTCTAAACGAAGACAGAAATAAAAATCAACTAGGTCAATTTACTGACTTAAAGTTGCTTTAAAATTGTGCGTGATCACGGTTTCTGGATATTTTTTTATTTTATGGTATCATGCTATATAGGGTGTAACAGAACCGCATGCTTATTTATATAAGGTACACTGCACCGGTAGCATGGCAAAAACGTTTCAATCTCATCTTGAAGTGTGAAACGTCATTTTGTCGCGAATTTTGACATTCAGGCGCCACAAAAAGCGCGACATACGTCATATACGATATAAGTCGCGGACAGCATGGTACTCGTACAGCAGTACAATGTATAATTTTTTTATTATTCGTACTACTGAAACTAAAATAAAAGATTCAATCTAAATACAGTCAGCCAATTAAGGCAGGGAAAAAGTCTTCGCATATAATATTCTAGCAAAAGCAGTGGCAAGGCGACAGCGAAAATTGTGCAATATTCGCATTGAAATGTTAAATTAAACATATAGGTAGTACATAATTGTAGTCATGCCCATTAACCCCCAAGGAAGTTGGGCAGATGTGTGCAAACTACACACCCACTTTTCACCAGTTAGCCTATTAAGTCCCACGTGGTAATTGGTGAGCCTACCGCCGCTTTTCGGGCACAATTACAAATTTTAAAAACACCTTATTTTAATAAAAATATATTATTTTCAGTTGCATAATCTGCGTGCTTAAAACCCGCGCCGATCGCGCCACACTGCTGCGCACTTTCATGTTCATGGGCTTCCAACTGCTGTCGCCAAACGCGTCTATTCTGCCAACCGAAGTCAACCATCCCGACTATGTGTTTCTGCACTACAATATGCAGTGAACTGGCTATGTGGCTTTTTGGGGAAGAGCTGGGGTTGGTTAAACTGGATGAAATAGTGTGATACCAGGCCAAAATGTGGCAAAATACCTTATACCCCAGGTCAATGGCTGAAACCGTGAAAGTCCAGGCCAAAATCGCAGTTTAAAACCCCAACAAGTCACCGTCTACAGTTGATTTTTATTTTCATCTATACATAGACTAAGTTATTACGTGACAGTGTACATCTAAAATGCTTCTTGCATAATATTTTTTTGGAATGTAGAATCTACTTTAATTTTTACCGTGTAGCTTGAAGAATTAAGTAGTTTAGAAAAAAAAAATATTTACGCCACTTTTGAAGCTGTCACGTAGCTTGTAGTTTTTAAAATCAGCACTTTTCTATTTAGGAGAAAAAAAATCACCGCTTCATACTATGGCGTCAACAAGTCAATATTAGATGTTTTTAGTGTATTAATGTTATTAGATTTTAGGCCGATTTTGATACTTTTCCATCAGGGTGTCAAAATTAGTGTTACTTTGCCTTAGGATAGTAATCACGAAAAAAACTTTAGTTTCCTTACCGAATAGTGGCTTTATTTTTAATTATAACGGATATGTATGTCGTCGTGTATTATTCGCCCACTCCGGGATAGAGCCAAAAAAATATACATATAAAAAAAAAACAAAAAAAAATACTAACAAAAAAATATTTGTAAAAATATTTTGTGCTCACTTCACAGGTCTTTTTGTACACATTTTTTCTTTCACTCGTAACATAAATGAGCTATTACGAAATGTTTTTTCCGTTTTTTTTTATTGTTAACTTTTCAGACAAATATTAACTTTGCACTGTACAATGTAAGGTTGATTTTTGTTCCGAAGTTTTCAATATCTATCCGTAACTTTAGTATGTAAGTTCTATGTTTTTGAATATCTTTTTTTTTTAGATTAATACTTGCAATTTTTGCGCATATTTAGTTTCATATTACGTAAAAAAAAAAAAACAATATTAAAAATAAACTCTGCTTTGAAAATCCATAGGGACTGTATTATCAAAAAGTATTTTTTATGAGTTATTAAACTAAATATGTTCATATTAATTTTACCCTTAGTTTTAAGACGGGACGTTCCGCCATTTTTTTAAAATTCAGTATTGCTTTTTTAAAAGTATTGTCGACCTTACTTCCAGAACGCCCCGTTTGTAGTGTATCGTAAATTTATTGTATTGATTGAGAAATAAATTTTAATCTTAATTATCAGTAAAAAATGTGTTTTCATTTACTTAAATACCATTACTACAAATATTATAATCTTATTCCAACTTCAGCCCCCCCAGCATGACCGCGCCTCGTGGATATCGTATCGTCTCTACAAAATTCAACATGGCGGCTAAATTTATGGTATTTTGACTGGCTAAATGTCGATAAACCGGTTTATAATATCGTTTCGCAAGTCATGCCAGGCTTGCAGGTAACAAAGAGGAACAAATAACGTTTACACATAGAAAACAGTGGTAAAAAAAAAAAACTATTGTTAATTAAGTAAGTCATCTGAAAACTTCAGAAAAAAGTTTTTCAACTAGTTCATCATAGTGAGCTATGTTATAATAGCATTTCTCTCACACACCCCATTTGTTACAGCCTGTATAACCCATAGGTACTATTTATACCATTTATATAATGGTGACATTAAGTACTAATAAATGTTATTTTTTTACAAAAATATATTTTAAGATTTATCACTAAAAATCACAAAAAGCTTATTGACAGACTTATAAAGAGATTTATGTATACAGGTGTAACAAAAAGGGTATGTCTATGTAAATAGCCCACTATAGAGAACCTATCTACAAAATTTGAGACTCGAAATCACATTTTTATTTTTCAAGATTGTATGAAAATTTCTGAGATATTTAAAAATTCTCCTTACTATCGGGAAAAATAAACATGTGATTTCGGGTCTCAAATTTTGTGGATAGGTTCTCTATAGTGGGCTATTTACATAGCTTTTCGCTTAACATACCCTTTTTGTTACACCCTGTGTAGAAATAATTATTAAACTTAAATAAAATTAACTTTACATTATATTTGGAAAAATAACACCATTTACATTTTACATACACAACGAAATAGGATAGTTATTACAAATTTTTTAAATGCAAAGCAACTTACTTTTTTATGATTCTGCAGTTTTAGCTACCCCATAACGGGAACAAATCCGTATGTATGTGTCAAATGACAGTTTATTTATTCGCGCCATCTAGCGCTTATTAAAGTAGGCTTTCTGCGCCATCTACCACAAGTAAGTAACAACCAAGTCCATGGGCAATGTTATGCATTTTGTGCAACCGACGACGACGAGGTTCGAGCGCGGTTGACAAGATGTCGCTAGGATAGATAACTTGCGAATATACGATATATGAAAAAAGGTCGTCGAATCATTTTCTCCATAATAATCCAGAATAATCGCAACATTGGAAACAGTATGCAGGATGTTTTTTCTTTGCCACCGTTAAAATTGTAAGTAAGTTTACGAGAAATTATTTTAGCCATTTTTTCTGACAAGTTCGCGCGCTATGTATGGTCTCTAGTGTTAAATAATGATAACTCAACTTTGGACTCTAATATCTTAGAAACCAGACACTTGTCTGAAGGTATGCTTCCATAGTTAATAATGTTTATGATGAAAAGAAGTTTCCAATAATGTAATTTCAAAAAGAGATGGCAAAATTCGTCATCCGAGTAATTGATCCGGTGGCTCAGTGGTAAGAGCGCTGGCACGGAATGCAGAGGTCGTGGGTTCAATTCCCACCCGGATGAGGAATTTTTTCCATTTATTTATTAATAATTTTATAAAGAATAAACACCCTGTATGCATAATATGTGTGTCTACAGTGGGTGTCTTTCTAATATTTTACCTGTGACATTACTGTAGTTTAATACACCTTCATTTATATTATATTCAAAGCTTCGTATACACTCTGTAATAGTAAGTTATATCCCCTTCAATCTGCCTTTCTACTGGAACATCCTGCTCTTCGGTTAAATGAAATTGCTGTTTGTCTATGTTAGGGAAGAATGTATCACAGTCAAACGTCTTTTGTATCTCCGTCAGGTAGATTTTGTTGCAGTTCGGATGGTCCATTGCAGCCTGAAATATTGATTACACAGGATATATATTTTTTTAACTTCAGAAATTAAATTTCCAGGAAATACTACACTCAAAGAGCAAACATACCAAATTCTACTATTGAAACACCTCTTGTACTAATTTGAAGACTGTTTAAACTATACATATGAAATAAAATAAGCTGAGTATATCTTGAGTCAGGATTTTCCTGGCTTCCTTTCATCATCAGAAATCATTACACTAAAGACAATGGCTGAATGGACATAGTATCCTTTGCCTCGTAGATAAACTAAAAAAAAAAATCCTGAAAGGATAAGGGTCAAGACACAATGTTAACACCCGACGTGATACACGCGTGTCAAGACATATCAATCACATTCATTTTATATGGTCCTTGGTCCATGGCACGTTAGTAACACCACACGCGCGATACATTTTCGACGTGTTGTCGCGTGTTTACAGTGTGTCTTGCTTGACCCTAATAGTAAGACAAAGCTCACCTTATAAACAGACGAGCCTCCTATAACCCAAGACGACTCTATGTCTGTCCGACCCTCAATGTAGCTGATGGCCTGGTCTAGTCCTGGTACCACCACCACTCCTTCTGGCACCTGGAAATTAATAAGTACTCTTCTTTAAAAACCGTTGATTTTCTCAATTTACAATTAAAACTATATGATTTATTCCAATATTAAAAGATATGGATAAAGATTTTCCAAATTACGACTAGAAAACAGCAACATATACAATAGGAATACACTAAATCATAGGTCAAGACAGATGGGAATGACCCCAAATCACAGTTTATTTTAACTTCAACATTATGTAAACTACCAAAATTAAACAGTTTCTGACAAACAGTTCAACTCTTAGTGTCAAAATGCAAATCTGTGTCACCTCTAGAAAACTATGGTTTTTCCTGCAAGGGGTTAACCACAAAACAGCTCGAGATGCACGCACTATGGTTAAAAACTGCAAATATAAAGTTCTATGAGCTTAAAATATTTGCGCGGTTTTTACCCGCTAGCCATGTAACAAATCGCGGTTTTAACATCAGTAGCCGGAAAAAACTGTCAGTGCGACTGCTTCCATTACTTTCCTTAACTCACAAAATCAGGCAGTTAAAAACCGCAGTGGTTAAGCCGTAGTGCGGCCTAAGCCTTAAATAAGCTAATATCCATTTTAGAGTTACTACTTTAATGTTTAGTCTAATAATTAGACTTACCTTTTCTTTAACAACTTCAACGTTATGTGTGAGTACTATATTCACTCGACCAGCTAACGGTCGGTACTTATCTGGTATACAGTCCCATGTTCTTCTACCCATAATCACAGCGTTTATTTTCTGTGGGTCTTGGACCTTTGAGGTCATTGTGGAGAAATATGCCATTTCTTTTCTGAAATTAGAGTTATATTGATTATATTATAATGTAACCCTTGAGTAACACTCATGTTCTTATTGGAAGTTTTCCTTAGGGGTACTCGGGTGAAGGTAGTATTATTTTTTTGAAGTTTAAGCCAAGAATTAATGATAGTTATGGGGGTAAGTGAGATACATTTTCGTTTCAGTTAATAACACTTCAATTTTTATTATTAATGGCACCCATTATTGCGTCGGGCACAATAATTCCGCCAATGTCACGTAGAGTAATAAAATAACACTTCTCCATGACTTATAACTTTGATTTTTAGGTTTAGGTATCTACTTACATACTGTGTGGGTTTATCACTTGTGTGGTTATAAACAGTGGCTGATAGCAACTTGTGAACTTGTTTCAAATCACCACAAACAGATTTTTGTGTTAGAAATACGTTTAGGCGACAATAGAAAATTGTTTTTAAACTTACTTCAGACGCCACGGTAGTGCTCCGTTGGCCCCAATTCCCATGTTTTCACTAGCAGCCGCAATTAATTTCAGTAAAACGTTACTCATTATTAGATTTATTGTGTAGAATAAGGATATAATTATTTCTTATCCGAAGAAAAACCGCCAAACCAACCGCACGCTCCGACCGTAAACAAAAATTGACATTGATACGTTTCGATAGATACATACTTAAATTATTTTTAATACAATGTGGCTAGAGAAGGACAAATAAATATAAACTACATTAGTGCGACTGCGATAGTCATATAAAATAAGAAAATACCGAACCGAGCGCTATATTTCTACCACAGCTGTCAAACCTGACATTATGATCTTTTAAATAGTAGAAGCAAAGGAAATTTTAGTGCCCGACACCAGGAATAGAATTGAAAGAAATATTAAGCCATAGTGACAGTTTTATGGTCAGAAAAAACCGAAAAATCCCGACTGCGCATAAATTTTGACCAGTGTCATTCTCACCACTAAGCCGCTTCTATAGCCGCGATATATCAAATGGCTCCCAAACTCGGTGGTCTAAAGAAATAATATACATAGGTACATACTTAGATAATTTAGGTACATACACTCGAAAAACATAACCCTCCTTCTGGCACAGTCGGGTAACCTCTCAAATACAAGGGATATTAATGAAAAACCAACAATGTACACTAAACTTAATAAACTTTATTTCTCTATCTACCCATCTTCTTTTTCTTGCTTTTGTGATCGCTGTTCTCACGTTTCCTCTTATTAATAGGGTTCCTTGGGTCATAAATATCGAACCAATCGTCGCCTTTGGTAGACGCGTCTTTCGCTAACACGGCACCTTTTTCTTCGAAGCGCAACGTATGGCCTAACCTGTTAAAACAGAACTCCAATTAGGTACTCAGAAAAACATGGTCGATTCCGGCAGTCACGCTTAAACCTAAACGTAGAAGTCATACCTCAGGTAGGCTACCTGTCCCTTTCTCTCTCGACCATTTATGTTAAGAACGGAGAGAGATAGACCTGACCATTGACGGCTTCTGGTATTTTAAGATGGGAGTTAACTGTGCAACGTCGCTCATATTAAAATTCAGATGACCTAATGAAACACATTAAAAACAACCATATCGCGTTCTAACTCGGACTAAGCGACATCTAGTGGCCGCATACGCGAATTAATGTGAGCGGCTATGTCTCTTTCGCACTCATTGAATACAGTTCTAGGAATCGTACCAAATTTCGTTTCATTGAAACGCGATCGCTAGCGCTCCACTCGATACATAAGATTACAACTTACTTGGGACGAACGCGTAGACACTATGTATAAACATAGTAGAATTGAAAGATAATTATAGAGAAATATAGATTGCCTATGTAATCTTCGTGGGTGGGAGTGCACTGCACCAGCGCTCCTTAGGACGAGCCGCCAGTGGACCTGACTAAGATTAGGTTTACGTTTAAGTGTGACGGTCAGAATGGACCATATTGATGATGATGATGATCTCCGACCGTATTTCGGCCATGGCGACCGATCTCTACTGAGATTAGCCAGGTACGCAGGAGATAGTGCATAAGTGTGTGCGCAAACACAGATGCACTCTCTATTCCCTCACTCTCATAGTCCGATGGGACGGAAGCCGACACGACCGGAGAGATCAGGCGCAGGACCAACGGATTTACGTGCTTTCCGAGGCACGACTTAAGTGACAATTTTTATAAAATTAAAATCTGTACATGAAATAAATTCATTGGTACAGGCCCGTGACTGGGATCGAACTTACCTACGCCTCCCGCTTGGAAGGTGCACGTCTTAACCACTAGGCTATCACCGTATTATAATATTTTTAAAGCAGCTATCAAAGAGGATTTCCTCGGAGCGATGATACTCGTAGCCTAGTGGTTAAGACGAGCACCTTCCAAGCGGGAGGCGTAGGTAAGTTCGATCCCAGTCACGGGCCAATGAATTTATTTCATGTACAGATTTTAATTTTATAAAAATTGTGTTCGATCCTAGTCTGGCCTGCAGGCCAGGTACAATACTGAATTTATTTCATGTACCTACGGATTTTCTAAAAATTTTCACTTAACTACACCCGAGGAGGGTTGACGTCAGACGGGCAGCCGGCCGTAAAACAAACGCCAAATCTTTGTCAATGTTATTTCGAAAGAAACCATATTGCGCCGACCCCGATGTAGCGGAGCCATCTATCGAATGCAGGAAAGAACCACAATCAAATGCAAAATCCTAGAACGCGATATCGAAGTTTCTCACAATGATTGGAATATATACATGGGCCAAACAACGACTAGTGGCCCGGTGGGGCCGGAAGCGCTTCCCTTTTCACCACCCCCACACTGGTGACCTCTGTGAACTGGACATACGCAACCTTCAGCCTTCAGGAACTTCATCATGATCGCAGCACTCCGCAACAAGGTATCATCACAGCAGCATATCACCTCACGGATTAAGGGCACAAAGATGACGATGGGTCATACGTACCAATCGTCAGTATTAAGGTTCTCATCTTCCTCTACAGTTTTAGAATCATCAGCAGGCTCGGTGGCTTTCTCTTTTATCGCGTGCAGCTTGTTCTTGAATTTTTCCAGCAGTTGTAAAGTGAAGTTTTCCCTGAGAACAAACAAGAGAACGTAAATAAATAAATATGCACACACTTCACAACACATTAATTTAGTCCCACACTAAGATCCATAAGGTTGATGTTTACATACATACAGGGTGTAAAAAGACAACGATGTTTTTTTAATACGTCGTATTCTTTGTAAGGTTACGATCATTTTCTTCTATGGAACCAACCCTGGGAAATGACAAAAAAATAATGAAAAAATACTGTCATTTTATTGCAAGTAATGTATTCATTTGATGCTAAAAGTACAAATGTACCTACAAAACTAACATTATAACATTTTGACATGGTATCTTTGAAAAAAAAAATGTTTGTTAACCGATTTCAGATGGATTTATGTAAAAAAAAATGATAATATTAATGTAACTTTGGACCTCAATATCTTGGAAACCCGTGGTTTCCCAGGGGAGCTTTCATAGAAAAAAATGATCGGGATGTTACAAAGAATACGAGGTATTAAAAGAACAAATTTGTCTTTTTACACCCAGTATAGTTTGACGGCCGATTGGTGTAGAATGCGTTTCACCGCATAGTTGCGATAGATGATGGCGCTAGTTACTATGTGTTATTATCTTCCTGCCCTTAAGCCAGGATTAATAGAGGCTATTAAGAGGGGATTAAAAAAAAAAAAAGAATGTGAAGTATGGAGATGGGTACATTAAGTTTATTACATACATACATACATAATAATCACGCCTCTTTCCCGGAGGGGTAGGCAGAGATCACGTATCTCTATTTGCTACGATCCTGACACACCTCTTTCGCTTCATCTACTTTCATGATATTTTTCATGCACGCTCGTCGGTTTAGGGCACTCTTGACCTGACCTTTCTTTAGAATTTCACCAATTTGATCGGTGAAAGTCCGGCGAGGTCTTCCCCTTCCAACCCTTCCATCCACTCTAAGTTTATTTCCTACTATTAAATTATTACTTGACGCTAACTCAACTTGTGATTTACCATGTGGGGTGAGTATTCAGTGGGACTGATGGGTTTCTAAATAAACGAAACTTACTATAGATAGGTATATCGGGCATTCTCTCGGGCGATAAGCTGGCAACGTGTCTGCGGGGACTTCCTTTATGGTTCTGCAGTACTGGCTACACCATTTCGGAAACACATGTATGTATAACTAGTGGACGCCCGCGACTCCGTCCGCGTGGACTACAGAAAAAACAAAATGTCGAAATTATCCGGGATAAAAACATTTTCCCGGAGTAAAAAGTAAGCTATATGTTAAGTGGGACCTGTCACAATATATTCCTGAAAACTGCATCGAAATCTGTTCAGCCGTTTCTGATATTAGCGTGCACAAACGCACAGACAAACAGGTTAATGTATTGTGTGGTGTGTGAATATTTATTAATTTATTAAATAAGTAAGTACTATGTTTTCTTCTATGCTGCTCTGGGAGTGAAAAAAAAAACGTATAATACTACAGCTGCTTCTCTTCCCGGGCATACTGTACAAGTCAATAGAGGGACAAGAGGGTCTTGGTGTTTTGTAGGCGATGGGCTGACCACCTGTCACTACTAACCGAATTTGTACATCTCAACTATACCCTCAAAATTGGTTAGAAGTGGCACCATGTGGTTCTATCGGCCCTTGGTGCTCTGCCTACCCCGTAAGGGATAAAGGCTTGATTTTTATTACATGTAATGTACGATATATGCGAAAAGATTTTTGCTTCAACCTAATTTTATTTAGCAAAGAGACTAATGGGTTTTCAAATAAACGAAATAGCTAATATACTCGTACTTGTATATTTATTTAGATAACATGTACAATTTTTGATAAATGCAGTACCTACAGTATAAAAATAACATATTTCTTGTGAAATTATCGAACGAAGGCGATTACCATCTTTGCAAATTAATTTAAAACTGTTCAGGTACTATAATACTTAAGTAGGTATGTATAATTTGTTTATAAAACTAAAATCACAAAATACTTTGTGCTCTTACATTAATTTAATTTTTGGCCGATTTAGGTTGGGCAGAAGTGTGCAAATCACACACTTAGCCCATTAAGTCTCACGTGGTACCTAAGGGCTGAGCGTACCGTTACTAGCGACCGGTAACGAATCCAATAGAAAATGTTTCCGTGTCTTTCTAAATAGAGTATTAAAAGCTATCAGGCGCAGGGCCAACGGTTTTACGTGCTTTTCGAGGCACGAGCTAAGTGACAATTTTGCAACGTCGGCTTTCCGTCCCATCGGACTATAGAGAGTGCGTCTGTGTTTGCGCACACACTTGTGCACTATAATATCTCCGGTATAGGTACGCCCTGGCCAATCTCCGTAGAGATTGGTCGCCTTGACCGAAATACGGTCGGAGATCATCATTATAAGCTATTTAACGCCAGAGCCACGTTCGTTAAATAGCAGGGTGCACCACGGGCAGGTGAGGTTGACTTTGGATCCTAAGGTATTACGAGAGTCGAACCCACTTACACCTATTCTTGCAAACATTGATCAATATCATCTGAATCATTAATTACCGCCTCATCCCACGGCCCATAAATATTATCCTTATACTTCTGCCACCTCACAAACATAACTGGACAATAAACACTTAAAATAAACACTAAAACTAGAAAATAACACAGCAAAACCCTCGAAACAGAATATAAACTAACTACAGTCAGGGAAAGTACGACGAAAAAGAGAATCGTAAATAATTTAGTACGCAAAAACACATGAAAAAGCTGCGGACTCAGCACAAAAAACAAAACCGACACTGTTAGTAATATAAACGCATCGAACGGCGTCGATAATCTCGACACTAGGCATACCGATGAAAAAATCGCTGTATTAATCGATAGGGCTTTACTGACAATCGCTGCTGGCACGTCGTAATCGAAAAAAATCAAATGTATCAACATCATTATTACCGCCCACGCGTAAATTGTATCTGTGCTTACCGTGTCCGTTAACGTGTGCAAAATTGGCGACAGCAAGTAACCTATTACTAAATATATTAAAACGGTTTTCAAATTGCTTAATACTTCACTATTTGCCACAAATAAATATAGTATATAACCGACAGTAGTAACGATAAGCGATAGGTATATAACTGTATATGTGTGCACATAGTCGTTATACATATATACATAGAGCACAGCGTATAAAACACATATGCACAGTCTTAACACAACCCGAAAAGAACCGATCACGGCTTCGTTCAAAGTCACTTTTTCAACGTATAAGTTCCTCTTCAAATGCTCTAGGAATTTCGAATGAGTGTAATTATCAGGATAGTCGCGATTTTCATACAAGTTCTTCACCCACGGTTTGCGTCTGGTTGGATTCTTGTTTGTGCGCACGCGTCGATTTCTGCAACACGCCATTTTATTATGTTAATTTTGATTCCACTGCTCCTGAGTTTAATCTTCTGGTATTCTAGAAGATATCTCTTTCAGAGATAAACACGCCTTTGTAACTAATTTTGTAATTTTGAGCAAAATCTTCACTCTTATTCAGATGACCTAATGAAACACATTAAAGGCAACCATACCGCGTTCTAACTCGAACTAAGCGACATCTAGTGGCCGCATACGTGCACTACGAATTAATGTGAGCGGTGCTCCAGATAAGGCTAATTTTTCATACGAAACCTTCTGTTTCACGCGCCAGCCTATGTCGGTATGTCTCTTTCGCACTCATTGAATACTGTACTAGGAATCAAACAATACCAAATAACGTTTCATTGGAGCGCGATCGCTAGCGCTCTACTCGATAGATAAGATTACAACTTACTTGAGACGAACGCGCAGACACTATTGTATAAACATAGTAGAATTGAAAGATAGTTATAAATATAGAGAAATATAGATTGCCTATGTAATCTTCGTGGGTGGGAGTGCACTGCACCAGCGCTCTTTAGGACGAGCCGCCAGTGGTCACACCCATTATCCTCCATCGAATTTGGGTAGAAGTGTGCATCTGTCTCTTTCTAATGGTATTACGAATGTATACGAATACAGAGACGACTGTATATTAGTTAAAACTCGGTTACTTTTGTGCTTTAGACATTGTTCTGAATAACCGATTATACGAAGGAAATTCTCCGTTTAACTAATACTGTTTTCACTGAATAGGAGGGGAGAATTTGAGCAATGTGATTGGTCAATTCATGCATCGCTAAGCTTCGCCGCGTGTGTGTTCGTATTGAAACTGTTCTTATAAAGAAATCAATGAAGGATTTTCTGACTATGAAAAGTAAAAAAAAATGTACAAATCACCTGGCCCCTAGCATGACCACGCGTCGTGGATATCGCATCGTACGATATCTTATCGTCTCTATACAAAATTCAACATGACGGCTATCATCATCATCATCATTTACAGCCCTGAGAAGTCCACTGTTGGACATAGGCCTCCCCCAACAACCTCCACTCCGACCGGTCGGAAGCAGCCTGCATCCAACCGACGCCCGCAACCTTGACCAGGTCATCCGTCCACCTCGCGGGTGGCCTTCCCACGCTGCGCTTGCCGATACGTGGTATCCACTCTAGAACTTTCCGACTCCATCGGCCATCAGTTCTTCGAGCTATGTGCCCTGCCCATTGCCACTTCAGCTTGCTGGACCGTTCAGCTATGTCGGTGATCTTTGTACGTCTGCGGATCTCCTCATTTCTGATTCGATCACGCAGAGAGATCCCAAGCATAGCTCTCTCCATCGCTCGCTGTGCGATCCTGAGCTTTTTTATGAGGCACATAGTTAGAGACCACGTCTCGGCACCGTAGGTCATCACCGGCAGCACGCACTGGTTGAATACCTTCGTCTTTAAGGACTGGGGTATCTTGGACACAAATAAGCTTCGTAGTTTCCCGAACGCTGCCCAGCCGAGTTGGATTCGCCGAGTTACCTCCTTCTCAAAGTTGGACTTACCTAGTTTGACCGTCTGTCCCAGGTAAACATACTCGTCAACAACTTCAAGCATCGAGCTCCCAACCAGTACAGGAGTGGGCGGCATATGGACGTTCGACATGATCTTCGTCTTGTCCATGTTCATCTTCAGGCCCACCTGTTGGGAGACTCGATTGAGGCCATCGAGCATTGTGCTTAGATCTTTCAGCGATTCTGCCATGACCACGATGTCGTCTGCGAACCGAAGGTGAGTGATGTATTCACCATTGATATTGATGCCGAGTCCTTTCCATTCGAGAAGCTTAAAGGCGTCTTCCACTGCATTGGTGAAGAGCTTCGGAGAAATAACATCTCCTTGTCTCACTCCCCTCTGCAAAGAAATCGGCTCAGTGCTCCGCTCCTGTACTCGTACTGACATGGTGGCATTGCTGTATAAACACTTCAGCACTTCGATATATCGATGGTCAATATGGCACCGCTGGAGAGACCGCAACACTGCCCATGTCTCGATCGAATCAAAGGCCTTCTCATAGTCCACGAACGCTAGGCATAGTGGCCGATTATACTCTTCCGTTTTTTGTATAACCTGCCGTAGCGTGTGGATATGATCTATGGTACTAAACCCTTTTCGGAAACCGGCTTGTTCGGGAGGCTGGAAGTCATCAAACCTGCGAGCAATATTTATCGTAATTTGACAGGCGAAATGTCGATAAATCGGTTTATCACAATCGTGATTAGCAGGTCATGCTAGGTTTGCTGGATAGATGGCGTGAGCGCATCACCAATACCCGAAATTCTGTTTTGTCATTGGACACGTACAGGGGGAGCAGCTAGGGAGGGTGATGCGCTCACTCCATCTATTTTTGACAGTAATTTTAACTTGTCAGAAAATCCCTCATTGTCAGATATCCCATTTAAAAATAACGTTGCTGCTGCATCTATCTTGGTCAATTAAAAAAAAAGGATCGACTTTATTCTTCAGACAGACTATCTGACTATTGGAAAAATGACAAGCCTGATGTGTCTTAGCCATAATCTACTTTCCTACCAAATTTATGTCGAAATTATACGGGATAAAAACATTTTCCCGGGATAAAAAGTAGCCTATATGTTAAATGGGACCTGTCACAATATGTTACTGAAAACTGCATCGAAATCGGTTCAGCCGTTTATGAGATTAGCGTGTACAAACGCACAGACAAACCAACAAAAATTCCAGAAATCATCGTTTTGGCTACTATTGCGTTAATAAAGGTCTCCTATAATATTTTTTTCTCATATATCTTCCATGTACAGACAGCAAACCGTTACATTTTTATTATATGTATAGATAATCTCTAATAAGTCTAGTTTTGGAGATTTCGTTATGTGTGAATGGTCTGTCGCTTTTATAGAAGTTTTTTTCCAGTAAATTGGGTTAACGGGTACAAAATGCTTCAAAATAGCATTAAGTTAGCCCAGTGCAAATATAATTTGTGCAATAAAGAATTTTATTATTATTATAGATAGATGGTTTTGTAGCGTCGATCTGCAGAGCTGCACATCTCGACACAGACTGAGCCGAACGACCGCGTTGCGCGATACTTTATTTTATAGTCGCGAGACAGAAATATTGTCTCTCTCGCTCGCTCTCAACTAGCTGCGCACTCTCTGTATGTTAGTGTAGGATTAAGTTTATGTATATATATAGAATAGAATAGAATAGTTTATATGTATATATATATGTCATTTACAAATAAATCTCATTCCCGATTCAATCTTCATCTAAGTATTATTTACCATCAACTATATCTAACTGGGCATAGCCTAAAGTTTTAATTTCAACTCAATACCTACACGCGTTTCCGAAATAAAAGGTTTTCACAGACGGACAACAAAATGATCTCATATTATGTACATAGTAGTAAGATTTTTTTGTATGGAACCGTAAGTGATAACTGATAGCACAGTGGTAAGGGGTCAACCATAAACTACGTCACACGAATTTCATGATTTTTTGCCCCCCCCCCCCTTCTTGTCATTGCTGGTGACATTTGTGGGGGTCTCCCTAGTGTGACGTCACATTTAGCTTTTTTGCAAATTTATATTTAGAGATTATTGAATGAAAATGTGACGTCACGAAATTTAGGACCCCTCCCACCCCCTTGTCACACAATGTCACAGTTTGACGACCCTCTCCCTCCCCCTTAACCTGTGACGTAATATATGGATGGCCCCTAAGACGTGCGCCTTCCAAGCGAGGGGCGTAAGTTCGACCCCAGTCACCACTGAATTTATTTCAGGTACGAATTTTATAAAAATTGTCACTTAGCTATACCCGAGAAGGTTTGGCATCTGGCAGCCAGCCGCCCGTAAAACGTAATGCCAAATTTTTGGCAATACGAGTTTCAAAAGAAACCATATACAGGATGTTAAAAGACAATAATGTTTTTTTAATACCTCGTATTCTTTGTAAGGTTACGATCATTTTCTTCTGTGGAACCAACCCTGGGAAATGACAAAAAAATTATGAAAAAATACTGTCATTTTATTGCACGCAATATATTCGTTTGATGCGCAAAGTACAAATGTACCTACAAAACTAACATTATAACATTTTGACATGGTATCTTTGAATAAAATGTTTGTTAACCGATTTTAGATGGATTTATGTAAATAAAAATGATAATATTAATGTAAGTTTGGACCTCAATATCTTGGAAACCCGTGGTTTCCCAGGGGTGCTTCCATAGAAAAAAATGATCGTGATGTTACAAAGAATACGAGGTATTAAGAGAACAAAGTTGTTTTTTTTACAACCAGTAAATATAATGGGGTAAGGGCAGGAAGATGATATGTATGCAACTGTAAAAAAAACATAATATAACTTTAAATTGACTAACCTTGCGGCACCTTTCTTGGGCATTTTGCTTTTTATCTTCTTATATTTCTCCTGTTCTTCTACATACGCTTTGACAATCTCGTTGTCCTCTTCCATCTTCTTCTCCGCCTTTTCTTCTTCTTCTATCTTCTCTTTATCTTCTTTTGGCGCTTTCATTTCCCTTTTCAGCTGTTTTATTTCGTCTCGTATTCTGTCTCTAAAATTTTTATTAAAAATAATTTGTTAATATTA
This sequence comes from Carposina sasakii, assembly GCA_014607495.2. NCBI lineage: Eukaryota > Metazoa > Arthropoda > Insecta > Lepidoptera > Carposinidae > Carposina > Carposina sasakii. The sequence goes on along the minus strand of CP053176.1, from coordinate 5,329,816 downwards.
AAGTGTGTGATATTTTTGTAATCTTTATAGATAATTGTATGGAACCCTTGGTATGCAACTCGCACTTGACCAGTATTTTTATATCATGTCAAGCCCCATAGAATGTTCAACAATACACACCTCTCTTTCTTCCTTTCTATATCCTTCTCTTTTCCCAAATAGTACTCTTCTTCTTCACTGCCGCTGTCTTCTTTCCTTCTCTTACTATCTCTATCTTGACTGGCCTCCCTCTTTTTGAGTTTATCTCTTATGCTGGTGACTGCGGTTTCTGTTTCTTCTTTTTTCTTTTGAATTTCTTCGCTGGATGGCTCTACGGGTTCTTCTGTTTCGAGTTCTGAAGAAAATACAAACATAGTGTTAATTCTAGAAAGTTTGGGATACCCTGATTTGATTATGACAAACTAACCAGCAGCGGTAAACTTGCTAAGTTTCGGGTCTTCCAACAGATCGTGCGTCGACTTCGGTTTCCCTCGGAACTCTTCGGCTTCCCCTTCGTCTTCTTCCGCTTCTTCACCGAATGAGAGAAGTCCGAAGTTTCTAGAATAATTAGCATGAGATCATGACGGTAATCGCGCAAAAGTTTGACGTTTATATATTGGGGTGGGCGTGGTGATAGGGAAAAAAAAAAAATTAATATAGGTGTATGTTTTTGTGGAAATGTGTGTAAGTACATATATTATAAATATTATTAATAAAGAAATGACAAGAAATTAATAAATATAACACAGTAAAAAAAAGCCGTGACTCACTTGACAGCTTTCGCCTCTTTCTTCGTCTTTTTGACAGGCTGACTGTCAGTCTGTGAGACCCTAGGTTGGATGTCAGTGAAGGGGTTTATCAACACCGTGGCCCCTGTGACTCTGTGAGGATGTTCCGGCCGGTCGTCTGGGCCTATCAGACCCTCGGCTAGCTTTAACACGTTGTATATTGTTTCACCTGAAATTAAGGGTTCAATGTGCCGTTATCCTTGACTAGCGGCCGCCCACGACTTCGCCCGCGTGAGGGGGCATTGCGCGATGCCGGGGCGTGTTGCTATTTAGCCTATAGTCTTTCTCAATAAATGGGCTGTCTAATACCATAGAGGAATAAGATGTCATAGAGCGCTAATGTCATACTAACAGTTTCGATGCACCATTAGACTTTTCGGTGCCTCACAATTCCAGTCCTTGACACTTAGATTCTATTAGTGTAATTTATAGTAATGTACTACATTACTAATGTATTGTGACGTATAGTAATGCGATCTAAGTGTCAAGGACTGGAATTGTGATGCATCGAAAAGTCTAATGGTGCATCCAACTGTTAGTATGACATTAGCACGCTATGTCTACATCTTATTCCTCTATGCTAATACTGAAAGAATCTTAGAAAACGGACCAGTAGTTCCTGAGATTAGCGCGTGCAAACAAACAAACAAACTCTTCAGCTTTATAATATTATTAGTGTAGATGTAAATGGGTTTGACTAATACCTTAAGACCCAAAGTCAACCTCACCTGCCCATGGTGCATTCTGCTATTTTACATATAGCTTGTGCTTCTCATAAATAGATATTCGAAGATAGATAAGTTTGTTATCTTAACTCATTTTTGGTTGGGCCAAAATTACCCCCTAGGGTTACCCCAATATGTCATAGTTACCCCCCTCAGCTAAAGTGAACTGTATGGGCAAGTTACTCTGCTGGACCACAGTTACCCTCTTGGTCTAAAGTTACCCCCCTGGGCGAAAGTAACTAATTCTACATGGTGCCTACTTACCAGTAACCTTTCCAAAGGTAGTATGCTTATTTTGCAGTTCCGGGGTAGGCCCTATTGTGATAAAGAACTGGGAACCGTTATCGTCTTTGCCCGCATCGGCCATCACGACCAGCCCAAGTCGGTTGAAAATTATCTACCTAGATCACAGTTACCCCCTATGGACCAACTTAACCCCTATAGTTATCCTCCATAACCAAAGTAACCCCTGGGCCAAAGTTACCCTCTTGGGGCAAAGTTACCCCCCTGGGCTAAAGTAACTCAACTTACGCGGTGCCTACTTACCAGTAACCTTTCCGAAGATAGTATGCTTATTCTGCAGTTCCGGGGTAGGTCCTAATGTGATGAAAAACTGGGATCCGTTATCGTCTTTACCCGCATTTGCCATCGCGACCAGCCCGCGACGGTTGAATCGCAGGCGCGAATGGAATTCGTCCTGAAAGGGTTTGCCGGCTTTAGATGGTTTGCGAATGTTAGGTTTAGACAGTGTCCGAATGGAGGGTAGAAACGGAAGCGCGAATGAATTTAATCCTGTAAGGTGCCGGTTTTAGATGGTTTGCGAATGCTGGGTTTAGATCGTGACGTGTGTTAGATAGTTTGCAACCAACAAACGAAGGTAGAATAAAATGGAGCGGGAGACGCGAATGAAACTAAGTGCGAATGGAATGAATTCCAAGGTAAGGTGCCAGGTTTAGTTGGTTGGCGAATGTTGGGTTTAGATCGTGTCCGCATGCGGTGTTTACGTAGTTTACGACAAACAAGCTCTGGTTGTAGAGGAGGCGCGAATTAAATTCATCCTGAAAGGTGCTGGGTTTAGATGACATGCGATTTTTTTATTTTATTTCAAGTGCCTATGTTTTGCCATTATCGATATCAAGCCAAAAATCATGTTTGTTACATGGGAGCCCCTTAACTATTCATTTAATTTTGTTCTCGTTCTTAAGCTATGTATTGTACACAGTTAAGTTTTCACAAAACACGTTTGTTTTTAGTATTTCTTGTTATAACAGAAATATATCATTAGTGGAAGTTTAAATTTGACAGCTATTGCAGTTATAGAGATAGTTACAGCCTGATGATGGACAGACTGACAGCAAAGTCTTGGTAATAGGATCATATCTTTACCCTCCGGGTAAGTAACTCGGCAAGGCAGCATGATGGAGTGTTGGATCAGAGCTGTAAATCTGTTCTAGACCGTTTGGCGCTCTTAGCCTTTAGGGGGGGCTAACGTCTTACGGTCTTTCGCAGTTCTCTGCACTCTGGCCTCTACGGCCACGTCATACCGCATTCTAATGCAGCATGTGCCAATACATAATTTGAAATGTAACCTAGATCAGGATGTGAGGTTGTAAACTATAATGCTTACTTTAAAAGGTGCTCCATAAATAGATTCTCCGCCTGTCCCATCACCGTTTGGGTCTCCGCCTTGCACGATGAACCCTTCTACCACCCTGTGGAATATTGTGCCTGAAACATTACAGATAATGATTTAATTTATAAGAATCGGGAAGCTGGGATCTGAATTATACAAAATTATTAATAAAGAAATGGAAAAAATTCTTTACCCGGGTAGGAATCGAACCCACGACCTCTGCATTCCGTGGCAGTGCTCTTACCACTGAGCTACCGGGTCAATTACTCGGATGACGAATTTTACCATCTCTTTTTTAAATTACAATATTGGCAACGTTATTTTTTCATCCCGGTAGATATACACTAGCCAAATCTCGGCAAACAAAGCTGAATCCCTCAGCACAATGTTTTAATGATGAAACGATCAACCATATCCTAACGGATTATATTATGGAAAACTGTTTTTATCTTAGTCAAGATATTATATATTATAAAATAGTGGACGCCCGCGACTCCGTCCGCGTGGACTACAGAAAATACAAAATGTCGAAATTATCCTGGATAAAAACATTTTCCCGGGATAAAAAGTAGCCTATATGTTAAGTGGGACCTGTCACAATATATTCCTGAAAACTGCATCGAAATCGGTTCAGCCGTTTCTGAAATTAGCGTGCACAAACACACAGACAAACCGACAAACAGACAAAAATTCAAAAAATCATTGTTTTGGATTCTACTGCGTTGATAAAGGTCTCCTATAATATTTTTTCTTATATATCTTCCATGTACAGACAGCGATCAGTTACATTTTATTATATGTATAGATTATTAATAAAGAAATGGAAAAAATTCTTCACCCGGGTGGGAATCGAACCTACGACCTCTGCATACCGTGCCAGTGCTCTTAATTATACAGTCATGAATTTAGGATTGTGGGGCCAGATGTAGTCAGTGACAAGTTCCTAGCTCTTCACGTGAGAGAATGGAAAAAACACCACACTTACAGCATACATACATATAATCACACCTTTATCCCTTACGGAGTAGGCAGAGCACCAAGGGCCGATAGAACCACATGGTGCCACTTCTGACCAATTTTGAGGGTATAGTTGAGATGTACAAGTTCGGTTAGTAGTGACAGGTGGTCAGCCCATCGCCTACAAACACCAAGACCCTCTTGTCTCTCTACTGACTTGTACAGTATGCCCGAAAAGAGAAGCAGCTGTAGTATTAAACTTTTTTTTTTCACTCCCAGAGCAGCATAGAAGGCACATACATATTTACGACATGCACATATTCAATTATTTTTTAGTATGATGTCTATAATCTACCTACATAATCCTCTCCCATAACTGAGTGACTGAATAATTGAGACAGCTCATGGCTATTTGACATGCATATTAGTATAGTATAGTGGGCAGCTAAAAGGAGTACCTACAGCATCAAAGGGTAGGAGAATGTGGTGGCTTATACTTTATTACACATGGAGACAAACTGGCTTACTGCCAGTTATATGAACAGTGGTACAAACAGCTTACCATTGTAATACCCTTCCATGCACAGCTGTATGAAGTTTCGACACGCCTTCGGGGCTTCTTTGGTCCATAATTCAATGTCTATTTCACCGGCTGAGGTCTTAAGAAGCACCTGGAAACACAAACCAAGATTTTACCAGTTCGATATATTGAAGTTTAGTTTTTAGTAACTTGATAGTTGCAAATCTTATGAAAGTTGGTCGCAGCAAGAGCTTTAACGCCTAAATAGGTAATAAAAGGAATTTATTTGTAAATATGAGTAGAAAAACATAAAACTTACCTTTCCCAGCGCTGGCGGTTCTTGGATGTAAATGTTACTCATTTTAATGCTAGATTAAACTAAACTTATTTCTAAGACAGTACTATTATTCAGTTACTTAGATTTAGTTAGCAAGGTACATTTCAGTGTATTACTTCATAATTGTCAGCAAAAACGAGAAAAATTAAAAATAATAGTTCTGAAGCAATTTGTTGATGAGCAAGGAAGTTTTGTTGATTGATTTTGACATTTGTATTTTTTAATTTATTCCAGTTAGTAGTGACAACCGCATTAAAGATTTTATACAGCCTAGTTCCTGATGTAGTTTGTGCCAAAACAACGCTGTGACATGCCCCGTCTGATTATGTAGGTGAATAAGATATGATCTACTTAAATCAGAAAGAATAATGAGGAGTCTTTTGTAAATTTTATAGCAAAATAGATTGAAATTATGCAATTTCCAAAATAAGATAAACCGTGAGTTTTAATTCCTGACACCTTTTCGTACAAAAAAAGTTATACTGTCATAATTGACAGATACGGTACATTTTAAGCAGATACATTTTTACACAAAATTAAATTATGTTCTGAGATTGTTATATAAATTTTGCAATAAATCCATATTTTTAGAAAATCAAGTTATACATTTTAATTAATAACCTGTAAGTAAAATTTTTTCTCTATCTATTTTTGCTTATGTAGGTACCGACCATACAAAATATATTATAGCTTTTGTTGTCCTACTGGCTTTTATACCTTGCTAATAAAAGTAAATCGTCCCCTGGGGCGATGTAAACAAATTGTCTGTCTTTATTCGAATTGAAATAAATCTTTTTCACCCCGAGTTTTCCTTGCGGTGCTAATAAACATTTTGGGTCCCGATTCTGCTAACCCCTATGGTAGTTTAGGTAGGTAGGTACCTAGCGATTTCAAACTACTTTATGGTAAAGTGATCCATGTAGGTGCACTGTGAAAAACTCGAAATACCTACCTTGTAAGTCAATTAATCAGCATATCGAAATAAAAAAGAGCACTACTACTAAAAGAAGTACCTACTAGTGGTATAAAACTAAGAGTGTAAATACTTTTTTTAAATCAATTTCAGATACCTAACACTGTTCCAAATATCCAGTTAACCAGTTTCTTGTTCATGGAGTCCATTGGATTGCTGAGGACCTTAGATGTAATATTTTTTAAGAAATTAGTGAAGTGAAAATGTGCGACGAAGACACATTGAAGTCGAGAAAACGGAACAATGCACCAAGCGCGGATTGCTGGACGGCGTTTGTTGATGAAACGGAAGAGGTAAAGTATAGATTAGCGTCTATGTAGATAGTAACTAAACCTATTATATGCTGGGATCTGATTTTACATCGTGACTGTAGTTGCCTGTGATCTCAATCATCAGTCTGATTGATTTGATAGTCAGCAGATGGCCTGGTGGTGAGCGGACAACACTTTTAAATTCGAATATCCAAATAGTACGACCGCCTACAATATAGGTAGGCTGTACCCAAAATGGTGTAGTCAGAACTGCAGGGAGATCTTACATCCACATTTAACATAGCACTGTAAAAGGTTAGTGACAAATTGAGTTTGCAATCGCCGGAGAGTACGCCCCTAAGTAGGTAGGTACTTTAGCCGACTCTTACGACATGCACGGAAGGAACATGCAGTTGATGTAAATATTCACTGAAGCCTTGAAGCCTACCTCAGCTAAGATATAATGATGATTAAATTGTTAATTTCAATAACAATATTTATGTTCGTATTTAAATGAATGTTTTGTTCACTATGGGTGCGCCCACCACCGGGCCCTACACTCTCCACTGACCCTCGGATCTGATAACTCATAACTGCGAAAACAGGCACTTGCATTAACTACAATCGCCACGAGAAACCAGACCCGAGCACCTAGCATGCAAGACAATACATTGCACTATTCCAAAATCAAAAACTAGATAAATAATCTACATATGTTTCGCCAACAACCGTGGCATCCTCAGGATTATAGAAATTAGTAAACCACTAATTATTATGAAACTCTAAAACCCAACACATTACTTATGTTTTGTTCTTATGTTATGAATGTTTTGTTCCTAAACATGAAATATCAACAAAATACCTACTACATTTTAAGTTTGCAGAATTGAGTGCTAATTTACAAAGGTCGGGATGAGTGAAGTAAAGACCCCGAGGGCTATAGATTACTCGAACGGCATAGGTCTTAAGGCAATAGTAGGTAGGTAGCAGGCACGCCAACAAACAACACCTCAATCGCATATCATGAATCGTTCACTCAAAACTCAACCACACTCAACCATTTAAAAATAGACCTATGGTTTCGAAATCAGGCCTAGGAGGTATTCTATGAAACGGAGAACCTAATAGTTTCTCACTTTTCCCACTCGGATTTTTAAGGTTTCGTACAAAAACCGAAAAAACCGCATAAAAACCCGTTGAGTAAGTAGGTAGTTTAAAAGATCTTAGCATACCTAAACAGGGACAGACAGCGGGAAGCAACTTTGTTTTATACCTACTATATTATGCTTTGGCCGCGTGGTGCCGGCAGAGTAAAATTCGTACCACCCCATGTCTGCCCGTGGGTATCGTACGAAGCGATTAAGGGTTTCCGGGAGGTGGGCAGCAGCGCCTCCCGTGTTGACAACATAGTCCAAAATACAAACTGCAGTCACCAACCCGCCTGCCCAGCGTGGTGACTATGGGTAAATACCCCCCATGGCAGTCTTGTAGCGTGCTGTGTGGGAGGCCTACGTCCAGCAGTGGACTGCAATAGGCTGATGATGATGTTATGCTTATGATTAAGTACTTGTAGGTTACAGTAAAACCTATAGGTAGGTAAGAATTCTTGACTTTGCACAGTTACCTGCTCTTTACGCGAGCTCAACTCGCACTTGGCCGATTTTTTACTCAGGACCTTAGGGCTCTTCAACGCGAGTATTATACAAGTAGTGGGCGCCCGGGACTCCGTCCGCGTGGACTGCAGAAAAATCAAAATGTCGAAATTATCATTACATTGATCATTATATAAAAACATTTTTCCGGGATAAAATGTAGCCTATATGTTAAGTTAAAAGAGGGTCTTGGTGTTTTGTAGGCGATGGGCTGACCACCTGTCACTACTAACCGAACTTGTACATCTCAATTATACCCTCAAAATTGGTCAGAAGTGGCACAATGTGGTTCTATCGGCCCTTAGTGCTCTGCCTACCCAGTAAGGGATAAAGGCGTGATTATATGTATGTATGTATGTATATGTTAAATGGAACCTGTCACAATATATTCCTGAAAACTGCATCGAAATCGGTCCAGCTGTTTCTGAGATTAGCGTGCACATACATCGATCCGTTACAGTTTTATAACTATGTATAGATGTATAGATTTTCGCTATCCCATTGCTACTACAGCTTTTGCAGGATACCTACGTAATCAGCGTACGAACTCTACGAGTCAGACTGTAGACTACTGTAAAGTGTAGCAAAAGCAAACTAATTCCGTCAGTCGCTATCCGGCAGTTTCTCGCTTTGGATGTGCCGCTACAAGTGATTTCTATTTATTACGAAAGTTTTCAGGTACGTAAGTTTGATATTAAGATAGGAAGCGAAGCGAACATTTGCTACTTCGTTGGGTGTTTTTTAAAATTAGTTTTTGTGCTGATGCGGGGTTTGACTAGAATACATCTGCTGCGTTTCCTTCCATGCATTCCATGTAAGAGTCGACTCGGGCATTCTTTCTGACAAGCTAGTAGGTAACTTAAATTGTCACGGATTTCTTTACATATTAGGATCTCCTTTATGATCCTGCAGTTCTTTAACTAAATTCTAAACATACTCGTACATATGGACAGATAGACAGCGGTTTGTTTTATACTACCTATTTATGCAGGGTGTTTTTCGTTGCCACCCTTAACGAAGGGTACGTACTCTATACATCAAATAAAGTAAGTTTATGCCAAAAAAAATGCTGGAAAAAGATGTAAATTTTGTTGAAAAAAAAAACCATTTCTTGGTCGGCCAAAATCTATAGTGTCCAGTGTTTATGCTAGTTTTTTCATAGACAGATATTAATTATTTCTCTTGAAAAAATCTTGCTACGCGCGTCTATGTGCACTTATGCAGAAAAACGCAATCTATTTACTCAACTTTGGACCCTAATATCTTGGGAACCAGACACTTCTCAGGTATGCTTCATGGAGAAAGATGATCGTGATGATGAGGAGATTCCGTAGTTTTCGGGAACGTTGATGACCAAAAATCGTCCTGTATAGTGATGTGAACGTTTGTGAGATTTAAAGTTTGTTACTCTATATGCAAAAACTACTGAACGGATTTTGATCAAACTTAAGAGATAGATACATAGTTCAAATAACTAGTTTCTCGAAATAGCTTCTTTCCTAGGAAAATTACTATAGATAAGTATAGTGTGTGTATTCCCTCGATTTGTCTAAACAAAAGGAAATAGCCTCTTATTCTTCCGTAGCTTTGGAGTGGATTAGAGTAAATGGTAGGTACGACTACGTTTAAAATTCTATCTACGTGGCCACCTACACAAAGCGATAGTTAAATTGTTAGTTATTCCCCTATTGTAGGAATAAAATGTTATTTTGTATTTTAAACACTATAATTGTGAAGCAACGATGGTTATGACCAGTGGTCGGAGTAGGTATATTGATTTTACATATTTGCGTCATGATATCATAACATGGACATGCATTTTTTCCGGAATGTACCGGAGTTTCCAAAAACTAGCAGCATAGCGTATTGATACATTTTTAACTAGTTTCATGTAATAATTTCGAAGTTTCGGTATTTTTATTTTATTTTTATCATGATAATCCGGAAACTCGGAGGCGTATCCATATTAACATATACGTTTGATGTCAATGACCTTAATTCAATATACCTACTCCGACCACTGGTTATGACGTATGCCTTTTAATCGGACTACGTAGGTTCGATCCCAATAGTACTTAATTTATAACCCGACTGCGTCGTTGGGGGTTATACTTTTTCGAGTGTATGTTTGTATGTAAGTATATTTCTTTGGCAAGTTTTTTTTTTTACAATTAGCTAGGCAAACATTTGACCGCCATCGTGCCTGATGTTAAGCAAGATGCGGCCTAGGGTGGTACATGTTTGCCTAGAAAGTGCCTATTCACTCTAGCTTTGAAGAGACCAATGTTGTAGTGCTCGGGAAATACATCGGCAAGAAGTGCATTCCACTCCTTAGCCGTTCGCATTACAAACTAGAGCTAGAGCCTAAACGAGGGTATTCTAGGTAAATGAGCTTATTGAAGGGTACGTACTCTATACATCAAATTAAGTTAGTTTATGCCAAAAAAAATGCTGGGAAACGACGTAAATTTTTCTGAAAAAAATATTTAATTACTTAATCGGGCGAAATGTATAGTGATTTCTTGTATAAAAATCTTGCTATGCGTGTCAATGTGCGTCCATGGAGAAAAATGATCGTGATGATGAGGAGATTCCGTAGTTTTTGGGAACGTTGACGACCAAAAAACATCCTGTAGGTATGTATGACTTTCATGAAATCCTTGATGATGTAAGTATTTACTATTAATGGGGCCCTAGTATTGTAATTTACCGAATAGGTATTTAATGATAACGACCTTATTTTCAATTTATATTAATTTATCGATATCGATGGTTATAAATTGATATTTAAACTATAAATAGCGATTGAGAAAATTGATTCCAGCTCTCTGTCTGTCCCTATGTATGCTAGGTCTTTGAAACTACGTAACGGATTTTGTGCGGTTTTTTAAATACATACAGGGTGTAGATGTCAGCCAGGAAAATATTGATATGCTGTTTTTAAGACCATGATTCTGAGGCGGAAAACACGGAAAATTTTCCAATTAAAAAAATATATTTTTGGGGATTAGGCACCTTAAATCGTTTGATTAGGCACCTTAGATATTGACTTAAAAATAAAATATTAACCAAAAGATGATTTTCAAAAACAAAGTTGGCGTCAAAAAAGTTCAAATAACTGATCAACCCTAATGAGGACTCACAGGTGATCCAAAAAACAGCAATGTGTCAAACAATAACCAATAAGCCCATTTAATTAGTCACAGGATCGCCCGATACAATTGGCGCGTAGAGCAAAGATTACTGATAATCAAATGAAAAATATATTTCCTGCGAGTAATAACACTGTCGTATAACTCAACACAATGGTACTTGTTCAGCATTTCAGTATTTGCCTGGCTGTCACACACACCCTATACCCACTGCTGTGTAGGTACAGAAAGGAACATAAAATATTATAAAGGACATCAGAACTCCCGTTAATTTCCGTACCTGTGCGAAATTTCGAAAATCCTTTCTTATCGGATGGCCACGTCATACAAAGAACACACCTGGTGGTTTCAGGTCTCTTTGATCAGCGGTTTAGGCTGTGCGTTGATTCTTACATGTATATTTTTTCAAATAGTGTCTACTATCTATCTACCTATACAGGGTGTAACAAAAGAGGTATGTTAAGCGAAAAGCTATATAAATAGCCCACTAAAATTCACAAAATTTCAGACTCGAAATCACATGTTTATTTTTCCAGATAGTATGGAGAATTCCTCAACAACTCAGGAATGTTCATACAATCTTGAAAAATAAACATGTGATTTCGAGTCTCAAATTTTAGAAATAGATTCTCTATAGTGGGCTATTTACATAGCTTATCGCTTAACATACCCTTTCTGTTACACCCTGTATAAGGTCTATCTAAAATTAGTGATTATCTTTTGACACGAAACTATGTAGGTAAAAAGAAACAACTTTCACTATGGGACCAACTCCGAAATATTGAAAAACAAATCAGCTGTTCCATACATTTCAGTGCAGTAATTATTCAAGATTGTATGGAACAGCTGTTTTTTTATACCTCAGGTATCATAATGTGGGACTAGGTCAATGTGTTATGAAGTGTGTGAATTATCTAAAATACTATTTTATCTATTTACCTATCTGTGGAGAATTCTTAAACAACTCAGGAATATTCATACAATCTTGAAAAATAAATATGTGATTTCGAGTCCCAAATATTAAGAATAGATTGTCACTCTACAGTAAGCTTTATTTGTATAGCATTTCGCGTTATATACCCCTTTAGGTAACCCTGGGTAGGTTAAATTGACAAAGAAGTGAAAATAGATATGTACCTATTTCCTCGGCAAATGAAATGAAAAATGTCGATATAAAAGTTGTACAGGTATTTTCGCTTAAAGTTATTAAATAACTGCTCCAATGTACTCGAGATACTTCCTAGTGTACCTCATATTTACTTCTTAGAATCGAGTGACTTATTAAGAACTAGTGCACGCCCGCGACTCCGTCCGCGTGGACTACAGAAAAAACAAAATGTCGAAATTATCCGGGATAAAAACATTTTCCCGGGATAATAAGTAGCCTTTATGTTAAGTGGGACCTGTCACAATATATTCGTGAAAACTGCATCGAAATCGGTTCAGCCGTTTCTGAGATTAGCGTGCACAAACGCACAGACAAACCGACAAACAGACAAAAATTTCAAAAGTCATTGTTTTGGGTACTAAAGTTGATAAAGGTCTCCTATAATATTTTTTCTCATATATCTTTATTATATGTATGTAGATTTTATTTTAAAGTACCTACTTCGTCCGCGAGGACTATAGAATGTAGCCTATATCCTTCTCCGTACTCCCACCCAACTACATGTACTTATGCAAAAATTTCAAGAAAATTGGTTGAGTTTACAGAATGATTTTTGGTTCTCAACGTTCCCGAAAACTACGGAATCTCCTGATCATCACGATCATTTTTCTCCATGGAAGCATACCTGGGAAGTGTCTGGTTCCCAAGATATTAGGGTCCAAAGTTTAGTAAATAAATTGCGTTTTTCTGCATAAATGCACATAGACGCGCGTAGCAAGATTTTTTCACGACAAATAATTACTATCTGTCTATGATAAAACTAGCATAAACACTGGACACTATAAATTTCGCCCGATCGAGAAATAAAAAAAATAAAAAAATTACATTGTTTCCCACCATTTTTTTGGCATAAACTTACTTTATTTGATGTATAGAGTACGTACCCTTCGTTAAGGGTGGCAACGAAAAAACATCCTGTATAAAGCGTGAAGAGGTAACAAACAAACTTGCTTTTGCATTTATAATATTAACTAATTGGGAACGACGGAAACTCACTACTTCGTTCGCGAAAACGTCAGAATTTCCGATTTTCCCCTTCCCGTGAGAATTTCGGGAAATCTTATCTTTTCGGATAGGTGCAACCTTTGCTATTATGAATATCGATGTTTGTTTCCGAGTCTTGGATATTTCTATATTTATCTATGTATTATAATAACGTTGCCTAGTATCCACAACACAAAACCTTAAGGATCTTTGTGTGGGGCCTAGGTTAATGTCTTGTGAAGTGTGGTAATATTTATTTATATTCTCGAGGGACGCGAGAATTTCTCCAAGGTCCACGAGTGTTCTCACTCTAGGATATGCGTAGGATATTACTATATGCTCAAATAACGTTGGTATTAATCCTAATTTTTGGGATATGGCGTCAAACAGTGGGTGGTGGATTGTGGGTGTGGGGAAAAATGACGCGCGACAACCTACGTATGCAACCCGACCGGAAAAAGGACAAATCTATCCCGTAGGTATATGTAATAAATTCAGAGGACCGTGACTATGGGGTCAAAACTACTAAAACATCAAACTTATATCTAGTAAGTACTTATAGTGTAAATCACCACAATATTATAAAACAAAGTCTTTTTATGTATGCTTAGATCTTTAAAACTGCGCGACGGATTTTGATGCGGTTTTTTTCAATATATGTATAGAGTGAATCAAGAAGAAGGTTTATATCTATAACTAGTGGACGCCCGCGACTCCGTCCGCGTGGACTACAGAAAAAAAATTATCGAAATTATCCGGAATAAAAAGTAGCCTATATGTTAAGTGGGACCTGTCACAATATATTCCTGAAAACTGCATCGAAATCGGTTCAGCCGTTTCTGAGATTAGCGTGCACAAACGCACAGACAAACAGACAAACCGACAAACAGACAAAAATTCTAAAAAACGTGCCTTGATAAAGGTATTCTATAATATTTTTTCTTATATATCTTCCATGTACAGACAGCGATCCGTTATATTTTTATTATATGTATAGACTAGGGACCCGCCCCGGCTTCGCACAGGTGTAATGCTCTCTCACGCGGACGAAGTCGTGGGCGACCGCTAGTGTGTAACATAGTTAAAAATGGCGAACATTATCCCGAATCGTTATCGCTAGAGCTTTGTTATCAACACTCGAGTGCCGCTGTCGAGATTTCTGATAACTTTCATTAAAACATCACCGGACACCTATTTATCTACGGTTTACGTGATTACACATATATTACTGAATAAGCCATGCCACAGATAATGTACATAAATAAACTAGCTGCCGCCTACGTTATTTTCAATTCCCGTGGGAATTTCGGGAAGTCCTTTCTTAGTGGAGCACCTATTTAGGTGCTAACCTAAATAAATTTAAAACAAAACCGTCGATAAAATGAGGTTGTTTCTCTGATCTCTGCTGCATCTCCTTCCATGCATGTCATGAAAGTGGACTAACGAAATTAGGGGCGTTCTTTGAGGGATGAGCTAGCAATAAATACCTACTAATCATTAACATCGTGGGAGGCGTACGAGGCGATTAAGGGTTTCCGGGAGGTGGGCAGCAGCGCCTCCCGTGTTGGACATAGTCCAAAATACAAACTGCGGTCACCAACCCGCCTGCCCAGCGTGGTGACTATGGGCAAATACCCCCCTGGCAGTCTTGTGGCGTGCCCTGGGGGAGGCCTACGTCCAACAGTGGACTGCAATAGGCTGATGATGATGATGATGATGAATCATTAACAATAACCCCGCTATGCTAAACCTAGCTGCAAGGATCTCCTACGTGATCCTGCAGTTCTAGAGCTACCCCAGTTTGAGAAACCAAGCATACAGAAACGGATTTAGGGGAAGGAAACCGGGGCTACAGCCCAGGGCCTCCAAAACAAAGACACAAAGAGGCCTCCAAATCTCTCTAAATCCGGCCCTACCGATGTATGCCCTGTATGTAGACCTTATGGATCTTAGTGTGGGACTAGGTGTTGTGTTGTGAAGTGTGTGAATATTTATTTATTTATGTTCTCACAGAAAAAAGATGATCAACAACTAGTGCCAAAAATGTTGGCAGCAGCGATCATAGCTGCGCTCATCGTGCATTGCTACACCTTCAACCCAGCTACGTCGTACCTAGAGGACATTAACCAGGCCCTTCTGAAGGACTATCAGGAAGCAGCCCAGCTTAACTGGGAGATGGTTGTCGAAGGTGCTAGTAAACAACTAACGGAAAGGGCGGAGGACTTTCAGGTATAGTGCGGTGGCGGGACAGGTGGGATTTCGGACGTTGACCTTAGTGTGGTTGTCAACCTGTTTTACTATGGAATCTTTGTTTGTTCTCTATTTAGAATTACACGGTCAATTTTTTAAGTTATTCCTTATTACATCAACTATATGCCAGTGAAAGTTCCGTCAAAATTGGTCGATTGGTCACAAACCCGTCCCCTTATTATCTCACTAGCAAAAGTAAAGCGATAGCGAAAATTGTACAAAAATCGGCGATCGCTTGTCAAATTCGTATTACGTAAAATGAATTTCAAAGGAATTTTGACATTTTAAGGCGAATATTTGTACGATTTTCGTTATCGCTTTGCTTCGGCTTTATTGCAAATTAGGTAATTAGGGGGCGGCCCTGCCCAGCGTAGTGACTACGGGCAAAAGTCCCCCCGTAGAAGTAGCCTTGTGGCGTGCCCTGGGGGAGGCCTACGTCCAGTATTGGACTGCAATAGGTTGGTTTCGGACGCCGGCCCAAAGTAAATTTTAGAATATAGCGAGATCAAATTATGGCGCTGTTTGCTCCTAATAATATATACCTATATCTTTACCAGTTAGGCGCCCTCTAGGATTTGGCGCCTGGAGCGACTGCTCCGTTCGCCGTATGGGCGGGCCGGCCCTGACTTGAAGAGAGCGGTAGTAACTGGATAGCAAAAACGGGAGATAAAGCCGTGTAGCGTGCCATGGGGGAGCTATGTCCAGCAGTAAAATGCAATAAGTAGCTAGTGTTTATGTAGAATATAAATTAACTAAATAACTCTTCCATTATCAGGCTAGACAAATAGAATGGCGAAAGAACACGTGCAAAGAGATGATGGCAATCGCCCTCACGACGCTGAACAATACCCAGACTAGGCAAGCGTACCTGATGTGTAGAGAACTTGTGTACAGCAATGCGCAATTTCAGTAAGTTGCATGTATATACTAGGTGTAGCCTACGTCTTCGTCCGCGTGAACTTTAGCCCAAGTACACACTGACTCCTAAGCAGCAGCGGCCACACCGAGTTCACCGAAAGTTCTGCATTGTGTCATCAGTGCGCGCACTTGGCCGCTTCACATTTCGGTGATCGGCCCCCATAACTTGCAAAAGCAAAGCCGAAGTAGCGCGATTGCGATAAGCTCAAGTGTGTGCGTGCGCGCAACAAGCGCTCGGCGTCCTCCCGCGCCCCGCACGTCGCCCAAGCACCCACACACTCTCAATTATCACGATCGTGCGGCTTCGGTTTTGCTATTGCTTTTACCTAGGTAATCAGGGGGCGGTTTTGCTAGGTATTGCAAATTAGGTAATCAGGGGGCGGGGGCCTGGCTCCTGCTGCGTGGTAGGTAGTGCGCGCTTGAGTTTAGGATCCCCATTACTTCCCGTTCCCGCGGGACTTTCAGGAAATCCCTACTTCGAAAACATTAGACTTTCATACAAACTGCCAACGGAGTTTCGTAAAATCCATTCTTAGCGGATGTCTACACCTTATACGGAATCTACCTACGAAATTTCAAGTTTGTAGGTGTTGTAGTTTCTAATATGTAATAATTAATCATCAGTGTATCCTTTGGTGATGGGGCTATTACTATGTGCATGACTACATTATCTGTGTTACTGCATACAAAAATGTTAGTTCCGAGATTTCGGTAGGAGTTATTCTGCGAAACAGACTCTACCTAATACTTATCTTTCATTGTTAACTTTCCTTGCACAAAAATGTACTAACTACACATCAGCAGGGCTATTGGCTAAATTTCGTTACCAACGAGCACGGTTGTCAACCGGAATTGATTACTCACTGCCGATGTCATAGTTTTGGTATCGCGTATCTCTTCAATGACTAACGTGTGATGGTGTATATCGAGTACTGTGAGGTCACATCCCAAATTTCTATCGATATTATGCGACTGATTTAAACATCTTGAAATATACACAATATACCATAATTTTCAATATGTAAATGATGTTATTTTAATTTCTACATTATCTTTGCCTATTATTGTTTCATTTACGCCAAATGAAAGGCTAAAATATACAGTGCACAAACAGCCAATTACGAATTATTACCTACTACGCTGACACAGCCATATATCTTCCAAAGGACAGGATTGTCGACAAATCCAACATAACCGATATTTCTATTTACTTACCTATTATTAATAGTCTCTTCTCTTTGCAGAAAAATGTACTACTACACATCAGAGCTGCGTTATTACTACGCCGACACGGCTATTTGCCTACCAACGTACAGGATTGTCGGCAAGTCCAACATGACAGATGTAGAGAACGGCCTCGTAGAGTTCTTTACTGCAGTTGAGAACAGTATTGACAGGTAAGTGGATATTTTCGCTCACTAGACGGCGCCAGAGTAGCTTGAGGTTTTTAAAAATGTGGCTGTCAAAGTTTGTTTAAGTATATAGATACATATATAGATCTGAAAAAATAAATTCATCTCCCCCCGCTCCATCAGGGCCGGTGTCCCCCAAGGCTCAGTCCCCTCTCCTATCCTCTACTCGCTTTATACAAGCGATATCCCCCGAACTCCAAACGTGGAGCTAGCCCTTTTTGCGGACGACACCGCACTCTATACGTCACATTGCAACCATGGGGCTATCTGCCAAACCCTGCAACAAGCCGATACCACCCTCGGCTCATGGTTTCAGCGCTGGCGTGTAAAAGTCAATCCCGACAGAAGTGCAGCAATGCTCTTTGGCGGGACCCACCCCGACCCCTACACTCCAGGCCGACGTCAGTCAGTCTCCACTATTCAGTTATTTAATTGGGCGCTCTATCCCATGGGTAGCGACTTACAAATACCTCGATGTCACTCTTGATCGTAAGCTTACGTTCAAGGCGCACATTAAGAAACGTACACACATATACACGTATACTCGCACACATACATATACTAACACACACACACACACACACGTAGACACAGTTGTGTCCCCGATTTGGATAGCCAGAACTGCAGTATCCTGAAGCCACATAGAGCATACGAAGTCAGATATTAAAGATCAGTGACAAGTTGCTAGCTTATCGCCTGCGAGAGTACCCGAGTTCCTTAGTCGACTCTTACGACATACACGGAAGGAGATGCAGCTGGCATATTCTAGTGAAGCCCCGCATCAGCACAAGACATTAGTTTAATCATCCATCATTAATTCAGAAATCATACTACTAAAGATAGTGGCTGTATGAACATAAATTCCCTTGCCTTTTCTTCGAGATTTAACTAAAGTAAACCTCTCGCTACACCAGCGCCTCTAGCGTCTCATATTGTGGGATATGATCCAAACTAGAGTATCCAAGCTTAAGAGTGCGTTTCATCAAATTGTTTCTTCGAACGATGGCGCATACAAAAAATTGCTAGTTCCGAAATCAGGCATAGGATCTATAAAATGGACTCTACCTACATTTAACAGGAACAACATAGAAAACCTAGCCCAAACATCGAAGATTGAACTCATAGAAGACGCAATCAGATCCAAAATGGCGACCCAGAACAAGATTTGCCTAAGAGACGAGCAGGACTTCAACAAATTGATGGCTTTTTCGAAAAACGAACTAGTTTTAAAATGGATCTGGAGCGTGTGGCGGGAAAAAGCTCCGCCAATGAAGAAATTGTATAAAAAGCTGGTCGATTTGGAGAATTCCGTTGCCGAAACGAATGGTAAGTTTTAAAATAACGGATTCGATAGAACAGTTTAAAAGTTCCTATCTTTTTTCTATGTATCTATGTAGTCCAGGCTCCATATAAAAATGTCCTTATACTTATTCTACTTATTCTTGTAATCTTTATGCATTTTCCAGGATTCGCCGATATAGGCCGAAACTGGCGCGCAAAATTGGAAATTCCAAATTTAAGAAGGTTATCTCGCCAGCTCTACCGCACAATCAAACCTCTTTATAGTCTTCTACATGGAGTTGTCCGATTCAAATTGAGAAAACAGTATGGTGACATCGTGCCGACAAAAGGTCCTATACCAGCGCATCTTCTTGGTAAGTACGTAAGGTTCTATTCAGGATTCCATACGTTATTAAAGAAGGCCAAAAACGCGTTGCAACCTTCATTCTAAAGTCCGTTTCAAATAAGACGACTCATAAATTGCAGCCACAGGCAATTTTGTCATACAATAACGTCTGATAAAAGTCAATGTATTTCAGGTAATCTTTGGTCCTACAATTGGGAATCTTTAGCGGATATTATGCTTCCTAAAACAATCAACTTGGATGCCAGAATCAAGGAACTGAACTGGACCATAGTTGACATGGTAAGAGTAAAACCGCTGTCTTCACGCGAAGCTTTAGTAGAATACATCAGCTGCATCTCCTTCCGTGTATGTCGACGATGACTAAAGAATTCAGGGGCGTTCCTTCAAGCAATGAGATTGTCAGTGATTGTTAACATATTATTTGGCTCGGCTACGCTAAATGGTTATAGGTTTTCTTCGTGACCCTGCAAGTTCTGACTATCCCATTTTGAGACACAGCAGATGTATTATATATGTATGTATGTATTTGTAGTCCTAAACGTCAAAATAAGTTATCGGCTCCCGTACTACCTAAAGAGCAAAAGCAGTGCGATAGAGTTCATATTTCGTAACAGAACAAAGGAATATGACATTTCAGCGCAAATGTTGTAGGTACGATTTATGCTCCCGCATTGCTATTGCTTTGCTGCTGCTAGACACGCGACCTTTTCCGCGGGGCGGATATATTTTTCTTTTTTTTTTTTTCTAAAGAGTAAAGCGAAGCCAGTCCACAGGTCACATTGACCTATAATAACAACAAATTGCTTTCAATAAAATCTCCAACACTAAATCCTCATTGTGTATTCATTCCTCACCCTTCCCTGATAAAAACAAATGGTTTAAAGGTGAAACGCGCGGAGGATTTGTACCGTTCGCTCGGATTTCCCGCCATGTCGTCCACGTTTTGGCGGGAATCGGTGTTCGCGCGGAAAAACAACATGACCGACTGTCATGGCGCTGCTGCGGATTTTTATAAAACTAATGATTACAGGTTTGTTTACCCTCCAAAAGGTTATGGTTATCGAGTGTATGTATTATATTTCTTTAGCATCCTCTAGAACAGTGGTTCCCAAAGTGGTCCAGGTGGACACCCAGGGGTCCACAGGAGACTCGATGGGGGTCTACGTTAGCGTGAAAAACTGGGGTGTCACAATCAATTCGTATGTGGTGTAGGCCTGTAGGGGTCCACCAGAACAAGTTAACTCTTGAAAGAGGTCTTTGAGAAAAAAGTTTGGGAACCCCCGCTCTAGAGCCTAAATGGCTTATCGCATTCAAGCTTGAGGTATCATTTAGATTCGTCTTAATCGTGAAAGAAAAAAACCCAGAGTGGTCAAATTTTTTACGCAGTCGGGTTTTATTTTTTAAGTACTGTTCGACTCTATGTATGTACTTATGTTTATTTTTTCTAAACGGCTTGTACGGTCATATTAAATACCTACGGAGGGCGTCAACGTTTTTTTTTGTTCTAAATTTCAGGCTAATCTACTGTTCCGGGACGACATTTGAAGATCTTTACGTGATACATCACGAAATGGGGCACATTCAGTACTATATGGCCTATGAACATCTACCGGCTTTATTTAGGGTAGGTAAAGTAGGCACCTTAAGGTCTAAGCTCATTTACACGTCCCTGAACCGCTACCACTCGAAAAATAAAATATATGACATAATATACGAATAAATACATACATACAAAGATGATGGGGAGAAGTGTGCAAATTTCACACTACACCAGTTAGCTTATTAAATCCCACGTGGTAGGAGGTGAGCCTAGCGCCGCTGTTGGGCATAAAGACAACAATCTAGCTGCAGGTAACGAACCCAATGGGAAATGTTACAGTCATTCTAAATAGGTATTATAAGTTATAAAGAACCTACATAATAGATTAAATATACATGCATATAAGAAATACCCCAATATGGCGGAATTTCTACCACGAGATGACAACTAGTATTTGTTATTCCAGCAAGCAAACCCAGCATTACACGAATCAATAGGAGACACAATAATGCTCGGAGCACGCACACCTCAACACTTGCACCGATTAAACCTGATCAACGACGCTACATTATATTCCGTTAACACCAAAAAAATCCAACGTAGAAACAGCAAATTCCGCGGTATACTGTCCTATTTGAGAGAGAATAATCTAGCAAAGAGAATTGAAGATACGAGTGATGTAAAAGATGAATTCGATAATGAAGTAGATGGAATAGATTTTGCCGATGATGATTTGCTTCTACTCAAAACAGCGTTAAGTAGAATACCCCATATACCGTTCGCGTTGGTAGTCGAAGAGTATAGGTGGAAGTATTTTGAAGGGGATATAGATGATAGTGAGGTCAATGCTGAATTTTGGAGACTGACCCATCAATTGCAAGGCATATCGCCGCCGGAAGAAAGAACTGAACGGAATTTCGATGCGGGAGCTATCTTTCATGTGGCAGATAATACGCCTTACTCAAGGTAAGCTTTTTTCTTTTTACCGGGTTTGGCATTGGACTACCACTCATTTCAGCCACTGCAAGTCCTATGAGCTAGGATCAACAGAGGTGACCAGAAATCTACCTATAAAGCATAGAAAATCCCTAAGTAATTTTCGCAGAAACATTCCAAAATTTTACGATCTAATTTGATTTTTTCAAAAAAGAAATAGTGTAATTCGTTTTATTAGGCCTTAGAGAATGGCATCTCATTTAAATTATCTGATTGATAATTTTCTTCCTCTAATCCCTCTTATTTGATGGAAGAAAAGTACATATTGCGCCGACTCCAAGTGAATGGGAACAGAACAGGAAGAAGAACGAACTAATACTTACATAATTTTTCCAGATACTTCATCAGCTTCTTTCTGCAGCATCAGATCTTTGAGAAGCTCTGCAAAGCCTCTGTTTTCGGACGTCGAGATGCTGACGAAGAGCTACCCAGTTCAGTTCTGATCCATCGCTGTGATATATACGGATCCAAATCAGCTGGAAACATCCTGAAGTAGGTGCTTCCACATTACCATGTGGGGATGGTGTTTGGTGAATAGCGAAGCGCTTTCGGCCCTACCGGGCCATTAATTGTTGTTTGGCCCATGTTCACAGGGTGGAAGTGACAACCAGGCAAATATTGATGTGGCGACTTCAGACCATGATTCTGAGGCGAAAATCACAGATTTTTTTTCTTTTTTTTTTCAGAAAAAAAATTGTGTAGTTCGTTTAAGTAGGCCTAAGATAATTACTTAAAAACTAAGTTTGAACCTATTAATGATTTTCAAAAAAAAGTTAGTCCCAAAAATGTTCAAAATACTGATCAACCCCAATGTAGAGTCACAAGTGGTCCAAAAAACAGTCATCTCACGATAACCAATAAGCTCATTTTACTAGTTACAGGATCGCCCGATATAATTGCCGCGTAAAGCAAACATTGCGGATACATACGAGTAAAATAAAAATATATTTCCTGTGAATAATAACACTGTCGTGTAACTTAAAACAATGGTACTTGTTCAGTATTTCAGTATTCGCCCGGCTGTCACACACACCCTGTATATTCTAATCATTGTGAGAAACTTCGTTATCGCGTTCTAGGGTTTGTATGGACTGCGGTTCTGTCTTGCGTCCGATAGGTGGCTCCGCTACAGGCAGAGTAGAATAGTACCACCCCATGTCTGTCCGTGGATATTAAGGAATATTAAGGGTTCCCGTGTTAACAACATAGTCCGAATGTCACACTGCGGTCACCAACCCGTCTGCCCAGCGTGGTGACTATGGACACAAGCCCCCATATGGCGGTAACCTTGTGGCGTGCTCTAAGGGAGGCCTACGTCCAGCAGTGGACTGCGAGAGGCTGATGTGTGTGTGAAAGTGCTTCTACTAGAATACATCAGCTGCATCTGCTTCCGTGCATGTCGTAATAGTCGACTAAGGAACTCTTAGGTGATAAGCTAGCAACTCGTCACCGATCATTATCATTTGACCTGCTAGGCTAAACATTTTTCTAGTGTATGTTTTTATTTGTGAGCGGTGCTCACCCCTACACTGATGTATGGCAGCGAATCTTGGGTGTGGGAAAAGAAGCATGAAAGTAGAAAAAACGCCGTTGAGATGCGATCGTTACGAAGTGTGACTTTGCGAGATAGTGCGAGAAATAGTGTGATAAGAGAATTATGCGGTGTGAAAGAGGACGTAGTTACAAGGATAGAGAAAGGTATGTTTCGATGATTTGGACATGTGGAAAGGATGGATGGAAGACGATTAACGAAAGAGATATATATGGCAGAAGTGAATGGCAATGCTGGGAGAGGTCGCCCTAGACGAACCTACATAGACCAAATTGGGGATGTGCTAAAAAAAGGGCTAGTCAAGAGCACGCGAAACCGGCGAGCATGTATGAAGATGTTAATGAATGTGGATGAGGCGAAAGAGGTACTGTTTGGAACGTACTAAATGGAGATCTGTAGTCTCTGCCTACCCCTATGGGATATAGACGTGAGGTTATGTATGTATGTATGTATGTATGTTTTTATTTATGTATATTTCTTTGTCACGTTCGTCAGGAGCCTAAACGTCTTGTCGCATTTGAGAGGTATCATTAGACTCGTCTTAGTCATGAGAGTGACGCTGGGTCAAAAAAATTTACGCAGTCAGGTTTTGTTATTTAAATAATTTATTATATTTTAAATTTGACACACCTACTCATTTCCAGAGATATAATGTCTAAAGGCGATTCAGCACCTTGGTCGGTTATATTGAAAGAAGCCATCGGAACAGACGTCATATCGGCACGAGCGCTGGTACGTTACTACGAGCCCGTGCACAAACTACTCACGCGATTGGTCGAAAAATACAAGATTCCTATTGGCTGGTGAAATGTATACTACTACCCGCAAGTGAAATTGTTTCATAGATCATTTATTTTTTGATTTTGTTTTATGACCGTTTTCAATTTTGATGTAACAATAAGAGAAATATTGATCAAATTCCGTTTAAATTTTTTTTATTGAATTTTAATGTGTATTTGAATAAAGCAAAAACTTAAATGATCATAACTTGAACTATTGCTTGATTTAAATGAAACAAAAAGGAATGTCCTGTGCTGAGCCAAGGTCTAGAATACATCAACTGCATCTCCTTCCGTGCATGTCATGAGAGTCGACTAAGGAACTCAGGGGCATTCTCTCTGCAGAGTGATTCTGCAGTTCTGATTAAATGTAGGTAAGTAGGAAGGAATACCTAACTGTCGACGTAGTGCCTACATTTAAATAAAACAAAACATTTATAAATTATCAATAAATACAATTTATTAGGTATCTTAATTTACATTAATTTAAATAAGTATAATTTTAATTTAATTTAATTTTTATAAAAAAAATTAAGAAGGTAATTCCCAATTCAAAATAAATTAGACATTTCAATAATTTACTTAGTCAATCATTTAGATTCTATCTATCTTAGTATATTTACATTAATTATTAAATTAACAGAATGGTAAAAAAATATATGATTTAACAGCAAAGATAAATGTGCAGCATTTCATATACATAAAAGCTATTACTCAAATTATTTAAAAAATATCGATAAAGTATGTAGATTCTATGTCTCTTGAATTAATTTCACAGAATAATCCCGGCAAGGGAATTATATAACTCGCAAAAGCCAAAGCAATGCGAACGCGAAAATTGCGAGTGTATGAGTGGGAGGCGTGGGAGGACGCTAAATAAACGTCACATACATATAATGTTCTATATTTTCTGTATTTACTTTATAATTTTTTGTATGCAGTTATAGTCTAGTTATAAACACAGCAACTAGAGTCCGCCCCCTAATTTGCAATAGCAAAGCCGAAGCAAAGCGACAGCGAAAATTGAACAATATTCGCCTTGAAATGTCAAAGTTCCTTAGAAATTCATTTTACGTAATACGAATTTGACAAGCGATCAGCGATTTTCGTACAATTTTCGCTATCGCTTTGCTTTTGCTAGTTAGGTAATAAGGGGGCGGTTTTGTAGAATAACTCCTATGCATATGCAGGTGAGCGGGTGGTGTTGTAATTTTCAATTGATTTCATATTCTGAAAATGGACTTATCCACCCTACTTTGAAGGCGTATTGCTACCTCATTTAGACACTTAATTAAAATATGATTTTACGAATCGGTATCTAACTAACCTAAGCTCTATTTAAAAATAGGTATGAGAATAGACATATTTTTGTTCTGTGATTAGTGAAAAATTTGGTAAGTACATATACAGGGTGTAACAAAAAGGGTATGTTAAGCGAAAAGCTACGTAAATAGCCACTGTAGAGAACCTATCCACAAAATTTGAGACTCGAAATCACATGTTTATTTTTCCCGGTAGTATGGAGAATTTTCAAATATCTCAGGAATTTTCATACAATCTTGAAAAATAAACATGTGATTTCGAGTGTCAAATTTTGTGGATAGGTTCTCTACGGTAGGCTATTAACGTAGCGTTTCGCTTAACATACCCTTTTTGTTACACCCTGTATAATTTATTAATTTAGAAATAGGGTATGAAAATCTTTGCTTAAAATATGTTGCACATTTATCTTAGCTTGGGTCATTTTAAAGCTAAATTATGTTATTTGTCTGTCGTTGTAAGTAAGGGCTCTTACACAACACGATACGATGTTTTAGCGGCCGATTTTAAAAATGGTTAAATAGCCTATTCAAAGGATAAAGTTGATGCTGTCTCTATAATAACAGCATCAAATTTATCCGTCTTTACATTCAAAATGCATAACCGTTTTATAATACGGCGTATTATATAATACACTGTCGACATAAATGTATGTATGTGATAGATAATGGATGCGCTAAATAAAGCCTTCTTATTGGAGGAAATGTTTCGATAACTTTGCGGACTTCGCTTTCGCTAGTTTATTTACACGGCACGACGCGATATCGTATCGTATTGTGTCCAAGCCCTAAATAGGTACATTATGTACATTTTAAAAGTATTATTTACAAAAGTCTATAGGCACATGAATAATTATATGCTCATTGTTCGTCTTACAATACAATTTGAAAAACTCTGCATTCTTAAAAGCAAGTTAAGAATAGAATTATCACAATTCTTTTTTTTTTATCTTAAATGTAACAGTAAATACTTTTTACAAAACGTTTTTAAATTGTAATTCGAACTTGGCAGTTCAAAACCAGTTTTTTTCTCTCTCCCCTTGTGGGAAACAGTTTTTTGTCTCGTTTATAAAACTTTAAATATGACAGCAAGTAGGTTATATAGATATTATCCAGCCAATCTTCGGAGATACATTTTAAATGGTATAAAAATATAGCAATTCACATTTTTTATTTCATGAATATTGCATTGATACTGTACAAATGTAATGGATTTTTAGTAACAGTTCAAGGTTAATAATGGAGATAGCAAAACATCGAAAGCAATCGTACAACACTGCTAAATTAATTTTAAAAAGCTTAAAAGTCTTAAAAACACTTTAAATTTCAACTGTATCACAAACAAATAATAATACCTATAAATTTTAAGAAAAGCAAAGTAGCAAACAGCTATGATGTAGGTCCATACCCATTATTCACCTTGTCTACCTGTAATAAGTACCTATGGTGGTTTTATTATTTTTTCTTCACACCTTGTACTTCTTTTATTATAAATTTATCCGTATATAAATAAATCATACACTGGGTAAGTACTCAATCTTGGCATCCGGCTCGAAGGACCAAATAAACAGCAAAGTGACATCTGGTGGCAACAACAAGAACTGAATTATGCCATACGACTCTGCGTTAACGTTAACGTGATCACTGTGTTCAAAATCTCTCACTCGCCACTCTGAAGGCTGTAGACTGTACGACAGACAGTCTGTTTAAAATGAGAGGTTCTTATTTGAAACAAAAAAGGATTTCTGCTCGGATGCACAATCAAGCAATCAGGGGAATGACATAACTTGCAAAAGCAAAATGCAATGCGATCGCGAAAATTGTGAGTTCGCAACACATATGTGCATGCATTTTTGCGACCGCTTTGACTTAGCTTTGCAAAGTATGTAGTAACGTCACTCTATGCAAAAGCAATGCGATCGCGAAAATTTCGAGTGTGTGAGTGCGTAGAAGGACGTTTTTTCACTAGACGACACGACCACGACATATTGTCATCTAGTACTGGGGGCCGTGTCGTGGTCGTATCGTCTAATGGAAAAACGAGCCATAATGTCATACATTTTTACTTCAAAAAAAGCCGTGGTCGTGTCGTGGAAAAACGCCACAATTTTCGCCACAAATCGCGCAATCGCTTTGACTTCGATTTTGTAAGCTACGTATCCCTAAAAACATAGTATGAGTTACCATTAGCTAAGGTAAGGTAGTAGCATGCGATATCCAGTCAACAGTATGAGCGACTCGATGGTAAATCCCCGGTTGTCCGCGACTGGCGCAAGAGTAACCAGCGCTGACGACTCCGATGAGGTACCAGCGACCAGCACGCTCCAACATCAGCGGTCCGCCGCTGTCTCCTTGACAACTGTCCTTTCCACCACCCCGGTAACCAGCGCAGAGCATTTCTGGGTAGATTACCACGTTTATTCCTGAAAAAAGATTTTACATACATATAATCACGCCTTTATCCTTCACGGGGTAGGCAGAGCACCAAAGGCCGATAAAACCACATGGTGCCACTTCTGATCAATTTTGAGGGTATAGGTACAAGTTCGGTTAGTAGTGACAGGTGGTCAGCCCATCGCCTACAAAACACCAAGACCCTCTTGTCCCTCTACTGACTTGTACAGTATGCCCGGGAAGAGAAGCAGCTGTAGCATAGAGGAATAAGTCCTCTATGGCTGTAGTATTATACTTTTTTTTTCACTCATAGAGCAGCATAGAAGCACAAAAGATTTTGGATAAGTTAAAGATAATAGGCGTTATTTAAAAAAAGGTAATCAATGTTTAGTTTAACAGAATAACACAGATGATGTGCTGTGGCTGATGCTTCATATTCAGAATATACATCAGCTGCATCTCCTTCCGTGCATATCGTAAGAGTAGACTACGAAATTTAGGGACGTTCTCTCAGACATTGAGCTAGTAACTTGATGATCATTCTTTCTTTATTCTTTATTCTTTATTGTACACATAAAATTTAGCTTAGACAGTATGTGGTAACAGAAATAGTACAAAATCCGTC
Source organism: Carposina sasakii (assembly GCA_014607495.2). NCBI lineage: Eukaryota > Metazoa > Arthropoda > Insecta > Lepidoptera > Carposinidae > Carposina > Carposina sasakii. The sequence continues at coordinate 5,301,264 of CP053176.1, read as the reverse complement.
GTACTCCGTCCGCGTGGACTCTAGAAAAAACAAAATGTCGAAATTATCCGGGATAAAAATATTTTCTCGGGATAAAAAGTAGCCTATATGTTAAGTGGGACCTGTCACAATATATTCCTGAAAACTGCATCGAAATCGGTTCAGCCGTTTCTGAGATTAGCGTGCACAGACGCACATACAAACAGACAAAAATTACAAAAATCATTCTTTTGGGTACTATTGCGTTAATAAAGGTCTAAGATAAGAAGATAAGAGAAATAAACCTGACATAAAAGATATATATGTTTACTATAAATTAAATAATTATGATGATGATCTCCGACCCTATTTCGGCCAAGGCGACCAATCTCTACGGAGATTGGCCAGGTACGCAGGAGATATTATAGTGCACAAGTGTGTGCGCAAACACAGATGCAATTCTGGTTACCCCTTTTTTGCGAGACAGCAGTGTTTATTGACATGTTGGTATACTATTGCCACAAATAAGCCTATATCCTTCTCTGAAATCACACTGCGGACACCAACCCGCCTGCTCAGCGTGGTGACTATGGGCAAAACCCCCCTGTGGCAGTAGCCTTGTGGCGTGATCTGGGGGAGGCCTACGTCCAGCAGTGGACTGCAATAAGTTGAAGACGAATCCTTACCATTAGCCCGATGCCATCGCTCGCACACCCTGTTATCCAGCACCGGCACGTCGACAGCCTGCAGCGTGCGCGGACGCAGCCGCGAGCCCGGGCTGAGCGCGCCCCAGCCGGCCGCCCAGCCGTACTGCCCGAGGAAGTCCGAGCCGCGCTCGGGGAGGCAAATTGGTGCTGGAAGGGTATTTAATTTTTACATTACTGCCTATACTGCATTTTTAAAAATCAAAAATTAAGTATTAAATATAATCACGTCACTGACTAAATACAACTGTTGGCGCCGTAATTTAATTTATCTAGAAATAAAGGCAAAGGACTATTTCTATCCATACCTATACAGGGTGTAACAAAAAGGGTATGTTAAGCGAAAAGCTATGAATATAGCCCATTATAAAGAACCTATTCCCAAAATTTATAACTCGAAATCATATGTTTATTTTTCAAGATTGTATGAACATTTCTGAGATGTTTAGGAATTCTCCATACTAACTGGAAAAATAAACATTTGATTTCGAGTCTCAAATTTTGGGAATATGTTCTCCACAGTGAGCTATTTTTATAGCTTTCTGCTTAACATACGCCTTTTGTTACACCCTGTAGATACAGTCATTGTCTTTAGTAGTATATTTTCTGAATTAGTGATGGTTGATAAAATCGACACTCTTGTTGTTTAACAGTACAGTTAGAAATGTAAATATCACATGTGTGTACTTAAACAACGTTTGATAGCTATGCTTAAAAACCCTCATGCTCCAGTAGCGCCAACTAGTGAGTGCACAAATTATGATCCCCATTGCAATCAGCCATCACACTTTCGATTGACTCGGCGCAACAACTTCTCTACGCAAATCTTCTCTACGCTGATACACAGGGGTCATTATACGAAACCACTGTAATCCCCGTCAATACTTTAGCCTGGCACCTGGAATCTCGAATAACTGTACATACTCACCTATATGCGGCATGTAGTGCACATTTCTGTCTAGTGCTAGCACAGCTACGTCAAACCGATCAGCCTGAGGGGTGAACTTGAATAGGGGATGGACCTGGAACGATACAAAACAATTTTATATCCTGTGCTGATGCGGGGCTTCACTAGAATACATCAGCTGCATCGCCTTCCGTGCATGTCGTAAGGCGTCGACTAAGAAGCTTAGGGGCGTTCTCTTAGGCAATGCCAACAACCTTATCACTGACCTTTACATCTAGCCCTGTTATACTACTATGGTATTTCCTACGTAATCCTTTTTACAGTTAGTACAAAATAAGTGTTTCGAAAATAAATATAGTGTTTATTAAACATGCCAGTATATTTTTATGAAACGGACAATACAGGCTTGCCATAATAAAATCCAAAATGGCCGCCAACCTTTATAGTCCGTACGCCAAAAGTATACGCCGGCAACGGCTCCGCAGCAGAATTGATGACGTAGTCGCCCAACGTCACGCGTACGTGACGAGGCTGTGCTCTCGCCACGCAATGTCCCGCGGTTACTACGTGACGTCGCGATATCAGCGACCCGCCGCATCTGAAAACGATGTTGGCCGTGTTAATCGCTTGCACGGGCTAAGCAATGTTAGCTGCGGTTGGGTTTTGGATGGGTGGTCTCTTACATATAATGTATAATGTCTGTTTAAGTTATCTGTTGTTAGGTAGTTTTGTTTGTGCCAATTTCTTCCGAAGTATACAGGATGTATCAAAAGGATATGTTAATCAAAATGCCATGAAATTCGCCCACTATATCTATAGAGAACCTGTTTACATTTGAGACTCGAAATCACATGTTTGTTTTTCTGGATACCTAGTAGGTATAAGTAGAAGAAATTCCTAAACAACTCAGCAATGTTCTTAAAAACCTTTTCATTTACAGTCCCAAACTTTCCCAATCTGCATTAAAAAAAGACAATTTTTAGTAGTAGTCCTGACTTATCTATCAATGCCCAGGCAAAAGTACCTAGAGTGGGGTAAGCACGAACTTTTTTACGCTAGCAAAATCTATGTGATTTGACAGTTGGACTATAGCGTTACGGACTATCGAGAGATTTGTGCTTATCCCTCTGAAGCCAGAAACGTAATATTTGGACCGGCCTTCTTATTACCTAACTAGCAAAAGCAAAGCGAAAATTGTACAAAAATCGCTGATTGATTGTCAAATTCGTATTACGTAAAACGAATCTCAAAGGAACTTTTACATTTCAGGCGAATATTGTACAATTTTCGCAATCGCTTTTCTTCGGCTTTGCTATTGCAAATTAGGTAATCAGGGGGCGTGTCTATCTTTTGTGACGGTGTGACGGTGCAATAAGAGATTTCCCAAAACTCCCACGGGAACGGGAATCCTATTTTTGAAATTTGCGCGGACAGAGTCGTAGGTATGCGAGCGTTATACTACATAGGTACATACATACATACATCTAATCACGCCTTTATCCCTTACGGGGTAGGCAGAGCACCAAGGGCCGATAGAACCACAAGGTGCCACTTCTGACCAATTTTGGGGGTATAGTTGAGATGTATAAGTTCGGTTAGTAGTGACAGGTGGTCAGCCCATCGCCTACAAAACACCAAGACCCTCTTGTCCCTCTACTGACTTGTACAGTATGCCTGGGCGTTATAATAATATAGTATAATAATTATGCTCGAGAAAACCTCTTCACTAACGAAAAAATATCTCGTAATACATAGAAGAACTGTCAATATGATTGCACATTTGCAAGAGTAGCGTAACATACAATAATAACATCAGCTTCATAATCATGACTATAACAAAGACATGTTGCATTATGCCATCCAATTTGCTTGCGCAAGAATGCAGTGACATATTGCATAAAGCCCGCTATCTATGTATATTTTTTATATGAGCTGCTTAGTTACAAGATCCAAGAATGGCATAATACTCTGGGGGCTAATTCTCGACTTTGATTTTCCTAACAGACCGTTTGCGTTCCAGATTAATTACGGCATCGGCAAAAAAATTATGAGCAGAATACGAAAACGCCAAAATTAATGCGTTTCGGTTGTTAATCTTTTCAAGAATTGCCCCCCTGCTTAGTTAAGTTACCTATCCTATACTAAGACGGGGCTTAAGTACAATTCACTAATACTCATGTAACAGAAGAGGTATGTTAAGTGAAATGCTTTAAATAAAACAGCTCACTATAAAGAACGTATCCTCAAAATTTGGGACTCGAAAAAACACATGTATATTTTTCTAGATTTCTTAAACATTCCTGAATTATTTAGGAATTCTCCGCACTTGCTGTAAAAATGAACATGTGATTTTGGATAGGTTCAAATACAGGGTGTAGGTGACAGCCAGGCAAATATTGATATGCAGACTTCAGATCATGATTCTGAAAAAAAAAATCCGACTTTTTTTATATTTTTAGGAAAAAAATAATTTTGTTCGTTTAATTAGGCCTTAGATACTTACTTAAAAATAAAATTTTAACCAAAAGATGAGTTTCAAAAAAAAAGTTGCCCTTAAAAAGTTCAAATAACTGATCAACCCTAAAGGAGTCACAGGTTATCCAAAAATGTGTCACACAATAAGCAATAAGCCTATTTAATTAGTCACAGGATCGCCCGATACAATTGGCGTGTAGAGCAAAGATTACTGATAATCAAATAAAAAATACATTTCTTGCGAGTTATAACACTGTCGTATAACTCAACACAATGGTACTTGTTCAGCATTTCAGTATATAAGTGGGCTCTTTTCATAGCATTTCGCTAACATACCCCTTTTGTTACAGCTGTATAATTTACAAACATCGGGGAATCATGCAAAGTTCACCACAGTTTCTTACCTTTATCCTGCTGATGTTAGGTTCTACAGAGAGAAAAAAACATAATATAATACATAAAATACCTATTTACAAGCAAAGAAAGGAGAGAAATGTGCGAAAAAGTAAGACAATAGAAGACAATTTATACCGGCATGCGAATAGAGTAAAAAAATATGACACATTGTTAAAAATACTAAAATAGTAATCATTTTTTGTGACACTTTTGACACGTAACTAACAATGCGTCTAAGATCTACTTTTGAAAAACCAAAACCCGGAAAAATCTACATGAAATAAAAAAAAACCATAGAAATCTACGACTAGTGCGTTTTACTGTATAGTTCGTTTAGATGATGGCGCTAGTTACTATGTGTATGACTACATTATCTGTGCCATTGCATACAAAACATGCTAGTTCCGAAATCAGGCATAGGAGTTATTCCATGAAACGGAGCCTAGAGTACGTTTTATAGAATAACCGTGCACTATTTTGGAACTAATACAATTCTTATATGTTTACAGATAATGTAGTATGTAACGATAACGAAGCAACTAGCGCTATCATTAAAAAAAACTATTTAGTGAAACGCAGTCATGCCAAAAACTACGCCAGGAAAATAGCTTATTTGACGTGATTTAAAGTATTCTACAAGTCAAGAACGAAAAGAGAAAAATAAATTCCGTGATCTACGAAACGTGTATTTATCAAGGTGTCCCTTTCGCACATTTACCTCTCTATCCAACACTGCTTCCAGCCAATAAGTTCGAAAATCGACATGAGCATGTTGCATCTGAAATAGAATTTTATTAGTGGGTTAGTAAAACATAGATAGGTGGAAAAGCCGAAAAATTTTGTAACTTATGACCGGAAATTTCAAAAGATTAGGCGGCAGGCTGATTGATTACTTATCTCGCAAAAGCAAAGCAGATTTTTTTGTAAATCGCGCTGGGATGTCAAATTCCTTTGAGATAGCGTATTACGAATTTTACAGCGAATTTTGTACAATTTTCGCTGTCGTATTACTTTTGCTAGCAGGTAATACGGGAGTGGGTCTCCACACTCCATGGGCACTGGCTAGGCCGCTTCCTTAGTAAAATACTCGAGTGACATTATTTTTTTTGTTCGTAAGCTGAGTAAAATTTGAGTAAGAATACGATCCATTCATGGGCATATATAAGTTGCTTTTGCAATTCATTTTGATTTTGACTAATTTTACACTCGCTTTAGAGTATAGACATAATCCACCATCCATCCAGAAATGATTCTACTAAAGAAAGGCTCTATGGACATAGTTTCCCCTTGCTTTTCCTTTGGGATAAACTAAACAATAAAATTACTTTCGTGGTTTTTTTGTGTCCTAGCTAGACCCATTTGAGAGGTGTGTCTTTTAATGTTTACCGACCGGTTGCCAACTGGTTGCTGACAGGTCGCATGTTACAAAATCAGCCTGCCGGTTATTATCATCTTCAGAGTAAAAATGGAAAAGCAGGGAGTCGTTAATTTGCTTGGAATAGCAAAATTCCTAAAAGCTTCCTAATTGAAGCATTTCTTAGGTTAGTTACAATATTGGTATACCTAATGGGTAAGCAAGTATTTGCCGTTAGAATATTAACAACTTAGAATTATTGTTAGAAACATACAAAAATACTTAATTACAACTTACACCTGTGAAAAAATTACATTTGTACAGTTAAAAACTAGGCTTACTCTAGTTTTGATAACCAATTAACATTTTTAAAATAAAAATGAGACAAATCTCTACTGTGAATAATTTCTTTTTATAATGACTTGAATGAAGACTGACAGCTCTTTCACCGAGCTCTGTGGCACTTACTACCGAAAAATGGTTATAGCTAAGCACATATTAGCTAAGCGACGACGGGGGCAATTCTTGAAAATTTTAGAGCCGAAACCGTTAACGAAACGCGGTGCGAAGCAATATATACTTACCGGTTGAGTAATAAGGTATATTTTAGCATGCTTCGGTCGCGAGTATGACAGAATAAAAATAAATAGGACCTATCAATTCAATTTTGCGATATGGCGTCTCTCTCTCGCTTACACGGAGACTTTGCCAATGTCACGTGTTGACATCCAGACGTAAAAATGTGTCTCATGCTAAAATGTGTCTAATTATGTCACCGAAGAGTTGTTTTTTTCTGAGCGTCTACAACGGTTCCGTTTCGGCTTCGTTCTAACTCAAGACTTTTCGAAAGTTGTCACTTAAGGGACCAAACTAGTTCCAACATAACGCCCTGCCCTTTCATTCTCACTTATCGTTTCACATGTCTCCACTCAATTATAATATTTTTCACAGAAATAGCTAAAAACAAAATGGCGGATTTATGATTTCACTGAGAATTCAGTCAGGAAAAGAAACTCAGCGTTTACCTCAATAGGGAGAGCTTTTAGTGGTCAGAGTAGATCAAATAAAAGGGTTGCGCTATTCGATATGGTCTCAAAGCCCTAGTCCGCCATAATCAATTTGAATTTAAATCTGAATATACAAGCATTTGAAATTCCTTAGAATCCCAAATAACTTCATTAAAGTTTAACTGCCAATTTAAGTGACTGGAATTGAACTCGCGCCGTCAAACTGCGAGGCACACGCTAAACCGAATGAGCTATCAGCTCACATGTTTCCTGCTCGAAAATATCGACCATACCTGGAAGAACCGATCCTGATGTAAGCTTGCCATGGGAACGTGCCGAAGCCTGCGTCGTCACCGCCGACGATCCGTCGCTGGGCAGTTTGTTTTCCCACTGCTATGCCGCAGCCTGAGGACAAGAGAATTATATGTTATGTATATGTACTAGGTATGTGACATCTGAGACATTAGGGTCGGTTCATATCTGAGGGAACATGCGTCACGTATCATCGGTCGCATAACGCCAGAACAGGCAAAATGTATAAAAAAACACTCGATCGTTAACACTCAACCGATGATACGTTAGTGCGTCGAGCGTACGTTTGCCTGTGCATGGACATGCGTTCAACGCATCTTCCGTCAGATATGAGCCGACCCAAATTCAAGCAATCTGCGGACGCTACTGGACACCACATTCCGCTTGGCGGTTTCACTGCTCATCAGTGCCCCATGTACAGTGCCTCACCGATGCGCCTGTGGTGAAACGGTGGAGAGTCTCGGCCACCATGGGCTATCCTAGTAGAAGCTGGCCGCATAGCGCGCCATAGTGCAATTAATGATGTCATCCGTCGGACTTTAGGAACCGCGAATATCGCCGCGTTGCTGGGGCCAAACGGTCTAACGCGCGATGATGGAAAAAGGCCCGACGGTATGACAGTCATTCCATAGAAGATGGGATGACCCCTAGTGTGGGACGCTACATGCGTGGACACACTGGCACCGTCCCATCTCCCTGAAACGTCGCAAAAATAATCCTTCAAAAGGCATAAATATTCCAGCCTCGACAGAGGCTACTTATTTGCGCCGTTTGGCGTTTAGACGCTGGCTGGGCTTTTGGGGACTGCATTAGCAGCCAGCATTTTTGTCCATACGTGACCAAAATGCTGGCTGCTACTTAGGCCAAAGAATCAGCATAGCTATTCAGCGCGGCAACGCAGCCAGCATTTTGGGCACGCTACCTGATAACGGAGACCGGTGGACCATCCTGTAAAACCAGAACTGGTCAATCGATCTCCCATATACACACTAGCCCTAAGTAGTTTTTAAGTTAGTTTTAGAAATTTTTACCCTTCCTGTACTTATAAATAAATAAATAGATATAGGTACCTACATATGATGATGATCTCCGACCGTATTTCGGTCAAGGCGACCAATCTCTACGGAGATTGGCCAGGTACGCAGGAGATATTATAATGCCTTGTCCTTGAGTGCGCAAACACAGATGCACTCTCTATTCCGTTACTCTCATAGTCCGATGGGACGGAAAGCCGACACGACCGTAGAGAGATCAGGCACAGGACCAACAGTTTTACGTGCTTTCCGAGGCACGAGTTAAGTGACAATTTTACAACATTAAAATCTGTACATGAAATAAATTCATTGGTACAGGCCCGTGACTGGGAACGAACTTACGCCTCCCGCTTGGAAGGTGCACGTCTTAACCACTGGGCTATCACCGCTATCATTACCTACATATATTAGTGAATTGAACAGTGGTGACAACTTAGGAGTTTTACCCCTTTTAGAGGGAAAAAAGATAACTAGGGGGACTTTTAGGGGCTGAATTTTTAAAGGGTTTTTTTAGGGGTAACGTGTATTGTCCGTTTTATAGAGTAGTTCCGATGGTGATGACGCTAATTACTATGTAAATGTGAAATTTAGTGGTTTTTAGGGGTAAAATTCAAAAATCTTGAGGGTAACATTGGATGTGAGTTGGCAACACTAGAATTTCATTAAAAATTGTATAACACTAGAATTGAAAAGACAGGTGTGGAAATCGATAAAAATACATACTTATACCAACATGCTTGTGTAAAAAAAAAAAACAAAGCTAAAACTATAAAGCAGCCGATGAAATCTTCATTTTTTGTAAAAATATCCTTATTTTCTGCAGAAAGTCCACAAACTCCCTTTAGTAATTGAACGAAATGTTTTATGAAGCATGCTACGAACGCTACGAAAACCGTAGTTACTACGAAGTTCAATACTACGGCTCCTAGATAACTAAAAAACCCACATAAATAACATTAAATATACCTTAATACACAATGGAAAATTGTTGATTAGATTATACAGGGTTTAACAGAAGGATGATAAGTTATAGTATACGAAAGCCTGTCCACAAAATTCTTCAAACATTCATTCATCTCACAAGATTATTTTTAAAATGTACAAACAAATAAAAATAAACAAAATTAATGGACTGTGATAGATTGCTGTATATATTTTAGTGTGTTAAACATATTTTAAATATATAAAAACACTTCTCCATTAATATAATCCGTTAGTATATGGTTGATCGTTTCATCTTTAAACATTGTGCTGAGGGATTCAGCTTTGTTTGCCGAGATTTGGCTAGTGTATAGCTATCGGGATGAAAAAATAACGTTGCCAATATGTAATTTAGAAAAGAGATGGTAAAATTCGTCATCCGAGTAATTGACCCGGTAGCTGAGTGGTTAGAGCACTAGCACGGTATGCAGAGGTCGTGGGTTCGATTCCCACTCGGGTGAAGAATTTTTTCCATTTCTATATTAATAATTTTATAATATTTTAAATATATTTACCTACCATCAAACGTATAGTTCTCCCAGTCCAATTTCGGGATTTTTTTCAGTCGCTTAAAAATAATTCTATGCACCTCACTTGTATCCGAAACAAGCAAGAATAGAACTAAACACAGTACATTAAGCCTCATTTTTGTATGGACAATCACATTTTGAGACTGAAAAGTAAATTTTTTTAATATGAATTATCCTTAGAAATATTCAAACTGTTATAGTAGGTAGTAAAATAACTTCCTGAGATATAACAATTTTAAAATCTCAATTTTTAGACTTGGCCAAAATGTTCCGTGACGTCACACTCTACTGGTATATGCAAGCAAAAGAACTTTTCTGCGGTAACCATATTAAATTTTGCGTTTATAAGTGAAGTTACTAAAATTATGTAGATGGTTGGATGATACTTTTAAAATTGCACTTTTGAATGCAGAGGTCGTGGGTTCGATTCCCACTCGTATGAAGAATTTTTTCCATTTTCTTTATTAATAATTTTACTTTTAAAATTGCCCATCTATGAGGGCTTATTGAGTACTATCTAATTAGACCAAGTTTTTAATTTTATTTCATAATTTGGTATGTTTTATCATTATTTCTGTAAATAATAAGATAACATTTCAAATAAAACATTGCCATACAAATCCAACTCTATAAATTGAAGTAAATAAACAAATCTATAGGTCAAAAAGCCTATTTATTGTATCTATATATGTGAAGGAAAAGAAAATTTCCAATATATCACTGAAATAACTTTAGGTTATATTATAAACTAAATCACAAACACATTTGTAAACAAAACTGTAAACCACAACTAATAATTACATAACACTAGTTTTTACACGTCCATTCCAGCGTAATTACTTTTATAAACTAACATAAAAAAAAGAAAATCATTACGGCTGCACACTTGTAACACTCTTATTGTATAATCAAAGAAAAAATCCAACGATATCCACTGAAAATTACAGTACAAAAATCAACTACATCCACCTAATATTATAGTGTAAAATGCAATGTTTATTTATGTAGCTGTTTTGGTATATAAGCGCCAAGGAAGAGAGGTGAAAAACGTGTTAATTCAACACGCATGATGTATATAGATAACTTTAATTATTTATGTTACGAAGGTGAGTACACAATTGTTATGTATTTCCTTATAAAAATTGTACTTTTGCACACATAATACGAGTGCGTTAAGTACGGACGTGGGTTACAAATATATTCGGGCAATGACCCGTTAAAATAATCTCTGTCATGTCCAGCATCTTCTAGCCCTTATCCCATTATTTATGGGGTCACCGGAATATGGTGTTTTTTTCGAAACTCATATTGCCATAAATTTGGTGTTTATTTTACGGCCAGTGTCAACTAACCCAGCTTGGCGTTGGCGTCAGCCAACCCTACTCTTTATTGATAATTTACATCGGCCCCCTGATTACGTAACTAGCAAAAGCAAAGCGATAGCGAAAATTGTACAAGAATCGCTGATCGCTTGTCAAATTCGTATTACGTAAAATGAATTTCAAAGGAACTTTGACAGTTCAAGGCGAATATTGTACAATTTTCGCTATCGCTTTGCTTCGGCTTTGCTATTGCAAATTAGGTAATTAGGGGGCGATCCCCGCTATGCTGAACGTGGCTGCAGTATCTACGTCATGATCGTGCGGTTCTGGCTACCCTATTTCGGGGAAACAGCCATTTACGTATATATAAATAAATATTTAAAGGGTTTCCCATGCAACAAACGTGGTTTATGCTGGTTTTATGGTATTTTTTACAGTTATTTTTCTAGCGCCACCTTGTATTGAGTAAATACACTACGTAGAACAGTGGCATGGGACAAATGTGTGTACTGTTCCTCTAGATGGCGCTACAAGATTTTTTATTTTTAGATAAGGATACGGATCCTTCGTGCGCGAGCCTGACCTGAGCTTGACCACTTTTTTGTCCGTTATTATGACCATACAGCCCAGAATATTATCAGTACCTAACTATATCTATACTTCTATATTGCTCTGGGAGTGAAAAAAAACGTATAATACTACAGCTGCTTCTCTTCCCGGGCATACTGTACAAGTCAGTAGAGGTACAAGAGGGTCTTGGTGTTTTCTAGGCGATGGGCTGACCACCTGTCACTACTAACCGAACTTTTACATCTCAACTATACCCTCAAAATTGGTCAGAAGGCACCATCTGGTTCTATCGGCCCTTGGTGCTCTGCCTACCCCGTAAAGGATAAAGGCGTGATTGATTATATGTATTTATATCTAAACTATAGGTATCATATCTTACGACACCTTAACAAGGCAAACAGGGTATTAGATTTAGCTATGCTATTTATATTCCTACCTGATAATATACATTTTATCCTAGTATTTCAAGGCTCACCTGTGTGGACATAACTTGGTGCTTAGAAACACCAACGAAAAATGTGATGACGTAGGCATGTGTCAGTCATAAAGACAATAGGTAAATATAGCTGTATACCCAAAATGGACCATCCAGAACTGCAGGACTACGAAGAAGGCCCCAGAGCCACGCTCCCTGATGACCTAATTTGCAATAGCAAAGCCGAAGTAGTGCGATAGCGAAAATTGTACAATATTCGCGTTGAAATGTCAAAATTCCTTTGTCGAGCAATCAGCGAATTATGTACAATTTTTGCTATCGCTTTTCTTTTGCTAGATAGGTAATAAGGGGTGCGTTTAGCATAAAAGGGTCAGATGTAAGATCAGTAACTGGTTAGCTCATCGCCGGAGAGAACGTCCCTTAGTTCCTTAGTAGACTCTTACGACATGCACGGAAGGAGATGCAGCTGATGTTTTCTGGTGAAGCTCCGCATCAGCAAAAGACAAGAAGATAAGTATAATATCTATCTATCTATAATTATGGTACTAGGCCCTAAAATGCGCCAGTATAGGGATGTTTACTATGGTTGAATTTAATGACATTTTATGCTTATCAGAATAAATCATCAAAATCATACCTATCTGTAAAATTACAATTTGATAAGTGTCCAAATGAGGTAGTAATAAGCCTTTAAAGTTAACTGGGCAAGTCCATTTTTCAAATTACAACATCACATATCCACCTGCATCATTTACAGCAACTTTTGCTTTGTGACCATATTTATAAACGCAATATTTAAAATAGCTGCAGAACAAAAGTTCTTTTACGCGCATACAAGTTACGAAAGAGTGACGTCATAATTGTGTAGCCGTTTGTATGGAGCGTTTTTTGGCAAGTCTAAAATTGTGATTTTGAAATCGTTATATCCCGGAAAGTTTTCACATTAGCGAAGTTTTTCTTTCGCAAATGGTTCTTTTATTTTATGATATTTCGATATAAATACAAATAAAAAAACCGTAAACACAAAATCTTTTGTTCTACATTACACATCTAAATTCAAACCGATGCTAAATCTGCTTAACAGTTGCGATCTGCACTCGATTGTGGTAAGGAAAGTAAATATTGTAATATACGAAGGTATTGTAACATGAAGTAAATGTGCAGAAGAGATGACATTAGTTTTAAATCAAAATGGCGGATATTTAAACAGCTGATATCACCAGCACTTTTGTTTACGTACCTACCAACTGTCAGCCCTGCACAGTATCTGTAATGGTTATCATTACCACATAATATTATCTCTGTCTGTCTGTCCCTATGTATAAAAGGTTATATCTTTTAAACTAGGAAACGGAGTTAAATTCGTTTTTTTTTAAATAGATAGAGTGATTCTATTAGGTAACCTGGCAAGTTTCATTAAAAAGTGAAGGAGTAACAAACATACAGACACAAACACACATGACATACATCCTCACAAACTTTCGCATTTAGATAAAATTTGTACTTTGTAGGACTATAGTAAATACTTCCTCCATGATAGTACCTCAAACGGAATAGCATTGACTTTCGCGATTGCGGTGACAGCGGTATGAAAGGTGGTCGGAAGTATGTCTTGTGTGTCACGATCGGTATTGTCAGCATTAGAGAATTCCATCCCTGCTATTATTTGTGATCCCGGGATTTTGTGATTGCGATTGGGAGAGCGATTAATGGAGAGATCGATTCTTTTAGGCACGAAAGATCAGTTTTTAAAATCGATATGCAGTAAATCGATCCATTGAATTGATATCACACCTTTAAAAAATTCCATTAGTTAGATTTTATATGTACTTTTGGTACCTAGATAAATTATGATATTTTTTTAAATAAGAAAACCTGACTTCCTTACCCGTTAGCCAAAACTACCATACATCACTATCATCATCATCATCATCATCACTACATTATAAATCATAGTCGCTTTCCGCTGTTTGTCCCTATGTTTGCTTAGATCAGAGGTTCTTTTTTACTCATAGACCCCTTTTAAAAGATAACTGGTTCTGGTAGACCCCCTACAGGCCTACACCACATACAAATTAATTGTGAACCTCCATTTTTTCACATCAACGTAGACCCCCACCGAGTCTACTGTGGACCCCTGGGGGTCCACCTGGACCACTTTGGGAACCACTGGCTTAGATGTTTAAAACTACGACGACGACTCGTTAATAGATTCTTTAGCTAGCGATTCGAGTAGATTTACGGAAAGTTCAATCAATCCCAATTCGAATAGATTTACGGGAAGTTCAATCGATTCCATTATCAGGTAGCGTGCCTAAAATGTTGGCTGCATTGCAACGACAATGCTGATGCTACTGAAAGAGCCTCTGCTTGTGACCATACAATATTTTTGTCCTACGCATATAAGTTCAGATAATAATATATACTAATTTGCTATGAGTAAACCGCGATGTATGTAACTAGATAAATTACAGATTTTTTTATTTGTACTTATAAGCCGCGCAGATAAATAATTGATCTGAAAATGGCGGCGGTGACAGAAGGTATGGTTGGGCAAAACCATCACTAAATGTCACATTATATAAAAAGCACTCTAACAAGCACGTTGTAGCAAAATATACGCTGGAAATTTACTTCGAAAGAGTAACTTAAAGTAATCACCGATTAAAAATCTGCAATAAATATGAAAAAATGGGCTTTCAGACGTTCAACAGCAATGAGATTAGTCAAAGCGAAACCAGACAATTTTTTTTTGCAGCGCGTTTTTTACTATGTGTGTGACCATAGGCGTGCGATAGTTATGAGTATTCTTAGTATTCTTTATTGTACACATAATTTTTTATCATAGACAGTAAGTTGTAAAAGAAATAGTACAAAGGCGAGCTTATCTCTAAAAGAGATTTCTTCCAGCAAACCGTTAAGTACAAAGAAAATTTTATAATATATAAAAGGAATATCATATGTGCACACGTATTAAAATATAAATTAACTTAACACAAAATAAATATATTTACTAAATAATAACAATACTTAATTATCTACTTAGTACTTATGAGCGAGATAGCATGTGAGTCCCCGCTATGATAAACTACGCTGTGTGATCTTTGCATTTCGGGAACGCAATCGTGTCTTCGATATATAATAAAAATGTAACGGATCGATGTCTGTACATGGAAGATATATGAGTAAAAATATTATAGGAGGCCTTTGTCAACGCAATAGTATCCAAAAGAATGATTTTTGGAATTTTTATCTGTTTGTCTGTGCACTTGTGCACGCTAATCTCATATACGGCTGAACCGATTTCTATGCAGTTTTCAGGAATATATTATGACAGGTTCCACTTAACATATAGGCTACTTTTTATCCCAGGAAAATGTTTTTATCCCGGATAATTTGGACATTTTGTTTTTTCTGTAGTCCACCCGGATGGAGTCGCGGGCGTCCACTAGTATTTAATATTTTAATAGTATGGAGAATTTTTAAATATCTCAGGAATTTTCATACAATCTTGAAAAATAAAAATGTGATTTCGAGTCTCAAATTTTGGAAATAGGTTCTCTATAGTGGGCTATTTATACAGCTTTTCGCTTAACATAGGTACCCTTTCTGTTACACCCTGTATATGTATAGGTATATTGAATTCTATCTATCGTTTGTACCATGTACATGTATATACCTATAGGTATAGTACGACCCAAATACTCTAGGAAGTCACAACCTTGTCACAAGTTACTACAGAGTGCGCTGTCCGCCGGATTTTCCATCATTACAACCGCTGACTAAACAGCGTGAAATTACACGTCATCACCTTCTACACGAAGCGATTATTACGAGGAGCTACCATAAATAATTCAAGATAGTCACGTGACAAAGGTAACCTAACTTTTACATACACTTCATAATATAGACACAGCTGTGTACCCGAAATGGAGTAGCCAGAACTGCAGGATCGTAAAGGAGATCCCACTGCCACGTTTAGCACAGCGGGGTCAGATGTTAATGATCAGTGACAAGTTGCTAGCTCATGAAAATGCCAGCACAAGTAGCATGACCTGCGAAACACGATATGATAAACCGATTTAGCGACAATTAGCCTGTCAAAATACGATAAATATAGCCGTCACGTTGAATTTTGTATAGAGACGATACGATATCGTGCGATACGATGGGCAGGGGGGCAGAGCTCCTAAGTCGACTTATTACATGCACGGAAGGAGATGCAGCTGATGTATTCCAGTGAAGCCGTGCTTCATTTTCAGGACATTTTCTGTTAAATAAAACACAATTAAAAAACTGAGCACAAAAAATATTTGAAAAGAAAAAAAACGTTGCTAGAACATCTTTATTTATTTTTATTTATTTATTTCTCACACACTACACATTACAATTTCATGCAACTTAAACTATGCAAATTATAAAAATACGATCTAAATTGTAACGCAAATATATGTGCGCACAAGAAAAGTAAAAGATCTCCTCCTTATATTTACTCTATGTCCTATCCGATGTAGCAACGCCTAATAATATATTATATATTTGAAGATTGAAAAATAATATACAAGTAACTGTTGGTTTTGTATCTTATCCACCTGATCCGGGCTTCACTAGAATACATCAGCTGCATCTCCTTCCGTGCATGTCGTAAGAGTCGACTAAGGAACACGGCGGCGTACTCTTACACATTTCATTGTATCAGGCGTCACCATCCGCAAGTTCAAACCTCCATTGAGGGGTCGCCCACCACCGGGCCCTACACCCTCCGCTGACCCTCGGATCTGCCGACTCATGATCACGAACACAAGACACTACTGTCGCAACGAGAAGCCAGATCCAAGCACCTAGCATGCGACCATAAATACATAGCTGCTAATCCGAAAACCAATTAAAAATTTTAATCGACATATGTTTCGCCAACGCCCGTGGCATCATCAGGATTAGTTTTCCATGTTAGTTCTAACTACCGAACCAACTAACTAACAACTAAAACCAATGTATTGCAAATCATTACATGTTCTCTTACAGCCAATTTCAATAACCGATCTCGAGAGGTTTTTGCATATTCCATTGTTCTCATGGTCTCTAGTATCGAAATTTGCCGTTAGGCGATAAGATAGCAACTTTGCATTGCATATGAAATTGTAAACATTTCTTTGCCGTCTAAAATTATGTTAACTGGTTCACTTGCAGACAGCACAGTTTATTTAATTTTATTTAAGATTTCGTTCGCGTGGACTGGAGAAAAACAAAATGTCCAAATTATCCGGGATAAAAATAATTTCCTGATATAAAACGACCTTTCTCAGGCTCTAAACTATCTTTGTACCAAATTTCATTTAAATAGTGATAGCAAGACATGCAGACATACAGAGTTACTTTGGCGCCCCCGCCCTTCGTCCGCGTGGACTGCAGAAAAAACAAAATGTCGAAATTATCCAGGATCAAAATATTTTCTCGGGATAAAAGTAGCCTATATTATGTTAATCCAGAGTGTCTGCTAACTCCGTACCAAATTTTATTAAAATCGCTTTAGCCGTTTTAACGTGAAAGAGTAACTAACAACTAACAACCATCCATCCATCCATACTCACAAACTTCGCGTTTATAACATTAGTAGGATTAGTAGGAAGTTTCGTTCTTCAAGATGGGATCTTAAACTTAAGACAGCCTCTCCATTACACCCTGTATAACGGGAAAAGGGCCGAGAATTATGTCAATAAAATTCTAATGCAAATCCAATTGGATAAGTCGTTATGCAATCATTGGCTGCGCGTGCGCATGTGACGTAACTAGGAAGAACTGCACGGAATCTCAATAGGCTGAACTGGGTCGATATATCACTATGTGTTTAGTTATATATTCTAAACGTTATATGTCCTTGAATTTTATATGTGTTACATTTAAGTAGGGTATGTTTGTATACGAAATTTCATTAATAATACATACATTCATATTCGTATATTATACAGGATGTAACAGAAAGGGTATGTTAAGCGAAAAGCTACGTAAACAGCCCACTATAGAGAACCTGTTTCCGAAATTTGAGGCTCGAAATCACCTGTTTACTTTTCATGATTGTATGAACATTCCTGAGTTGTTTAGGAATTCTCCATACTATCTGAAAAAATAAACATTTTGAGTCTGAAATTTTGTGGGAAGGTTCCTTTTAGTGGGCTATTTACGTAGGTTTTCGCTTAACATAATCCCTTTTGTTACACCCTGTATACACACGGGATATATTCATACATATACACACGTCTGTGTTTCCAATAATGGAGTAGAGCCAGAAACGTAGGATCACGAAGGAGATCGTGCAACCACGTTTGGCATGTCGGGGTCCAATGTAAAAGATCACTGGCAATTTGCTAGCTTATCGCGTAGGAGCAAAGACTATTTATGTATGTATACAGGATGATTTTTGGTCGTCAACGTTCCCGAAAGCTACGGAATCTCCTCATCATCACGATCATTTTTCTTCATGGAAGCATACCTGGGAAGTGCCTGGTTTCCAAAATATTTGGGTCCAAAGTTGAGTAAATAGACTGCGTTTTTCTGCATAATGCACATTGACGCGTGTAGCAAGATTTTTTCACGAGAAATAAATAATACCTGTCTATGAAAAAAACTAGCATAATTACTAGACACTACAGGATGATTTTTGGTCGTCAACGTTTCCGAAAACTACAGAATCTCCTCATCATCACGATCATTTTTCTCCATGGAAGCATACCTGGGAAGTGTCTGGTTTCCAAAATATTAGGGTCCAAAGTTGAGTAAATAGACTGCGTTTTTCTGCATAAATGCACATAGACGCTCGTAGCAGGATTTTTTCACGAAAAATAATTAATATCTGTCTATAAAAAAACTAACATAAACACTAGACACTATAAATTTCGCACGATCAAAGAATTTAATTTTTTTTTTCAAATTTTTTTTTTTTTTTCCCAGCATTTTTTTTGGCATAAACTTACTTTATTTCATGTATAGAATACGTACCCTTCGTTAAAGGTGGCCACAAAAAAACACTCTGTATAAGTTTCGCCCGATCAAGAATTAAAAAAAAAATCGAAAAAACTTTACATCGATTCCCAGCATTTCTTTGGCATATACTTACTTTATTTGATGTATAGAGTACGTACCCTTCGTTAAGGGTGGCTACCTAGTGAAATGTGGGTGTGTACTTTACACACCTGTGCCCACCGTTTTTGAAGTCGTGATAGACATGGCAGATAACCATAGGTTTAATGCAATATATTCATTTGCGTAAATCAGATTCATATTCAGTAGTCACTTACAAAATGGCTACCACGAATATGGGATGCGTGTTGGAGGTGCCAAACTATTAAAGTGTTACTAATAAATAAAAAGCTTTGAACTAGGTATCCCAACTAATATTATAAATGCGAAAGTAACTCTGTCTGTCTGTCTGTCTGTCTGTTACGCTTTCCCGCTTAAACCTCGCAACCGATTTTGATGAAATTTGGTACAGACAATCTTTAGACCCTGAGACAGAACATAGGCTACTTTTTATTTCGAAAAAAAGGGATGAAGGGGTTGAAATAGAGGTTGAAAGTTTGTATGGGATTTCTTAATTTTAAAAGATAAAACCATGAAACTTTATATTTAAGCACTTGATAAGAAATCATTAAACATTTGTTCTAGCATTTTTGAAATTTCGACCAGCTAAGGGGTGAAATAAGGGTTGAAAGTTATATATTATAAATGCGAAAGTTTGTAAGTATGGATGGATGGATGTTTGTTACTCTTTCACGTAAAAACGGCTGGAGCGATTTTAATAAAATTTGGTATAGAGTTAGCTGACACCCTGGATTAACACATAGGCTACTTTATATCCCGGGATTTTTTTTTTATCCCGGATAATTTAGACATTTTGTTTTTTCTGCAGTCCACGCGGACGAAGTCACGGGCGTCCACTAGTACTCTATACACAGTATAATTTGACAGATATTCCATGTATTTTGCTGTCAAAAATCAAGTGTAACAAAGTTGTAACTTTACGCGCTGTTAATTTGTAGCACTCCAAAAAGTTGCGCTCCAAAAAGTTCAATTAACCGATCAACCACAAAGGAGAGTCACAAGTGGTCCAAAAAACAGCAATTTATCACACAATAATCACGCCCATTTTACTAGTTACAGCATCAAATTAAAAATGCATTTTATTTATGCGAGTAATAACACTGTCCTATAACTCAAAATAATGGTACTTGTTCAGTATTTCAGTATTTGCCTGGCTGTCACACATAGTACATAGTAAAAGAAATGTTCTTCAATCAATGATTTTCATATTAGGCACAAACAGTATTAAATAAAATTTAACAATATTAGGTAAAACTAAACGTCTTAACTCCGTGATAGTTGCGCGAACTTGCGTTACTTTAACAAGCGTTTGTAAATATGACCCTAATTCGAGTAGAAACGGTAATTATTTATGTGAAGAAATGTTTAAAATCCGTTAAGTTAGATCGCTCGCACACGAATTGGTGAAATTTCGGAAAGTAAACTGTCGTCTTCAGCCTAATTTTTGGGCTACGTTGTCAGCACGAGAGGTGCTGCCCACCGTATTGACAACATAGTCCGAAAATCACACTGCGGTGATCTTATCCGCTTGCCCAGCGTGGTGATAACAGGTAAAAACTCTCCTATGGCAGTAGACTTGTCGCGTACCCTGGGAGGCCTACGTCCAGTAGTCTGCAATAGGCTGACAACGCCTAATCACATCAGCCTATTGCAGTCCACTACTGGACGTAGGCTTCCCTCAGGGGACGACACGAATGCAGTATGATTTGTATTACAGGAAAAATAACCAGTAAACAACGAGAAAAAATCATCGAAACCTACATAATATTATGTCACCGCTTGCCTTAAGTTGGCCACGGCATGTGACACTTTCTCTCTGATATAATAGTTACTTAACCCATTCACACGTTGGACACGTATAGTTGGTCCTAGTTGGCCAAATAGGTGGGTTTAATTGGGAGAAATCCAGTCCTGTGCTGATGCTCTACTAGAATATATCAGCTGCATCTCCTTCCGTGCATGTCGTAAGAATCAAAGAAACTCCGGACCGTAGCAAATGGAGATCCGTGAGCTGTGCCTACCTTTTCGGAAAACAGGCGTGATTTTACATATTTTGTTAGATAATTATTTGCTTTCATAGTATACATAGTGCTTAAGATCAGCAAAAATATGGTATGAAAATATTTTATTTCTTTTTACATTTATCCTTCCTTGGAAGTCGTGAGAGTCGACCATGAACGTATAAAGAATAACGGACAGAGTGTTGTCACTACACGGACTGAAGCATTCATAGTAAGCTCGGTAACGTAGTAGGGATGTGTATTGACGCGTTATCCACCCACACATACAAACCATAGTAGCCGAGCTTACTACCAGAAAATCCGCACACATACACAACGCGCCGCCATTACGATGCTTCAACCTGTGCAGTGACAGCATTACGTCCGTTGTTCTTTATACGTTCATGGAGTCGACTAAGGCGCAGTCTCTCGGGCGATTTTTCGCTTTATCGCGGTATCTAGGTCTCGTAATGCAAAAAACTCGAATAGGGTCATTAGTTCATTACCGTGAACACACGTACAAATTAGCGGAACGGAAGCAGTCAGACCCTTGATTGTGTTTCGTAAGCACAGGAAAATTAATGCTTCAGCGGCCATCTTGGGATGTGGTTTAGGGTATAAGCGAAACGCGTTTTAACGCATTGTTTTAGGAATGTTAAAAAAGCTATAAAGTTTCTTATGTATAGGTTTAGGCTTTATTATTTTGTTTGTTTTTTGATGTACTATGTTTTATAGAAATAAAAAAATAATTGTTTATTTATAAACGGGTTTTATATTATAAGCAATTGCCTGCGTTTTCACCAGCGTAAGCTCTACAATAGCCGTATTTTCCCGTTTCCATGTGAATTGAGAAATTCTTTCCCAAATTACACTTCCCATTGAACGATTACAAGCCAGATTCCAGCTCCCTACGTCAAATAATTTTGGCTAAATTTGGTTTAACTATTTTATCCCATAGATACATTTAGTATACCTACCTAACATGTCTAGGGTATCAGTGACAAGTTCCCAGCTTTTCCTTTGACTCTTACGATATGCATGGAAAGATATGCAGCCGATGTATAAATTTGCATCAGCAAAGGGAAAAAATAATTTTATTGTTTTAATTTAGTAGCTTTTTCCGTTGAAACTCGCCACCATGACCGAAATACGGTCTAAAGGACATCATCATCATCATCATAATTTACCCGCTACCACCATTGACTTTCCCCACAGTTAATAAGCGCCTCCGTCCGCCTGTTGTTTCCGGCCTTCGTTCCTGACTCGCGCCTTTCACCTTCACTTTTTAGGGTTCCTCGCGTGTTCTACATCTGGTTATGTAAATCTATACCGATCAAACCGGCCAAGTGCGAGTTGGAATCACGCGTGAAGGGTTCTGTGCCAACCCATATCTAATAAGTATATATAAAATTCTCATATCACGGTTGTTACCAAACTCCTCCGAAACGGCTTGACTATACAGGGTGGTTTTTGGTCGTCAACGTTCCCGAAAACTACGGAATCTCCTCATCATCACGATCATTTTTCTCCATGGAAGCATACTTGGGAAGTGTCTGGTTTCCAAAATATTAGGGTCCAAAGTTGAGTAAATAGACTGCGTTTTTCTGCATAAATGCACATTGACGCGTATAGCAAGATTTTCACGAGAAATATATCATAAATATAGAGTCATATCTGTCTATGGAAAAACTAGCATAAACACTGGACACTATAAATTTCGCTTGATCAAGTAATTTAAAAAAATAATTTAAAAAATTTCATCGTGGCCACCCTTAACGAAGGGTACGTACTCTATACATCAAATAAAGTAAGTTTATGCCAAAAAAAATGCTGGGAAACAATGTAATTTTTTTTATTTTTGTTAAATTTCTTAATCGGGCGAAAATTATAGTGTCCAGTGTTTGTGCTAGTTTTATCATAGACAGATATCAATTATTTTTCGTGAAAAAATCTTGATACGCGCGTCTATGTGCATTTATGCAGAAAAACGCAGTCTATTTACTCAACTTTGGACCCTAATATCTTGGGAACCAGACACTTCCCAGGTATGTTTCCATGGAGAAAAATGATCGTGATGATGAGGAGATTCCGTAGTTTTCGGGAACGTTGACGACCAAAAATCATCCTGTATAATCACGTCACTACTCTTCAAGCTTTATTTGCTCAATCTTAAAATCTTTTTGAAATCTTTCCTCTTGAATTTCTCCAATTTGATCAGTAAAGGTCCAGCGAGGTCCTCCTCTTCCAACCCTTCCATCCACTCTTCCGTTATACTTACACATTGTCAGTATACTTTCATTCGTTCTCTGCGCACGTCCAAATCACCTCAACATACCCTTCTCGATCTTCGTCACAACGTCCTCATTTACACCACCGTTAAACATTCTTCTTCTTCTCGCAGTCCACTGCTGGACGTAGGCCTCCCCCAGGGCACGCCACAAAGCTGCTGCTTCAGGGCGGGTTTTGCCCAAAACTACCACACTGGGCAGGCGGGTTGGTGACCGCAGTATGATGTCTTTGAACATTACGGCTTAATAAATCATCATCAACAGCCACAAGGCGCGATCTCCCGTTTTTGCTATCCAGTTACTACCAGCCACCCTCTTCAAGTAAGCTTACTAAATACATACATATATAATACTCACGCCCATTATCCCCCTAAGAGGCTGGGCAGAAGTGTGCAAATACACACCCACTTTTTACCTGTTAGCCCATTAAGAGCCTACCGCCGCTTTTTCGTACACAAATTCAACATCTAGCGACCGGTAACGAATCCAATAGTACTAGTGATTACGTAAAAGCAATAGCAAAGCCGAAGCAATGCGATAGCGTAAATTGTACAATATTCGCCTTGAAATGTCAAAGTTCCTTTGAAATTCATTTTATGTAATACGAATTTGACAAGCAATCAGCGATTTTTGTACAATTTTCGCTATCGCTTTGCTTTTGCTAGTTAATTAATAATTAATTAATAAGGGGGAGGAAATGTTTCCCTGCCATTCTATAAGTATTATAAGTTATATAGCGTCAGAGGCTCGTCCGTTAAATAGCAGAGAACACCACAGGGCTGGTGAGGTTGACTTTGAGTCCTGAGTATTAAAGAGGGTGGCTATTATTGGATGGCGAAAACGGGAAATCTCACCTTTAAGCGCGCCCTGCACCGGTATGATGAATTTGGTGAGAGCAAGATGTCTCACTTTTAAACGTCAAATCCACAGAGCTAAGTAATAACTAGACAAGGTAAGTGTTTCTACTTGGTGTGTAAAAAAGGATTGCAAACCACTTCCTATCATCCCTAATTCCTTCAGTCCTGGCTCGAGAACGAGTGTCTATTCTAATTCACTTAGTTTATCTACTTATTAATAGCTCTGTGGATTTGACGTTTAAAAGTGAGACATCTCGCTCTCACCAAATTCATCATACCAGTGCTGGGGTAGCCCTAGGTCTAGCAGTGGACTGCAATATAACTGATATATGTATGTACCTATAGTTACGCTGACAAAGTCGCAGGCGCCTCGTTGTTCAATATTTACCCACCAATTATCTTCTGACCTCCTTTTGACCCAGAAAAGCTGACCCGGGAAGTACCTTATGTCATATAGAGCCTCTATACAGCCAATATGTCAGAGATCAGCTGTGTGAGGAGCTTATATAACACCGTTATGCAATATTTACGATGCCGATGTTGATATGTACGGACAGCAGCACAATCTTGTTTACAAAAATATTATCGATCTTTCTTTCTTTCTTTTTATTGTACACACACACATAAATAAAAAATAACACAATTAAAATAAATATTGTACCAAGGCGAGCTTATCTCTATAAGAGATCTCTTCCAGCTAACCCGAACAAAAATATTTAAAAAAAGACATATAACAGAATAGATAAAACACATGTGCACAGAGGGAGAAAAAAAATACAGATAACAAAGAATAAACAAATACTATACATACTAGTTTTCAAACATATTCCATAATAACCTACTACCTACTAACTTCAGAGAGACAAGTAGTATTTCATTTTTGTTATTATTTTTATATATTTCGATTTTATTTATTCAACAGCTGAGGGGTGGAGGATCTGCTGGCCGTCTTTTATTTGTAAATACTTTTAGTCAATAGGTAGTTTTGATTTTATTTTCAATTCATTGTATTTATTTAATCTTCAAATTAGTTTTTAATGAAAATTATAATCCTAGTTTAATATTACAATTGTTTCTTTTTTGGGACTACAGTGCTCTGGTCTTTTGAGTAGCCAAGATCCATATGGTGAGGGATACACCTGCGGATATCATAACTAAGCGCACAATATGATACATTCGGTGATTGTCCCCACCATGAGCAATTATTTATTATGTATGTATTTACCGTTGCAAAAGTTCTTGGTAAAAGCATATAAAATAAATAGAGAATCACCAAAAAATAAATTATTCTACAATAAATTTATCTGCTGACCGTACCACGATGGTAGTACAATCGAAAGGCGATCGGCGCGGGCGCCGACCTACTTACTCCGCGACTTCGGAAATTTCCGGCTTCTTCTGTGCCCATTCTAATTTGGGTTATTTAGGTAAATAAATATTCACGCACTTCACCACACATTGACCTAGTCCTACACTAAGATCCCTAAGGTCTTATGTCGTGGGTACTAAGCAACGATATATATATATACATAGATAAGTATAGAAACATGACTCGAAAACAAACATAGATTCATCATCATCATCATATCAATCGGTCGTCAGCTCAGTGATTGTTTTGGCGACAATACCAAGAATGTGGGACATCCTTCGTGACCATGCAGTGTTGGCTAGCTTATTTTGGGACACCGCTGTATGTACATGTATGTTTGTGTTTAACCCAAAACATATAGTTTCTTTGTATATCTTTGTAATAGGCATCGAAATATTTAGTTTAGGTTAACTTCTCAGTTTACTAGTATAAACCCTAAGTAATAACACATTATTTCTTCAAAACTCATAAATAACCTAAATGCAAGTACTAAATGCACTTTTTACGACCTTTTACGCAACTCTCATTACGGCCAAGCAATTATACATTTTAATGCTTTCGGTGTAAAGTTTACTATTAAAATCCAGTGTGTTACGAAATTTTTTAGTCATATAGACTTAATTTGGCAATTTGGAGATAACTGGTTTTTACCATGGAGTAGATACATATGTGGTTATGTGCCAAAACTAAACCACAACCAAAGACGCATGTTATGTTACGCATATATCATAGCGCAATAAAATTTTGACAAGGAAAGCTGTCAAATCAACACCCAAATCAAAGTTAAACCGTAAGCAAAACTTTAAGGTCCCGTGAAAGGTAAAAACATAGAGAAAAGAGTGTATAGAGTACAGGTATTTGACACTTTCCTTGCTTTTGACGTTTATAAAAACCTCAATAAAAACGACACCGACGGCCATTGCTGTTACTTACAACACAAAGTGTTTCGAGTGTCAACCACATCAAGAATAATAGATTATTTATTCAGCATTTACAAATGTTCCACAATACAGCCAAATAAAAAAACATATGCTGAAATGGGCCCAGCTCAGATTACAGCTGCAGACCAAAAACAGATAGTCTGCCGCGCTGGTTTTCAGCTGGACCCGTATATTGGTCAACTAATAGTAAGTTCAAGTGCGGATGGTCCCATTTTTTTACTTTATTTCAGATCTGTATAATTCATTCATCTGAGGGTAAAAACCAGAGTAAAGTTCGCTTGACTGGCCATCTCTAGTTTGTGTCTGATATCTATGGTAAACCGACTGCGCAAAAATTTTCGCGATTGCCCTATTGGAATTTAAGACAAAGTAATATTATTTCTCGATAGAATCAATAAAGCTTCGTCATGCAACACATCCTAAACATAACTACTCGATGGGTTTTACCGAAAAATAATTGAGTAAGCTAAGAAATTCCCGGATTTCAGAAAAAAAGGTCACAACATAAAAATATATTGCATACGAGTTAGTAGATTTTGTTGATTTATGTACGAATATTGCAATAGAATAATTGTCTGTCAAATATTTAGCAAGAAGGAATATCCAAAACTTAGTCACGGCTCTTACGTAATACTCATGGGCTTTACTTATAAAAAGGTTGGTTTGGATTGATTTAGTTTGATTTGGTCTGATTTCGTTTAACTTGATTTAATTTGAATGGGTTAATTTAATTTGATTTAATTTAGTTTGATTTCGGTAAATGAAGGCTTTCTTTTTAATGGAGGAAATGTTTCGATAACTTTGCGAACTTCGTTATCGCTTGTAGGTACTACTGCTACTATCCTAAAAAATAACGTGTAATACTACAGCTGCTTCTCTTCCCGGGCATACTGTACAAGTCAGTAGAGGGACAAGAGGGTCTTGGTGTTTTGTAGGCGATGGGCTGACCACCTGTCACTACTAACCGAACTTGTACATCTCAACTATACCCTAAAAATTAGTCAGAAGTGGCACCATGTGGTTCTATCGGCCCTTAGTGCTCTGCCTACCCCGTAAGTGATAAAGGCGTGATTATAATATGTATGTACCTATGTAATTTCGACATTTTGTTTTTTCTGCAGTGCACGTGGACGGAGTCGGGGGCGTTCACTAGTCTATATCTATACTAATTTATAAAGAGGTAAACTTTGATTGTTTGTTTGTTTGTTTATTTGCAGCGAATAGGCTCCGAAACTACTGGCCCGATTTCAAAAATTCTTCCACCGTTAGAATCCTTATTGGACCTGGATGATTATAGGCTATAGGGTTTCGCATAATTTCCACTGGGCTGGAATAAATATGAATTAAATACAATTTTTTTAAACCATTTGACGCATGGAGTTATATGTTTGACATACACCATAGAATAACAAGTCCCCAGAAGGAGACCTCAATGACAGATGTATTCCGGGTAGTGAAGCAAAAACGAGTCAAAAATCCCGTATCTTCCGCCCATCTTTTCCGCCGATTATTGCCAAATCGATAAAATATTATCAGTTTTTTAGATAAGTAAATAGGTTGTTAAAATTTTACCTACGAAAAGTTGCTTCAAAAATGTGCGTGATCACGGTTTCTGAGGAATTTATTATTCTGTAACGTACAGATGACATGACACAACATAAAAGATTTTTTTTGTTTATCCCGAAGAAAGGGCATAAGGAATACAGCATCCATACATCCAATACTGATGATTTCTGAATTTATGATGGATGATAATGATGATAAATGGAAACGTCGGGAAAATCCTTACGAGTGTAAAATTAGTCAATATCAAAAAGAATTGCAAAAACAACATACCTGCATGAGCTCACAAAGAAACGGACAGATACAAATATTTTTTTAATTACACAAGTAAAATGCACCCACTCCTTTCCAGCTTTTATAAAATAAGATAAAATTTGGTGTGTATGTTCGTTAGGGGGTCTAAGAGAGCACTAAGAACGGATTTCCCGAAATTCCCATGGGAACAGAGCAGACGGGAATTCCAAATTTTTACCGAAATTTTCACTGTACCGGAACAAAAGCTTATTCAATAAGTATAAAAATAAACCTTTGAACGTACACAGATGAAATTTATGTTTATGGGGTTTCCTGAAATTCCCATGGGAACGACACAAACAGGAATTTCAAGTTTTTACGAAAACCACATTACATATAGAGATGAAATATGACAGGTATATTTGGTAGGGAGTGTAAGGAAGCACTGAGAACATATTTCCCGAAATTCCCACCGGAACGGAACAAACTGGAATCCAAAATTTGTAAAAAAAACCGCTATACCTGTGAAGTTGAAATTGAAAATTGTTCATTAGGGACTGCTAGGGAGCACAAAGAACGGATTTCCCGTAATTCCCATGGGAACTGGACAAACAGTAAAACCCAATTTCAACAAAAACCATTTGACACAATATAATGATGAAATTTGGTAGGGAGTTTGAGGAGGCACTGAGAACATATTTATCGAAATTTCCACCAGAACGGGACAAACGGGAATTCCAAATTTTATAGTATATGTACCGAAGCGAAGCGAGGGCGGGCCACTAGTCTTAAATACAGAAGCTCTTAACGGCTGTAGGAAGCCATTATTACAACCAATCCCTATAAAATAGAGAAATATTATAGTTAACATAAATTATTTCGCAAAAACTAAATCGACTGTGTGTCAAGGAGTAATTTGCTAATACTTTGCCATTGTCAATAATAAATAATGACATTAGTTTTATGTATTTTTTTATTGTTATTGTTCTAACAAGGTTTAGACTAAGATTTTAATGTTACCTACTTACTTAGATTGCGTTACGTTGCGACATTAACGTTTATAAATGAAATTGTATTAGGCGTTACAATTCGGAAGTTCAAACATTCACTATGGGTGCGCCCACCACCGGGCCCTACACCCTCTACTGAAGAATAATTACTACCTTACTAATTTCTATAATCCTAAGGATGCCACGGTTGTTGGCGAAACATATGTAGATTATTTATCTAGTTTTTAGGGTTCCGTACGTCTGAATACAAAAACGGAACCCTTATAGGATCACTCGTGTGTCTGTCCGTCCGTCGCTTACAGTCAATTATTTCCGAATCTATTAGACCGATTAAGTTGAAATTTGGTACACATATCAATTCCTGTGACCCAAACACAGAGGTGTGACGTGAGCAGATGAAATCTGTATATGGGGGATCATTTTTGGGGGGGAAGGGGAAAATTAAAAAAAAAAATTCTGAAAACTGCATCGTGTGGCATATCAAATGAAAGGTCTTGTTGAGAAGATCTTAAATGTATTTTTTTGTAATTTTAAAATAAATAGTTTCCAAGTTATTCAAGAAAATAGACGAAAATTGACCATTCCCCCCCCCTTATCTCCGAAACTACTGAACCTAAAATTTTGAAAAAAATACAGAAATTAGTTTTCTCCTTATAGATTACTAGTGGCCCGCCCTCGCTTCGCTTCGGTACATATCAGTACATTAGCTACAACTTCATATGTAGGTACAGCGGTTTTCGTAAAAATTTGGAACGCCCGTTGGTTCCCTTCCCATGGGAATTTCCTCGGGGTCCCAAATAAATATATATGCCCAACTTCAGATTCATATGTGTAACCGTTTTCGTAAAAAATAATGAATTCCCGTTTGTCCCCTTCCCGTGGGAATTTCGGGAAATGCGTTCCTAGTGCTTCCTCGGAGTCCCTAATGAACATATATGTCCAATTTCAGATTCATATGTGTAGCCGTTTTCGTAAAAAAAAATTCCCGTTGGTCCCCTTCCCGTGGGAATTTTATGAAATCCGTTCTCAGTGCTTCCTCGGGGTCCCAAATAAATATATATGCCCAACTTCAGATTCATATGTATAACTGTTTTCGTAAAAAATAATTAATTCCCGTTGGTCCCCTTCCCGTGGGAATTTCTGGAAATCCGTTCTTAGTGCTTCCTCGCAGTCCCTAATGAACTTATATGCCCAATTTCAGCTTCATATGTATAGCGGTTTTCGTAAAAATTATGAATTCCCGTTTGTCCCCTTCCCGTGGGAATTTCGGGAAATCCGTTTTTAGTCCTCCCTCGCTGTCCCCAATGAACATATATGCCCGATTTCAGCTTCATATGTATAGCGGTTTTCGTAAAAAATATAGAATTCCCGTTGGTCGCCTTCCCGTGGGAATATCGGGAAATTCTTGTAGCCTATGTTCATCCAGGTCCAATAAGGATTCTAACGGTGAAAGAATTTTTTAAATCGGTCCAGAAGTTTTTGAGCCTATTCATTACAACCAAACAAACAAAGTTTTCCTCTTTATAATATTAGTGTAGATAGGAAAACCTATAAGAAGTCCATGATATTAAAATAACATGGTAAATCACTCAATATTGTGCGTACCAACTTTTTGTCAGATTTAAAAAAACATGATAGGTAACATCGTACGGAACTCTCTTCACGCGAGTTCAACTCGCACTTGTCGGCTTTTTATTTCGGAATAGCGCAATGTATTGTCTTGCATGCTAGGTGCTCGGGTCTGGTTTCTCGTGGCGATTGTAGTTAGTGCAAGTGCCTGTTTTCGCAGTTATGAGTTATCAGATCCGAGGGTCAGTGGAGGGTGTAGGGCCCGGTAGTGGGCGCACCCATTGTGAGTTAACGTTTGTATTATGAGTGGTAACATTTCACTCTAGGGCACTCGGGTTGGTAATAGATAGATAAAATTGTACCTACAAAAAACATTCTGTACAACGGCGAGCTTAATGCCTTGCTATTCTCTATCAGCTAACCTGGTTACTTAAGAACGTAATTTGGGGTAGCACTAACAGATAATGAACAACGAAAAATAATAAGCTACAAATGACCTAATTGTTCTTTCAAGTTTTAGTAAATACAGATGTAAAATCGTTTGGCATCGACGTTCGTTATCGCAACACTCCCAGCAATAGCGAATACACATCACGTGACTTGAGGCTTTCTATTGGAGCAAACGTGGCGATAACGAACGTCTCTATCGATTCGAGAAATAATGTTGCCTGTTGGAGTTTAAAGTAATTGAAATTTATTGCGTTCCCATACCACAAAATGAGCATTGGCCACACATCTCTATTTTTAGATAGATTCCTTTGTGATGCCTCAAATTTCTTCATCCCATTGTCCCAAAGTTGTCGTTACAAACTAAAGCGATTCAGTTGCGCAAGCGCAGCTTTCTCTACCGCCATTTTGGTTCATGCGGATATCTAAATATTATTGTGTTATAATATAATCCACGTGTGGTAGTGAAATGACAATTTTGGGCTTAACTGGCGTCTGCGCACGAGTTTGGCTGCGTGAACTATGTTAAAATAACGTTTTGCCGTGTTATTACAAAATAATTTAAATATCGTTTAAGCTAAACGTTGTCTTAATTTTGGGCGTAATATAAGAAAAGAATTTAATATTTACTCTGCTACTAATAAACCGAGATGCATTGAGAGCAAAATAAATGGAATATCTATTAAATTAAACATAGTCATCATCATCAGCCTATTACAGTCCATTGCTGGACGTAGGCCTCCCCCAGACCACGCCACAAGACTGCCATGGGGGGTATTTGCCCATAGTCACCTCCTTGGCAGGCGGGTTCAAACAGGTAACATTATATATTGTGTTTTTTTTAAATTATGATGTTGACAGATAGATAGCAACTATAAATACAGGGTGTTTTTTGGTGGCCACCCTTAACGAAGGGTACGTACTCTATACATCAAATAAACTAAGTTTATGGCAAAAAAAATGCTGGGAAACAATGTAATTTTTTTTTAAATTTTTTGTTTATTCCATGATCGGGCAAAATTTATAGTGTCTTGTATTTATGCTAGTTTTTTCATAGACAGTTATTAATTATTTCTCGTGAAATAATCTTGCTACACGCGTCAAAGTGCATTTATGCAGAAAAACGCAGTCTATTTACTCAACTTTGGACCCTAATATTTTGGAAACCAGACACTTCCCAGGTATGCTTCCATGGAGAAAAATGATCGTGATGACGAGGAGATTCCGTAGTTTTCGGGAACGTTGACGACCAAAAATCACCCAGTATAGGTAAGAAAAAAATCTGTTTAAAATTGTTGCTCCGCTCTTCTTTTCGTATAGGTATAGGCAAATGCTAAAAAATAATACAAAAATATGTAAATGAATAAATAAATAAGTTAAGTGTAAATAAAAGCTTTATGCATTTATAGGTAGAACTACGTTGATTAAAATAAAAATAAAAAAATCACTTACCTTGTACTAAAAAAATTGGAAAGAAAGAAGTATTTATATGTATATACAAAAAAAGTAAGTTAGTATGTTAGCATGTATCATACATATTCATAAAGATGTGAGAAAGCAAGACATAAGTAGTTAGGATAGAGCAGAGAGAGTGAGAGAGAGATATTAACTTACAATATATTATACCTTATTGCAGTCTTCTGGATCTACCTATGTCTTGCCTCCGTCCACATCTGAGCTCATTAGTTATTTTTAATCTTGGAATTGTACGCCATTTTTAATTTGTGCAAACACCAAAGCGTCATAAATAAACCTAGAAAGCGAAATTTCGCAACGGAATTAAGTAAATTACATTCAAAATTATTCCTAAATGGAACGAAGAATTCGAATTTAAACTGATCAAAACAAAATGCTAAATTTTGTATTTGGAAGTCTGTTCGAAAAGTATGGGCTGTTGCAAAACTTCACAGTCCAAAAAAATTGACGCAGAAGTGTAAATTGCACAATAGACTGTCAAATCACAACTTACTTTCGTCGTTTATCACTGGACCGTAACTGAGGCCTTCTGCTGATGAGTAATCGATACTATTCGAGTCCTGCACACCAAGGACACCGGATTTGGCCACTCTATGGCAGCATCCTTTGAGTAACCCACCACAGGTTCCTTCGAGAAGGCCTCCAACCATCCAACAATAGAAAAAGAACTCGCATGTACCGCCCTGCGCGCATTTCTTTTCGTCCTGCCTGTCCTCTTTTATAGGCAACTCTGTTACAACCTCTTTCGAAGTTTCCGTAGAGTCAATCAACCTTCCTGTTCTACCTCTATGGTAGTTGATACTCTGTGGCGCATGATAGGGCATCGAATTCAAAATTTCCCGGATACGAAACATCTGTTCGTCGGAGATCGGTTTGAATTTCGGTAAGGTTTCGTTCGAAAACGTATAAGGAGGATCGTTTCTTTTTTTTATTTTGATGCCCGTTTGTATGAACATGGGCTTTAGTTTCATTTGTTTTTGGTAATTCTTTTTCTTTGGCTTTGTCTCGTGTCTTAGAGCTCGATGTGGATCGTTGGCATCTGTTGTAAGGAAAAAAGGAATGTAAGATAATGAAATGATAGATAGGCAGGTGTATAGTTAGGGTGAAAAATATATTGAGTAAAAAAAACGTAGCTTATGTACATTCGATTATTTTTAATTCAAGCGGTACATAACATTCACGGTATCGACATCAAAATGTGTAGATTATCTGTCTTCAGACAATGTTCAGCTTAAACAACGTTTAAATTATTTTGTAATAACCGGGATAGTAGTTAGATCTCATCCCGTTATGAAATTAATGAAAATAAATTTTATTATTACAAATAGCTAAGAACGTTTAAAAATGAAGATACGTTTATTTTACTCCTTCTGGAAATATTTGATAAAGAAATTGTGCGGTGAACTACTAAGATATTTACATTATTAGTGGACAGTATTAGAATAAATAAAAAAAGAATTACAGTTATAAATTATATGACACATGTTTTTACATAATATGAAAGATTCTGAAAAAGCTTTAGCCCTGCACATACATAAAAAAATATCAAAAAATACTTAATAAATAAATACAGAATAAAAAGTTAAAAAAGACTGGTCGAGGCGTCTCACGACCAAAGGGCTGACCAGTATTTTGGACACAGAATTAGCCTCGCCATCCAGCGGGGCAATGCGGCCAGCCTTTTAGCCACGTTGCCAGCGGTGGAGGAGTTGCAGGCAATTTTCTATTTGTATCTATTTATTTTCTATTTATTAGAGTAATAAATAAATTTTAAAATAAATTTTAAAAATCTGATAGGTTCTTTATAAATTGATTGATTAGTACCTAAGTACTATAAAAATAATACGATAAAAAGATCAACTGTAAAACAAAGGAATCAGGCGCAAAAAAATGGCAGATATTCCATGACAATACACATAACAGATTCAAAATGGCGTAGGGCGTAGGTGTATAACGAAAGGGAAAACATAACAGCTACACATACAGGGTGCTTTTCGGTAGTCAACGTATCCGAAAGCTACAGATTCTCCTCATGATCACGAACATTTTGCTCCATGGAAACCTGGGAAACATACCTGGGAAGTGTCTGGTTTCCAAGATATTAAAGTCCAAAATTGAGTTTATAGATAGCGTTTTTTTTGCATAAATGCACGTAGACGCGTGAAACCATCATTTTTCAGAAATTAAAATTTAAAACCATCGATTTAGAATACCCAAGATACACTGTCACCTACAAATTCAAGTTGAAAAAGTGTCTCATCGCTAAGTTACGAGTGTGTGCGTGTACTCCAGCAAATAGTAAACACATAATGTTCTTAGGAATATTTGAATTTTCGTTACTTTCATCCTTATGACAGATGAATAAGGTGTTATTTCAAGTGCGAGTGATTGGCGGTTATGACATTACAAAATTAGATCATCACGCAAGTCATAAAATTTTATTGCCTTCGACCGTTGACCAGAATATTTGAAATAATACTATACCTTAAATCAATGCGCATTAAGTCGAATTCAGTTTACGCAGCGTGATTATTGTAGCAAATGTTTGCTTTTGGAACAGAGGAATCATGGAGTGGAATCTTAAAAATATAAAATTAATAAAAATTTCAATATTTACTATTTAGTTTTTTTATTTATATTTAATTTAATCATGTGTGCATATATTATTTATAACAGATAAACAAAATTGCAGTGTCTGTAATATTAAAATAACCACTTTTTAGTAAATGCATATGGAGGTATACACGGTACATATACCAAAATAACATTTGTTAAACTTTTAAGTAAATAGTGTGTTAATCCAGGGTGTCAGCTATCTCCATACCAAATTTTATTAAAATCGTTTCAGCCGTTTTTACGTAAATGAGTAACAAACATCATCCATCCATCGATACTCACAAACTTTCGCATATTATATAATATTAGTAGGAATAAATAATTATGTGTAATTGACATACCGCAGATAAAAAAATAAGCGACTCTATTCATTCCATATTT
The DNA here is from genome assembly GCA_014607495.2 of Carposina sasakii. Classification (NCBI taxonomy): domain Eukaryota; kingdom Metazoa; phylum Arthropoda; class Insecta; order Lepidoptera; family Carposinidae; genus Carposina; species Carposina sasakii. Next base: position 5,265,429 of record CP053176.1, on the reverse strand, counting down.
TACTATGTTCTAATTAGTACATACAGTTACGTCAAATGAAGAATTATAGAAATTATTATTATTATTTTTTATAATGCTTTTATTCAGTTTGAAGTCGTATTTTGCCACAAATTCACAACATTATAAAACTTTTAACTAGTACTTATCGAAAATAGGATATGCCATCCTTTTTTAACGTAGTAAGAGTATTATTTTTGCACTTTTTTACGCAGAACTTGGACATGTTGACTCGATGACGTGGCGCACGCGACTGCGCGCGCAACTGTGCTTAGAGTGTATTTAAGCACAGTTTGAGCAAGACACATTTTATGCGTTGGTAGGGTATCTTGGGTATTCTAAGTCGATGTTTAAAACTACCTATAAGAATACTAAGACAAACACTGGACAACATGTATACATTTTACGCGATCATGTCAATAAAAAAAATGTCAAAAAAAATTAAAATCCTTTCCCAGCAATTTCTTAGGCATAAACTTACTTTATTTCATGTATAGAATACGTACCATTCGTAAACGGTGGCCACGAAAAAAACATACATTTTAACACTATATTTATCAGCGTGTTATCTATATGTAACAACATAACAACATACAATACACAAATCTGTGTTCCAAGCAAGATCCTATAGCCACGTTTAGCATAGCGAGGTGATGTAAAACATGAGTGACAAGTTGCTAGCTCATCGCCTGAGAGAACGCCCCTGGGTTCCTTAGTCGACTCTTACGACATGCACGGAAGGAGATGCAGCTGATGTATTCTAGCTAAACCCGTTTCAGCATAGGAATTAGAGTTAAAAAGGCATTTAGACACTTAGCAATGACTAAATTCAAAATGCTTATATGCTTTTGTCTCAAATAAAGCTTTCATTCATTCATTCGTTCACATAAACCACTCTGGGCGTTACACGAAATAAGTTTGTAAACCTCTGACATAAATGGAAGCAAATTGACCATAGATAATAAATTATTTGCTAAACTTATGCGAGCGTAGTCACTAACCATCGAAAATGAGGTTAAACATGTTAAACGAAAAGAATAGGAATTCAAACGCCGAACGTAATAAATTAAACGTTAAAAAGATAAATACCACCATCTAAATGAAATTACATAACGCGCCGTATCTAGGGCGTACTGTTGGCATAACAATTCTTTTATTTTTGCCTCGAGTTTTTATTTATGTAAATAGAACGAGTGGTTGAATGGAACTTTTTGTAGAATTAAGTGGAACAGACAAATGTTTTTATGCTATTTTTAGTACAGTATTAGAAATAGAATACTTAGAAGCATATGTATTGGAATACTTTGTATATATTTTTCATGTGTCCTAAAAATATGACAGAGTCCAGTTAAAAATTTGAGACTTGCAGCTTTCGATCAGCTATGCCCTCTATTTAAGTAATAAGTAATTAGATACACGGAGAAACTTCTGATGTAAATAACAAAAGTTGGGCTAGCATAGACATAATCATCATCGTCATCGTCAGCCTATTGCAGTCCACTGCTGGACGTAGGCCTCCCCCAGTGTACGCCACATGGCTCGATCTCCCGTTTTTGCCATCCAGTCCTCTTTAAGTCATCGGTCTATCTGGCCGGAGAGCGCCCAACGCTACACTTGCCGAGGCGCGGTCCCCATTCGATACCCGTTTACTCCACCGTCCATCGGTCCTACGACAGATATGGCCGGCCCACTGCCACTTCAGTCTGCTATATTTCTAGACTATGTCTGTCACTTTGGTCTTCTGCCGGATAATCTCGTTTCGGACGTTGTCCATTCGCGAGATTCCGAGCATTGATCTTTCCATAGCTCTCTGAGTAACAATAGACATAATAGGACATCCTAATTCTGTACTCCTGTACATACATACTTACCTATAATTTTTGCATTATTTTTAATTAAAAATTCTACTTGGTGAATAAACTTATTCTATCTGATATAATGACCTCTATGTTAAATCTAATGACATAAAAATCTATAAGCGCATTAAAGATATCAGAGAGGGTTATCATGATGATGATGATCTCCGACCGTATTTCGGCCAAGGCGACCAATCTCTGCGGAGATTGGCCGTGTACGCAGGAGATATTATAGTGCACAAGTGTGTGCGCAAACAAAGATGCACTCTCTATTCCCTCACGCTCATAGTCCGATGGGACGGAAAGCCGACACGACCGGAGAGAGATCTGGCGCAGGACCAACGGTTTTACGTGCTTTCCGAGGCACGAGCTAAGTGACAATTTTACAACATTAAAATCTGTACCTACATGAAATAAATTCATTGGTACAGGCCCGTGACTGGGATTGAACTTACGCCTCCCGCTTGGAAGGTGCACGTCTTAACCACTGGACTATCATCATAATATTCATATAATACATATAATATTTAGGTGCTACTAGATTATACATATAGGTACGTTCTTTTGAAGACGAGAATAAATAGACAATTGAAAACCTAACTTCCAATAACACAAAAGATTTTTGACAAACTTGTCAGACAAAAATATATATTATGGACTCTTGTGACATTATTATCTAAGCTTGTATCGAAATAATATAACGTATGTTTCTATTTATTTCATACGCGTGATAATTAATTTTTCCACGCAAATATCTTGCATAAAAAATGAGAATAGGAATAAATAATCGGAACAGCTGATTCTGCTGACGCTACCTTCACTTTCGCGTTCAGATTACTGTGTCCAGTAACATTATACAATTACCACAATTGCTACAATTCTCGCGAACAGCTGACCGCTGTGTATATATACTTACTATGTGTTGTAGGGCCTTAACCTGCGGCTGTGCGTTTACATCGCAACGTAACGTAAACGTATTATTTGTATTCCACCAAAAATATATGTCTTATAGGGCTTTAACGTATGGCTGTGCGTTTACATCGTAACGCAATTTGTCATCACATAATTTATGGGTCGACGCAATATGGTTTCCGTCGACTCGTATGACCAATGATTCGGCATATGTTTTACGGCCAATCCTGTAGGTGTAGCTGAGTGACAATTTTAGAAAATCCGTACATTAAATCAATTCAGTGGTACAGGCCCGTGACTGGGATCAAACTTACAATGAAAGGCGCACGTCCTAAATATCAGCTATCATTTGTTTTTTAAATTATATCCCACCAAGAATCATCATCATCATCAGCCTATTGCAGTCCACTGCTGGACGTAGGCCTCCCCCAGGGCACGCCACAAGACTGCCACGGGGAGTATTTGCCCATAGTCACCACGCTGGGCAGGCGGTTTGGCGACCGCAGTGTGGTTTTCGGACTATGTTGTCAACACGGGAGCGTTGCTGCCCACCTCCCAGAAACCCTAACCGCCTTTTACGATTTTTACGATATTTAGTATGAGAACGCGTGGATGTCTTTTATATGACTCCTTTGAATACAACAACCAATAATGTTGCCTCATAAATTAATCACACTAAAAAAGTACTTATTAAAGTACACACTAAAAAATGTACTTATACTTATTGTTGCACTAAACAAAAACAAACGTAGTTTTTAAGGACGTAATAATTTATAAGTATATTAATTTGTCAATGGGCAGGGCACATAGCTCGAAGAACTGATGGCCGATGGAGTCGGAAAGTTCTAGAGTGGATACCACGTATCGGCAAGCGCAGCGTGGGAAGGCCACCCGCGAGGTGGACGGATGACCTGGCCAAGGTTGCAGGCGTCGGTTGGATGCAGGCTGCTTCCGACCGGTCGGAGTGGAGGTTGTTGGGGGAGGCCTATGTCCAACAGTGGACTACTCAGGGCTGTAAATGATGATGTTAATTTGTAAAAAACAAAAGTATCTAAGTAAGTAACTATTGATTAAATCTATACATACACGGTGTTTTTTCGTTGCCACCCTTAAAGAAGGGTACGTACTCTAATTCAACTTCAACTTTAAAAAAATATAAATGGCTCCGTCGACTATCGACGATTCTGCCAACGTCAGGGTACGTACTCTATACATCAAATAAAGTAAGCTTACGTCAAATAAAATGCTGGGAAACGATGTAAATATTTTTTATATTTTTTATTATTACTTGATCGGGCGATATTTATAGTGTCCAGTGTTTATGCTAGTTTTTTTTTCATAGACAGGTATTATTTATTTCTCGTGAAAAAATCTTACAACACGCGTCGATTTGGATGAAATTTCTAACATTTTCTAAATTTCTAGTACTATCCAGGTACCTATCACGGTTCATGAGATACAGCTTAATGATAAACAGACGAACAGCGAGATCTTAGCAATGCGGAACCCTAAAAAATATTATATTTTTAACAAAATGGATCTCATTTAAATAGACTATTAATACCAACACGCAATAAGTTACTTTACTTTATTAAACTAAAATTCCTATAACACCTTTCTCGAGGCAATTTCATGTCTTCCTTAAATCCAACCAATTTAACTTGAGCCTCCAACTAAAGGCTATTCGATATAAACTACGTTTCAAGATATATTTGTAAATTAACTTAGTCACTTACACTTGATGTCAATGACAGTGCGAGAGGGACGGAAAGCGTGAATTCGCGAGTGTTAGAAAGAGACTTCCAATGTCACATGCCAACGAGTGTGGCAGTGAAATCTTTAAGGCGAAGCATTTTGCGATCAGCTGGTTTTTTTAAATTTGTCATGATTTTGGTGTTTCTAAAGAAAATATTTTCATTCATATTCTTTATTGTCCACATACAATTATATACAGACAGAAATTATGAAAGAAAATGTGCAAAAGACAAAGTGGTGCTTATCTCTGAAAGAGATTTCTTCCAGCAAACCATTTGGGAAAGTGATAATTAAATATAAAAGGTAGATATGCGTGTACACAGAATCTATAATAAAATAGTCATTTTTCGGGTTATTATTTAGTTGAAATCAAATAACTGTGCTGATGCGGGGCTTCACTAGAATACATCAGCTGCATCTCCCTCCGTGCATGTCGTAAGAGTCAACCAAGAGACTCAGGCATTCTCTCAGGCGATGAGCTAGCAACTTGTCGCTGATCATTGACATTGTCCTCGCTATGCTAAACGCGGCTGTGGGGTCTCCTTTACGATCCTGCAGTCTTGGCTACCCCATTTCAAAAACACAGTCTTAGTTTACACAGGACTTATAGAAAAAACATTTATATGAAGTTTTATTTTTAACCGAGATTCGGCTAGTGTATAGCTATCGGGATGAAAAAATAACGTTGCCAAAAACGTAATGTAAGAATAATAAAAGGTTTAAAAGAGATGGTCAAATTCCTCATCCGAGTTAATTGACCCGGTAGCTCAGTTGGTGAGAGCACAGCACGGAATGCGTGAGGTCGTGGGTTTGAGTCCCACTGGGGTGAAAAAAAAATCTTTCTTAAAAATATTTACATGTTTCAATATCCTTCTTTCTTTTCTGTCTTCAGTCTCTCATTCCCATTCATCATAACTATCATCTTTCACATATAAAGATAAATGGCCATATGGATATTGTTTCCATAGCCTTCCTTTCGGGATTAACTAACCAAAGAAAGCATCCATCCCACATGTATAGTCCGTTGGATTCGGCGGGAAAAGCTGGAAGGGAGCGGGTGCAATTTTCTTGTGAAAATTAAAATTTGTTTGTAAATGGCTTGCATGTGTCCGTAAAGTGATGTTTTCTGGTAGATAAGTTATATTTTGTTAACTTGTGATGTGAATCTAGTGCGTGTGCATAGTTTTATATGCAGGTAAGCTAAGTAAAACTTTAGTCGGAATACGATCTTTTCATGGGCCCATGTAAGTTGTTTCTGCAATTATTTTTAATTTTGACTAACTTTACACTTGTTCTTGAGGATTATCCTGACGTTTCCATTCATCATTATCATCCATCATATGTTCAGAAATCATTTACTAAAGACAATGGCTGTATGGGCTTAGTTCCCCTTGCCTTTCTTTCGGCATAAACAATTTGAAGAAAAAAAAGTATAGACCGTTTTATACGCCTGATTTCGGAAGTAAAATCTTTGTATGCAGTTAAACAGAAAATATGGTCACATAGTAACTAGCGGCATCATCTATCGGAACTATACGGTAAAACGCACTTTTATAGGTATGTAGAGTAGAGGTGTGCGCCAATGATATAATTATCGGCGGCGGTGGCGTGATTTCGGCGTCTTTTCGGTGTGAAGAATTGACATATATCTCCATAGTTCTTATTTTAGCTAGGTGGGCTGAAGCGCCTACCCGCAGGACCTTCAAAAGTGCGCAAAAGTGGGCAGTCTAATGGATGTGCTGTGCACGCTCCTGCTGACATCTGCCGGCGCCGAAGCTGTATCAGCGGCGCTGGACCTTCAAAAGTGTGCAAAAGTTGTTTTCAAACGTTTAAAAGTCGCGCCGATTTCACGCCGAAAAGCAAATCGGCGGCGGCGGCGTGGAAAAAAAATCGTCGGGGGCGGCGGCGCCATTTCAATACAGATAGTGTAGTCATGTACCTACATAGAAAGAACTATAACTATAGGTATACTAGTGGACGCCCGCGACTTCGTTCGCGTGGACTGCAGAAAAAACAAAATGTCGAAATTATCCGGAATAAAAATATTTTCCCGGTATAAAAAGTAGCCTGTGTGTTAATGCGGGGTGTCGGCTAACTCCATATTACCAAATATTTTTTTTAAATCGCTCCAGCCGTTTTACATGAAAGAGTAATAAACATCCATCCATCCATCCATACTTACAAACTTTCGCGTTTATAATATTAGTAGGATTTTGATTAAACTGCACTCTACTACTTGTCCTTAAGTTGCATACGCATACTTAGTATAAAATCTAACATACAGAGGAAATAAACATAACAGAAACTGTTAATGTGCATACGACAGGTTTTAGTTTAATTTATTCCATATTTATTGTATTGGGCAATATGTTGCTGGGCCTACTGCATTTTTTCAATGTTTTAGTATGTATGTATACAGGGTGTGGGTGACAGCCAGGCAAATACTGAAAAAGTACCATTGTGTTGAGTTATACGACAGTGTTATTACTCGCAGGAAATGTATTCTTGATTTGATTATCAGTAATCTTTGCTATCCTCGCCAATTTGTATCGGCCGATCCTGTGACTAATTAAATGGACATATTGGCTATTGTATGACACATTGCTGTTTTTTAGATCACTTTTGACTCTCCATTAGGATTGATCAGTTTTTTTTTACTTTTTGAGGGCAACTTTTTTTTGAAAATCATCTTTTGGTCATAATTTTATTTTTAAGTCATCATTATCTAAGGCCTACTTAAACGAACAAAATTTTTTTTTTTTAAATTTTGGAATTTTTCTACGAAAATTTTCAGTGTTTTCCGCCTCAGAATCATGGTCTGAATTCATTCTATCAATATTTGCCTGGCTGTCACAATCACCCTGCACCTATAGCCTTTACTGATGCGGGGCTTCACTAGAACACATCAGCTGCATCACTTTCCGTGAACGTCGTAAGAGTCGACTAAGGAACTCAGGGACGTTCTCTCAGGCGATGAGCTTGCAACTTGTCATTGAAACGTGGCTATAGGATCGTTTAGGAGCCTGCAGTTTGGCTATCCCATTTCGGGACTAAAGCCGTCTCATAGAGTGCTAATGTCATACTAACTGCCTTGATGCACCATGACACTTTCCGGTACCTCACAATTCCTCACATTTTCCAATATTTTTTCACGTAAAATTGTGGCCACTTTTCTATATGAGATTATCGTCTCTACAAGTATTATTTTATCTGTGCCAGCCGTGTATTTAAAAAGTTTAACTCAAATAGAGTTCAAAGAACGCCCTTGAATAAGTTCAAGCTAATATTATGAAATTGAATCGCTTAACATCGATTGTGTTTACCCAGCAGCGGGCGGGCTCAGACGTTTCTCCCATGATCGTAAATAACGCTGGACAGGCGTTGCCCCGCGTGCGTAAAAAACGCAACGATTCCTCCTCCTTATATAACTAGCAAAACTATAGCGAAAATTGTACCAAATTGCTTGTCAATTTCGTATTACGTAAAATGAATTTCAAAGGAATTTTGACATTTCAACGCAAATATTGTGCAATTTCGCTATCGCATTACTTTGTTTTTGCAAGATACGTAATCAGCCTGCCTTACGACTTACGGGCAATTTCAATGCGAGAGATCAAAAAGAATCTCGGATTTTTTATTCCTAATTTGAAATTTTTTATGAAAACAATTGAAGATTAAATCTAAGATATGCAAAAAATCTCTCAAAAGCTGTGGGGTAAGCACGAACCTTTTTACGCAGCGTAACGCCAGCGACTTACTAGGAAAATCGATGTGATTCGACAGTTTGACAATAGCGTTACGGACTATCGAGAGGTTCGTGCTTATCCCCCAGTTATAGAAATAAGCTGTAAGTCGTAGTCTTTCTAATAGGAAGCCTTCATTTAACTCTCGATCAACTCTAACTATCATTAAATAAATCGTCAATGCAAAATATACGGCGCTGCCGCATGTCACCATTAAAGCACTAACTTTTTACCAGTCTGCATCAGAAGAGGGTCATGTCTTTCGAGTAGGTACATATATGTAATGTATATTTCTTTGGTGCCGCGTGGTGCCGGCAGAGTAGAATTCGTACCACCCCATGTCTGCCCGTGGGTATCGTACGAGGCGATTAAGGGTGTCCGGGAGGTGGGCAGCAGCGCCTCCCGTGTTGACAACATAGTCCATAATACAAACTGCGGTCACCAACCCGCCTGCCCAGCGTGGTGACTATGGGCAAATACCCCCCATGGCAGTCTTGTGGCGTGCCCTGGGGGAGGCCTACGTCCAGCAGTGGACTGCAATAGGCTGATGGTGATGATGATATTTCTTTGGCACGCTCTAGATCCTAAACGACACACTTTTCACAATTTTTACCAGGAACTAAATATCCTGAGAAACGAAAGCTACAGCCTATGAAGTACGTTAAGGCACGCCTTCCGCCGTTTTTAGGACATAATTATTAAATATACCAAAAGGTAACGAATCCATTTAATAATCGTGTAAACAGTTATTAATATATTACTAATTAGTTTGTTACGAGAGAAATAGCAGCTTTCGTGTATACAATACTGGCAACATTCTCATGGCTTATCTGTTTTTTGTGTTGCCATCAGTGAAAATTCGTTTTCACCCGTTCGATGTTTCCCACGGTCTTGAGATGTAGAAAATATTGTTTGTTGTCAGTTTTTTTGAACACCTAGAATGTTTATGTATAGGTTATAAGTTATATTTTTGTATTGGCAGGCTGGGTAACGAAAAAAAATATGAACTATGCTCTGCCTTGCTCTTTTTTGTGCATAAAAATATATTCATTTCTCATGTACTGGTGCACTGCAAAAAACATAAAATAAATAGCGCTAACGTATAAGTTTCCATCCCTGTGATGCGGGTTCCCACTAGGATACATCAGCTGCATCTCCTTCCGTACATGTCGTAAGAGTGGACTGAAGAATTTAGGGGTGCCCATTTTCACAGGTGATGAGCTAAGAACGTCTTATCACTGATCACATTATGCCCCCTATATGCTGAAGTGAAACAGCACAAACGTCATAAAAGTGCTCAAAATGCTCTGAATTCATTTTGGCAGACTATTCTGTACGGTGATGTTGACTTTACATGTACACAAAGAAGTTTCAAAAGAAACTCGCAAGATGGCTGTTTCATGTAAATTAGATTTTTTATATTCAACATCATTTTGACCATAGGAACATATGCGTCCAGCCAATACCCGCGACCTTGGCTAGGTCGTCCGTCCATCTCGCGGGTGGCCTTCTCACACTTGTTGGTACGTACTCTCTACTCTAGAACTTTACGGCTCCATCGGCCATCAGTTCCTCAGACTATGTGCGCTATCCTTTGCCACTTTAGCTTGCTAGACTGTTGGGCTATGTCGACCTTTATTCGTCTACGGATCTTCTCATTCCTGATTTGATCACGCCGAGGAACTCCGAGCTTTTACATTACATTCAAACATACATCTGCATTCCGAAGAATGGGGAAAGGAGACCTCATAGCTACGTTTAGCATAGCTCAGATATATGTAAAAGAGGGAATGAATTTCTTAGTCGACTCTTACGATATACACGGAAGGAGATGCAGCTGATGTATTCTAGTGAAGCCCAGCATGTTTACTCCAATAAATTAGCCAAATACTACATTAAGTACCATTGTGCCGTGTGATGTCAGCAGAGTAAAATAGCGCCACCATGTCTGCCCGTGAATATCGTGAGATTAAGGGTTTCCGGGAGGTAGCCAGCAGCGCCTCCCGTGTTGACAACATAGTCCTAAAATCTGCGGTCACCAACCCGCCTGCCCAGCGTGGTGACTATATGCGCCCCCTATGGCAGTAGCCTTGCGTGCTGCTCTGGGGAGGACCTACGCCCAGCATAGACTGCAATAGGCTAATCTGTATACACCATTAAGGTCATCAAACATCATCGTTTTCGCACTTATTATTTTGATGCCAAAAACATGGCTTCACGCGGACTTTCTCGACTGCTTTCGAGGTATTACGCAAACTGTTTGAGATGGTCTCCGGTCGTGCTGTTGATGTAATGCTACCACGTAATGTTGGTCAACTGTTTTGAGACGACATTTGTGTTGGTTTGGGTGACTTATTGTTTGCGAGAATTTTTTAAGTTCCTATTCTGATATACAATGTTTATTTTTTGAGGTACCCATTTTGTTCTATTCTAACACCATTTCTTCTATTTCCATAAGATACCTTTTCATATATATATATATACATTGTTGTGTTTCTTGAATAGGGTAGTCAAAACTGTAGGATTTTGAAGAAGATCTTAAAGCCACGTTTGGCTTAGCAAGATCTATGAAGTAATTAGCTCATCGCGCCTGAGAGAACGACTCTGGGGGTCTACTCTGAAATGCCGCTTTCGAATCTTTCGGTCCGACCGAAGCCCGACCGAATCGAAGCCTTTGACAGCCTTTGACCCTACTACGAAATTGCTTCGGATTCATTAATCTGAGTTCACAACTCATTCGGAACCATAGAGAATAATTCACATTGACTAATATTATAAGCTTTCTATTATCTAGCCTGTCAAATAGAATTCGATCGGACCGAATGAAAAAACGGCGCGACTGATCCGATCGAAGGAAGTTCGTAGTAGGAAACACCTCGATATTCGGCCGATACTTCGTTTGTCGTCACTTTAGATTAGACGTCCTGATTTCCTTATTATTTCTTACGACATGCACGAAAGGAGATGCAGCTGATGTATTCTAGTGAAGACAGCGTCAACACAGGGAGTTTAATACCTTATATCACTCAACATTGGGTTTAGTATCATTGTGTTTTTAATATCATTTGTATTAAATACCATCTATACTGTAATAAAAATGTAACGGATCACTATCTGTACATGGAAGATATATGAGAAAAAATATTATAGAATACCTTTATCAACGCAATAGTGATTTTTGGATTTTTTGTCTGTTTGTCTGTGCGTTTGTGCACGCTAATCTCAGAAACGGCTGAACCGATTTCGATGCAGTTTTCAGGAATATATTGTGACAGGTCTCACTTAACATATAGGCTACTTTTTATCCCGGGTAATTTAGACATTTTGTTTTTTCTGTAGTCCACGCGGACGGAGTCGCGGGCGTCCACTGTTTTAAATATGAATAAGAAACAAGTTTCCCTCTTCGCTAATATAAGAACTTATTACTAAATCATTCCAGCTATTTGCTAGTAAATTAATTAGTAAAATAACCACGGAAATATATAAAAAAAATATTACATACAAAACATAACGCATGTTACGGTTACGAGAAACGTTACGACTTGTGTATTTAATTTGAATTTCAAATATGCCGACTTATTTCCTATTAACGAATGATTTGTTGTAATGTACAGGTAATTACTTTAAAGCCGTACTCAATATTTAGCGTAAAATTTTACTCCTTTTAAGGTTCCCGTAAGCAACTATGTAGAAAAAAACACCATGATTTATTTTGACCCGCCAATATAGCGTCAGAATTATGGTAAAAACCGAACTTGTACATCTCAACTATACCCTCAAAATTGGTCAGAAGTGGCACCATGTGGTTCTATCGGCCCTTGGTGCTCTGCCTACCTCACAAGGGATAAAGGTGTGATTATATGTATATATGTATTATGGTAAAAACGATGCGGATTCCGTACATATACACTCTGTTATGATCCCTGCACAATCAAAGAGGATATCCTATAGTCACGTTTAGCAAAGGGAGGTCAGTTGTTTAAGATCAGTGACAGTGCTAGCATATAACTGCCTGAGAGAACGCCCCTGAGTTCCTTAGTAGACTCTTACCACATGCACGGAAGGAGATGCAGCTGATGTATTCTAGTAGTTAAATTGTAATGTTGTTAAATTGTCGCTTAGCTCGTGCCTCGGAAAGCACGTAAAACTGTTGGTCCTGCGCCTGATCTCTCTCCGGTCGTGTCGGCTTTCCATCTCATATATTGTGCACTATAATATCTCGGCCAATCTCCGTAGAGATTGGTCGCCTTGGCCGAAATACGGTCGGAGATCATCATAGATCATCATCAGTAGTATAAGGTAGTATTAATCCGCTTCCGAGTAAAACTAAATTGAATAAAAAAACCGGTTGTCATTAGAAGCGTATGGGAAACTATTTATGATGTGACTAGAGAAATGCTCAGTGACTTGTTACGGAAAGGTCATGGGACGTATTTATTGGACTTGTTTATGCAACAATGAATTTTAGAGAGAAGCAAAACATTTGAAAATAAAAACGATTTGCGAGTCAGATAGTTTAATTTTATTTCAAAAAGTTCATATACTTTTGACTTACACGGAGTTTTATTCCACAAAAAAATCTTAATTCGTCCTAAAATATGCTCACTTTGTCCCAAAATATAAATTCAAATTTTTTATGCCTGCTTTGTCCTATTTAATATTTCTTCTACGGTCACCCCTTTTTTACATATTTCCTATTTTGTACAATACAACAAAATGGGTATTATTTCGGACGGGCTCATCCAAAAACATTCCATTACGTTTCTTCTATGGGCTCATCGAACGATTGTAAGAGTGAAGCAATAGAGAGTGCACAATGTTTGTGGACATCTTCTGCTTATCTGCCTTGACAATGGCTTCGGTTACGAGGACATAATTGAAAAAAAACGTATAATTCTCCAGCTGCTTCTCTTCCCGGGCATACTGTACAAGTCTGTAGAGGGACAAGAGGGTCTTGGTGTTTTGTAGGCGATGGGCTGACCACCTGTCACTTCTAACCGAACTTGTACATCTCACCTATACCCTCAAAATTGGTCAGAAGGCACCATGTGGTTCTATCGGCCCTTGGTGCTCTGCCTACCCCGTAAAGGATAAAGGCGTGATTATATATAATTATACATATGAGAAAAAAAAAACATTATTCTTCGCCATACAATTATAATACTTTATTTATTTCTAGTGGACGGCCGAAACTCCGTCCGCGTGGACTGCAGAAAATAGCTTGGATGGATGGATGGATGGATGGATGTTTGTTACTCTTTCACGTAAAAACAACTGGAGCGATTTTAATAAAATTTGGTATGAAGTTATCTGACACCCTGGATTAACTATGGCTACTATTTATTTTTATCCCGGATAATTTCGACATTTAATTTTTCTGCAGTCCACGCGGACTAAGTCGCGGGCGTCCACTAGTTAAATATAACATGTTACATTCACCCTGTACATTATAAGATTTAGGTTCTTTTCCCAGAATTTCACGCGAACGTAAAGAACGCGAAGAACATAGTGACATGACAGTGATAGCATAGTTATCTCAAGCTATACTTTAGACATTCGCGTGATGATAGCATCATTTCTGTATAATAAATTAACTTCAAGCGCGTTCGGCATTATTCAGTGACATATACACACACACACATCAGCCTGTTGGGTGCCAATTCTTCGAAAAGTCTCGAATTGAAACGAAGTCGAAACGGAACCGTTGTAGACGCTCAGAACAAAGCAATACATAATTGCTTTATGGTGACGTAATTAGACACATTTCAGCACGAGACAGATATTTGTTTTACTCGTGACAGATGCGTGCTAAAATATACCTTATTACTCAAGCTTCGCACCGCGTTTCGTTAACGGTTCGTTAGTGGTAGCGTTTCGGCTCAAAAAATTTCAAGAATTGCCCCTCTGAGCGCGCTGTCATATAACGTTCTATGACGGTGTGTGCCAGGAGGGTTGGCGTATAGTATAATTGTTATTTTAACGGTTCTAACATAACCTAACCTATACATAAGCAGACAAAATGCTAGTAGCCTAGTCGTCAGTAGTGATAACTTTGGGGCTTTACCCCTAAATTTAGGGGGTGGGGAATATAACTAGGGGTACTTTAAAAGTTTAGGGGTAGAATTTTTTTAGGGTATTTTTAGGAGTACAATGACTCAAAGTGTAGGTCCGTTTCATAGAGTAGTTCCGATGGTGATGACGCTAATTACTATGTGTATGACCATGGTATGACCACATTTTCCGTGTCACTGCAGCATACTATGAAATACGCAACCCAACTCCCCTCCGCTCATGAGTTAAAGTTGGAATTTAGTGGTTTTTAGGGGTAAAATTTAAAAATCTTGGGAGCAGCATTGGATGTGGGTTGGCAACACTGCTAGTCGTTTTGTAACACAGCGTGTTATACAATACGGCTTCGACACATAAATACGACTGTATTCCCAAATTCAGGTGGCCAAAACTACAGTATCACAAAGGAAATCCCACGCGCAGCTAAAAATTTACAACTAAAAAGGTCTGCAACTTTGCATTGATTATATCAAAACGATAATTAATCGACTTTCATGACTTACAATAACATTTAATTAACGTACATATATACGAGTACATTCGTGCAACATGCAAATTATGTAAACATAAATATTGTCGTTTATATAACTGGTTTTAATATATCGACACATAATAACTAGTTACTGTGGGTGCGATAGGCTCACTCGGTTACAAACTAGTCTAATGGTATTCTTAGTGTTAACCTTAAGGGCCCTCGGGTGAGTTATGTTCGGTTTTCTTCTGACGCAAACTGAACATAAGAGTTATTCCTCAATGGTTGAGTGTGATTAAGTTTGAGTGAACGATCATTGATACAAGGTAAGCCGCTCTTACACTGACCTCTTAATCTTCACATTAAGTTGGTTCGTTGGAAGAAATGTCTTTTAGAGAAACGCACGCCTTTGTACATTTTCATTTCGATAAACTTTAAAATAAGAATAAGTTTCGAGCATCACTTTGCATGCGCATGCCAGACCTCTTTTTCTGTTTATGTAAAAAAAGCAAGACAGCACTAACTCGCTAATAAAAGTGAAAAATAGGATTACGCACTTCATGAAAGAGGACTAAGATATCATGAACCTCTCGATTGTCCGTAACGCTATCGTCCTACTGTCAAATTACATAGATTTTGCTAGCGAGTCGCTAGCGTTACGCCGCGTAATAAAGTTCGTGTCTCACAGTTCCGGAATAATAAATCATTTTAAGCATTAGATAAGATATTAGTATTAAGATTTCTGAAGTTTACTCCATGAGTGAATAAATTAATGGCCATAAAATAAAGGAACACGGTTACTATGTCCTATATATTTAAGTATTAAGTTTCTGGATGGCAAAATTACTGACCACAAGATCTTTTTGCTTTGCCACATATTTGCGAAACTTTGGCGAAAAGCCAACACTTCTAGACTATGAATTAACATATAAAATAACACATTCTATTGTCTTGTTCTATGTTGTTTCTGTCGAAGTATGTGTAATTTACAAACTATTCCTCTTCAATCAAAAAGCAAATTCACAGCCAAGATATAGTCACATTTCTTACCTCTCTCAGCGAATCCGTCAGCAGGGCCCGTGGCTATATCCTGTAGGCTTTCATCATTGGCTCCAACATCAGCCAATCCAAAGTTCTGATCTCGAAACACCACATTACTGTCTCCAAAACCACCGTTCCCCGCGTGGGAGTTCGTCTGAACAGCATTAGTTGCACTCTCAGCCGCGTACGGAAACACTACCCTGGGACTCCTCGCCTTCCACCCATTAAAACCAGTATTTGGCCCGTTAAAATTACCACTGGGTCCATAGAAACTGTTCCTAACCACCGGCGCGTACGCTGGGACGTAGTACGGATCGAAACCGAAGTTTGGCGCGTACGGCCGCGAAAACCTGCCCTGGTAAAACTTTGGATACCTAACGCGAGGCTCGTAGAACCTATCGTTGCTCGTCAACTCTTTTTCTTCAGACGTGAACTCGTAATCGATAGCGTCATCGAATTTGATTTGCGAATTGTAATTCTTGTCCGTCAAATCGATCTCTCCTTTGCCGTACGGCTGTCGGTTCTCGTCTTCGTCTAGAAATAGGAGTCTTGAGCGACGTTTGTAAGATTTTGGTACAAACATGGGGTAGTTCTGCGGGCTGGAATACAACGTTAGCGCGCGGCTTGGCTCGCCCGTCGCTAGTGTAGCAGCCAGCACGATCAACACTTTCCACTTGTATAGCATGTTGTTAGGTCAGTGCACCGAGGTTTTCACTTTCATTCTACGTTATATTTCGTTCGGGGTATCCTAGTTGGCTTCACGAGTGTTTGTTAGAACATTTCACTGTTTATTTACTAGTTTTTGGTGCGATTCGTGTGTATTTTTCGTGGTTATTCGCGACGTGGTCCCCCGACGGTGGTGGGTCGCGCACTGAGGTTGTGCCCAGCCCCACTACTGGGCAAAGCTGGGTTACATAAATGTATGTGACGCGGGGGTTACGTAACAGAAGATTAGTGATAGTGCATTTTGTGAGGCATAACTGCTTTGGCCGTAATCGGCGAAATGCAGGAAATGTTTGGGGCTCGGAGTTTTTGGTGGACGTTTATTGGGAGATTTACCTTAGTTGCGTAGGAGATGATTCGGGGTTCAGATTTTCTGAATTTGCGGTTTTGTACTGCGTGTTTACGCGATTTGTTTCGATAGGTCAAGTTAGTCTAAAGAAAAAACGGGTGAACGACATTTACCTATTATTAAGAGGAGATTATTATGCTCCTAGTTTGCTGGACGTGGTTGTGGGAGACTTTTACGATTCAGCGGTTCCCATGTCGGGGACACAGCTGTGTGGATATGAACATATAGGTAAAAATTTGAAGACGTATGTGAATTTTCAGTAAAGTTTTTCTTCTTTTAAATACTATAATAAGTATACCTAAAGTTGCAATATTTTCACCTATACTTACATGTTTAGAAAGCTAAAATAGAAAATTATGTTTAGCAGTTTTTATGTCGAGTGTCATATAATTTTATATATTTCATCTAAACTGAAAGCAGAAAAAATTGGTCCCATTAGGTTTATACTTAACCACCTATATATTATTCTTTGAAATAGCATACGAAATGAACTTGTATATCTCAAGAATACCCTCAAAATTGGTCTGAAGTGGCACCATGTGGTTCTATCGGCTCTTGGTGCTCTGCCTACCCCGTAAGGGATAAAGGAGTGATTATATGTATGTATGTAAATAGCATACGAGAGGGTAACAATGAAAATATATCCTTGACTTTTTGAGAATTCTAATTTTTTCATTTTATGTGCAGTCCACGCGGACCTTCAGCTGGACTCTATCTGATGCAAACTGCATCAAAATCTTTTATAAAATTACTAGTGGATGCCCGCGATTTAATCCGGGATAAAAATATTTTCCCGGGAAAAAGTAGCCTATGTGTTATGCTGATATGTTAGCTATGTTATTGTGAAGTTTTATCAAATTCCGTCAGTAGTTTTTGCGTGAAAGAGCAACAATTAGCCTTACATACTTACTATAAATCCTCACAAAGTTTCGCGTTTATAATTTTCGATCAGTAAGATTAGGTTATGATATTTCAGGGGTTTATCACAACTTTTGCTGGAGCCCAAGCCAACTTCACTTGCACATGGTCAGGCTCTGGCGAAAAACACACAAAACTGCACTGGACCATCCATGATCCAATCACCCCCTATAATTATATAACCGGGGGATGTGGCCTAAGGTTTCGGGTTGCCTTTGCCTAGCAGCGGGAAACATTAGAAAATAAAATAAAAGGGATCAATGAAAATAATATAGAGATCATCACCTTTTATTAACAGCGCCATCTATTGTCAGGTCTTGAAGACAAACGGCAAATGAATGCACGCTCAAAGCTTCACAAGTTCTAGAAAAATGGTAACGTAAAATGAAAGTATATTCGACTTACCAATTTACCGTATTCCCCACTAGGTGTCGCGGTTTGTTATTATTAAAAAAATATATTTAAAAAACTGTATTCTATGTAATCATTCTTTAGAAATATTATTTATTTATGTTTATTAGTATGTAATTTAAAAAAAAAATTGTGTCCGAGTATTAATACAAAAGACTTCAACGTATGCATTCGCGTTGATGTCTTTTGTTCCATCGACCCATCGATATTAGATTTATTTTGTTAAATTATTTATATATAGTAGATATAAAAGATAGAATAGACTTCCAAAATGGCGCAGCCAGAACTGCAGAATCATTCATTCCACAGCCAGGATTAGCATAGCGTGTCCAGTTTTAAAATCAGTGACAAAGATAGCTCATCGTCTGAGAGAACGCCCCTAAGTTCCTTAGTCGATTTTTACGACATGCACGGAAGAAGATGCAGCTGATGTGTTCTAGTGAAGCCCCTCATCAGCACAAGTAAACAAGATTGGTCAACATGTTAATTAAGAAAGTATAATCATTACATAACGTCCCTCAGGCTGGCGCCATATTGGAAATCCGTTGTCTGCTAAAACCAGTCTCATTTTTAGGTTTATGGGATTATTTATTTTAGTACAAGCAAAGCCCATGACTTTGTTCGCGTTCTAGAAATCGCGTTAAATTCACTAGAATACATCAGCTGCATCTCCTTCCGTGCATGTCGTAAGAGTCGACTAAGGAACTCAGGGGCGGTCTCTCAGGCGACAAGCTAGCAACTTGTCACTGATCATTGACATCTGACCTCGCTATACTAAACGTGGCTGTGGGATCTGCATTAGGATCCTGCAGTTCTAGCTACCCTATTTTGAGAACAGTCGAGTATATATGCGTGTATGTTCCATGTAAAGTATAGAAGAGCACAAAGAAAGGATTATTTTCTCGATATTTCCGCGGGAACGGAAAAAATGGGAATTCAATATTTCATGCGGACGTCGTAGGCAAGCGTAGCGTTGGGCGCCCTCCGGCCAGATGGACCGATGACTTAAAGATGACGGCTGGTAGTGACTGGATGGCAAAAACGGTTGATCGAGCCATGTGGCGTACACTGGGGGAGGCCTACGTCCAGCAGTGGACTGCAATTAATAGGATGATGATGACGAAGTCATATGGGGTATATTTGCTTGTGTTTTCCATGTAAAGTATAGGAGAGCCCAAAAAAAGGATTACTTTTGCGATATTTCCGCGGGAACGGGAAAAATGGGAACCCAATATTTTACATAGACGAAGTCGTGGGAAGCCGCTAGTTGAAAACTCTGTAACTGAGTTCTGTAACAGAATACTCGTGGAACTATTCCTGTTGTCCTCATTCCCATATGACTCGGATATAAGATACATATGTATACCTACTATATGTTTGATATACTCTACTTATACATACATACATACATAATAATCACGCCTCTTTCCCGGAGGGGTAGGCAGAGATCACGGATCTCCATTTGCTACGATCCTGACACACCTCTTTCGCTTCATCTACTTTCATGATATTCTTCATGCACGCTCGTCGGTTTAGGGTACTCTTGACCTGACCTTTCTTTAGAATTTCACCAATTTGATCGGTGAAGGTCCGGCGAGGTCTTCTCCTCCCAACTCTACTTATAGCTAGATGTTTCTCGTAGTATCGTGTCTCTATCTGCTTTAGTAAATCTATCTATACATATAGGTATAACAAAAATTTAACGGTTCGCTGTCTGTACATGGAAGATATATAAGAAAAAATATTACCCAAAACAATGATTCTTTTGAATTTTTGTCTGTTTGTCGGTTTGTCTGTTTGTCGGTTTGTCTGTTTGTCTGTGCGTTTGTGCACGCTAATCTCAGAAACGGCTGAACCGATTTCGATGCAGTTTTCAGGAATATATTGTGACAGGTCCCACTTAACATATAGGCTACTTTTTATCCCGGGAAAATGTTTTTATCCCGGATAATTTCGATATTTTGTTTTTTTTTCTGTAGTCCACGCGGACGGAGCCGCGGGCGTCCACTATAAGAAATATAAATAAGTATAATGTTATATAAAAACTATTCTATTTTGCCGTGTGCTGTCAGCAAAGTAGAATAGCATAACCCTATGTCTGCCTGTATCATAAGAGACGATTAAGGGTTGCCGAGGCGAGAGGTGCAGCGCCTCCCGTGTTGACAGCATAATCCGAAAATCACACTGCGGTCACTAACCCGCCTGCCTAGCGTGGTGACTATAGGCAAAAACTCACTGTGACAGTTGCCTTGTGATTGGTCGATATGTACCTATATATGTGTAATCTTCTTTTATGCAAATTCATCACAACAAAGTTGTTAATAGCCCCATAACTAGTTAATTAACCATAAAACCTTCGATATTGCGGAACCCGATAAATCAACGAAGGTGATTATTAAATTTTTCCGCAAACACATACTTTCCGTGGAAATATCACTGTTTCCATAAAACCGGAGCTATAATAATCGAGATAGCGCGACGATGAGAAACCAACCTTACCGCTCGCATTGAGAAAACTGGCAGTATGCGACTGAACGCCGTTGGCTAACCACGGGCCGCGATAAAAAAATCAAAACAAAAAAAAAACACGCGCATCACAGGCTATAAAACAAACCAGGAGCGCGTTTAGTTTTAGAACTTGAAATCGAATTTAGAACATTTTTACGTGAAGTCATGTGAGGTGATCTAAAAATAGTTTTTAATCAAAATATAAAGCAAAATATAATTGCTAAAAAAAAACATGCCGCTAACGTTTTAGAAGCGATAGAGTGAAAGTGCATCTAGATACAAAAAGTGAAAGGCTGTAAAGTGAGTACCTATGGTATGAAGTCCTTAGGAGCCTACTTGACTAATCTTTAAACCAGGTTAGTTGGAAAAAAATAACTAACCTAGATAAATGGCGCTTAAAAGCGCCCGTAAAACTTTTCCCGCCTTTCGGAACGAATTCGTTTTATTGTGTTCAATCGATTTGTTACGGTTATCATTAAATATCTGTTACATGTACTATGCTGTATGTTCTTTAAATAAATAGTATTATGATCGTACTAATGATCAATATTTATTTTTACTACATTTTATACAGCTTTGTGAAAAACAAAAAAAAACGTTTTTTTTAAGTTTGCACGCCTTGATATTGGGATACCTCTACTTGCCAGAATTTCATTTGCCATAATGGTCAACACACTTAATATTGTTTCTCATAATTTCATATGTCATACTCACTTATTTGCCATAATAGTTATATGCCAGAAACTTTGTTTTCCATAAAGTCAATTTCCATAACATCATTTGTCATAATCATTGTAATCCATAATTATCATATGCTCTTAAAATAATTTGCCATAGAAATTGATTCTAGAAGAAGCATAAAATCGGTTTAAAATAATCCATGAATAGGCTTAGCTTTGGTTTGGGAAGGTTAGGTTAGGTTAGGTTAGAGTGTGACAAACAACGCTAGAATGTTAGAATGCTAATGGCTTTTCAGGATAAAGGCTCGATTATAGTGATAAGTAGGTAAGTATTATAAATAAAAACAATTTTAAGTTAGCCATAATTATCATATGCTATCGAAATTATAGAAAAAAGCATAAAATCGGTTTAAACTAATCGATGAAATAGGTCTAGCTTTGGCTTGGTTAGGTTAGGTTAGAGTATGATGACAAACAACGCACAAGCCGAGCGAGCGGAGCGAGCGTGCCGCGGCAGCCATTAGGCTTTTTAGTGTTTATAGTGATAAGTAGGTAAGTATTAGAAATAAATATGGAAAACAATGCATATGGCATTCGTATTATTATGGAATCTAATTTTCGGGCAAACAAAGATACATAAATATTAATGCAAATAACAAATTTGGGCAAGTAAAATTCTGGCATATGAGTATTCGTGGATATAATTTTCGGGCAAACATTAGACATCCCTGGGTATTAGTTCTTGGGCCGTTTGAATATTCCTTTGCCTGTTTAACAATTATTAAAATCTGTATATATAACAGAGGACAGCGGTTTCGGCGGGAAAAGCTGGAAGGGTGCTGGTGTAATTTTCTTGTGAAAATCAAAAATTATTTGTAAATGGCTTGCATGTGCCCGTAAAGTGATGTTTTCTGGTAGATAAGTTACATTTTGATTACTTGTGATGTGAATCTAGTGCGTGTGCATGGTTTTATATGCAGGTAAGCCGAGTAAAACTTTAGCCGGAATACGATCTCTTCATGGGCCCATGTAAGTTGTTTCTGCAATTATTTTTCATTTTGACTAACTTTACACTTGTTCCTGAGGATTTTCCCGACGTTTCCATTCATCATCATCAATATCATCCCTCATAAATTCAGAAATCATTTACTAAAGACAA
The DNA here is from genome assembly GCA_014607495.2 of Carposina sasakii. Lineage (NCBI taxonomy): Eukaryota > Metazoa > Arthropoda > Insecta > Lepidoptera > Carposinidae > Carposina > Carposina sasakii. The sequence goes on along the minus strand of CP053176.1, from coordinate 5,242,836 downwards.
TGGCTGTATGGGCTTAGTTCCCCTTGCCTTTCCTTCGGGATAAACAAAAAAAAACAGAGGACAGCAGAGAGGCATGTGGAGTTGATTGCTTTCGCATTTAGTATACATATACATTATGTATAGATAGACACGCCTGTGTTTCCAAAATAGGCTAGGCAGAAATGCAGGATCTTAAGCGACGATGTTTCGCTGCCAGCAGATTTTCTAAGGGTGCCGACATCACGTCAACGCCTAATGCGAGGACGCAAATAAGCGTCAGCGGCACTTCTAGAAAGTCTAAAAGACGCAAATACGTAGTCGCCGGCACTGAATGTGTTAAGATCATTGACAAGCTGCTAGCATTTTAAACTCGTTCTTGAGGATTTTTCCGATGTTTCCACTCATCATCATTGTCATTCATCATAAATTCAGAATACGTTTTACTAAACAATGATTAGGCTGTATGGGCTTAGTTCCCCTTGCCTTTCCTTCGGGATAAACTAAAAAAAAAAAAAAAAAAAAAAAAAAAAAAAAAAAAAAAAAAAAAAAAAAAAAAAAAAAACAAGCTGCTAGCTCATCGCTTGTGAAAACACCCCTAAATTCCTTAGTCGACTTTTTCGACATGCAAGGAAGGAGAGCAGCTGATATATTCTAGTGAAGCTCCGTTTTAACACAATATCATCATTTACAGCCCAGAGAAGTCCACTGTTGGATATAAGCCTCCCCCAACAACCTCCACTCCGACCGGTCGGAAGCAGCCTGCATCCAACCGACGCCCGCGACCTTGGCCAGGTCGTCCGTCCACCTCGCGGGTGGCGTTCCCACGCTGCGATACGTGGTATTCACTCTAGAACTATAAATAAATTTAACACAATATAAATAAATTTATTTATTTTCGAGTGCAACTTAACATTGAAAATGTAGAGCTAACCAATGTTTACGAATTAGCTTTTGTTACATAGGTACCGCCAATTTCTATAACTGATCTTGAGAGATTTTTTGCATATCTCAGATTAAATTTGAATCTTCAATTGTTTTCATACAAAATTTCAAATTAGGAATAAAAGTATCCAAGATTCTTTTTGATCTCTCGTATTAAAATTGGCCGTTAGTGTGAAAGTAGAAGAAAGTAAAGTACTTGTACATTTTCGGTTGTTTGTACGTAGTGTTCTCGGAGACTGTATTATAACCAAGCATTATACTTAAAAGATTATACTTAAGTCGAGCGGTGCCGGCAACGTGGAGGTTGTACCACCCCATGCCTGCCCGTGGGTATCGTACGAGGCGATTAAGGGTTTCCGAGAGGCGGGCAGCAGCGCCTCCCGTGCTGACGACATAGTCCGAAAATCACACTGCGGTCACCAACCCGCCTGCCCAGCGTGATGACTATGGGCAAAACCCCCCTTTGGCAGTAGCCTTGTGGCGTGCCCTGGGGGAGGCCTATGTCCAGCATAGGGTGATGAGCTAGATTTGCCTTTTGATCTATTACATCTAACCTCGCTGGGCTAATCTGTGGATCCTAAACGTGACCGCAGGATATCTTTTATGATACGTCCGACTGATAGGCCAGTTACAGTTAATATAGAAGTACATAAAGCCATATTTTGTACTAAATAAAGAATACTTACATGAATTAAATTTCTCCACAATATGGTCAAAGGGGCAACTATAAGACGAACACAAGTTAACATAATTTAGCGTGAAATTTTAATTCGAACAGACACAAACAAATAAACACCGGTCTGAATTAAACCGAGAAAGCCACATCTGCGCACGCGCCGGTAGCTTTTTAGGGCGTGTTGTGAACTGACACGGATCAAATACATCGCGGAGAAGCTCTAACATATAATATAATTAGAGACACTAGTGGACGCCCGCGATGCCGTCCGCGTGGACTGCAGAAGAAACAAAATGTCGTAATTATCCGGGATAAAAATATTTTCTGGGGATAAAAAGTAGCCTATGTGTTAATCCAGGGTGTCAGCTAACTCCGTACCGAATTTTATTAAAATCGCTCCAGCCGTTTTTACGTGAAAGAGTAACAATCATCCATCCATCCATACTTACAAACTTTCTCGTTTATAGTATTAGTAGGATTAGTAGGATAGTAAAGATAGACATGGCTGTTTTTCCAAAATAGGGATAGGCAGTACTGCAGTATCATAAAGAAATCCTACAGCCAAGTTTAGTATAACGAGGGCAGCACAAGTAGCATGACCTGCGAAACACGATCTGATGAACCGATTTATCGACATTCAGCCTGTCAAAATTCGATATATATAGCCGCCATCTTGAATTTGGTGTACAATACGATATCCACGATGCGATGCTAGGCAGGCAGATGTTAATGATCTGACAAGTTGTTATCGTTACCAGTAGCTAGATTGTTCTATTTGTGACCGAAAAGCGATAGGCTCACCTTTACCTTACACGGGGGACTTGATAGGCTAATTGGTGAAAAGGGGGTGTGTCATTTGCACACTTCTGTCCAACCTCTTTGGGGGATAATGGGTACTATAATATATGTATTATATTGTATGGTGACTCTTTTATTTTTAACACAGACATTGTTTTATAAATGAAATGTGTTGGGTATTAGAGGTTCATAGTAATTAGTGGTTTACTAATTTACTAATTTCTATAATCCTGAGGATGCCACGGTTGTTGGCGAAACATATGTAGATTGTTTATCTAGTTTTTGATTTCGGAATGGTGCAATGTATCGTCTTGCATGCTAGGTGCTCGGGTCTGGTTTCTCATGGCGATTGTAGTTAGTGCAAGTGCCTGTTGTCGCAATTATGAGTTATCAGATCCGAGGGTCAGTGGAGGGTGTAGGGCCCGGTGGTGGGCGCACCCATAGTAAACAGACATTGTTTATAACACCTCCCTTCTGTTTTTGCTTGAGGAAGGTAACAGCTGGTTACTATAACTTTATGCGAAAGCCATTAATTATTTGGCGCCAGCAGATTTAATTAGTTTTGTACGATATGAAAGTAAATCGGTGACCATTAGTTATGCATTATACTACTTAGCTTAGCGCGCGACTTTGTCTACGTAGAAAGGCTATTGAAGATATACAGGATGTAACAGAAAGGGTATGTTAAGCGAAAAGCTATGTAAATAGCCCACTATAGAGAACCTACTTCCAAAATTTGAGACTCGAAATCACATTTTTATTTTTCTAGATTGTATGAAAATTCCTGAGATATTCAAAAATTCTCCATACTATCGGGAATGACAAACATGTGATTTCGAGTCTCAAACTTTGTGGGTAGGTTCTCTACAGTGGGCTATTTACATAGGTTTTCGCTTAACATACCCTTTTTGTTACACCCTGTATAGACCAAGTTGTCAGCCGTTATTTCGTTTAGATAGGTAGGTATGTATGTAAAATTTCGAGAAGGTTGGTTCAGTATATAAAGTGTGAAGAGGTACATAACCTTCTCGAGGAATAGCTAAATGACCATTTTAGTATATTAAAATCCGTACACGAAATAAATTCAGAGGTACAGGCACGTGACTGTGTAGGAAGGGATGGGCTCACCGTTTCTTAACCATCATTCTTAACCATTTCCAGATATTAAATCATCAGTTCAGCCAACCTAACGCTATGTACAAAGCACGAAACAATGTCACCGGCGAGCCATAAGACAGGGCATGAATGTACATGGAAGAAAACAAAATGGCGGATGGATACCGGGATTTTGCTACCGTTGATGATTTTGAATGTTGCGTCGACGAGCGGCTTGGAAGGTATGTTAACTTTTATTAATAGTAAAGTAGAATATAATAAAAAAGGTTTTAATTTGAATATTACCACGCGCAGACAGATATATCTACTATATTAGCAACAATGAAAAGACTTAAGTTTTTTTCATATAGCTGTATTTCATATAGCTTTTCATATAGCTTCATTTCATATAGCTTTCATATAGCTATATTTTTTTTCATATATGTAAACTTACTGCTACTAAAAACAGGTATCTACTGAGTAATAAAATAAAGAGATGATGTTAAAGTATAAAAATACCGATTTAGTTCTTTCCTTGGTAGCCGCAGTACTCACTCGTATATACACTTGAAATATATTCACTTCTTCTCTTCTTTTTCGCGGGCATACTGTACAAGTCAGTAGACGGACAAGACAAGAGGGTCTTGGTATTTTGTGTATCTTGGTATCTTGTTGCGATGGGCTGACCACCTGTCACTACTAACCGAACTTGTACATCTCAACTATACCCTCAAAATTGGTCAGAAGTGGTACCACGTGGCTTTATCGGCCCTTGGTGCTCTGCCTACCCCGTAAGCATCTTATTCCTCTATGCCGTAAGGGATAAAGGCGTGATTACACAGGTTGTTTTTTCGTTGCCACCCTTAACGAAGAGTAATTCTTGCTACGCGCGTCTATGTGCATTTATGCAGAAAAACTTTAGACCCTAATATCTTGGGAACCAGACACTTCCCAGGTATGCTTCTATGGAGAAAAATGATCGTGATGATGAGGAGATTCCGTAGTTTTCGGGAACGTTGGCGACCAAAAATCACCCTGTCTTATGATGCCTGTCTTTCTCCATTCCAGTGTTCACAACCCGGGTCCTAGCCTCGATCCTCGGCTACCCGACCACCTGTACCTTTGGCAGCGAAGTCCTGACGTGTTCGTTATCGCTGACTTGCTGGTTACGAGGGGGGACCAGGGTTAGGGGATGTGGGGGGAACTGGCTTCTGGCGTGCTGCGTGCCGAATGTTAGGGCTGGGGAGGAGATGGATAATAGGTATGTTAATAAGCATTTATAATAAATACCTACCTGTATATACCATAATAGGTATATATACATCAGCTCTGCATTTTCCTCTGTTTATGTCGTAAGAGTTGACTGAGGAACTCCTGAATTCTCCTGAGTCAACTTAGAGTAATATATGTGTATCTATCTATACAATTATTTTTGTTTTTCCAGTATACAATCATCAGAGTGGAAGGAGTGGAAGTACAAAGCGATCCCATCCCCACCCAAACTGAGGGTGCCTAGCCGCAGTGCGTTGCCTAGCAACGTATTTAGAAGAAGAGTTGATGATGACGACTCACAGGTCAGTATCTACTCGTATCTTTTCTTACGGCCAATTATAGAGTAGAGATCACAAAGAATCGCGGATTGACTAGATCTTTTCTTCGCACATCCCCAATTTGGTCTATGTAAGTTCGCCTAGCTAGGGCGATCATTGCCATTCACTTCTGCCATAGTGGAACCTGGCTACGTGGAAACTGGATAAGTGAGATACCTCTCTTATTGAGGTCCCGGTACTTATTCATTTAATTACTTCTGTTAATAGGACTTTTTGAATGTGGTTAAAGGACATTTCAATTTCAGGGTTTTTTCGGTGTTTACCTCTATGGCCTCTATAATTGGGACTCTGTAGCTCAATTCTTCTATGTTGCTCTGGAAGTAAAAAAAAAACGTATAATACTACAGCTGCTTCTCTTTCCGGGCATACTGTAAGTGTACAAGTCAGTAGAGGGACAAGAGGGTCTTGGTGTTTTGTAGGCGATGACCTGTCACTACTAACCGAACTTGTACATCTCAACTATACCCTCAAAATTGGTCAGAAGTGGCACCATGTGGTTCTATCGGCCCTTGGTGCTCTGCCTACCCCGTAAGGGATAAAGGCATGATTATATGTATATATGTATGTATGTATGTTAAATTGGATTAATGGGAAAACTCGATAATTGATATAAAACTCTTGGTCCCTTGAAATCCCAATTGACCAGGTTTCACTATCTCTTTCATTAATCCTAATCTCAATCATTCATCAAATCCTCTTTGTCTGCAGGCGGACTGCGGAATTCCCTCCAGTCGTCTCCTACAAAAGCGTATAATCGGAGGTCGTGAAGCGAGGTTCGCGGAGTTCCCCTGGCAAGCTCATATCAGGATCTCCGAGTTCCAGTGTGGAGGGGTACTGGGTAAATATCATTTAAGTTAAAAGTCCACTGAGGAAAAATAAAATATATTTTTTTTATTTCACAAACACAAAAAATATGTATTACTTACAAGATAAAAGAAGAGATGCATGTACAATGTCAAGAGATCTCTTCCAGCAAGCCAAACAAATAGAGAGAAATATTTAACAAATACAGACTACTAACATGTGCAATTAAACTTTAAAAAAGAGAGAAACTCATCATCATATAAAATATCATCATCATTTAAATGAGAAGTCCATTGAGGAACATAGACCTTCCCCAATAACGTTCAGTGCGACCGGTTGAAAGCCGCCTGCAAGCAAAAGATACCCGCGACACTGACTAGTTGTTACGTTAGGTAAATTTAGACGGCTGAGTTTGCAATAAAGGTAAATAAAACTTCAGGGTCGTGAATTAAATCCTACTGCCACTTATAGCAAAGCGGGGCCAGGTGTGTATCATTGACAAGTTTCATTGACGCTTATCACCTCAAAGAACGCCCTTGACTACCTTAGCCGACTCTAAGGCAGATGCAGCTGATGTGTTCTAGTGAAGCCCCACAACAGCACAGTAATTTTTATCGAGTGCATCTCCATATCTGATGAATATAGATGTTTGTTCCCGAGTCATGAATGTTTTATACTTATCTATGTGTTTATATACCGCTGCTTAGTATCCACGACACCATACCTTAGGGATCTTAGTGTGGGACTAGGTTAATGTGTTGTGAAATGTGGGTATAAGCGGTGATAGCCCAGTGGTTAAGACATGCACCTTCCAAGCGGGAGGCGTAAGTTTGATCCCAGACACGGGACTGTACCAATGAATTTATTTCATGTACAGATTTTAATGTTGTAAAATTGTCGCTTAGCTCGTGCCTCGGAAAGCACGTAAAACCGTTGGTCCTGTGCCTGATCTCTCTCCGGTCGTGTTGGCTTTCCATCCCATCGGGCTATGAGAGTAACGGAATAGAGAGTGCATCTCTGTTTGCGCACACACTTGTGCACTATAATATCTCCTGCGTACCTGGCCAATCTCCATAGAGATTGGTCGCCTTGGCCGAAATACGGTCGGAGATCATCATCATCAATGTGGGTCTAGTGAAGCCGGGATCAGGAAGTTAATAAAGACCTTTTATATTCCAAGGTGTAAGTGGGTTTGATTAATAGGACCCAAAGTCAACCTCACCTGCCCGTGGTGCACCCTATTATTTAACAAATAAGGTTCTGACGCTAAATAGCTTATAATACCTATTTAGGATGGCACGGAAACGGTCCTATAGGATTCGTCACCGGCCGCTAAATTGTTGTATTTGTGTCCGAAAAGCGGCGGTAGGCTCACCCCTTACCACGTCGGACTTAGTAGGCTAACTGGTGAAAAATGGGTGTGTAATTTGCACACTTCTGCCCAACATATTTGGGGTGGGGGATAATGGACGTGACTATACAGGGTGTTTAGGGTACGTACTCTATACCTCATACAATGTAAGTTTATGCCAAAAAAAATGCTGGGAAATGATGTTTTTTTTTATTCCTATAAAAAAGTTACATAAATGGTTTAATAGCGCCATAAACGGTAGAAAGAATTTATTTCCAACAATAGTTTTGATAAGTGTTATAGCTAACTTAGAACTACTTAGATCTATGGTGTACCTGTGGGAGGTCAGTTGACCATCCAAATTTTTACAGGATGGTCAGCCGATCTACCTTATCAGGTAGCGTGACCAAAATGCTGGCTGCGTTGCCGCGCTGAAAGGCTATGCTTATTCTTTGGCCTAAGTAGCAGCCAGCATTTTGGTCACGTGTGGACTCTACGAGCCGCCCGGCCAGGTCCCTGTATGTTATGAGCGCTGCCGGTCCCCAAGGGCCCAGGGTCTCCATTAAACCTGTGGGGTTTCACTTGGCGCTAATTTTACTTAATACTAACTTAAAATTTACTTACATCTCTACTTACTTGATCGGGAGATATATATAGTGTCCAGTGTTTATGCTAGTTTTTTCATAGACAAATATTAATCTTGCTACACGCGTCAATGTGCATTAATGCAGAAAAACGCAGTCTATTTACTCAACTTTGGACCCTAATATTTTGGAGACCAGAGACTTCCCAGGTATGCTTTCATGAAGAAAAATGACCGTGATGATGAGGAGATTCCGTAGTTTTAGGGAACGTTGACGACCAAAAATCACCCTGTATGTATGTCTATATATTCCAGTATCACGTTGGTACGTGGCGACGGCCGCACACTGTGTGTCTCGAGCGCGACTGAGAGACATCTCAGTGTGGCTCGGAGCGTTAGATACTACTGCGGGGACACAACACGCCACCAAACTTGGGTAAGTTGTCTTAGTAAGGTGTGCTAGCGCTGGTCAAAACCCCACCGCAGTTGTTTCGAGGGTTCTTTAGCGGTGGGTTTTTCAGGAACCCTTAGTAGGTAGAGTCGAAAGTAGGACGCTGCTGGGCATCGACCCTACCAGCCATCCTACAAATAGTCATATAAACCTTTGTTTAGTCCCCCAAGCGACAAAGCCCCAGCCGCATCTGGGGTGCACTGGTCGCGTAGGTTTAAACCATTCGGTTGTGCGCCTTCAGCGCACACCAAGTAGCCCGGTGAAGATGACAAAGCCCTTCAGGCTATCATCAGTATATCATTCAAACAAAAAAAAAAAAAAAAGCTGGTCAAAAATTACTTTTGGCATTAAACTCTTTTGGCCTTGTTAGTTTTGGCTACCGACTTTTATCTGGCGCTGATCTAGTTACTCAGGAAGTGCTAATTTAGCTACTTTTGGCTACCGACTCTTGCTAGCGCTGATTCAGTTACTTTTGACTGCCAACCTTTGATCAGCGTTGGTCTTGTTACTTTTGACTATCGACCCTTGACTAGCACTGATTTAGGCCGTCAATATACCAGACTACAAGATTATTTCATTTATAGGGTCGTCCAAAAGATCCTGCACCCGCTGTTCAAATTCCGCGCGACCCAACCCGACAGATACGACATAGCATTACTCCGTCTGTCATCACCGGTTACATACGCTGGACATATCCGACCAATCTGTCTACCGGGGAACGGGGGGGTCCTGTCGGGGGGTGGGTCCGGCCTGCAGGGGGGAGGGGGTGTGACGTCACTGCGTGGTCGTGCGGGGGTGGTGGCGGGGTGGGGTAAGACACGCGCGGGGGGTGGGGCGGGCGCCGCGCGGCTACGTGCTGCCAGCGTGCCGATACTTAGTGAGTATGATGAAGAATAAGGTGGTCTTTTAAATGAGATGTCCATTTGTCTGTATATTCCCAAGAAGGGTCAGGCAGGCGGCCGGCCGTAAAATCTTTTGCCAAATCCTTTTGTAATTATGACTGATATGATGCGCCCACTGCTGGACTAAGGCCTCGTCTAGGACACGCCACAAGGCTACTGCTATTAGGGGGGCTTTTGCCCATAGTCACCACGTTGGGCAGACGGGTTGGTGACCGCAGTGTGATTTTCGGACTATGTTGTCGGCACTGGAGACGCTGCTGCCCACCTTTCGGAAACCCTTGATCTTACGATATCCACGGACGGATGGGATGATGCTCTTTTACTCTGTATTTATCACTAATAGATTATTTTCGTGTTAATTTTATTCCATTTCATATTGTGACTTGCTTCTTCTCCGTACAGGTACTGAACAATGTATCGAATGGCATCAAAGTAAGCAGATCTTAGTGGAAATCCACTCTGAGATGATATGTGCAGGCCATTCCGACGGACATCAAGATGCTTGCTTAGGTAATAATATAATAGCATATTTTGTCACTTGCTCCTGAGCGGTGACAGCTCATTTGGTTTGACACGTGCCTTCCAAGTCAGACGACGCGGGTTCGATTCTAGTATTTGAATGTAATTAATTTTCGGGTTTTAATGTAAAAATTATACATTTTTCTACTGGGTAGCCTCCGCTGATCCTCGAAATTGACATGATCACGATCAAAGACCCACCAGAGTAGGGTTACCATATGTAAATAGAGGAGTGCCTGTACATGGTATCTAAAATGCCTGATTTTTCAGAAAAATGCCTGTCTAAAGCAAAACGCTGTAGGTAATAACTAAAAGACAACAGATAATAATAAAGGAAGGATATCGCGTAATTTGAAAATGCCTGTCTCAGACCAATGCCGGCTGCACGCCTGTCTAAACCTTAAAATGCCTGTCAAATGCGGCAAACGTCTGTCATATTTATGGTAACCCTACACCAGAGGGCAGATCCAATACGTGCAAAATACAATATAGCTGCCACTGCCAAAGCACTCACTCAACAAACTCACTCCCATAATCCAATAGAATGGAAATCCAACTGTGTTTGCTGCTGATCCTACTAAGCCATGTTTGGCATAGCGCAGTATATAAGACCAGCGTCAAATTGATAGCTCTTCCCCTGAGACAAACATACTTAATTCCTTAGTCGATTCATACGAAATGCACGGAAGGTCTACTGCTAACAGGCCTCTCCCAACAACCTCTACTACGACCTGTTGGGAAGCGGTTTGCATCCAGCAGAGAAACCTGTGGTCCCTGACGAGGTCGTCCGTCCATCTTACGGGTCTTTCCACGCTACGCTTGCCGATATGTGGTTTCCAATCTAGAACCTTCTGGCTCTATCGACCATCAGTTCTTCGAGCCCACCTTAGCTTGCTGGACTGTTTAGCTATGTCAGTAGCCTTCATTTGTCATAGATTCTTGATTCGATCGTGCAGAAAACTTAGTTGATAATTAATAGAATCAACCATTTCTGATCGTGCAGAGAATAAATTATGAATCAACCATTTTATCCACCAGGGGACTCTGGAGGCCCGCTAATAGTGGAAGACAACTCCCGATACTACCTCGTAGGCATCACATCAGCTGGCTTCGGCTGCGGAGTAGACCATCAGCCAGGGATCTACCATAATGTACTCACCACTGTGTCGTGGCTTCGGTCGCATACTGACTACTAACGGCCAATTTCCATACGAGTGATTAAAAAAAGATATGCAAAAAAATCTCTCGAAATCTACACTAATATTATAAAGAGGAAAACTTTGTTTGTTTGGTTGTAATGAATAGGCTCAAAAACTACTGGACCGATTTCAAAAATTCTTTCACCGTTAGAATCCTTATTGGACCTGGATGAACATAGGCTATAAGAATTTCCCGATATTCCCACGGGAAGGCGACCAACGGGAATTCTATATTTTTTACGAAAACCGCTATACATATGAAGCTGAAATCGGGCATATATGTTCATTGGGGACAGCGAGGGAGGACTAAAAACGGATTTCCCGAAATTCCCACGGGAAGGGGACAAACGGGAATTCATAGTTTTTACGAAAACCGCTATACATATGAAGCTGAAATCGGGCATATATGTTCATTGGGGACAGCGAGGGAGGACTAAAAACGGATTTCCCGAAATTCCCACGGGAAGGGGACAAACGGGAATTCATAGTTTTTACGAAAACCGCTATACATATGAAGCTGAAATTGGGCATATATGTTCATTAGGGACTGCGAGGAAACACTAGAACGGATTTCCCGAAATTCCCACGGGAAGGAGACCAACGGGAATTATTTATTTTTTACGAAAACGGTTAAACATGTGAATCTGAAGTTGAGCATATATGTTTATTTGGGACCCCGAGGAAGCACTGGGAACGGATTTCCCGAAATTCCCACGGGAAGGGGACAAACGTGAATTAATTTTTTACGACAACCGCGATAACATATAGGCTACTTTTTACACTTAACATATAGGCTACTTTTTATTTTTTCTGTAGTCCACGCGGACGGAGTCGCGGGCGTCCACTAGTCAGTTATAAAAATTGGCGGTAAGGTTGCCACCTCATTAACCGCCAATTTCAATAACAGTTCTCGAGAGATTTTTGCATACATATTTCAGATTAAATGTTCCATTGTTTTCATACAAACAAATTTATCTTAAATTTATCGCCATCACAAGTGGTTTGCTGTAAGAAATCTCTTATAGGGATAAGCACGCCATTGTATTTTGTCAATGTAAAATGTTTTTCCATATAAAATGTCTGTGTACAGTAAAGAATGGAATAGAATAGAAATTTGGAGAAAAAAAAACCGAGATTCTTGTGATCTCTAGTATTGAAATTGATCGTAAGTTAAGCTAATGTTGGTTTTGCCATAAAGGAGAACTGTGTAGCAGCTCTTCTGGATTTCGTCTTTAGGCGACCTTAACTCTTATTAGCTCCACGTTGGTGGCTATTAAGCCCCGAATCGCTAACTTATGCCTGACAGACCGTAACAAATCGCACCTTGGGGTGGTGACCGTTGCCAAAGCAAAAGCTTTGCGATTTATTTATTTTTGGGTTGTTTAAATTCACCTCCTTTTTTGTTTGGTAGCGGTTTCATTTTTGGGGTGCGAATATAGAAAGTAACATATAATTAGACAATCGACAAACAAGTGTTAATGCTTTCATGTCGAATAAATGATTTTGAATTTGAATTTGAATTTGTTAGCTACGTAATTAAATCTACAGGGGGCTAGGCAAGGTAACATTATATCTCGAGCCAACAGGGACTGTATTTACGTTCACTAGATATTGGCGCCATTGTAGCTAACAAATTTACCATTTTCAAATTAAACTATCATCCTTATTTATTTAATTTAGTTATAATTTAAGGTAATTTGTTATAAGTGTTTTGATCTCTAGTACGTTTATTGTAATCTGTAGAATAATAAATTATTGTTATTGTGAAATTAATTGTTTTTACTGTGAAATACAAAGCATTTGAGTACATACTTCTTCTTTATATACTTACACCTATAAACATCTTACCGGGATTGGCCTACCACTCATTCCCGCCTCTGCAACTCCTGTAAACCAGGATCAACAGAGGCGACCAGAAAAATGCAAACAAAGCATAGAAAATCCGCGGGGGGACCTAACTAGCGACTATCATCATCATTTACAGCCCTGGGAAGTCCACTGTTGGACATAGGCGATATAGAAGGTATAAAAGAGGAGGTGGGACTATGAACTGAGTCGTGTGGCAATCGTGAAGCCATGACGTCATGATAGGGGCGGAGCTTCAGCGCCAGTGTAACGCAGTAGCTGTAACCAGACGCTTGTGCTTCGAAATGTAACCGTATTAAAATTACAAAGACACTACATAGCGCTTTTATCAGGGTTCTTTTTTATTAAAACGTACTATAATATTGCCACCTAGTGATGAATAATTTGCACTAGTAAAACAATCTTGAACCATATTGATAATGAGCAAGTAGTTTGACTAGTCACTACAAGGTGGTTTCTATGTAAATGGGCAGGGCTACAGTGTTCAATAGTCCCCTCGTCCCATACTTCACACCCGGTCCGTGACACACTATTTTTGTATGAAAATATACTTAGCCGCTACTCCTTTTTCATTTATACTCCATGGGTCGGAAGCAGCCTCCATCCGACGCCCGCGACCTTGGCCAGGTCGTCTGTCCACCTCGCGACTATACCTAAAGCATTTAAATTAATATAACTTATCTGTAAGTTAATTTCTATGCTAAGTGTGTTGTATTCACAAAACGGGGTAACCTTACAACGTAAAGGTCAGTAACATGTTGCTAGCTTATCGCCTGAGAGAACACCCTTATCGTTCCTTAGTCGACTATTACATGCACGGAAGGAGATGAAGCTGAAGAATTCTAGTGACGCCCCGCATCAGCACAGGACAGTAACTTGTTACATATATCTATACATCTCTGTATTCCAAAAATGGCGTTGGCAGAACTGCAAAATCATGAAGGAGATCATTTATTACTAACGAATAATAATGATTTTACAAACACATATACAGGATGTTTTTTCCTTGCCACCCTTAACAAAGGGTACTCTATACATCAAATAAAGTAAGTTTATGCCAAAAAAGGCTGGGAAACAATGTGAATTTTTTTTTAAATTTTTTTATTACTTGATCGGGCGAAATTTATAGTGTCCAGTGTTTATGCTAATTTTTTCATAGACAGATATTAATAATTTGTCGTGAAAAAATCTTGCTACACGCGTCAATGTGCATTTATGCAGAAAAACGCAGTCTACTTACTCAAATTTGGACCCTAATATTCTGGAAACCAGACACTTCCCCGGTATGCTTCCATGGAGAAAAATGATCGTGATGATGAGTAGATTCCGTAGTTTTCGGGAACGTTGACGACCAAAAATCACCCTGTATATACTCATAAGTTATTATGCCAATAATAAGTGTGACAAAATTCTTTAAAGGCACGAAAATTGTGCTTAGATGAGACAAGGTCATGATAAGAGATTGGTCTGGATATAGATTTAATTGAATTTGACATAAGATTACGAGTTTTACATTCCCAAAGGATGTGATAGATAGATAGATAGACAGATTTTTATTCCTCTATTGAGGGATCGCCCGCCACCGGGCCCTATACCCTCCGCTGACCCTCGGATCTACCTACTCATGATCACGAACACAAGACACTACAGTCGCAACGAGAAGCCAGATCCAATCACCTAGCATGCAACCATAAATACATAGCTGCTAATCCAAAAACCAATTAAAATATTAATCGACATATGTTTCGCCAACACCCGTGGCAGGATTAGTTTTCCATGTTAGTTCTATCTACCGAACTTAGTTGGTTTTTATGGTTGCATGCTAGGTGCTTGGATCTGGCTTCTCGTTGCGACTGTAGTGTCTTGTGTTCGTGATCATGAGTAGGCAAATCCGAGGGTCAGCGGACGGTATAGGGCCCGGTGGCGGGCGATCCCTCAATAGAGATTTGAACTTCCGAATAGTGACGCCTGATACAATTCAAGATTTTCACTGTCAAAACTGGGTACATACATTTGTTGATACATATACAGGTTGTTTTTTTGTGACCACCTTTAACGAAGGGTACGTATACTATACATGAAATAAAGTAAGTTTATGCCAAAAAAAATGCTGGGAATTTTTTTTTTTTTTTTTTTTTTAAATTTAAATTCCTTGATCGTGCGAAATTTATAGTGTCTAGTGTTTATGTTAGTTTTTTTACAGACAGATATTAATTATTTTTCGTGAAAAAATCCTGCTACGCGCGTCTATGTGCATTTATGCAGAAAAACGCAGTCTATTTACTCAAATTTGGACCCTAATATTTTGGAAACCAGACACTTCCCAGGTATGCTTCCATGGAGAAAAATGATCGTGATGATGAGGAGATTCCGTAGTTTTCGGGAACGTTGACGACCAATCACCCTGTATAATGCGTGTGGGATGTTTGTTCTACGGGATAATCGCTAGCGGATGAACAGTCACAGTAAGGTGTGCTACCGCTGCTTCTCGGAAACACATGCAACAATCTTGCTACTGCACCGGTAGCATGGCAAATACGTGACGCGGGTTTTTTTTTATCAACCGCGCGCGTGTTTCCAAATGCGAGCATAGCAATGACAGAGATTTGGAACCCGCGCGCCACGCGTCTTTTGTACAACTCGTGGAAGTGGTTTTATGTGATGAGTAGCAAAAACACTTTGAAAAATTAATACTTTTAATTTAATATTATTTTTACAAGATTTTAGGAGTTGGATTTGGAATCGAAGTTGGTATGGAACTGTGCTGTGGAATGGGTGCCGGGATTATTTATACATGAGAGTTTCGGGAAGGGAGGGTTGGAAAGGATTCTGGGAACAAAACTATTTTACGCTAAAACTATTTTAAAACTATTCATTCACTAATAAATCTTTCCTTGGCACGGTGTGACTTTGTGTTCTTCGTGGCGTATTGTGTCTTTGGTCGTGTCAGGAACATGTGTCCGGTATTTCAATAAACAATAATTTGTAAAGCTTTATCTTTAGGCGCGGCGTGGTGCCATCCCTTCGTTAGTCATGCTGGAGCACACGTGTCTAACACGTAACAGTGGTGCTACCATTGCGAAAGTAAAATGAACTTTATTACGTTCAACACTGAATCGGTAATTGAATTTATGTACAGTCACACGAAACGTCAAATGTTAGCGATAAGACTCCGCGTGAATTTAAACGCCATGCGCGCAACCGCGGGTTATACCATATATCG
Organism: Carposina sasakii; assembly: GCA_014607495.2. Lineage (NCBI taxonomy): Eukaryota > Metazoa > Arthropoda > Insecta > Lepidoptera > Carposinidae > Carposina > Carposina sasakii. The sequence goes on along the minus strand of CP053176.1, from coordinate 5,226,838 downwards.
CGGGTGACGCGACGCGGGTTTCAATGTCAGCTTGAAGTGTGAAACGTCATTTTGTCGCGAATTTTGACATTTAGGCGCCACAAAAACCGCGACATACGTGAGTCGCGAACGGCATGCTACTGGTGCTGGTAATGATTCTAATAGGAGATGTTTCCGAGTCATTCTAAATAGGTATTCCCTCATCGAAAACATAAATGTGAAAAGACAGGCAACCCCCCTAGCATGACCACGCATTATGGATATCGTATCGTACGATATCGTATTGTCTCTATGCAAAATTCAACATGGCGGTTATATTTATCGTAAAGTCTTTATACGTTCATGCCATAATGTATGTGTCTCGCGACGCGCGAGTCTCAATATACAGGGTGTAAAAAATGAGCAAAAAACTGAAGGGCCTTATAGACCTAGTGATTTGTAATCTGTCCACAAAATTTCAGACTCGTAATCACATAAATTTATTTTTCAAGATTGCATGAACATTCCGAATTATTTAGGAATTTCTCCACACACTATATGGGAAAATAAACATGTGATTTCAGGTCTCAAATTTTGTGGATAGATTACCTACACATCACTAGGTCTATAAGACCCTTAAGTTTTATTGCTCCATTTTTTATACACTGCATAAGTCAAATTTGACACGTTTATTGAATTATGAGGGGGCTTATGAGGGGGTCAAAGGTGGTTCTAATTGCTTTTATCTAAGTGTAACAGAATGTAGAGTAACCCTCTTGGAAAACGTACTTTCAAACAAAGAGCACGCTTTTAAAATACGAAAACCAGTTCAATGTTATCCTCAATTAAAAATCACCTATATACCAACAATATAAAACACAATTTCAAATAACTCCACTCTGCAGATTATTGCAAACGATCTGTATAAAATAATATAGAGGAATTTATATCTTATGGCGTATTTAATAAAGAGGGTTTTAAAGTGAAAGTGAAATAACTGGTATCGTCCGTTTCATAGAATAGTTCCTGTGCCTGATTTCGGAACTAAAATTTTTTGTATGCAGTGAAACATAAAATATGGTCATACACATAGCAACTAGCGCCATCATCCATCGGAACTATACGGTGAAACGCATAATAACAGTCGAACGTGCAAATGCCAACAGTAAAAGAATGTCGCGGTGGCGCGAACACGCGTTCTAAATTCGAATTGTTTCAACTTTTTTTTTTATTGTAACCTTTTATAGAATTTTTTAATAAACAGCCAAGTTAGTGCGTAAAAATGTGCAAAATTTTTTGTTTTCTTTGTGTGGCAGCCATGACATATGTTTTAGACGGGCAGACCTTGGGCGGTGAGTATAGTGAAAGGTATTTTTTTAAGGAAATTTGCAATTATTTCCTATAAATATTCGTAACCACTATATTAAAACACTATAGGTATAATACCTAGAATATCTACTCAGTTATTTCATTCATAGCGTCGCGAATAGAAAGTCTAGGTTTGCTCTGAACGTTCACACAATAATATCTATTTATCTACGTTCGTTGTTAGAATAAAATTGATCTCTGCTTAATTCAATGACCGTAGACAATCTATCAATGACACTAGACAATAGTAAAGCCTATACAGGGTGTAACAGAAGGGCATAGAATAATTAGTCACAAGAAGGAGTCATCACTGACAAATGTATATGTATATGCCGGGTAAAGAATCAAAATACGAGGTGAAAATCTCACATCTTCCGCTCTTCTAAACCGCGATCTTTGGCAAATCGAGAAATATTATACATACATACATATAATCACGCCTTTATCCCTCAAGGGGTAGGCAGAGCACCAAGGGCCGATAGGACCACATGGTGCCATTTCTGACCAATTTTGAGGGTATGGTTGAGATGTACAAGTTCGGTTAGTAGTGACAGGAGGTCAGCCCATCGCCTACAAAACACCAAGACCCTCTTGTCCCTCTACTGACTTGTAGAGTATGCCCGGGAAGAGAAGCAGCTGTAGTATTATACGTTTTTTTTATTCAAGCGCAGCATAGAAGATATATATGTATATACCTATATATAGAAATATTATACATACATATAATCACGCCTTTATCTCTTACGGGGTAGGCAGAGCACCAAGGGCCGATAGAACCACATGGTGCCACTTCTGACCAATTTTTAGGGTATAGTTGAGACTAGTGGACGCCCGCGAATCCGTCCGCGTAGACTACAGAAAAAAACAAAATGTCGAAATTATCCGGGATAAAAACATTTTCCCGGGATAAAAAGTAGCCTATATGTTAAGTGGGACCTATCACAATATATTCCTGAAAACTGCATCGAAATCGGTTCAGCCGTTTCTGAGATTAGCGTGCACAAACGCACAGACAAACAGACATACCGACAAACAGACAAAAATTCCAAAAATCATTGTTTTGGGTACCATTGCGTTGATAAAGGTCTTCTATAATATTTTTTTTTTCATTTATCTTCCATGTACAGACAGCGATCCGTTACATTTTTATTATATGTATGTATAGATAGATAGATGTACAAGTTCGGTTAGTAGTGACAGGCCAGGACAGCCGATCGCCTACAAAACACCAAGACCCTCTGGTCCCTCTACTGACTTGCCTGGGAAGAGAAGCAGCTGTAGTATTATACTTTTTTTTCACTCCCAACTTCCAGAGCAGCATAGAAGAAATATTATAACTTTTTAGAATTTTAGTGTAACAAAAAAATCATAAAAATAACTCATATAGGTAAGAATAGGGTGAATATGTCTCACAAAAGACACAAAAAAAATCAACTAGGTCATTTTGACCGACATTAGACTAATTCTAATTATTACGCTAATATTTCCTACGGAAGACCTACAAAATTATTCATTAAGGAAACAAAAATAACTTCGCCATGACTGTCCCAACATAAGTATTTATTTCCTTGAACAAGTTCACTGGACCACATGACTCATGTTGGATTGCTTTATTTTGTTTATGCACTTTTAAAAAGGTTAACATATCTGTATATACCTAGCTGCTTCTCTTCCCGGGCATACTGTACAAGTCAGTAGAGGGACAAGCGGGTCTTGGTGTTTTGTAGGCGATGGGCTGACCACCTGTCACTACTAACCGAACTTGTACATCTTATCTATACCCTCAAAATTGGTCAGAAGTGGCACCATATGGTTCTATCGGCCCTTGGTGCTCTGCCTACCCCGTAAGGGATAAAGGCGTGATTATATGTATGTATGTATAAATAAATATTCACACACTTCACAACACATTGACCTAGTCCCACACTAAGATCCCTAAGGTCTTGTGTCGTGGGTACTAAGCAACGGTATATAATTACATAGATAAGTATAAAAACATCCATGACTCGGAAACAAACATCGATATTCATCACATCAATGTTTGCACCTACCGGGATTCGAACCCAGGACCTATGGCGTCGCAGGTAGGGCCACTGCCAACTACACCAATCGGCCGTCAATGTATGTATGTATGTACCTAGGTATACATGGCTATGTTCCCTAAATGGGGTAATCAGAACGGCAGGTTCATACAAGAGATCCCACAGCTATGTTCTTCAGAAGAATAGCGGGGACAGCATGATCATTGACAAGTTGCTAGCTATCGTCTGAGAGAACGTCCCTGAGTTCCTTAGTCGACTCTTACGATATGGGCAAAAGGAGATGCAGCTGATGTATTCTAGTGAAGCCCCGCATCAGCGCAGGAGACATAATATAAACATTTATAAGCTTAAGACCTCTTGTAATATAACACATCTCAAGGTTGAGATTCCAATAAATATTTATGAATCAACGGAAAATTTAGGTTGACATTTATCAAGTTATTTTATATTATAGGTAAACTTTTTAGTAAATGAAATTGTATTAGGCGTTGTCATCATCATCAAAAATTTTGATTTTGATTTCGGAATGGTGCAATGTATTGTCTTGCATGCTAGGTGCTCGGGTCTGGTTTCTCGTGGCGATTGTAGTTAGTGCAAGTGCCTGTTTTCGCAGTTATGAGTTATCAGATCCGAGGGTCAGTGGAGGGTGTAGGGCTCGGTGGTGGGCGCACCCATAGTGAAACTTTTTAGTAGTACGTACGAAGGAGTATAAGAAATTGTTGTCTTTTAAGTTATTATGTAGCCTTGTTTACATTATACGTTTTACATAATATACACGATTAATCACCATACAGTTCCTATGGTTTTAAAATATCAAGAATAGGTAAGCTTATTTACTTAAAGAAAAAACCCTACTGCTAAAAAATTTTGAGCCAGTGCCACTCTCACGACGAATCTCATCTTCCTGCCCTGTTCCCATTTATTTGGGGTCGGCGCTGTGTGCTTGTGTGGGCAAGCACTTGCTTCAGGATATTTTCATGTATTTCAGGATTGGCAGAGCGGTTAAAAGAAAGGCTTCATGGTCGAGATGAATCTGATTTATTTTTCTTTTTTAGCATAGACAATTATCATAGACTATAATGTTACATGCCCTTTCTTTATAATAAAAAATGAAACATCATTTTGACTTTGACATTAGTGACAACCAACAGTACCTATTTTATTTATTAATAACATTCATGTATATTATTCTATTTTTAATTATTATAATTATATTAATATATTGGCTAAAATTAGTGGATGTCAGTTCAATTTCAAATACATTTTATATAAGTCATTTTACATTAAGTTCCATCTACATTTTCACTATTCATCTTTTTTCTACTTACATGTTATTTAAGTTATTATAAGATTATTAATATATATTTTATTACAAATTCAATTTTGTTGGTTTTTTAATTAATCTACCCCTTGAACTATATTTACATTCCGTATTGGCAATTTGCGACGACTGTTCACTTTGAGGTAAGTTAATATTAGTGTTTACATTTTGTGTTAATAGTATATTAGGTTCATTACATAACATAGGAATAGGGCTTGATTGACTATCTTGTACATTTTGTTCATCTGACTCAATTGATATAAAACTTTCATTCATAGAATTCGTCCTAGAGTTATTTTCACTTAAAACTATGTTAGTATTACAATTTGACATGTGACTTTCCTGTAAGTAATCAGGTATATAATAATATGTTATATTATCATTATCCTCCCCTGTTGTAGGGTTTTCACTTAGACTAGATTTAGATTCATACTTGTTCGACCATTGCCTTTGTGACAACATGTTCTCAGACTTTGAGTTTGTAAACGTTCTACTTGTCTGTGACCTTTCATTTTTGTTTTGATTATTATTTATATGACTGTTTATTTTGGAATTTTTGTTGTTATTATACTTTGATTGTGACAGACATGACTTGAATAACTTGATATGTTGTGTATTTCTTCTATAAACTACCCCTTCTGCATTTTTGACTAAGTAAGACCTAGGGAATTTAGTTTTTGACAAAATTGTACCTTTAGACCAAGTACATTCTTTTGGATTTTTCTTAAAGAAGACAATATCATTTGGTTTGAATTCTTCAGGTTGACATGCATTTCTATTATAGTATGACTTTCTTTTTTGAATTATATTTGACTTATTTTTTGAATGATCTGAAAACTTGACGACTTTAGGTTTTAGACTATCTAGATGTGTAGGCAATCTAGTTCTTAATTTTCTAGACATAAGTAATTCAGACGGTGACTTTAGATTTCCTGTTAAAGGAGTTGTTCTATATTGTAGTAGACCTGTGTAAAAATCTGTATTAGACTCTTCACACTTTCTTAATATATTCTTGACTATTTTTACAGATACTTCGGCAAGACCATTTGAACGAGGAAAATGAGGACTTGACATTATGTGTTCAATATCCCAGTTGGACATAAATTTGTGGAACTCTTGGGAATTGTAAGGAGGACCCCCATCACTGACTAGCTGCATAGGGATTCCATGACGTGAAAAAATAGATTTCATGTGATTTATTATAGTTTGACTTCTGTGATCTGAGTATAATTGTATTGTTTCTATGTAATTTGAATAATAGTCAACAATCAATAAGTATTTTTTATTTTTATAATCAAATAAGTCTGTAGCTACTCTTTGCCAAGGTAATTGTGGTTGTTTATGTGGTAATAAAGTTTCTTTTGTTTTATTTGAACTATAAATCATACAAGTTTCACATTGACGTACCTTCATTTCAATATCATGATATATGTTAGGCCAAAAAACTAATCCTCTTGCAAGGTTTTTTGTTTTTTCAATGCCCATATGACCTTCATGTAAAATATTTAATATTTCTGAACGCATTGACTTAGGAATAATGACAGACTGACCTTTAAAAATGATATCATTAATTACATGAATTTCATCTCGAATATTCCAAAATGGTAATGTTATAGGATCACATTGTGTTTTACTATTTGGCCATCCTATTAGGTAATATTCCTTTATTTTTTGCATGACTACATCTGACAAAGTTTGATTTTTAATTTTCTGTAATCTGTTTTGAGTTATTGCCAAATTGGAAGTTAATAAATTTACTTGACAAACAATATCACTATCTAACTCATTTAAATCAAATTTTTCTATAGTTGTATTTGATATTGGCGCTCTTGACAGTGTGTCAGAAACATACATTTCTGAGCCTTTTGTGTATGAAACTATAAGATCATATGCCTGTAATGTTATCATCATTCTCTGGAGTCGAGCCGGAACATCTGACAGAGGTTTCTTAAATAATGTGACTAGAGGTAAATGGTCTGTTTCTACTTGTATAGTTTTTCCATAAATATATTGATGAAATTTTTTACAACCGAATAAAATTGCAAACAATTCTTTTTCTATCTGTGCATAATTTTCTTGGGAATTTGTTAAAGATTTTGATGAATAAGCTATTGGGTTTTTACCATGAAAAATAACTGCACCTACAGCGCTCTTTGAAGCATCTACTGACAATCTAATTGGTTTGTTTACATCATAATGCACTAAGACAGGCGATTGACTAATGAGAACTTTTAATCTATTGAATTGCTTCTCATGATCCTGTGTCCATTGCCACACATTTTGTTTTTTAAGAAGATCTCTAAGTAGACTAGTTTCATGAGCTAAATTAGGAATATAGGAACCTAGGTAATTCACCATACCCAAATAACGTTGTAAATCCTTTACATTTACTGGTCTTGGCAATTTAATTATTGCTTCTACTTTTGAAGAATCAGCGGAAATACCTTTTTTGTTGAAAATATGACCCACATATGTTATTTCTTGTTTATTGAAAAGACACTTCGACTTATTGAACTTTAAATTGACTTGTTTAGCTCGTTTGAAAACATTTTCTAACCTCTCATTGTGTTCAGTTTGATTTGACCCAAAGACTAGTATATCATCGACAAATATTAGTACACCAGGTAGATCACCAAATAAATCTGACATTGCCTTGTGAAATATTTCACCACTAGAGTTTATCCCATAAGGAAGTCTAAGAAATTTATATCTGCCAAATTGGGTATTAAAAGTACAGAGATTACTACTCTCCTCATCAAGTTGAATCATCCAGTAACCAGAATTAGCATCTAGCTTAGAAAATACAGCTGCACCAGCTACGTTTGAACGTAGGTCATCTAATGTTGGATAAGGAAAATGAGGTCTTTTTATAGCTTTATTCAGGTTTCTGGGATCAAGACATACACGAAGTTGACCATTGGGTTTTTCTATGGGAACAATAGCATTTACCCAGTCTGTAGGTTTAGTAACCTTTTCAATGACATTTAATTTTTCCATTCTATCTAATTCTACTTTAAGTTTTGGCTGAAGTGTATATGGAATTCTACGCACTGGACAAATCTTTGGTGTAACGCTAGTATCTAGTTGTAAATGAGCTTTATACGGTAAACAGCCTAATCCCTCAAATGTGTCTGAGTATTCATCTAAAAGTGATTGCACTGACCTTTGTCCTTTGTTTATTGTTAATTCAAATAGTCTTTTTACAATACCACAATCTTCACATGTTTTCCAACCAAGAATAGTCGAACACTCACACCTGACGACAATGAACTGAATGTTTGCCTGTTTTCCATTTTCAAAAGTACAGGTTAGGAATACACTACCTAAATTATCTATCAAGTCTCCTGAAAAAGTATAAATTTTATTATTTGATTTTACAATAGGAATTCTTATATGATTTTCAGTTTCTAAATATTTAATTGTTTTTAAAGCTATTACATTTATGTCGGCACCTGTGTCAATTTTACAATTTAATAATTTATTATAACATTTCAATTTTATATTCCAATTATTTCTGCACGACTTATTATCTTTCTGTAATGAATTTATTACAAAACTTGACGAGCTGGTATCACTATGGTGTTGATTATTGTTTATTGAATGGACTAGACTTACGTTTTTCTTTTTAAAATAGCAGTATTGAGCAAAGTGGTTCGGCTTCTTGCAATTTGTACATATTTTCCCCTCGGCTGGACATTTGAATCTGTGAACTTGACCACATCTTCTGCAAATTGTTTTATTGTTGACTTCGGAATAATTGTTTGACGTCGCCCTGAAATTATCTGAAAAAGTTTTGCTTCTGCTTCGACTTGGACTTTTGAATGGACTTCTATGTGACCGTCGTGGAGTGTGTTTCTTTGGAGTATAGTTATTATACTTTGACACTACTTGGACTTGGTGTTTATCATTGTCATCTTGCCCCAGTTTCTTAGATCTTGAATTTGACAGTTCCATGGTCTTCGCTATTTGTACAGCTTGGTTGATATCTGTTAATTTATCATTTTGTAGGAGTCTTTCTTTGATGTGTCCGTTCTGTATACCAATTATAAACATGTCTTTTACCAATTCTTCTTTTAAATTTTGAAAGTTACAGCTGGCTGATAAATTGTTGAGTGAAGTTACATATTCGTCTAAAGTTTCTTCTTTCTTCTGATGACGTGTAAAGAAGTTGTGTCTTTCCACCGTGATGTTTTTGCAAGCGTTGAATTTACTATCGAATTTTTCAAAAATGGTTTCCAAAGTCTCTTTTGTTCTGTCCACGTGGAATGAGTCGAATATTTCTAATCCTTCGTCACCTATGGCATTTAAGAATATTGCGACTTGCTTTTTGTCTGGTATCTTGTCTAGGTCGTTAGCCTCTGCGAATATTTCGAACTTTTGCTTCCATCTTTTCCATTTTTCGGAATTTGCGCAGTCACTGCTGTCGCCATTTGCATTTGAAGTTAGACACAGCGGTTTGAGACTATTGGCGAGGATGATATTTTGGGTTTTTTCGGTCATTTTCTTGAGATTTTCATTTCATTTCTTCATTTTTACTTCTGACACCATGTGTGCTTGTGTGGGCAAGCACTTGCTTCAGGATATTTTCATGTATTTCAGGATTGGCAGAGCGGTTAAAAGAAAGGCTTCATGGTCGAGATGAATCTGATTTATTTTTCTTTTTTTAGCATAGACAATTATCATAGACTATAATGTTACAGGCGCAATATGTTCTTTTCTTCCATTCATCCCTATTATCCGTCATCTCATTGCTCATTCCCAGTACACGCATATCCTCCCTCACACAGTCCATCCAACACTTCTTTGGTCTACCTCTTCCTTTCACACACACACAACGCTCTCTGTAAAATATGCCTTTCATCCCGTCGCTTTACATGCCCGTACCAAGACAGACGGTTACTTCGTAACTTGTCTGTGATCGGCGCAACTTCCAGACTTCCTCTTATATACTCATTTCTTATTTTATCTATTCTTGTAACTCCACACATCAATCTCAACATTCTCTCACGACGAATGCGACAAGTCGTGGGCTCTAGAGCAGGGGTCTCCAAACTTTGAAGCCTTAGGGCCATAATAGTTTGGAGACCCCTGCTCTAGAGCGTGCCAAAGAAATACATATACATACGAGTATGTACATAGGTACTTACACCCGATAAACAGAACTCTCCTTTTGGATCAATTGGTTAATTATTATGGAATGAATACTATTGAAGAAAATAAAATATTTTCCAATTAAGTAACATAACAACTGAACAGCCAGGATCCATTGAAATATTAGCTTGGCTGTCGGATAATGGATCCCGACCGTTCAGTTGTTATGTTATATCATTAGAAAATATTTAATTTTCTTGAATAGTATTCATTCCATAATAATATTATATAATTCTAGACTACCGGACATCTAAGTGTTCTAAACGCCTGTTTGAAACTTCCCGTGACCAGAAGGCTGGCCTGTTTTTTGGACAAAAAATTAGCATTGCCATTCAACGTGGCAATGCTGCCAGCCTCCTGGGCACCCTCCCGGTAGATGGCAACTTTATACATACATTTAATTTTCTGTAGTAGGTTTAAGTTATTTTATTTCATCTAAGTGCTTATTTTCATCTTTTCAGTTTGAAAAGAAAAAACTGATAATACCTATTCAACGACACCCCACTTAATATAGTTTGTTGACTTAAATTTTTTTCATTTTCACAATGCGAGTATGGCGTCCAGTATTCGCCATATTGGATTTTCACTAACGTCATGTCTTTAGTGACACTCGCCGGATTAAGAGGAATCGATTGAAGTGTGAATCATAAAAATCGGCCCAGGCGTTTGGTCTGTATTGTGTTTCGAAGAAACATACATACTTACATACATACATAGGCTGTTAAACACTTTACCACTCCTTTGCGTCGTGTAGTCGGGTAAAAAGGGGAATATAAGAGAGAGAAAAAATCCAAGTCCAATTTAGGAAATTTTATCATATACTCGTTTCCTAATACCTCAATGAAATATTAAGTTTTAGTATTTCCTAAAATACGGCCGCTACGTAATTAAAAACATATTAAAATAAACCAGAACTATTAACTAATTGTGCAATGATTTCTCGTATTTTATTCTTGTATTCGGACGTGGTCATTCTTGGCGCAAAAATACGCTTCGGGTTGCGGGCCTTGGGGCAACCCTCGTGCCCGGGAAAAATTCTCGGCGCGCGACAACGCGCCGGTAACTTAAGTGGCCCTTAAAGGGGGCCACATGGGTCAGAGAGTCTGACCCATTTGGGAAGGAAGGAAGGAGAAGAAAGGGAGGGAAAGGAAAGGAAAGGGAAGGAAAGGAAAGGAAGGGCTGTGTAGATTCTCCTTTTCTTGTTTTTCGTACATATTAGCAGTTTGCTATCCTCTCAGGCGATAAGCGAGCAACTTGTGATTGATCATTTACGTCTGTCCCCGCTATTCTTCTTTATATTCCTGCACCCTGATTACGTATTCATTTTACGTAATACGAATTTGACAAGCAATCAGCGATTTTTGTACAATTTTCGCTATCGCTTTGCTTTTGCTAGTTAGGTAATAAGGGGGCCTATTTCGGGCGTGCGTATGTATATTTATATTTGCTTATTTATTAAATATCTTATTAATATTCCTGAGGAAATTCTCCGTCTCCTACTATGTGTATTCGAGTTAAAAATTTTAGCAATGGATTGCTCTATAGTTATCACTTTACGCACCCCTTCTGTAACATATAGTATAGAGTTACATTATATATCATCTAGCTAGACCTTAAACGACGACGCTAAAGCAAAATTTTACCCAGATATATGTACATATACTGTTAAAATATATAAAATATTATTAAGCCTTCTCTAGGTACCCAAATTATTTTAACTTAGTTGTCATATACCTACCTAGTACAAAACGGAACACTTGGCTACAGAGAGGGCGTACAAAATGTCACAAACCGTGAAATTGCTGTAACTGTACAGTTTTCTATTGTTTTTAACTATCGCGGGAGTTCCATGTGACCCAATTTTTGAACACGACAGTCATTATCTATGTTTTGCTTTTAAATACGTAAGTAAAATACATAACAGTAAAGTATGAGAAAGTTCATTTCGGTCTCTACTCACTACTCGTATTTACAAACGATGAAAGACTTCCTTGGTTTGTATAGCAAATATTATTGTTATATGATTTTTATGTATAGCCTGTGGCTTCCAACTATTAGACAATGGCCTTCGCACTCTTAGGTCATACGTTCTGGTCTTTCACCATCTTCTGCTATTTGGTAAGGTATCTCCATCCATGATCTTTTTTTTGGCGGCACAAGGAAGAGAATTCTATTAATACTTAGACTAGAACAGACCAAAGTAGGGCATAAGTGTGCAAATTACACACCCACTTATCACCAGTTAGCCTATTAAATCCCACGTGCTAAGGGCTAAGCCTACCGCCGCTTTTCGGGCACAAATACAACAATCTAGCGACCGGTTACGCATCCAATAGAAAAGTTTCCGTTATAAGCTACTAGTGGACGCCCGCGACTTCGTCCGCGTGGACTGCAGAAAAATAAAAATGTTGAAATCACCTGGGAAAATATTTTTTACCGGTTTAATTAATAAAAACAAAAATCCAGGGTGTCAGCTAACTCCATACAAAATTTAATTTAAATCGCTCCAACCGTTTTTACGCGGAAGAGTAACAAACATCCATCCATACTCACAAACTTTCGCGTTTATATATTATCGATTCCCATTCGGGTGAAGAATTTTTTCCATTTTCTTTATTAATAATTTTATATTATATTATTAGAAAGTGCTTATCATGCTGAGCAACTTTTCCTAAGACTGTATTTTCATATCTCTCAAAGTTTAGCTGGGCTGCTAAGGGTTCTGCATCAGGCAGTCTAGACCTTAAATTTTTTTCTTTCATATCATTTCTACGTCATTTTATTCTTTCATACATATTTTTTGGATAACTTGAACCGTTTACGCAGCGCACGCAACGGAAGTCTCCAAAGTTGAATAATTTTTCCCGTTTTTTCCACATTTTCCTCTTATTCTTCGTCCCTATTGGTCGCACTGTGATGATATATAGCCTAAAGCCTTCCTCGATAAATGGACTATCCAACACAAAAAGAATTTTTTAATTCGACCCAGTAGTTCCGGAGATTAGCGCGTTCAATCAAACAAACAAACAAACAAACTCTTCAGCTTTATAATATTATTAGTAATTAGTATTAGTATATTAGTATTAGTATTATTAGTATAGATTCAGGGTCAGAGCCTCGTCCGTTAAATAGCAGGGTGCACCACGGGCAGGTGAGGTTGACTTTAACTCTTAAGGTATTAGTCGAGCCCACTAACTCCTTCGTATTATTTCAAGTTTCTACCACCTTCCAGGTCCAATGCACGGCAAGGTGGTAGTCTGCTACGTGGCCAGCTGGGCAGCATACCGCCCCGACGGAGGCAAATTTATTCTAGAGAACCTGGAGCCGTCGCTCTGCACGCATCTCGTGTACTCCTTCGCTGGACTGGACGAGGCTACCTTTGAGATCAAGAGTTTGGGTAAGTTTCATTCCATGATCAGCTTGGGTGTAAGAATATAGGCTACTAGTATGAAAATAGCCCTTTACTGGGTGTTTTTTCGTTGCCACCCGATAGTATGGAGGATTCCAAAAAAAATCAGGAATGTTCATACTATCTTGAAAAATAAACATGCGATTTCGAGTCTCAAATTTTGGAATTAAGTTCTCTACAGTGGGCTATTTACATAGCTTTTCGCTTAACATAACTTTTCTGTTACACCTGTATACGCACAGTGTCCCCTAAATTGGTTAACCAGAACTGCAATATCATGAAAGAGCATCCAGTATAACATAACATTAAAAACGGCACCAAATAATTTTGGTAAAAAATAACAACTTTACTTTGGAAAATTGCACTGTGAAAAGGAGCTATCATGGGTGACAAGTCATAGAAATCTGTTCGATAGATTTTGCGTGAAAGAGAAGCTGTTTGATTGTTGTTTGATCAAAGAATGTTTGATTCTTAGAAATAATAAAAATAAAAAAATTGTATTACCTTGTTATTTTATACTTTGTACCTATTATTTTTTAATTTATTAAGTCTTTATATAAATTTAATAAAATATATACAAATCAACAACTATTTTATACTAATTATTCGCCAGAAATTCAATTATTATCAATTCAACTTTAAGCTCATAATTATTCGTGATTCCATCGAGTAATTATAAATTCAATTTATAATTTTGGAAAATTACAGCTATTATTTTTTCATTCTAGTTTATAAATCTTAATAGAATTTTTAATAATATTCTGAAATTAATTAAATTATTATGTACTCAGTTTCAATGATGTTATTATCTATACATCTCTATCTCTATACATCAAATAAAGTAAGTTTATGCCAAAAAATATACTGGGAAAGTATTTAAAATATATATATATTTTTTTTTTTATTACTTGATCGGGCGAAATTTATAGTGTCTAGTGTTTATGCTAGTTTTTTCATAGACAGATATTAATTATTTCTCGTGAAAAAATCTTGCTACACGCGTCAATATGCATTTATGCAGAAAAACGCAGTCTATTTACTAACCTTTGGACCCTAATATTTTGGAAACCAGACACTTCCCAGGTATGCTTCCATGGAGAGAAATGATCGTCATGATGAGGAGATTCCGTAGTTTTGATCGGAACGTTGACGACCAAAAATCATTCTGTATATTATTTAACCAATCCAGAGACTTTATTGCACCATGTTTTGAACAAATAAATAATAATTTTCATCAGTACTGGTTAACTGGAAGAGAATGCTATGTAGCATTAAGTTCGCCTTTGAATAACTTTATAGTGCAATAAAGAATTTTCTATCTATCATTTCCATTTTCAGAATCTGAGTCTTCTATTATTTTTCAAGATTATTCATATGTTGCTTAGGAACTATCTTTTTTGTATTATTTACTTTCGACATAGGTTCGTCACGAACACGTTTGCTCCAATAGCCTTCATCTTCACGGGTTCGTTAGATCACGTGATGATTTCCAACCGCTTGGAGTTGCGACAACGAATTTCGATGACATACATTGTCTGAGCTCGCTGGACTAGGTTGGGTGGTAAAAGTCATGTTTTATAAAAACCTCTCCTCCTCAGATCCATGGCAAGATCTAGCTAAAGACTATGGTCTACGAGGCTTCGAGCGCATAGTCTCGCTGAAGAGACGATACCCTCATCTGAAGGTCACTATCGCTATTGGTGGATGGAACGAGGGGTCTTCCAAGTATTCGAACATGGCCGCCACCGTGGAAAGTAGGAGGAAGTTTATTAACAGCGTCCTCGCGTTTTTAAGGTTTTTTTTTAATAAATATTCACTTCACAACACATTGACCTAGTCCCGCACTAAGATCCCTAAAGTCTTGTATCGTGGGCACTAAGCAACAGCATATAAATACATAGATAAGTATAGAAACATCCATGACTCGGAAACAAACATCGATATTCATCATATCAATGTTGACACCTACCGGGATTCGAACCCAGAATCTATGGCGTTGCAGGCAGGGCCACTACCAACTACACCAATCAGTCTTCACTAGAATACATCATTTTGTAAGTGTTGACTTAGGAATACTTCTATGCTGCTCTAGGAGTGAGATTAGATAAGATAAGATAAATCTTTATTTGCAATTAAACATAATATACGAGTAACATAGTGAAAAAAAAACGTATAAAAAAACTACAGCTACTTCTCTTCCCGGGCATACTGTACAAGTCAGTAGATGGACAAGAGGGTTTTGGTGTTTTGTAGGCGATGGGCTGACCACCTGTCACTACTAACCGAACTTGTACATCTCAACTATACCCTCAAAATTGGTCAGAAGTGGCACCATGTGGTTCTATCGGCCCTTGGTGCTCTGCCTACCGCGTAAGGGATAAAGGCGTGATTATATGTATGTATGTATGACTAAGGAATTCAGGGGCGTTTTCTCAGACGATGATCATTTACATCTTCCCTGTTATGCTAAATGAGTCTGTGAGATATACCTCATACTCCTGCAGGTCCGGCTACGGTTCGAGAACAGAGCCGTGTTATGCACAACAGATTTCTGTGATGGTGCAAGTCTCTGGAACATTTCAGCTGCATTTTCTTCCGTATCGTGCTCGTTGCGGGCACGCGCTCGGCGTCCTCCCGCGCCCCACACCTCGCCCAAGCACACAAACATTCTCAATTTTCGCTATCGCATTGCTTCGGCTCTGCTATTGCAAGTTACGTAATCAGGGGGCCGGAGTTCCTTAGTCGACTCTGAAAACATGTACGATACGGAAGAAAATGCAGCTGATGTATTCCAGAGACATGCACCATCGCAGGTGTTGTACATAACACGGCTCTGTTCTCGAACCGTAGCCGGAACTGCAGGAGTATGAGGTATATCTCACCCGTTTAGCATAACAGGGCAGATGTAAATGACACTCTGAGATTATCGCGATCGCGCTGCTTCGGCTCTGCTATTGCAAATTAGGTAATCAGGGGGCCGATCTTAGATAACAGGTGATGCGGTAGGAATTTTATCTTTGTCACAGAATTTAACTAAGTGTCATATTGCAGTGAGCACAACTTCGACGGCTTGGATCTTGACTGGGAGTACCCTGCAAGAAGAGACGGTAGACCTCAGGATAAAGCCAACTACGTGTCTTTAGTTAAGGTACGTTGCACCATGACTCAAGCTTCCATCAGCTTGTTATAGAAGAAATATTGAGCTACATTATCCACCACCCTTGTTCCATATGTATTTAATTTAAAAACTATTATTTAATTTAGAAACAAATATTCATAACAATTTAACAGGGATTGAATACGTGCGGTCAATTTCAAATTCATACAATGCATGATCACCTAATTTTTCAGGAGTTAAAAGAAGCCTTCAAACCACGAGGCTATATCCTCACAGCAGCACTTGGAGCCGGCAAGGACACCATGGAAGCAGCGTACGACCTGGCAGAGCTGAACCATTATCTAGACCTCATACACATGATGTGTTACGACTACCACGGCACTTGGGACGGGAAGGTCGATGCCAATGCCCCGTTGAAGGGGTCTAGTGAATGGGACACTTTGAATGTGGTGGGTATTTTTTCTCTGGTATCTTAACCTTAATCATGTTTACGGTGCCGACATGTACAATGTTTTGCCACGGCCGCTATCAAACGGCACCGCTATTCAAGCATATCTGTTCTTTAGGGTTAAATGTTACAAAGTTAAATGGATAGGTAGGTACTATTAATTTAAAGAGGATTCGGCCTTTTTAGGGAATCTTTTTTTGCAGTTTCACAATTTATTAATCCAAAGAGAATCTTATCCTGAACCTTATCAGAGGAGGTTAGAAAAGACCTTTATATATAAAAAGACCACTATTTAGTCGAACATACTTATAGGATCTAACAAGACCCCCTTCCCCTAATACCTCTTCCCCTTTTTAAAACCCTTATATCTTCCCCAGGAATACACAATAAAGCACATGCTGGCAGAAGGAGTGAGTCCATACAAACTGGTGCTAGGTCTACCCATGTATGGTCGGACCTTCCTACTGCAGGATCCGCAGGCCAAGGTCGTAGAGTTTGGAGCCACTCCAGCTCAAAGCGTCGGCTTTAAAGGACCATATACTAGGGAAGCTGGGTTCATGGGATATAATGAGGTAAGTCACACTTTATATGGATACCGGTTTGTCATCAAAAGCAGCAATAAAGCGCTTCGTTTTGGCCTGAAACTTGGTACTAATATAAGTGAAAGGATATTATATCCAAGGAACTTGTAGGTTGATATTTATGCCAGAATATAACATTTCAGTTTTCCACTATAAATATGGGAACTCTTGTGCTGATGCGAAGCTTCAGTGGAAACATCAGCGGCATCTCCTTCCGTGCATGTAGTCTCAGGATTAAAGAACTCGTGAGCGTTCTCTCATGAAATGAGCTAGCAACTATCACTGATTTTTTACTCACCCTAGTGATCCTGTAGTTGTAGCTACCCCATTTTGAGCAAACATACATACATAAATCACGCTTTTATCCCTTACGGGGTAGGCAGAGCACCAAGAGCCTATAGGACCACATGGTGCCACTTCTGACCAATTTTGAGGGTATAGTTGAGATGTACAACTTCGGTTAGTAGTGACAGGTGGTCAGCCCATCGCCTACAAAACACCAAGACCCTAAAACAGACGCATATTTATATCTATATCTATGTAAGTATGTAAAATAAATTCAGTTAAAGTCGTTAGAGTCGACTTCTCAAGCTACTCGTAGTAACTTGTCATTGATCTTTTAAATCTGTCCCCGCTATGTTAAACTTGATTGTAAGATCATGATGCTGCAATTTTGACTAACACAGCCGTATACATGCAGTATAACTTCTTTTATACATACATATGATAAAAATTTAACGGAACGCTGTCTGAACATGGAAGATATATCAGAAAAAAAATTATAGGAGACCTTTATCAACGCATTAGTACCGAAAAGGATGATTTTTTAAATTTTTCTCTGTTTGTCGGTTTGTCTGTGCGTTTGTGCATGCTAATCTCAGAAACGGCTGAACCGATTTCGATGCGGTTTTCAGGAATATACAGGATGTTTTTTGGTCGTCAACGTTCCCGAATACTACGGAATCTCCCCATCATCACGATCATTTTTCTCCATGGAAGTGAAAGTTGAGTAAATACACTGCATTTTTTGCATAAATGCACATAGACGTGTGTGACAACATTTTTTCACGAAAATAATTAAAATCTGGCTACAAGAAAACTAACACAAACACTGGATGTTATAAATTTCGCCCGATAAAGTACCAAATAAAAAAAATAACATCGTTTCCCAGCAATTTCTTTAGCATAACCTTATTTTATTTGATGTATAGAGTACGGACCCTTCGTAAAGGGTGGCGCGAAAAACACCCTTATTGTGACAGGTTTCACTTAACATATAGGCTACTTTTTATCCCGGGAAAATGTTTTTATCCCGGATAATTTCGACATTTTGTTTTTCTGCTGTCCACGAGGACGGAGTAACGGGCCTCCTCCAGTTTAAAATATAATTCAGTGGTACGCCTGACACAGGAATTGAACCCACGCTCTCTGAATTCATGGCGCTCATCACACCGAATGAGCCATCACCGCTTCAATCTTCTTGACGTAATAAGGCATCTTATTCTCCACCAGATCTGCGAGGAGTTGAGCAACAAATCCTCACACTGGAGCTACCACTGGCATGAACCTTCCTCCACCCCATACCTGCGAGATGGAGATAGGGTCATCTCCTATGACAATGGACGGTCGATTGCGAGTAAAGTCAAGTGAGTTCCATAATTATTATATCATCTAGAGCAGGGGTTCCCAAACTTTCATTTTTTATAGACCCCTTTCAAAAGTTAACTGGTTCTGGTGGACGCCCTACATACTTACAACACATACAAATTAATTGTGAAATCCCATTTTTTCACGCCAACGTAGACCCCCATCGAGTCCCTTGTGGACCCCTGGGGGTCCACATAGACCACTTTGGGAACCACTGATCTAGAGCAAAAATGTCTACCAGAGGGGTAAGCATGAACCTCTCGATAGTCCGTTACCGAGTTATCGAGACGTCCGTAACGCTATCGTCAAACTGTCAAATCAAATAGATTTTGCTAGCGAGTCGCTAGCGTTACGCCGCGTAAGAAGGTTCGTGCTTACCCCACAGATCGATCTATGAGTCCAGTCCTGTTTCATTAAAGATTTCAAGAAGTACCTATGTAATTGAACAGGTTGTCATTGCATTGTTATCAGTAAATAGTAGATCTCGGGTCTGACCAACTTGGACCCAAAGGCGGATCCTCAATATTTTCTGGAGGAGGTCGCAAATGTGGATGGTAATTATGTCCTGTGATGGAATCCACACTTACATTGGACAGAAGTACATTTCGGGGAGTGTGCGTTGGGACTTCACGACCTAATTCCCCCAGCACCCTTCTACCACCGGACGACCAGGAAACCGTCAAGGCGACACCGGTTCACAGTTGAAGTGCCGAAAACTCGTACTGAGCGTTTTGCTTCTACATTCATAGTGCGAACGGCCAAGCTGTGGAACTCCCTGCCTGAATCCATGTTCCCCGTGAACTATAATCTTGCGGTCTTCAAGTCGAGAGTGAACCGGTTTCTTTTAGGCAAGCGCGCTCCATCTTAGACTGCAACGGTGCTTACCATCAGGCGCGTTGTGGTCAAGCGTAAGCCTATTTAATATAAAAAAAAAAGTAGCTTTATAATGCCCATATGCTAGCCTATTGGCGTTGTTACACTTACGAATGTTCATTGTTTAGGATGGCCATAGACTACGGTCTAGGTGGCCTCATGGTGTGGAGCATAGACACGGATGACTTCCGAGGTCAGGGGGTGGACTCCAACGACACCTACATCGACTTCGTGGAGAGATACAACAGCATTGTCGACGAGCCGCTGCTTGCTGAGGCGCTGAAGACCTTGAATCTGCCTGATGGTAGGTTTCTAATATGCTGGACTAATCTACCTTCTATAATAAAAAAAAATGAATCGCTGAATGTGTTGCTAAGCGCAGATCTCAAGAACAGAACCGATTTCACTCATTATTTTTTTTATATTTCTTGAAATACGAGGATGGTTCTTACGGAGAGAAAAATTAGCAACCCACCCCGGCTTCGCATGGGTTCAATACATGGGGGTCACGCAGACGAAGTCGTGGGCGGCCACTAGTTGTATTTATATCTAACATCTTCGATAAGTAGCCACAGATCATAGGGATCATAGGGTGCCTAAGAGTATACATACATACATACATATAATCACGCCTTTATCCCTTATGGAGTAGGCAGAGCACCAAGGGCCGATAGAACCACATGGTGCCACTTCTGACCAATTTTGAGGGTATAGTTGAGATGTACAAATTCGCTTAGTAGTGACAGGTGGTCAGCCCATCGCCTACAAAACACCAAGACCCTCTTGTCCCTCTACTTACTTGTACAGTATGCCCGGGAAGAGAAGCAGCTGTAGTATTACATGTTATTTTTTCACTCCCAAAGCAGCATAGAAGACTTTTTTATAGGTACATTTATCAGGGTAAAAATGGTTAAACAAACAGCTATAGATGGATTTTTATTACATTCATGTTTGTGTTGGTTCCACATGGTTGCGTTCGTATAAACAAGGTAGCCAGAATCGCATATGGTTCTATCGGCCCTTAGTGCTCTGCCTACCCTGTAAGGGATAAATGGTGATTAAATGTATGTATGTATGTATGTATAAAAAATAGCGAAGCTTCGGTGGCAGGCCACTGGTTATATATATATCCCAACATTTCCCCTTCATGGAAAACTCTGAAAAACCTTTGAACTACATTTATTTTCCAGCACACAACATCGGCAAACGATCAGCATACGTCACCTCAAACGGCAAACTGCATCTACGACTGCCAGAAACCCAATTTTCCAACTACGGTCTCATGAGGACCATCAATGAAGTAGCAACCCTGGCGTTAGAAGAGAAGAGAATACTCGATGAAATGGAGCGGGTCACAAGAGAGAATGAGATAGAAGACAAGCCTGAGAAACCAGATTCTGCTGAGGGTCTCCGAAGCAGTTTTGTGTTTGTTGTTGCTAGTTTGTTTTTAATGTTTAGTGTTTAGAGATTAAGAGACTGTTCTATGGACATAACTTCAGAATTTAGTAGTATCCAAGTTTGTATATATACATACATAAATAAATAAAAACAAGACTAACCTAGTCCCACACATACGGTCGAATACTGAAACGTCCCTCAAATATCTAACGGCTGCTTAAATGTTTGAGTAACTCTTAAATACAGAAAATAAATCATTTGAAGGCTGCTTAGGTGATCATGCCTTCAAATCGTTTGAGTAATAATAATAATATTTATTTGAGATAAGAATTAGAGGACAATACACTACATGCTAATGAATAACTCAGAGTAACATAATATTGCACAGCGTTTTACCTGAAATACAAATCAATGAAACAAGAAGAAAGTAGGTGGTCCCTGGCAACTGTGCTAAGTGTATAACACCTGTATTACAGTAGCCAGTTCCTTCCTATGGATAAATAAGGTGGTAGTTCAAGTAAACACTATACTAAAATAACGCTCTTATCAAGTGAAGTAGCAACAGATATCTCAAAAATTAACATCTACAGTTCCAAAACCAAGATTCGCCCTTGCTACAAATAAAAATACAGATGTATCCGAATTCCATCCTTTCTCTACACCAATTTATCCAACAGCAATTCAGTCTCATCATAGTCTAGCTTCAGCAAATAATCCGTCAGTGGTATACACGAGTAGCCATCGTGTATACCACTTTAATTTGAGAGATGCTTAAATTTAACAGCTCTTTACGTGAGAATTGTATTTGAGTGACGTTTGAGTATTCGGCCGTAAGATCCCTAAGGTCTTGTGTCGTGGGTACTAAGCAGCGGTATATACCACAGTATATACATACATACATATTTACACGGCTGTTTCCTAAATGGGGTATCCAAAGCTGCAGGATCACGAACGAGATCCTTGCAGCCACGCTTAGCATAGTGGGGACAGATGCTAATGCTCAGTGACAAGTTGCTAGCTGATCGTCTGAGGAAACACTATTGGGGACTGCAATTTTTATTTAAAAAAAAGCGGGTGGGGCTGTGTCGGGGCACACGGCCGTTGGTTTTAACGTGAAACGTCTATGTTAGCGAATCGCTTTTAAAGTAAAAGATTGAAATGAAAACAAGATGGACGCTGTTTTAAGTATTTTAATAAAAAAAGAACAGGTACGTAATAGAAACATAAAATACATAGCAA
Organism: Carposina sasakii; assembly: GCA_014607495.2. NCBI lineage: Eukaryota > Metazoa > Arthropoda > Insecta > Lepidoptera > Carposinidae > Carposina > Carposina sasakii. The sequence continues at coordinate 5,204,285 of CP053176.1, read as the reverse complement.
ATGTTTATATATTTATTGTCACTTTCTGGTTATTTTAAATAGCAGCCGCCCACGACTTCGTCCGCGTGAGGGGGCGTTGTACCCGTGCGAAGCCGGGCAGGTTGTTGTATAGACTGTAGCCTTCCTTGGTAAATGGGCTATCTAACACTGAAAGAATTTTTCAAATCAGACCAGTAGTTCCTGAGATTAGCGCGTTCAAACAAACAAACAAACAAATTCTTCAGCTTTATAATATTAGTATAGATATAAATACTGTCCAAATTACACTTATTTTTGTATTAATCAATTGGTTCAAATAAACTTGACAAACACACGAAAGAATCACCACGCTATAAAGTCGGAGTCACGAGTTACACTGAATAGAAACAAGCGTGAGCGCCGGTTTCGCACAGTTATCGCAGTATCCCTCCCCCGCCGCCCCGCTTGACCCCGACACGAACTCAATGTCATAACAGCGAGCTGACTATATAAGTGAAATATTTACACCACATTTTTGTTTCTAAGACCAATAGTTTTTTAATTATTAAGGTACGATGATATAGACCTTTTCGTTACGGTCCAGTTTTTAAACCTGGTACCCGTATGTGTCGGCGCGATTTTAAAGACGTTTCACGTCAAAAATTATGAGCCGAGACTTAAAAGCGGCTATATTGGAATTCCTGCTTGGTTCCTTTATTCGGACTGGTCGGTATAAAGTTTGATCTGTCCCCTGGGTCGTTCTAAACTGGAGGACAGTTTTATCTGTCCTAAGTCCACGCAATAGGGCGACAGATCGGAATAAACAAACAGATGTTTTAATTCCAAACACCAAATTTGAATTTATACATGGTAAATACTTAAGGAAAGTTCTCATACATTTGATAATTATCTTGTTGCGAATATTGTGATATGGTTATCTAATTCTCAGATTATTATTATGTAGGTAGGTATTTGATTGACATTTTTGCATGCGACTTTAACAATTATATTAGAAACTAGTGAACGCCCGCGACTCCGTCCGCGTGGACTACAGAAAAAACAAAATGTCAAAATTATCCGGGATAAAAAGTAGCCTATATGTTAAATGGGACCTGCCACAATATATTCCTGAAAACTGCATCGAAATCGGTTTAGGCGTTTCTGAGATTAGCGTGCACAAACGCACAGACAAACCGACAAACAGACAAAAATTCCAAAAATGATTGAATGATGGTTCTATTGCGTTGATAAAGGTATCCTATAATATTTTATCTCATATATTTTCCATGTACATACAGCGATCTGTTACATTTTTATTATATGTATAGATTAAATTTGGATATTCCTAAAAATTTGTATGCCAAATAGGCGGATCACAGAAGAGTTATGTACTTATTTAACAACTGTAATAACCTGTGCATCACAAATAAACTAAATATACATAAATAAATATTCACACACTACACAACACACGGCGGTACTGAATGTTCCGAGCGAGACTGGCAGTGCAAGGATTAGAACACAGCGTAGTTGTAGATGTGTTTTTTATTAATTGTTAATTATCTGCAAAATTTACAAAAAATGTACTTTGGCCATAAACTAGATCTGATAAAGCGCTATACAACTATGCAAGTTTCATGTTGATATTCACAATAGTTTTCAAGATATTTCGCTTATAAGAACGTAAAAAAGGTAATTTTCAAATCGAAATTCTATCGAGAATTTTTTAAGTAATTGAGTTTCCACGTTGGCCACAAACTTGATAAAGATTTAAATAATAACATATAAAAAAATTAGAGCTGTGGTAATCGGACAAGTATTTAAAAAATCGATTCTAAAATGCCTCTTTTGTCTGATCACACCGCCTTAACCTAGTCCCACAGTAAGATCCCTACGGTCTTGTGTCGTGGGTACTAAGCAACGGTATATAAATACATAGATGAGTATAGAAACATCCATGACACGGAAACAAACATTGATATTCATCATATCAATGTTTGCACCTACCGGGATTCGAACCCAGGACCTATGGCGTCGCAGGCAGGGTCACTACCTACTAGACCAGTCGGCCGTCTAAACTATATATAACTCTAAGCTCATTACCTAACTAATACTCAATCTTTGTATGTGATATGCATTATAAGTCCTATTTTAACTATTAACTACACCAAAATGTAAATAAAACTATCTTGTAAAGTATACTTTGAAGATATTCCTATTTTTTTAAATAAAACTATGATAATTAATGTAATATTTATTTCTATATACTAGTGAACGCCCGCGACTCCGTCCGTGTCGAAATTATCCGGGATAAAAAATAGTCTATATGTTAAGTGGAACCAGTCACAATACAGGATGTTTTTTGTGGCCACCTTTAACGAAGGGTACGTACTCTATACTTACATCAAATAAAGTAAGTTTATGCCAAAAAAAATGCTGGGAATTTTCTTTTTTTTTCCAAAAATTTTTTTAATTACTTGATCTGGCGAAATTTATAGTGTCTAGTGTTTATGTTAGTTTTTTTATAGACAGATATTAATTATTTCTCGTGAAAAAATCTTGCTACGCGCGTCTATGTGCATTTATGCAAAAAAACGCAGTCTATTTACTCAACTTTGGACTCTAATATTTTGGAAACCAGACACTTCCCAGGTATGCTTCCATGGAGAAAAATGATCGTGATGATGAGGAGATTCCGTAGTTTTCGGGAACGTTGACGACCAAAAATCACCCTGTATGTATATTCCTGAAAACTGCATCGAAATCGGTTCAGGCGTTTCTGAGATTAGCGTGCACAAACGCACAGACAAACAGACAAAAATTCCAAATATCATTGTTTTGTTTGGGTACTATTGCGTTGATAAAGGTATCCTATAATATTTTTTCTCATATATCTTCCATGTACAGACAGTGATCCGTTACATTTTTATTATATGTATAGATTATGCTCCACCCTTTCTATCTGAATATGCGGCGAATTCAAAAAGAAGGGTGAAAACTTTGGTAATAGTTCACAGATCTTTAGTCCAAAGAAATCGAATTTACATATTTCAGTTTACAAGTTTCAACCTTTTTCAGCTTTTAGCACCAAATTTTTATTAGATTTTATCAGAAAAATAGGACATAATGACGTCATAGTTTTTGTATTCTAGTGAAGCCCTGCATCAGCACATGATAATCATCACGTTGAACTAAACTTATATCCTCATTTGGACAGTAATATGATGAAAAGCAATATCATGATTCATGATCTATCCATATGTGTACAATATTTTTGTCAGAGTTCTAAACATTTTTTTTTTTACTCAACACATTAACCTAGTCCCACACTAAGATCCCTAAGGTCTTGTGTCGTGGGTACTAAGTAACGGTATATACAGAGTGTTTTTTTGTGGCCACCTTTAACGAAGGGTACGTATTCTATACATGAAATAAAGTAAGTTTATGGCAAAAAATATGCTGGGAAAAAAAAAATTAAATTCCTTGATCGTGCGAAATCTATAGTGTCTAGTGTTTATGTTAGTTTTTTTTATAGATAGATATTAATTATTTTTCGTGAAAAAATCCTGCTACGCGCGTCTATGTGCATTTATGCAGAAAAACGCAGTCTATTTACTCAACTTTGGACCCTAATATTTTGGAAACCAGACACTTCCCAGGTATGCTTCCATGGAGAAAAATGATCGTGATGATGAGGAGATTCCGTAGTTTTCGGGAACGTTGACGACCAAAAATCATTCTGTATACATAGATAAGAATAGAAACATCCATGACTCGGAAACAAACATCAATATTCATCATATCAATGTTTGCACCTACCGGGATTCGAACCCAGGACCTATGGCGTCGTAGAGAAATAATTCATTCGACCGTACTTGCATGTGAAATGAATAATTCTGTTGGTTTCCTTTCCTAGATGAATTACAACCAGGCACTACACACGAAACCATAATTGTTTACGTCCATAGAACACGAAATTTACATTTTTAAACGCGTGGTTTAATAAAAATATGCAGGATTTGTTTCGTTCACAACTGACTTCGGGCCGATATAGGCCGCTAGCGTGTATGACAATGGTCTCGACTATCCGTCTCGCTCTAACACACGAGTATCCTATGTTATTGTCTCTCGCTTTGCCGATCTAATCTAACACTAGTATAAAATCTATGATCCTCATTAACATGGACGGTAAATTAGGTACATGAAACGAAAAGAAAACAATTTGATAAACATAGTAAATTAATAAATAAAGTTTATACAATACATATATAAATTAATACGAGATAAAATTATCACAAGTCTTCATAAGGAGATCCGCATCTGACGTTGTAGAAATGGTCGCATACCTGAAAATAAATACATACATAAATCGAGACATATACACACGGCCGTGATCCCAAAGTAGGGTAGCCAGCACTGCGGGATCATAAAGGAGATTCCAATGGAACGTTTAACATAGTTGTATGTTTAGTGACAAGTTGCTAGACCAATATTTTGGGATTTTCTATTTTTCGATTTTCACTAAATAAATATATTCACACACTTCACGACACATTAACCTAGTTCCACACTAAGATCCTTAAGGTCTTGTGTCATGGGTAGGGGAAAGGTGTACATAATGATCCCCCTAAGGGAAAATGCTTACTGTATCCAAAATATTCAAGTAAGACAAACATTGAATGAGCTTTGAATATATCATATAAATGCTGATATACTTGCATACTATTATTTTTAGTTGGTTGAGAATCTACAGATTTGTTAGAGATTTTCCAAAAGGCTACTAAAGGATCATTTTGTACACCCGGATGTATAAAACGATCCCTAGGGTAAGGTCAAAATGAGTCCAGGGATCATTTTGCACCCCAAGTTTAAATTATGATCAAAACTTACTTCTAGAATAGCTTTATTTAAAAAACTGATAATAATTAAGTACGACTAAATACTAAAGATTTGTCACAAAACTTTATAAGTATGACAAATTTTCCTCTTTTTTATCAGTATCCAATACAAAAATATTAATTAAGTAGTTTCACCACGGCCGCGTGGTGCCGGCAGAGTAGAATTCGTACCACCCCATGTCTGCCCGTGGGTATCGTACGAGGCGATTAAGGGTTTCCAGGAGGTGGGCAGCAGCGTCTCCCGTGTTGACAACATAGTCCAAAATACAAACTGCGGTCACCAACCCGCCTGCCCAGCGTGGTGACTATGGGCAAATACCCTCCATGGCAGTCTTGTGGCGTGCCCCAGGGGAGGCCTACGTCCAGCAGTGGACTGCAATAGGCTGATGATGATGATGATGATGATGAAGTAGTTTTAATCAAATAATCTCACTATTATCAACAGTGTTAAATTTTTCTACTAACGTAGTTTTAATAAAATAATCTCTTTATAATCAACAGTCTTGAATAATATCAACCATCACGAAGTATTTTGATGTTTATAATGTAGGTAAACATTTAGAAGTTTAATTGTTTCTTTAAATTTCCGAAACGATCTCTGCAGAAGTGACATAAAATCTTCTTCGTCTTCACTATCGAGCCCGGCGCATGCTTCATGTCCCCATTTAAAACATTTCATGCATTGGACCCAACCTTCTCCCATGCCATCTCTTGAATACGGTTCTGTGCAGAACATGCACTCGGCATCCTCTTCGGAAGATTCGGAATCATACGTGTTCCTTTGTTTTTTAGTGTTTTTCTTACTGACCATTTTTCATTTACCAACTCCTTTTCTTTTACCAACTGCCTTTCCTTTACTAACTCTTTTTCCTTTACTAACTTAATTTTCTTTGCTAATGGTGAATCTAAAGACCTAATTGAAGTAGATATTGGAACAATAACAATTTCTTGGGCTTGTGTAGATCTTGTAGCCATAATTAGGGACGAAATCATTTCAGAAGCTAGGGTTTGAAGCGATTTAACGGGGGTAACTACTTGCACAGAAGACGCTTGGATTTCATAATTAACACACAATGAAGCTAATGAAGATTTGTTAGAGATGTTCACTTGCTTAGAAGACAGCATAGCGAGCGATTGATTTTTATTATTCTGACCGTAAATGAATTCAAGCAAGAATGGTTACCTGAAATATACTCACTCTAGTTATATATAAAATACACACACATGATACACATACACATACATGACTCTTAGTAAAAAAAATTAAATTTAGGTTAACAAACATGTATGTGCAACATAATTTATGATAGCAATGGTAGACACATTTTTTTATGCACATACCACACAGTTAACCTCATAGAAAGGTATATGTGATAATAAGTAACAAGTATTAAACGCAGATATTAGTTTTCAAGTTGCCAAAATGTTAGGGGTAAAATGATTTCTGGGATCATTTTATACCGACTAAACGGGACCGTTTGACCCAAAATGTAAAATTTACAAAAGTTGTCCAAACATAACCTCAAATATAACCGTGGTGTGATCAAAACGTGCTTGAAATATTCTTGAATATCAATAGGAACCACCGGTAACACTTTCATTCACAAATAAACAAAACAATTTCAGCAATATAGCATTGATTTTATGCTTACCCTAGATTGAACACACATATTTTTTATTTTTCGCAATTAATCGACGGGCTGTAGTCACATAACCATAACACTTCACTGGGCTACTGAGCGGGGTACGAGGAAGGCGTCAGCAAACAGATTGAGCGAAATGGCACTATAGTTTATTCAGGATTAAAGGGAATCATTTTACCTCGAGGGATCATTTAGTACACCTTTCCCCTACTAAGCAATGGTATATACCTATGTAAATATACAGAATGTAACAGAAAGGGTACGTTAAGCGAAAAGCTATGTAAATAGACCACTATGGAGAACCTATCCACAAAATTTGAGACTCGAAATGACATGTTTATTTTTAAGATTGCATAAATATTCCTGAGTTGTTTAGGAATTCTCCATACTATCTGGAAAAATAAACATGTGATTTCGACTCTGAAAATTTGTGGTTAGGTTCCTTTTAGTGGGCTATTTACATAGCTTTTCGCTTAACATACCCCTTTTGTTACACCCTGTATAGATAAGCATAGAGACATCAAACACTCGGAAACAAACACTACCGGAATTCGAACCCAGGACACTACCAACTACCCCATCCCGTCATGTCACTACCCGGCAATCAGGTATACATTTGTCAGTAATGACTCCTTCCGGGGACTTGAATATTGATGTTTGTTTCCGAGTCATGGATGTTTATATACTTATCTATGTATTTATATACCGTTGCCTAGTACCCACGACACAAGATCTTAGGGATCTTAGTGTGGGATTAGGTCAATGTGTTGTGAAGTGTGTGAAAGTGTGTGTGTGTGAATATGTTACTTGTTATTCTAACGTAGCATACAAACATACCTGGAACTGTTCATTGAATAGTGTTCCATTAGTACACAGGTCGGTGTTCACGAGTCGCTGGTGCCAGCAGAAGTGGTACGCCTGGAAAAACATACAATAATAATTAGTGAGCTAATGCTCAAGACCTTACGGCAGCCTTTGACGGTCACATTTGCTCGTCACTCTGGACGTAACGCTGAGCCCAAGATCCTTGGTTGACTCTTTAGACCACATACACGGAAGAAGATGCAGTGATCGTGTATTCTATTGCAAGTAAGGGGCGCCTTCCGTGTTGACAGCATAGTTCGAAAATCATACTGCGGTCACCAACCCGTCCAGCGACTGGTGACTGGGCAAAAACCTATGACAGTAGCTTGTGGCGTGCCCTGGGGAAGGCCTACGTCTAGCAGTGGACTGCAATAGACTAATGTCATTCGAGGACATGTAAGTAAATCTCAGCATGTCTTCGTTTCTACCTAAGGTTTCTATGTTTCTACCCTGTCTGTAGCTTGTATGTGTACCTAATCCTCAAATAAAAACCTTTTCTATTCCAAATTATCACCTGGCACTGGGCCTCCACATCAGCATAATACCCCCTCTTCCGACCCTCGCAAGAGAACCCGGTTCGTGGTGCAGAATGAAACACAGGGTACAGCGGCGGGTCGTGGGGCAGGTGGAGCTCGTGGTAGTAGTCTGCCAGATTCTGGTACTGGCTATGAGACATGGTTAGCGCTGGAAGAGGAAACATTTTGATTTTAAATTAAGGAGATGTGCCTCAAAAGGGCTACTAAGTTACTTACAACTTGGTAGCCCTTTTGCGGCTCTTATACAGGGTGTTTGTGACAGCCAGGCGAATATTGATACCATGACTTCAGACCATGATTCTGAGGCGGAAAACACTGAAAATTTTCGCAGGAAAATTCCAAATTTTTTCGATATTTTAAAAATATTTTCAGGAAAAAAATTGTTTTGTTTGTTTAATTAGGCCTTAGATAACGACTTAAAAATTTTAACCAAAAAATAATTTTAAAAAAAATTGCTTCTTTAAATTAAATCTGCTTAAAAAAAAAAGTTCAAATAACTGATCAACCCTAATGGAGATTCATAAGTAATCCAAAAAACAGCAATATGTCACCAAATAACTAATATGCCCAATTAATTAGTCACAAGATCGCCCGATACATTTGGCGCGGAGAGCAAAGATTATATAATACTGATAATCAAATCAAAAATACATTTCCTGCGAGTAATAACACTGTCGTATAACTCAACACAATGGTACTTGTTCGACATTTCAGTATTTGCCTAGGTGTCACCTACACCCTGCATATTATACTGTATCATATCTATAACTGTTACATTTAGTTATCAATAACACGATTTGCTATGATTTGACTTTAGTCTTACTATGTATTATTATAAAATTATTAATAAAGAAATGGAAAAAAATCCTCACCCGAGTGGGACTCGAACCCACTACCTCTACATTCCGTGCCAGCGCTCTTACCACTGAGCTACCAGGTCAAATACTCGGATGACGAATTTTACCATCTCTTTCTTAAATTACCTACATTATTGGCAACGTTATTTTTTCATCCCGATAGCTATACACTAGCCAAATCTCGGCAAACAAAGCTGTGATTAGATATACTCGTAGCTTTGTCATAGTAGTCCTTGACCCAAAAACGTTAAGAAACTTCTAATCTAGACGACCATATTTTTAGGAAGGAGTTAATTTTATGCATTTCTTTCAAGTTTCAATGCCATTGCACATAAGTTACGTTAGACGTTTCAAAGTTTGTAATAAAAGTGAAAGGATATACTCGTAGGATGATGGTCTAACTTTGTAGACAAACAACTCTTATTTTTATAAATGTGTAGGTTTTGAATGTCGCTCGCGACTTCGTGCGAATGTACAAAAAAATAACTTTATTTTTTTACAGCCAATATCAATAACCGATCTCGAGAGATTTTTTTGTATTTGACAGAATTAAATCTTCAATTGTTTTCATACAAAATTTCAAGAGATTCGGCGGGAAAAGTTGGAAGGGAGCGGGTTTAATTTTCTTGTGAAAATAGAAAATATGTGTAAATGGCTTGCATGTGTCCGTAAAGTAATGTTTTCTGGTGGATAAGTTGTATTTTGATTACTTGTGATGTGAATCTAGTGCGTGTGCATGGTTTTATACGCAGGTAAGCTGAGTAAAACTTTAGCCGGAATACGATCTCTTCATGGGTCCATGTAAGTTGTTTCTGCAATTATTTTTCATTTTGACTAACTTTACACTTGTTCTTGAGGATTGTCCCGATGTTTCCATTCATCATCATTATCATCCATCATACATTCAAAATCATTTACTAAAGACAATGGCTGTATGGGCTTAGTTCCCCTTGCCTTTCCTTCGGGATAAACTAAAAAAAAATTAAATTTGGAATAAATTAATCCGAGATTCTTTTTGATCTCCAGTGTTGAAACTAGGGTCGATTCCGGCAATCACACTTAATCCTAAATGTAATCTTAGTCAGTACCGGTAGCAAAACGCGACGCGGGTTTTTTTATCAACCGCCAGTCACCAAATGCGAGCATGGCAATGACAGAGATTCGAAACCCGCGCGCGACTCGTCTTTTGGACAACCCGTGGAAGTGGTGCTACCATTGCGAAAGTAAAATGAACTTTATTACATTCAACACTGAATCGGTAATTGAATTGATATACAGTCACACTCAACGTCAAAATTAGCGATAAGACCCCGCGTGAATTTAAACGCCATGCTCGCAACCGCGGGTTATATATCGCGTTCTTCGCGATACGGGTTTCAGTGTCAGCTTCAAGTGTGAAACGTCATTTTGTCGCGAATTTTGACATTTAGGCGCCACAAAGAGCGCGATACACGTGAGACGCGGACGGCATGCTACTGGTGCAGTAAGGTTTAAGTGTGACTGCCGGAATCGACCAAAATGGCCGTTTAAATAATAATCCCGACTGCAGTTGCCAGTATCACGAATCTAATGCGACAACATGCCTCAAGCTCAAATGCGACAAGCCGTTTAGGTTCTAATGTGTGCCAAAAAAATAAACCCACATAAGTACTTACATACACACGAAAAACATAACTCTCCTTCTGGCGCAGTCGGATAAAAAACAAAATACCCAATTTTTTCGGGAAAAAGCAATATTTTTCCGGGATAAACAGTAACCTATAGCCTAGGTATCTGGGAACCTAAATTGACTAGTCAACGCAAATATAACTTTTTAATTACGGCCAGTACCTAGTTCCTGAGATCAAACAACAAAACTCGTCAGCTATAAATTTTAGTTTTTTTAGAGAAGTCAAACCTGATATAGTTATTATTAAGTTCTACCTATAACTGTGCTCTGATTCGGGGCTTCACTAGAATATATCAGCTGCATCTCCTTCCGTGCATGTCGTAAGAGTCGACTAAGGAACTCGGGAATTCTCTCAGGCGATAAGCTAGCGACTTGTCACTGACCATTTATATCTATGCTAGGCAAACGTGCCTGCGGGATCTCATTTACGATTCTGGCTACGCCATTTCGGAAACACAGCCCTGTGTATAAAAATGTATATATGCATGTATAGTTAGGTACTTACCAGCAAACAAAACAACTAAAAACCTAAACATGACAATTATTTTAAATAACAAAATTATAATATAACAATAAAGAAATAATAACAAAATGCGCACAGGTCGTTGCCCAGTGCGCACGCGAATAACCACACAAGATCACTGCGTAAGCTAATCCTGCGCAGGTTAGAATGCGATCGATATTGATCCGTGGATGATGGCATGCAGTAGGTAAACTACCAATGTTTTTGAATTATTTTTAAGACATAGATCACTGTTACATCCGGCTCGAAGGACCATTTCGTAGATATACCTTAAAAAGCATAATACATTCGAGGAGTCGTTGAGAATATATACTATGTATATTCCCGCTCTTTACTGACCTTCTGATTCCATTGTGGTGAGCCTACCACCGCTTTTCCAATTTGTCTATTTTCACCACTCTCTTAGGGTGTCCTATGTGACTTTATAAACATATATCTATATATCTAACTTATAAGTAGATCTAAGATAAAAATGAATCGCTAATTATGTTGCTAAGCGCGGATCTCGAGAACGGCTGAACCGATTTTGCTAATTCTTTTTTATCTTATTCCTTGAAGTACGAGGATGTTTATTACAGAGACAAACATTTTAAAACATGTCCTAAAAAAATGAACACTTCTCTAAACCGGCCGCCCACGACTTTGTCTATGTGAAAGGGCATTACACCCGTGCAAAGCCAGGGCGGATACCTAGTTGCATAAATCTTTTACCGAAAAATCATTATAACAACGGCATGCATAAAACCATCCCAAATTGACTACCGTATCGATTTTCGCACTCGAAGGTCCCAACCTTGCCGCGTGCTACAGATACCGTAGTGGTCGACATGTGGCTTGCAGTCCATGTGTGGACCACATACCATAGATTATACATCAAGTTGCTCTTGAACGGAAACGGCGGAACTAAACGGAACTAAAATGAACTTTGCTATCGTGCTTGAGTAGGCTGGATCACGAACTAAGTAGGTACTGCATAAATAAATAATTATCGTATTTCGGTCACGTTGGCCAATTCTGACTGTCTCACTTAAAATTGGACCTACCTGTCCCTTTCTGTCTCTGCCATCTATGGTCAGAATGGAGAGGGACAGACCTGTCTTATTTTAAGTTTACGTTTAAGTACGATCAGAATCCATCATAATGTCGATGGAGTCGACCATTTAAGACGGGTTTTCACAGTACGAGCACGCCTGGACCGAGTGATCCCGGCCCCCTTATTACCTAACTAGCAAAAGCAAAGCGATAGCGAAAATTGTACAAAAATCGCTGATTGCTTGTAAAATTCCTATTACGTAAAATGAATTTCAAAGGAACTTTGACATTTCAAGGCGAATATTGTACAATTTTCGCTATCGCTTTGCTTCGGCTTTGCTATTGCTTTTACGTAATCAGGGGGCCGATGACTTTTTGAACGCTACTCGTACCATATAAACATCTAATACGAGCGCACACAGAAAAATCAAATGGCAGAGAACAGCTTATTTTAGTTGAGATAATAAAATCACGATTTTCAAATAATAACCGACTTCTAAGTTGAATAGGTCAAGGATTAAAAATATAAGTAAATTATATATTTAAAAAGCCGTCTAACTAGGCTATTAACATCCGGCTTATACTCGTAATATCGAAAATAAATGCTAGACTCTCACGGTAGACGGAGCGTTGGTAAATCTATCTATCAACACCTGTGCTGATGCGGGCCTTCACTAGAATACATCAGCTGCATTTCCTTTCATGCGTGTCAGAGTCGAGTAAAGAGCCCAAAGGTGTTCAACTCAGGCGATAAGCTGGCACCTTGTCACTGATCTGCTTCTTCCAAGTTCCTGCACTTCTGCTCTCGTATTGGCAATATTTTTTGATGTGCCTACATGAATTCCGTGTGGACTTGTCGAAATTTTTACGGGATAAAAAGTAGCCAATGTGCTTTTTCAGGCTCTAGACTACCTGTGCTGCACAGGCTGTGCACTAAATTTCAATTAAATCAGTTCAGTAGTTTTGTCGTGACAGTTACACAGACAGACAGAGTTACTTTCGGATTTAGGTAACCATTTAATATTACTTTTACCTATAGATCACCTGCCTTAGATATATATATTAGATACTTATGAAATGCCTGCCTACAATTTATCCTAATAAAAAGTATTTATATGTTATCAATTCTACCGTTATAATCGACATTGAAATGTCTACCTAATTGATCAGCCCACTTGCTAACTTTTCGCGATAATTAACTATTAATTTACCGCAAACGGGTTTTATAACAATTTGCGACTTAAAACGAAATAAATTATATTATTTCATGTTATATTTGTGAAGTAAAGGTCAATTATTAAGGTTAAAGTGCGCGGGCGTATTATATTTTTGAATGTAGCTGTTAATGGATCAAATTCCATCCAAAACCATTTAGTAGGAATCGCCTTTAACTATAAAAACTTACCTTTATATACAGAATGTTTTTTCGTTGCCACCCTAAACGAAGGGTACGTACTCTATACATCAAATAAAGTAAGTTTATGCCAAAAAAAATGCTGGGAAACGATGTAAATTTTTTTTAAAAAAAATTATTAATTATTTGACGGGCCAAATTTATAGTGTCCAGTGTTTATGCTAGTTTTTTTTATAGACAGATATTAATTATTTCTCGTGAAACACGCATCTATGTGCATTTATGTAGAAAAACGTAGTCTATTTACTCAACTTTGGACCCTATGTTTTTTTTTTGGAAACCAGACACTTCCCAGGTATGCTTCCATTGAGAAAAATGATCGTGATGATGAGGAGATTCCGTAGTTTTCGGATACATTGACGACCAAAAATCATCCTGTATAAGACACTACCTAGCTTCTCAGATGGCAAAGCACTCAAGTGAATGCGACTAGAAATACCAGCTTTACTAAAGAAGGATTTATAAACCTTCCATCAAATTTAGAAACATTAGAAATATTACCTGATGCAGCGCTTCACTAGAATACATCAGCTGCATCCCCTTCCGTACATGTCGTAAGAGTCGACTAAGGAACTCAGGAGCGTTCTCTCAGGCGATAAGCTAGCAACTTGTCACTGATCTTTAACATCCTGACCGCGCTATGCTAAACGTGACCTTAAGGATCTCCTTTATGATCCAACAGCTCTGGCTACCCCATTGCGGGAATACAGCCGTGTGAATATGCATGTGTATAATAAGGGCCAACTCCGAAATAGTGAAAAAAATCAGCTGTTCCATATATTTCAGTGCAGTACGTAATTATTATCGAGATTGTATGGAACAGTTGATTTTTTTCACTATTTCGGAGTTGGTCCCATAGTGAAAATCGTTTCTTTTACCTACCTAGTTTTGTGTCAAATGATAAACACTAATTTTGAAAAGACCTTATACAGGATTAATTTTAAAACATCAATAACCTCGCAAGACTTGGTAGCTACCATCATAAACAACAACAATTTGTTCTACGAGTTTTAATAATTTGTCACATTTTACTTTCATAAAAAAAATTAATCATCATCATCATCATCATTAATGTATTGTGTATATAATAAAATAAATAATAAAACTCGTAGAACAAATGTTATTGTTCATAATTTTAGCTATCTAGTCCTGCGAGGTTATTGATGTTTTAAAATTAATCCTGTATAAGTACTTCATGAATGTCATATTACATAATGTAAAACATGCACTATATCATAACGATTAACTAATATAATAAATGATATATCTATATGTCATGGTGATAATGATAAATGTATTGTTACTACAGAGATAAGAATCTGGCGGAGCTGCCACCCTATAGAAATAAGGCGGCAGAAGTACCTCAAGTACCTACCAGTCTAAGTTATTGAATTATTACTCAAAGTCTGGATCCGCCCGTACCTGTGTACTTATATTAGTCAGTGACTATACTCAGTGCCGGATTAGCCATATAGCAAGAGAAGCAAATGCTACAGGCCCCGCGCCTTGGGGGGCCCCGCGCTCCAATGCCTACTCGTATCGGACAGTGATTTTAAAAAAATCATGCCTTTGTAGGTTTGTAGGTAGGCGTAATAAAGGATAAAGCCGGGCATAATCAAGCCTTATAATATCGTGTCCAGCCTATCCTACTTTTATTAGGTTATTTGCCAAACGCGGATTCATTGTAATGGTGTTCATGACTACCCCCTGTGGTTTAGGTCAGCTTAGGTAATTTCATAATTTTACGAGAACAAGGAGCCTATTTTTGAGTTTGAGATGTAAAATTTAGATCAGTACAAGTGGTCCTAATTTCGTGCTCGCTCCGCTCGCGGTTGTTTTGCCAATAGTCACAATTTCTCGGTAGAACTTGAATTTTAGGTAGTAAATAGGTAACTAAAGTAGTCGCAATATCTCGCTGCAAGCGGGGCAAAATATGAGAAAAAAATTCGCTTTCACTCTGCTCGCACATTTATTATATGTATAACTGAGCAGTCTTTCGCTTTTCAATTATGGGACTCGTAAATTTCAAAAATTCTTGATAATGTCTACCCGATTGTAACCTATTTCGTGTTTTAGCAATGACAGCGACACCATGTGGTTCTATCGGCCCTTGGTGCTCTGCCTACCTCGTAAGGGATAAAGGCGTGATTATATGTATGTATGTATGTATGTAAATCCAGAAAAGTTTATTTGTACCTAACAGTTTTGTTTTATTTAATACCCCTAAACATGAGAACCTAAAGCAAACCAAGGGCCCCTTGAAAGAATTTGCTACAGGCCCCGCGCAGGCTTAATCCGGCTCTGACTATACTTACATTATTATTGTTATTCCGTTAGAGAAACTTGAATATACATAATGGGTATGTGAATCTGAGGTGTTCCTACCGTCACTGTGTTCCTATCATGCAATATAAATAAATAGCTCAGTAAAAAGCACCTGTCCATGTTATTTGAGACTCCAAATCACATGTTAATTATTGAATATCGTACTTATGCATATTCCTGAGCAATTTAGGAAATTTTGGCAGTTTGCATATGAATCGAACGAAACACAAAAAGCAGACAGGTAGGTATAGGTGGGTATAGACTAATTCAATTCAATTATTGCGATATGAGGGTATAGACTTGTTAAAACATCATAATTAAAACAACACCTATCTATTAGACGCTTGGAATGAAGTGAAACGTTCCGCTAACTTAGAGGTAGCCTCTCGCCTCCGTGAAAACTATTGTCCAAGTGAAAGGTGGCGCTTGTTTGGTTAAAAACAAGGTCAAATTCTTTTCATTACTTCATTTGCATATTGGAGTTCTTTTGGTACTTAATGAGGGTTATATTATAAGGGTTTTTGTCAGAAACACACAGCAATAGGAGAGAACTGTTCGTGTTTCCCATTCGTGCTTTCTTAGTGAAACAAACTAGGTACTTATAGGTTAAACAGTTTTCACAGACAGAAAAATTGACCTATAAAGGTAAATGAACAGAAAGAGAGTAAGTATATTCTTTGAAAATAAACCATTTGCAAAAGTCTGAATTCTGGATCCAGTGCAAGAAGAGCCTTAAAAAATATAATGTCAAAAATATTATGCATCATGAAACAAAACGCATTACCTTTTGATACGTTCTGGTAGCTATATGGCTAATAGTATAAATTAAACGAATTAGCATTATACAACAATGTACACACCAGACAGAGATAGTAATATTGAATTAAAAAACTTGTGATGAAGTGAACATAATAATTAGAAAATGTCAAGTTTTATTTACGAAGTGTAAGTCTGTGCCGTATTTTTAAATTAAAATGCCTTTAATAATAATTTGTGGCACTCCAGTCAGTGGTAAAACGTATAGAACTCTAGAATTATCAGAATACTTCAAAAACAAACATGGAAAACATGTCGAAATCGTTTCAGAAGAAGAAGTTATAGCAAAGTTAGGTTATGAAAAGAATTCCACGTATTTGGACTCTCAGAAGGAGAAAAGGGTACGAGGGTATCTTAAATCGGAAGTAATACGACTCATTGGGAAGGATAATGTTGTTATACTGGATGGCAGTAACTATATCAAAGGTAAAACCTCAGGAATATTCATTACATCTAAAATCAAATTGTTTACATTTAATTTGATCCAGAGCAATCTCCAAGGCTATAAAAGTGTTCCTGCTTTTAAAAATTCATGTAGTTTATCAGCATTATATTACAGCTAAAAAAAAATATAATTAGGCACTAAACAGACTTAAAAATTATTCTACCTAACAAATATATGAATAATCTCTTTTACAGGTTACAGATATGAACTATATTGTGCTTCAAAAGCCTCAAAAACAACACAATGTACTGTCTTAACCATTCGCGACCTTGAAGAAGCATGGGAATCAAATCAGGCGAGACTAAATGAAAATGTTAAAAATGGAACATCTGGGGAAGAGGCCAGAGCTGTTTCATTGCCATATACAGAAGAAGTTTTTAATGCACTAAGTAAATTTAGGTATGCTACTATGTATCTCCATGTTTGTGGGTATTCCTAAATAAATATATAAATAATTACACATGCAAATGCACACTGGTATGTTTACAAAATGAGATGAGCAGAACTGCAGGATCACTGCAATGTTTAGAATAGTGGGGTGAGGGTAGGGTTGCCAGGCGTCCGGATAAAGCCATAGACATAGTCAGGCTTTTTGACTGCGTTCCGGCCAAAATTAACGATGTCCGGCCTGTATGGCTTATGTTAGGCTTTTTATTTTTAACAAGTGCAGATTCAGGGTCATGTGGTTCATGACCACCCCCTGTGGCTTAGGTCAGCTTAGCAATGTGAAAAATTTACAAGCGGTTATTTTTGAGCTTCAGATGCAGTTTTGATCAGTTAAAGTGGTCGAAATCTCGCGCTTACTCAGCTCACGGTAGTTTTAACACTCGTTTCAGTTTTTTGTTGAACTTGAATTTTTAGTAAGTAAATATATATGGAAAAATTACGCGCTCGCTCCGCTCGCGCTTTTATTCTATACCAGATTTTCCGTTTTCAATAAAGAGACTCGTAAACTCAACAAATTATTGGTAATGCCTAAATAAGTTGCAAGCAAGTGCCGAGGGTAGTCTATCAGTCGCGCCGAAAAATTACTAACTCTCTCAGTCAATAATGATCATTCTTCGATTATTAGCGCACGTTGCGTTATCAGTTTTCGTATTCAGCGACAATAATTTTAGTAGGTTTTGGTGTCCGGCTTTTTTACCCAAATGTCCTGCCAAACTGGCTGGTCTGTCCGGCTTTTTGATTTTTCGACTTGGCAACCCTGGGTGAGAGTATAGTGTTCTGTGAGTGGGGTTAACTGTAAAAAAATCAGTTGCTTGCTAACAAATATGAAACTTGGCATGTACATACCTATGTCTTTAAAATTTCATTGATATTGGGAAGTAAGTTAAATATGAAACAACTCAGTCATGAGTTCTTTAGAAACAGCTTGAGGTATTTAAGTCCTTTAGAATAATGCCTGAGTCTTATTACCAAAGACTGGAATATTAGTCATGAAGTCAAACCTTTTTAAAGGCCTTATAACACGGAGTCCGTTGCATCACTAGAAAATCTTGATTTTTCAAGTTACACACACATACTGTGAGCGGCCTTAGTAGGTTACTTTTCTCCTATAACTATAAATTATGCTTTCAGATTTGAAGAACCAAACTCCAACAATAGATGGGACAGTCCTCTATTTACGGTACAGCCTACAGACAATTTAGACCTGGAAGCGATGTACAAAGTACTGTTTGAGAAGAAACCGCCTCCGCCTAACATGAGTACACAAAACGTAAGTTTGCATGAGGATAATGAATGACTCTGCCTGCTGCAGCTTAGGTTGAGGTTTCGAATCCCGGTAGGAGTAGGGTTACCATATATACCACAGGATTTGTCCTAAGATTTCAGGATTTTTCGAGTTTTCTCAGGATTGCGGCCGGATTTTGCAAATCTCGTGATATCTCAGGATTTTTAGTACACATCGTATAATCAGGTTTTGGTATCTATACTTATTTATCCAATGGGGATGTTTACGGTTTTTTTATTTGTATTTATATCAAAAGATCATAAAATAGAAAAAACATTTGCGAAAGAAAAACTTCGCTAGTGTGAAAACTTGCCGGGATATAACGATTTCAAAATTACAATTTTAGACTTGCCAAAAAACGCTCCATACAAACGGCTACACTATTATGACGTCATTCTTTCGTAACTTGTATGCGCGTAAAAGAACTTTTGTTCTGCAGCTATTTTAAATATTGCGTTTATAAATATGGTCACAAAGCAAAAGTTGCTGTAAATGATGCAAGTGGATATGTGATGTTGTAATTTTCGATTAATTTTACATTTGAAAAATGGACTTGCCCACTTAACTTTGAAGTCTTATTACGACCTCATTTGGACACTTAATCAAATTGTAATTTTACAGATAGGTATGATTTTGATGATTTATTCTGATAAGCATAAAATATCATTAAAATTCAAGCATAGTAAACATCCCTATTGAAACAAACTAAAAATAATCTTTTGGTAACAACCCCGCCCCGACGCTTTGAGTGCGATGTGCAAGTTGCAACGCGTGAGCTAGATCCGCAGTGTATAAAACGATAATAATACGTTTTTGAGAGAAAATTTTTAAACTGTATAAAATCTCAGGACTTTTCTATGAAAATCAGGCCTTTTCTCCGGTCTTTTGATTTTTTTCATCTAGTAACCCTAGGTAGGAGTGAATCTGTGAAGTGATTCAACTACTGTTAAGGCCTGTGGCAAATTCATTTGATGCCCCCATAAATAACGTTAAAGGTTTTGAGATTCTCCTTTGAGCACTGGCATGCTGATTGCGTATCTAGCAAATGCAAAACAGAAGCGATTGCGAAATTTGTACAATATTCGCCTTGAAATGTCAAAACTAATTTTACATAATGCGAATTTCACAAGCAATCAGCGAATTTTATAAAATTTTCACTATCGCTTTGCTTTTACTAGTTAGGTAATAAGGGGCCCCCCTTCTAACTGGGGGGTTTGTGCTGTTTTGCCAACTACATTATGCCCCTGGAGCGGAGAGAACATTGATGATACATAGTTTCCGAGTCATGGATCTTTCTATGATTCTCGAGCACAAGGATCTTAGGGTAGAAATAGATGATAAGTAATGTGTTATGCAGTGTAAATAAAAAAGAATATGTGGTGGTTAGACTTCACCATTAATCTTCAGTTTCCATGACTAAACTTGTCAATTAGATCGAGAAAAAAATTATGTTTGATTGGCTAAACTTGTATGCAAGCATTAAATAAAACCTTTTCATTCCAGCCTCCTCTTACCACAACGAACTTTCTCTACGAGCTCGACAGAGTAACTCAGGCAATATCAACAAGGATCCTAGAAGCTAAACAACTGAATGTGGACGGAGAACTCAAGTTTCCAGAATACCCGGGATGCATTCTTGACTCGGGGTTTTTACAAATGGCAACCCCGCCGCGGCTGTTGCGTTTGCGACGTCAATTTTTAACGTACGCGAAAATGAATCATTCTAATGAAAGTACAAATAATTTAGGGAGGTATTATATACAGTATTTGAATAAAACTTTGACGGATTATTTGTTTAGTTTTTTTTTACTATGTTTATAAGGTGTAAGGGTACCTATATTGTTAACAAGTCATCATATTTCTGTTCTAATTCCATTCATTATGGTGTCGTGCCGCCCCTACATATATTTGTGCCGGTCTCTTGCACAAATATATATGTAGGGGCAAAAGTGGAAAATTGGATGAAAACGCCTACCTTCGAAGTGGACTGTATCCGGCGGTGGTAGTTGCGCAGGCGCCTGATAGTCCAGGTGGTGCAATTGCCAGTATTGCGGGATTCCTCCTTCGTCAATCCGTACATAAGATAAAAGGGTGACACTCGCGACGTATATTGATGATTTTCCTTCCTTGACGGGACAATCGGTATGTCGACCGAACCGAGGTAGATACTCCGACGAAATGCGAAGACGTCAGCTCATTGACAGCTGACGTTTGTGTATACTTTTCTTTGTTTACCCGCGTTTCCATTAGGATAGGAAAGGATTAGGAAATACAAGGAATTGACACGATGAAGCGCGCCAAATATGAACTCATACCTAACAATATACTATTATTATAAAGCTGAGGAGTTTGTTTGTGCTAATCCCAAGAACAACTAATCCGCCCCCTGATTACGTAAAAGCAATAGCAAAGCCGAAGCCGCGCGATCGCGATAATCTCGAGTGTGTGCGTGCGCGCAACGAGCGCTCGGCGTCCTCCCGCGCCCCGCATCTCCCCGCGCATACACACTCAATTATCGTGATCGCGCGGCTTCGGCTTTGCTATTGCTTTTCGTAATCAGGGGGCCGATCGGACATATTCTTTCAGTGTTATATAGCATATTTATCGAGGAAGGTTATATGCTAGTATACAGGGTGTAACAAAAAGGGTATGTTAAGCGAAAAGCTATATAAACAGCCCACTGTAGAGAACCTATCCACTAAATTTGAGACTCGAAATCACATGTTCATTTTTCCAAATATTATGGAGATTTCCTAAACAACTCAGGAATGTTCATACAATCTTGAAAAATAAACATGTGATTTCGAGTCTTAAATTTTGTAGATAGGTTCTCTATAGTGGGCTATTTACATAGCTTTTCGCTTAACATACCCTTTTTGTTACACCCTGTATAGCAACCCGCCCCGGCTTCGCATTGGTGCAATGCCCTTTCGGACGAAGTCGTGGGCATAGTAATAATTAAAAGTCATAGTATATCCAATAACCAGCTATATTTATAATCTCTTTAGACTGTACTTAACAAGATAACAACATAAGATTTATCACTAGAGTCCGTTTCACAGAATAACTCCTACGCCTGATTTCGGAACTAGCGTATTTTGTATGCAGTGACACAGAAAATATGGTCACACACATAGTAACTAGCGCCATCATCCATCGGAACTATACGGTGAAACGCACTTTACATACACAGGTCACCAAATTAAATGGAGACCTGAATTATATCAGTCATCTTACAGGTCACGTTTCAAGATTACGGGGTCTTGTGTGTACAAGCGAAAGCGAAGTTCGCAAACTTATCGAAGCATTTCAACCAATAGGAAGCCTTCATTTACCGCGTTTGTTGAATGACGTCTCTTGTCAACACGGAAGGCGCTGCTGCCCGCCTCCCGGAAACCCTTACCGCCTCGTACGTTGAATGACGTGATGAAGTCTAACTGCTATTGGTTGAAATTCTTCAAATGTTTTTTCATGTGACAAAACAATGTTATACAGGGTGTGACAGCCAGACATTACTATACCGACTTCAAAACATAAAACCGTTTGGCGGTTGCACGTACACGGGACGTGACTGACCGGCTCCAAATAGGGGGACACAGTTCTTCTTACTGTTCTTCGTTTCATGTCTGCTTCTACCCGTCTACCTACTTCTTTTGATCTGTATTTCTACCCTATTTCTATTGTCCTTTTCTATGTTACTTTTGTCCGTGTATGTGTAATTTTCAAATAAAAAACTATTCTATTCTACAGGGTGATTTTTGGTCGTCAACGTTCCCGAAAACTACGGAATCTCCTCATCATCACGATCATTTTTCTCCATGGAAGCATACCTGGGAAGTGTCTGGTTCCCAAGATATTAGGGTCCAAAGTTGAGTAAATAGACTGCGTTTTTTTCGTTGAGTACGTCGTTAGACGCGCGTAGCAAGATTTTTTCACGAGAAATAATCAATATCTGTCTATGAAAAAAACTAGCATAAACACTGGACACTATAAATTTCGCCCGATCTTTCTAAATATTTGGAAAAAAAACAAAAAAATTTACATCGTTTCCCAGCATTTTTTTTTGGCATAAACTTACTTTATTTGATGTATAGAGTACGTACCCTTCGTTAAGGGTGGCAAGCGAAAAAACACCCTGTACAGAAAAACTAAAAAATAATTTCAGCTAGTGTCACTCTAACGACTAACACGAATCTAATGATGCCTCTCAAACTCATATTGAACAAACCGTTTGGGTGCTAAGGTGTGCCAAAGAAACATACATACTTTCGAAAAACATAACCCTCCAACTGGTGCAGTCGGGTAAAAATTATAGGCGACTAGTTGACACTATAGACACTGTATCTACAAAACGGCTGAACGGATCTGGATGGAATTTTGTATATCAATAGGTTATCCCAGGTTCACACAAATCATATTTCTACAGAATATGTAACGTTTTTATACTGTATCATACAATTATCATTAAGTGTGTTAATAAATCTCAGTTTGGGACAAACTGTAAAGACCTGTCAACTACATATTTTAATTACCGGCTGCCTGGTTGACGTAAACCATTCTTTGGAATTGCTAACAATCTAATGCCTGATTTCACCAACGTCTCCTAAGATTTAGAAGTTTCCTTAACGCATTTTAAGTATCAGTTTTGACAACATTCGATTTCACCAAAGTATAAGGATTTCCTAACAGCTTAAAAGATCTCCTAAGATTAGAAGCTCAAATTTTGGGCTCTTAAGTTTAGGTGACATTTTCGTGTACCTATACCTACGCGTGTTTAGATTTGTATTACCTACCTAGAATTCACGATTTCAAAGATATGGATAACATACATACGAGTAACTCAATTATGATAGTTTTCACGCTATTGAAGCAGTACAAAGAAGTAGCTTATTTGCTCGAAGGCGTTTATACCGCGAAAGGCCGAATTTCTTTCAACGACAGTTGACAGTGACAAGACAACAAAGTATATAAAGCAAAGGTCTGTGTTGTATACAGCCTCATTTTACATTTTTTGGTCGTATTTAATAAATGTATTGACAAAATTTATAAGAAATAAGGTTTTTGGCTATATTAAAACACATTGTACTGAAATAATTGTAAGTTATTTAAATTAATTTCGTTGTAGACAATTTTCAAATATGTTTGCAAACAAACAAACATACGAATTCGGTTTTCGACATCACTATTATGTAAGAAGTCCGTACTTTTTGAGTCCCCATGTTGGTGAAAAGCAATTTAAGTTAGAAGTTAGTTTAGGAGATGACTTTCTCTAAACTCTTCCCAACAAAGAGACCGTTTAGGGAGCACTGGTGAAATCCGGCATTAGACAACAATTAACCTTAACAATGTCTGTGTCTATACAAAAGAATTAAAACATTATTTAAACCTAAACATTGTCCAAATTTGACAGATATTCCATAAACTTTATTGTCAAGTGTCAATTGTAAACAGTGTATAATTTTTTAATGCATGCCAATACAAAATATTATTTAAATCGTAAATAACAATAGGTATCTACAGGGTGATTTTTGGTCGTTAACGTTCCCGAAAACTACGGAATCTCCTCATCATCACGATCATTTTTCTCCATTGAAGCATACCTGGGAAGTGTCTGGTTTCCAAAATATTAGGGTCCAAAGTTGAGTATATAGACTGCGTTTTTCTGCATAAATGCACATAGACGCGCGTAGCAAGATTTTTTCACGAGAAATAACTAATCTGTCTATAAAAAAGAAACTAACAGAAACACTAGACACTATAAATTTCGCCCGATCAAGTAATAAAAATTTTTTAAAAAAATCCTAGCATATTTTTTGCCATAAACTTACTTTATTTGATGTATAGAGTATGTACCCTTTGTTAATGGTGGCCACAAAAAAACATCCTGTATTGTATTGTGAGGGTTATTGTTGTTATAAATATTCTTGTATCAAACAGTTTATGTACTTCCTATAACAACACAGAATAACAAATCAAGATTTATCTTCTATCTATACATATAATAAAAATGTAACGGATCGCTCTCTGTGCATGGAGGATATATGAGAAAAAATATTATAGCAGACCTTTATCAACGCACCCAAAACAATGATTTTTTGAATTTTTGTCTGTTTGTCTGCTTGTTTGTGCACGCTAATCTCAGAAACGGCTGAACCGATTTCGATGCAGTTTTCATGGATATATTGTGACAGGTCCCACTTAACATATAGGCTACTTTTTATCCCGGGAAAATGTTTTTATCCCGGAGAATTTCGACATTTTGTTTTTTCTGTAGCCCACGCGGACGGAGTCGCGGGCGTCCACTAGTCCTTACTAAGTGCCGATTTTTCCAAACGTCAGATAACTTATCCGAGGAACAAACTTGATGCTGTCCTTCTCTAAAACTCGATCATAATAGAGACAGCATCAACTTTTTTCCTCTAATAGGTCATCTGACGTTTAGAAAAATCAGCACTAAAACTGGCTGTTGCCAGTGACTTGTATTGTACTACAGAATGTAGCCTCTGTCCTTCTCCGTACTCCCACCTATATGTATGCAAAATTTCATTACAATTGGTTAAGTATATAAAGCGTGAAGAGGTAATAAACAAACTTACTTTTGCTTTTATAATATTAGTAGGGGTGCAAAAGTAACTTTGTTTGTCCGACTGCGCTTTCACGCCAAAACTACTGAACCGATTTGAATGTAATTTGGTACACAGATAGTCTGCGACCTTAGAGCTTTTTACCCCCACTACTTAAGCTACATTCACATAAGCTACTTTATATCCCGGGCCAATATTTATATCCTGGATAATTTTGACATTTTGTTTTTTCTAGTCCACTACTTAAAATTTAAAAAAACCTGAAACTTCATGGCATGAATGTTAAGGCCAAAACACACTGTTAACACCCGACGTGACGACACGCCTGTCAGTACGTATAAATCACGTACATTTCATATGGTCCATGTCACACTGTTAACACCCCGCGCGATAACACGCGCCATACATTTTAGACGTGTATTCGCGTCCGGTTTGCACAGTGTGTCTTGACCCTTAACAAAAACGATACAAGAACACGTAGAATATGTAGCACTAAATCTATCAGATAGGCGGTTTAATACAGACAGTAGGCTTACTAGATGAAGGCATACTGTAGAACACGCCGCATTACAAAACGGCTAGGCATTTTGAATAATCTATTCTATATACATATAATAAAATTGTAACGGATCGATTGTTTGTGCGCGCTAATCTCAGGAACGGCTGAAGCGATGTCGATGCAGTTTTCAGGAATATATTGTGACAGGTCCCACTTGATATATAGGCTATTTTTTATCCCGGATAATTTCGACATTTTGTTTTTTCTGCAGTCCACGCGAACGGAGTCGCGGGCGTCCACTAGTATGAAATAAAAATAGTCGCTCGGCTCGTGTGTTGTTATTTTGACAGTTCTAACGTAACCTAACCTAATTAAGCAATTAAGCTCAGTGGTAAGAACACTGGCATGGGATGCAGAGGTCGTCGGTTCGATTCCCACCCGGGTGAGGAATTTTTTCCATTTCTTTATTAATAATTTTCTAATTAAGCAAAGTTCTAGAAACCAAATTTTACATACATACATACATATAGTCATGTCCGAGATAATGGGCAAAGAGGATGGGCAGAAGTCAGTGTTGCCAACCCACATCCAATGTTACCCCCAAGATTTTTTAATTTTACCCCTAAAAAACACTTAAGCCTCGAGCACACCGGATGCGTATGCGTGCACGTAAGCGTAGACGTACACGTACCTCTGAGTTTAATGTATAGAACTGTCATCGCTTGACGTCTATGCTTACGTGTATGCATACGCATCCGGTCTGCCCGTGCCTATACAGTTCCATACATTACAATTCAGAGGTACGTATACGTCTACGCTTACGTGTACGCATACGCATCCGGTGTGCTCGAGCCTTTAATTTCAACTGAGATGGGGGGCGGTAGAATTGCGTCCGTTTCATAGTATGCAGTGACACAGAAAATGTGGTCATACACATAGTAATTAACGTCATCACCATCGGAACTACTCTATAAAACAGACAATACACGTTGAGTCGTTGTACCCCTAAAAAAATTCTGCCCCTAAAAGTCCCCCTAGACATCTTTTTCCCCCTAAATTTAGGGGTAAAACCCCTAAGTTGTCACCACTGGCAGAAATATGCAAATTTCACTCCCACTTTTCACCAGTTAACCTATCAAGTCCCACGTGGTAAGGGGTGAGCCTACCGCCGCTTTTCGGGCACAAATACAACAATCTAGCGACCGGTAACGAATTCAATAGGAAATGTTCTCGTGCCATTCTAAATCATACATACATATATACATATATAAAAATGACTTTAGTTTACGGTACTCTTGACCTGACCTTTCTTTAGAATTTCACCACGTTGATCGGTGAAAGTCCGGCGAGGTCTTCCCCTTCCAACCCTTCCATCCACTCCTCCGTTGTACACTTTCTTTGTCAGTCTACTTTCATTCATCCTCTCCACGTGCACAAACCACCTCAACATACCCTTTTCAAATTATTAATAAAGAAATGGAAAAAATTCCTCTCCCGGGTGGGAATCGAACCCACGACCTCTGCTTTCCGTGCCAGTACCCTTTTCATTCTAAATCATAACATATTATATAACAAAATTGCTCTCCACTGTCTGTCCCTATGTATGCTTAGATCTTTCGAACTATGCAACGGATTTTGATGCGGGTTTTTTTAATAGATAGAGCGATTCAAGAGGATGGTTTATATCTATCAGCATTTAACCCGTGCGAAACCGTAGCGGGTCGCCAGTAGGTATTATAAGCCAAACTGTCTCCCTAAAAAAGGTTTTTTTTATACGGTGTGTTTCTACAATATACCTTGTACACAGACATTACGGTCGATTCTGACCGTCACACGTTAAACGTCTTAGTCAGGTCTATCTCTCTCCGTTCTTAACATAAATGGCTGAGAGAGAAAGGGACAGATAGGACTAATTTTACGTTCAGGTCAATTATATTTAAAATGGTTTGCGACACACAAAGAACACCGAATCGTATTCGTTCTGCATCATTGAATTGGGATTTTGCGCGTATTTCGTTTTTACGCCGGTCTTTTGTTTCTGTGAACAAGACACAAATTAAAGTATAGAAATAATATACTTACATAAGAGATAATCAGATACACTTTATAAGCATAACCGCCCTCCATCTGGGCGCAGTCGGGTGAAAAATATTCAAAAAGTAACATGCAGCCATTATATTTGTAAAGATTTTTTCAATACATATTGGTGTATAGTACAAGTAGCTACCTACGTCATGTTTTTGCAAGTGTGTTGAAAAACTTCCTATAAAATGTGTACCTAAGCTGATCTGGAGAAAAAAAACTTGGGAACTTAGTACTAGACGCTCAAATATAACCCTGGACTTGTTAGCCTTTTTTACCCCCTACCATAGAGGAATAAGAGTGCTAATATCGTACTAACTGTTTCGATGCACCATTAGACTGTTCGGTGCCTCACAACTCCAGTCCTTGACACTTATATTCTATTAGTGTAATGTACAGTAATGTAATACATTACTAATGCATTGTAACGTATAGTAATACAGTCTAAGTGTCAAGGACGGGAATTGTGAGGCACCGAACAGTCTAATGGTGCATCGAAACTGTTAGTATGACATTAGCACTCTATGTCTACCATCTTATTCCTCTATGCCCCTACACAAAAAACGATGAGTGTTAAAGACTTGTGTTTAATTAAACTGTACTCACCAATATTTCGAAGCCGATATCCCTTATGATCTCCAGCAGAATATCGTAGGGCGGCTCTATACTGTTCTCGGTAGGCATGTCACTGAAAAAAATTATAAATAAGTATATTAATATTACTATTAGCCGCGTGGTGCCGACAGAGTAGAGTTTGTACCACCCCTGCCTGCCCGTGGGTATCGTACGAGGCGATTAAGGGTTTCCGGGAGGTGGGCAGCAGCGCCTCCCGTGTTGACAACATAGTCCACAATACAAACTGCGGTCACCAACCCGCCTGCCCAGCGTGGTGACTATGGGCAAAACCCCCCTGTGGCAGTAGCCTTGTGGCGTGCCCTAGGGGAGGTCTACGTCCAGCAGTGGACTGCAATAGGCTTAAAGTCCATACTGTCTCTATGTTGATCAAGTTTTATAGAAAGACTGAATTTACTTTATTATTTAGTTAAATTAGAAGAACTATGTGCCTATCTATACATATAATAAAAATGTAACGGATCGCTGTCTGTACATGGAAGATATATGAGAAAAAATATTATAGGAGACCTTTATCCACGCAATAGTACCCAAAAGAATGATTTTTGGGATTTTTGTCTGTGCGTTTGTGCACGCTAATCTCAGAAACGGCTGAACCGATTTCGATGCAGTTTTCAGAAATATATTGTGACAGGTCCCAATTAATATATAGGCTACTTTTTATCCCGGATAATTTCGACATTTTGTTTTTATTTTGTAGTCCACGTGGACGGAGTCGCGGGCGTCCACTAGTAGAAAAATATATCCTCAGTAGCATAATACATACATATTTACAAATTAGTAGCAAGTTGCTAGCTTATCGCCTGAGAGAACGCCCCTTAGTTCCTTAGTCTACTCTTACGACATGCACGGAAGGAGATGCAGCTGATGTATTCTAGTGAAGTCTCGCATCAGCACAGGCTGCGGTATCAATGAATTAATACGGGGAAACCCATGGAGAAGGAATAAAAGAGGAGCAGCGGCTAAGAATATTTTCATACAAAAATAGTGTGCTGCTGGGCGGGGGTGAAGTATTTTATTTATTTATTTATGTATTTATTTATTTCATAAAAATTACATAACATTACAGTAAAAACCAATGCGTTATGCAATCCAAATTTCGAATTTAAAAAAAATAAATTAAAAAATAATAATAATAATAATTAAAAATTAAAGTAATAATTTATAACATAAAATAATAATAAACAATCATATGATACCTAATAATTTACAGATTTGCACTACCATCCATCGCCTCACAATACCTCAAACATTCCCTGCACACATTCACCCATCGCCAGGCAAACACGTCGCACTCAGGCATTGCAGATAGAAAGCCGTTCAGAAGGTGCAGTGCTCGTACCAGGGGAGAGTTTCTATGTGCCACAGTACGCGCGGCTGGAACATCAAAGAGATTTTGCTTGCGCGGTCTAAGGAGATATTTTTGTATTTTGGGGACAAACAACCTAACCAGTTGTCCCGTAATCTCAGGGCAGTCTCCCTCTCCTCGTAGAACGCGACAAGCTGTGCTCATTAAATGGTAGTTACGCCAAGTATGGGACGAGGGGAGCATCCTAACACTGTAGCCCTGCCCATTTACATAAAAACCACTAGCCAAAGTACTTGCATAAGCGTGTGGTTACAGCTACTGCGTTACAGACACTGGCGCTGAAGCTCCGCCCCTATCATGACGTCATGGCCTCACGATTGCCACACGACTCACTTCATTGTCCCACCCAAGGGCGTCGCCAGCCGATGGCGCAGGGGGGGGCAAGTTGACTTTACCTACTACAATTCATACTTTTCTCATTCTCTATGAATGAGAAAAGTAGGTATGAATTGTAGGTAAAGTCGACAGCACATGAAACTTTTCACTTTTACTACGAGCCTTACATCTACAGCAATTGTAATAACAACAGTATCTTAGTACTATATACATATATATTCTGTGACAGTACAGAGTCTAATGTGTAAAGCTACACGAGCACGAGCTCTTGACTATGCAATAAAAAACTTGTAAATGAGTTATAATAACATTTATTAGAAAAATAAAATAAAAAGGAGTTTGAATTCGATTTTCGACGTACGGGAATGATTGTTCAAGGCTTGAACTTCAAGCAAATCAACTCAAAGACTTAGGACTTTGGTTGTATTATATTTGGCAACTTTTTTAGAATCTCTAGGGGGGGCAGCTGCCCCTCCCTGCCCCCCCTTGGCGACGCCCTTGGTCCCACCTCCTCTTTTATACCTTCTCCATGGGATAGCCGATTACTGTTTAATTTAATCGTTACTAATATTCTAAGAAGATGCGCGGCTACTTTCATTTCGCTTAACATAATGTTACACCTTCCCCCACTAGCATGACCACCATCGTGGATATCCATATCGTAAGATATCGTATCGTCTCTACAGGGTGATTTTTGGTCATCAACGTTCCCGAAAACTACGGAATCTCCTCATCATCACGATCATTTTTCTCCATGGAAGCATACCTGGGAAGTGTCTGGTTCCCAAGATATTAGGGTCCAAAGTTGAGTTTTTTTTTTTCTCCAGAAATGCACATAGATTGCGCGTAACAAGATTTTTTCACGAGAAATAATTAATATCTGTCAAATGAAAACACTAGCATAAACACTGGACACTATAAATTTCGCTCAATCAAGTATTTAAAAAAAAAAAGCCGACAAGTGCGAGTTGAACTCGCGTGAAGAGGGTTCCGTACGATGTTACCTATCATGTTTTTTTAAATCTGACAAAAAGTTGGTACGCACAATATTGAGTGATTTACCATGTTATTTTAATATCATGGACTTCTTATAGGTTTTCCTATAATCTATAAGGAGAAAACTAATTTCTGTATTTTTTTCAAAATTTTAGGTTCATTAGTTTCGGAGATAAGGGGGGGGGAATGGTCAATTTTCGTCTATTTTCTTGAATAACTTGGAAACTATTTATTTTAAAATTACAAAAAAATACATTTAAGATCTTCTCAACAAGACCTTTCATTTGATATGCCACACGATGCAGTTTTCAGATTTTTTTTTTTAATTTTCCCCTTCCCCCCCAAAAATGACCCCCCATATACAGATTTCATCTGCTCACGTCACACCTCTGTGTTTGGGTCACAGGAATTGATATTTGTACCAAATTTCAACTTAATCGGTCTAATAGATTCGGAGATAATTGACTGTAAGCGACGGACGGACAGACACACGAGTGATCCTATAAGGGTTCCGTTTTTGTATTCAGACGTACGGAACCCTAAAAACAAAAAAAATTACATTGTTTCCCAGCATTTTTTTTGGCATAAACTTACTTTATTTGATGTATAGAGTATGTACCATTCGTTAAGGTTGGCAACGAAAAAAACATCCTGTATACAAAATTCAACGTGGCGGCTATATTTTGACAGGCTAAATGTCGATAAATCGGTTTATCATATCGTGTTTCGCAGTTCATGCTACTTGTGCTTGTAAACAAACTTCTCTTGTTATTTACCTGTAATGATACAGCAGGGGTCCCAAATTGATCCAATACCCTCCCGGCCTCAATATCCTGTATATTCTCTCCACAAACTCTATGACATTCGGCGCACAGTCTATGAAAAAACACGTCGCCACGCAATGCCACTCATCCGCTTCTGTATATACCTGAATAAGAAATAATACAGGGTCACTTCACTACATAATATAAAAAAGAACTTCAAAAACTTCGAAAGAAAAGAAAGACTTCTAAATGATTTTATAGTGGACAACCCATAACATGTCTTTGAAAGACTTATGTATACAGGTGTTGTCTCAACTTTGGCTCTCAATATCGTGGAAACCAAACACATACCAGTTATGCTTTCATGGAGAAAAACGTTCATGATGACGAGAAAAATGCGTAGCATTGGCAAACGTTGACGACAAAAAAAACCATCCTGTATGTCCCTATGTACGTACTAATAGACTATTTTTATCCATAATTTTATTTTAATCATATCTTTTTAAGATCACTTAATACTTTTAAAAAATTGCCTTTTAGTAAAAAAAAAAGGAAAACATTTTGTTTTTGTTTGCTATTTTTAACCGACTTCAAAAAGAGAGGTTATCAATTCGTCTGTATGTTCAGAACTCTGTCATTTATGAACCGATTTCAATTTTTTTTTTATAGTTGGTCATGGTATACTTCCAGGTTGGTCCCATTTTCACCACATCAGGATCTGATGATGGGATCTTGGAGAAATCGAGGGCAATCCTCGAATATTGTAGGCACATGTAGTCTGTTTTTATACTTTTACTGAGCGTTTTGATCACCTACATATAAAACATAACATCTGATGATGGAATCTCTAAGGAATCTAGGGATATCCTCAAATATAAAAGGCACGAGTAGTCCGTTTTTAGATTTTTATAGAGAATTTTGGTCAGCTACACATAATATAAAGGAAACGGGGGTCTGATGATGGAGCCGCCGAAAACCAGATAGTGGAACTTTTTAGTAACAAAATCCTCCTATGGCAGGGGGAGGCCTACGTCCAGTACTACGTGGACTGCAACAGGCTTATGAAGATGAAGATAGTTGTGTTAAGTCGTGAAATTATATGTTGCATTAAGCGGTGTCTGAAGTAAGATGGTTATAGAGGAAGAGGTAGACATGAGAATAAAGAGATGACGGATAATAGGGATGAATGAAAGAAAAGTACCTATATATTGCACCGACCCCAAATGATTGGGAACAGGGCAGGAAGAAGGAGTGTAATTATATGTTGCTTAAATAACAGTGTACATGGCTGTTGTGCAGCCAAATCTCTTATATTCCTCCGAGGCGTGGTGCATGTACCGTCGCCACTTACGCACTCTGGATCGATTCCACCTCAAGTGCCTCCGATCCATCATGAGAATCAGATGGTCCGACCGAGTGCGTAATACCGAAGTATTGCGAAGAGCCAATGTAAGTGCCATTGAGGCCTACTTATTGCGTCGGCAGTTTCGGTGGTGCGGTCATGTGTCTCGTATGGCGGAGGAGAGATTGGCTAAGCGCATCTTCTTTTCTGAACTGGAGGAGGGCAAGCGGAAACGCGACGGGCAACTACTCAGATACAAAGATGTTCAGAAAAGACATATGAAGAGATGCAATATAGATCTCTAAATGGGAAGTTTTGTCAGCACAACGACCAGAGTGGCGCAGGACGGTGATAAAGCAAGTACACGAGTTCGAGGAGCAGCGTCAAGCTGACCTTGACGCTAAACGTGATGAACTAAAGACTCGTCCTCCTGCTGCCATTATCTATAATACAATAATGGCGCACTAACCTGTCCTCTGTGTGCGCGGGCGTTCAGGGCGAAGATTGGCTATGTAAATGTAAGCCATCTCCGAGAGCATGAACGCCAACTTAGTAATATCTAGGAGTAGAAGTGGTCGCCATGACCGAAATTGGTCGGAGGTCATCATTATCATCATAATCATCATATTGTCAGACGTAAAGTTTCGAAGCCTAGTCCTTTTTCTCTTTTGTCATGTGGCCTATTTTATATAAAAATTATATAAATCTGACAATATTATGCCTCCTAAACTTCATACACGGCTTAACGCAATATATATTTGCCCTTTAGTTAAATTGTTAAGTCCTTAACAAAGTTAACGACCGAATAGATATATTTATATGCTCTCTGAGTGAATTTACAGAAACGGCTTTATTTATTTTAAGTTATGAGTAATTTTATTTATATTATTAATTTTGTATTGTTGTTATAAGTTAATTTAAGATGTTTATGGTATTCACGTTATCGCATTGGCTTGATCAGCTGTAATGATAATGTTTTATATGGCTGAATAAATAAATAAATAAAATTTTACTTTAGTAAGCTCGAGTTTTGGGAGGAAGTCGGTTTTTCGTTTTAAAAAAATTATTTGAAGATTTCTTTTAGCTATAACTTTTTTCACACAACGATTTGAGAATCACCCCTATAGCAACAATTGATAGTCACGAAAAGAGCATTCCAACGATATACGTTGTCTGATCGTTATTGGTCGGTGGGGACTCTCCCATACAATTTCTGCCCATCATTCTTTAACTTGCAAGATTTGGTTACAGACAACGGGACAGGTAAAACTAAATAAAACATACATACACGCCTTTATCCCTTACGGGGTAGGCAGAGCACCAAGGGCCGATAGAACCACATAGTGCCACTTCTGACCAATTTTGAGGGTATAGTTGAGATGTACAAGTTCGGTTAGTAGTGACAGGTGGTCAGCCCGTCGCCTACAAAACACCAAGACCCTCTTGTCCCTCTACTGACTTGTACGGTATGCCCGGGAAGAGAAGCAGCTGTAGTATTATACGTTTTTTTTTTCACTCCCAGAGCAGCATAGAAGACTAAATAAAAGCTTATATATTACCTAGATAAATTACCTTCAGAAAATCCCCGGCGGTCATAGAGAAGTTATGATTATGTCGGTCACCCGACGGCCTGACGTCCGGAAACCTCGCCTCGGTCAGCTGATGCTCGCAGGAAAGGTTGTTCACATACTGGTGTACCCATGGGTAGACGGTATGCATGTTCGCCTGACAACAGTAAATCATCCGGGATAAAAACATTTTTCCCGGCATAAAAGTAGCCTATGTCCATCCTCAGGCGCTAGGTCATCTCTGTGCGAAATTTCATTTGAATTGGTTCCCACGGGTAGACGGTATGCATATTCGCCTGAGAATATCAATATTAAAAGTACCACACATCGCCTCTTCATAAGAAGAACAATGTACCATCCTAGGCCGCATCTTGCTTAACATCAGGCACGATGGCGGTCAAATGTTTGCCTAGCTAATTGTAATAATAATAATAAAAAAAACTTAAAGTAAGGGCACAAATACAACAAACTAACAACTGATAACGAATCCAACAGGAAATGTTTCCGTCCATTTTAAGTAGGTATCATAAGCTAGGTATTTAGTGTCAGCCCCCCTAGCATGACCACGCATCTTGGATATCGTATCGTACGATATCATATCGTCTCTATACAAAATTCAACATACATACATATAATCACACCTTTATCCCTTACGGGATAGGCAGAGCACCAAGGGTCGATAGAACCACATGGGTGCCACTTCTGACGAATTTTGAGGGTATAGTTGAGATGTACAAGTTCGGTTAGTAGTGACAGGTGGTCAGCCCATCGCCTACAAAACACCAAGACCCTCTTGTCCCTCTACCGACTTGTACAGTATGCCCGGGAAGAGAAGCAGCTGTAGTGTTATACATTTTTTTTACTCCCAGAGCAGCATAGAATTAATCATAAAATTCAACATGGCGGCTATATTTAACGTATTATGATAGGCTAAATGTCGATAAATCGGTTTATCATATCGTGTTTCGCAGGTAGGTCATGCTACTTGTGCAGAGCCTCGTCCGTTAAATAGCAGATTTTGATTTTTGCAGTGGAACACGTACTAGTATAATGAGTATACTTGTATATTACACATACCTCAGGACATCGGTTCAGTATAAAGTTGCTGGCAAACAGCATAAACAACGAGAACTCGTTCCCCTGACAGTCGTAGCCCTTGGCCGCGAGCTCCCACGCCAAACGACCCAGCCCAGCGCCGGGGACTAGC
This sequence comes from Carposina sasakii, assembly GCA_014607495.2. Taxonomy (NCBI): domain Eukaryota; kingdom Metazoa; phylum Arthropoda; class Insecta; order Lepidoptera; family Carposinidae; genus Carposina; species Carposina sasakii. The sequence goes on along the minus strand of CP053176.1, from coordinate 5,168,193 downwards.
ACGCGCGGCTGACTGTGGCCGCTGGTAAATCAAAATAAATACATACATACATAAAATCACGCCTCCATCCCGAAGGGGTAGGCCGAGATCACGTATCTCCACTTGCTACGACCCTGAATACACACCTCTTTCATAGTAAAATTAGTGGGAAGTAGGCTATCTCCGGCCCAATCCGCGACATAATTACCTACCATACTTGCCTGCCTCAGGATTGTCACTTTTAGCTAAATATTAATTCAGTGCCTAGAAATTGGCCAGGGCCGGGAAGTTGTATTTATTAATTTAGACAGCCAAACATACAGCAATAAGTTCTCCTGCGACTATCACACATTTTTCGTTTATATATCGGTGTCGTGAGTGACGCGCGAACCTTGTGCGGTGTTAGCCCCGACTGGCGCACTGAGAAACGGGTCGAGATTTTGTTTGAGTGTGCGTGCGGCGACGCATAAATACTATGGCGCACACATACAAGCCGCACGCGGTGCGTTTGTATGAAGATAACATACTTCCCACTCATTCTACTATGCCTCTTTCGCTTCATCTACTTTCATGATATTCTTCGTTTCGTCAGTTTAGGGTACTCTTGACCTGACCTTTCTGTAGAATTTCACCAATTTAATCGGTAAAAATCCAGCGGTCTTCCCTTTCCAACCCTTCTATCCATCTTCCATTGTAAACTTTCTTTGTCAGTCTCAAGATTGAAATCATTTATTCCACATGAAAGCCCTGCGCCTGGGACTAATGCTGCTGATAAATAAACAATGTTTGTACCTACCGGGACTCGAACCCAGGACCTAGTGCGTCGCAGGCAGGGTCACTACCTACCACACCAATCAGCCGTGATAGAGAAATATATATCTAGCCGATAGCTCCGCTCGCGTGGACAACCCTTATCACTTAGGGGTATGAAAAATAAATAGTAGCCGATTCGCAAACCTAACGATTATAGGTACATATAATTCATGTAAATCGGTCAAGCCGTATCAGAGTATGGTAACTAACATTGTCTTATTTGGTAGGTCTAAGAATAGGCCGTTAACTATTTTTTATACCCCTTCCACGCAATAAGCGACATCCACGCGAGCGAAGCCGCGGGCAACAGCTAATTATAGTACTATATACGAGGGTGCATTTTTATATTCGCGGAATGGGTAGGTAATTAATAAATGAGGGTACTTTCCTTAGTCGTAACTGGTTAAGTAGCTCATTATTAGTATAAATAGAACGTTTTGTTTTAATCGGGCCATTACTATTTGAATTATCGTCGATCAAACAACTCAGTTGGGAAGAACATTGTGAAAAATGGAGAAAATCGAGCACCGCGCTGTCATAAAGTTCCTTACCAAGCAAGGTAAATCGGTTCAAACCATACTAGAAGAGATGTCATCCGTTTACAGGGAGTCTTGCCCCGGTAAAACCATGGTTTATAAGTGGCATACCCTTTTTAAGCAAGGCAGGGCCTCACTTGAAGATGATCCTCGGCCAGGACGGCCGATCGAGGTGACCACTCCGGAAATAATTCAAAAAGTGGAAAAATTAATACTGGAAGATGCTAGACTAAAGAAGAAACAGCTCGCAGAAATGGTTGGAGTATCCGATACAACCATATTTAAAATTCTTCACGATCATCTCGGCATGACCAAAGTCAGTGCAAGGTGGGTGCCGAGAATGCTCACGCCGCCTCAAAAACAACAGCGCGTAGAGTGTTCTCGCGCGTTTTTGGACCTCTGTAATGAAGACCAGGATGGAGTATTGACTCGAATTGTTACTGGGGATGAAACTTGGGTTCATCATTATGAACCTGAGTCCAAACAAGATTCTATGCAGTGACACAAAAAAGGTACACCACCACCAAAGAAATTTAAGGTGTCACAGTCGGCGGGAAAAATCATGGCGACAATCTTTTGGGACTCAGAAGGAATCTTGTTGATAGATTATAAAGATAAAGGTGTCTCCATAACCGGAGAATACTACGCTTCAATCTTAGAGCGATTAAAGGAAGCAATCAAGGCAAAAAGAAGGGGAAAATTAACCAAAGGTGTCCTCCTTCTGCACGACAACGCGCCTGTGCACAAGAGCCGTGTTGCGTTGGCTTCCCTGCATAAGGTGGGCTTCGATATTTTGGTTCATCCACCCTACAGTCCTGACCTGGCTCCCAGTGATTATTATCTCTTTCCAAAAATGAAAAAATTCCAAAGATTCGGGGGAAGAAGTTCTCAAGCGATGAAGAAGTGAAGGAAGCAGTTTCAGCTTATTTTTCAGACAAAGAAAAAACATTTTTTTTTTCGAGGGTATACATAAGCTAATTGAAAGATCTGAAAAATGTATTAGGGTTGCAGGAGAATATATTGAAAAGGAAAAATAAACTTGTATTTTTATTTCCACGTCTTACCCCCGATTCCGCGAACTTAAAAACGCCCCCTCGTATATATATATTGCAAAGCCGAAGCTATGCGATAGCGAAAATAAACTCACACACAAGTTACATACAAAGGTTTGTCTTGGAATAATGTAAGTTCTCTCTTGAACTCACTCATCGTCTATTTATAATTGTTTTTTACCTCATTTCGTCGAGTGGGAACCGTTCCTCAACCTCTTGCAGTATAGGTCTGTAGCATTGCTCGCGCTCCGCTGCGCCCATGTCGCTCCAGTCTCGGACTATGTTCTTTAATACTGATTGTACCTGAGGGGAGATTACTGCTATAAGTTACTCATCCATTCATTCAATCAGTCAATCAGCCATGAGAAGTCCACTGCCTCCCCTAACAACCTCCATAGTTGTGGTCGTGTCATCTAGTAGAAAAACGAGCCACACTATTCAATACATTTTTGCTTCCGTGCTTGTATCAAACCGTGCTTGTAGAAAACGTGTCCGTGAACTTAGCAGCTCATTTACCAGCAGCTCAAAAATAAATCTGAGTTCTATTCTAATGCAGGTGAGTTCTACAGTTCCTGATACCTTTTATAAATAGTTCTGGCATTTTTACCCTGAAAAACTTAAATTGAAAAAATGAGCTGCTAACTTCCCGTAGCAGATCACTTTACAGCAAATCAAATTTTAATGGGTGTTATATTTACATGCAGCTCAGTTCTACAGTTCTTGATAGTTATTATGAATAGTTATGTTGTTTTAACCTCTAAAAACGTCAATTCATGATAATCTGATAACTTTCCATAGAAAATCAATTCACAGCGGATCATATAAGTTTATCGTTCCAAACAATTTTTAATGAATAACTCTTTCACAATATATTATTCCGTAGCAGACCTGCAACCTGAAACTAAACTCAAGTCCAGAACTCACGTAAAAAATCCAGCAGCTCATACCGGAATGTAGAAAATACACAAAGAATATAAAAACACTTTCAATCGTTCAAAAAAAAATCTCAAAGCTTCTCAACAGCCAGAACTCTTTTGTTTTCCATAGACCTGGAGTAGACCTGCAACCGGATACTAAAATCAAGCCCAGAACTCACGTAAAAGTTCCAGCAGCTCACACCTGAATGTAGAAAATACAAAAAGTATGCACAAACTTTTCAATCGTTCAAAAAAAAAACCCGCGGTTGTATCTTGGTCGTGCCGTCTAGTAGGTTTTCGTGCCATACTAAATAGAGTATACGACCTACGCTCGTCTATTTGCATTTATGCAGAAAAACGCAGTCTATTTACTCAACTTTGGACCCTAATATCTTGGGAACTAGACACTTCCCAGGTATGCTTCCATGGAGAAAAATGATCGTGATGATGAGGAGATTCCGTAGTTTTCGGGAACGTTGACGACCAAAACTCATCCTGTATAGGTATACGTGCGGCAGCAAAATCGTTTGAACTGCCAATAATTTTACGATAAACCTCGCGACATTGAATCGCGTCTCAGTGAGAGCTTACCCTAAACCTTTTTGAAGACTAAGACAGCATCAACTTCATCCTTCAAATATCGAAATTATCAAGATAAATATTTTTTTGGATATTATCTTGATTATTATCCGATATATCCTAGCTGGACGACCACTTAAGTTGATACCTAACCCACAGGTGTACGAATCCTGCGTGTACGGACTGGAGCACTTCAGAATATTGAACATATTTTACTGCTTCAGTAACATCATGCAACAAGACAGCTGAATGCCGTTTGTTCCTGGGTCGCCGGTGGTCGAAATAAGAAGTTGCTTCCTTCCTGCTGCAATGGCCGCCCATCATCTTTATTGAACTGAACAGTTCAACCCGGGGAACATGTTCAGAAGAACCTCCTCCGTGGTGGACATAGTGACGTCTTGATTTTATTCTCACTTGCTCTCCGACTCTCGCCGATGAACTATGTATTCATTTAATTTCTTGATTATAGCGTTTATATTGAAAAAAAAAATTATAGGCCCTGCGGGACTTATAGTGAGCCCGAGGGCTAATAAATAGACTGTACTTTCAATATAAAGGCTTCTTCTGAACACTAGCTGATTTTCCATTTGACTTCTTGAAATTTTCTTTATATAAATGATAATATATTTATCCCAAGGAGGGTGTAGGTTTTCAATGTTATTAATTTAACAGCAAAGAAAAATAAACAAAAATAAGAAAGGACCTAAAGAATTCTCGTCAGAGAAACTGTTTTTTTTTGTTGTTTAATTTGAGGTCTAGAGCGTATGGATACGCAAATGACGTTCAGATACACATAAATAAATGAGATTATTTTAGTGTTTGATTATCATGATAATTATCACTTCGAACCCTGTATCTAACGATTGGAAAGATTAGACTGGCTTTATGTTCCTGTGTCCCCTAAATATGTAGAACGAAATTAGAATTTAAGCACAACTATTGGAATATCAAAATCACCGTCTTTCATTCCATCACCTAGTTCATTAAATCAGTCACTCAATGTGCAACCTAGATACCTATCTTGTATTAGTTCAAATACAGATTACGTTGCAAACACACATAATGTCTTTTACAACGCTTCATGGCATTTTTGAACACAAAATTTTTTAATTACACATAAGATAAACCTCATACATGCCTTCTCAACATCATGCTGCATTTTATGCTGGTTTTGCGAAGCGATCTCACAGCTGTTGTAGTTACAGCCGAAGCCTGACTCCGAACCATTAGCATCGAACCCACTGTTGTCCACATTCTCAAACATGGTGTCTACATCTTTTATGATCATTTGAACGATCGTGCTATTCGTGTCCAGACACTTCTTGAACTTTGTCAAGTACGTTTTGTATTTTTCTAGTCTATGTTGGTGGGATTCGGGAAGTTTTGATATTATCTTCTCCGATTTATGTATTCTGTCTAGACCGCATAGTCTGGAAAGAAAAAGATTTCATTGCAGATTTAAAAATAGATTCTAAATGTAAAATTTTATGAAAATGGATGTTTTGATTTTTGATAGTTCATCACACATGGATTTTGTTGAAACTTGTCTATTATGTAGCTTATACATAAAAATATTTTCTTTATTAATATTTTTATAATATATAACATCTTGACTAAGATAAATTTATAAAAACACTTCTCCATTAATATAATCTGTTAGGATATGGTTGATTGTTTCATCTTTAAACATTGTGCTGAGGGATTCAGCTTTGTTTACCGAGATTTGGCTAGTGTATAGCTATCGGGATGAAAAATAACGTTGCCAATATGTAATTTAGAAAAGAGATGGTAAAATTTGTCATCCGAGTAATTGACCCGGTGGCTCAGTGGTGAGAGCGCTGACACGCGGAATGCAGAGGTCGTGGGTTCGATTCCCACCCGGGTGAGGAATTTTTTCCATTTCTTTATTAATAATTTTATAATAAAAATATTTTCTTATGTTATTTTATACATTTTTCTATAACAGGATAAAAATATCTATAGCTTAAAACCTACTTTTTTTCAATTATTTAGTAAGATATATTTGGCTGTATAAGACTTCTTATACAGCCAAACAAATTAACATAAAAAAATATTTTTTTTTAAATAGCCTATACTGTGTCCCACTGCTGGGCAAAGGCCTCCCCCATTTGAGCCTACACTTGTCTTGTTCCTGCTATAGTGGCCCAATCCGGCAGGACCTTATCCAGGTTGTCCCTCCATCTTCTCCTAGGTCTTCCCCTACATACCTAACCAATTTTATTTATTTATAACTAACTGTTGCCCCCAACTTAGCCTGTGTGGACTACAGAATGTAGCCTATGTCCTTCTATGTACTCCCAACTAACATGCAAGATGTCAAGAAGAATTGTTGATTAAGTATAGAGAGCAGCACCTGTATGATGAATTTGGTGAGAGTGAGATGTCTCACTTTTAAACGTCAAATTCACAGAGCTATTAATAACTAGATATACTAAGTGGATGTACTTTGCATGTAAAAAATAGACTTAAGAATTAGAATAGACACTCATTCTCGAGCCCGGACTGAAGGAATTAGGGCTCATAGAAGTGGTTTGCAATGAAAGTGGTTTGTTTTTATACACCAAGTAGAAACACTTGCCTTGTCTAGTTATTACTTAGCTCTGTGGATTTGATGTTTAAAAGTGAGACATCTCGCTCTCACCAAATTCATCATACGGGTGCAGGAAAAGGTACAAACTTGCTTTTGCATTTATTATATTACTTGGGATTTGCTTACAGCTACATTCAGATTGTTCTAATAAGATTTTAATTAGAAAAAAATCCTCAAGTTGGCAACAATGTATAGTAGTCAGTCCATCTATCTGTAAATATACAGTTTATCTGAACCTGTTTAACAGCAACAAGAAGAAATATATAAATTGCTTATTACATATATTTTGCCTGATTATCATGGAGTGGAAACAATACACACAAATACAATATAAAAGTTTTTAAGGAAAACACAACCTAATAACCTCGAGTATTAGGGTCAAAGTGCCGCACGTGCAGGATATAAACAAAGCGTTTGTTATATAGGTATAAATAGGTTAATTAAACACTCGTACTTGTTGCAACAAAGGCTTATAATAGTGTGGTCAAAGAACATCCCACAGCTTCACATAACCTACAATATCTACCAGAAACAGCACATAAAACTTACGCCAAACGTCGAGATACATTTTGCTAGGCCCCTAAATTATATTACAGCCATAATTTACTCACTTATAATATTTGAAAGCGTTCACAACCGCGCGAAAGTGGGCGCGCTCTTTCTTTGCTTCGTCTAACTCCTCTGAATCAGGTATGGTGTTGTTTAGTTCCATTTTAAGCGTGAGATGTTATGCACCAGACTTGTAAAGATATTTCTCCCTCCAGCTAGGCCGGTATATAATATAAACAATTACTGCTTCAGTTGCGAATGAAATGCAAAGGAAATTTTAGTTTCGAAAGAAATTGACACAAATGACATTGACACTTGACAGCCCGCTGTTTCTTGTGCGGATTTATGTTGCCAGCTTGGTATGGAGCTTTTGATATCGCATTAATATTGCATTCTTAAACTATCATAAAAAATATCTAAATTCGTATAAAGAAATCATAAATTGCAATGAGTAATATCATGCTCTTTGTCTTAGAAATTTCCTTACAGTATTCACTACTGGTAGCAGAGCCAGAGTTTAAAAAAAATTTAATTACGCGAAAGCTCCCGTGACCAGAATGCTGGTCTCTTTTTTGCGCAAAAAATTAGCATTGCCATACAACGTGGCAATGCTGCCAGCATTCTGGGCACCCTCCCGGTAGAAGGCAACTTTGTAAATATATTTAATGTAGATTTCGTGTAGATTAATTTAGTTTTTAGTTTTATATAATGTAGTAGTAGTATTATTGTCAATAGTAATTTAAGCTCTCTAATAAAATACCCAAAAAATACCTATTTACCCTACTGTGGTAAAGTTGGCATCACCATAGTTCAGGCCTTCATCTAAGGATTAGGCTGATTAAAAGGATTGAACGAATGAAAATTATCATTCACTCTTTTATTAGTTACTTCGTTCGGATACATACTATATTAAACTCTAAGAAAGTTTCTTTATTCAAAAATGTTTTACCTGTGTATGTACCTAAACTGATTTCTCTCAAGTCTTTTATACCACCTTCCTTCTCATATCACTTTTTGAATTCAGTTCTTGTTAGTTATTTAAAACGCCTACAGCTACAAAAAATCTACTATTTCTCCTTACATTGTTTTTATAGCAACACTTTAATTACGTTTCGTTTCATGATAATGATGTTTCTCGTTTAATGAATAACACAGATAAATATAAGCCATTGTTTATTTTAAAACCACCAGTATATTCACGACATCTAATTTTTATGAAATCAGTATGAATAATAGTTTAGGAGTAAATAATTAAAATATTTTTTCTTGTTTTATTCACTAGTAAGTTAGTAAAGAATTCATTATCAATCTGCGTAAATGGTAACATATCCAATATGTCGTTCGGCGAGGAATGTGTTTGTCAACATTGTATCGATTTTTCATGAAAATAATTAATAATTACGCAGTTTCCGTGTTATTTGCTGCAATTAATTAAATTTCAACATTTTGTACCCTACCAATTACTACATCTGACTTTTTTATTTTAAACACACCAATAGGTGTAACAGAAATGAGTTAACGCAAAGTTTTGCCTTTCATAATAAATTAATACTATGTTTTTGAGGTAACCTGCCTTTACAACTGTGTTAATATTCCAAATTATATAAATTTGAACTTTTTATGCAGCGAAGTACCTACAACATTCAAAATTAATTTCATTAAATTGCAACCTACAATTTGCAAGGACAATATTATATTGCATCTAAAAATCAATAAAACCTGCATTGCCTGCGTTGCTAGGTTGCCGCGGACGTATTATTGTGCTATACAAGAGAAAATGAAGATGGAGACGGCATTCACATATTTACAGCTCTAAAATGGAAGATATGTTGTCCCAAACAGTAATCCCACTTTTGAAAGGTATAGTTTTATTTCTGTTTATTTTTACCACAAAAGTACTGACAACGAAACCTCAAGAGATATCAGACGACAAGAACAGCATCCACCATCCTAAACCATTGCACTATGTGAGGACTTTCACAAAATACCACCATAGGCGTACAAATCAGTGGAATCATCCTCAAGACTCTGGCAGCTACTGGTCAGTGGTTCAGGATCATCAAAAGCATGTGGGCAAGGCAAGTGACACAGGCCACAAACCTGAAGCCCATAACTGGCCATACAGAAATCCACAGAACAATATTAGAGCCAAAAGAAGTTTAGATATAATTCACGAGCCTTATATAAGGAACTGGCGAGTAAAGCAAGAGAAGACAGTTCAAAAGAGGAATTCCAATATTCCACATTCAAATGAACTTTTGAATAGTTCTGATAATGAGGAACTACAACATTTAGGATCTAATATTGTCAAAAGTACTACAGTAGCTCCAGTAGAAGTCACTACAGTGAAGAAAGCAACTGAACTGGTTAAAAATGTTACAGTTGTTGAGAAAAAAGAGGTTTTACCATTTTGCTTGTATAATGCGAAGAGTGTGGGAATGAGTGTGACTCCATCTTACAAAGATGATAAAAATGCTCAGTTTGTGTCAGAAAATGTCAACTATGGTACATACAATTTTTATTTTAGATTAGCCTACTATTATTAGAGATTAATTTCAAAGTAAGCATGTATGGACATCTAGTATAATGCAAGAGGTCTTTCTATTTATGTTAAAAAAAGTGATATACAGCATGTGTGCAATTTCACACATTAAATCAACTTTCCTCCATACCATTGCATTTGGACCTATATACACTTACAAAATTTTATAATATTATACTGTAGTGTTGCCAACCATCCTGTTTTCCCAGGACATGTCCTGCTTTTTGGGGTGTCCTGGATAGTTTTTAAGCATCATCCTGAGTTAAGTCCTAACACATTTGCTGTCGGCAGATTTTCTAAGGGTGCCGAACTGCCGACATTGGGCAAATAAGTGCCAGCGGCACCTCTAGAAAGCCTAAAAGAAGCAAATATGTAGTCATCAGCACTCAATGTGTTAAAGACCTATTTTTGTTTTGAAATTTGCACGCCACTAACTCCCTCCATTCATATTGTCACTGGGCTCGCACATGTACAGTCCTTGCTTTTAATGAAAATGTCCTGTTATTTCTTCCTCAAATCCTGGTTTTCAAAGTTTTGAGATGGCAACCCTATTATACAGACAATTGAAACTCCTTTCAGATGCAGGTGTATTATCAGAGATGGTACTACCAGATGGTTCTGTAGCACAGGTGGAAGAATGCACAGACCCCAAAGCTTCATGCTACACCCTGTATCATAAGGATAGTGACGATGGTGTTACGATTCTAGGACAAGGTTAGTATTATGTCTCCAATTGTATCTCATCATAGGACCTAAAGTCAATCTTACCTGCTTGTGGTGCACCCTGCTATTTAACCAAAGAGGCTCTGAGGCTAAAAGTTTATAATACATAGATACATATAATCACGCCTTTATCCCTTACGGGGTAGGCAGAGCACCAAGGGCCAATGGAACCATGTGGTGCCACTTCTGACCAATTTTGAGGGTATAGTTGAGATGTACAAGTTCGGTTAGTAGTAACAGGTGGTCAGCCCGTCGCCTACAAAACACCAAAACCCTGTTGTCCCTCTACTGACTTGTATAGTATGCCCGGGAAGAGAAGCAGAAATATATTATACGTTTTTTTTCACTCCCAGAGCAGCACAGAGGTCGAAATTTTCCAGGGCAAAAACATATTCCCGGGACAAAAAGTAGTCTATGTGTTATTACGATATGTAAGCTATATTATTGTGAAGTTTCATCAAAATCCATTCAGTAGTTTTCGAGTGAAAGAGCAACAAACATCCTCACAAACGTTCGGGTTTATAATTATTATATTATAGTAGGATTTATTTATGAAATACATTCCTACCCGATGTATCTGTGTATGTATATACATTATTATGGAGTCGAATCAAGTAATTATGTGTTGCATCTTACGTAATGTTTTGTTGTATACTTGTGGAGATCTTAATTTAGCCAAATAAATAAATAAAAGTGTAGTCCTCAAATAAAAACCTATTATATTTTACCCCCTTTTCCCCCTTTTAGGTTGTTGGCGTGCCGGTGGACCGTCGAGCGCTTGCGGCACTTGTTCACGCGCTAACGAATTGTTGCCAGGATCCAGGTTCTGCTGCTGTTCAGGGAATTACTGCAATGGAGACTTTTGTGAGTACCACCGACTGTTATTACGTGCTTTTGTTTAAGCTAGAAATGGCGATTCGTTCGGAAAGAGAACGATTATAAAATCAATTCGAATCTTAAACTTAAGAATTTTTTGACGATAAAATTGAGGTCTAATACAGATATTATGTATGAAATATAAGTAGGTACTTTCAGTTTTTTTTAGTTCATGGAATTTGATATAACAATTATCTATTTTATTACAAATCAATTCAGATTCTGGTGTGAAAGGCATGTATGTGTTTTCCGTACATACGAGTATCAATAAACAAAAAACAAACGCGATAATATGGCGAATTCTATATATCCTAACTATCTATTCACTACTGCACATGGCTATGAATCGAGTCGATATTTTCAGATCCATTTCTTATTTAACTAAACGTGACTGTAGTATATGATCCTGCAGTCTTCCCCTTTTGGAGAACACAGTCTATCTCTATGTATTTATTTTTCCCCACAGTATCATTAAAAGAGACAGTAATAGTACCAGCGCAATCCGCCAGAAGCTCACCCCCCAAACCGGACTACATCAAACTGTCCATCGCGGGGGCGTTGGCTATACTAGCCGCTTTGGTGGTCGCTGTGGTGTTCAGGAGGGTCTTTTGTAAAGGGGGGAAGGGGCGGGCGGGGGCTGAGGAAGAGGGGGAAAAGGAGGGGGATGAAAAAGGTAAGATACTGCTTGTATATTTTAATTTAAACATATAAGTATATATAGGTACTTAAACTTTAGACGTCGGTGTGGGTTCAGGAGGGTCTTTTGTAAAGGGAGGAAGGGACGGGCGGGGGCTGAGGAAGAGGGGGGAAAAGGAGGGGGATGATAATGGTGAGACTTCATACTTATATAGGTACTTAAACTTTAGACGTGTCGTAGTATGATGTAGTCACTACATGGTACTACTACATTGTAGTGTATAGGGGAGTAAATCGGGGATAAGGAGGGGAATGAAAAAGGCGAGATACTATATACTTAGGTAGGTACTTAAACTCCGGAGGTGCTGTAGTAGGATGTAGTGTATAGGAGGGTCTTTTGTAAAAGGGGGCAAATAGGGGAAAAGAGGGGGGATAAAAAGTAGGATATTTATATATGGTTAAATTTTATTGGTGACCAGTGTTTAGGAGGATCTGTTGTAAAGGGGGAAGTGGCGTAGAAAAGGGGTAATAGGAGGAGGATGAAAATACCTTTAAACTGCTAGAACTATAGGTAGAATGTGGGCACCGCAATGTCGGTTTTACCATGCATCATAAATTCCGAAGTCTTTCTACTAAAGACAATGGCTGTATGGACACAGTTTCCTTTGCCTTATCCTTCGGCATAAACACCACCAGCGCCTCTGGCGGCGAATTCAGTTGCGACTTCTATTCTTCTTCTTCTTCAGCCTATTGCAGTCCACTGCTGGACGTAGGCCTCCCCTAGGGCACGCCACAAGGCTACTGCCACAGTGGGGTTTTGCCCATAGTCACCACGCTGGGCAGACGGATTGGTGACCGCAGTGTGATTTTCGGACTATGTTGTCAGTACGGGAGGCGCTGCTGCCCACCTCCCGGAAACCCTTAATCGCCTCGTACGATACCCACGGGCAGGCAGGGGTGGTACAAACTCTACTCTACCGGCACCACGCGGCTCTCCATTTCTATATTCGAATCTCATTGTTTGATATAATTAATATGTGGGGGTGGTGAAAAGGGAAGCGCTTCCGGCCCCACCGGGCCGCTAGTTGTTGTTCGGCCCATGTATACAGGGTGTAACAGAAAGGGTATGTTAAGCGAAAAGCTATGTAAATAGCCCACTATAGAGATCCTATTTCCAAAATTTGAGACTCGAAATCATATTTTTATTTTTCAAGATTGTATGAAGAATTCCGAAACAACTCAGGAATGTCCATACAATCTTGAAAAATAAAAATATGATTTCGAGTCTCAAATTTTGGAAATAGGATCTCTATAGTGGGCTATTTACATAGCTTTTCGCTTAACATACCCTTTCTGTTACACCCTGTATATTCCAATCATTGTGAGAAACTTCGATATCGCGTTCTAGGATTTCGCATTCGATTGTGGTTCTCTCCTGGCTCCGCTACAAATAATTATTTTGTATTTAATATCAGCAGACGTGATGGGAAGCGGACCCGACGCGTTGGCGACAGGTCTGTCCTGTGTCGACAACCTTACGCTGATCGAACATATTGGTAATAAATACACATTATGTTATCTTGTGGCCTAGATGATGTAACAGTTTTACGAGCGACATCAAAGTTATCGAACCCTTTCCACCAACAACGGTTGGACGCGCTTAATGAAGGCTTCCTATTGGAGAAAATTGTGCTATAACTTTGCGATCTTCGCTGTCGCTCGTAGAATGAATGTCTTGTGTCGTGGGTACTAATCAACGGTATATAAATAAGTATAAAAAAATCGATGACTCGGAAACAAACATCAATATTCCTAATATCAACGTTTGCACCTACCGGAATTCGAACCCAGGACCTATGGCGTCGCAGGCAGGGTCACTACCTACTAGACCAATCGGCCGCCAAATGATTACTTTATCTAGGCCCGTCTTATCAAAGCTCTATTTTCGTGCATTTTGGCTTCATTTACTATTAAGTGCATCTTCATACTTCAATCTGCAAGCCTAGCATGACCTGCGAAACACGATATTATAAACCGATTTATCGACATATATCCTGTCAAACAAAATACGATAAATATAGCCGCCATGTTGAATTTTGTATAGAGACGTTTCGATATCGTACGATACGATATCCACGATGCGAGGTCATGCTAGGGGGGCTGTTATTTCTAAAAGTTAGAATAGTCACTCTATTGAGGGATCGCCCGCCACCGGGCCCTATACCCTCCTCTGACCCTCGGATCTGCCTACTCATGATCACGAACACAAGACACTACAGTTGCAACGAGAAGCCAGATCCAAGCACCTAGCATGCAACCATAAATACATAGCTGCTAATCCGAAAACCAATTAAAATTTTAATCGACATATGTTTCGCCAACACCCGTGGCATCATCAGGATTAGTTTTCCATGTTAGTTCTATCTACCGAACCAACTAACTAAAATAACTAAAATAGTCACTTGCTAGGCCCCCCTAGCTTTTCCATGCTGTATTGGCATTTTTCTCCTGTGCTGATGCGGGGCTTCACTAGAACACATCAGCTGCATCTCCTTCCGTGCATGTCGTAAGAGTAGACTAAGGGACTCGTGTATTCATTCTGGCGATGAGCTAGCGACTTGTCACTGATTTACACTTTACACATTACATTTTACACCGCTTTACCTACTAAACGTTTTATGTAAGAAATTATTTTATTGTAGTGAATTTTCAACCCTAGGTCAGGGCAAATTCGGGTCAGTTTGGCGCGGCACGCTCGGGTCAACGCAAGTGGCTGTCAAACTGTACGCGAACGCGACCACGTGGCAGAAAGAGACGGCTATATACTCGCTGCCCCGTCTCGCTCACCCTAATATACTGAAGTACTATGGTAAGTGATTGTTTTTATGTATTTATACAGGGTGATTTTTGGTCGTCAACGTTCCCGAAAACTACAGAATCTCCTCATCATCACGATCATTTTTCTCCATGGAAGCATACCTGGAAAGTCTCCAATCTGGTTTCCAAAATATTACGGTCCAAAGTTGAGTCAATAGACTGCGTTTTTCGGCATAAATGCACATTGACGCGCGTAGCAAGATTTTTTCACGAGAAATAATTTATATCTGTCTATGAAAAAAACTAGCATAAACATTGAACTCTATAAATTTCGCCCGATCAAGTAATTAAAAGATTTTTTTTCAAAAAAATTTACATCGTTTCCCAACATTTTTTGGCATGAACTTACTTTCTTTGATCTATAGAGTACGTACCCTTCGTTAAGGGTGGCAACGAAAAAACACCCTGCATATTAATTTACCCGACTGCGCCTGAAGGAAGGTTATGATTTTCTATTGTATGTATGTAGATTTTTTGCGTATTTCCGTTTAAATTTTCAATTTAAATTGGCAGTTAGTCGTGAGAGAGACACTGGATCAAAATTTTTAAGCATTCGGGTTTTTTCTTCAAATAAATGAGGTTATCGTCAAAAAATCTCACAACCTCGGTTTTTTATAACGAGCGTTACTTATAAGGTACAAATGCATTTCATACTTATTTACTCAGGGATCCCAAGGTCAAACGGCGCAAGCGGTTTTGTGGGAGGTTGTATCTATAAATGTATATATAAATAAGTTTTTGTAATGAATGAAGAATAAAATGCGTTTCTTTTTTAACTCAAACATGCAAAACATGCGTTTCTTTTTTAACTCAAACATGCAAAACATGCGTTTTTTGTACAAAAAGTAAAATAAAATATACCCGACTCTATTTTCCAGGCAGCGACACCCGTCCCGCTCTAACGTCGGGTTCTCGCTCGCACCTGATCGTGCTGGAGCTGTGTTCGCAGACGTTGCAGCAACGGTTGCGTCGCGCGCCGTTGTCATGGCAACAGTTTGCCGAGTTCGCGCGGCAACTTGCCTCGGCTGTTGCGCATTTGCATTCTTCTACAGGTGAGAATAGTGTTTGATCTAATTCTTTATTGTACACGTACATAGATAAAAACAACACAATTAAAAAAGTATTGTACAAAGGCGAGCTTATCTCTATAAGAGACCACTTCCATCTAACCCAGAGGTTCCCAAACCTTTATTCCTCGTAGACCCCTTTCAAAAGTTTACTGGTTCTGGTGGACCAGACAAGACCTACAGGCCTACATAACATACAAATAAATTGTGAACCTCAATTTTTTCACGCCAACGTAGACCCCCGTCGAGTCTCCTGTAGACCCCTGGGGGTCCACCTGGACCATTTTGGGAACCACTGATCTAACCAAATAAAGTAGCCGTATGTTCCAACTGTAATAATATTGTCAGTCAGTGCTTAATGTTATATTAAGCATATCTATGTTCAAACTTCACATTCTGTTTTTTTTTTCTATTAGTTTCAATGCTTTATAGTCGCTAGTTAGGTCCCCCGCGGATTTTCTATGCTATGTTATCCAGCGCTATAGACTGTCCTGAGCTATTGTCACATATTAATCTTAGAGTACCTTGAAAAACTCTTCGACACAACAATACACTTTCTGCTCCTCTTGCATCGACGAAATATCGTCAGAATACATTCCTTTTGCGAGCGGGTAATAACTTCAATGAACTTTGTAAAGGCGTAGAGCTTGATCTCTTCAATACCAGTTTTAACATAGCGAGGCGTGTGCTTAGTGAAAAAATTTTCCGCCAATAATTAGTAGGTACCTAGATTTTATCTAGTACCTAAATTGTTTTTTTTTTATTATGTTTGTTTTTGATAAGCTTGTTAGGTTTTGTGAAACACTGATAAAATTGTGTGTGCATTAGTACCTGATTAGCTCTCATAATGCTTCTATAAGTGTGGACCTGTTATTGGCTTTATGTTTCTACAATTTTCACTATAATTATAAATAGCTGTTGGTCTTCCTGAAATTGTAAAATAAAATAAAATAAAAAATGTTATGCATTTATATGGTCGCCTCTGTTGATCCTGGCTCACGGGAGTTGCAGAGGCGGGAATGAGTGTGGTGGGCCAATTCAGGTAATCTGACCAAAACATCAGACAAAGACACATCACAGAAGAGAATCATGTTTGACTACTACATATGAATAAAATTTACTTAATATTACGTTTCATTAGCGGCCGTCCACGACTTCGTCTGCATGAGGGGGAATTGCACACGTGCGAAGCCGGGGCGGGTCCCTAGCTATACATATAAACCTTCCTCGATCACTCTTATCTATTTTAAAAAATCGCATCAAAATCCGTTGCGTAGTTCATTTTGTGTCAGACAGCGGGAAGCGGCATTGTTTTATAATATGTAGTGAAGGATAATGAGGGATTTTCTAAAAACTATTAAAAGTAAAAAAAATTGTACAAATCGCCTGGATAGATGACGTGAGCGAATCTCTTACCCGAAATTCTGTATCTAGGTAGGAGATGTAGGTAACGCCATCTATTTTTGACAGTTATTTTACTTGTACATCTCAACTATACCCTCAAAATTGGTCAGAAGTGGCACCATGTCGTTCTATCGGCCCTTGGTGCTCTGCCTACCCCGTAAGGGATAAAGGCGTGATTATATGTATTTTAAAATCCCTCATTGACAAATATGACACACTGCTTTCCGGTCGAAAACTTTTGGCTCTCTTGAAATGACAATTGACATATAAAGACACTGCCTTCCTGTTCAAAAAATAATTTTACTTACACTTTTGACTTACTTTTCGCAAGAGGAAAACCCTGCATCGTCCATCGCGACATAAACAGTACCTAATAACGTGCTAGTTACGGGAGGCGATTAGAAAGTGACATATAAGAAATGACACAAAACTGACAAATATGACACATGGTATCTGGTCGAATATTTTTTTAAACTTTTGACTCCCTTAAAATGGCAATTGACAAAATATGACACACTATTTCACAGTCGAATTATTTCTTTTTACATATGACTCCCTTCAAATGACAATTGACAAATGCTTTCCTGTTAATTTTTTAATTTTACTTACACTTTTGACTTACTTTTCGCAGGAGGAAAACCCTGCATCGTCCATCGCGATATAAATAGTAATAACGTGCTAGTTACCGCCGGGGAGGCGATACGATTGGCTGACTTCGGTCTGGCGAGACATCAGTTGGCTAGAGCACAGACTACCAGTTTACATGAGGTATGTACACTAGTGTGAATATACAGGGTGTGTGTGACAGCCAGGCTGACAACTGAGATACTGAACAAGTACCATTGTTTTGAGTTATACGACAGTGTTAGTACTCGCAAGAAATTAATTTTTGATTTGATTATACGCAATGTTTGCTTTCCGCGCCAATTGTATCGGACGATCCAGTGACAAGTTAAATGGGCTTATTGGTTATTATGTGATATATTGCTGATTTTTGGATCACATGTGACTCTTCTTTGAGGTTGATTAGTTAGGTAGTTGAACTTTTTTGAGAGCAACTTTTTTTTTTAATCATCCATAACTTAAAATTTTGTTTTAAGGTCATTATTTAAGGCCCACCTAAACGAACCACACTATTTACTTCCTGAAAAAATTAAAAATATGTCGAAAAATTTTGGAATTTTTCTGCGAAAATATTCACTAGTTTTCATCTCAGAATCATGGTCTGAAGTCACCGTATCAATATTTGCCTGTGACACAAACGTAGGCCTCCCCAAGGGCACCCCACTGCCATAGAGAGGTTTTTGTCCATAGTCACCACGCTGGGCAGGCGGGTTGGTGACCGCAGTGTGATTTTCGGACTATGTTGTCAGTACGGGAGGAGCTGCTACCTCCCGACCGGGAATCACATAATTAATTCTTCCTGTATTTTATCCACTTTTTGTTTTCTTTAATTAGTTCATCGAATCATTCATCAACAAAATATGTTCATACAATCTTCCGCTCATGCGTAATAAGTTTTTTCCGACCATTCATTCGTTTTACTGTCCATTCACTCATTCTTCTAGTCGTTTAGTCCATTCATATTTACTCTCATTCATATTTCAGTTCATTGGTTAGTTCTTTTAATCGGTCGTGTATTTACTCGACTGCGCCAGAAAGGCAGAATATATCTCGTGGGGGGAGGTTCGGACCAAGATCGCAGGCGTCGGTTGGATGCAGGCTGCTTCCGACCGGTCGGAGAGGAGGTTGTTGGGGAAGGCCTATGTCCAACAGTGGACTTCTCAGGGCTGTAAATGATGATGATGAGGATGATATTTATTGTCGCTCGCTCTAGAGCCTAAACGGTTTGTCGCATTTTAGCTTGATTAGATTCGTCTTTCTCGTGAGAGTGACACTGGGTAGGCAGGTTAGGTACAAACGCATGACGCAGTAGGGTATTCCCCTACTATCTACATTTATATTGCAGGCGGGCACGCTGCGGTACCTGGCGCCCGAGGCGTTCGAGGGTGCGTTAGATCTAACCTTCTAATTCATATTTGAGTTAATTAATTAGTTCATCGATCATTCATTCTACTGTTACTTCACTCTTCCATTCGCTTGTTCATATTTCAGAGGATTCATTAGCTCTTTTTATCGATCGTGTGTTTACCCGACTGCGCCAAAAAAGGGTTATGTTTTTCGAGTAAACTGCGTGTCGTATTTAACCTTGAGAGGTGTCATTAGATTCGTCCAGAGCTATTAATAACTAGATAAACTAACTGAATGTACTTTGCATGTAAAAATAGACTTAAGAATTAGAATAGACACTCGTTCTCGAGCCAGGACTGAACGAATTAGGGCTGATAGAAGTGGTTTGCAATCCCTTTTTACACACCAAGTGGAAACACTTGCCTTGTCTAGTTATTACTTAGCTCTGTGGATTTGACGTTTAAAAGTAAGACATCCCGCTCTCACCAAACTCATCATACGGGTGAAGATCCGTCTTTCTAGGTTAGGTACAAACGCATGACGCAGTCGGGTATTCCCCTACTACCTACACATGTATTGCAGGCGGGCACACTGCGGTACCTGGCGCCCGAGGCGCTGGAGGGCGCGCTAGATCTGACGTTCGCGGGCGCGGCGTTATGCGCGGTCGATGTGTACGCAGTGTCGTTAGTACTGTGGGAGATGTTGTACAGGACGCAGGGGGCACACGCGGGGCACGCGCCGGGCTATGCCGCGCCGTATGAACATCACGGGGTTAGGACGCCGACGCTGGCGCAGATGCAGGTATGTGGTATCTAATGAGGTGGGTTGAAGGGTCTAGTGTGGTCAGAGATGAGTGATGTGTCTAATGAGCCGAAAGGTGGGATTTGTCTAATGTGAAGTGTCTAATGAGGTATGAGAAGTGTTTAATGAGGTATTAGAAGTGTCTAATGAGGTGTGAAGTGTCTAATGATGTGGGATGTGTCTTATGAGGTGGGATGGTCTAAGGAAAGAGGCCAGCGGTGTCTAGTATCGAATGAGGCAGTGTCGCTGGTACTGTGGGAGATGTTGTACAGGACGCAGGGGGCACACGCGGGGCACGCGCCGGGCTATGCCGCGCCGTATGAACATCACGGGGTTAGGACACCGACACTGGCGCAGATGCAGGTATGTGTCTAGTAATGTGTGATGTGTCTAATGATCGGAGGTGTGTAGTGTCTAAATGAGGTGGAACTTGTCTAATCAGGTGTGAAGTGTCTAATGATGCGAAAGGTGGGATGTGTCTAATATGGGTAGGAGGTGTGAAGCGTCTAATGGAATTGTGAAGTGTCTAATGAGGTGGGAAGTATCTAATGAGGCGAGTTCGAGTTCGAGTAGGTACTCAAACTAAGAAGCTAAGGGATGCTAGGGTGGTTTTAAGGTAGCTAATTAAAACACACCAGTTGAGTGCGACGTTATGTTGAACACTAATTTAATGCTAGTGTTACAATCGGGCTGTATAGTTACGCGATAATAAACTAGATGTCGCTACTAGTAAAAGTAGTCCGCAACATCGATTCCTTTGGACAGTTTTAGAACCCCGCTATGTAGTTACGCCACGATCAACTAGATGTCGCTACTGGTAAAAATAGATCGCAGCATCGATTACTTTTTCCGGGTTTTTAGAATAATCTCGGTGTATTTGCGTATCTGTAGTCTTAACTAGCTAGTCTAGAACGTTCCAAACGTAACTAGCTAGTCTAGGACGTTAAAACGTCCTAGTCCTAACTGGACTAGGACGGTAGATGGACTTCTCGAGAATGTGTCATAAATATGTTTGTCTTATTGTACGTTGGCTCGTACAAGGCGAGAGGTGTGTATTGTCGAAAGACGCCATAGGTTGGAGTATCTAATGGCACCATAGGAATAGAGTATCTAATGAGGCAGTGAACTATATGGGATGAGGTGTGTAAGGCATGTCCGATGGGTTGTTTAAGGTATATGGGTCATTTTCAAAATAATTGCTCATTTCAGAAAAAAATCTTGTCCATCATCTTTCCTTAATTTCTACAAAAAAACTGTAATGGCAATATTAATAAAATACTGAACATTACAAAGAAGCCTTTCTTTATATTGTATTATAATGTCATTGTTGGTAGTTGATACTTCATTTTTTATATATTGCGAAATTTTTAAAGCATGTTTCTGGTCTTCCTACAAAAAACGTGTGTCCAACTTCCAGCACTGATATTTTAAACTTGAAAAAACATTAAAAGTATTTTATTTATTATCAAACAAAATTGGCTATCCTCTCTAATAACACTGTAAAATGTGTGTAGAATCCTTGAAAATTCATTTGACACATTAATTTTAGTTATAAATAAAAAATAAAACTGGTCTCAAAATTACTTCATCGATGTTATTTCATTTATGTAACGCATTATTTAGTCGCGAAAAAGGTATTTTGTTAAACTTTAATACTGGCAACATTTGCTGTCACTGTCCGAACCTCAGGCGACCAATCACAGGGCAGCAGCCATTTTGTTCTCGGCAAAAAAGTTGGGTGTATGGTGTGCGTCGATAAAAAACATTTATCTGGTTTCTTTTTGGTAAATTGGAAAAAATACGCAAGGTAAGTAAATTTAAACTATTTTTAATTGTCAGGAAACTATTATGATAGTGCTATTCTGTCGCTAATTAGCTGCAACGATCGAGTGAATTATGTTCTGTGATTTGAGGTTAGTTTGTAGAAAAACATGCTTACTTGTTCCTTTATGTCACACTTATGTAACATTTTTTTATGTTACGTTACATAAAATTGGATTAAGACGTGTCCACAGCATGATTTTAAAATATTATATAAATTATAATTAAACCAATAGTAAAATAAACATGTTTTTCTATGGTCGTATTCAGTGTTTTGAGTGATGCTTGGATAACTTAAAATCCTCAAATTGGCCCTATAATAGCTGACTGTAATTTACTAATCATTTTATACCTTCGTTTTGGTTTATACTGTACAAGTTGCGCGATCGAGTGTATATTGCGATCTGCAGCTTTGAGTTATTAGTGTAATATATTTATTTAATATAACCCAAGTATTTTCGTCTAGCATTAACAGGCTCTGACTTATTCTAGCATGACAAGTTTGATACTATTCTCAATGTTCAAAATACTTGTATACAATGTGATTTGTTAATGTGATGCAAAATTTAATTTTCACGTTAAATTTTACGACGACGTATGCTTCAAAATAGACTGCTTTTATCGTTAAATATGATTTTTTTAATTATTATTTTCTGAGTTATTACATTGTATTTTTTATTCTTTACAGAAAATATGCCTTTGTCTGCGGCAGAGAGGCAAAAACGGTACCGAGACCGACTAAAATTGAATAATCCTCAAAAATGGAAAGCACTACAGGAAAAAAATTTAGAAAGAGCTAAAAAATTCTATAAAAAAATTGGGGAGCTATCGGATCGAGAGAAAGAAAGCAGGCGAAAATATTGGAGGACTTTAAAACAAAAATCAGACTATAAACAAGAAGTTATAGAAAAGGGTAAAACTCGAAAAGAATACCAAAGAATATATCAGAAAAGATATAGAACATTAACCAAAGAAAATAAAAATATGAAGAAAAAAATTGAATTATTAATCAAAGAAAATAAAGCTTTAAAGAAAAAAATATATAGATACAAAATTTTGCAAAACACAAAAGAAGACGAAGAAAAAGAAAATATGTTTAGCAGAGAGTCATTTTATACTGTGTCAAGCCCAATATCAAAAACCAACTCATTTGTTGCTAATTTAAACACTACTGAAGAAGAAAAAGAAATTATTAAAAAGGAGTTATTTGAAAAGAATGTGTTAATAGAATCCTTAAAAATACAATATAATGCAGCAGGAAGTAATGAAAAGAGAAATGTATTAAAAGAAATTGTAAGTAACGACATCGTAAAAGGGTATAAAATGAAAAGTAAATTACAGTCTGCTATTGGGATTAAATACCCAATCAGACGTAATGCAAAAAAAGTTAATATTAAACGAAATAACCTAGCAAATAAAATTTATACTTTTTTTAACCAAGATGATGTCAGTCGAGCTACTGCAGCTAAGAAAGAAACTAAAACAAAAAATAAAGTTAAAATGCAAAGACGATATTTGCTAGATTCGATGGTAAATTTACGGTTAAAATTTGTAAAGGAGACTGGAATTCCAATTTCATACGCCACATTCAGACGTTTCAAGCCATTTTACGTATTGATCCCAAATTTATCAAATCGAAATACTTGTCTTTGCAAAAGACACAGTAATATAGATTTCAAGTTTACATCCCTAAAAACACTAAAAAATTTTAAGGACGGTGATACTTTGGACACCGTTATAAAGTCTACAGTGTGTGATTTATACTCCCAAAAGTGCATGTATTCAACATGTGATATTTGCAAAAACAAATCAATCAGATATGACTTACTGAATATAAAATTGAATGAAAAAGTGTCATGGCTAGAGTGGACGGTCAAAACCATAGAATATGAAAAGAACAATGAAAAAAAATCAACCAAAAAAACAATTAAACAAATAATATCAGGTATGTTAGAATCTCTATTATCAAATTTTGACACGGAATTAAGAGGCTTTAAAATTCATATTTACAACATTTCACATCAATACAAAATTTATAAATCATTGAAGGAGAATTTACAAAGAAATGAAATTATGCTACATTGTGACTTCTCAGAAAATTATAATTGCAAATTTCATAATGAAATACAAGCAGTACATTTTGGAGCATCACATTCACAAATCACCTTGCACACAAGCATTATATATAATGATGAAACTGATCCCGAATCATTTTGTACATTTTCCAACTGCAACAAACACACACCGGAATCGATCTGGGCTCACTTGGAGCCCCTGATGCGTGACATTAAACATAGATTTCCTTTGAAAGACACTATACATTTCTTCTCAGATGGTCCGTCAAGTCAATACAGGCAAAAGAAGAACTTTGCCCTTCTTACCAAAATGATAGAATCTTATGGTTTTATTTTTGCAACCTGGAATTTTTTTGAAGCGGCCCATGGGAAGGGTGCAGCGGATGGGGTTGGGGGAGTAGTAAAAAGATTGTTAGATAAACAAATATCATACGGACATGATATACCTGATGCTGAAACTGCGATTCAATTACTTGAACACAATACTGCTACCACTGTAAAATTATTTCTTATTGATCAGGAGGACATATTGAGAATAGAAAATCAAATTGAGGGTTGTAAATTTGTGGCCGTTCCAAATACGCAAAAAATACACCAAGTAATACCAAACGAAGATAATATAATTCAATATCGAATTTTAAGCTGCTTTTGTTTAAAGCCCAATATTTGCCAATGTTATGCCATAAAAAGTCACAAATTAATTACTGATCATGTTAAACGTTCAAGAGCAAAACGACTTGTTATAGAATCTACATCTGAAAGTGAATCTGAGCAAGAAGACCTAGAGATGTTAGTAACCAATAAAGTTTTACCTAATTCTGATGATGTCGAACCTATAGGAGAAACTAATCATTATCATGTCAGTAATGCATCTACTTCAAATGTTACTATTTTATCTGATATTAAAGTAAATTTTAAACCTAAGGATCTAGCAAAGATGGTTAAAAAGCCATCAAAATATTATAATGTTTCTACGGTTGATTTGAAGAGAAATTTCTGGGATCTTTTTAGTAGCGATAGTGAATAATATGTATAGTTATATAAGGTCTACCTATTCATACACGAAATATTTTAAGGGTATCATCTAACGGTTTTTAACTGTTAGACGGTTATAACGAAGCCATTTCAAAAGTTTTTTTTCTAATTTTATTAAATATATTTACATTAAATAATTTAAAATTACTTGAGCTACAAAATAAATACTGGTTTCTTATTTTTTGACCTTTAACATTCAGAACGTTTATTTATTTACTTTCATTTAAGGGGTTTTCATTAAAGGTTTTATGCAAAATATATAAAAAAAAATTGAATTATAATAATTTCGTAAAAAGAAAAACACTTAAAATATTTTTTTTTGTTGTTTTGTATCTTTAGATACGACTTAAGAAGCTACTGTTAAAATATTTCATGTATGAATAGGCAGACATTATATATAAATATTAGGAAGTTAATCGTGCAGTATTATCATGACGATAGAGAGAATGTTCAAAGTTCGCATTTTAATATTATATTTTTATTTTCGATTTATGATTAACTGAGTAACCATCTTCAAATTAAACATAACCCTGACGGTTTTATTATTGTCATTATTTTGTATGTTTCATGTTTATGTTCACTATGTCCAGTACAGCCGCGGGGTCTACGCTAAGCTAGCTATTCATGTGAGTGACTTAAAGAAATGTAGGAGCGCGACGGAGTTACGCCGATATAAACCTAACCTGTGTCTATGTGCACACTCACACAAATGCAAAGCTCGGCTTAAACCTCACGAACTGTACATAATAATGTACGTGTACGTGTTTGATTAATTATTACAATATTAAATACTAAAAAACTGTTTTATTTACCACTGTGAATGCAGCCCTTGTTTTCTTTTATGTTACTTTTATGTTATTGTGACATAAAAGTAACATTTCTGAAATGAGCAATTATTTTGAAAATGACCCATATGGAATGAGTGGTGCAAAGTGTATCGGATGAAATGTAAAGTGTCAGAACTGTATGAACTGAGGTGTTTTGAAGTGGATACTTTTGTTTTATACTATTACTAAGTTTCTAAGTAGCAACATTTTTTTCTATTTATTCCCCCACAGAGTCTAGTGTGCCGCAACAAGGCGCGTCCGCCTTTGCCCTTAGGGCCGGGATCGGACCCTAGAGCCCTGAAACTCGCCTGCGACACCTGTGAGGAATGCTGGGACCATGATGCAGAGGCCAGGTTAGTGAGATCGCTAGGGATATTACATTACACGAAGATTTTCTTGTATTCTTTATTGTACACAGTCGCTCCAGGCGCCAAATCCTAGAGGGCGCCTAAATGGTAAAGATATAGGTATATATTATTAGGAGCAAACAGGAGAGGCGCCATAATTGGATCTCGCTCCATTCTAAAATTTACTTGCCCATGTGTACAGGATGTTTTTTGGTCGTCAACGTTCCCGAAAACTACGGAATCTCCTCGGATCATCACGATCATTTTTCTCCATGGAAGCATACCTGGGAAGTGTCTAGTTCCCAAGATATTAGGGTCCAAAGTCGAGTAAATAGACTGCGTAACAAGATTTTTTCACAAGAAATAATTAATATCTGTCTATGATAAAACTAGCATAAACACTGGAATTTTGCCCGATCAAGAAACTAAAAAAAATTA
Organism: Carposina sasakii; assembly: GCA_014607495.2. NCBI lineage: Eukaryota > Metazoa > Arthropoda > Insecta > Lepidoptera > Carposinidae > Carposina > Carposina sasakii. The sequence continues at coordinate 5,141,717 of CP053176.1, read as the reverse complement.
CAGGTTTCCCAGCATTTTTTTTTTAATTTGAATAAAAGAAAAATGAATTTAAATTTGAATTTACCATATGCATTTAGAAAAAAAAACTGTTATTTTAATATTACAAAAACATAATTTAAAAAATCAAAAAACCCGACTGCTTAAAAAAGAACCAAATAATGTACATTATAAAAAAAAACTGAAAATAATAAAAACAAGCACTTAGATGTCCGGTGGTCTATAATTATTCTATAATATTATTATGGAATGAATACTATTGAAGAACATAAAATATTTTCTAATGATCGTAACATAACAACTAAACAGGATCCATTAAAATATTATTAGTTTGGCTGTCGGATAATGGATCCCGACTGTTCAGTTGTTAGCTATATACAGATGTTTTTTCGTTGCCACCCTTAACGAAGGGTACGTACTCTATACATAAAATAAAGTAAGGTTATGCCAAAAAAAATGCTGGGAAACGATGTAAATTTTTTTGAAAAAAAAATTACTTGATCGGGCGATGTTTTTTGTGTCCAGTGTTTATACTAGTTTTTTCATAGACAGATATTAATTATTTGTCATGAAAAATCTTGCTACGTGCGTCAATGTACAATTTATGCAGAAAAATGCAATCTTTTTACTCTACTTTGGACCCTGGATATCTTGGGAACCAAACACTTCGCAGGTATGCTTCCATGGAGAAAAATGATCGTAATGATGAGGAGATTCCGTAGTTTTCGAGAACGTTGACGACCAAAAATCATCCTGTACATAGAATAGATGTATAGATAAAATACAATAATATCTTTTAATTGTCCTATACAGATTGACAGCAGTATGTGTAGAAGAACGCATGTCTGAACTAGTACAAATGCTAACGTCGCATGGACCGGTTATACACGACAATAATCTACACCCGCATTTACCAGGTATGTATCAAGCGGTGATAGCCCATCGGTTAAGACGTGCACCTTCCAAGCGGGAGGCGTAAGTTCGATCCCAGTCATGGGCCTGTACCAATGAATTTATTTCATGTACAGATTTTAATGTTGTTAAATTGTCAAAAACCGTTGGTCCTGCGGCCTGATCTCTCTCCGGTCGTGTCGGCTTTGCGTCCCATCGGTCTATGAGAGTGACGGAATAGAGAGTGTATCTGTGTTTGCGCACACACTTGTGCACTATAATATCTCCTGCGTACCTGGCCAATCTCCGTAGAGATTGGTCGCCTTGGCCGAAATACGGTCGGAGATCACCATCATAGTAACTGTAATTATAATTTAAACTTAGGTAATTTTAATTTATAAGGTACTGCCTGCCCAGCGTGGTGACTATGGGCACATACCCCCCTATGGCGTGCTCTGGGGAAGGCCAACGTCCAGCAGTGGACTACTATAGGCTGAAGACGAATACTTTTAATTTAGGTTTCGTAAATATCTTCTATGCTGCTCTGGGAGTGAAAAAAAAACGTATAATACTACAGCTGCTTCTCTTGCCGGGCATACTGTATAAGTCAGTGGAGGGACAAGAGGACCTTGTTGTTTTGTAGGCGATGGGCTGACCACCTGTCACTACTAACCGAACTTGTACATCTCAACTATACCCTCAAAATTAGTCAAAATAAGTGGCACCATGTCGTTCTATCAGCCCTTGGTGCTCTGCCTATCCCGTGAAAGATAAAGGCGTGATTATATGTATGTATGTAAATTTTTACCCTGTTACCTTGTCTTATCATCATTATCATCATCAGCCTATTACAGTCCACTGCTGGACGTAGGCCTCCCCCAGGGCACGCCACAAGACTGCCATGGGGGGTATTTACCCATAGTCACCACGCTGGGCAGGTGGGTTGGTGACCGCAGTTTGTATTTTGGACTATGTTGTCAGCACGGGAGGCGCTGCTGCCCATCTCCCGGAAACCCTTAATCGCCTCGTACGAATGTTACTCTGCCGGCACCACGCGGCTAACCTTGTCTTATATACTTATAAAATTCTCGTGTCACAATGTTACCTTACTCTTCCAAATCGGCTTAAACGATTTTTATGAAATTTTATATGCATATTCAGTAGGTGAGAATCGGCTTCTATCTATTTTTCAAACCTCTTCAATGCAATAAGCGACTTCCATGCGAGCGAAGCCGCGGGCAACAGCTAGTTAAATATAAAATTAATATATTGTGACGTTATGAACTTTTAGTTCACTTAGGCTTAATTCCGTGAACTTATCATATGTCGGCACCGTATTTGCCTACGCACGGCCGCTATATGACGGCACCGCTATCCTAGTAAACCATACCTTTATTGATGAAGATATATTTACAGATTCCAGCATACAGCAAGAAGACAAAAATTCCAACTGCACGTCAACACAGACCTGTGACGTCACCACACCCCTTCTATTCCCGCACCCACACATAGGCAGAAACGCGTGTATAGAACGTAACACACTACACACTCAACCACACCCCGTTCAACTCATACATAAAAGCCTTAAAGATATCACTGCACCTACTGATGCCCCTAGAGTCGAAAACATACAAGAAAACTGCCTTTCCGTAGCTCGAATAACTCATTCTAGAGTCATCAATGAAAATTCTGATAGATTGAACGAAATAAGATCCTACCAGCGACCGTTAGATTACGTCCCAAACGACGTCAGTTCGCACGAAATCGAAAGAGGTCCAAAAGAAACGAATCTGCTGCAAGTTCAAAAAGAGAAGCCCAAATGGAACATAAAAAAGTTTTTCGAAAGGAGGCTTAATAGGAATTCGAAATTGGAAACTGAGGTGAAACTTGTCGACGAAACTGGGTCGGCCTCTGTACATAATAAGACTAAAACCTCTTTAGTTGGCGAGAAGGTTAAGAATTTCGATAGGCCGGCGAATTTAGTTCTCACCCCAACCGATACTTATAATTATGAGGCTCCTTGTACCCTATCGCCTCCTAATAGAACGTTATCGCCGACAATGATGTTAGAATCTGAACTAAATCGAGCGGATAAAGTATTTGGATTCAAAGAGCTACCCAGAGACGATAGCAGACAAAATCAAATTTTCGCCGTAATAGTACCCAAAGCAAAACCAACCGATTATGTAAACGTCGAAATGCGAAGCAAAACTAGGGGCAGCTCGGAAAGTATCGATAAATCGGTTAGAACATCGAGATCCTCTCAAAGCTTGTTCAAATCGGGACATTCCGAATCTGAAGATTCGACGGTTAAAAAACGATTAAGCGCAGACCGTGTGATTACTAATTCGAACAGCGGACGATCGTCTCGAGCGAGTATTAACTTAGAATTGCAATATATCGATAACAATACCGATAACTTTAATGATAGCCCGTTCGATTTGAATTCCGATTGTTCGAGCAGCGAGGACGAACATCTAATGTTGCTATCCGAAAATGGCGGTGCGAAAATAACGATGCAACCGATACCCAAAATCGCGGAGATAGACAAAAAGAAATACCAAAACGATGTGCTAAAAGAATCTAGTCAGCCGAAAGCTATCGGTTTCAACTTTCAAAACAAATACGCCAACTTCGATAACGAAGTTAGCGATCCGAACGATAAAGAAAACTTAAACGGCTACAGTGGCGATAATCCTGTATACCTAGCCGCTTTAAATGGCGAAATAGATACAGACGAATTTAAATTCATCGCAAATGACACCGAAGAGGTTGAACTACCTAAATCTCCGAAACCTCCTTTGAAAGCGTTGGCGATAAAGCGTCAACACTCATTAGAACAAGTCAGTGAGATTTTCTCGTCGTCAGGTGACATAAATCTACTAAATCCCGCGGGAAGAGTCAAAACGCCGGGTGATTTACCGGTTGCTATAAGAAAAGCGAGGCGAGATAGGGCCTTACAGAAAGGCAGGGCTAACGAAGCCAATAGATTGAGCTTGTATGATGATAGGATGATGTTTGGCAATAGTTTATAAGTGGTTAATTTTCGGTCTTGTAATGCAAAAGTTATACAAATTTGTTAGACAGTTTTTAAATTATACAGGATGTGAAGGAGAGGTGAATACTGAAATACTGCGTCAAAAGTGGATTCTGAAAGTTATACATATATAATATTTTGGAATGATACAAAAAACAGTCATATATCACGTAAAAAAGCAATATACATAGCTGACTATCTGAAATATTGACTTAAAATGTGGATTCTGAAATGATAATCCTCTGCTAATGTCCAAATTATGAATCTGAATTGTGTAAAGATGTTACGATACCAACTAGCAATGTATCACACGAATACATAGGTACATTGCTGGGTGGGTGTTCAAATTAAAAATACATTGACGTGTTTTAAAAAACCTATATATAGGTTTTTTAAAACACGTCATTATTTGCTTTGCTGTTCTTTGAACTATGTTTGAAACGGCTAACCTAAGGAGCAATAATGCTCAACTGTTATAATCCGTGTCTTAACACGTTCGCTGCCGGCAGATTTTCTAAGGGTGCCAACATCAAGTCAACGTCTAGTTCGAGGACGCAAATAAACGTCAGCGGCACCTCTGGAAAGCCACAAATACGTAGGCACTGAATGTATTTCTGGCGATAACGCTGTAAAATTTTCCGTGTAAAATTTGTATTTACGCTAAAACTGATTTCGCCATACATACATAATTGACACGCCCATTTTCCCACAAGAGTTTGGGCAAAAGTGTGTAGATTTCACGTCCACTTTTAACCAGTTAGCCTATTAAGTCTCACGTGGTAAGGGATGAGTCTACCGCCGCTTGATTTCGTCATAAATTATACTTTATTGGCAAAATTAAACTCATGACTTATTGACAAGTTTCTGCTACGCGCATCGATTTCGCTGTGCGAATCTAAGCTTATACTAAAAATTTTCTGTAATACATACTTACCTTCTTTAATAATTTAAAAAGTATTAATCTCAATTCGATCTGACATTTGCAATTTAAATGCACAATACAATATTACAGTCTGTAACAATTATGTACAAAGTCGAGCTTTTACCTACACGATATAACTTCTAACCAATCAAGTCTTACTGACAAAGTTTGGTTTGACATTACTTCGTTGTCCATTGCTCTTTTTTTCCGTATACAAAGTTTTATATATGTATAGTAAACCAGTAATGTATTAAGACTTTACGTAATTACGAATACATAAATCAACATAATTCATTGGTTATAAGTTATTCTTAATATTACATAGCCTAGTTTAGATATAATGTTGTAATCTCGAAGTACAATTTTTTTATACTTTAAAATACAGATCTACCTGTGTAAAGCTGCAGACGCCATCTTGGAATATCTGACATTAGGCTCCGTTACCTAGAGAATAGTTCCTATGCCAAATTTTATTTAATTTTACATAAGCAAACTTGTATACAAGTTCCCATAGTTCCCCTACCAGTCGATAAATAAATAAATATTCACGCTTAGTCCCACATAAAGACACATAAGACCCATCTTGTGTCGTGGGTACTAAGCAAACGGTATATAAATACATAGATAAGTATAAAACATCCATGACTCGGAAACAAACATCAATATTCATCATGTCAATGTTTGCATATACCGGGATTCGAACCCAGGAACCTTGACATTTAGATTAAGCTAATAGAAAGAGGGTGGTGTCTTCAGTTCACAGATAAGTTGGTAGCGGAACATTAATGTCTATAATGCACGCCAAATATACAAGGTGTAAGGCATGTGCAATTACTGAAATACTGACTTTAGACTTTTAATTGTGAAAAATTTCTGAGTATTTTCACGAGAATTTCCAGATTTTTTTCAAGTTGATTGGCTTTACTTACTTTTTCAATACATAGGTAGAGATTTTTTCAGCATTTCAGTTCTTGATTGTCACCTACATCCTGTATGTAATATACTTTAGTATCTTAAGTACCTGTGGCTTATTATCTAATATATGATCAAAAAGATCATTATAATACTTATAAGGTGCTTATAAATTATGTAACTTCCCTCTAACACGATACTAGGTAAGAGTCTATTGAGCGAATTAACCAATGTGCGCAGACAATTAACGATTCCATGAGCGACAGCGAAGTTCGCAAAGTCATCGAAACATTTCCTCGGGGCCTATACTTAGCTTAGTGTGGGGGTGGTGAAAAGGAAAGCGCTTCCGGCCCCCTGATTACCTAATTTGCAATAGCAAAGCCGAAACAATGCGATAGCGAAAATTGTACAATATTCGCCTTGAAATGTCAAAATTCCTTTGAAATTCATTTTACGTAATACGAATTTGACAAGCAATCAGCGATTTTTGTACAATTTTCGCTATCGCTTTGCTTTTGGTAGTTTGGTAATAAGAGGCGGGCAACTAGTTATTTCTGGTCCAGGTTAGGTATTCCAATCGTTTTGTGAGAAAATTCGATATCGCGTTCTAGATTTTGTATTTAACTGTTGTTCTGTCTTGCATCCGATAGGTGGCTCCGCTACACAAAGTAACATAAATATCTCGATCGAATCGATAGAGGTTCGTCAAGGAAACATGGAAGCCATAATTTTCGCGTTCGTCAAATCACATGATGAAATGTCAATGCGAAACAATGATACATTATCGAAGCACCTAGAAAGCTGTCATTTAGCGCGTTCGATAAATGACGTGATGAGGTCTAAAGGTGCTGCCACACTGTTGTTTAAAAATGTTTACAAACATTTATAACATTTGAAAAATCGGCTCGCTCGCAATTTGGATTCACGTTCTGAGGCGTCTACACGAAAATGGAAGAAATTTGCTCATTGGATTAGCTTTTATTTTACTTTACAATTTGTTAAATATGTAGTTTAGAAATGTTCACTAACATGAACATGAAAACATTTTCTAACATTGTGGTCGTATGTTTCTTAACAATTGTTTCCTGACGTTTGTAAACATTTTTAACAGCAGTGTGGCAGCACCTTAACCGCCATTGATGGGAATGTTCCGATAAGTTTGCGAACTTCTAAATCGTAAAGTTACATAGTCTATGTTGCCTAAGACAGTCTCGGGTTAAATTGAAGTGTTTTATTTAATTGCTCTGTACGTAATAATTGTAATATAACTTAGTGTCATTTATGCATTTATTTTGATGTGGCAACACGTAAAAATGTTTTTTTTTTATTCACAGGCTGTAACAAAAATGGTAAGTTTAGCGAAAATCTAAATAGACCACTTTAAGGAACTTACCCACAAAACTTGAGACTCGAAATCACATGTTTATTTTTCCAGATAGTATTGATAAATCCTAGACAACTGAGATATATTCATACAATCTTGAAAAATAAACATGTAATTTCGAATTTAAAATTTTCAATGATAGGTTCTTTATTGGGCTATTTTTATAGCTTTTCGCTTTACATATCCCTTTTGTTACACCGTGTATAAATATTTTGTAAATATATCTTTCCAAGACGGGTTGACTATGCGCAACGCATTTCATATAAAAGACATTTTATTTTGTTTTCTACAAACATTTTTGTGATAATTTATTATTGAATGTTTTTTTAATACTTACTACCTGAATTTTAAACAAGTGTTTAAGAAGGTTATTTTTAGATATTTTTTCGATCCGTTTTTGTATATGTCGATTTAATTATGTTATTAATTGTAATGCGATTATAATATCTTTGTAAATATTTTAAGTTCCTAGACGAGCCATGTTTTGATTTTTTTTTTTTATATAATTTTATTGATTTCTCGTTAAGTTTCTATGTATTTAGCTTACGATAAGTCGATATGGTAAAAAATTTATACATACATGATGTAACAAAAGAGGCATGTGAAGCGAAATAATATCAAAATAGGTCACTTTGAAGAACCTATCTACGAAATTGAGACTAAAAATTTCATGTTTATTTTCCAAGATTGTATGAACATTCCTGAATTGTTTAGTAATTCTCCATACTATTTGTATAAATAATCATGTGATTTCGATTCTCAAATTTTGTGGATGGTACTCCACAGTAGGATATTTTTATAGCATTTCGCTTAACATACCCCTTCTGTTACACCCTGTACATTTGTGGATGTAAGATAAGTAATTTGCATTGTATGCTTCGAGCAAAACTTCGAGTAATTTCGTGGAAAAGTATCTATTGCTTTTTGTATATGGCAATGTAAAGTCGGGTTTATTCTACTAACTAGTGTTGCCAGTTAAAAATAATAATGTTAATGAAACTAAAATATATTTTCTTTGTCTAACCTTGTTTAATATACACAAATAAAGTTATAATGTATTAAATAATAATTTATTTGCGATTTTTCTATGGGAGTACATTTAGTATTTCGGATTTTAATATGGCAACATTAGAATGACTTGCCTTGCTTTTAACCATATAAGTTTCAAAAGTACAGATGTGGGTTCAAAATAAACATAATTCGAACGTAAAGAGTAAATAAAATATTGGTTGTAATGATTGTAGAAGAAATTATTGCAAAATATGAATCTTTAAAAGAAATATTTATAGATTTCAGTGCAGAGTACGTTTCACCAAATACTGCATACTTACTGCATACTTACTGAAAATGTTAGTTACTTATATCTAAAACAGGTTTAATTTTAATAATCTCGCAAGACTAGTTAGCTACCATCAGAAACAACAACATTTGTTCTACGAGTTTTGATAATTTGTCACATTTTACTTTCATACAAAAATAAATATCAATTTAATATTACCTCGGAATGTTCCTAAGTCTGTACATAATACTGAGGCGTGCGCGATCGCGGGTGTCAACTTTTGACGTGAAACGTCTTTAAAATCGCGCCGACACATACGGGTACCAGGTTTAAAAACTGGACCGTAACGAAAAGGTCTATATCATCGTACCTTAATAATTAAAAAACTATTGGTCTTAGAAACAAAAATGTGGTGTAAATATTTCACTTATATAGTCAGCTCGCTGTTATGACATTGAGTTCGTGTCGGGGTCAAGCGGGGCGGCGGGGGAGGGGTACTGCGATAACTGTGCGAAACCGGCGCTTACGCTTGTTTCTATTCAGTGTAACTCGTGACTCCGACTTTATAGCGTGGTGATTCTTTCGTGTGTTTGTCAAGTTTATTTGAACCGATTGATTTATACAAAAATAAGTGTAATTTGGACAGTATTTATATCTATACTAATATTATAAAGCTGAAGAGTTTGTTTGTTTGTTTGTTTGAACGCGCTAATCTCAGGAACTACTGGTCTGATTTGAAAAATTCTTTCAGTGTTAGATAGCCCATTTACCAAGGAAGGCTACAGTCTATAGAACAACCTGCCCGGCTTCGCACGGGTACAACGCCCCCTCACGCGGACGAAGTCGTGGGCGGCTGCTATTTAAAATAACCAGAAAGTGACAATAAATATATAAACATTTGCTATGTATTTTATGTTTCTATTACGTACCTGTTCTTTTTTTATTAAAATACTTAAAACAGCGTCCATCTTGTTTTCATTTCAATCTTTAACTTTAAAAGCGATTCGCTAACATAGACGTTTCACGTTAAAACCAACGGCCGTGTGCCCCGACACAGCCCCACCCGCTTTTTCGTATACCTACGAATGGAACATAGACTTACAAATGTCACGACAGTACAATAAAAGCTTGGAAGATCATTTTTAATTAATGTATTGAGTTATGATAAAACTCGTAGAACAAATGTTATTGTTTATGATTTTAGTTATCTAGTCCTGCGAGGTTATTGATGTTTTAAAATTAACCCTGTATAGTGTGTAACAGAAAGAGCATGTCAAACAAAATGCTATGAAAAAACCTAATAGAGAACACATTCATAAAATTTGAGACTTGAAATCACATGTTTATTATTCAAGATTGTATGAACATTCCTGAGTTGTATAGGAATTCGAAAGGATTAGAAAAATGAACATGTGATTTTGAGTCTTAAATTTTATGTATAGGATCTCTATAGTGGGCTATTTTCATAGCATTTCGATTAACATACCCTTTTGTTACACCCTGTATCCTATTTCAAAAATGTATTTACCAAACTCCATGGTTAGATGGAACTCACTAGTATTTGGTGAAACGCCCTAGTTTTTCTATAGGTACCATAGACAAAATTACACAAACCATAGAGTAGACGGTAAAAGATTGTTGATATGGCATTGTTGGCAATGAAAGTAGCTTTCAACTATATTTTATGTAGCTATGTTGATATTATTGATATGTAATTGTGGAGTATCACTCGAAATATAAGAGGTATGTTTTTACAAATTCATTGTTTTATTATCATCTACCTGGGGACTATCTTAGGGCCGATTTTCCCAAACGTCAGATAGACTATCAGACGAAAAGTTGATGCTGTCCTTCTCTAAAACTTGATCATAATAAAGACAGCATCAACATTATGCATGCCATAGGCTGACGTTTTGGAAATTTATGATGGGGTCCCGACCGTTTTACCGACGACCGTCTCTTTAGTGACGAATAAATTGTTCGCACTAGTTCAATTGAACAGCTGACAATAGTACATTTCAATAAAGGAACAAACACAGTAGACCGATGAACATAATACAGGTGATTTTTGGTCGTCAACGTTCCCGAAAACTACGGAATCTCATCATCACGATATTTTTTCTCTATGGAAGCATACCTGGGAAGTGTCTGGTTTCCAAAATATTAGGGTCCAAAGTTGAGTAAATAGAGTGTGTTTTTCAGCGTAAATGCACATAGACGCGCGTAGCAAGATTTTTTCACGAGAAATAATAATTATCTGTATGAAAAAACTAGCATGAACACTGGACACTATAAATTTCGGCCAATCAAGTAATTTAAAAAAAAATCATCGTTTCCCAGCATTTTTTTGGCATAAAGTTACTTAATTTGATGTAGAGTATCTATCCTACATTAAGGGTGGCAACGAAAAAACATCCTGTATATCTTCGTGCGCCTGTGTAATATGAATTGTCAGTCGCAAGCGCAAAAATCGAGGCATCTTAGTAAAGAACAGCTTACAAAGTACTAGCATAGCAGACCGTTGCAAGAGGTATTAATAGCAGCGTGCGCAGGTATCGAGAGGAAGGAGGGACGCAAGATGCTCAAGGAGCTATGATTGCATCTCTTTCTGATTTTCGCGCACTTTTTAACGTCAACGTAAAATTAATATCGTTCTACCCCCAATTTTTTAATAATTATTTACGTGAATTTTGAAAACATAAATATGTCCGATTTAGGTTGTAGGTAGTTCATAACTGTCTCAAGCCTGTGTTTGAGGAGCTTTACTAGAATACATCAGCTGCATCTCCTTCCGTGCAAGTCGTTTTTTTTTTTTTTTAGTTTATCCCGAAGGAAAGGCAAGGAACTAAGCCCATACAGCCTAATCATTGTTCAGTAAAATGTATTCTGAATTTATGAATTTTATGATGAATGACAATGATGATGAATGGAAACATCGGGAAAATCCTCAAGAACAAGTGTAAAGTTAGTCAAAATGAAAAATTATTGCAGAAACAACTTACATGCGCCCATGAAGAGATCGTAATCCGGCTAAAGTTTTACTCGGCTTACCTGCGTATAAAACCATGCACACGCACTAGATTCACACCACAAGTAATCAAAATATAACTTATCTACCAGAAAACATCACCTTACGGACACATGCAAGCCATTTACAAATAATTTTTGATTTTCACAAGAAAGTTACACCTGCACCCTTCCAGCTTTTCCCGCCGAATCCTCCGTGCATGTCGTAAGAGTGGACAAAGGCCTGCCCACATTTATCGACGCGGAATCGGCTTGAACCGGGTGCGTATCGCTATCTTAATTATCTATACAAACGGCTCGTTCCGGCGTCGCGATGCGTCGTCAGAGTCGAGCCGATGCGAATGGTATTAGTAACACCCTAATTTCGTAGACATAGAGTTTTTTGACCGGCGTTAGCCGATTACGAGTCGATAAATGTGGTTATGCTAAGGAATTCGTAGACTTTTCACATCTGGCCCCGCTATGTTAAACTCTGCTGTGCTATCTGCTGTAGTTCTAGCTTCGCCATTTTGGAAACACATATTATGGAAGAAATATCGGAAGTAATTTTAAATATTTCAATTAAAAAATAGCTCATATTTTGTATAAAACCCCCTTTATTTAATCATTACAATAACAAAAACTATTACATTTACCCATATAATTGCACTAACTTAAATTACTTACCTATACTGTTTAAATTGTATGAAATATACAAAAAGTGTACATTTATGCCATATTCCAAACCAATTTAGACAATCATAGGTTTGGTTATACAAGGTTATGTAGAGTTGAGTCCAGAGTTATGGTTCGTACATATCCTTCGGAAAATGCGTCAAGCGTATTTCCAGGCATAAGTTATGTATGTACATATGTTTATTTATCCTTTTCGGTCTAATATGTACGAACCTTCAAACTTAGAAAACGTGTGGCCTTATTACCCTGTGACATTTTGTGAGAGCCAATAGAATGATAGTAGTGTGCATTGGCAGATTGAGATAACTTTAGTAAAGCCTCATTTACTTGACACCATTTTGGAAACAATTTTATTGAAGCAACAAATCACTAGCATGGTCAAAACGTGTTATTTTTGACACATTGATTAAGCTTTCACTGGTCAATAATGGCATATCAATAATTGAATTCAATTATTGCGCTTGAATGTACAAGAAAATGGTATCTAATAAATGGGCCTTAAAGCCAAGGGCTCTTAAACATCACTTAAGGGCTTGATATATTTTTAATTAGTTTTCAATTTCTGCTTATTTATTGAGATTTGAAGTAGTAACTGACTTGTGAGAGCAATTTATGTTAATTAAAACTATATATCACATAAAACCTACTTAAAACCAATCATAACTTAGCCACCGATAACTACAATATATTGAGTTACAAAATGGGTAAAAATGTTTTAAAATTATCTGTCAAAATTTTATTTAATATGTGGTGAAAGTAGAATAAAATACAGACTTTGTTTAACAAACTACGGACGCGGATTACGACCAATTTCGTTCAATTAACTCTCCTTATTCATCTCTTTCATTGTCCTAGAGATGTTTTGCTGTCTCTGTCGCACAAGCGTGACAGCAACATATTTAATGTGCAAGTGAGAGAGAAGAATAGTGTGGGGTTTAGAGTATACATCTCGCAAGGTATAGAGCGCGCTTTATAATAATATACGATCCGTAGGCATAGATGTACAGCACCCGTATGATGAATTTGGTGAGAGCGTTATTACTCACTATTAAACGTCAAATTCACAGAGCTATTAATAACTGGATAAACTAAGTTAATGTACTTAAGTGAGACATCTCGCTCTCACCAAATTCATCATACGGGTGCAGGAGGGCAATCGCGCAAAAGTATGACGTATTTACTAAAGCTAAACTACAACCAAGAACGTTATGTTACGCACATTTCGTATCGCGCTAAATTTTGACAATGTTTAATTAAACCCAAAGATAGATGTTAAAAATGTCTGAAACGCTGTCAAATGAACAGCCAAACCAAAAACGTTAGTCATTTTGCGCGATTGCCCTCCCGGCAACCGTATCAGTAGAAAAAACTGTAAAATTTTGCTTACGCTGGGCACAATAGAACGAAGCAATACTAGCGCTCTGTAGCTTATGTATACTCTATGGAGAGGTCATTGTACGAAATCGTTCGTGTTGTGCGTCCGTACTATACTTTGCCATTTTATAATCGTATATATTTGAATATTTCAGTCAATTAAATGTACAGCATATCCCATAAATTACATTTGTATATTTTTCAACCTAATAACAGCAGTAACCCAATATATTTTAGTCTTAATTACAATAATAAGGATTTTTTATTTTATAGTAATAAAATTATAAAAAGGTAACATTATTTTAATATCTCTATTTAAAATTAAATTGAAAATTCATTTTGAGATTGTTACAGGAATATATGTTTCAGATATTATAAAATACTTATAATTAAAGAATGTAAGAGTAAAGATTTGTTACTAGAGATTTGTTTTAAGAATAGAAATAATAAAAAAATATATTTTTCATGTCATATTTTTGACGAAACATGTAGTGACATGTTTAATTTAATTAATTATATAACTTTATTTTATCATATTTTTACCAAATAAATAATATTTTATTCATCGAATAATTTTAAAAAATGTGTTGACAATTTATCATAACCCAAATTCCATAATTTAATTATTAACTGATCGCTTTAGAATCTTTTGTAAACCTAATAAAAATATAATTTAGACTTAAATAAAAAAAACCGGCCAAGTGCGAGTCGGACTCGCGCACCGAGGGTTCCGTACAAACCTGCAAGGGGTTAAAGGCAATTAGATCTAAGTATTTGATATGAATTTCAACTTGATAGCTCTACGCGTTCATGAGGAAAAAAGTAATAAGTTTATATTTATTAAAAAATATATATTTTGTAATGTAACTAAAAATTTAAGGTTTTCGGAATTTTTCCTTTATGTGTGCTATAAAACGTTGCTTCATGCCAAATTTCAAGATTCTAGGTCGACTGGAAGTACCCTTTAGGTTTTGATTCCCTTGCGAGTACTAGCGAGTTTCAAAATATGCAGCTTAAATTGCTGTTTCTTTTGATTGCGTTGACATAGAAGTTTGATTTTGCTACAGCTTAAAGGTATTATAGACCTGAGTATTTGGTATGAATTTCAATTTAATACCTCTACGCGTTTATGAGGAAATGGGTAGTAAGTTTAAAATTATTTAAAAAAAAATATTATGTGATGTAACTAAAAATTTATGGTTTTCGTAATTTTTCCTTTATCTATGCTATAAGACGTTGCTTCGTACCAAATTTCAAGATTCTGAGTTCACGGGAAGCACCCTGTAGGTTTTGATTCCCTTGCAAGTGTCGAAAATTTGCGGCATAAACGGCTGTATCTTTTGATTGCGTTGGCTTAGAAGTTTGATTTTTTCACAGCTTCAAGGGACAGTAGACCTGAGTAATTGATATAAATTTCAGCTTCATACCTCCACGCGTTCCTGAGAAAAAGGGTCTTGACAGACGGACGGACAGACGGACAACAAAGTGATCCTATAAGGGTTCCGTTTTTTCCTTTTGAGGTACGGAACCCTAAAAAACACCTGACACCCTTATTTATTTCTAGAAAATTATATCCCAATCTTTCTCACTACATATAAAAATGCATTTTAACATTATATCGCTCGCCCTTTCAAACACAACTAAAGAAAATAAATGAAAGTATTAAACATATTGATGTGAAACGGCTATTTACCATTTTATTTGTGGAAAGAGTCACATAATTTACGTGAATGATTCATTACTAATGAATAATAAATAAAAATTTCTTAAACAAAAAAATACATTTGTTTCACAGCAACATACATTTTTTCATCAAATTACTCGCTTTAAAACTGGAATTTTAATGTGAACATTATATTTCCAATCAATTAACAAGTTTGTGTTGACATCTTCTCAAAATCGGTTTGACATTAACACAAATTTAGATTATTTTGAATTCCATTTTTTGCCCATTTCATATATTTAGTTAAGCGTTATGTTCATACGACAATCCACATAATGTGATCTTAGAGTATACAATTAACTATATAGCGCGGTTTACAGTATATAATCCGTAGGCACATAATATATGAACAGGCAACTTATGGCAGTGTCATTGTCAGTCAGTAGAAAAACAAGATAATATTGCTGACGCTGGACACAATATTACGAGTATATAGAAAGAAGCAATATTATGGTCGATTCTGACTGTCACACTTAAATCTAAACGTAAAATTAGTCCTGCCTGTCCTTTTCTCTTTCAGCCATTTATGTTAAGTAAGAACGGAGAGAGATAGACCTGCTGCTCTAACATGACCAGCGAAACACGATACGATAAACCTATTTATCGACTAGCTGTCAAAATACGATAGATATTAGCCGCCATGTTGAATGTTATCGATACCAATTACTAATCATTTAATTTTACCTTTGACCTACCTATGTAAACTAAAAACAAGTAAACTAAAACACTAAATTAAAAATATTAAGTTTGGAGCATATCACTGAAAACCTATCGAACCAAAGAATATAATAGGTATTTTCGATTTCTCTAACCTATCTATGCTTATCGCGCACTACAATGTTCATCGATAACAATATCTTGAATTGATGTCAAAATTCGATATTTTTAACATCAAAATACGGTCATGTTCGGCGCTATCGATAGTAACCTATTGACATGCTCGCATTTTATCTATCATATCGTATCGTGCCGTGTAACGTTACAGGCATGGTTATGTTCGCTGTATCGATAAAATTCAACATGGCGGCTATATTTATCGTATTTTGACAGCTAGGTATCGATAACTTTACTTATCACATCGTGTATCGTTGGCCGTGCTAGCCGGGCTGACTAAGATTAGGGTTAGGTTTAAGTGTGACTGCCGGAATCGACCCTATTGACGCTCCATAGCTTATGTATATTCTATGAAAGTCATAAAGTAATACATAGATAAATACATAAAATTTAAGTGGTTACTTCAATGACATTGAAGTATAAACGGACATTTTCTCCTAAAATGTAAAATTAACTTATTTTAGTTTAGTTGTTGGTACTCGTACTTCTTTAACGCACTTCCGATGTATTTATAGGACCTAAAACAATTTAAAGATGTTTAGTTAGGAGAAAAAATATATAGTATATTATTTAAGCCGCTACCCGCGACTTTCTCGGCGTGAACTTTGAAATTTCAATTTTTCCTGTTCCCATGGGAATTTCAGAAAATCCTCTCTTATCGGATGCCTATTTTATACCTATATAGAACACACCCTCTTTCAGGTTTCTAAGATGTGTGCGTTGATCCGTCAGCAGTTCATTATAAAGTATTTATTTAGTTCATTAAAAAGATAAATTATGAAGAAAATGTGCTATATGGTGGGGATATAGAAATAGTTGTGTACTGTGTGACCAATCACCTGACAACCCCATACTCTCATTATCTGTACTATGACATAGTTCCAGAGTCCAATATCACATCATATAGCACATCTAATAATACCCCACAAGCACAAATGCGACAAGCGGTTTAGACTCTATACTCGAAACCATAATAGGGAATATGCGTCTGACACGAAAACAGATTTTTTATATTCTATTCGAAAGATACAAACCGAATAGTGCAAAAATAACATCAATCGGTTTGTAAATACCAAAGTTACAGAAGTTTAAAATTTTGAAAAACTTCACGGATTATTTTACAACATAAAAGGAGTAAAAACATACAATTTTACCCATATTTTGAATTATCTCATTGATTTCATAAATACTTTATTAATATCTGCACCTATTAATAAACAATTTTTATTGACAACAATACACAAAATATAAAATATTACGTTTAATAAAATAAGATTGCATTCTTTTCCCATACTAATTTGAGACGGTTGTCTATTATGACGTCAAAGTCTTTGCCATTTTAGTATGGAGCAAACGGAGCGTTTCAGAAACATTTTTCCGGCTCGTATTTTTTAATTGCTGTAAATCCAAAACGGTTAAAGTTAGATATGCCATTCCAAGGGCAAACTTTATTCATTTTTTACGTAGAATATAAAAATGAAAAAAAAAATCATGCATATACCCTATTCGAGAGACTAGTTTGACAGTTATTTTGCATAAGTGTTGCCATGGTCGGGCTAATGCTGTTTGTATCGATATTTTAAAAGTACAGATTTTACGTATCATTTTTGTTTTTTATTAAAATAGTCAAAGAAATATTCACACACATTGATCTAGTCCCATTCTAAGATCCCTAAGGTCTTGTGTCGTGTACTAAGCAATGTAAATTGTTGTATAATATTGCAATACAATTCAAGAAAAATGGTTGTTTGTATTTTTGAGGTTCGTAATATTATTTATTAGCATCACTTTTACGTTTTTGCAATTCGTACAACAATATTTGGATTCCAGCATGAGCACTTACTCTTCATTGAAGTTAAAATTAACTATAATATGAAATTTTGTCAATTTATACAGTCAAGTTTTATTTGATTATAATCATATCGACAATTATCGATATCGACTGTAACGTCACTATGTAATTTCTTCTAATTCTGGTAACCTTTTATCCGTCGCTTACTTGTCAAATTAGTCTCTCGAATTATAGTTTTTAGTATAGCCAGATCGTACCAAGAAATATACATAGATACGAAAACATAACCCTCCTTCTGTTACACCCTTAATTATAAAGACAATACACCACACCACCAATACTCACGTGTTACGTGGCCCGCCTATTCCCGCGGCCAATAATCCTGTACACAAGTACCGGCCACAGCGCGACAAACAGAAACGTCGGCAAGCCGAGCTCCTGCCAAGGCCAGCGCCAACGCGCGTTTGATACTTGCTGCAAACGTTACGAACTTGTTACCACTTCGACTAGAGTAGAGTTGACAAACTAGTTTGAAAATTGACCGGAAGATGGCGCATTGGAAGTTTTTCCACTAGACGACACGGCCAATACCACGGCTGTTTCGGAAGCAAAAAATTTATTAAACATTATGGCTCGTTTTTCCGAGAGGACACGTGGTCGTATCGTGTGATGGAAATACATTTTTACTTCCAAAAAAAGCCGCGGTCGTGTCGTGTCGGGGGGGGAGTAGTCTAGTAGAAAAACGCCTATTAGCGGTGCGACAAAAAGAAACGTCGGCAAGCCGAGTTCCTGCCACGACCAGCGCCAACGCGCACTTGATACATTGGCTAGAGTAGAGTTGACTTATTAGTTCGAAAATTGATAAGTAGATGGCGCTGATTTATCACGGGCGTCATTGGGAATAAATAAATAATAATATTATCATTTTAGGACCAGGTGTAGAACAATAAATCAATAAGATTAATTGCTAGGTCATCGCGTGAGAGAACGCCCCAAAATTACTTAGTCGACTCTTACGACATGCACGGAAGGAGATACATTTTGAAAAGTAAAACTGTAACCAATCCCAGTTTGTGCACGCTAATCTTGGAGACGGCTTAACCGATTTGGATGCTGTTTTGGGGAAAACATTGTGGTGGGCATCACTTAACATTTAATGGTTTGTGGTGCAGCGAACAGTTCCGGAGGGACTGAAACTAGTGCAGTCTACGCGGACGGAGTTGCGAGCGTCCACTGGTATACATACAGGGTGTAACAGAAGGGGAATGTTAAGCGAAAAGCTATGTAAATAAGGACCCTACCCATAACATTTCTAACTCGAAATCACATGTTTATTTTACAGATAATATGGAAAATTCTTTAAAAACTCGGGAATGTTCAAACAAACTTAATAAACATGTAATTTCGAGTCTTCAATTTTGAGAATATGTTCTCTTTACTGGGCCATTTTCACAACAATCCACTTAACATACTCCTTCTGTTACAACCTGTATAATATAAACAAAGAATAAGCCCAGGCGCGCACTAGCGGCCAATAATGCGACCAAGCCGCAAGTGTCGCGACCAAGCATGCAGCCAGAACTGCGGCCAAAATTGACAATTCTGAGTACAGAGTGCTTCGAAATGGACGTCGAGGAAATATCTGTGATGGTTCACGATGATCACGATGAAGTTTGAACACTCTGTAAATGAATAACACGTCTGGTCGCGGCGGCCAGTGCGCGCACACTGCCGCACGGTGATCAGCCCCCTGATTACGTAAAAGCAATAGCAAAGTCGAAGCCGCGCGATCACGATAATTGAGTGTGTGCGTGCGCGTAAAGAGCGCTCGGCGTCCTCCCGCGCCCCGCACTTCGCCCCGCACCTCACCCCGCGCCCCGCACCTCGCTCCGCACCGCGCCCCGCACCTCGCTCCGCCCCGCACCTCACCCCGCGCCCCGCACCTTATTGTAATGTGAGTGAATAACTAAACGCAACCTAATGTTAACTGACGTTAGCTGTCAGGTGTCAATGTCAAATAGACAGTATGTTCTGTCTCTGTCACCTCCCTCTCTCTCTGGTCTGCGATGTTGTGTGTACGTACAAGTGTATTAAACAAATTAAATCTATCCACGTTAATCAAGGTTATTTATTTCTTTTTCACCCATAATCCATCAGGTTATGGGCTCAGGACAGTATAAATATTTAATTAACTATATATTTCTACGTATTTTCCGAAATTGGGTGAAAAAAGTTAACCTCAAAAATGTCCACCGGTGCCAATGTGATTTCGTCGCACCAGAATCATCCTATCGAGAAGCTCCGAGGTATTGAAAACTACAGTACGTGGAAATTTCTCATGAAAATGATTCTCATACACGTGGATTTGTGGGACTGCATTGAAAATCATGACAAGCATACTGATGTAAGAAACGAACAGAAGGCACTTGCACGCATATGCCTATCAGTAATGCCGTCGGCTTTTCCGCATATCAGAAATGCGAAAACCCCACATGAAGCGTGGAAAAGTTTGGAAAAAGCATATGAGGACAAAGGTTTGTGCCGAAGGCTTGGATTATTGAGAATAATTTTTGCTACCAAACTTGATGGGACAAGCAACATGGAACAGTATTTGAGTAGAATCACAGAGTTGTCTCAACAATTAATTGATATAGGGGCACCTCTAGAAGATGATTTTCTTGCAGTGATTATGTTAAGTGGCTTAACCGCGGACTATGACCCATTAATTATGGCCTTAGAAAATTCCAACATGAAGCTCACAAGTGATATAGTCAAAGGTAAATTGATGCAAGAATATCAACGCCGTGATGAGAAGAATGAAACTGCTAATGCTTTGGTCGCCAGGAAAGCTGCTAGATGTTACAAATGCAAAAAGACGGGTCACTTTATTAAAGATTGTCCAACAAACAAGAAAACAAAAGGAAGTTCAGGAACAATTAAGACACTATTAACAGCACTGTCTGTGGAACTGAAAAGTGATCTCTGGTATATTGACAGTGGTGCGACTAGCCATATGTGCAATAACAGGAAAATAATGCAGAATTTCATTGAAGAGAGGCCGAGTCAAGTCAGTGTAGCGAATGGTGAAAAAATCTGCACAGCGGGACGTGGAATAGTTCAGATCAAACTAAAAGAAGGGAGCAAAACAATCGAAGATGTACACTATGTGCCAAAACTTTCAGTTAATTTACTATCTGTGAGTGTTCTAGTTAGAAGAGGTTATAGTATAACTTTTAATTCAAATGGTTGTACAGTGTATGATAAAGAGGAGGTCATAGCATCAGCTTCTCTTTGTAATAATGTTTTTATTCTAAACATGTCTTTGCCTCTGTGTAGGGGGGTAGTAAGTAGTGAGACAACCAAACAGGTAACAGCAATTTGTAGTCCAGCAGTTATGACTGCCTCATCTGGAGGCGGAACAACTTCACAAGAGACATGGCATCATCGACTTGGGCACTTGAACTCAAGAAGCATGGACCTGTTAAAGAAAGGTATGGCCATTGGTATTGATTATAATAGTGATATCTTTCAACAGTGTCGTGCATGTATAGAAGGAAAGGCAACAAAATTACCTTTTCCAAAGAAATCTCATACAAGGGCGAGTGAAGTGTTGGGACTAGTGCACTCTGACCTATGTGGTCCAATGCCTGACACATCGTTTAGTGGGGCAAAATACTTCCCAACGTTCATAGATGATTATAGTCGAAAAACTTTTGTTTACTTCCTAAAATCTAAATCTGAAGTGTGTGAAAAGTTTAAATTCTTCAAGGCTATGGTAGAAAATGAAACTGGTAAAAAGTTTAAAGCGTTAAGGAGCGATAATGGTGGAGAATATATAAATTCTAAACTACAGTTTTTCCTACAGGAGTGTGGTATTCGACACCAGACAACTGTGCCACATTGTCCGGAGCAGAATGGTGTAGCCGAAAGGGCTAATCGCACGATCGTGGAAAAGGCGAGGTGCATGCTCCAGGATGCTGGCCTGGATACTAAGCTGTGGGCTGAAGCTGTAAACACAGCTGTATACATCAAGAATAGGACACCAACTAAAGCTGTTCGAGGTGTAACTCCAGAAGAAAAATGGACCAACAAAAAGGTTGATGTAAGTCATCTTCGAATATTTGGATGTCTAGCATATGCAATAGCTCAGAATTGTAGAAAATTTGATTCTAGATGCAAACAATATATATTTGTAGGGTATTGTGTAGATACCAAAGGATATAGACTCTTAGATCCTACATGCCTTTCGAAATGTATAAAAGCAAGACATGTCAAATTTCTTGAGAATACCTTTCTTAAGAAAATGTCCAATAATGATAATATAAATGGAACTTACTGGTATGTTGTATCTCCTGAAAGTAAACCTTCAGAGACAAACTATGAAAGTTCACATGAACAGTCTGAGCCACCTAATGTGTCTACTGAGAGTGCTGAAAAATCTGATGATGAATCAACCCGTAGATGTAGCACAATCACAGTGGATGACGACAGTGATAGTTCAAAAACAGGAAATACTTCGGATGAAACTTATGTTCCAGGAGAGTCTACCCTGGAAGATGATTCTTCAGAATATGAAGATGGAGCTGCAATGTTCATGGGCTTGACCAGCTGCATTGACGATAATCCACAGACTGTAGAGCAGGCAATGCGCAGTCCAGACGCATTGGCGTGGAAAAATGCAATGGCAGAAGAGTATCAATCCTTTGAAGACAATAAATGCTGGAGTCTTTGTGACCGACCTACAACCCAGAAAGCAGTCAAATGCAAGTGGGTATTTAAGAAGAAAAAAGGCCCGGATGGAGAGCTTAAAAGTCATAAAGCCCGCTTAGTAGCGAAGGGTTATACCCAGAAGTATGGCATTGACTATAAAGAGACATTCTCCCCTGTAGTAAGGTACTCAACAATACGAACATTGCTCGCTATAGCAGTTGAATATGGCCTAGATATACATCATTTAGATGTAAAAACTGCCTTTCTAAATGGAAAACTTGAAGAAGATGTGTATATTGAGCAACCTGAAGGCTTCAAGATTTTAGGAAAGGAGAGTAAGGTTTACAAACTAAACAAGGCCATATACGGCCTAAAACAAGCCTCAAAGGCATGGTATGACAAAATAAATGATGTGTTATTGAACAAACTACAATTTAAAAGAACATCATCAGAGCCATGTGTATATTTTAAAAATGAAAAGGGTGAACTAGTTGTCATTGCCCTGTATGTTGATGACATAATACTCTTTACTAAAGAAGGATCATTGCATAAAGAAGGTGTCTTGAAAATCCTCATGTAAGATTTTCAAATGAAAGATCTGGGACCTGCACACCATATACTGGGAATGAGATTATCCAAGAAAGGTGATGTCATCACATTGGATCAGTCCAATTATATTAAAAATACTTTAGAGAAGTTCCACATGAGTGAATGTAAACCGGCCAGAACTCCTATGGAAAAGGGGCTTAAACTCGAGAAAGGAAAGCAGAAAGAAGAAAAATATGACTATCGAAACTTAATTGGTTCTCTTATGTATGTAGCTGTCTGTACCAGGCCGGACATTTCTCATGCAGTAAGTTATCTTAGCCAGTTTAATGAATGTTTTTCAGAAGCTCACTGGAAAGCAGCCAAACGTGTTCTACGATATCTTAAAGGTACTGTGAATTGCTGTCTTATTTTTAAAAAGGGTGGGCTGAATGTCACCGGTTTTGCAGATGCAGATTGGGCGGCTTGCGAGGTCGACCGTAAGTCGTACACTGGTTATATTTTTAAGTTGGGTACTTCTGTCATATCTTGGGAAAGTCGAAAACAAAAGACTATTGCTCTCTCAAGCACAGAGGCAGAGTACATGGCTTTATCAGACTCGTGTAAAGAAGCTCTGTTTATACGCACGTTTCTTCATGAAATTTTATGTGAATTGTGTAACATTGTTATTTATAATGACAATCAGTCTGCACAGAAATTGTGTTCAAACGCTATGTTTCATGCTAGAAGTAAACACATAGATGTACGTCATCATTTTATTCGTGAAGTAGTTAGTAAAGGCATAATAAATTTATTGTATTTATCCACAGACAAAATGACTGCTGATGTATTAACAAAACCTTTAACAAAGGAAAAATTTGATCTGTTTGCAAAAGATTTAATTTGTGAAAATGTCTAAATCGTATTTTCATTGATAATACTGAGCATAAAGCAGATTGTAACTTTTACTTTTGTGTATAAATGTTAGCTGAAGTATTTTAATCTAGCTATTTGTAATGCAACTATTTCATTTGTGTATAAGTATATTCCTAGTTGATAAAAGATCTGTTTAATACTTCATTCAGATTATTTTTATATAAAATTATAACTTAAGTTCAGGGGAAAGTCTAGATTTGTTGCTAAGTTGTGATTTGTTTTTCCTGACTGAAACTACAATTCATATTTGTTTTGTATAATGCTAGTATGTACATTAATTTAATATTTGCATAGGTTAACTTATGTTGGTTTAAGGGCCGGTATTGTAATGTGAGTGAATAACTAAACGCAACCTAATGTTAACTGACGTTAGCTGTCAGGTGTCAATGTCAAATAGACAGTATGTTCTGTCTCTGTCACCTCCCTCTCTCTCTGGTCTGCGATGTTGTGTGTACGTACAAGTGTATTAAACAAATTAAATCTATCCACGTTAATCAAGGTTATTTATTTCTTTTTCACCCATAATCCATCACACCTCACGCAAGCACACACACACACTCTCAATTACAGCGATCGCGCGGCTTCGGCTTTGCTATTGCTTTTACGTGATCAGAGGATGATATAATTCATCGAATCCCAGTGGTCACGGCGGCCGCTGCGACTTGGCCGCAAGTTCGCGCCTGGCTGGGCTAACCCTGTCGTTTTAGCATATCAACTCACATTAAGTAGCCTGCGGTCTCCTTCCACAGCTTTCCTTAGCGCCGCCACATCGGCTTCCAAACGAGCCAGGGTACCTGGTAACTGCTCCAGTACTTTTAGATCTGAAAACATCGATGTGACGTCACTGCTTAGTATACACACATTCAAATAATGTCACATACGTATATGGCACTATTGTCTGTTGGCAGGATATTGGGTGCGCGTGCGTTGGGATTTCGCGACCTAATTCCCCCAGCACCCTTATACCACCGGACGACCATGCAGGGAAACGTCAAGGCGACACCGGTTCACAGTTGAAGTGCCGAAAACTCGTACTGAGCGTTTTGCTTCTACATTCATAGTGTGAACGGCCAAGCTGTAGAACTCCCTGCCTGAATCCCTGTTCCCCATGAACTATAATCTTGCGGTCTTCAAGTCGAGAGTGAACCGGTTTCTTTTAGGCAAGCGCGCTCCATCTTAGACTGCAACGGTGCTTACCATCAGGTCGTTCTGGTCAAGCGTAAGCCTATTTAATATTTAAATATATATATACAGGGTGATTTTTGGTCGTCAACGTTCCCGAAAACTACGGAATCTCCTCATCATCACGATCATTTTTCTCCATGGAAGCATACCTGGGAAGTGTGTGGTTTCCAAAATATTAGGGTCCAAAGTTGAGTAAATAGACTGCGTTTTTCTGCATAAATGCACATAGACGCGCGTAGCAAGATTTTTTCACGAGAAATAATTAATATCTGTCTATAAAAAAACTAACATAAACACTAGACACTATAAATTTCGCCCGATCAAGTAATTAAAAAAAAAATCCCAGCATTTTTTTTTTTGCATAAACTTACTTTATTTGATGTATAGAGAACGTACCCTTCGTTAATGGTGGCCACAAAAAAACATTCAGTATATATACTAATACTATCGGCCGCCCACGACTTCATCCGCGTGAGAGAGCATTACACCCGTGCATTATAAACCTTACTTTACATATCTTTATATGTACTATTAACTTAAAAATCTCACTTTTTACATATAATAAAATTGTAACAGTTTTAAGGAATATATTGTGACAGGTCCCATTTAACATATAGGCTACTTTTTAACCCGGGAAAATATTTTTATCCCGGACAATTTCGACATTTTGTTTTTTCTGCAGTCCACGCGGGCGGAGCGAAGAATAAGGTACTCACGTGTAAGTTGTGATGTGATCTGATGCGCGTGACCGTTACTCAAACGCGGTGCTGTACGTTGCTGCATTATTGGCTCTGCATCCATCTGTAATTTATTTATTTATATTAATTAATATATCCCTTACGGGGTAGGCAGAGCACCAAGGGCCGATAGAACCACATGGTGCCACTTCTGACCAATTTTGAGGGTATAGTTGAGATGTACAAGTTCGGTTAGTAGTGACAGGTGGTCAGCCCATCGACTACAAAACACCAAGACCTTCTTCTCTACTGACTTGTACAGTATGCCCGGAAAGAGAAGCAGCTGTAGTATTATACGTTTTTTTTTTTCACTCCCAGAGCAGCATAGAAGAACTATTATTATGTATCTTTTCTGAAGATTCACGGGCCTACAGAGTCCCGGTCCTTTGAGAGGCGTGCATCGGGCCGTGGCCAAGATATAGAGGCCCTTTTAAGAGAACTTTAATATGGTGTGGGACACACATGACGAATACCATCGCCGAGCGCACAATATGATACACCCAGCGATGGTCCCCGCCATGTGCAAAGACTATTGGAGTGCAGATCTACGTCATGCAATGGAAAACTAAGGTCATTTTAATTAATTATTATTATTATTATTAATTAACTATTATTAATTAATTATTATTAATGAGATATTATTATTTTTATCTCATCATCTCTGCCCGTGGGTATCGTTTGGGGTTTCCAGGAGGCGGGCAGCAGCGCCTCCTGTGCTGACGACATGGTCCGAAAATCACACTTAATACACTTTAATGTATTTTAAAATAGATGTCTAAGAAACGATGTAAAATAAATAAAGAAACTTAATTAAGAAAACCTCAGGCCGAAAACTGGACGTTTGCGATTTGCTATACCCGAACTCGATGTTAGCGCCTCAGCGGTCAGATCGCTTGTGTCGCGGCGACCAAGTGTTGTGTTTGGAGTGAGCGCAATGTCGATACGGCCAAATCCAAATTGCAAATTGTGTCATCCATAAAAAATTGCACTAATTATTTCCTCCACTGACATATCGTAAAAATCTAAATACAAAGAGGAACGGCACTACGTCAACTCAATCGCAGGGAGATCGCTTGACTGTCGCTCGTTGCTCGGACGCCGCTCCCCGCACCGCTGCCATCCAGTTCCCTTCAATAAGAATCTATGTGTTTATCGTACCGCTCCCGCCCCGCTGCCGCCGTCGCCCCGCTAATCGCCGACATCCAGTTTTCGGCCTCACAGGTTTAGGTTTTTAAACGTCACACGTTTTAATAGATGCATGTAAGTACATACCACAACACCGACCGTATCCGTGAACTCGTCGTCAGAGTCGTGTCGCCGCGCCGGGGACGACGCGCCGCTACCCGACCGGGAATCTAGCGACAAACGTGCCAATGTTAGGTGACTAACGACTCGCGATTTGGTTGAAAGAAAACTTAGGTTAAGTGTATATGGATAGTGAAATTATTCAAATCAAAACCTTACTTTACAACCATAGAATAATAAGTTGCCCAGAACCCGTGATCACACACACTTTCGAAGCAACATATAGTCGGTCAAATTGACCTACTTAAGTACTTGATTTTTGTGAGTCACATTCACCCTATTCTTAGGCATATTGGTAATTTTTACAGCCTATTTACCATTAAAAGTCGAAAAAGTAATAATATTAATTTATAATTAATTTATAATATGACTATGCTGACGTTTGTTACCCCGATGCCAATGAGGAGCTGCTCGACAAACTTGAAAGACTTCAAAACTTGGGTATTCGTTACATCTACGGACTACGCAAGTATGATCACGTATCTCATTTTCGAAAAGAGCTGAAATGGCTCCCAATCAGATTTCGCCGGAATGCACACATCTTATCGCTTTTACTCGTATATAAAATTCTTTACATGTCGATTTCTCCTACTTATTTAAGTGAACGTTTTGAATGCCTTTTCTCACGGGAGCGACCCTTAAGGTCAATGACTGCTTCTCTACTCAAAACTCCACGACATAATTCCGGAGCCTATCGGTATTCTTTTACTGTATATGCAATTAGACTGTGGAACTCACTTCCGCACTCCATAAGAGACTCTCCGTCCATAGGCATTTTTAAAAATAGGCTAAGAAACTATTACCTGTCTCTTCCTTATTCTTTCACTGTGTTATTACCTGATATAGTTTGAATAGGTCACAATATAATATTTGTATGTATTGTATAGATAAATTAGTATGTAGTAGTATTATAGATATATATTTTATTATATATATGTATGTCCCTATTATGTATGTATCTAAGTAGATAATTAAGTACCTATTGTTATAATTTAGTAATATATTTATTTTGTGTTAAGTTAATTTATATTTTAATACGTGTGCACATATGATATTCCTTTTATATATTATAAAATTTTCTTTGTACTTAATGGTTTGCTGGAAGAAATCTCTTTTAGAGATAAGCTCGCCTTTGTACTATTTCTTTTACAACTTACTATCTATGATAAAAATTTATGTGTACAATAAAGAATAATAAGAATATTTCTTGATTTGGTAACAATCGGTGGGTTAGATAGAAGAGCGGAAGATGTGGGATTTTGCCTCGTTTTTTGCTTCACTACCCGGCATACATTTCACATTGATGACTCCTTCCACTCCTTCTTAGGAGACTTGTTATTCTAGGTTCACAACGTATACAACGTACACAGTAATGTACGTAGTGTACAATGGAAGAGTGCATGGAAGGGTTGGAAGGGGAAGATCTCGCTGAACTTTCACCGATAAAATTATTGAAATTCTAGAGAACGGTCAGGTCAAGAGTACCATAAACCGACAAGCGTGCATGAATCATGAAAATATATGAAGCGAAAGAGGTGTGTCAGGATCGTGGTAAGTGAAAATCCATGATCTCTGCCTACCCCTCCGGGAAAGAGGCGTGATCACTCTTTGAAACTGAATAACTTCAATTTCGGTGTCATATAAGTGTGTTTTGCCAAATTTCCTTCAGAAATTATGCATTAATAGATTAAGACCCATCTATTTCCCGGCCGCATCGCACACCGCTTAACCTACATAACCTACCTTTAGGCGACACGGTGAGACTTCGTACCCTGGCCAGTACATCCCCTGCCACCAGCTGAAGATCTTCGTTAGGAAACCCTGGATCTTCGTCGTCTACTGACAGGAAGGACGCCACGTCGGAATTGTATGACATTGTTTCCACTATCTGTTCAGAAGTACAAAATATATAAGGCCTTTTCATAACAACTTTTCACTATGTACCATTTCGTACCACTCCATGTCTGCCCGTGGGTATCGTACGAGGCGATTAAGGGTTCCCGGGAGGTGGGCAGCAGCGCCTCCCGTGTTTGACAACATAGTCCAAAATACAAACTGCGGTCACCAACCCGTCTGCCCAGCGTGGTGACTATGGGCAAATACCCCTCATAGCAGTCTTGTGGCGAGCCCTGGAGGAGGCCTACGTCCAGCAGTGGACTGCAGTAGGCTGATGATGATGATGAAGCAGACAAATTGCTAAAAGCTAAATTGTCACCCTCCATTACCCATACTATAGTAAATTATAGTAAAAATACCTAGCCGTTTTGTAATACAGCGTGTTCTACAATATTCCTTCGACATTTTATTTACAAAAATCTGTATAATCACCCTCTGCAGTTCTTTGATATACTCCTGCATCGCCTCCTCTTTCGTCATGCTGCCCAATTTGTTCCACGACTCCCATTTTGCTCTGAAACAGGAAGAAAAGTCCTTCATCCCTGCTGCTGCTTTTGCTTTAGACTTTTCATTAGGTCGTTAACGAGCAATGGTTGACGATTTTATATCAAACAACGTAAAATATCTTTTTATTTAAGGCACATTTGCATGATTAACGTGCCTGTTGCATACAATTTTATTGAAGCGATATCCTTTTCCTATACTCCTCCAATTTCCGTGAGTACCGTAAGAAAAGGGTTACCGGGACGTGGGCAGCAGCGCTTCCCGTGTGGACAATATAGTCCGAAAATCACACGGCGGTCACCAACCCTACTACATACAGCAGTGGACTGCAATAGTCTGATGTAATGACAGCTACACAACTGTAAAGCTACTAATATTATAAACGCGAAAGTTTGTCAGAATGTTTGTTACGTCCACTAGTACTTAATCAGTCGAGCACTTAAATCTCAAGCGACCGTATACACAAGATACATATGACACCGACCCGAGCTACGAATCACAGACGCAACTGAGGCGCACTGGTCGCTGTTGTGTGCCGCAAGCGCACGCCCGGTAAAAATGGCAAAGCCATTTCAGGCTACTATCGTAAGTCATACAAAAAAAAACGAGCTACGAGAAAACACTCACCTGTTAACGACGTCCCAGAAGCCAGGCTTGGGCTTGTCGCAGGGCCCTTCCGTGGCTTGCTTGAAGTAGCTGTAGAAACGCAGCATCAGCTCATTGCTGGGCTGGTACGATCCTGGAACGAGGGGGCGTTCGTAGTTTAGACAGAGTCACATTATTTATCGATCAAATCGATAGCCTTATCTAATTTTCTGTATGTTTGTATGTAACGTATAGTAATGCAATCTAAGTGTCAAGGACTGGAATTGTGAGGCACCGAAAAGTCTAATGGTGCATCGAAACTGTTAGTATGACATTAGCACTCTATGTCCACATCTTATTCCTCTATGTCTATAGATACATACGTAGACATACCATACACACGGATGTGTTACCGAAATGGGGTAACCTAAACTAGATCCCACAGCCACGTTTTTGATAGCAGAAACAGATGTAAATAATCAGTGAAAAGTTGTAAGCTTATCGCTTGAGAGAATACTTAGTCGACTCTAATACCGAAAACTGGATGTCAGCGATTTGCGGGGCGACGGCGGGAGCGGGCGCGGCTCGTTGCTCGGACGCCGCTCCCCGCGCCGCTGCCATCCAGTTCCCTTCAATAAGAATCTATGTGTTTATCGTGCAGCTCCCGCCCCGCTGCCGCCGTCGCCCCGCTAATCGCAGACATCCAGTTTTCGGCCTTACGACATGCACGGAAGGAGATGCAGCTGATGTATTCTAGTCAACCCTCGCATCAGCCAACACAGAATATCTATACATATCTGTTACAGGTACATAATATGAAATGTTTTAACCTGAATAACTATGTACTTGACGGAACAACGAACATCCCTAAACCATCTTAGGATTTTTCGAACGGTCAGATAGCCTATTCTGTTTTTCTAGAAAACTTGATCAGGATAGAGACATCAACCTACAGATAGACTATCAGACCTTTGGATTGGAATTGGCCCTTAGAGATGAGAAAAGATTACCCGAACTTTCCATGGAAACGGGAAAAATAAGAATTCTAACGTTTACGCGGACCAAGTCGCGGGCGTCCACTAGTTGTACTATAATAAAAATAAAAACAGAGTAAAGCTAATCTCCCTTTTACTTTAAATTACGCAATACCATAGAACAGATAGCGAAAGTAAATAACAATTATGTAAGCGAAGCAATTCTCCGGTAATTGCATTGGTAATGTGCAAAAAACAACTTAACTATTACATTACACACAAAAAATAATAATGAAGAGAATAAAATAATGGATGTTTATTCGGGCTCTTTGCTCACATCATCCCGCTTTTATACAACCCTCAGGATGATTAACCAATAAATATTGTATAATCATCAAAATGTATAGTCAATCATGAACAAAAGTAGGTACAGAGCGGTGACAATATGGTCGATTCTGACCGTCACACCTAAACGTAAAATTAGTCCTACCTGTCCCTTTCTCTCTCAGCCATTTATGTTAAGAACAGAGAGGGATAGATCTGACTAAGGTTAAGTTTACGTTTTAGTGTGACGGTCAGAATCGACCATAATGTAACGATTTTACAAGCTACAGCTAAGTTATAGAAACATCTCAATACCGGTTAGACTTAATCACAAACGCGCTAAATGAAAGCCTCCTATTGTAGGGAATCTTTCGATAACTTAACGAAGTTCGCTGTCACTCGTAAAATTATTACATTTTGCCATGTAGAAAGTAGAACCCTTCCCTTACAGACAAATCTATACTAATATTATAAAGCTGAAGTTTGAACGCCCTAATCTCAGGAACTAATTGTCCGATTTGAAAAATTCTTTTAGTGTTAGATAGCCCATTTATCGACGAACCCGCCCCGGTGCAATGCCCCCTCACGCAGACGAAGTCATGAGCGACCGCTAGTCTAGGTATAAAGGTAAAGTTTAGCGACCTTAAACCTAAAGAATGACCTTGGCTAAGTGAGCACAGACGTGGCGTCCACTCGCTTGCATCAGACCGGCCTTCCGACGTTGCACAAGTGCATGCGCCGGCGCAAGGCTGAAGAGGCAGGCGGTTATATTTCATTGCAACCATAGAGGTAAATAAATTGTTAGTTACAATGTAATTGTTAGCCTAGCACGGTCTAATGTTTTGGGCAAGCACGTGATTTCACCAATCCATCGTCACACAAGCAAAGTCCATGAGATTTGACAATGTGATTGATTCTGATCGTAACCATAATAGGAAGGTGGCACTTAAAGTTTGTGCTACCTGTCCCTGTCTGTCTCAGCCATTTACATTAAGAATGGAGGGGAACAGACATAACTAATTTTAAGTTTACCTTTAAGTATGACGGCCAGAATCGACCATACAAGTCACAAGCGCGCGAGCAAACAAAAAAAACTGTATTACAGTTGTTACATAACATACATACATACATAATAATCACGCCTCTTTCCCGGAGAGGTAGACAGAGATCACGGATCTCCATTTGCTACGATCCTGACACACCTCTTTCGCTTCATCTACTTTCATGGTATTCTTCATGCACGCTCGTCGGTTTAGGGTACTCTTGACCTGACTTGTCTTCCCCTTCCAACCCTTCACATCCACTCTTCCGTTGTACACTTTCTTTGTCAGTCTACTTTCACTCATGCCCAAACCACCTCAACATACCCTTCTCAATCTTCGTCACCACGTCCTCATTTATACCACACTTCTTTCTGATCACCTCATTTCTTGTTGTGTGCACTATTAATGGACTTACAAATTGTTCATTAATTATGTATGTTTTATTCTTCTGTGAGTAACTATAATTTAGAATTTCATTATTGGAACGACGGATCTTTACGAGCACCTACCACAGGTGTGGGAAAGCTTACAGGTGCTGGCAGAAAACGTAGCAGAAGAGCCAACTATAATACTCGTATGTACCTGGAAATATTCCCGCTTTTCCCTCGAATAGCCAATGTTAAGTTTAGTTGGAGTAAAGTGAATTTTATCGCTAGTAGCCTACAAGTTACACCACAACCCAGTTGTGTAATAAAACTATATTATCGATGCATGAACAACATTAGACGAAAGGTGCTAAGTATGTTTAGACATGATAAAAAAAACCACTGACCAGAACGTTGTTTGCGTTTTCTCAGTCACTTTTAGTATTATACTAGCGGCCGCCCACGGCTTCGCCCGCGTGAAAGTGCATTACTCCCGTGCGAAGCCGGGGCGGTTCCCAAGTTAACATTATAAACCTTCTTTGTGAATCACTCTATCAATTAAAAAACCGCATCAAAATCCGTTCCCTAGTTTGAAAAATGCATACATAAAGACAGAAAGCCACTTTATTTTATAATATGTAGTGATGTAAAAGATCAATGACAAGTTGCTAGCTCATGGCCTGCATGAATGAATGCCCGGCAGGGCTATAAAAGTACCTAATTTGCAGTAGCAGAGCCGAAGCAATGCGATAGCGAAAATTGAGTGTGTGCGCGGGACGAGCGCGATCGCGATCGCGATGCGTCCACTGACATTCAATAGTCCTCCCGCGCCCCGCAGTTTGCCCCGAGTACTAACACATTCTCAATTTCGGCCCCCTGTGGGGTGAGCACGAAAATCTCGATAGTCCGTAACGCTAGCGTAAAACTGTCAAATCACATAGATTTTGTTAGCGAGTCGCTAGCGTTACGCCGTGTAAAAAGGTTCGTGCTTACATACACGAAAGGAGATTCAGCTGATGTATTCTAGTGAAGTTACAATATTACAGCATTATAATACATGAAAGGAAAACTGCAAAAGCATAATGACAAGATGCATGACGCAGCTTTCATACTATAGAGGCACAACTCGAAAAAAAATGGTTATTGAGAAAATGCGTTTAAGATGTTTGCGTATTGATTTTATACCGATATAGTATTATAAAACTCGTAATCACAAAATTTCCAATATTTGCCCCTATAGTATAAAAGCTGCGATGTGCCATAACATATTTTTACATGTTTTGCTTGAGTGGAGTAGATAAACTCAGGTCATTGTAACATAAATGAAGCTAAAAAAAACATAATTACATATACATTATGTTTACGTTTCCTTCCACTATGATAATAATAACATAACTTTGAAGTTAACCTGTTAATTATTAATACAATGTATTATATTGTAACATTTATAGAACATTGTCAATAATAGACAGGATATTTACCGGGATTTTAATGTAGGCACAAAAAAATGCAGTAATTAAAACCTTTAACACATTCAGTGCCGGTGACTACGTTTTTGTATCTTCTTGGCTTTTTAGAGGTGCCACCGATGCTTATTTGTGTCCAGGCACTAGGTGTGGACCTGACATCAGCACCCTTAGAAAGTCTGCCAGCAGCAAATGTGTTAAACTTATTACTGAGGCTCATTGGCCATCTTTTTTGACTGAATGAGTGATCATTGAACCGTTAATATAGATAGCCTTATGATAGATTTGACGGCCAATTGGTGTAGTATGTAGTGACATAGGTCTTGGGTTTGAATCCCAATAGGTGCAAACATTGATATGATGAATATGTTTCAATACTTATCTATGTATTTATATATAGTTGCTTAGTACCCACCACACAAGACCTTAGGGATTTTAATGTAGGACTAGGTTAATGTGTTGTGAACTTTGTGAATATTTATATTTTTACTTTATTTATTTTTATAGCCGACACAGGGGCTGGTATGAGAGAGAGAACACCCCACATAAACATTTATACATTCAATTTGCCATCTTGGATATTGTGTGGATAAAGAAATCTTATTGAAGGTCACTCTTTTGTATGCAGATGGAAAATTTCATTGTGTTTACAATCACATTAGCACATAAGACTGTTTTGTGTGGAAGGTTCTGGTAAATTGTACAAATTATTAGAAAGATAAATAATATTTGTGGACTTAATTTGTTTAACCTTATTCAACCTCAGAAGCCTAATCTACATAATTTATGTATGCTAATAATATATTTACCATTTCTTTGTACGCACAATACAAAAATGGAGATCTTAATGTGTTTCTACATTTAGTTAAGTGTTACTAACAGGTTTTAAACAAAGTAAAGGTCAAGAAATGAACCAAAACATTCCAATTGGAATCTTGTAGGAAATAGGCAGGCTACTCACCACTTTTCGGTAAACTCCTGATAACATTAACTGCAGCGTTGAATTTCTCTTCTAGAGACATTTTTGGCACAGTAATTATAACGACACAACCACAAAATAGTACAAAATAGTTCGACCCGCACTTTGGACTTATTTTATCATATCACTTAACTATCGGATCGCTGTTCTATTTTCTCGTATGTTTACACCGTAATTGCAAGATTGTGTAGGGTTGTTTATCAGCTTGTCGTGATTTGTGTAGCAATAATTTAACGTTAATCTAGGTTGATTTTATTTTCAGCAGAGACGTAGCAGGCGATAAATAAAATATTGAATGAAATGAATGAATGAATGAATGAAAGGAATGAAAAATGACGTGAGGGAATCAAGAAATAGGCGATAGATAAGGATGCACGCTCGTTGTTATTGTCGAACATCGATAAACTGACTTCATTGCGGGATCTTCAGCAAAACAGCGATATATTGCGTGGAAGTGATTAAATCATATTTTCGGGGTTAACATGGGCAAATTTGGATTATCAAAGTTTTCAGTGCATTTATCTACAAATCACACGAAAGTCTACTAACGAGTTATGCAAACGTAATGCTGTTTTTCCAATGGGTACACGGTATTATTGCATAGATATTATAGCGAAGTAGGTAATTGCTTTGTATTTGAATGTGTTTAATCAATGCCACTAATACTAAAACTAATAAATTATCTACCGGTTGCATTAAGTCAGGTGTGAGCAGAGCTGGGCATCGTTAATCAAATAGTTAACTTCGTTAATCGCTAATCCGTTACTAAAAAAGTTAACTTCGTTAACAGTTAAAGCGTTACAATTCGAAAAAGTTAACGTTAATCGTTAATCCGTTAACACGTGATAAAAACAACATAATCCTACTAATACGTGAAAGTTTGTGAGGATGTAGGTATATAAAGATGTAAGGATGTTTGTTGCTCTTTCACGCAAAAACTACTGAATGGATTTAGATGTAATTTTACAATTTATAGCTTACATATTAGAATAACACAGGTATACTCTTTATCTCGGGAAAATATTTTTATCCGGATAATTTCGATATTTTTTCTGCAGTCCACACGTACGGAGTCGCGGGCGCACCCTAGTCTATACTAATATTATAAAGAGGAAAACTTTGTTTGTTTGGTTGTAATGAATAGGCTCCGAAACTACTGGACCGATTTCAAAAATTCTTTCACCGTTAGAATCCTTATTGGACCTGGATGAACATAGGCTACAAGAATTTCCCGATATTCCCACGGGAAGGCGACCAACGGGAATTCTATATTTTTTACGAAAACCGCTATACATATGAAGCTGAAATCGGGCATATATGTTCATTGGGGACAGCGAGGGAGGACTAAAAACGGATTTCCCGAAATTCCCACGGGAAGGGGACAAACGGGAATTCATAATTTTTACGAAAACCGCTATACATATGAAGCTGAAATTGGGCATATAAGTTAATTAGGGACTGCGAGGAAGCACTAAGAACGGATTTCCAGAAATTCCCACGGGAAGGGGACCAACGGGAATTAATTATTTTTTACGAAAACGGTTATACATATGAATCTGAAGTTGGGCATATATATTTATTTGGGACCCCGAGGAAGCACTGAGAACGGATTTCCCGATATTCCCACGGGAAGGGGACAAACGGGAATTCATAATTTTTACGAAAACCGCTATACATATGAAGCTGAAATTGGGCATATAAGTTCATTAGGGACTGCGAGGAAGCACTATGAACGGATTTCCAGAAATTCCCACGGGAAGGGGACCAACGGGAATTAATTATTTTTTACGAAAACGGTTACACATATGAATCTGAAGTTGGGCATATATATTTATTTGGGACCCCGAGGAAATTCCCACGGGAAGGGAACCAACGGGCGTTCCAAATTTTTACGAAAACCGCTGTACCTACATATGAAGTTGTAGCTAATGTACTGATATGTACCGAAGCGAAGCGAGGGCGGGCCACTAGTATAAAATAAAAACTGTTTGTTCTGGAAGTTAACAGGTTAGAAAAACAATCCAAGTGTGAGTCGGACTCGCGCACCGAGGGTTCCGTACAAACCTGTATACCTAAGTAAAAGTTCACCCATCACGACAATCAAGTCATAGAAAAATATTTGATGTAACTATGTAGAAATTTAAGGTTTTCGGAATTTTCTTTATGTGTTCTATTAACATATCTTCATGACAAATTTTAAGATTCTAGGTTGACTGGAAGTACCCTATAGGTATTGACTCCCTTGCGAGTTTGAAAATATGCGGCTTAGGTATATTGCTGTTTCTTTTGATTGCGTTGACATAGAAGTTTGATGTTACAGCTTAAAGTTATTATAGACCTGAGTATTTGATATGAATTTCAATTCCGATTCGATTCCCACTCGGGTGAAGAATTTTTTCCATTTTCTTTATTAATAATTTTAAAATGAATTTCAATTTAATAATGCTACGCGTTAATGAGGAAAGGTAGTAAGTTTAGTAGGTTTTGATTCCGTCGCGAGTGTTGAAAATTTGCGGCATAAATGGCTCTATCGTTGAATTGCATTGGCTTAGAAGTTTGTCTAATTTCTCATAGCTCTAAGCGACCATTGACCTAAGCATTTGATATCAATTTCAACATGATACCTTCACGAGCTCCTCAGAAAAAGAGTCTTAACAGACAGACGGACGGATGGACAACAAAGTGATCCAATAAGGATTCCGTTTTTTCCTTTCGAGGTACGGCACCCTAAAAATAATACGGGTGTAATTATTTGTTGACAAATAATGTTTTTTCATTCATTTCGATTAAGATTTAGATTTTTTTTTAAGATAGACTAGTTGCGTTCTGGATGAAACACTAATGTGACGGACATATTTTAATACGATTTAATAATAATAATAAATAAATATTCACACACTACACAACACATTAACCTAGTCCCACATTAAGATCCCTAAGGTCTTGTGTCGTGGGTACTAAGTAACGGTATATAAATACATAGATAAGTATAGAAACATCCATGACTCGGAAACAAACATTGATATTCATCATATCAATATTTGCACCTACCGGGATTCGAACCCAGGACCTATAGCGTCGCAGGCAGGGTCACCACCTACTAGACCAGTCGGCCGACAGATTTGATAGTAATGTCAAGACCAATTGCTACTTAGGCGAATTGCTACATAGACTGACCAGTTATATGTTAGACGCAATGGTACATGAACCAAACATATAGGTAGGTTTCATGTAAGACATGTTTTCGCGGCGCGGTGCGTGTGGATACTGCAAATCCTAGTGTATTACAGTAAACATACATGAAGGTGTACAACACACTCAGAAGTGTGTATAAAACGACCATAAGACTCTATAGTTTGTATACAGCAATTAGACATTGAACACATTTAAGGTGTTTTATTTTAACACACTTGGATTTGCAGTTGTATCTGTGTTGGATTAACGATTAACGGACTTTGATAAATTTAACGGAAGTTAACGAGTCCGTTAACATATTTTTAAGTTAACTTAAAAGTTAATCCGTTACTCAAAATGTTAACTTCGTTAATTAACGATTAACGGATTAACGAGTTAATGCCCAGCTATGGGTATGAGATATTTTTAATAAAAAAAACTACCAGAGTTCGATGTCTATATAGTCTACTTATACAAGTAGACTACACTCATTGACCATCTCTTTCAGTTTTACCATCACCTCCTTTTCACAACCGGTCGTTAACGTAGGACTCCTCGTCGATATCAATATTCTCTTTAATCTTATAAGATCCTCACTAGTGATAAATGTTGTCATATTCAGTCAGCCAAACCTCGTTCGGATACACTTCCTTCGGGATAACCTACTCATTATTAAACATACTACCAATTTGGTAGTTTTAAAAATATCTAACAAAAATAATTATTGGCAACACTTAACTCTTTCTGTCAAATTTAGTTCCCGCATAGAAATATTTCCGAATTTTTCCTATTTTTAGGTAAATAATCCATGTTTTTTTAAATAATCGCTGATAAATTATGCTTGTGCGAATTATATAAGTGTTACATACGATAAATATCGATCAACCAATGTGTTATTTTCAAATATGTACTGTATATTTTGATACCCTCCGCCTGGCCCTTATTTACTAGAACAATAGTGTATTAATTTGTAAAGTTTCAATATTATATCGTTCGCTAGGAGTACTTGCTTTAATCTGTTCATAAATTATATTTATATATCAATTAGATTTTGACTTGATTGTAACTTAACCCCGGAAATAACCTAAGTTCTACTGCAAATATTTCCACCGATGTTCTCCACAGGAAAAAACCATAACAGCTACCACAGAATAGTTTAAAATGCCGGAACTCACTGAATTAGACAAAGCCACCGCATCCATGACTGAGAAACGTAAGGAGGAGACTGCCTCCTCGGACAGCGATTCTGATGATACTATGCCGGAATTGGAAGATGCTGGTAATTTCCTAATTTATCCCATTTATCTAACTGTTTTAAGTGTAACACACCACAACACTATAATTGGAATATCTACTTGTGTTCAAAGAGAAATCATTCATAAAAATAATGGCAATATGAGGTTATTATAACTATTATTATAAAAGCAGTAATTAACCTCGCATTCGTTTTTTGTTTTCAGCTGGCCAAGGAGGTGACGGTATTGTCAACCCTATTGCAGGGATTGATGTAGTCTCTAAGGCCAAACAGTCCCGTGGGGAGAAGAAGGCACGCAAAATCATGAGCAAACTGGGTCTTAAGCCTGTAAGTTATACTGTGAATAAATTAAATATGGATAAGATATCCAGGATAGCTGTAGACTTCTGATAGTGAATATAGTAATCCAACTTGGAAGTTAAGGAAATTATACCTTTAATTCACACAAAATATTTCCTTGCTTAGTAAAAGTTAACAAATTCACAATATATAAATAAATAAATCTATTTTTGTAATGTCGACTACTTTGGCAAAAACTGGCTCAGGATAGAGAAAAGTGGCAATAGTTGGAGGAGACCTTCACCCAAGGGGAGTTTCATTCTAAGTAAAAATACAATGTTCATAACTACCAATACTAATAATTGTAAATATTTGTTTTTTTTTTACAATTAGCTAGGCAGACATTTGACTGCCATCGTGCCTGATAAGCAAGATGCAGCCTAGGGTGGTACATGTTTGCCTAGAAAGTGCCTATTCACTCTAGCTTTGAAGAGACCATATGGAATAAAAGGCTTTTTTTATTTATTATTTATAATGGTTACAGATGTGTATGTTAATATGTCATACAAAAATAACTATATAGCTAACTAGGCTTCCATCTTAAGACCATTCTATAGCAAGGCAAATCGTCTGGATAGATGGTGTGAGCGAATGTCCTACCCGAATTTCTGTGTGGATAGGTGAGGGGGAGGGAGGAACCAGGTAGGAGATGTAATTTAAACTTATTTTTTCAGGTACAAGGTGTAAACAGGGTCACTATCAGGAAGTCAAAGAATATCCTCTTTGTGATTAACAACCCCGATGTATACAAGAACCCGCATTCCGATACTTACATTGTGTTTGGTGAGGCCAAGATTGAGGATCTGTCTCAGCAAGCCACCATGGCTGCGGCTGAGAGGTTTAAGGCACCAGAAACCACCACCACCGGCAATGACTCTGGTGCTATTGGAACGGTAGGTTATTTTGATTATTTCTGGCCACCCTGGTCTTTATTTGTGGACCAATTTATTTGTCAACACCAATAAAATATTAGCCTATCACTACATACTGCCTATGGTTATCCCATTATTTAAAAATGGATAAAATTTCCTTAATTGTTTGCCACTTTATATAAAATCTTTGCATATACTTCCTACTTTATGGGTTTGCCCATGGAGAAGAAATAAAAGAGGAGCAGTGGCTAAATATATTTTCATACAAAAATAGTGTGCCACTGAGCGGGGGTGAAGTATGGTACGAGGGGAGCCTCCTAACACTGTAGCCCTGCCCATTTACACCACCTTGTAGTGACTAGCCAAAGTACTTGCATAAACATGTGGTTATAGCTACTGCGTTACAGACACTGGCGCTGAAGCTTCGCCCCTATCATGACGTCATGGCCTCACGATTGCCACAAGACTCAGTTCATAGTCCCACCTCCTCTTTTATACCTTCTCAATGAATGAATGAATCTTTGAATATCTCAAAATAACCTTTTCATTCGCCAGACGGTAGCTCCCATCGCCGAAGAAGAAGATGAGGATGCAGTAGACGAAACCGGAGTGGATGAGAAGGATGTCGAGATAGTCATGTCCCAAGCTAATGTCTCCCGAGCAAAGGCAGTGAGAGCACTGCGGAATAACCAATCGGATATAGTCAATGCTATTATGGTAAGTGATGTAATGTTATTACTCAGTACTTCTGTGTAGAAAGGCTTAGGCCGCACTACGGCTAAACCACCACGGTTTTTAACCGCCTGACTTTTTACTATGGCTGAGCAAAACCGTCAAAGCGGCTGCTTCCATTAGTTTCCTTTATTCACAAAATTAAGCGGTTAAAAACCGCGGCGCTTTTGCCGTAGTGCGGCCTTAGATAAAATCAGGTTTTTCCATAGAAATTGGAACAAAAAGGCAAAAAAAATTAAGTAAAAATCTACTATTGAGTTGCATGTAGCAATTCACTTTTCTACCATAAAATATTGTGTTGAGAATTTAAAACTGCTACCTAACTCTATGTTTTTTTTTTGCAGGAACTTACAATGTAGTGCAGCATAGTCACAAGAAACAACGGATTTAGATTTTAAGTTACTCTAACCACTCATAAAAAGGACTTTATGTATTTCATTATGTGTTGTCATTGCTAGATGAGATCTTGTCTAAATTCATATTCAGAACGCTTTCGTGTGATAAAGTTTGAAATACAACACCAAAGTGCAAATCTCTTGATGGGATTATTATTGAAAATGTTGGATTACATGGGATGTAAATAGGCTTATTTTTGAAATTTAATAAAATTACTGAACCACCATCACAGTTTATTATTTTGTACATACTGACCTTTGCCCTTGATGTAGAAGTTGATGACGTAGAATGAGGCTTTAATCTGCAAGTCTGGTAGTTATTGTGAATACTAAAGGCCAATGTTTTCAATAAACATAATGTTGTTGCCTCAAAGTTTAAGAGAAAGACAGCATTTTATCCTTCTGATAGGCTATCTAATCATTAACTGTGGAGGGCCTCCGCCTCAAGAAATGTATAAGAACGTCATGAATAGATGGGTAGTTACCACAGAGATCTGTTTCTGTTATCTATGGTAGTTACCTATTCTTTCAGTTTGCAAAAGATTTTTTAAATACAGAAGAATGCCCAAATAATTTAATGAGAGGTGTGATTGATCTCTACTAAGGAATACAACTACATCTCCCGAAAGGGTGAGCAGAGATTGATCACATACCTGACCTACACTACTAGAAAAACGCCGCCCCCTTATTAGAGACCTAACCAGCAATGCGATAGCGAAAATTGGTACAAAAATTCACTGATTGCTTGTCAAATTCGTATTACGTGAAATGAATTTCAGAGGCATTTTCACATTTTAAGGCGAATATTGTACAATATTCGCTATCGTATTGCTTCTGCTTTGATTTTACAAGATACGTAATTGGTCTGCGGCTCTGGCTCATTTTTGCATGATTCTCTGACCCGACCCTGCTGATACACATTTTACGCTTCATCGTTCTACTACTTACATCTAAAATATTATAAATGGCAACATTAGGACAGTGTGTTCTTGTAGCTATCATTTAAAGTGTTAATTATTTTTATTCAAATTATCGAACTTCTCTTATACACTTAAGCAAAAGAGAGAGTTAGCTACATTTATTGTCAAAATCATCTCATCTAATGTCATTGTCATTCTTTCTTATGTCAAAAATTTCGTTTTTGTTTTGCTGTGGTTTTCTTTCTGCAGGAAATAAAAATTAAATCCTTTTGCATCTTGAGTTTGTTCAGTGAAATAAAAGTGCAAAATGGCTCTGTTCCCTGGAGCGGTGGCCTTTGACGAATATGGACGACCATTTATAATATTGAGGGACCAAGACAAACAAAAACGGCTAACCGGTATCGATGCCTTGAAGGTAACTATTTTCCTAAAATACCATTATATTTATCTTGTTTTTGTTGTTAGGTAGTGTTCACAATAATTTACGATATAGGTATGATTGGCTTCAAGAGTCGATTATTGATCCCTGTATCATAACCTTACATTAAAAAAATAACTGCATTTGCACCTAACTTAAATGCATTTTATATGCAGAATGGTTATTTAAACCTAATTTATACTAAAGTTTTGACACCTAAGAAGTCAACAAATTCAAATAGACTACTGCTTCAGTCACAGTAAATGTAATATTTACATTTCAAAAAACAGATGTCTTGGGTGTCACATGACTCAGAATAATGAACAAAGTTACACATAGATCCAAAAAGTAAAAAATGTCCTAAAATCGTGTCATTTTTAACATGTGTGTTTAAATATAATATTTTTTTACTCCCTTTGAATATGATAAAATTTAAAACTCTGGAAAAGTTATGTAGTTCAAATGCTTTTTAGATTACCTATTTACTACAAAGGATGCATAAAGGAAAGTTTTACTTTTCTATGGCATTCTTGCTAGAAATGCTTCTCATTTAGGCTTTGAGTATGCACAGACCTTTGTACCACATTCTAATCTATACATATAGTAAAATTGTAATGGATCTATGTTTGTGCACGCTAA
Source organism: Carposina sasakii (assembly GCA_014607495.2). Lineage (NCBI taxonomy): Eukaryota > Metazoa > Arthropoda > Insecta > Lepidoptera > Carposinidae > Carposina > Carposina sasakii. The sequence continues at coordinate 5,097,592 of CP053176.1, read as the reverse complement.
TCTCAGAAACAGCTGAACCGATTTCGATGCAGTTTTCGGGAATATGTTGTGACAGGTCCCACTAAACATATAGGCTACTTTTTATCCCAGATAATTTACACATTTTGTTTTTTCTGCACTCCACGCGGACGGAGTCGCGGGCGTCCACTAGTGAATAATTAAGTTCTATTATGATGATCACTAAATAAATACAACACTTGAATATGCATAATGAAATCTACCTTGGCTGTGTCTGAACACTCACTAAACAACAAAATCACATCCACCCATCATCATCACATTTTAACATAAACAAAAACCATTCCAGTCTCACATCCAAGCCGCAAGGCAGATTGCCGGCATCCTCCGTACCTCCCTCGGCCCACGTGGCCTGGACAAAATGATGGTGTCACCGGACGGTGATGTGACGGTCACCAACGATGGAGCAACAATCCTGAAGCTGATGGATGTGGAGCATCAGATCGGAAAGTTGATGGTGCAGCTAGCTCAGAGCCAGGATGATGAGATTGGTGATGGTACCACCGGGGTAGTGGTCTTGGCTGGTAAGTTACTGATCCTACTCTTTTATAGCCATAAAGGTGAAATAAAAAATAAGAGAAAAATTATTTGATGCAATAATGCAAACATTTTAGCTTTATTTACGGTTTGAATGTGGATTTTAAAGTTCAAGTTATGGGGAAATGAAATTGATATGCATGGACTGTAGGACCATGAAGAAGTATTATTTATTTGCTCAAAACAGTGTCCAATAAAGTTATTATTACTTTATGAAAATTATTAATAAAGAAAATGGAAAAAAAATCACCTGAGTGAGATTTGAACTCACGACCTCTCGCAAACCGTGCTTTCGCTCTAACCAACTGAGCTATTGGGTCAATTAACTCTTACATTATGTTTATGGCAAAATTATTTTTTAATTCCGATAGCTATACACTAGGAAATTCTCGGTAAACAAAGCTGAATCCCTCAGCACAATGTTTTAATGATGAAACGATCAACCATATCTTTAGATTATTATTACTTTAGTTAGATCACTGGCCAAGTAATATGATGACACAAAAGTGGCAGATCCTGGCAGTTACACTTAAACATAGACATGTAAATGTCTAAAGCAGAAAGGGACAATTGGAACAATTATATTAAGTTATTTTATTTTATATACTAATAAGTCTATTATAACAATTACTTAATTGTACCTGCACAAGAAGAATGTCTTTCTTCTTGTGCATGAGCTTATGTGCCAATAATTAATTAATTCTCATCAATGATGTACAAATTCTTACACTAGTGTTTTGAAATCAGCATTGATTGAATGAAACCAAATTTGTCTGTTTACTGAGATGAGAGTTATTTATTTTTGTTACCCATCAAAATATGCTACTAAAGGCACACAGATAAAATGTTAACAAAACTTTATCAACCTGTTTTATGTAGAAAGATTGCTAACTTTTATTAGCAATGAAGGTTATTTTTATTTATTTTATAACTAGCAACCCGCCTAAAAGCTGTTGCTTCAAAAATTATGAAATTGATTCCTTAAAAATCCACGTTAATGTTTTACTGTAAAAAAGGCTAGTCACCATTTTGCATTTCTAGCAAAGACATAGGTCATGCAAACTGCCAACATAGATGATATAAAACCTCTACACGAGTATTTCAAATTAAATTAAGAGTACAATAGCTTCATTACATACATATAAACCTTCCTCGTGAATCACTCTATCTATTTAAAGAAACCGCATCAAAATCCATTCCTTAGTTTGAAAGATCTAAGCATACATAGGTTTCATAATAATACAATTTATAATAATTAAAGTGTTAAGATTATAATATAATAATATATAATATAATATATACAAATATAATAATGTATGTAGTGATAAATATTTAAAAAATTGTATTCAATATCAAACATTTTCTATATATACATTAAAATCTTAACATTTTAATTAATAATAATAATATGTCTTTATTTTCTCACCACAATGTTGCATCTTAAATTACACAGCAATATTAGGCATATTGTTATTTTCAACAAGTTAGCAAACAGTGGAGAGACTGGAGCCTAAGCTAGGCTTAAAGCCTGTATTTCAGGTCACCAGGTCTCAACTCTTATAGATACAAATAACAATAACAATTTGTCTATGTGTCATCCTGTCTTTTTTATCAATCAAGTAAATAATAAGTTTACATTTCAAGATTGTGGTTAGTTGTGTGAGACAAAGCCTATTTAAATATGTTAGTGTGGTTAGTAAAAGTTGAAAAAATTATAATGGTTAGGTTAGCAGCATATAACTGTTACCTAAACTCGCCTGATCCTGTGCTGCAGGTTTGTTTAATTAAAGGTCTGTAACTTCTGCACAAGAAGGTTTAGATTAGGAATGTAGGTTTATACCCGAAAAGCGGCAGTAGGCTCACTCTTTTCGCCACATTGACAGCAATACTAAAGTAGTTACCACATATAAGTCCAAAGCACCCAGATAGATGGGCAAAGATAGCCATAAACTGGGTGCCTACAAACGAAACCAGCATAGGGGAAGACCCATGAGAATATGGAGGGATAACTTGGATTAGTTTCACCTAGAATGAACCACTATAGCAAGAACAAGACAAGGCTGGGCTCTAATCTTAATTATAGATTTTTAAACATACCTAGTCGGTTCTTAAATACTGTCACTGGCCATTTATTTTAAAAATAGAACACCTAGAAAAAAAAAATGGTGTTCGATTTTCGAATATTTTTTTTATTAATAATCTGCCAAATCACAATTACATTCATTCATTTTTACGATGGAGTGGACTCGCAAAGAGGACAGAGTAGCAGTAATTGCATTGCATCGTTGCGGCCATCCACCGAAGACGATATTCAACTTGCTTCAAAAGTTAAAACTCACGAAGAGGTTCGTGTACCGTACCATCAAGAGGTACAATGAAACCTCTAGTGTCGATGACAAGAAAAGAAACGGCAGACCTCGTTCCGTTAGGACTCCAGGGGTCATCAAAGCAATCAAGGCGCGTATTGCAAGAAATCCCGTCCGCAAACAGAAACTGATGGCTTTGAAGATGGGATTAACCAGAAGTACCGTAAAAAAGTACTCAATGAAGACCTGGGACTACGAGCATACCGAAAAAAGAGTGGGCATCTTCTGAACGCGCGTCTGATAGCTATGAGAGCCAAGAAATGCAAAGTTTTGCTAAAGCGGTACGCAAGAAACAGACACCGCGATATCCTGTTTACAGGCGAGAAAATTTTTAATATCGAAGAGAAGTACAACAATCAAAAAGACAGGGTGTACGCTACCAGCTCTGCGGCCGCTGGAAATGCCATTCCTAGAGTGCAGCACGGCCATCATCCATCATCAATCATGATTTGGTTGGGAGTGTCCTACTATGGCCCTACTGAAGTGCATTTTTGTGAAAAAGGTGTCAAAACCAGTGCAAAAGTGTACCAAGACACGGTTTTAGATCGCATAGTAAAAGATCTGCCCCAAACACTCTTTGGAGGACGGCCATTTGTGTTTCAACAGGACTCGGCACCAGCGCATAAGGCCAAAACAACTCAGGAGTGGTTCGAGCGCCAGAATATCGAGCTAATAAGGCATCAGGATTGGCCCTCATCTAGCCCTGACCTCAATCCACTGGATTACAAAATTTGGCAGGAATTGGAGGAGAAGGTCTGTTCTAAACCTCACAAAAATTTGAGCAGCCTTTTTTTTTTTTTTTTCTTTTTCTTAATGTATTATCCGTGACGAACAGATAATTCATTAAAATTACAATCTAGCCTAATTAGACTAATAAGTAATTTTTATCTAACTTAAATTGCTAAACCGTGTAAAACTAAGAACGTGTCCATCGGCACTTTTCTTATTGTCACTATTAAGGGGAAGTCACTTTGTTCATGTGTTCTTTAAAATTAGCACCCACTGCACTATATCACTAATTTGTGTTCGTGTTGTCAAGAAGCTGGATAGCCTCGACATTCACATGCTGGTGAAGCCTTTTTTCATGAGCTTCTGCGTATTTTTTTATAACTTTTACGACCATGTCCACTTTGAGGTCCCGATGGAGGTCGTCATTCCTTACATACCAGGGCGCGTTTACAATGCCCCGAAGTACATTATTTTGAAATCTTTGTATCATCAGTGTATTGCTTTTTTTGGTACAGCCTCAAAGCTGAATACCATAAGTCCATACAGGCATAAGGACTTGTTTGTATAAAAGTAGTTTGTTGTGTACCGATAACGAAGAATACTTCCCAAGTAACCAGTACATCTTCCTATAGCGAAGCTGCAACTCGTCGCGTTTCTTTTTGACGTGGGCTTTCCAGCGAAGCTTTGCGTCCAGAGTCATGCCCAAATACTTGGCTGTGTTTTCGTATGGTATTATTTTGCCATTTATTAATACTGGATGATAATTAAATTGAGCAGCCTAAAGTCATCATTGATTAAAGCAGTGGCCGATATCGACATAAATATGGTCCGTGCTGCTATTGATGACTGGCCGCGAAGATTGAAGGCTTGTGTGAAAAATGGTGGCAATCATTTTGAATAAATTTTGTGTTTAATGTAAGCTAATTAAATTACCTTTTTTTAAAAAATACTTTTTTTTGAATATCATGACTAGTTTTCATTTTATAGCCAATTTTGTTTGTGACAGAATTTAAGCACCGACTAGGTAGATTTTATTTTAATCTAAAAGAATATCACTGTAACCAAGTTTCAGACATATTATTAAATGATTTCAATTGTTTTATCCAAAGGTTTAGTCACATTGTCAGACCACCTAACATCTAACCTAACCTATCCAAAGGTTTAGTCACATTGTCAGACCATCTAACCTAACCTATCCAAAGGTTTAGTCACATTGTCAGACCACCTAACATCTAACCTAACCTATCCAAAGGTTTAGTCACATTGTCAGACCACCTAATATCTAACCTAACCTATCCAAAGGTTTAGTCACATTGTCAGACCACCTAACATCTAACCTAACCTATCCAAAGGTTTAGTCACATTGTCAGACCACCTAACATCTAACCACACCTAACAATACAAGTTCATAATTATTGTCACTTCATTTCTTTCCCTCAAGAGATGCCACAGTTTCCATATGTTGTCTACGCGCTTATGTTCCTTGAGAATCACAATAGACACAGTTTGATAGTGATATATTCATGAAACCATCTACTGAAACAATTATTCCAGACACAAATATAGGAATCATATAATCAATCTTATAGGGTCTTTTCCCAGCAGTGGGACAAGGATTAGGCTATTTAAAAAATATACCCGCAACATAGTAATTTGATATTTTTTCAGGTGCTTTACTGGAGCAAGCGTCAAACCTCCTGGACAAAGGTATTCATCCGATTCGCATCGCCGATGGGTATGAAATGGCGGCCGCTACAGCCCTGGCACATTTGGACAGTATTAGCGAAGCTTTCCCTGTTAATAAGGCGACTAGGTAATTGGCTAGCCGACAATATTTTTCCCTCAAGGGTACGCCCACCATCAGGCCCTACACCCTCCGCTGACCCTCGGATCTGCCGACTCATGATCACAAAACACAAACCACTACAGTCGCAACGAGAAGCCAGATCCAAGCACCTAGCATGCAAGACGATACATTGCACTATTCCGAAATCAAAAACTAGATAAATAATCTACATATGTTTCGCCAACAACCGTGGCATCCTCAGGATTTAATTTAATTGAGGGACAATATTTTTTACCCTCCGCTGACCCTCGGATCTGCCGACTCACGATCACAAAACACAAACCACTACAGTCGCAACGAGAAGCCAGATCCAAGCACCCAGCATGCAAATATACATATTTTAGTTCAGGTGTTCCCAATTTTATTTATGTCATAGACCACTTTGAAAAGTTAACTGGTTCTGGTAGATTCCCTACAATACATAGACCTAATATCTTCTTACGTTAACGTAGACCCGCGCCGAGTCTCCCGTGGACCCTTTGTGGCCCACCTGGACCACTTTGGGATCCGCTTGTGGCCCACCTGGACCACTTTGGGAACCCCTTGTGGCCCGCCTGGACCACCTTGGGAACCCCTTGTCTAGACCAGCGGTTCCCGAAAGGTGTTCCGCGGAACCCTGGGGTTCCGTGAAAGGGCCGCAAGGGTTCCGTAAAAAATATCACACGTTTCGTGACCAACGTTGTTCGCGCGCACCGAAGTAGTTATCAAAGTAGGGTTCCGTTAGGAAAAGTATAATCAATTAGGGTTCTTGGCAAAAAAAATTGGGAACCCCTGGTCTAGACCGTAACTCGATCACGGCGCGATATCTTCTAGTCTAGACCGTATTTCGGCCATGGCAGCATGTCCTCTAGACGGCATTTCGGTCACGGTGGGATGCCCCCTAGACCGCATTTCGGTCACGGACAATTAGATAATTTTGCAAACCTCGCTGTCTCTCGTAAAATTGTAACATTGCCTTAGCTGGTCTACGGCCTCAGGGGGTCATGCCTCCTGTATCCGCATTTGAGGTAAGTAAATGTGCTGTGAAGTGTGTAATTTATTTATTTATATCTAAGTGCAAAATATACTATCTTCTAGGGAGCACCTGATCAAGGTGGCAATGACCACCCTGGGCAGTAAGGTGGTGGTCAAGTGCCACCGGCAGATGGCGGAGATTGCTGTGGATGTAAGTACATACATTAATTAAATGAACACCAGAGTTAAGTTACTATTGTGTTAAGTTTTTTATGATACACAACAGAATAGCGGCTTGTCGAATTGTTGTGTGACTATACAGGATGTTTTTTTGTGGCCACCTTTAACGAAGGGTACGTATTCTTTACATGAAATGATGAAGTTTATGCCAAAAAAAATGCTGGGAAAAAAAAATAGTTTTTTTTTTTTAATTCCTTGATCGTGCGAAATTTATAGTGTCTAGTGTTTATGTTAGTTTTTTTATAGACAGATATTAATTATTTTTCATGAAAAAATCCTGCTACGCGCGTCTATGTGCATTTATGCAGAAAAACGCAGTCTATTTACTCAACTTTGGACCCTAATATTTTGGAAACCAGACACTTCCCAGGTATGCTGCCATGGAGAAAAATGATCGTGATGATGAGGAGATTCCGTAGTTTTCGGGAACGTTGACGACCAAAAATCACCCCTGTACAGCGATGGGTTACGTGACATTACAGTATCACCACACAGGGTGATTTTTGGAAGCTGTAGAACTCCCTGCCTGAATCCCTGTTCCCCGTAAACTTTAATCTTGCGGTCTTCAAGTCGAGAGTGAACCGGTTTCTTTTAGGCAAGCGCGCTCCATCCTAGACTGCAACGGTGCTTACCATCAGGTGCGTTGTGGTCAAGCGTAAGCCTATTTAATATTTAAATATATACAGGATGATTTTTGGTCGTCAACGTTCCCGAAAACTACGGAATCTCCTCATCATCACGATCATTTTTCTCCATGGAAGCATACCTGGGAAGTGTCTGGTTTCCAAAATATTACGGTCCAAAGTTGAGTAAGTAGACTGGGTTTTTTGCATAAATGCACATAGACGCGCGTAGCAAGACTTTTTCACGAGAAATAATTAATATCTGTCTATGATAAAACTAGTATAAGCACTGGACACTATAAATTTCGCCCGATCAAGTAATTTAAAAAAAAAATCAAAAAAATTTACATTGCTTCCCAGCATTTTTTTTGGCATAAACTTACTTTATTTGATGTATAGAGTACGTATTCCATGTTAAGGGTGGCAACGAAAAAACATCCTGTATGTATAGATAAATTTCATTGATTCAATTTCATAATTCCTCACAGGCAGTGCTCTCCGTGGCAGACCTGGAGAAGAGAGACGTGAACTTTGAGCTCATCAAAGTGGAGGGAAAGGTCGGAGGACGTATGGAGGACTCTATGTTGGTCCGCGGTGTGGTCATCGACAAGACCATGAGCCATCCACAGATGCCTAAAGAGCTGAAGGTAAGGATTCAGATCATTTATTTGCAGACTAGGGAACCGCCGCCCCGGCTTTGCATGGGTTCATTGCCCTTTCACGTGGACAAAGTCGTTTTTAGACTTTTTAGGCAATTTTTTTAAATTTTCCTCTTTGTAAGAACCATCCTCGTACTTCAAGAAATATTCTAAAAGAAGAATTTGCTAAACAACACATTCAGCTATTCATTTTTATATTATAGACTAGTGCACTCCGTCCGCGTGGACTACAGAAAAAAAAAAACAAAATATCGAAATTATCCGGGATAAAAACATTTTCCCGGGATAAAAAGTAGCCTATATGTTAAATGGGACCTGTCACAATATATTCCTGAAAACTGCATCGAAACCGGTTCAGCCGTTTCTGAGGTTAACGTGCACAAACGTACAGGCAAACAAACAACCCGACAAAAATTCCAAATATTGTTTTGGGTACGATTGCGTTGATAAAGGTCTCCTATAATATCTTCCATGTACAGATAGTGATCCATTGCATTTTTATTACATGTACAAGTATATATATTTTAGATCTTTTCTGTGTGTATTAGGACACAATTTGCATAAATACCTACATGTTCACTGCATATTATTATAAAACAAGGTCGCTTAAATATTTAATTGTATCAGGCGTCACTATTCGGAAGTTCAAATCTCTATCGGGGGATCCCTCAATAGAGACAAGGTCGCTGTCTGTCTGTTTGTTTATTGACGGCCGATTGGTGTAGTTGGTAGTGGCCCTGCCTGCGACGCCATAGGTCCTGGGTTCGAATCCCGGTAGGTGCAAACATTGATGACTATCGATGTTTGTTTCCGAGTCATGGATGTTTATATACTTATCTATGTATTTATATACCGTTGCTTAGTACCCACGACACAAGACCTTAGGGATCTTAATGTGGGACTAGGTTAATGTGTTGTGTAGTGTGTGAATATTTATTTATAGACACACCGACAGTATACAGATACAGTAGGTAATATTACATTTGGAAACATTACAGCAGATAAATGTTATTTTATTTTATTGACAAGCACAACAGGTTAATTGATACATTAATTAATTATTTATCAGATCCTAAATAACTAGGTCCTTACCCTAAGTGTGCCTATACGGCATGGCAAACGTGACAGTATCTAGTGTTAGTAACTTAAAATCTAACATGCACATGCATACTTATTCTATGGTTAGTACACGTTACATGTGTTTTCATTTGTACACTAATTTATGGGTGTGCATCAACATTCATATAGTACTCGTAAATCTAAATATTCATATACAAACAAATTATAAATATTGATCTTTCAAACTAGGGAACGGATTTTGATGCGGTTTTTTTTTATAAATAGATAGGTTGATTCATGAGGAAGGTTTATTGAAGTGTTTACTGCTAAGCAATGAAACGGCAGATACGGTGTGCGGTCCGTTTATTACTGACTCGATAAACGTCATGCATGATACGCCACATTTATATGTACATTATTATAGGATCAGCACTGCACCTGTGCGAAGCCGGGGCGGGTCGCTAGTAACGATAATATAATTGAAAATTCCTTCGGGGGAGGTCTATGGGTAGTGCCTGGTTTCTAAGATGATAACACCTAAAGTTGACATATTAGATTTTTTAAATAGATAGCCTGAACTGCAGGATCGCGAATAGAACCCACCCCGTCCGTCTGAAAGGCGCGGGTTTTAACCACTAGGCTATCACCGCACTCAATGTTACCTATATGATAGCCCAGTGGTTAAGACGTGCACCTTCCAAGCGGGAAGCGTAAGTTCGATCCCAGTCACGGGCCTGTACCAATGAATTTTAATGTTGCAAAATTGTCACTTAGCTTGTGCCTCGGAAAGCACGTAAAACCGTTGGTCCTGCGCGTGATCTCTCTCCGGTCGTGTCGGCTTTCCGTCCCATCGGACTATGAGAGTAACGGAATAGAGAGTGCCCATCTCTGTAGCATCATCATCATCATTCTTAGGCATATTGGTAATTTTTACAGCCTATTTACCATTAAAAGTCGAAAAAGTGATAATATTTCTCGATTTGGTAACAATCGGCGGGTCAGAAGAGCGAAAAACGTGGGATTTTGCCTCTTTTTTTGCTTCACTACCCGAAATACATATCACATTGATGACTCCTTCCACTCCTTCTTAGGATACTTGTAAATTAAATACTTTAACTTGCAGGATGTAAAACTGGCTATCCTAACCTGCCCGTTCGAGCCCCCCAAGCCTAAGACCAAGCATAAGCTGCAAGTGGGCACCGTAGAGGAGTACAAGGAACTGAGGCAATACGAGCACGATAAGTTCAATGAGATGGTCAAGAAGGTCAAGGTAAGATCTTAGGTAATAAGGGGGCCCCCTTATTACCTAACTAGCAAAAGCAAAGCGATAGCGAAAATTGTACAAAAATCGCTGATTGCTTGTCAAATTCGTATACGAAAAATGAATTTCAAAGGAACTTTGACATTTCAAGGCGAATATTGTACAATTTTTGCTATCGCTTTGCTTCGGCTTTGCTATTGCTTTTACGTAATCAAGGGGCTGTATTCTGTTTTTACCCGAGTGCGCTAGAAATTAGGGTTATGTTTTTCAAGTGTATGTAAGTTTGTATGTCTCTTTGGCAGACAGCATGCAAAATTGGTAACATCACGTCCTACACCCCCATGGTATAAGTGGGTTTGACTAATACCTTGGGACCCAAAGTCAACCTCACCTGCCTGTAGTGCACCCTACTCTGCTGCCACGGACGAGGCTCTGAAGCTAACTATAGCTTATAATACCTGTTTAGAGTGACACAGAAATATATCCCACTAGATTCATTCCGGGTAGCTAGATTGTTGTATTTGTGCCCGAAAAGCGCCGGCAGGCTGACCACTTACCGCGTGGTACTTGATAGGCTAACTGGTGAAAAGTGGGTGTGTAATTTGCACACTTTTGCCCCACCTTCTTGATAATGGGCGTTACTAGATGTAGTATTGCACACCTCCAGGACACCGGAGCCACCCTGGCCATCTGTCAATGGGGTTTCGACGATGAAGCCAACCATCTGCTTCTCTCCAACGATTTACCCGCAGTGCGTTGGGTAGGAGGGCCTGAGATGGAGCTGATTGCCATCGCCAGTGGAGGCAGGATAGTGCCACGGATTGAGGAGTTGTCTCCGGAGAAACTGGGAAAGGCTGGAAGAGTTAGAGAGCTATGTAAGTAGATTGGGTCTTAGGTGGCGCTGTTGAGATCCTTGGTGGCGCACCCAAGGTCTTACCAGGTGGTGTCTTTATGACTCTTATTAACTTCATTGTTCAAAAGAGATATAAGTAATTTATCCCATTAGTCACAAAAGATAATTCAATTTTACCCCAATGTTCACATGAGATATAATTCTAACTTACCTATCCCATTTCCAAGGGATGAAGAGATACGATAGATATGCTGCTCTGGAAGTGAAAAAAAAAACGTATAATACGACAGCTGCTTCTCTTCCCGGGCATACTGTACAAGTCAGTAGAGGGACAAGAGGGTCTTGGTGTTTTGTAGGCGATGGGCTGACCACCTGTCACTACTAACCGAACTTGTACATTTCAACTATACCCTCAAAATTGGTCAGAAGTGGCATCGTGTGGTTCTATCGGCCTTTGATGCTCTTCCTACCCTGTAGGGGATAAAGGCGTGATTATATGTATATATGAAGAGATACAATTCTAATTACCCCTGTTGTTCACAACCGATAATTTGCCACATAGTTTACTAGGAATACCCCAAAATCTATACATATCATAAAAATGTAACGGATCGCTGTCTGTACATTGAAGATATATGAGAAAATAATAGTATAGGAGACCTTTATCAATGCAATAGTACCCAAAAGAATGATTTTTGAAATATTTGTCGGTTTATCTGTGCGTTTGTGCACGCTAAGGAAACGGCTGAACCGATTTCGATGCAGTTTTCAGAAATATATTGTGACAGGTCCCACTTAGCATGTAGGCTACTTTTTATCCCGGATAATTTCGACATATTGTTTTTTCTGTAGTCCACGCGGACGGAGTCGTGGTCGTCCACTAGTTAGCTATATGTACAGGATGTAACAAAAAGAGTATGTTAAGCGAAAAGCTATGTAAATAGCCCACTAAAGAGAACCTATCCACAAAATCTGAGATCCGAAATCACATGTTTATTTTTCCCGATAGTATGGAGAATTTTTAAATATCTCAGGAATTTTCATACAATCTTGAAAAATAAAAATGTGATTTCGAGTCTCAAATTTTGGAAATAGGTTCTCTATAGTGGGCCATTTATACAGCTTTTCGCTTAACATACCCTTTCTGTTGCACCCTGTATAATCCAAATGTGCCCCAATATTCACAGCATTCGGCACAGCAAAAGACGACATGCTGGTTATAGAAGAGTGCTCAAACTCGCGCGCGGTCACTTTACTGATGCGGGGCGGAAACAGGATGATCGTGGAGGAGGCCAAGAGGTCCGTGCATGACGCGCTGTGTATTGTACGCAGTTTGGTGCAGGTATGTGTAATGTGCATCAGTTAGCCGCGCGGTGCCGGCAGGGTACGAGGCGATTAAGGGTTTCCGGGAGGCGGGCAGCAGCGCCTCCCGTGCTGACAACATAGTCCGAAAATCACACTGCGGTCACCAACCCGCCTGCCCAGCGTGGTGACTATGGGCAAAAGCCCCCCCTGTGGCAGTAGCCTTGTGGCGTGCCCCGGGGGAGGCCTACGTCCAGCAGTGGACCGCAATAGGCTGAAGAAGAAGGTGTATAATGTGAAGGGAAAATAAACAGATATTATAGTCACGCCATTTTCCCCTCAGGATTCCCGTGTAGTGTACGGAGGCGGTGCCGCTGAGATATCCTGTTCTGTAGCTGTGGCGCGCGACGCTGAGAAACTGTCTTCACTAGACCAGTACGCTTTCAGGGCTTATGCCGACGCTTTGGAGGCAACACCACTCGCTTTGGCGGAAAATAGGTGAGATTCCTTCATTGCACACACGCACACACACAAATAGAAAATACAGGAGAAAAGAGATTTCCAGTCACTACCAGCTGCCCTCTTTTAAGTCATGTGTATACTATTATAGAAATAGGTTATGTTTCCACTGCATCGGGCAGAAGAGGATTTCACAATCATCTCGACTATACCCTCAAAATTGGTCAGAAGTGGCACCATGTGGTTCTATCGGCCCTTGGTGCTCTGCCTACCCCGTAAGGGATAAAGGCGTGATTATATGTATGTATGTATTAAACAGTCTGTTTTTTGGTGTAAATATGAAAAACTGCTCTATTGGCCTGCCCCAGTGTGGTGACTATAGGCAAAAACCCCTCTCTCTATGTCTGTGGCCTTGTTGTATTAAGATTTTTATGTGTCTCTTTTACAACCTATTTCTTATATTCAGAGGCGGCTCCTGGTATTTTTAGATGGGAGTTTACATTTTTATCATTATGAGCAAAACCCTCACTCTTAATTAAATTCAGAGGACCTAATGAAACACATTAAAGGCAACCATATCGCGTTCTAACTTGGACGAAGCGACATCTAGTGGCCGCATACGTACACTACGAATTAATGTGAGCGGCGCTCCAGATAAGACTATTTTTTCGTACGAAATCTTCTATTTCACGCGCCGGCCTATGTCGGTATGTCTCATTCGCACTCATTGAATACTACTAGGTATTGTACCAAATAACGTTTTATTGGAGCGCGATCGCTAGCGCTCCACTCGATACATAATATAGATACACTCGACGACCGATTGGTGTAGTTGGTAGTGACCCTGCCTGCGACGCCATAGGTCCTGGGTTCGAATCCCGGTAGGTGCAAACATTGATATGATGAATATCGATGTTTGTTTCCGAGTCATGGATGTTTCTATACTTATCTATGTATTTATATACCGTTGCTTAGTACCCACGACACAAGACCTTAGGGATCTTAGTGTGGGACTAGGTCAATGTGTTGTGAAATGTGTAAATATTTATCATTATTATTATAAGATTACAACTTACTTGAGACGAACGCGCAGACACTATTGTATAAACATAGTAGAATTGAAAGATAAATATAGAAGAATATTGATTGCCTATGTAATCTTCGTGGGTGGGAGTGCACTGCACCAGCGCTCCTTAGGACGAGCCGCCAGTGCTTCAATTTATACTAGCATGTGATAATCATTTCTATATTGGAAACAATTTGCAGTAGAGCAGAAGTCCACTATAAAAGTAAAAAAAATACAATTTAACATTATATTATCCGTTACAGTGGACTGTCCCCCATCGATACTCTATCTGAGGTGAAGGCACGTCAGGTGGCTGAGAACAATTCCAACCTCGGAGTGGATTGTATGGGCAACGGTAAGTGTTTATGTTTATTAACCAACTTGCTTAAAAGAGGGATGTAGGGGCAAAAGTGGAAAATAGGATGGAAACGCCTACCTTCGAAGTGGACTGTATCTGGTGTTGGTAGTTGCGCAGGCGCCTGGCAGTCCAGTTGGTAAATTTGCCAGTATTGTGGGTTTCCTCCTTCGCCAATCCGTACATAAGGTAAAAGGGTGACACTTGCGAGGTATCCCGATGATTTGCCTTCCTGGTTGACGGGACAATCGGTATGTCGACCGAACCGGGGTAGATACTCCGACGAAATGCGAAGACGTCAGCTCATAACAGCTGACGTTTGTGTATAATTTTCTTTGTTTACCCGCGTTTCCATTAGGATAGGAAAGGATTAGGAAATACAAGGAATTGACACGATAAAGCGTGCCAAATATGAAACTTATACCTGACAAGGGATTATTTCTATAAGTATATTTATTTTGCAATCAGCGCCTGATATTTAATCAGGTAATTTGTTAAAGGAGCTGATTGCAGATACAAAAAATAGAATCATATACCATATTTTTGTGTAAATTTTTAAATAGTGTGTAGAAGAATCTAGTTTTTACTTAAATATGTGTCTTGTACTGATGCGGGGTTTCACTAGAATACATCAGCTGCATCTCCTTCCGTGCATGTCGCCCTAAGAGTTAATGGTCTGTCAAACCTAATATTGGTTTTCACATAAGTAATGATCTGAGAACTGACAATAGGCAGATCTAGATCTCGTCTTAGGCGATCATGACCATTATTAGTTTCATGTTGGTGACCGTAAAGCTCCAAAACGCCAACTTATATAACAAATATAGAAAATAACAAAATGGCAATCAACGCCGCTATGAAAGTTTTATATGCTTTCATCACCACATACCTACCTATACAGAATGATTTTTGATCGTCAACGTTCCCGAAAACTACGGAATCTCCTCATCATCACGATAATTTTTCTCCATGGAAGCATACATGGGAAGTGTCTGGTTTTCCAAAATATTAGGGTTCAAAGTTGAGTAAATAGACTGCGTTTTTCTGCATAAATGCACATAGACGCGCGTAGCAAGATTTTTTCACGAGAAATAATTAATATCTGTCTATGAAAAAACTAGCATAAACACTGGACACTATAAATTTTGTTCAATCAAGTAATAATTTTTTTTTTCATAAAAATTTACATAATTTCCTAGCATTTTTTGGCATAAACTTACTGTATTTGATGTATAGAGTACGTGCTTACCCTTAGTTAAGGGTGGCAACGAAAAAACACCCTGTATGTATAACTAGGGACCCGCCCCGTCTTCGCACGGATGTTATACACCCTCACGCGGAGGAAGTGTCAAATGATATCACTTAATTTCCTCTTACTTCTTGTTTCAGGTTCAAACGACATGAAAGCACTGAGTGTGATCGAGTCACTTCACTCAAAGAAACAGCAGATCGCTTTAGCGACTCAGCTTGTAAAGATGATCCTCAAAATTGATGATGTGAGGTCACCGTCCGATGGACAATAGTATTTCTATACCCATAGATAGGAGGTTATAATAATACCATTAACTTTGTTCGCTTTATGTTATGTAAAATGGAGACTTGATTTTGAAAGTGGCACCTTATTTTCCTTTTAACACATTCAGTGCCTCAGTTACTAAAGGTGCCGTCGACGTTTATTTTCGTCTAGTTTTAAAAATACATGATACCAAGCGCAGAGTAAGCCGGAATCACTCTCTTAAATAAAATAAATGTTTTTAATGGGTGTCACTAGTAATAAATCAAATAATCTCCTCAAATTTTAAACTCTGATAAATTAATAAAACTGTCAACGCATTGAAAGTATCATAAAACTATAGTTTATGGTTAGATTCAAAGTTTCATTAAAACAAAATGGATTTTTAATGAAAATATTAGTAGAGCTGTATTTACTAATATTGTGGTTGGCTACCTGCCTGACGCCAATGTTTTATCAGAACGATCTTGTTAATGTCTGCATTTATCCAGAGTGTGGTCAAAAATGACTTAAAATATGCAATTACATGATAACACTACTTTGAAATAAGTTCACTAAACAAATTCATATTTGTCACAATTATTTGTACCAACAATATTATATTTTGTACATCCGCAGTGCGGTACCCTTAACTAATTTTAATTATTAAGTTATTTTACTAGTTTTAGCTATATAAATGACTATCTAAATATATCCAGACTTGGTCCACATATTTAGCCGTTCATTCACTCATATTCTCCTCAACCATTGGAAAATAACCTTATGTCCATGTCGTAAAGTGGACCCTTCTCGAATGAGGGTAACCTCAAGAGATGTGACTGAAAATACCGTTGTCCTAATACTTAGGTAGTCATTTAACATAGCATATAAAGTAATGCATTTCTGCTGTTTTTGGAGTATTAGTACATGTTGATGTGGGTACTAAATGTATGCCTTTATTGCACTAATAAATAATGATGAGCTATTTACATAGTTGTTTTACTATATTATTATAACTCTCCTCCCCTTCACATAAAGTGACTCAAAAGTACCAGAAGATCAGTAAGGATCTCAGTTTTTTTTTTAAATAATTTTGTATGAGATTAATGACCAATTTCAATACTAAAGATCTCTAGAAAAGAATCAGATTACAGAGCCCATTTCTCCAATTGATCTTGAGAGTTTTGCATATCTCAGATTTATTTTTCAATTGTTTTCATACAAAATTTCAAATTGGGAATAAAAATATCTGAGATTCTGTTTGATCTCTTGTATTGAAATTGGCTGTTAGATATCATAGAGAAAAGAGTTCTAACTCTTTCTATGGTTCTAAAGCTATGTCTATTTGCCAAATTCAATACTAGAGATCATAAAGAATCTCGATTATTTTGTAAATTCCTGAAATTTTGTATGAAAACAATGGAACTTTTAGGATGAAATTTTCAAAAAAAAAATTAAGATTGGTTATTGAAATTGGCAGAAAGTTAAAAAAATACCAGGGCAGCATGAGGTAGAAAGAGGTGGTTAGTGCAAAGGGACTGGTAGATAAGATAGCATCGATAGCCACTTAAAAATATTACTTACAGAAGGTTTACTTACAAGAGATGTCATTCTCATGCTCAGAAATCTAGAAATTTTAGTAAAGACTGTTCTTAAATTAACAGCATAGCATAAGGTAGCGGGCGATGGTTAGTAATCTAATTTTTACAAGCAGTGGACAAAAAATTTCGGTCGCGCGTGCTCAAGAAGCGAGTAATTTTGGTAAAGAACAGCTCGCAAAGCAGGTAGGTACTAAGCATAGCAGACCGTTGCAAGAGGTGTGATTAGTAGCGAGCGCAGGTATCGAGAGGAAGGAAGACGCAAGATGCTCATTTTCGCGCACTTTTTAACGCCAACGTCAGATTAATATCGTCCTACCCTCAAGTTTTTTTCGCTTCTCTCTCTTTTTTAACATCAATGCCAAATATTGTTCTACCCTCATTTTTTATTACATAACAAAATTAGTTTCATAACAATAACTATTTCACTGAACTAGCCTACTGGTTTGGTCTATTATGAGAGTGAACTGTATTATGCACATGAAATAAAACTTTACTGTTTCTGTTCTGTCCCACCCAGGGTATGTAGAGATAAAAATAAAAGCGAAATTTTAAATGATAACTTATTTAATTACTTATATTAGATAATGAATGAGACCTGTTTTCATTATAAAACATGCAGCAGAGAAGAAAAAGCCATACAGTAAAAGCCCCTAGCAAGATGTACTGCTATCACAAAACACTGGCAGCATAGCAAAAAAGTTGTTGGTGTTTAAAAATTCCATTATTGTAATATTTATGTTATACATAGCAATACTTAGAACACTAAATTGTCAAATTATCTTCATTTATGTAAAGTAAGTCTTAGATAAGTTGTTGAAAGTCCATGCTTACAGTGCCATTCAAATAACACAGATTATACTGAGCATACCAACTCATTCACAACACTTATGTACTGCACTTTTACCGAGCTAGGGCTTATTCCTGGGCCTTCCTAGCTCGTTTACGCCGCTATATATCAAACCGTTCAAATGCCAGCGCTTTACCTTCTTCTTCATACTCTTCCTTTGTTATACAGAAGGAGTAAAAATCTGGATCCCTAAAAAGTGCTTTACCGCCTTCCCAAGGGTATGTGATCGGGTTATCGGCTAAAGTTACATTAAGGTCATAGTGGTCTAATGCTAGACAGCGTAGTTCGTTATATACTCTGTCCCGGAACCCCGGAAATAAGGTATTCCCACCGAATAACACTATGTTTTCCAATAAACTTTCGTGGTTCTCCTCAGGACACTTATTGATGCAGTACATTACAGCTTCTGGTATGCCCATTTGCGGTATGCCTACATCTGATGGATGGAATAGCAGCTCCGGTATAGTAAATCTTTCGTTGTTCATACGTAATGTCTGTTGTTCTAATTCTTCATCTGACTTGATCACATCTCTTATGTATCCTCTTCTTATTGTGGTGTAGTCTGGTAAAATGTAGTCCCTTACTATTGTGTTTTTACTACCTGAGGACAAAGAAAATTTGTAACTATTGTTGGTTTTTCAATTGAAGTGGTATATTTAACATAAAAATATGGCAATTTTGTTGCAACAACACACAATAAAATAAGTATTTTCCTATTGGGATGGAATTCACCCAGAGCCCTATATATTATTCTAATGTAAAAACTACCATTAGTTCAAAATCTGTTTAGCCGTAAAAGGTGTTGGCCCCCAAACATGTTGAATGGCCCATGATGTCTATGAATTCAATTGGTGGATGTTAACTCCATAGCAAAGTGGAAAGACAGCCTTAAAGAAATATAGTAACAAACATCTATGGGACATAGGTGAGGTTATGTATATATACATATAAAGTTACCTTTATGTCTCGTGATTGCCATATCCTTGTTAAAGTCTTGAGAAACAAAACATGAGTCTTCCTTTACTTGATTGATCACATAAGTTTCGTCCATGACATTGAGCTGCCGATAAGACAAAATTTCTTTCAAATGGTTTGTGAGCACTTTACCTCCAACGTCAATGCGTTGGATGCCTTCTTTATACTTCTTCCCGTTAATATATGGCACAATATATGTATAACTATAGCCAGAATCTACAACTACAGTACATTCACTGTTATGGCTTTTCCTGTAGTGATATTCAGCTAGATCTGTAGCATTTATCCGCAGTAAGGACTGACACTCGTATTCCTCAAAGAAAATCTCCGTCATAGCCTCCTGTATTGATGAAAAGTTGAATAATGGCTCCGTAACAATCAAAGGAGTCTCTGAAAAGTTGACCGGACAACAGTCCTTGCTAAATATGTAGTCCCAGATAGTTTTTTGTGTATCCCAGTTGATGAGGAAACCTTTTTGAAATGGTAAAATATAGAATAAACCGGAAGCGTCCCGGCATTCGTCGATTTGCGAACCAATAAAAGGGCGACGACGTTCTGACTTAGCTTTCATGATACAGTTGGGAACAACTTTCG
Organism: Carposina sasakii; assembly: GCA_014607495.2. Classification (NCBI taxonomy): domain Eukaryota; kingdom Metazoa; phylum Arthropoda; class Insecta; order Lepidoptera; family Carposinidae; genus Carposina; species Carposina sasakii. Next base: position 5,077,756 of record CP053176.1, on the reverse strand, counting down.
GCTCCATTGATGAGAACCCAACTTTCGCAGTATAAGCTCCATTGTCGAGGATATAACACGAAGTTTCAGTCATTTTTGCGGCACCAATCCGAAAGAGGTTATGAATCAGATATTAAGTAGTAATGTATAGATAAACTCGTTTGTTACACTGTCTATACCACTATGAAATTGGTTTATACATGCCGGTGAATTAAGTAAAAAAATCACTAGAGAAAGCTTTACAATTTCTTTAAATTATCTAAGTTCTTTTGCTTTATTTATTTCTTATTTTTTTGTACAGAACGAACACAACAGCAACAAAACAAACACAATTCCGATTCGTTAAATGTGTAAAATATCACTTACACGGAAAGTTTACTCACACTCCACGAGGTTTTATATGATTATCTCACTTTTTTTCTAAATGTTAAAAACAATTCTTTCATTTTTTTTTTTTTTTTTTTTAGTTTATCCCGAAGGAAAGGCAAGGGGAACTAAGCCCATACAGCCTAATCATTATTTAGTAAAATGTATTCTGAATTTATGATGAATGACAATGATGATGAATGGAAACGTCGGGAAAATCCTCAAGAACAAGTGTAAAGTTAGTCAAAATGAAAAATTATTGCAGAAACAACTTACATGCGCCCATGAAGAGATCGTAATCCGGCTAAAGTTTTACTCGGCTTACCTGCGTATAAAACCATGCACACGCACTAGATTCACATCACAAGTAATCAAAATATAACTTATCTACCAGAAAACATCACTTTACGGACACATGCAAGCCATTTACAAATAATTTTTTATTTTCACAAGAAAATTACACCTGCATCCTTCCAGCTTTTCCCGCCGAATCCAACACTTTTTTTTTTTTTTTTTTTAATCTTTATTTTATAGAGGCTTTTATTTATTACAAATATGTCAGCCTCATCGTAGCCTAAACTAAATAGACTTTCCTTACAAACAAAAAAACTTAAAAAACTTAAATCCACCTACTTATCTAAGGTACATAACTCTCTATATACTTATTTACAAATTTACACACAAACAAAGCATCGTTTGAACTGGGAGAAGATAGAATCGTTTGGAATGCCCCTATATTTACAATATTTATACCTAAATCTAAAATTAATTGCCGCCTATGCTCCTCACCTCGCAAACACTCGACCAGTATGTGATGTACGTCTTCAATACATCCGCATTTATCACAATTTGGATTAGCTGTAAGGCCCATTAGGTTTCTGAACTTATTAAGGGGAATATGTCCAGAACGCAACCTGTGAGCCGTAACTATGTGCTTTCGGCTTAATTTTCCACAGGCAAACCAAGGAATACGAGGAGGGCCTGCCTGCATGGTCTTATACCAAACTCCTTTCTCCTTTGACAATTCGTCAAAATACTCCGACCACAACTCATGCATTTGAAGCTTAAAGCTAGGTAGAAATTTAAAATAATTAGGATTAATCACGTAGTCTGAACCATGACTGGTCGAGTGTTTAGCTAAAATATCAGCCATCCCATTACCCAATAGACCAATATGTGATGGAACCCACTGCAAGCGGACCTCTATGTCATTACTAAGAAAATATGTGAATAGTTTCAATATCTCATAAGCCTTAGTTACTCCTCGACTGATACTACCAGATGAGCATTTCACAATATGCTGTAAGGCACTTTTGCTATCTGACAGCACCACACATTTCAAATACCCTTTTGTCTTTATGTAATTTAGGGCCTCGTAAATTGCAATGAGTTCCAACGTCATGATGGATATATTATTATTGTTTACTCTGAAGCTACCAGAACAGTTATTAGATGGATCATAATATGCAGCACCAGAGCCTAAAGCGCACTTTGAACCGTCAGTGTACACTTTGTACCATTCATTATATTTATCATGTAGTTCTTCCAATATACAATTTTTTAATGTGTTAACTTCACAGAGCCTTTTACTAATTTTTAAACATTGAAGATTTGTAAAGATGACTTTTTCTATATTAATATTGCTAATCCAGGTACCTAAGCTATACATATCAAGTGGATATTGTGCCGAAACATCTACAATTTTAGTTTTTTGGAAAACTGTTGTGAGTAACGGCTTCTTCTTATTTCGCCAAAATCTGTCGGAGCAAAGTGCACTTAACTCATTTAACATAGAAATAGTTAAATTATCTTTCCATGAATGTGCCTTAAGACATAATTTAACTGCAAGATATTGTCTTCGTAGATGGAGCGGTGGAATACACAGTTCACTCTCCATAACATGTATGGGTGTTGTTTTAATAAAACCTCCTATAATTCGAAGAGCTTGGTTTTGAACCTTATCTAATTTAGAAACGTGAGTTTTTGCGCTATTGTCGTAAAAGAAACTTCCATAATCAAGTCTACTGCGAATCAAAGCTATATATAATCGTCTTAGGTGTTTAGGATGAAGTCCCCAAGTTGGACCTGCTAATACTTTAAAAATATTTAAGTATCTTTGCGTTTTTTCCCAAGTTTCACCAATGTGTTTACCCCAGCGTAATGACTTGTCTAACCATAGTCCTAAATATTTCATATTATTTGTAGAGTTCAGTTGAGAACCACCAATATGTAACTGGGCGTATTGTTTGCCTAAACCTCTAGTAAAAATACAATATTTTGACTTATTAGAAGATAATTCTAAACCTATGTCTCGTAGTAAATCGGTCATTTTATTCAAAGCATTCTGCATATTTATCACTGATTCGTGTAACTTGTTACTTTGTATAAACATGACATAATCGTCAGCATATTGAGATAAGCTCACGTTCACAATAGTATTAGCAATTTTGGCAGTAACTATATTAAATATTAGGGGTGACATTGGGTCACCCTGGGCAATACCTTTGTGTGTCCATCTGGATAAATAATGCTTATAATTTTGATTATCAGTACTTAAAATTGTTAAACGTCTTTCCCTTAAAAACTCCCAAATATATTTACACATTCTATAACCTATACCAATATCTTCTAGACTTTCAATAACTTTACATGCCGAAACATTGTTGTATGCATTGTCTATGTCTAAAAAACAAGCTAAGGTAGGCATGTTTTTAGAGTAACCAATTTGTATATGACATATTAATCTAGCCAAGGAATCCAAACAAGATTGTCCACGTCTAAACCCAGTTGTGTGTCGCGATAACAAACTTTTTGATTCAACATACCACTCGAGCCTTCTAGTTATCATCAAATGAAAAATTTTGCATAAACACGATATAAGCGCTATCGGTCTCAATTTTGTGTCATTGTTTGGCAAATCTGTATTTTTAGGTATAGGGACTATTTGTATATTACGCCATTGAAGTGGAACATAGCCTAGACATAAAATTGAATTGAAAATATTTAATAATTGTAATTTTCCGTTTTCAGGAAGATTATATATCATAGAGTAAGTTATTTGATCTACACCAGGTGCAGTATCTTTCTTTTTAATACATGTATTCATCTCATGTAAAGTGAAATCCACCTGCAGATTGTCATTAGACGAGCATATTCTTGGCATAGTAGGGCATACAGAGTCAGGGGTGAGACTTGTTAGTAAACTATCTAACTTTTCAGGAGGATAAGATATACGTGCACTTTTATAACTTTTCATCCAACGCATACGTCGCCACATTTCAGTTACGGAAGTAGTTTCATCGATACTACTGCAAAAGTCCTTCCAACTATTTGCTTTCGCTTGTCGCAGAAGGCGTTTAGTACTCGCTATCTTGTTTTGTAATAGGATTAGATTTTGGGGGGTTGGATTTCGTCTAAAACTACTTAAACATAACCTTCTCTCAGCTACGGCCTTAGAAAGGTCTGAGTTCCAATAACTTTTTGGTTTAAACTTAGAAGTCGGATCTGTACATATTTTCAAATAAGGTATACTCTCATCAGCAGCTAAATTAATCAGATTTACAAAACTATCATATTTGTCTTGAATAATGTTTGTGTTAAAATCATTTGCATTAATATCATCAAAAACTATCTGTTCTGTATTAGTTAAACTATCTTTAAGGCGTTCTCTATAAATATCCCATCGGGCTTTCTTGAAATTCCGCTTTTTTATAATATTATTATTTGGTACATTAAAATATTTAAAACACAGTTTCATCACTAAATGATCGCTACCAAAACTCTCATTAGTAACCTCCCAACTAAAATCAATAGCGATATCTGTGGAAACAAAAGTAATATCCGGTGAAGACTTCTGGAGAACATTATTAACTAGTTTAATTCGTGTTGGCGCACCATCATTCAATGAAATAAAACCGTGTTCCAAAGATGAATCCATTATCTGTATACCCCGTTTTTCATTTTTATATGACCAATTCGTATGATGAGCGTTGAAGTCCCCAGTTATTAGGCATTTTTGTGTGAACCGTTGAAACAAATTATCCCAATCAGTTTTACGTGTTCTTCCAGATGACGGACAATAAACGGAAAATATATTCTCCAAATTACTACAATTTAACAACCTAAGATGTAATATCTCAATTTCTAAGTTATCATTAGTAATTAATGGACATTCTTGCACTTTAACTGATTTATGAACTATAATGGCAACACCTCCATAATTATCCGCTCTGTCCCTCCGAAATACATTATACTCACTTATGTTAAACCAAGAGTCTGGCTCCAACCAAGTCTCCGATACGAAAGCAATATGGATCTTCTCTTGCGACAACAGCATTTCGAATTCTACAGTTTTAGGCCGCAAGCTCTGTGCATTCCACTGTAACATATTTAGAGAACAATACTTACTACAAGAAGCCATTGGTATAAATACTAAAAAACTTACTAAATATATCGCCATCTTTCAAAAACCTTAATATTAACTGGATGCATTCGGTTATTATACACTTGACAACCGACTGTATTTTAACATCAAAACTAGTATCTGATAGGCATATTTCCTTAATTTTTTGAAAGATTTTCTTTATCTCAAACTTTGTTGATGGTTCGATTTTCTTCTTCTTTGGAGTTTCCTGTATTTCTTCCGGTCTTCTCTCGTATATGTGATCTTGCAGAAAATCATTTTGGTTATCAGTTTTTTTATGTATTTTCTTTTTCTTGATAGCAGGAGCTGTTTTATGTCTACTTTGCTTGGTAATTATTTCATCTTCCTTATCATCACTATCTTCTATTTCTGTATGTATTTCTGCTACCACCACATCTCTGTAAGATTTAATGTTAGAATTCTGCTGAATTTTCTTTATACCCTCTGTATTATTATTTCCTTCGTATTTTTTACTACGTATCTGTGACACTCGTGACTCTTTTCCTTCTAGATATAAAGATAATGCTTTTCTGTAAGTACAATTGTTTACACACATAATATCTCTAATCTCCTTCTCTTTCAAAAAAATCGGGCAATTCTTGTTTAGTGCCATATGATTCCCATCACAATTTAAACATTTGAAATTTTGAGTCTCACAGTTAGCGTGACCCTGTCCACACTTTGGGCATCTAATCTTCCTTGTCGGGCATGAACGTATAAGATGCCCGAATTTCCAGCATCCAGAACACTGGGTAACAGGGAAAGTATATGCTTCAACTTGGAATCTACATCCATAACCGACTACATATGAAGGCAGAGAAGAACTTTTAAAGCATAAGCGCACCGTTTCACTGTTGACCCAAGTACCTTCTTGAGACAAACGTTTTAATCTTCTTATGGAAACTATATCATACTCACAGGATAGTATTTCCTTCATTTCATTTTCCTCCATGTCTAAGTCCACCCTCTTAATTATACCATATGACAGATTTACCTCATCAATCATTTGACATCTATATCCTAAACTCTGCATCTTTTCACAAGTAACTAGATTGCCAGCATCCGCCTTGTTGTCAAATTGTATCAAAACTCTGTACGGGTTTTTATATTGAATCTTAACTATATTCTGCACATTCTGAGATTTAAGTAATTTTGCCATGCCAAATTGCTTCGGTAGAACTTCCTTAGAAGTAATGCATACTATATTTCTTCCCAAATTTTGCTTTTCTGCTTCGTCATTTATTTTATTCTCTGCCAAATTCGTTGTAAACCTTCGTTTCTGACCTCGCTTTACTAACGTAAACCCGTCATTATCATCACCAAAACTTTCATCACTGTCGGGTCGGGGTCGTTTCTCAGGTACTCGATTTCTCTGAACTAAATTATTTTCCACATCTATGAGTAATGGGAGACTTTCTGATAGTTGTTGCTCACTTTCTATAATAATTTCTTCCTCCATTAAATCGCAGTCATTTAACTCACTATATTGTGAATTTTCAATTACGTCATCCATTTTCAACTAGCATTACGCAAAACAACAACAATTATAGGTATTTAAACTATAATTAATAAATAAAATTAATTTCCAAATAAAAATACGTCTTTTCATTTAAGCGTTCCCGCCAAAAAAAGAATCCAACACTTCTTTCAGAACGCATTTAGTTTGTTTGTTTAGTTTATCCCGAAGGAAAGGCAAGGGGAACTAAGCCCATACAGCCATTGTCGTTAGTAAATGATTTCTGAACATATGATGGATGATAATGATGATGATGAATGGAAACGTCGGAAAAATCCTCAAGAACAAGTGTAAAGTTAGTCAAAATGAAAAATTATTGCAGAAACAACTTACATGCGCCAATGAAGAGATCGTATTCCGGCTAAAGTTTTACTCAGCTTACCTGCGTATAGCATTAAGTTTGTGTTGTGACGTTTTTTTCATTCAGTGTTGCAAGTATTTTTTGCATTATATCTACTATTACAAATATGTACTCGTTCGGATACATTTAAGTTCGATGCAAGTGACAACGATGACCTAGCAGCGGGGGAAAAAAGCGGGTGGGGCTGTGTCGGGGCACACGGCCGTTGGTTTTAACGTGAAACGTCTATGTTAGCGAATCGCTTTTAAAGTAAAAGATTGAAATGAAAACAAGATGGACGCTGTTTTAAGTATTTTAATAAAAAAAGAACAGGTACGTAATAGAAACATAAAATACATAGCAAATGTTTATATATTTATTGTCACTTTCTGGTTATTTTAAATAGCAGCCGCCCACGACTTCGTCCGCGTGAGGGGGCGTTGTACCCGTGCGAAGCCGGGCAGGTTGTTGTATAGACTGTAGCCTTCCTTGGTAAATGGGCTATCTAACACTGAAAGAATTTTTCAAATCAGACCAGTAGTTCCTGAGATTAGCGCGTTCAAACAAACAAACAAACAAACTCTTCAGCTTTATAATATTAGTATAGATATAAATACTGTCCAAATTACACTTATTTTTGTATAAATCAATCGGTTCAAATAAACTTGACAAACACACGAAAGAATCACCACGCTATAAAATCGGAGTCACGAGTTACACTGAATAGAAACAAGCGTGAGCGCCGGTTTCGCACAGTTATCGCAGTATCCCTCCCCCGCCGCCCCGCTTGACCCCGACACGAACTCAATGTCATAACAGCGAGCTGACTATATAAGTGAAATATTTACACCACATTTTTGTTTCTAAGACCAATAGTTTTTTAATTATTAAGGTACGATGATATAGACCTTTTCGTTACGGTCCAGTTTTTAAACCTGGTACCCGTATGTGTCGGCGCGATTTTAAAGACGTTTCACGTCAAAAAATCGCAATACGACTTGGAGGACATATAACATTCATAGTCAAAGACGAAAACGATTCTATTGGAGCTGTATACGGTACATCGTACCGGTGCTGCCATAGAAATGTATAGGAGATACCAAATCCCTGGGTGCTGCGTGCGTACATTTTTGACGTGAAACGTCTTTAAAATCGCGCCGACACATACGGGTACCAGGTTTAAAAACTGGACCGTAACGAAAAGGTCTATATCATCGTACCTTAATAATTAAAAAACTATTGGTCTTAGAAACAAAAATGTGGTGTAAATATTTCACTTATATAGTCAGCTCGCTGTTATGACATTGAGTTCGTGTCGGGGTCAAGCGGGGGGGCGGGGGAGGGATACTGCGATAACTGTGCGAAACCGGCGCTCGCGCTTGTTTCTATTCAGTGTAACTCGTGACTCCGATTTTATAGCGTGGTGATTCTTTCGTGTGTTTGTCAAGTTTATTTGAACCGATTGATTTATACAAAAATAAGTGTAATTTGGACAGTATTTATATCTATACTAATATTATAAAGCTGAAGAGTTTGTTTGTTTGTTTGTTTGAACGCGCTAATCTCAGGAACTACTGGTCTGATTTGAAAAATTCTTTCAGTGTTAGATAGCCCATTTACCAAGGAAGGCTACAGTCTATACAACAACCTGCCCGGCTTCGCACGGGTACAACGCCCCCTCACGCGGACGAAGTCGTGGGCGGCTGCTATTTAAAATAACCAGAAAGTGACAATAAATATATAAACATTTGCTATGTATTTTATGTTTCTATTACGTACCTGTTCTTTTTTTATTAAAATACTTAAAACAGCGTCCATCTTGTTTTCATTTCAATCTTTTACTTTAAAAGCGATTCGCTAACATAGACGTTTCACGTTAAAACCAACGGCCGTGTGCCCCGACACAGCCCCACCCGCTTTTTTGTTTAGTTTATCCCAAAGGAAAGGCAAGGGGAACTAAGCCCATACAGCCATTATCTTTAGTAAATGATTTCTGAATTTATGATGGATGACAATGATGAAAGTAGATGAAGCGAAAGAGGTGTGTCAGGATCGTAGCAAATGGACATCCGTGATCTCTGCCTACTCCTCCGGGAAAGAGGCGTGATTATTATGTATGTATGATAATGATGATGATGAATGGAAACGTTGAGAAAATCCTCAAGAATGGATGTGAAATTAGTCAAAATCAAAATGAATTGCAGAAACAACTTATATGAGCCCATGTAGAGATCGTATTCCGACTAAAGTTTTACTTAGCTTACCCGCATATAAAACCATGCACACGCACTAGATTTACATCACAAGTAAACAAAATATAACTATCTACCAGAAAACATCACTTTACGGACACATGCAAGCCATTTACAAATAAATTTTGATTTTCACAAGAAAATTACACCCACTCCCTTCCAGCTTTTCCCGCCGAATCCGCAAATCTTAAAAAAAAGTTATATATTTTTTTATAAATTTACAGTTTGAGCAAAGACCAAAGGGTTTCAAACAGCCAAATATGTTTTCATTACAAAAGTAAATTTTAGCTCATTCTTGAGAAGGTAATGACTTATATACAAACTGTGTGGATAGGGAAGACAAGTTACGCCGTAGAATGATTAGAATCCAGGAATTTGGTATCCTTTTAGTATCCACCTTTTTAACTAGATTGTCAGCTGTTATGGTTAGCCGGAAGTAATGTCTTCTGCAGCTAAGCTTACTCTTGTATTCTGTCTGTGTACAAATAATAATGATATGGGAACTTTGCATAGTCAATTTTGATAAGTAGATATTGCAACTCAGCCCTTATTAAAAATAACTAAATATAGACTCTTTACATGGTTTTATTAATATTCATTTTAAATTAACATACAGCTGGCTAACTTAACCTAAGTCCATTTTCACCTTTAGAACAACTGACAGCAACTGAAAAAAAAAACACATTTTAATTTGTAAACAAAAAAATATTATACATACAGACGAATTGAGAACCTCCTCCTTTTTTTGAAGTCTGTTAAAAATGTACACCAACTTGAGTATACTATGCACTGCTTGGGTAAAATAATGACTCCTATTTGAAAGCTCAAAGAGATAGTATTATATTGTGGTTGATTCTGATATACTCACTTAAACATATTATACTTCAAATTTGTTAAATGTCTCTCCCTCTCCATTCTTAATGTAAAACGCTGAGATAGAACTGCAAGATCGCAAAGGAGAACCTAGTCACATTAAGCATAGCAGGGTCATACATTACACGGTCAATTCTGACCTCCACACTTAAACATAAACTTAAAATTTGTTTTACCTGTCCCTTTCTGTCTCAGCCATTTACATTAAGAATTGAGAGGGACGGACATTAATAATAACAAGTTTATGTAAGTGTGATAGCTAGTCAGAATCAACCACATTGATTGTGTTAATGTGATACATACAATTTACTTCTTAAGGAGTTGGTGACGGCAGATAAGGTAGGGTGCTGAGAGTCCAGAGCCACAGAAGAGAATGAAATATACTGTCAGCTTGTATCTGTTGTTGATGTCAAAGGGCAGGTTCTGAAAATCAGAGATAGAAGAGTTATATTTAATTAGTATATATATATTGAATACTGGTGGATATCTCAGATCAATAACCTATAAAATTAATTTAAGGTAGGTATAAGAGCGCATTCTATAAAGATACGCACATAATTAGTATTGGTGAATTTAACATAATGATTATTAAGTTAATTATGACAGAAAATAACGAGATTATTAGGTAAATAAAAGACGATTATATAATGACAAGAGGGCCTGAAATTTTAAAATTGGAACTCACCTCTCCAGGTACTCCACCGTGGGATCCGTGGTTCCTTACCGCGTTGGTCATTACATTCCTGCCCAGTTTGTTTGAGATACGAGCCAAAGGACCCAACATTTCGGATATTTTAATGAAAATCGGAAAAAGTTAAATTGATTTCGTTTTCCTCACGACTTTTTTTTTTCTTAATAAAATCTACCATTGTATGCGTTCAGAATTTGCTAAGACTTCTGTCATTTTGGATTAAAATGAACGTAACCAATACAAAAAAGTTAATTTCCCGCTGAAATAAAATAAATCTTTAAGCTGAATCATTTATTTCAGTAACACTCTTACTTAAATATTTCTACAATACACATTAAAGTAGTTAATTTCTAAATTAGCCTTGTTTACCTGAAAAAAAAAAGGTTTTTGTAAGTACATATTTATCTAAAAATTGTTATAAATTCCTGAAATTCACATTTCTCTTGTGTTTGTATACATAAATAAACTTAGATTATTTAGTATTTGATTGTTATAATCATCTAAGATAATTATCAAGGTGTATTTATAAAGATAATTATCATTTCGTACCCTGGATGTGGATTAAATTTATATACCTAGGTAACATGAATTTGACGAGTTTTTGCTAGCTTAACTTATATTTATTTTCATATATTTTTGCACTTACCTACACATAAATACCCAGGCATAGGGAAATAAAAACATAGATAGGTACTTAGCAATTAAAACAAAAGTCAATTAACTTTATGAAAGGGTGCATACAATCTTAAATACCTAAGTATCTTAAGAAAGTGCGGTAATGTAGGTAGGTACGGAACAATGCATCATAAATATCCATTGCAAGCCATTACCTACCTACATGGACAGATATCTATGTACCTGACATTCCAATTAGTTAGTTGCTTTGTCATTTAAATCGGGTACCATACTCTATCGGTGTTATTATAAAACTACGTTTAAATTAAAATAACTTTTGAAAGAAACCATATTAGCCATAAATAATTTGACAAGGGCAGAAAGATGATGTTCACATAATATTTTGATAATGGTTTGTCCCGTATATGATCGACGCGAGACTATATTCTTACCCATATCATTAATTCCCATTTTATATTAGTATTACCTACGCATGGTTTGCGTGTTCAGACGAAATAAATTGTACCTAACTAGGTATCTGTTTATTTAGGCGGGGTGTGGCCTGTCACAATCGATTTTTTGTCAAGGAAGGTGTCCATTACGTTAATATTTAAATGCCCACTATTTTGGACATACATACATATACATACACATATAGATACGGCTGTGTTCCCGGAATAGTATATTCAGAACTGTAGGACCAACGGGTAAGAGCTCTCACAGCTACGTATAGCATGACGAGGGCAGATGTAAATGAAAGACTTTGGACAAAGGACTAAAGACACCTATAAGCTAAACCTTACTTTCAAATAGAACTCAGTAGTTGTGTTCTCAAACCAGATAGCCAGAACTGTAGAACCCTGAAGAAGTTCCTAAAGCAAGGGTAGCATAGCGGAGCCAGATGCAAAGAACAGTGTAAAGTTGCGAGCTTATTGCCTGAGAGAACGCCCCTATGAGATCCTCAGTCTAAACTTACCATAGCGAATTACTTCTTCCTCAGCTGATGCAGCACTATCAGGAATGGTGCAGCCATGCCGGTAGCAAAGAACCAGATGAAGTGGAACGTAATCCTGTTTTTGTTGTTGATGTTAAATGGGAGATTCTGGAAATGGGAAACACGCAAATTAGTAGCTATTTCTTGTGTAGTGCTCATGTGCTGAAGCGGGGCTTCACTAGAATATAAATATAATATAATATATTTTGCTGTGTCTTTTGGTTGTGTTTGATGGTTACTTATTAGTACCTTTAGATATCCAGTTAACCTTTTATTTTTCTCACATTTACAACACAATAAGCGAGGTCCCTCGGGTCCCTCCCAGTCTAATACTCCTGAGTAAATTCTATTATACTTCTTCGTGCATAATCAGGAAAACTTATCGTAGGTATTATTTTACCTGGTATTATTTTATAACACAGAAATATTGCCAGGCGTGTGGGGAGTCACTTTTCGATTATAGCTACTTATAAAAGTAGGCAGATGTAATAATAATAATATGTAAGGATATCGGAGAAGGTAACTGGATAAAGGGTGGCTAGCTGGCTAGCATTGTTGACTTTTGCCTTAATTTTTACTTTCAATGTAGGTAGGTTTAAAATATATGTCTATATTACCCTCGATATTTATGTTACGTGCTGTTTAATTAGCAGACGCCTGCGGATTCTTCCACGTGAACTATTATGTAGGTGTAGCCTATGTGTTATATGAATATTGGTAGGTACATCAAAGCATCAATATCAATTCAATCACAGTTTCAATAAAATGCGTTCGGTAGTTTTTGCGTGAAATAGTAACAGAGATCCAAATATCTTCACCTTCTCGTATTACATTATTATAAATAATTTTAAGTAGGATTTAATTGGACAATAGACCCAATAGATTCAGCTGAATAACCCATTGTTTATAGATATAATTACAATCGCATAATGCATATTTAAACACCGATGCACTTAGACATTTCTAACCTGTGTTTCTAACTAACTGTAAACAATATCGTTACGATTGACATAAAAAGATCTTATTCTTTAGCGATTCTTGGTAGCCATTTTCAATAAAATTACGTAATAAATAAAACACTCGATCTGGACTTACCTCGCCAGGTACCCCGCCATGGGAGCCGTTACGTACAACGTTCCTCATCATCACATTTCTGCTCAATTGGCTGGTAATTCTTGCAACTGGACCCAACATTTTTGAGGTTCAACTCAACACACCTTTTTGGTTACCTCCGCAGCAGAATAAATGTTTCAATACAGATAAGCTGGCTTATCGTTTACTGTCGATAGTCGATGGACGGCGCGGACTGATAAGCAACTGTGGCCTATCGTAAGAAAATTATCCAACTATGTCGAGGAGGTAACATTTGTATTGTAATGTATACAGTTGTGCGACTCTTCAACACTTGCACTGTATACCGGCGCGTACACTTGAGTTTTATTGCAAAAATGTTCATACGCCCGTGTTGTAGATGCAGGTAAACAAGTTTTATTTTTGTCATACAGGTTTTGGGGCATAGTGGATTGTTTATTTAGTAGGTAGGAAGGTTACGATATTGGAAACAACAGATTCCGTTATAGCTATCATTTCAATGTTTCAGTTTCATTTATAATAAATAAATAAATAAAATAAAGTAACCTTTATTGCTGTTTCTTATCTTACAAATTCATAACACTTGCCTAATTACTAAAAACTTAATACTTATTCTAATTTTCGTTTTTTGAATGATCGGCAACCGGGTGTTTATGTGAAACAGCTTGTCTTTCGATAAAGGCCTCCTCTAAAGATTTCCACGTAATGGAGGCCAGTTTCATTTAATCATTCTCTAAAACAGATATAACTAGGTACCTACCTAGGTATAACATAGGTAAGTAATAATATTCTGTAGACTGAAAATGGTAGGTACAGGAAAATAGGTAGGCCATAAGTACCTTGTGTAGATACTAGATACAATACAATAAGTGTATAATAAAATGCTTATTTTAAATATAAAGAATGATTCAGAAGGAGTATGCCTAAAGAACAATTTTAAACTCGAAATTGCATTTTATTTTTTCCATATTGTATGAAGAGGATACTCAGAAATGTTCATACTACTTACATGAAAAATTGTAATTGACTTAAGTAATTTGCCTTAATATATTATCTTCATTTCGTTTAATCTTCCTTTCCTTTTGTTACAGCCCGTATGTATAGCAAATCTAAACTTAATTATTATAGTTATTTTAATAAAACAGAATTATATTTACATTTAATGTAATAAAGATCGAAAAATAAAAACTTTTCTGATGCTTTTTTTAGCTAAAGCAGTTAAAGTGTTAAGTCATGAATCTGTCTAAGGTTGGGTAATTTGAACCAAATGTACAAATGAAATGTGAAATTCATAATAATTAGATATTTATTTACACATACATATAAAAAATAGTTTTTTCTTTTCAAATTTTAAACACCGCTATTTTTTCTACCATTTGAAATAGTGGTTTTTCATGATTAAAGGTAGAATTTTTATTTGTTACATGCAACATCGTATTCTGCCATTTAAAAAAAAGAAACAGTCGGCCACGCTTGCCAAAAATCGTTTTAGGGGAAATATTTTATTTCCCCCTTTTATTTCGTTCAAATATTACTGTAAATACGTCAAAAACATAGTAAAACCTTCAACCTACAGATATAAAAATCGAAATGGCTGACCTAGACGATTTCTTCGCTAAAAAGGACCGCAAAAAGTCGAAGTCGGTCAAAAAGTTCGCGACGGCCGATGAATTAGGGAAAAAAATGGATGACTCAAAACAGAAGCCCGATGTGCGACCGAAGAAAGAGCGACCGCTGCAGGAAGGTGAAGAGGGAAGCCGAGGCGGGGTAAGTTTCTCCAACACACTTCTTTTCATTGCAAATTTTCGTCAGCTGTCAGTTACGTTGTACCTACTCGTCTCATGCATATAGCTCTTCAATGCTACATCAAAATTGCGTGTTATATGATAATAAATACGCTTCCCACATATTAGAATGAGAAAGTCTTTAATTTGCTGAGTAATGCTGTATGTTTCTTAGGTTATACATTTAAAATTGCCATGCCCCAGTTCCTATACCTCCACTACAATATCAGTAATTTGAATGACATAGTTTCGATTAAGGCTATTCGATTTCAAGCTAAGGTCAATAAAACGATAAAGTCAGGCCAATAAATATGTGCAAGAATACTTACATAGAATGTTAATAAAACTTGTTTGTAAAATTATTTGTTACAAGACAAATAAAATAGCCATGGCATTTTTAATAACATTTCAATTTCATTTTAATTATATTATTAACTCACATTCTCTACATTAGTAAAAAAACACCATGCACTAAGTACCTCAAACCCAAATGATATTTTGAGATACTTAAGTACATGGTGTTTTTTATCTCTGACACAAAAGAACTGGCAGTTGTTACAAGTTTGACTCCTTTGTGTGTCTGTCTGTGGCATTGTAGCACCTAAATGGCTGGACCAATTTGAATGAGGTTTTTAACTTTCATTTAGATAAATAAAATACAATCAAAAAGGTGTAAAGTAACACTGCATTGTGTGAGACTGAAAACACACAAAACACACAATGTAATTTACATATAAGATACACAAGATTTTTTAACAAGGAAGCAACCATAAACAATGGTTTAGAGTACTTAGTTATGATAGTAAAGTGATATTTTATTAATATTATTGTTTAGGTTATACATAAATCTGTCCCTGCTATGCTGAACATATTAAGGGAACATAGTCTAGTATCTTATTGTTTTCTCAATTTTTTTAGTCTTTAATGTATTTGTTTAGTTTGTTTTTAAATTTAATTACTCTTAGTGCTGTAACCATGTCTTCTTGTAGTTTGTTTTAAGTGTTCACAACCTTGTTGGTAATATAGTTTGTTACATTTATAGTTCAAATAATATATCAAAATGTAATGAACAACAATTTACATGTGCCTAAGATGATTTATTGACACTGGGAGGAAAATAGTAATTAAATTACTCATGATAATAATGATGTAACTAGTAACGGTATGTAAATACATAGATAAGTATAGAAACATCCATGACTCGGAAACAAACATCAATATTCATCATATTAATGTTTGCACCTACCGGGATTCGAACCCAGGACCTATGGCATCGTGAGCAGGGTCACTACCTACTAGACCAATCGGCCGTAAATAATATTTCTTAACCCCTATGCATAAACATACTAGAACATACATTTACATGGGTAGTCAGAACTGCATGATCATCAGTGGTCGGAGTAGGTATATTGAATTAAGGAATTGAATAAATTAATTTAATGAAATAAATAATTAAATTAAATTAATTCATTAATTCGTATATCCTTTAATGATAATATTAATAAAAATTCATTTAAATTATTAATTGTTTTGTGTAAATCAGATGTCACAAAAGGCTACAACAAACTCATTTCCATTGTGAAAGGGAGATGTCTGTATACACTGCTTACATGATAGCGGCATATACACTTTAAGAACTCTGGTCAAAATAATTAACATTCTGACTTTCTGTCCATCTAATGAAAGAGTACTAAACTCAAAAAGGTTAATCAACTTCTTTTGGCACTGTTGTGAATCTCTTTTGGTCTGTACCTTTCCATTCACTCCCTATTATCTGTTCAATTCCCAAACCTATTTAGTTTTTCACCTACTTTAAAATCAGTTATTTGTAGCTCACCCTATCTTTTCTCCTGAAAAACTGCAATATCTTGCAGCCCCCAGAGGTGTGTCTGCATACTTTGGGAAAGACTTCTCTATAATCATTTATCACATCCATACCTTACAGTTTATTTACACCAGGGGTTCCCAAACTTTTATTTCTCATAGACCCCTTTCAAAAGTTAACTGGTTCTGGTGGACCCCCTACAGGCCCACATCACATACAAATTAATTGTGACCCCCATTTTTTCACGCACTTTAGGAACCACTAATTTACACTCTCTGTAAATTCAGTGAATTAAATTAATACCAACATTGACAACAATTTTCAGGAGGAAGAAGAATGGAAGGAGTACGAGGAGCCAGTAAAAGACTATTCCGGCCTCAAAATCCAAGTGCTTCAGGGCGGCAACGGAGCGCCCGAGTCGGGGCGGGACTCTGCCGGCGAGGACTCCGCCCCCGACAACGGCAAGGGCAAGGGTCCGTGGAATAAACCTCAGACTAAGGTACAATTATATTGATTTTGTTATTTTACATTATACAGCCGTGCGGTACAATGCGGCGGCAGGCTTACCCCTTACCACGTGGGACTTAATAGGCTCACTGGTGAAAAGTGGGTGTGTTATTTGTACACTTCTGCCCAACTGTGAATGTATGTATGTATGTATACAGCCGTACCGTGAATGCCTGTATGTGCACTCAAAAAAGGGGGTAGTCATAACTGCAGAATCGCGAATTCGAGGATGACATCCCAAAGACATGTTTAGCTTAGCAGGGTTAGATGTAAATAAAGTCAGAAATTGCTAGCTCATCTCATCACCCATAAGTTTGGTACCTTATTATCCTTATTAATCTGGTGGTTTGGGTTGAAAAGTTTGATCTGTCCCTCAGCTAGCAACTAGACAAGGGGACAGACGTGACATACTTTTATTCTGTCCCCTTGAAGTAGAACAAGACAAGAGGACCAAACAAACTTACTTGATTGGATAGAGCCAGAGTTGTTTCGTTTCTATTCAAGCAGGGTTTACAATATGCTATTTCGATTCCCAAGGTGCATTGGCGTCACACTGGCAGCCACAATATGTTTTATAAGAAAAGCACTCACTTTTAAAAATCCATAATTTGTACATTCATTTGCTAATAGCAGATTTTAAAGAGGAAAAATGTGTTTATAAATCATTATAGTAAATTGATGATCTTCTAATTACCAACACTTTTTTAGTACTTACCTTCTAATGAGAAAATACTAATTATTACGAGTTCTTAGAAATTATAAGACAATAAGTATTTGAACTTTTATAATAATAATAATAATAGGTGATTAGTAATGACTAATGACGTAAATGTGGTCATTTATGGCGTGTCACTCTGGACGTAAAACTGTGACGTCAGTCCAAATGGCACGTTTTGACTCCAAATGAACACCTATAGGAAATTATTTGTGATTTATCTGACGATATTTGTTTGGGATTAAATCGAATTCAATAAATATTTTATTATTCGTTTACGAATTACGTTTAATGTAATATAAAATACAAATTTTGATAATCAAGACGCGTCTGTTTGTGAGCTCTTCGAATGAAATCTTGAAGTTGATGCGTATCGCCTTCGACGACTTCACTCGTATCGGCTCTCTTCGAGAGGCCACACTAGATGGCGCCAACAATATTCATTATATCTATGTTTATTAATAACCTGTTTATCAGAAATGAACTATTTGATTTGGTTTGATAACAATAAATACAAAAACAAATTTTATAGCCTCAAAAATCGACATGACATGACGCACTGAATGGATCTAATGATCCATGCACTCTCGAATATCTTTTGAAAAATCTATGAAACCTCTATTGTATCGTGAATTTAACCTGAAATACACACTGAGCCCGCCGGGCCGCCGACCTATGTCGACGGGCTAGTTGGCGGCTTCACTTATTGCGAGTCGGAAAATTTTCTCGGCGGCTTGTGATGAGAAATTACAAAATACCTACTAGCCCGTCACTACGGGTCGAGAGTCGCTGGGCAACTGAGCGCAGGCGTACGCAAGCCGCCAACATGTCGGCGGGCAATACGCGCGGGCTCATGTTGCCGACATGACGGATTCTTCGCTTTTATATAGGCCGCCGGGTTGTGTCGGCGGCCCGGCGGGCTCTGTGTGTATTGCGCTTAATATGTACTCCACCTACCCGCAGCCGGTAGAACCAACGCCAGTCGTGGAAGAGCGTCCGGCGGAGGCGCCCGCGCGCTCCGCGATCTACAAGCCGCCCACCCAGCCCGTGCGGCGCGCGCCCGACTCTAGGAAAACGCAGGGGGTAAGTCGCCCGACGCAGGGGGTAAGTCGCCCGACGCAGGGGATAAGTCATCCGACGCAGGGAATAAGTCGCCCGGCATTAGGTGGACCCAGGGGGTAAGTCGCCCGGCTCTCGGAGAACGCAGGGATAAGTCTCCCGGTCCTATGAAAACGCAGGGAATAAGTCGCCCGGTGCTATGCGAACGCAGAGGGTAAGTCGCCCGGTGCTAAATGTTGTATGTCGTATTAAGTAGCTCAGTGAGATTATAGTCTTGTGTAACTTTTTTTACTTTGACTTGTGGAAATTGTGGAGAGCCTTAGCCCTTATCCCATTATTTATTAACTCATATTGCCAAAGTTTTGGCACTTTGTACTTATTTATACTTTATAAATAATACCTTAACTATTTATCTTTGTATACAGCTGTTGACTGTCCCAACTAAATAAATAAATTGCGTCTGTTTGTCCGGCTTTCACGCTAAAACTACTGAACCAATTCAAAAGAAATTTGGTTCGGCTTTCTGTCTCAGAAAAATATTTTTCGCTGGAAACCTTTGACATTTGACAGTCGTCCACACAAGTCTACAAATAAAAGTTGTATGTACTTATTCATTTATAGTAAACATGTATGTAATCGAATTTAAATAATATATCCGCCGCTACAAACAGAAGAACGCGCCGGACATACACAACGACGACTACTTCCCGGTGCTGGGCGCGGGCGGCAAGCGCGGGCCGGCGTGGAGCGCGGCGGCGGGGGGCGGGCCGGCGGGGGGCGCGCCCGCCCGGCAAGCGCTTGCGCTCAACAACCGCTTCACGCAGCTGCAGGACGATAGCTAGCCAGGTGAGTGGGGAAGGGAAGGTAGAATGGGTTAGGTGTGGGAAAAGGGGGCCAGCACAAGTAGCATGACCTGCGAAACACGATGATAAACCGATTTATCGACATTTAGCCTGTCAAACAAAATACGATAAATAAAGCCGCCATGTTGGATTTTGTATAGAGACTGTAAGATATCCACGATGCGTGGTCCTGCTAGGGGGTACGTCAGGGGGGGGTTAGGGGAAGAAGTTAGAGAGAGCAAGGGTAAATGGGGCTAAGGTAAGAGGGTAAAATGGGACTATCTTAAGAAGGTAAATGGGGCCAGGGTATGAGACTAAATAGGGTAAGGATAAGAAGGTAAATGCCTAAGGAATACAGGGGACAGGGTAAGAATGTAAATGGGGCTAAGGTAAGAATGCAAATGGGGCTAGAATAAGTAGGTAAATAGGGCTAGGGTATGAGGGTAAATGGGGTCAAGATAAGTAGGTATATGGGCTAGGGTAAGAAGGTAAATGAGGCCAGGGAAAGAGGGTAAAAGGAGTCAGGGTATACTAGTTGGATAAGTGAGCAGAAGGGCTATATAGCTAATAGTTGTTATTTCTTTCTTTGTTTGCCTTTTGTCTCCAACTTGTGTTGTAACATATAAATGCATGTATATCTAATATATTTTTTTCCTATTTCCAGGTACCAATAAAGTAGCTCCAAGAAAGCAGCAGTAAAGTGATGTGTGAATAAGGACTTAAGCAAGCCGGGTTGCATACAATATACAAAATGTCAAACAGCCAGACAGAAAGAGTGCATTTTCTATAGTTATCTCACTATTCGTTTAAATTGTGCGTCACACTTCCACTGACATTTCTTTTTTTTTATTTTATAGACTATTGCATATTTATAGACAAAGATAGCTGCATTTTTTTGTGATCTTTGAGAACAATTCTTTTTTTTTTTAAAGTGTCTTTTGGATAGAATAGGGATGACTAGGACTAGTGTTAACCTACTAAATCCTGATTTGATGTACTTGAGATGGTTCACAAAAGTGAAGCTTTCTTTTAGCCTATTCGTTTTGCCATACTACAGTCATTTGTCTGATTTTATAGTGCCAAACGTTTTCTTAGCAAGTAAATATAAAAATGTGGCTATATTATGTTAGTTGTTACCTTGCTAAATATACCTTGCGGTAATGCTATATGTGTCATGTCATATTAAGACACACATAAGGCGTGTTGCTAGAACATAAAAATTATTCATCAATTAGATGAAAGATCTGTTCACTACGATTTTTCATAGACATGATTATTTCATTAGTTAATTTTATACAGATGATTGTAGTATGCCAAGAAATATTTTATATATTTTATATTTTACTTATTCAGTATTTAGCATTATGTTGCATATGATTATTAAAATTTAGGGTTACCGACTTCAGACATGCTCATATAATATCCTAATGAATTGGCATATTAATTAAATGTCCGTTTATTTACGAGTATTGATTGGTTTTTTACACTTGTCAATGAAAGGAAGATTGATACAGGGTGTAACAGAAGGGGTATGTTTTTTTCTAGTCTCATATTTTGTGGATAGATTCGTTTTGGTGGGCTATTTTCATAGTATTTCGCTCAGTGGCTTAACATGCCCCTTTAGTTACACACCCTGTAAATTTCTTGTATTTTACTTGGATAGTGACGACATAATTTCTGGACTTAACCACCATTCATTATTCATTCAATTATTTAGTTCTCAATAATTCAATTCACTCAAATCATTCCGCTGTTTCATAATAACTTTTATTTTGTTATATCATGCTCAATTCTAGTTGTTTTTTCTGACTCTATGGCCAGTTGAAGTGTGATTGCTCGGATACATTTGGCAGTTGCTAAACGTGAACTATTGTGAATTACTACAAACTTGTATAAAAACAAACATTTCATATAAATTTTACTTGCTTTTTTACTATTAATTAATTTTATCAAACCAGTTTGTGGTACTATTTTGGTGCAATATTTTTGTTTCTACATTCTGGCCATTATAAAATAATTGTCGTGCTATAGATTATAAATTTGTTTGATGTTTATACACAGCGCCGAGTGAAAGAAAACACTAAAATGTACGTATCCTGACGCCATTTTGAAATAATGTCAAAATGACTACCATCAACTGAAATAGAATTGGATATGGTAAAATGCAACTGTCATGAATGTATAAAATGCAGCAATGGTGAACCGTACGCTATATATTATATAACATTAGTTGTTTTTTTATGTTTATATTGAAGACAAACACAGTGTTATGCGAGAATGAAAAATGTTTAAAAGGACAATTCTGTGAAATAACTTGTATATTGGTTCTGAAGCCAAGCGTGGATCGCTATTATTGATAAAATTGGTAAAGAAAATTGATAAAAATAAAAGTTGTTAATGGTAGAACTGGTTATTTAATTGTACATTTGATTGTAAAGATTGGAGGATATTGTTTGGTATCGAAAATCATTCAGCACTTGTACCATAGTTATAAAACTAATAAATTATGTATTTAAACTGTAGTCTTTTTGTTTATAAAATAGGCTTGTTACAGTTGTTACTAGAGAGATTTTATTTCAATATCATTATTTTGTATTTAGGATATCCCTTATTAAGCCCTTAAGCGCAGGCCACACTGCCAGCGAGCGGGCGAGCAGCGTTTCATCTCATTAGAGAGTAAGTATATTCTTTGCTTTAGATACATTGGTTCACACCGCGATTTATATAGTTTCCCTTTCTCGCTTCGTCCGCCCGCCTAACACGCTCGCCCGCTCGCTGGCGGTGTGGCCTGCACAAACTAAGTAGAGATGCTAACGCAGTGGCTTGCGCTTTAGTGTGGTTAGTTTAGATTGTTTTCGAGTCAGTTGAGCCATCTTTATCGTCCAGATTTAGTCGGATGAACAGAAATATTTGTATACCCTGAAAGTGCATACCTCAGTTCATGTCCTAATCTTTACTCCCCTCCTATGAACCTCAGTCCTCATCATTGACTTTAATATAAGAAAACCTAAAAATCAAACATTAAATGGAAGTACGCACAGTAGAATTCATTTGCTTTTTATTCCGTTAGCATCTCTACTTAGTCTGTGGTCGAATTCGGCGGGAAAAGCTGGAAGGACGTAATTTTCTCTTGTGAAAATCAAAATTTATTTCTAAATGGCTTGCATGTGTCCGTAAAGTGATGTTTTCTGGTAGATAAATTATATTTTGTTTACTTGTGATGTGAATCTAGTGCGTGTATATGGTTTTATATGGCAAGCTGAGTAAAACTTTAGTCGGAATACGATGTCTTCATGGGCTCATGTAAGTTGTTTCTGCAATTCATTTTGATTTTGCATTCGCTTTCGAAGATTTTTCCGTCGTTTCCATTCATCATCATTATCATACCATCATCATAAATTCAGAAATCATTTACTAAAGACAATGGCTGTATGGGTTTAGTTCCCCTTGCATTTCCTTCTGGATAAACTAAACAAAAAAAGGTCAAGGTCATGAAGGTCAAAATAGATAACATCAAAAGATTCGGCGGGAAAAGCTGGAAGGGTGCAGGTGTAATTTTCTTGTGAAAATCAAAAATTATTTGTAAATGGCTTGCATGTGTCCTTAAGGTGATGTTTTCTGGTAGATAAGTTATATTTTGATTACTTGTGATGTGAATCTAGTGCGTGTGCATGGTTTTATACGCAGGTAAGCCGAGTAAAACTTTAGCCGGATTACGATCTCTTCATGGGCGCATGTAAGTTGTTTCTGCAATAATTTTTCATTTTGACTAACTTTACACTTGTTCTTGAGGATTTTCCCGACGTTTCCATTCATCATCATTGTCATTCATCATAAATTCAGAATACATTTTACTAAACAATGATTAGGCTGTATGGGCTTAGTTCCCCTTGCCTTTCCTTCGGGATAAACTAAAAAAAAAAAAAAAAGATAACATCAAAATAAAATAAGGAAAAACAACCTATCCTATTAAAGGAGTAATTGTGTTCTGTGAAAACAACTGTAAACAACACGAAGAAAACAAAGTCGGTCGCCCGTATATTCTAGTGAATTTTGTTAAAAAATATGGAAACTCCTCCTAAAAAAAGATCTCGGCACGAGAATTCGGCAGCTGAAGATAATATGGTTAGTTACCTGCATCTATAAAGGTCATGTATATTTCACCTGCTATAAATTCTTATAGGTACACCTTTTCCGTGTCTTATCAGCATACTTATAAGTTTTTTATAATTTATTGAGTCACTGGGTTTCGTAACGATACATCTGTATTTAATAGTCCTGGACTGTAGGTTGCAAGAACAAAGAATTTACCAAAACAAATAATTTGTGGCCAATTATTGGGTGTGGCATAAGAGTATTTTAGGTGATTACTAATAAAGTCAGAACAGGTTACCTATATGATTCCTATACATATGTAGCTAATCTTCTTTCATATGGCTATATTAATACAGTGGTCTAAATATGTATATGTATTATGTGGTATTATGTACCTACTATAATAATAATGTAGTAGGTAAGTACCTACTTCCATCTATTTGAAATTCTTTTTGTAAATATTAACCCAAATCTCTTCTTACCAACTAAAAATTTTAAGATCTGGCCAGGCCAACTATGTCTAGACTCATTACATTTATTTTGCTTTTATCATTCCGTTAATCTTAAAAAAATTAAAGTATATATTTTTTTATACTACACCATATATATTCCCAGTACTTAAATAGTTTTTATTTAACTTGCAGGCCAGAATGTACATCCCAGTGACACTGAAGGGCAACCTGGGGGAAAGACATAAATATCTAAATAGCTTAATTAATAAAGCTTATAATTCAGACAAACCCTTTACCATTTACGAAGGTGCTGAAGAATCATCTCCTGTGGACAGATTATTCAAAATTGATCTCGCTTCAAAGTTAAGAAATGTTGACTTTATTATAAAAAATTTGAAGGACAGAGATATGTTGTATGTAACAAGAGCTTTGAAATGTATTTGGCTACTTGAACCTCAGTATGCAGATATCATTAATCCTGTGTATCTTGAAGATATTTTATACAAAGACATGACCACTACTGCCATTAATAAAATGAGACATTGGATATCATTGCACCTTAAAGACCAAATAAGATGTCAAGATTTTTACACCTATTATAAGTTAAAAATCTTTGGATATTCCATCCATTTCTTGAGCAGATCAAACAAGGAGTTTATTAAAGATGAAGTTCCTAATATTCTTGATAAAATCACACCACAATATATGAAGTTGATTGGTGAAACATATCCGATGGTTTTACAAAACTTTATAGATGGTTTCCATAATAGTGGCATTTTGAAAAGATATTTGAAAAACCAGCTAGCCTATTATGTGAATTCCAATCATTTACTCAAATTAGAGCCAAATCTATATTTGGATTATATTGAGAAATATTTCAATAAAGATCTATTCAAAAGATTAAGCCCAAATGCAACCCAATTTGTTATGAGATGTCATAAAGAAAGATTTCAGAAGAAACCTGAATTGTACACGTCTGTATTGTTAGATGTTAAAACAGTTGCTAAAAATCTTAACAATGAGGAAATTAAATCATTGCTAACACAATTGGCAAGAGCAGATTACCTCAGGTCTTGGTTTACTTATAAGAATGTGGCACCATTAATGAAAGCAATTGATTTTAAAGAGAGATCTGAGTTTAAAAAGAAGATATTCGTTGATAAAACCTTTGGCGATAAAGTGGAAAAGTGGCCGTACCCTATTCCTGAACCTCCAAAGCTGAAACCTGAGTCTGTCGCATTCCGAGATAAGAAGTACAATCCTCGAGATTACCATCCAATGTTCCCAGTAATGCGCCAATGTTGCCTTCGATCGAATTATCTCAAGAGTTCGTTACAGGACAACTCTCTAGATGTAATTTTCGCCCGCTACCGTTTTATGAGCTTTGAGCGTACATTCTTTGATTTGCGTAAGAAAATTATGGCAGAAGGTGTATTGAAGAAACGGCAGGATATGTTACTTGTGTTGGTGAGTAAAACGGGCGGAAGGGTTGAACATTTGGAACAACTGTTGCAGTTTTTGATTAAGAAACAGACGAATGAGGCGAAGTCTTTGCAGGCGACGGTAGTTCGAAGTTTGGTCAAGCGAACCGCAATATGGCGTGTGCCGGAAGCGACCTGGCAATTGTTTATTACATACGCTCGCGGAGTAGGCGTTGATGGCGAAACGTCCAAGGCTAATTGCTCGGAAGCATTGCATGCAGTCGTAATAAGGAATATGATATTCGGTGTTCAGATTTCGCCTAAAATATTGAAAGCTTTCACGGAAAATATATCTACTTTTACGGAGTATACCTTATCGGGTAAAGAAAAGTGTATTATGAGCAAGGAGCTACCTAAATATCTAATAATGGCTGCTGAAGAAGAAATCGATATAGACCGCAGAGCTTCGATTTTGAACTCTGTGCTGGATGTTATTGAATCATACCGTATTTCAGTTGATGATTGTCCTGATTTTATATTTGCAGTAAAAAGATTGCAGTCATCTTCGCTATCGACAGCCACTTCTATACTAAAACGGATGTTCAAAGCCCGAATAGCACGACGAACGCTTTTCCATGAGCAATTTGAGATCAATCAAACAGATGAATCATATCTCAATGCTCTTCGTCATAATCTTGATATTCTAATAGATGAGAAACATTTTCAGGAGCTAGTAAAAGCTCATAAGCTGCATCATGATAAATTTCTGCAAAAACTTGCGATATATTTTACGGAAGACAATGGATTAGCTACACAATATTTGGCTATAACAAAATCTAATTTGCACGTTAATTCGGCGCGTGCGATGGCCATTTTATCCGGAAATCAATTGCTTTCTTTATTGGACGATATAGATAATGATAAAGGACAGCGTCGTATTTCATCGCGTCTTCGAGCTAACGCGCATTTATCGAAGCCGCAGTTAGACTTAAATAAGTTTTCATGGAAAAAGGCTGGATCCAAAGCGGTTTCAAACCAAGTAATCAAATTAAGCCATAACGAAGCCAATGAAGTCTTAGGCGAACTTTTGAAATGCCGTCGTACTTGTAAACTTGCACTTGTGATCTCAGCTAGACTAAAGAAC
The DNA here is from genome assembly GCA_014607495.2 of Carposina sasakii. Taxonomy (NCBI): domain Eukaryota; kingdom Metazoa; phylum Arthropoda; class Insecta; order Lepidoptera; family Carposinidae; genus Carposina; species Carposina sasakii. The sequence continues at coordinate 5,050,771 of CP053176.1, read as the reverse complement.
GAAGTGGACACTTTTGGAAAAGTGTCCCAGCGATATCCGTTAATGGCTATAAAATCTGCTTTTTCCTATTTTAAGCACAATGTTAATAACGACGAAACAGTAAATGCCTCAAGTGGAGTTGCCAGTATTATAAAACCGTTATTGCCAACTTTTAATTTAACTTTATCTTCGCGAAATAAACTTTGCGTATCGCTTGCATTCTTAAGGTTTATACCAACTGGTGTCAAAAAAGAACTTTCTCCAGTTATATTCGGTTTAATACAGAAAAACGAGCCGAAGTTGATAAATGTGACGCTTTGTGCTATTGAGAGGTTCTTGTCTGATGTAAGTGAAGATTTTATTTACAATATCGGTAAAGAGTTTTTCAATGGGCCGTTTTCGAGTAGTAAATTGGCAGATCCCGAAAATTACCATATAATGAAAAGCACAGGTTTGCATATACGTGTCCTTGTTAAATTTATCTTGCTTAGTACTAACGAACGGGATCAGCAACGAAAAGTCAAGGAAATTGCCATGCCCTTCTTCAATAACTTAGCTACTTATTGGACCGAAGATGTTACAGCTAAAAAGAATCTTATACGTTATTTACTGAAATTTATATCATCTCTAATATTTAACAAAGCTATATTTGACGCAAAATATGTGGACTGTACGCCTCTATTTGAATTGGCTGAGGCATGGATTCAAAAATACCTTCCTATAGAAATCTACTTTGTGGTGCACATGCGATTAAAAATGACGAGTTTATATTACAAAACAATAAAGGAGTGTGTTGGACAATATCCAGATGTATTTGCCGATGTTGCCCAGAGAGAGACTACGGGAGTTGAAATCGTTGGAACAGCTCTTGGTGAACGCATCAGTAAAATGATGAACGAAAACGTATTCGGTTCCCACTTGCTGCTACCATTATATGCTAAAGTAATCGTCAGATTTGTAAATGCGCTTTTCATTAGACACTATATTGGAAACGTAAAAAGAGATTTAATGCCGTACATTTTAAAAGAACTAGTCTTACAGAAAGATAATAATTCGCAAATGCTGGCTATTTTTTGCTATAAGACAATTAAAAACCATTTTCATGAAGATGATCAAGAGCTTAAAGCTATATTTAAAGACAATATGAATGATGTTACCGAGATATTGTTACATAAGTTAATTACATAAATATGTTATCTATATTTTATAGTTGTTCAAGATTAATAATGGGCTTCACAAAACATCGAAAACAAATTGTTCAATTGGAATTGTCTTGAAAACACTCCTAAATTTCAACATTATCACAAAAATAATATCAATTTACATTTCTATTCAATTTACTTTCTAAGAGCAAATTAGCAAGCTAGTGGTCGGTTCCGGCAGTTACACACTTAAACCTAAATTTACGTAAAAATATATAAACTTAAAATTAGTATAAATTTAAAATCACTGTAAGCGTAAATTAATGTATTTTGATCAAATTGGAGAAAAACCACGTCTAAGATATTCTACTTTAAAAAAGGAACATCATGACATCATTTAAATCACGATAAAACCTATCATTTCTGCTTAAAACAATAAAATTGTTGTTTGAATTTTTAATTTTAGTCGCTAAAGCTATTCTGACCGCACATTTTATCCTAAAACTAAAAAGCCCACACTTCTAAATTTAATAATCTGTGTACTGGCAACACATATGCTGTCAAAAAATAAAGAGAGAACGAAAGAGCAAAAAATTTATGATAAAAGAAAAAATATATACTTTTATTTCATCCCAAAAGAAAGGCAGAGAAATCTACGGACCATGCGTCCATGTCCGTGTCTTTAATAAAAAAAATATATCAAATTATGAGGGATAGTAATGAACGGAAACTTTGTAAATAATATTGGAAACGGGTCTAATGTTTTTACCATTCTGGTGCTTCTCTAACAACGGTTATTATAATAACCTTACGTTTTCACAACATATCATGTTCGCTGAAGCGCTGACGACTCCAAAAAGACACCTTAATTTTTAAGTATATTTTAAACGCCAAGTTTTAGATGCCTTATAAACTTAAGTAATTTTACGCTTCTAATGTCAAAAACTTGACCACCAGAATAGCTTTTTACGCATAAACCTAAAGTGAATTGAAAAAAAAAGTTGAAACGTCAATTTAAATTAATTTTAGTTACTTGTCAGAAAAGTGACTGCCAGAATAGCTTTTGACATGCTTAAACCTAAATTTTTAGGTTTAATTACGTTTTAGAATAAGTTGTACCTGCCGGAATCGACGTTAATATGAAGTAAATTCATGCCCTTCTTTACTTAGTGTTTACCTGTACCAATATACAGCGTGCAATAAGAATAAAACATTGTGATTACATAATATAAGTAAACAATAAAGTTTATTATTATTTGTTTCGTTTTCATTGCAGCTATAACTAACTGGGTGATCTTAACTAAATATTTTACAAATTTAAATACTAAAGTTCTCTTCTAACCGTCTCAAATGGTCGACATTCGATTCTTGTGGCGAATTATGATTTAAAATATTATTCCTATACACTTCTAAATTTTGCTGCGCCATGTTATTGTAAACTTCGCGCGGCAACAACCTGCTTTGTCCAGAAATGGCGGGAATTTTGACAGATCCCGCCAAATTTCGCTCGTTAAATCTATCGTTCGGATACGTTGCACCGTGCCCCACCAAAAATGGCGGTACTTCCGGTTTGGATAAATTTCTGAAAATTGTACTTCTGTCTATGATTTGATTTGAATTTATGGCGACATTGTTAAGCGATTTCATCCATTGCTGTTGCTGTGTTGGGGGAAGTCGATTTGGATAGTTAAAGATCCACAGTCGATCGCCAACGAACATAGGCCTGGGCGCAACAACGCCTAAGCTGCTGTAGTACTGTTGGGCTAACAGTTCCACGTCGTTTGTGTATTTCCGTTTCCATTTCGTTCTTCGGTTTTGAAACCATATTTTTATCTGTAAAAACAAAGATTTTTGTTCTTAAGTAACCAAGTTAGCTGGTATAGAATGCTTTGTATGAAAAATTTATACTGAAAATAAATAATTATATCCATCGATCTATATCGATGTCAATAAGTTTAAGTAAGGATAAAGGTTTAGACCAGTAAGTATTACATAGTGACTAATCTTGTTTACTCAATTTCAATAACATTGAGAATGCCATGGGTGCTGGCGAAACAGTGTAGAAAAACCTAACGTACAGCTTGGCAAAATAAAAAAACCTTTTTAAAAACAAGCTTTTATTTAAATGCGCTAAAAAGAAAAAATAAACTAAAACTTTTACTGTTAATTTATAACGTCATTTCAAATTTAACACATTTGACACAATTTATATGTTATAAAAGCTTGTCGCGACATTTAAGTACTCGTATTTACGTTCTTACTTTTAAATGTTTATTAGGCAGCATCTTTGTGTTGATGTTTCAGATTTTCCTATATTGTTCCCACGCATATCGAAGAAATATCCGTCGACCCTTCCAGAGCTTCGTGTAGAAGAGTAAGAAAGTAATATACAACAGGGTTCGCCCCGGTGCCTCGAGGTGGTATGTTCACGACATCATGTCATCATGCCACTCAGTCCTCGGCACGGCCTCACCTTGACTTATTAAAAATTTAAAACTAAGAAAGTAAATACGAGTACTTAAATGTCGCGACAAGCTTTTATAACATATAAATTGTGTTAAATTTGAAATGACGTTATAAATTAACAGTAAAAGTTTTAGTTTATTTTTTCTTTTTAGCGCATTTAAATAAAAGCTTGTTTTTAAAAAGGTTTTTTTACCTAAATTTTATTTTATACTAAAAATATCTGTTTCAAAATAGATTTTCAAGTTTTAGAAGTCCGTCATATTGGATTAGGAGTGACGTCACATTTTTTTCGAGTTACTCTCAGCTAGCCCTTTAATTTGATACCCATATTGTAGGAATGCATTAAAAATAATTGGTCCGCCATTGTGGGTATGCCGCCATGTTGGATTTAGAATGACGTCATACTGTTAATCATACATTGTCATCCGAACTGAACGTGCTCACCAAATTTCAGCCCAATCGGTTGAGGGCAAGTGCCTTAAAATTGAGTTGTAAGATTTCACCCGAACAAATATACATTGCAAGTTAAATAAAAGCTTGTAAAAAGAATTTGACGTGGTGACAAATACTTTGCTAAATATTTTGCTTAATGGAAACACCACTTCTCTGTTGAATAGGACAATAAAATTGTTACGCTTGTGTCATAAGCTTAGCTAACCACAATATTGTAACTATTTCATACGTTTACTCCCTATATTTTGCTGAGTAACTATAAAAAAATTTGTATATGAAATGTTGTGGCGCCCTCATTTTTTACCCGACTGCGCGACGCAAAGGAGTGGTATTGTGTTTAACAGCCTATGTATTTATGTATGTTCCTTTGAAGCACTATACAGACGAAACGCCTCGACCGATTTTAATGATACATACGTCAATCGATTCCTCTTAGTCCGGCGAGTGTCACTAAAGACATGACGTTAGTGAAAATCCAATATGGCGACTACTTTGTGACTACTACTTTGTGAAAATGAAAAAAATTTAAGTCGACAAACTATATCGAGTGGGGTATCGTTGAATAGGTATTTAAAAATCATTTTTAGGTTTCTCAACATTTTTCGATTCGACTAACCGTTTAGGGTCTATATCGACTGTAAGTTGCGTAACAACCATTCTCACATATAAGTTTTTAGACAGAAGCAAGACGAAAACTTCTTGCTGCTGAGCATGTTGAGCATGTTTCTTAAAGTGTACCTATTAGTACATAATTAAAAAAATCCAAAAACCCGACTGCTTAAAAAAGAACCAAATAATGTACATAATAAAAAAAACTGAAAGAAAAAGAAACAAGTATTAGATGTCCGGTGGTCCAGAATTCTATAATATTATTATGGAATGAATATTATTGAAGAACATAAAATATTTTCTAATGATTGTAACATAACAACTGAACAGTCGGATCCATTATCCGACAGCCAAGCTAATATTTCAATGGATCCTGCCTGGCTGTTCAGTTATGTTACGATCATTAGAAAATATTTTATGTTCTTCAATAATATTCATTCCACAATAATATAGAATTCTGGACCACCGGACATCTAATACTTGTTTTTTTTTCTTTTCAGTTTTTTTATGTACATACATTATTTTGTTCTTTTTTAAGCAGTCGGGTTTTTGGATTTTTTAAATTATGTTTTTTTTTCCATACTCTCTTTTGCCATTTTCCGAAGTAGGAACTATCTACCAACAACGTATCACATATACCTGATATACTCGTACCTAATCAATAATAGGAGGTTTATCAGCCGATATAACACCAGCATACTGCAGCCCACTGCTGGATCGAGGCCGCCCTCAGGGCAAGCCACAAGGCATCATTGCCAAGCGGGTTGATGACCGCAATGTGATTTACGGACTATGTTGTCAACACGTGAGGTGCTGCTACCCACCTCCATACCCACGGGCAGACCAAGGGTAGTGCTATTCTACTTTACCGACAGACTCCGACACCATACGGCACAGTTCATATACTCAATGAACTTAACCATGGAGAACAAATAAAAGAGAAGTAGCGGCTAAGTATATTTTCATACAAAAATAGTGTGCCACGGAGCGAGGATGAAGTATGGGACAAGGGGAGCATTGAACACTGTAGCCCTGCCCATTTACATAGAAACCACCTTGTAGTGACTAGTCAAACTACTCGCTCATTATCAATATGGTTCAAGATTGTTTTACTAGTGCAATTACTCATCGCTAGATGGCAATATTATATTACGTTTTAGTAAAATGTACCCTGATAAAAGCGCTAGTGTCTTTGTAATTTTAATACAGTTACATTTCGGAGCGCAAGCGTGTGGTTACCACCCCATAGTCCCACCTCCTCTTTTATACCTTCTTCATGAAACTAACTAACTACTTAACTAACCTGTGTCTCAGTAAGCCGTAATTGCCGAGCAAGTCTGCCTCGAGCCGCGACCGACAGGTAGCGGTTTTTCTCAAACTCTGCCTCGAGACTCTTGATCTGCTGAGCGCTGAAGGCTGTACGAGCGCGCTTGCCTCGCGATGATGCTGCAATTAAATATAGATCCGTTAATCTATACTAATACATATTATAAAGCTGAAGAAGTGAAGAGTTTGTTTGTTTGAACGCGCTAATCTCAGGAACTTCTGGTCCGATTTGAAAAATTCTTCCAGTATTAGATAGCCCATTTATCAAGAAAGGTTATAGGCATATAGCAACCCGCCCCGGCTTCGCACGGGTAGCAATGCCCCCTTACACGGACGAAGTGGGCGGCCGCTAGTATTTGATATTTGCTGCGTTGAAATTTAGTCCTCTATGCCCAAATGTCAATGCTCACCCATATTGAAAGTCGCATTTTGACTAGTTACGTACCTACAAGCGATACGGTACATTTCGTTAGCAACCCTCGCTATGAACCGATTGGTAGGTACAACAGAAAAGGATAGGCACCTACGACATAAGGAACTATCGTAGCTTGCAAACGAAATGTTTTTTTTAGATTAGTGGCAGCGGCGGCGCCTAGTTTGATAGTACCTAGCATCTCCAAATCTATCAGCTGTGATAGTAGAAAAACAAGTTTTGTTCTACTAACAATTTCCTATAGTGTCATCATAAGTTTTATTATACTTCAATACGATAATCAAGGAAGTATTTACTTAAAGAAAACGGTCGCCTTCGAAACATTTAAACGCCCTGAGAATCAAATTAGCCATTTAAAATTGCTCTCTTGACGTTTCACGAACGCTAACAAATAAAACAACGTATCCGAACGCATACATCGCTACCAGCAAGCACTGATGTCTCATTTTCTAAATTCGTATGGAAAAGATAAATCTCTCTCAGGTCTGGTTAGCTAAATCTTTCTCCCAAGTAATTATTCACCATTTAGAAGAAAAAAACCAAATAAACATGAAAAGAAATGTCTCCCAGCTGAAATTTAGTAAGTGGTTTGAGCTCATTAAAAAGCTGTAAAATTCTATTATGAGACAGGGTATGAAGTATTTGGGCGCGATCATTTGTGTTGGCGCGCAGACAAATGTATGTATGCATCTACTATAGCGGAAACGCAACCGATTTTAAACTCTATTGCCTACTAATTAGCCCGAGAAGCTTTTTATAATGGCGTGCCAGCTCTGAGTCAATAAAATGGCGCGAAACTAAGACGTTCAGCGTTGACAAGTGACGATAAATTGACATTAATTGCTTTGGTCGTGTCGTACTTACTATTGTATCTACATGTCGTTTGTGTCGTTTTATCTGGATAATTTTAGGCACTAATTAATTTAGCAGCTACATAATTGCAGGGGATTTGATAGATTGTTATTGCGCTGAAATTGTAGCTAATTACTCTTCAAAGAACATGAGATTACTATATTTAAAACGGCTAGTGGCTGTACCTTTTATGAAAAATAAACGAGAGTTGGTAAGAATTTCGATATTCAAATTCAAAATGTAAACGTTTTAATTTGGTCGCCATAACCGGATGTCACGTATTTTTTCAACAGACGTTCAAAGAAGTTAAACATGACACTGAAACGAAATGATTAAATCTGAAATACAACCCGTTTAACGTATGTTCTTCGTAATTTCTTTAACGATCCGGTTGATAAATCTTCGTGTTTTATGTTAAAAAGCAGACTAGACTGCCAACAAAGGATTTTATGCCATATGTGCGCGCGTGAAAGTGGATAACGGCTTTCTTAGTGAAATCTCATTAGGCCAAGCGGCGCTGGTGTCGGGGTTTCAAATCCAAAATGGCGGTATCGGTTGCCCGGAGTGACAAGTTGATTTATTACCACTAATTACTCATGCAGAGGTGTTTATTGAAAATAACAGTTTAGGTGACGATGTTCCGCCTCCGCTTCACTTCGACATTCGATGGGACTGTCCCGACTTCCGTGGCTAAAAGTGTTATCGATTTGACAATCGTTTAACTTCGCTCTAACGAGATAGTAAAGGTAAAGACACAGTTTGCCGTGAGCTGGCTAATCAAAATGAGAACCAATCACATGTGATTCGCATGGATACACAGGAATATTCTTTGCAATCAATGGGAAATTTCGTTGTCTTCGTATTTGGTCCTCACAACCGGATGTCACTTTTTAAAGTTCAAACTTATATTGTAGCCAGCCAGACTATGTATTATGTAGGTAAATAAAAATGCTTTCATTGCTTTATCATAATTGACGATAACACTACTTATTTATGATTGTATGATGATGAATTATATAATTGTCTGTACATGCCAAGAGTCAAATAAACGATCTATCTATCTAATTAGTATAAGTAGAGGTACATACATTGTATTCTTTGATTATTAGCTAGGTACTATACCTATGTACTACATCAGCTACATCTCCTTCCGTGCATGTTGTAAGAGTCGACAAGGAACTAGGACATTCTCTCACGCGACTATTCTAAGCTAGCAACTATTATTCACTGGCTACCTACCTACTTGGCTCTGTTATTAAACGGCAAAAATATAGTAAAGTACATAAATGTTGTCTCGTTATATCAACTAAATTATAGTTTACTCTAAAAAGAACAAAATAAAAAAGTTCACATGAAACCATAACATGAAACGGAGTAAAGATTAATTGGCGCCTAAAATAAAACGATATGGAGCGCTGCGATGCGCGCGCGCAAGGCGTGCTCTCAAATGCGGCGTGAAGGCGCGAAAATTGAGTTACATCCTTTAGAGTTCCTTGGTAAAAATAATGCCTAATAAACAAACCACTTCTTCGTCAGTTGGATAAAAAATAGGCCCATTTCTATTTGTTATTGTCCTTTCATTCTGTAATGGGCATGTAACTTATTAACAGAGAAAGTAGGTATAGTTTATACTAAGTTAAAGTTATGGCCCATACAAAAAGTGTTAGTTGTTTGAATACCCCGAAAGGTAGATGAATGAATTTACAGTATGAATAGAGTGTTCCAAGAGTTTACAGACATTTTCAGATTTGGAGTCGATTTTACCCGTTGTTTTAAGAGAGAAATGATCTCTAAACCTTTCGCTGAGCCTAAAATCTGACAGTTCACGATCACAGACAACCTACAGATGGGTGTTTATTGTTTGCCCGAAAATTATATGCACTAATACTCATATGCCAGAATTTTACTTGCCCGAATTTCATTTACCCGAATTTTTTATTTGCCATAATATTTATGCGTTATACTCTTTGTTTTCCCGAAAATTAGATTCCATAATAATACGAATGTCATACATATTGTTTTCCATATTTATTTCTAATACTTACCTACTTATATCACTATAAACACTAAAATGCCATTAGCATTCTTTTTTTTTAGCGTTGTTTGTCATACTCTAAACCTACCCAAACCGAAGCTAAACCTATTCATCGATTTGTTTAAACTGATTTTATGCTTCTTCTAGAATCAATTTCTATGCCATGTGATAATTATGGCCTACAATGATTATGAGAAATGATGTTATGGAAATTGACTTTATGGAAAACATAGTTTCTGGCATATGGCTATTATGGCAAACAAGTGACTATGATATGAAATTATGAGAAACAATATTATGTCTGTTGAACATTATGGCAAATGAAATTCTGGCAAGTGGAGGTATCCCCCTACAGATATTTGTATGCGATGAGAAACCACCATCAGCTCTTACCATTTGATAGGTACGTATAGAGAGAGTAGGTAATAGGTATATGAGCTGCTACTCCGAAACTACCTACTTATAGGTATGTTAATTAATCTGTTGTATGCGGGTTCTCGAATGAAGACCGCGCCTCGGCAAGCGTAGCGTTGGGCGCACTCCGGCCAGATGGACGAGGATGGCTGGTAGACTGGATGGCAATTACCTAACTAGCAAAAGCGATATCGAAAATTTTACAAAATCGCTGATTGCTTGTCAAATTCGTATTACGTAAAATGAATGTCAAAGGAACTTTGACATTTCAAGGCGAATATTGTACAATTTTCGCTATCGCTTTGCTTCGGCTTTGCTATTGCTTTTACGTAATCAATCAGGGGGCCAGAGATCGAGTTATGTGTTGTACTCTGGGGGAGGCCTACGTTCAGTGGATGGACTGCAATAGGCTGACGACGACGATACAGGGTGTAATAGAAAGGGTATGTTGAGCGAAAAGCTATATGTATGAATATAACCCACTACCTATAATGAACCTATCTACATGATTTGGTACACAAAATCAGATTCTTATTTTTCTAGATAGTATGGAGAAATTCACCTTTATCGCTAATGGTAGAAACGTGAAATTTGGCTTTCTTTTGTGACGTAGGTATAAAGGATTTCCCGAAATTCCCATGGGAATGCGAAATAACGGGAATTCTAGCTAGAGTCGACGAAGTCGTGGGCCGAGCCTACACACATATTTCACTTAACACGTGGCATATATTCAGGACTAGTGGACGCCCGCGACTCCGTCCGCGTGGGCTGCGGAAAAAATAAAATGTCGATATTATCCGGGATAAAAACATTTTCCCGGGATAAAAAGTAGTTAAAAGTTTAAAAGTATGTTAAGTGTGATCTGTCACAATATATTCCTGAAAACTGCATCGAAATCGGTCCAGCCGTTTCTGAAATTAGCGTGCACAAACATCGTTCCGTTACAATTTTATTATACCTATGTATAGATAGAAGATACAATAGAAGAAGATTGTCTTGCTAGTTAATTGGTGTAGGCGAACTAATGGATGAATAAAACGCAGACTTCCCCTGTATTTCCACAGCTGAAACAGCTAGACCGATTTTGAAGGGCTTTCATTGGCAGATAGTAGCAGATGTAATAAGGAGTAAATAGGTACGGCTGTACTTATTCTCGAAATTCCCACGAAAACGGGAATTCTGAAGTTTATGCGGAGGAAATCAAGTTTTTTATACTTAGGTACTGTTTACTGCTATCCAGACTGAAAAAAGTACCTAAATAGCTACCTAATCTACCTATAAATGTACGTCATTAGGTAGGTAAGTGCAAGTCGTAAGAATCGAGGAACTCGTGTGCGTACGCCCAGCAAATAGTATCACCTTTTTAAGAATTTAATGATGCAGATAATTAGTGCCTTATATCGTGTAAATGTGCCCGAAATTTAAAATTTGTGCATCAAACGGCTACAGAGTTATTTAAGAAAACTAATTCTGCTGCACGAACGTTCGCCCATTTTACATTTTTATTTATACGTTTACATTGTACTTACATTACACTTTGTACGTTTACATTAACCATTTCCAAAATATAGCAATCGCCAAAACGTTCGCCCAGCAAAAAACGAAATATCTCTGAAATGTTCAGAGGCACAAATTTGGCTTTCACGGCACATTTATGCTCGTATTTAAGCTATCTTTTTGCATATTTAATATACAGCTAGACCCATCAATTAAAAAAAATTTTGCTGCGCGAACGTTCGTGCAGCAGAATCAGTTTTTCTTAAATAACTCTGAAGCCGTTGGATGCACAAATTTAAAATTTCGGGCACATTTACACGATATAAGGCACTAATTATCTACATCATTCAATTCTTGAAAAGGCGATACTTTTTGCTGCGCGAACGTACACGAGGAACTCATAGGCGTTCTGCCAGGCGATGAGCAAGCGACTTGTTGCATATTCTTCATCTGACCCTAGGTACCTACTATGCTAAGCGTCGCCGTAGGATCTCCATTGTTATCTATGTTTAAATTTAGTGTATTGTAGGTGTATAGAAATACTTATATAAGTTTATTTACTCGTATACAGGATGTTTTTTTGTGGCCACATTTAACGAAGGGTACGTATACATGAAATAAAGTAAGTTTATGCCAAAAAAAATGCTGGGAAATATATATTTTTTTTTTTTTTTTTTTTTAATTTCTTGATCGTGCGAAATTTATAGTGTCTAGTATTTATGTTAGTTTTTTTATAGACAGATATTAATTATTTTTCGTGAAAAAATCCTGCTACGCGCGTCTATACGTGCATTTATGCAGAAAAACGCAGTCTATTTACTCAACTTTGGACCCTAATATGTTGGAAACCAGACACTTCCCAGGTATGCTTCCATGGAGAAAAATGATCGTGATGATGAGGAGATTCCGTAGTTTTCGGAAACGTTGACGACCAAAAATCATCCTGTATTGTGCCGATTTTTCATGTACCTAAAATCATGACTTTGTTTTTTAAAATAAAATATTAAAAAAATATCTTGCTGTTCTGGCTACCCTATTTTTGAGAACTGCAGTGTACGTACATAATGGACTTTTGGTTGCAATATTTCCTACACACAAAAAAAACTTTTAAAACACCTTATTCTAAAAACATAAATACAAACGGGCCCTTAAGTCAAATACGAGTAAACTGGCCGTGCTGTTTGTGTAATATAGCAGATTTGTAGATTTTTCACTCTGTATCAATAGTCGTTGACTCAATAACCCACCCAAGGCATTGAAAATTAAGGCCGGCTATAGTAGGCAGAGTGCGCAGTGGCGACAACGGCATCCTGAAGACCATTGTTGACAAATATGATTGTTCTATTTTGAGGCATTGGATGAAACGTCTAATAGGCTTTATAAAATACCTAAGCTAACATTTTTGTATGTATTTTTGTTTTATTGTTTAAATTTTAATGTAGGTATGTATTTTGTTAATTTGCTTTAGCTTAAGAATATGGCTGGTCCGAAATAAAGATTATTATTATTATTATAGACGGACTGCTTAGAGCGGTCGGCGCCAACAGCTTCATGTGGTCGCTGTTGGGAGATATGCAGTTTTAATACAAAATTGACATTCTCAATACACGGACCGCTCAAGCTGAACAGTTTGCAGTCGCAGTTAAAAATGCAGTCTGCATCCCGTCGAATTTTGCTGTGCTGCCGGCTGCAAATAGTTGCTCGACCCACCGTATACGAACCGCTTGAAGCGGTCCGTTCCGACTGCCCGCCGCTTCCTTTTCTCCACGACCCGCAAGCCAGTTGCATGAGAGCAGCAGAGCAGTCTGTGTTGCGGTCGGACACGACTTCACAACAACCGCACAAGGACTGCTTGAAGCATACGGACTGCAGTCGCCTCCAACCGGAACACGACTGCTCTCATGCCGTTCGTCTCAACTTATGGCCGGCCTAAGTGAATTCTTAGTTATGTAAAAGAATACTTCTACTCTCTAATCGCTCAACCTAGTGCCTTCATACACGGCTATTTTCCCGAAAGGGTGTAGCCAGCTGGAGGATCATAAAAGAGATTCCAGAGCTACGTTTAACATATAAATATTTAATAAATAAATATAAATATTCACACACTTCACAACACATTAACATTATCGGGGACAGATGTAAAAAGATCAGTGAGAATTTGCAGTTTATCGCCGGAGAGAACGCCCCTGAGTTCCTTTAGGTAGTCGACTCTTACGAAGCTGATGTGTTCTATTAAAGGAATTAGTTACCCTATGATTAAGAATATTTTTCTGCGTTCTTAAAAGTAATCCATAATTTGGCTAAACTAAACCACAGATCTACCGACCGCCGCCGGACGGAAGGACTTGGCGAAAATGAAAAAGCCGTTTCTACTACGTTGAACACCAAATCTTACTCATTCGCATTTGCAGGTATAAGCATTTGTACCTTACCAAATTTTTATGTTCTTTTGTATTATGCAAATTTTTCCTAATAATCACAGCGAATTATAGGTACCTAGCTATGTACATTTTGAGTGTTCCTTTCTATATTCTGCTCTGAAAGGATTTTGGTGGACTAAAGCAACTTTGTCAGACTCCCTGGCGCCTGCGACTTTTTTCTATAGGTTAGGAACATAGATTTTTGGTAAGTACTTATAAACAAAAAAGATTTATAAATTACTTTAGAGAACGCACGCCTTTTTACTTACTTACTAAGGTATCGTAAGTAAGTATTTGATATTACTACATGTAGGTATTTATTTCTGTAGGTACAGTAAATAATAAGATACCTACCTATCTAAGGAAGGAAGGGAAATGTCGAAAAAATATTCTTTGTATACAGGATATAACAAAAGGGGTATGTTAAGCGAAAAGCTATGTAATTAGCCCGCTAAAAGGAACCTACCCACAAAATTTCAGACTCGAAATCACATCTTTATTTTTCCAGATAGTATGGAGTATTTATTCCTAAACAACTCAGGAATTTTCATACAATCTAGAGAAATAACCATGTGATTTCGAGTCTCAAATTTTGAAAATAGATTCTCTATAGTGGACTATTTACATAGCTTTTCGCTTAACATACCCTTTCTGTTACACCCTGTAGATAAGTACTTCCCGAAGTTTACTACTTAGGTTTACAGTGGCACGATTAACGCAGTCTGTGACATTTTCGGTGGTGTTTAAAAGCCAAAATTAATAATTAGGCTGTAAACCAGATGTACTGTATAAAACGATATAATTTTGCCTTACCTACTACAGCTTTAATTAAAGATATTTTGACGCTTTTGTACCTATACATCGTTATACAACCTCTAGCTGTTAATTTCCCGGTTAATAGATTTTTCTTCAGCATAAATGTTTACTGGGTTGTTTTCAACCAGCAGTTCTTCCTTTACTCGTAGGTACGCTTGTCCTGAGTTGATTAACTTCACGAATATTATTATTCCAGTAGGTAAATATGTATGTACCTTATTCCTCTATGCCTAAAGTTACCTAAAAGTACATCCATACCTGATTGCTGATAATCAGGTGACTTCCTCGCTGCAAACTCCGCAATATCTCCAGCGCTCTCCACATCCACATGCTCAGAACAATTACTGACTTCATCATCAGACACACAATTATTCACTTCAAAGAAACTATTCTCCACAAATTCTACACTTGCGCTGGTAGAAGCTTCATCTGCATGATCTGCTTCTCTCCTCTCAAATTTGTCAGCTAACAGATTGTCTATTGAAAACGGTAGTTTATTCTCCACTTTTTCAGCTTTTATCTCAACTTTTTCTTCGCTAATAATTTCGTCGGAACTCATTTTGTCAACACTTGCGGTACCGACCGCTATCAGAGACGCTGTGATCCCAAAATTTCCAAAACTAATAATTCAAACTAATTTGATCGCCTAAACGAAACGTTTTCAAATTGCTCCGCTGAAACGACTGAGGGAAGGAATTTTAACTGCCTTCGATGAACGTGCTTTCGCATGATATTTTTGAAACTTTAAATGAATCTGTATAAGATTTAGATTTGTCTGATGTGAGTTTCACTGAAGACTAAGATACCAGTGGTACGAATGAAGACGAAAAGCTCTCGCTAATGGGCGTACATCTGGCTGACAATATTGGATGCTCCGTTTAACTCACTCCCATTCAATTCTGGACCACTCTACTGTAGATTACAGTTTATTTTCATTTGGGACTCGTTAAACGATGCAAATAGCTATTGAAGATGTGTACCCCAGATATAATTAGATATAAACCAATGGGGAGAGATGGGCGTGGTCAGTGGAGAACGGATGCGCGTGCGCCTGTCGCTTTGTAAGTCAAATTAGGATTTATTTGAGCAGCCCAGTGATGTATGAGGTGGGTCATTAATTGTGATAATTATTTAGTTAGTTCGCATAATTGGGTGTGTCAGGAGATGGGGCTTGTTACTGAACGTCTTAATATTGGTGAGAGGTTGATCTAAACATTTTTAAATGATAATGTTTTATGTAATTTGTTGACTGGGAAGGATCCTAGTTTATGCAGTGAATCGAGGATGGACCTGGAAGCAGTTTGCTGCCCCTATCAGCGCAAACAAGCTGGAAGCTAGCGGTCAACCATCGCGTCGCGTAAGCATGCTCTTATGGTACTGATGTTAGAAAGGGTTTGTAAAGTGTTGTGAATGTTAATCTGGTTTTCTTTGTATATGAACGTTGTCATATAATACTTAGTAGGTAATTATGTAAGTTTACTGTTTGTGGTAGCTTTCCTCACGCTTTTATTCTGAATATCACAATGGTAACAGACGTGTTCCATTTAACCTGACTGAGCTAGGTATTAATATACCTAGGTAATCCTAGGTAACCCAGGTATCCCGATGTTTCACCAGGTAGGTAGAACCTCTTCCTCGGCATGCTTAGGTGAATAAATGCCATCCATCTTCTAATGATGTCTTGTCATAACTTTCGTCATGTTATTAGTTCTATGCTGATGCGGCGGGCTTTACTAGAATACATCAGCTGCATCTCCTTCAGTGCATGTCGTAAGAGTCGACTAAGGGAGTCAGGGGTGTTTATTCAGGCGATGAGCTAGCAACTTGTCGCTGTAGCTGTAGGATCGCTTTGGTGATACTGCAGTATACAGGATGCTGGCTATACAGGCTGTTTTTTGGTCGTCAACGTTCCCGAATACTACGGAATCTCCTCATCATCACGATCATTTTTCTCCATGAAAGCATACCTGGGAAGCGTCTGGTTCCCAAGATATTAGGGTCCAAAGTTGAGTAAATAGACTGCGTTTTTCTGCATACCTAAATGCACATAGACGCGCGTAGCTAGCAACATTTTTTCACGAGAAATAATTAATATCTAGCTAGGAAAAAATTTGCATAAACACTGGACACTACAAATTTCGCCTGATAAACTATTTTTTTTCTAATAAATTTACATCTTTTTCCAGCATTTTTTGGCATAAACTTACCTAGGTACTTTATTTGATGTAGGTATAGAGTAGGTACGTACCCTTCGTTAAGGGTGGCAACGAAAAAACATCCTGTATAATCTATGTGTTATTATTCTAAGTGTGTTTTTATTTAAAACTATGTCAAGATAAATAAATTAAAGCCCAAAACACATTTTTCGGTGAAAAACTCAGACTTCGAACTTATAGGTAACATTAAACTACATTATGAACAAAAATATTATTTACAGATAAATTTTAAATGACAAAAACTTGGGAAAAAAACCCTGCCTTTCGGAATAGCGATCATATTTTGTCATAATTAGTGGCGCTTAGCGGTTTTTTGACATTTTTTGCCATGTTTTGACTGATGCCTCAGAAAGCTTGCGCTGAAGTTTCTTGTTTTAATTTGAAATAGCGACAGGGATGTGGGTTCCGTACCTATAGGTAAGTATTTATTTTTATTAGCTATGTAGATAGAATACTTTCTAAGTATGTATGTAATATTGCTATTCTGTTATTTATGCCTACCTACTTTTAATAGACGTTGTACAAAAAAGTTTACAATAATGATACAATAATATTGTAGGTACGAAAGCACAGGATATGATTTAAGCATAAACAATAATGTACTTACTTACTGGGTCCGGGTAGGCACTTAGTTATTTTACCTAATGTAGAGTCAGTTTACGTTACCTGTATTCTATACTATTGCTGCTAAACTGTGGCTATGGGCATAGAGGAATAAGATGATGGTTTGGGAAGGTTTGCTTTTAAGTAAAGGGATTTCAGGGCGTAAGTAGATACTAAGTATTAGTTAAAACATCACATAAACAAACTACAGTAGTATTGTTAAGTTGATGGACTTTGAACTAATATAGAGGATACTGATAATAAAGTTAGGTAAGTAAGTATATGCTACATATTAAACAACTGGTCTCTCGGATTACAATACATACATACATACATATAATCACGCCTTTATCCCTTACGGTGTAGACTAAGCACCAAGAGCCGATAGAACCACATGGTGCCACTTCTGACCAATTTTGAGGGTATAGGTAGTTGAGATGAACAAGTTCGGTTAGTAGTGACAGGTGGTCAGCCCATCGCCTAGAAAACACCAAAACCCTCTTGTCCCTCTACTGACTTGTACAGTATGCCCGGGAAGAAAAGCAGCTATATATTATAGGTTTTTTTTTTCACTCCTAGATCGGATTACAATAATATACTTAATTATAATAATATCATTAATTTGAATCATCGTCGTCGTTCTTAACGATAGCTAACTTCGTTATTTTCAAATACAACGAACCCTAAAAACGGACAACACAATTTGACAACTCCTCGCGTCTCGTTTCCGCATGCTTTCCCTCGGAATCCAACCTTTCAACTTTGGCGCCTAAATTGTTGCGGTATGCGCGGGCGCATGCAATCGACAACATGTGTAGAGTTTTTGTGTTCCGTTAATTAGGTCGAAGTAAATAATTATGACAAACGTTTTACAAAGTAGTTTTTGTTTGAAATGGGAAAGAGGAATTATGACGGCATGAATGGATGGTTATAGAGGAAGGCCTAAGAAGTCTTGGATGAACGTCACGGAGGTCAAATTATTATTGTATGTAAAATCAGTGTACCTATTTGCGTCCTGCTGGGGAGAGTGAGTAACGAGATGATGTAATCTACCTAGTTAGTAACTGACCATCTCTACTTAGTCTGTGTTAAGCCGGCGCCAGACATAGCTTCACTTGAGTGAACACTTGTTTGATTGCCATGTGTGGCACGAGACTTTGAATATGTGTACAAAGTTTGGACAAAGATTTGCACTTTGCCATGCGGTGTCGGTTTTTTAGCGCACATCAAAACGTTCAAAGTCGTATTGTTAGAATTATTAGAAAATAGCTAATAATATTATTTTAATTTTTAATTAATTGTTAAAGCTAAATTCATTTTTACATTTGTAAATTGCAATAATAAGTAGTGAATTTGTTAACATGAGTATTTTCCCGCCAACACTCGCTGTCACAAGCGCTGCCATACTTTGTGGTAGGGAGTTCGGGTGAATAATAGCGAGCGTTGTCGGGCAGATTATATCGAGATTTAGAAAAAAGGTGTTAACGAGATTATAGAAAGGAGAAAAATGTAAAAAGGGTACACATAGAGTAAAGACAATCAATCGAAGTTGGTATTTCATTTCTCGGCGTTCTACATATCAGAAGAAGGGATATACGGAAGTAAAAAGGACTTCCTAAGTCGAACCTAAAAGTGTAACGGGAAAAGAAGAAAAGCTGTAAGTAAAAGATTTCTAAGTAATTAAAGAATAACGTGTTTAGCGATGTCTTTAGATTGAAAAGAGGTGTAAATAACATTAAACGATAGATGAAATCGTTAATTATTACCTAAACATTGCAACGGCGAGATTTTTTTTTTTCTTTCTTTTTCCCTCGTTTCTTCCTTCTCCCGTGCTATTTCATTAGTTTCATATTTTGTACTCTTGCTGTCGGATTTGTAGCAGTATTTTCTTACACTGTCTACTATTTTCGCGCGCTAAATCAAATTCTTTTCAACACCAATACCTGTCATTGTTCACCGCACATTATAACTAGGTTTTAAAGTTTATGAAGACTTTTTATAGTACAAGGTATATCTATCGTATCTTGCCCATGCATGGAATGAATAAGGCTATGTCAACGTGAGGTTATTTGTCACTGTCTAATAATCAGTTAAGCTTAGTTGGAAAACACATATCAAGTGTATAGCTACCCACTTATTCCTGTCATTTCAAAATTATAAACCACGTGGTTAACGCATAATAAAACACCAGGCAAATGTATACAGTGAAAGACAACGATCTGTGCTAGTTATTTAATTGTTTTAGAAAAATGGAAAATGACAAAGGCTCCCAGAAAAGATCGCGTGTGCTAACGACACCACCGGCTGACCAGCAGCGCTCACGGAGCCGAAACAGCCGATCGAATCGCAGCAGAACCAGGCAGTGGGCACGTAGGCGAACGACCTGTCGCACCCGCAGCAGAAGCAGCCGTCAGAAGTGCAGTCGTGTAAGTAGGCGTCGCTCTCGCAGCCGTCGCCGCAGTCCAAGACGCCGGTCAGGGAGTCATCGTAGCAAACGGCCCAGGTCGTCACGTAGTCACCGTAGCAAGGAGCCCAGGTCGCGTAGTCGCCGCAGCGAGAGGCCTCCCTCATCTCGCGATCATTCAGACGGGAGGCGCCAATCGGGCAACCATGAGAGCATCAGGCAGGTCTCGTCAGCGGTCAGTAAACCCCAGACCGAGTCAGTACGTAAGCCATTAAATAGTACCTCTATAGTTAATAATGATGTAACCATTTCACAGTTAGTATAGGCATTACGTACCGTAGGTGCCAAAGGTTCTAATGAAAAGTTGTCGAACCAAAATACTGTACCAGAGTTTGATCCTGCACGCAAGGAACAAACCGTCACAATTTGGTTACACAAAGTGAATGAGTGCGCGATCATATATAACTGGTGCGATCGACAAACTATACACTTTGCATTACCAAAACTAAAAGGCATGGCTCAAAAATGGTACGAGGGCTTATCAACTGTTATGTATAGTTGGCAAGAATGGCAGGAGAAGTTAAAACTAGCCTTTCCTAGTGATGATAATTATGGACAATTACTTTCGACAATGTTGGCCAAACGAGCCCGGTTTAATGATTCGTTAGAGGAGTATTTCTACGATAAAATAGTTTTACTTAATCGTTGCGGGATTGACGGCAAGAAAGCCGTTGATTGTTTGATATATGGGATAGATGACCGCGGTGTTCGTCTTGGAGCGGAAGCAGCTCGATTTGAAAGCCCGGATCAGCTATTACCATTTTTAAAGAGTGCTAGAAGTAGTATTGGCATGGACCGGAAGATTAGGGCTAGAATCGATTCAAAACCTGATAACGTACGAAAGGGTGTGAGTAGTGACAGGCCAATTAAATGTTTTAATTGCTCACAGGAAGGACATTATAAATCGCAATGTCCTAAACCGGTGATCAAATGTGATAAATGTGCGCGGTTTGGTCACACTGCTGATGTCTGTAGGGCCTATATAAATAAAAATGGTGATAACGGGAATAAAGGTTCAAAACCTGTAATGTGCGTAGGATACAACGATCCAAGCTCATCTAAATATTACAAACAGATCTTAATTAACAAAACGCCTTTTAAATGTTTCATTGATTTTGGTAGTTCGGTAACTTTGATTCAGGAAACAATAGCTAATAAGTTAGGATGTAAATGGAATTGTGATAATACATTACCAGTGTTAAAGGGTTTTGGTGAGGCTATGGTGAAACCATTAGGCCAGTGTAAAATAGAACTAGAGATTGATACGGTGAAGGCTTGGGTTGAGTGTCTGATTGTGCCAGATGCAGTTTTAGAGGTAGGATGGGTGTGCCAGTGCCAAACCAGTTAAGGGCAAATTTTGACTTTGAAATGCTCTAAACCTTTATTTTATAGTTTTTACATAGAAATGAACATATAAAGTTATTTATTGTTTACTTAAGCTACAATATTGATAAATTATTTGAATCTAAATATGTAAGTTTTTTATTTATAACATAAACAATGCCAAAAACGGGAATGAGCCTAAGTTTGACCAGTGCGCTCCGATAGATGACCATTTTTGCACCAATAGTTGACCACTGAAAAACTAATGAAGAAAAGGTAGCTAATTCAAAATAAAACAATTATTTTGATATACAAAATAATTTTCATGCAGGTAATGACTGAAAACTTATATTTAAGACTAAGTTACAAATAATTTTTAATGGTACAGTCGAAGGTATAGGTATAGTAACTAACTACAATAACTAACAGGTCAGATTAAAACTTTAAGTTTAGCAACACTTATTAACAAACTACCAAAGAAAAATAACTTTATACTTAAATTTTAATGAGTATCGCCTATACAGTACCTGCATAGAATGAAATAAATCAGTCTCATCATGTTACTTGAATTTTACCTAATCTTATTTTAAAACTAACTGAAAATCCTTTAAAAGATAAAATTGGTTTAGAACAAGTTTATATTACATCCATTGTAAAAATTTGGGCATCTCTTCCACCTTGTAGGAAGCTCTAGTATTTATCGGGACAGATTCTTCTATAACTTCGATGATGCTGTCACGGTTATACCATATAATCTTCTTTGTCGGGCCATTTGAAAGCCTTTAGGCGCAAATTGTCAAGCGGTGGCTATTAGTCAATTTCGTAAATTGTCAAATACGCAAATTGTCAGATTCGCAAATTGCCAAATTCGCAAATAGTCAAGCGGTTATTTATTTGAATCAAGCCTTAATATAAGCATGAATGGACCGTAAGCAGATATAAATTGTTTTAATTTTAAATTATTTATGGATAGATACATTGTTATTAAATTTAAGGTATTCGCATACACGATACGTCTTATGCATATTTTTTATTCATCCTGCATACTGTTCGGACCATTCATGCATATATTAAGGCTTACTTCAAATCGATAACCGCTTGACATTTTGCGAATTTATCAATTTGCGGTTTTGACAATTTGCGAATTTGACTTTAGCGACCGCTTGACAATTTGCGAATTTGACAATTTGCGCCTAAAGGCCTCCTCAGAGTATTTGAAAAATGTCTTTGGGAGGCATCTTTTATCTTAATCAAGGAGAAATAAATTTAAACTTTAATCTGGTCAACTACAGGAACACTTGCTGTGTACCAATAGCAAACCAGTGGTCAATTACTGGAGCACACCGTATAAAACGGATTTATCCATAGGCTGTTAGTACTTAATAATCAAACAAATGCATTGCTATGAAAAAATATATAAAAAAAGAAAAGACTATAGACAACCAGTTGCAAACCATTTGGTCAAGAATAGGTACCCGGTACAACGAGTGTTCCAGTACTTAACCACCTTCAAAAATACTTGATAATGCCATTGTTTTTATTAAATAATAATTCATAGCACTCAAGTCAATAATAAATCTTCATAATAATACAACTTTATGACAATAATTAGGAAATAATATGTTGTTTTTAAAGATTTAACTTACCTTAACGACGTTCTACGAGTAACTGTGATGGCTGCCGGAAGGCAAGTGAACGAGACATGGTCTGACAAAAAGAGCGTAAAAGCAATACTTTTCGTTTACCCTCACCAAAATTGTGTGCGAAAGGTTGGTAACTGACTAGGTAACATAATAAAACTGTAAAATTTTCAAAAAATTCCCGACATTTCTTATTTTATTCAATTGAACATGACAGTGGTCAACTACTGGTACCTGGTTTGGCACTGGTACACCCATCCTACCAGTACTAGTTGGACAGACTTTTACGGAACAATCCCATGTAGTTGTAGAAAAGGATAACACCACATTACGAATAAGCTCTTCTAAAGATTTTCTTAGTACAATTATTAAATTGATTTGCATGTGTGACACTAGTATTGATGGGTTAACTATGATCGACTTTATAACTGAACCAGTATATACAGGCGAAATTTACATAGATGGTAGCAATCGATTCCATTCAGGACGCGACCATTATATAGTACAAGGGTTATTTACAGTAACTTCGGGGAATGGTGTAGCTCTCGTTAAAGGAATGTCTCCTAATCCATTTATTATCAAGGGGGGTTCTCTTTTAGCTAGGTGTAGACGTGCTGAAGAGTTTAAACCTAGTGTTATCGAGCAAGATCGAGTCATGCGTGTTAGCGTGATAGATGCACCACGTCCAATCGTAGATAGTGATATATGCACTGATGGAACATTAGACAATGAGACAATGGTAAAATTACTTGATTTGTTAAATAGATATCGTAAAACTTTTGCGTTTAACTTACAAGAGCTCGGTAAGACGAATTTAGTAGATATGACAATACGTTTAAAGGATGACGAGCCTGTCGTATACCGGCCCTATAGGTTACCCTTTTGTGAAAGGGGGAAGGTACGTGAGATGGTACAGGAACTAATTGACTGCGACATTGTTCAGCCTTCAACGTCTCCATATGCAAGCCCTATAGTCTTGGTAAGGAAAAAGACTGGTGAAGTTAGGCTGTGCGTAGATTATAGGGCACTCAATAGAAAAACTATCAGGGAAAATTTTCCTTTACCTAGGATCGACGACCAACTGGACGAACTGTCTGGTTTTAGCTTCTATACGACCCTCGACTTGGCATCTGGCTACTATCAGATCGGGATTAAGGAAAGGAGACCGTTTTAAAACGGCCTTTGTAACGCCAGATGGCCAATTCGAGTTTAAACGAATGCCTTTTGGCCTCGTAAATGCGCCTTCTACGTTCATGCATATGATCCATTCCGTGTTAGGTACTGGAACAAGCAGGATTGACCCTTAAGCTTTCGAAGTGTTATTTCTTCTGTCAATCCGTAGACTATCTTGGGTTCGAATTAAGCGCGGAAGGAATAAAACCTGGTACTCGGAAAGTTCAAGCAGTTGAGGAATTTCCCCAACCACGGGATCAACATGGCGTCAGACAATTTATAGGGCTGTGTAGCTTTTTCCGGAGGTTTGTAAGAAATTTCGCCGTTATTGCAAAACCACTCACAATGTTGCTTAAACGGGATACGCCTTGGGTGTGGGGCGAATCACAAACGGATGCTTTCAATAATCTAAAGGGTGAACTTGTAAAGAAACCAACGTTGTCACTGTATGATCCTAAAGCAGTCACTGAAGTGCATACGGATGCCTGCAAAATCGGTGTAGCAGGTATATTAATGCAGAGGAACAAGGACGGCGTTCTAAAGCCAGTGGCTTATTTTAGCCGACAGACCACTCCCGATGAACAGCATATGACGTCATACGAGCTCGAAACGTTGGCAGTCGTATCGTCATTACAAAGATTTCGTGTATATCTCATCGGTATTACATTTAGGATATTCACAGATTGTAACTCACTGCGTGCTACATTTCTTAAGCGCGATCTAATACCGAGAGTTGCAAGATGGTGGATTTCCATGCAAGAGTTCGATTATAGCGTAGAGTATCGGCCAGGGAAATCTATGACGTACGTGGACGCATTAAGTAGAAATCCACCACCTAATGACGTTTTTAGTAGATCTGTAAATCTGATAGAAGCAACTAATGCGGACTGGTTAAGTACAGTACAGAGCTCAGATTCCGAAATACAGCGAAAGATTTCCATGCTAAACGATTCACAATCTAATGAAGTTGTAGATGTTATGGAAAATTATATTGTTAGGAATAAGAAATTGTATCGTAAGACCGCTGAAGGGGAGAGATGGGTGGTCCCCAAAGGAGTACGTTGGCAAATTTTAAAACAGTGTCATGACGACATCGGCCATTTTGCTTTTGACAAAACTTATGCCAAAGTAAAAGACACTTATTGGTTTAGTAAGATGAAAAGGTTCGTTCGTAAGTATGTTGAATCTTGCCTTGAATGCGCATACACTAAAGGTTCTGGCAGAAAGCGGCCACTATTGAATCCGATTCCTAAGATAGATACTCCTTTCGGTACCATCCATATCGACCACGTCGGTCCGTTCGTAAAAAGTAAGAAAGGCAACGTTCATATTCTAGTCATCATCGACGCTTACACAAAATTCATTATATTAAGACCTGTGAGGAGTACTAAAACTACTATAGTAATAGACCGCTTGCGAGAGTATTTTAGTATTTTCGGTATTCCTAAACGGATTATCTCAGACCGCGGGTGGTGTTTCACGAGTAGTAAATTCCAAGAATACGTTAGTGAGTTAGGAACTAAACATATTCTCAACGCTGTGGCAACACCAAGGGCCAATGGGCAGGTTGAGAGGTACAACCGAACGTTACTCGATGCACTTACGGCGAAATGCTTAGGTCAAGATGAACGTAAATGGGATCTATGTTTACCTGACATCCAGTGGGGCCTTAATAATACGCTAAATAAAGGTATAGGCACGACACCGTCACAAGCTTTGTTTGGTACTTCATTAACAGGACCCTCAGAAGGTAGAATTAAAGCATATCTCGATAATGACTACATCGACAATGGTATTTCAATTGATGAGATCAGGGAAACTATTAACAATCACATTACCGCGTACCAAGAAAAACAGAAACAGGCGTACGATAAAAAGGCTAGCGTCCCGATAAGGTTTAAGGTAGGCGACTTAGTGAGTATAAAAAGAGAAGTCCCATCAACTGGTCAAAGTAGGAAACTCATTCCCAAATATCAGGGCCCATATCGTGTAACTGCAGTCCTGGATAATGATCGGTACAAAGTAGATGATACTCCTTTAACGAAGAAATCAAATCGTCAATATTCGTCAGTTATCGCAGTAGACAAAATGAAGCCTTGGTTAAATTATGACAGATCAAATATTGATTCAGCTCCCAGCAGTAGTGAAGACGAAGTTAGTCAAGAGTAGTTGTTCGATTGGTAAATGTAAATAAGTACATAAGTGTAAATAAAGCGAGTAATTCATTGTAAGGAGATAATTGAGATTATATTAATGATTAAAGTAAATTACAGTTAGAAACATAAATGAATATGAATAGAAGGTAAATGTAATAAAGAGGTGGGCTCAATGTAGATGCGACTTGACCTGCTGCCATAGAATAGAGTGGTTTCAAGGTAGAAGCGACTTGTACCACTTAGACGGTCTCAAGGTAGATGCGACTTGTACCGTCTTGTAGAATAAGTTAATGTAATTGATGCGGTCTCAAGGTAGATGCGACTTGTACCGTATTGTAGAATAAGTTAATGTAATTGATGCGGTCTCAAGGTAGATGCGACTTGTACCGTATTGTAGAATAAGTTGTTGTAATTGATGCGGTCTCAAGGTAGATGCAACTTGTGCCGACTTGTAGAATAAGTTGATGTAATTGATGCGGTGTCAAGGTAGATGCGACTTAAGCCATCTTGTAGAATAAGTTGATGTATTTGATGCGGTCTCAAGGTAGATGCGACTTGTGCCAACTTGTAGAATAAATTGTATTGGTCAGGGTAGATGTAGAGGTTCCTATCTTTTTTTTTTGTTTTTCGTGTTCAAATGTATATTGTAATGTAAAGTCATATCATATGTCATAAAGAATTATAAAATAAGAAAGGATCACAAAATGTAATATGTGATAATATGAATATTTAAATGA
The DNA here is from genome assembly GCA_014607495.2 of Carposina sasakii. NCBI lineage: Eukaryota > Metazoa > Arthropoda > Insecta > Lepidoptera > Carposinidae > Carposina > Carposina sasakii. The sequence goes on along the minus strand of CP053176.1, from coordinate 5,024,017 downwards.
AATAAAGATCTATCATATAAAGAAACACCTTACATATGTAATTATTCAAGATACTTACGTTATTTTATGTATTAATTAATTTAGATTTGAAGTTTGTTCATATACATTTCATACATGGATACTTATGTTGTTATGTATAGGCATATTAAGTATATTTTGTTTACATAACCGCTACACGAGGACGTGTACTGGTTGCGGATGGCCGAATTGTTAGAATTATTAGAAAATAGCTAATAATATTATTTTAATTTTTAATTAATTGTTAAAGCTAAATTCATTTTTACATTTGTAAATTGCAATAATAAGTAGTGAATTTGTTAACATGAGTATTTTCCCGCCAACACTCGCTGTCACAAGCGCTGCCATACTTTGTGGTAGGGAGTTCGGGTGAATAATAGCGAGCGTTGTCGGGCAGATTATATCGAGATTTAGAAAAAAGGTGTTAACGAGATTATAGAAAGGAGAAAAATGTAAAAAGGGTACACATAGAGTAAAGACAATCAATCGAAGTTGGTATTTCATTTCTCGGCGTTCTACAGTATGTGTTCAAATGTTTGCGTAGCCTGCCACACTTGCGCAAAGACCATTTGCGGGAGCATTGTTGAGCGAAACGGCTATGTGAGACTGTATTGAAATACGAGTAGTAGGTAGTTAAAATTCATCAAATATACATATTCCCTTTTTCTATTAGGTACATTTCACACATCCATTCGCGTCTTGTTTACGGATGTTTCCTTAAATTTATTGCACACGTAAAAAATTTTACATGCACATAAATAATATAAGTAGATATAAAGATAGGCAAACTGCATCCACAAAATCGTCGTCCATCTTGTTTGTTGTCTATGTGCATACTGTTGAGAAAAGTCTTTGCAAAGCATGTGTGGCAGGTTGCCTCAATATGTGTTCAAATGTATTTTCAAATCTTTGCAAAGTCTTCAAAGAAGTGCGCAAATCTTTGAAGCTATGTCTGGCGCCGGGGTAACTGACATATATCTATCTAATACAGCAGTAACAGCATGGCAATAAAGTAGAAATTAGAAAAAAATCGGTGTTTTGTTAGGTACTATACAGAGTGTAACAAAAAGGGTATGTTAAGCGAAATATATACGAACTTACGTACCTACCTAAGAGTGTGTAAAAATAATATTAATCTCTGACTATTAATCTATAAGTAGGTATATAGGATGTTTTTTCGTTGCCACCCTTAACGAAGGGCACGTACTCTATGCATCAAATGAAGTAAGTTTATCCCAAAAAAATGCTGGGAAACTAAGTAAATTTTTTTGAAAAAAAAATTCTTTATCTGGCGAAATTGTCCAGTGTTTATGCTAGTTTTTTCATTGTCAGATATAAATTATTTACTCAATGTGCATTTATACAGAAAAACGCAGTCTATTTACTCAACTTTGGACCCTAATATTTTGGAAACCAGACACTTCCCAGGTATGCTTCCATGGAGAAAAATGATCGTGATGATGAGGAGATTCCGTAGTTTTCGAGAACGTTGACGACCAAAAATCACCTGTATAATAATACTTAAAAGGAGAGAGCATAAATATTATTGTCGATTCTGACAGTCACACTTAAACCTAAACGTAAAATTAGTCCTACCTGTCCTTTTCTCTCTCAACCAATGTTAAGTTTAAAGTTCTTAACAATGTTAAGAACGGAGAGAGATAGGCCTGCCTAAGATTAGGTTTACGTTTAAGCGTGACGGTCAGAATCAATCCTATTATTAAATTACTTAATTAACCTAAAAAGCTTGTCGCATTTGAGCTTTAGAGGTGTTTAACCCTCGGGCCCAATCTTGGGTAGATGTATCGCTGATTTCTTTGCCTTTCCTGGAAAAAACAGGTCGTCATGAAAATGTTGACATTGACATTTTGTTTGACAAGTCGGCTCTTTTGTCGTGTCCGTCGTGGATTTCGATAATTTTTTAACAAAACTATCGTTTCTGAGTGGTTTCTGTATGAAAATAACGTGATTTCGTGAATAATAATTAATGGGCAGACAGGTTTACAGTGTGATAAAGTGTGTTAATTAACAAATTCATCGTACTCGCGATTGAACTATAGTGAATTTCTTTTGAATACCTAGCTTCGATTATTAAAGTGTTTTCCGTATATACTAAAGTTATAACAGAAGTAGAGTCAGTGTTTACGTTATGGTTAATAGTGTGACGAATTACATACGTGGAACTATGGTCAGTGATATACTGTATTTAACCACAACATAGTGCAGCGAATTGACCATGATGCGCTGGAAAATAAACTATCTGAGCTATGTGCTTTTTTTCGGCTTTCTCTTTGTATTATGGCTGTTAGTCTCATACACATCGTTTATAGATGTCCCACGACCATTTGCCACCAGTAGAGTAAATCCCAATGATATAATAAACAGGCTGGAGATCTTAGAACTGAATGTGGCGGAGCAACTGGCAGAGAGTAGCAAGTTGTTAACCAAAGTTAGAAAGCATTTAAAGAAACATGGTGAGGGTGTAGTTAAGGAGGATTTGAAGAGTAAGTATTCATTGTAAAGTTATTTTAAAGGGTAAATTGATAAGTAATCTAGTTAGATTATTTTTGTCACTAATTTATTATGTGTAGGTCTTAATTAGGTAGTTGGATTAGTGCAGGTAGATGGTGATGAGTAGCTCACTAATCTGATTTAGATATTTAGAAAGTTATAAAGTACTTAGGGACACCAACAACAAGTTTTTTTACAAAATTTTGCCTCATTAACACAAGATGGAGAGAAATTTAAACATAGAATTTGTGCTGCAAATTTTTGAGAGTAATGTTGTGAAGATAAATTGAGTTTGTCTGTGCCTACCGACCTAATATTCTTTTTGTGAGAAAGATGAACATTAAATTTTATCTTGTGATAAAATATTTTATTTGGTAGTAGTGTAGATAGGATCTATATCTATTATGCACACTACACATCAAAGTTACCAATAGAGTCCAGACTCTCCTAGTGTGAAAAGATTGCACACTAATAGTGTGGCCACACTTTACTGGTACATTATAAGCAGCCAATATGCTTTCTGTTTTCTGATTTGTAAATTGAATTGTTAAACTAGCCAATAGAAAGTTGAACTATTTACTTTAAAATAACTTCAGTATGTATACCTTTTATATTCACTTTCTGAATAAGAGTTTTATTACTGGTTGCTTTCAGCCCTGCTTATAACAAAAGCTCACCTGGCTATGAAGAAACTTGCCATATTCATTCTAAGATGCCAGTCCTTAAACAGAATAAGTATGGCTGATATCATGAATCATCATGGTCCATTTTCTGATAATATTCTGATTAAAAACTATCTGAATTTGGGGTGTACTAGAAGGCTGGTGGTTAATAAGTTTGGCAGGCTGTTTGTTATTGATCTTTAGCAGATTTTTGAGATGGTTGCACTTTTTATAACCAATGCTGGCAAGGCTAATTCAATATTCCTACCAATATCTGAAAGGGCCAGGGGTTCTAGGCATCAGCAGATCGCTTAGTTAGGCTTTTATAGTTATTTTAGGTACAGCATCTTTTTAAGTTTATCTAAGTCGGAAGTGTGTTTATAAAACAGTGCTTGAAGCCAATGAAAATAAAATAATTAAGCATATGTAGCATTAATATTTTATAAGATTGATGTCATAAAATTGCAAACTTTTCACTGCATTTCACAAATAGAAACTATTTAAATTGCCCATAGTGAAATTTATTTTCTGATATTTTGATATTATCTAACTAAACTGATAGGGGTCAGTTTCAGAGTAAACAATATTTTTAAATATACAAATGTTATGAAAAGAGCATTGTAAACAGGATGTTAAGACTGGAGATCGGAGAGCTTGTCTAATTTAATTTTTTTCATCATTTAAATTATAATAAATAGTTTTAAATCTGCTATTCAATGCTTATTTTCCCATATTCATTACATTTATAAACAGACTAAACATACCTCCCTTTTCGAGGGTAGGTAGTTGAATGAAATTTGATTTTTAAAAGTTTTATGACTAATATGTAGCTCTAATGTGTTTTTTGCTACAGTTCACAGATTACATATGGCAAGGTGGTCAAAATTCTAGATGGGCATGTGTTAGTATGCATGCCTACTTTTAATATCGCACCGCACGTGACAAGTTGCTAGGTCATTGTCTGAGTGAATGCTGCTTATAGGTATACAAATACCTCCAACCAGAAGTAACTAAAAATTCACCAGGAAATGTCCCACTTACATAAGAAACAATGCTGCCACCTATTTAAAACACCTGCGCAAACATGCCTTGCAGTCATTGATCTGTACCTATTTATAGTAAAATTTGCATATGCACTTGGATTCTTATTTTATTTACCTACGGTGCGGCACATATGCACACATGCTTTTGAATAGTTAGGTACATAGAGTTGTTATATCTATCAAGGTTTTTAAATAACTAGTGTAGGTGACCTACTTTTTTGGCATTTTTTTTTTGTATTTATTTGGGAATTAGAATAGACACTCATACTCAAGCTGAGACTATGAATTTGCCCTGAAAGAAGTTTGCCACCCCTTTTTACACGTAAAGTACATACACTTACTCGTACATGTCTAATCATTACATAGCTCTGTGAATTTGTCGCGTAAATGTGGGCCGTCTCGCTCTCACCAAGTTAATGCTACGGGCGCAGATCTTGCTATGCCAAACATGACTATAGGCTCTCCATCGTGGTCCTGCAGTTCTAGCTACCCCATTTTGAGAGCACAGCCGTTTGTATACATATACATGTAGGCATTAGGGTCGATTCCGGCAGTCACACTTAAGAACGCGTACCAAGGTAAATTGTTAATTTTCGATTTCATTTTTACACAGATTTCATTAAAATCGTCGCAGCCGTTTTTACATGAAAGAGAAACAAACATCCATCCATACTTACAAATTTTCGCGTTTATAATATTAGCAGGATTACCAAAAATTATTTATTTTGTGTTCCTAGAACCTACATACACTTAGGTAGCATTTTTATTTGACCTTTTTGCGTATACAGTGCTTGTGCAAAACATGACGTCACCATATTCGATGTACTCGATGCTTCGAATAAGTGCGGGGGTTGTGAAGCGTGCGGGTGAAATCTGGATTTTTTCTAGCATTATTATATCCGCTCTTAAACCTAATCTTAGGTCTATCTCTCTCCGTCCTTAACATAAATGGCTTAGAGAGAAAAGGGCAGGTAGGACTAATTTTACGTCTAGGTTTAAGTGTGACTGCCGGAATCGACCCTGATGTCTTATGATTTCGCCTGGCAACGGAATATTCTTTTAAAGTCGTCTCGAGCTATTCGACTTAAAACTTATTGCCTTTAGATAAACGAGAAACGTCGTTATTTCATTGAGGCAATAAAAATTATGTTTTATCGCGGACCGATAACTTGCGGTAGAGTGCGTTGCATCAAATAGTGCCTCTGAATGATGGCGCTAGTTACCATGTGTATGATTACATTATCGGTGTTATTTCATACGAAACATGTTAGTGCAGAAATAAGGCATAGGAGCTATTCTATGAAACGGACTCTACCTGTGTGGCTCTTGATTGCGTTTTAATCTTTACTGACACACACACATAGGTACATACATTTACAGCATAAGCAGATCGAGTGAGATCAAAGTCGCTGATAGTAGGATCAAACCTTCACGTACTGTTTTCGTATAATGACGTGTTCGTAGTACCTATAGTTGGACGCGTGGTTCCGGCAAAGTAGAGCTTGTACTACCCCATGCATGTAGGTATCGTACGAAGCGATTAAGGGTTTCCGGGAGGTGGGCAGCAGCGCCTCCCGTGTTGACAACATAGTCCAAAAATCAGCCTGCAGTTACAAACCCGCCTGCCCAGCGTGGTGACTGGGCAAATATCCCCCATGGCAGTCTTGTGGTGTGCCCTGGGGGAGGCCTACGTCCAGCAGTGGACTGCAATAGGCTGAAGACGATGTATACACACGGCTGTGTACCTAAAATGAGGATAGCCAGAACTGCGTGATGACAAAGTAATTAGATTTTACAGTCAAACAGAACTTCACAATACAGTTCCAGCAGCCCCTTTTCACCATCGGGATACTAGACGCAGACTAGCGTATCACCCTTATGTTGTTGATATCCCACCCATCCGCACCAAACGTTATGCTAACTCGTTTGTAATGCGAACGGCTAAGGAGTGGAATGCACTTCCTGCCGATGTATTTCCCGAGCACTACAACATTGGTCTCTTCAAAACTAGAGTGAATAGGCACTTTCTAGGCAAACATGTATCACCTTAGGCCGCATCTTGCTTAACATCAGGCACGATGGCGGTCAAATTTTTGCCTAGCTAATTGAAAAAAAAAGTCACGATCTGCACACAATAGTGTGGCCAGATGTATGACCAGTGTCAAGTTGCTAGCTTATCGCCTGAGAGAATACTCCAGAGTTCCTTAGTCGACTCTTACGACATGCACGGAAGGAGATGCAGCTGATGAAGGGTTTCCCGCAATTTCCATGGGAACGAAAAATAATATGGGTGGTCGCTAGTTGGTATTACTAACCACGATCAGTCAGAATTAGATAAAGTTTAGCTTAAACAGTGTTTATCTCAACTATATCCTCAAAATTCTTCTATGCTGCTCTGGGTGTGATATATAATACTACAGCTGCTTCTCTTCCCGGGCATACTGTACAAGTCAGTAGAGGGACAAGAGGGTCTTGTTTTTTAGTAGGCGATAGCCTGACCACCTGTCACTACTAACCGAACTTGTACATCTCAACTATACCCTCAAAATAGGTCAGAAGTGGCACCATGTGGCTCTATCAGCCCTTGGTGCTCTGCCTACCCCGTAAGGTATAAAGGCGTGATTATATGTAAACAGTGTTTTAATTATTTTACAAACATTAGATTAGTAATCGTTTAACTCCATATAGTAACGTATGTGTAATGTGTTATGTTTTCGTTTGCAATGACTTTTACTATACGTCTACGATAAGGCGTGTAATTGCGATTTCAGTCTACTTTACGGTTTATTTCTATGTACTTGTTATCGCGAGTTTTTGCTTCAGTAACACCTGAACGGGAACTAGTATTTTAGGCTGTTTAGGAAGTATCTATAAATATATCACGCGTATATTATTTAGTGTAAATTCATCGCGTTATTCAGTTTGGATGTCACTATTTACATTGTTAGCTATGGAGAAAAACAATCGACTAGGAACATCACTGGCCGCTACTGAGTTGTCCTGGCACATCCCTATTTGATGGACAGCCGCAGATCTAGAGCAATGGTTCCCAAAGTGGTCCAGGTGGACCCCCAGGGGTTCACAGGAGACTCGATGGGGGTCTACGTTGACGTGAAAAAATGTTGGTTTACAATGAACTCGTATGTGGTGTAAGCCTGTAGGGGGTCCATCAGAACCAGTTAACTTTTGAAAGGGGTCTATGAAAAAAAAAGTTTGGGAACCCCTGATCTAGGGTCCGTTTTATAAAATATCTCGTATGCCTAATTTCGGAAATAACATTTTTTGTATGCAATTTCGAATAACTGCACTGAAATGTATGGAACAGCAGATTTTTTTCAATATTTCGGAGTTGGTCCCATAGTGAAAGTTGTTTCTTTTTACTTACCTAGTTTCGTGTCAAAACTAATCACTAATTTTGGATAGACTTCTCAGAAATTTTCATACAATCTTGAAAAATAAAAATGTGATTTCAAGTCTCAAATTTTGTAGATAGGTTCTCTACAGTGGGCTATTTACATAGCTTTTCGCTTAACATACCCTTTTTGTTACACCCTGTATATATTATGGTCGATTCCGGCAGTCACACTTAAACCTAAATGTAAATTTAGTCCTACCTGTCCTTTTCTCTCTCAGCCATTTATGTTAAGAACGGAGAGAGATAGACGATTAAGTTCTAATCTAACTAAGGTTTAGGTTTAAGTGTGACGGCCGGAATCGACCCTATTATAAAACAAAGTCGCTTCCCGCTTTCTGTCCCCATGTATGCTTAGATCACTATGCAACGGAATTTGATGCGCTTTTTTTTTAAAATAGATAGAGTGAATTAAGAGAAAGGTTTATAAAGGTGTATAGTATCAGCATTGCACCCGTGCGAAGCCGGGGCGGGTCACTAGTATGTATATTAATTAGTCATGTGTATCGGCAGATGTCCCAGTCCCCACGATCCCGGTGCTGGTGATAGCCTGCGACAGGATCACCGTGAAGAGATGTCTGGACAACCTGATCAAGTATAGGCCGGCTAATAAGTCGTTCCCGATCATAGTCAGCCAGGTAAGGAGCCATGTTTATTTTTAGAAACTTCTAGGGCAGGGGTTCCCAAACTTTTTTTCTCATAGACCTCTTTCAAAAGTTAAATGGTTCTGGTGGACAGGCCTACACCACATACGGAATTAATTGTGAACCCCCATTTTTTACGCCAAGGTAGTCCCCCATTGAGTCTCCTGTGGACCCCTTTGGGAACCACTGTTCTAGAGTTTCAGAGTTCTAAGTGCTGTGGATTTTGGTAAATAAAATAAAATAGATGTGCTACGTAGATATGCTGCGAGAATGTATAGGACTATGGAACTATGTGACAGTTTCCACTGATACCTACTATGTGGCGGAGCGAGTTATGTGCAGTATTTTTTTCATATAAATGCACTGGAAACGCATTAAGTTAACTAATATTAGAAGTACTTATACGTAGCTATAATGTTGCTGTGCTGGTGCGGGGTTTTACTAGAACACATCAGCTGTATCTCCTTCCGTGCATGTCGTAAGAGTCGACTAAGGAACTCCAGGGGCGTTCTCTCAGGTGATAAGGTAGCAACTTATCACTGGTCATCTTCATCTGTCCCACCATTTTAAACGTGGTTGTTGGATGTTCTCGCGACCCTGCAGTTCTGGCCACCCCAAGTGTGTGCGTGCGCGAAACTAGCGCTCGGCGTCCCCCCGCGTCCCGCACCTCGCCCCGCGCACACACACACTCAATTATCGCGATCGCGTGGCTTCGGATTTGCTATTGCTTTTACGTAATCAGGGTACAAACCCATTTAGGAAACACAACCGTGTCTATACGTGTATGTGTGGGGGTGGTGAAAAGGAAAGGGCTTCCGGCCCCACCTGGCCACTAGTTATTGTTTGGCCCATGTATAGTTGCATATATACTAATTATTCCATCACCCGAATCCCACATCCCAAAGTCAACCTCACCTGTCCGTGGTGCACCCTGCTATTTAACGAACGAGACTCTGATGCTAAATAGCTTTCAATTCCTATTTAGACTGGTAGAGAAACATGTCCTATTGGATTTGTTACCGGTCGCTAGATTGCTGTATTTGTTCCCGAAAAGCGGCGTCAAGCTCACCCCTTACCACGTGGGACTTTATAAGCTAACTGGTGAAAGTGGCTGTGTAATTTGCACACTATGTCGAACCGCCGAACCTCTATGGGCGATAATGGGCGTGACTAAATACATGTATATATTCCAATCATTGTGAGAAACTTCGTTATCGCGTTCTAGGATTTGTAATAGACTGTGGTTCTGTCTTGCGTTCGATAGGTGGCTCCACTACATATGTATAAAAAATATGTCGAACGTTATGTGAGAAATCCAAGCCTGAACTGTAGTAATCTGTCCTAGAAATCCGGTCCTAATTTGTAGTCAACTCTTCTAGGACTGCGGTCACGAGCCGACATACGAAGTGATAAAGTCCTATGTAGATAAGGACCCTTCGATCAGCGTGGTCAAACAGCCGGATCAGTCTGCTATTCAGCTGCAGCAGAACAACTTCAAGTTTAGGGGGTATTACAAGATAGCGAGGCACTTTAAGTTCGCTCTGAACCATGTGCTGGACCATTTGGGGTATGAGGCCACTATTATTATAGAAGGTGAGTGGAATGTTTACTTTATGTGTATATCATTTATCCATAGGCCTCTCTAATGGTCTTCACTTTGACCGGTTGGAAGCAGTCTGCATCTAGGTACCCGCGATCCTGACTAGTCGACTGTCCATCACGTAGGTGGGCTTCCTATGATAAGCTGTTTAAATGAAATATTAATTTATTTTCTCAACTACTGTGTGATTTTTTCCGTCATTGTTTCTGGCGGTGACTTAATTAATTCCTTCTTATATATATATTTTGTAATTGTTTTCCAGATGACCTGGACATCGCTCCAGATCTGTTCGAATATTTCCAGGGAACGTATCCTCTGCTGATCGCGGATCCTAGTCTATGGTAAGTTTTTTAGTTATTGGTAGATACTCGTATTGTGGTGTATTTCAGCCTGAAAAGCGACTGTTCGTGGTATTTATTTTGATAGCTTACGGATACCACGGTCGCGCTACTATGGTCGCCTGGTGAAATGTATAGACCTTAAAGTATCTAAACTAAATTTAAACTAATAGGGTGTAAGTGGGTGGGTGAGTTCAATCTCACCTGCCCGTGGTGCACACTGCTATTTAACGGACGAGGCTTGGACACTAAATAGCTTATAATATCTATTTAGGGTGCCACAAAAACATTCTCTAATGCAGTGGTTCCCAAAGTGGTCCAGGTGGACCCCCAGGGGTCCACAGGAGACTCGGTGGGGGTCTACGTTGATGTGAAAAAATGGAGGTTCACAATTAATTTGTATGTGGTGTAGGCCTGTAGGGGGTCTACCAGAACCAGTTATCTTTTAAAAGGGGTCTATGAGTAAAAAAAGTTTGGGAACCTCTGCTCTAATGTAATAATGACGACCGATTGGTGTAGTTCGTAGTGACCCTGCCCGTAACGCCATAGGTCTTGGCTTCGAATCCCGGTAGGTGCAAACGTTGATATGATGAAGATTGTTGATGTTTCTATACTTATCTATGTATTTATATACCGTTGCTTAGTATCCACGACGCAAGACCTTAAGGATCTTAATGTGGGACTAAATTGATGTGTTGTGAATATTTATTTAATAACTAGTGAACGCCCGCGACTCTGTCATTTTATTGCAAGCAATGTATTCGTTTGATGCCCAAAGTACAAATGTATAGTCGAACCACGCTAAGTTTGCGAATTAATGTAACGGCAACCCCACAAAATTATTTATATTGCAACACAAGCAAATTGTCATTTCTGTCACTAAAGTAATTTTACTTCCGTCAGTTGATGATATTTAATATTTAAATTATGTGAATTTAATAAAACCATGGTGAATTCATGTAAAAACGAAGGTTGGGAATAAATATTTGCTATGAAAGATGCCTATGATCGTGTAAAAGTACAATGGTTATCTCAAGTTTTGTAGAAATAACCATGATTTCAAGAAATCGAATTGTAAACAAGATAGCTAGCTTTAAAGGTTTTGATGCTTTGTATGGAAATGAATCATAACTAAAAAAAATAATATGTGGCTATACCTATGCAGACACAAATTTTACAAATTTAAGAATATCTTTTAAAGAAATTAGACGACGACGAAGTACGGAAGGAAGTTTTGGAATCTAATCTGAACGACGGATTAGTTCATGTTTAAATTAAGTAAAATGATATAAATAAAATAAAGCAAAGTAACATGTACTAAATACATATTAATATTGTTTCTTTGTCAGTAAAGTAGGTAATGTTTGAAGGTAGTAGGTTCTTAATTATTATTTAACATATAAATGGTACCTAGTTTAGCGTAATATTGGTAAGTTTACCGCCGCCGAGGACCACAGATGTCCTTCCTTGTACACTCAACGACATGTAAATATGCAAAAATTTAATAAAATTGCTTGAGATTAATAGTACTTACATCAGAATTACACATAGGCAATAATGTCACGCGGAAGTACACTGATATAATATAAAAATAATATTTACTATAGACTCAAAATTGTCGTATCATGATCTTCCTAATAACAATTTTAACAAATGAAGTAAGTATCCAGACTATTTTTTCGAACTTTGTGAGTAATCCCAACTACAAAATTTGAAAATCTACCACATTTTGACTTTTGCAAACTTAGCGTGGCACGACTATACCTACAAAACTAACATTATAACATTTTGACATGGCATCTTTATGATAATATTAATGTAACTTTGGACTTCAATATCTTGAAAACCCGTAATTACCCAGGGGTTCTTCCATAGAAAAAAATGATCGTGATGTTACAAAGAATACGAGGTATCAAAAGAACAAAGTTGTCTTTTTACACCCAGTATGTATAGATATAGATAGATAGATAACTTTATTGTACTAAGTTTTGAGAAAATAAATAATCATTGTTACTTACTTCCCAAGGTGTGTCTCAGCATGGAACGACAACGGTAAACAGGATCTGATCAACATGGACCGTCCGGAGTTACTGCACCGTACAGATTTCTTCCCCGGCCTGGGATGGATGCTAAGGCAGAGTGTATGGCTCGAGCTTAGAGATAACTGGCCTAAAGCGTGAGTATTGAGAAGGAATAAAAGGTTTATCGGACGCCAGACAGAACCACAGTCCAATGGGCTTGGATTTTTCTTTTTAGGTTATAAAGGTAGGGCGACTATGCAGAAGAAGTCCACGGATAGGGTGTTTTATTGTACTCGTATAATGTATGTTAGACTTAATTGTGGTTTATAATAACATTGTTAAACAAAAATCTTAGATTACGATAGGTTAGGTTAGACTATGACAAATAACGCAAAGTGCCAGAAGCAAATCCCTTTTGTAAAGCCTTTTATGTTTTTTTTTTAAATATTATTGATTGTGATATTTATAGCAAAAAAATCATACCGTTACCATAAATAAGCTCTTACCACATTCTGGATTTTATAGACACCCTATTAATACGATTCGGCCAAACGTAGATGAAAAAATTGTGAAATGTAGACGATTTAACGATCTGCCCCCGTATTGGCTATCTTTTTTGACAGTTCATAGGTCACTCATTGAAACTTATTGAACTGGAAGTGACATGTATGTGTGTGTGATGCTAAAATTTTCTTCAAAAAAGGCATTATGCCACTTCCAGTTGTTGAGTTTCAATTGAGTGATGATCACGATGAACTGTCAAAAAAGATACCCAACAGGCCTGCTGGTCAAATTGAATTGTCCACTTCATGAAATGCGACCATTTCATGAAATGCTCAATTCTACTAAATGGCCACGACATATGTACAGGGTGTAACAAAAAGGGTATGTTAAGCGAAAAGCTATGTAAATAGCCCACTATAGAGAACCTATCTACAAAATTTGAGACTCGAAATCACATATTTATTTTTTAAGATTGTATGAAAATTCCTGAGATATTTAAAAATTCTCCATGCTATCGGGAAAAATGAACATGTGATTTCGGGTCTCAAATTTTGTAGATAGGTTCTCTACAGTGGGCTATTTACATAGCTTTTCGCTTAACATACCCTTTTTGTTACATCCTGTATACATCTTATTGGTCATGACTGGTACATGTACTTAACATCCTATAGAAAACATGAAGACGTGAAATTAACGACAGACGACTCTTTTATGGGCTGAAATGATTATTATGATGACTATAATGAACAAGCCGTTTCCTTTTTCAGCTTCTTCGATGATTGGCTAAGGAATCCAGTGAACGTGAAGAATCGTGCGTGTATACGACCTGAAGTCTCGCGTACATATTCATTTGGAAAGGTAATTTAGATGAAATTATTACTAGATTAAGTGACAGCGTTCAAAACATGGCACGAGAAATAGCTGCTCAAATGTATGGCTGGGCGTCTATTGTCATTAATTATTACAAGCGAAGTCGAGCCTTATGGTAACTACTTAAGATTCAAGTTTAAAAATCTGGTCTAATGCCGCTATTACGTTTTTACAGATTGACTCGTGCCATTTTTTATAAACATTTCACTATGAAACCCCGCGTCTACCTATAATCACGTCACTGGTTTCAACCAGTTTTTCAGTAACATTCCTTTTGTCCATTTCATGGATATGTATCGGAGCCACCACTCGGACGCAAGACAGAACAACAGTCCAATTCAAATCCTAGAACGCGATATCGAAGTTTCTCACAACGATTGGAATATATACATGGGCCAAACAATAACTAGTGGCCCGGTGGGGCCGGAAGCGATTTTATTTTACCAACCGCACATAATAATATGTATCTGACAAACTATAGATAGTTCACGCAACAAGGCTACTGCCGAAAAGTGTACTTTCTCAGGCCCTAGTCTACCTGTGTGCCAAATTTCATTTAAATCGATGTAGTAGTTTTGAAATGTGGTATTTTTATAATTATCTAGGTATTTATATACATAATTAACTAATTAAATAATAATTTAATGTGTTGGGTTTTAGAGCTTTATAATTAGTGGTTTACTAATTTCTATAATCCTGAGGATGCCACGGTTGTTGGAAAAACATATGTAGATTATCAATCTAGTTTTTGATTTCGGAAATAATGCAATTATTATCTTGCATGCTAGGTGCTCGGATCTGGTTTCTCGTGGCGATTGTAGGTAGTGCAAGTGCTTGTTTTCGCAGTTATGAGTTATCAGATCCGAGGGTGCACCCATAGTGAATGTTTGAACTTCCGAATTGTAACGTCTTATACAATTTCATTTAATATATTTAAGTTCGATTGGTGTAGTTGGTAGTGACCCTGCCTGCGACGCCATAGGTCCTCGGCTCGAATCCCGGTAGGTGCAAACATTGATATGATGAATATCGATGTTTGTTTCCAATTCATGGATGTTTCTATACTTATCTATGTATTTATATACCGTTGCTTAGTACCCACGACACAAGACCTTAGGGATCTTAGTGTGGGACAAGGTTAATGTGTTGTGTAGTGTATCAAATATTAATTAATTAATTATTGACAGGTGGGTGTGAGTCGAGGCTTGTACTTCGATAAACATCTTCGCTTTATGCAGCTCAATACTAGATATACGGAGTTCACTAAGCTGGACCTCACTTATTTATTGAAGGTTAGTCATCTTGCCACATACCTCTATCTTGTCACATGCCTCCATCTTAATTTAAAAAGCGGCAAAGTGCGAGGCTGTCTTGCCCATGTAGGGATCCGTAGGCTAGATAATGTACTTAATATCAACATACATAATATCAAAAAATTACTTTAGCTAAATTACTTCTTAATCGATAGTCAGCACCAAAAATAACTTTACCTATATATTCCAT
Organism: Carposina sasakii; assembly: GCA_014607495.2. Taxonomy (NCBI): domain Eukaryota; kingdom Metazoa; phylum Arthropoda; class Insecta; order Lepidoptera; family Carposinidae; genus Carposina; species Carposina sasakii. The sequence goes on along the minus strand of CP053176.1, from coordinate 5,008,891 downwards.
ATAGTTTGTATGAATATACAGTGTGTCCGGGATAGAGTTAGCGATATTCTAAAGGCGTGTTGTACACTTCATTTTATCGATAAAAACACCCCCATTTGGTGGTCTAACTGCCCACTTTTATCTGAGTACCTGAGTACCGGTACCTGAGTGACGGGCTATGGGCGCTTGCGCAAGGGTCAATTTCAAATAACAATAAATTCAAAACTATGTAACTCACAACAATAAGTTAGCCGTTGTAAAATAGCTATTAGCTTTCAAACACAGTTTTTTCTTTCTTGTCTTTTCTTTCTTTCTTTCTTTTAAATCCAGAGATATTGACAAAATTTACCACTAACATGAAAAAAAAATTTAAAACTGAAAATAGCTGTCATTTCTATAACTGGGCAGTTAGAGCCCACATGGGTGTGCTTTTATCGATGAAATGAAGTGTACAACACATCCTTAAAATATCGCTAACCTTATCCCGGACACACTGTATATTGAACACAAAGTTATATTTTCTGTTTCGTTCACTTTTAGACCATTAAGGGCTGATTTTTCCTAACGCCAAAAGAATAAAGTTGATGCTGTCCTTCTCTAAAACTTGATTATGATAGAGACAACATCAATTTTATTCTTATGACAGGCTATCTGACGTTTGAAATAATTGGCCCTAAGCGTCTTTACATCTTCAGTTACTTTAACAATAATTCTGACATTAAACCCACTTTACATCAGGAAAACTACGACCCTTGGCTAGCCACCACGCTGGGTTCCCTGCCCCAAGTGTCAGCAGAGGTGGCGTCTAAACCAGGGGAGAGTGACGTAGTGGTACCATACGATACCGCAGCTAGCTATCTCAAGGCAGCGAGGACTTTGGGGCTTATGGATGATTTTAGGGTGAGTGGGCCGCCATTTTGTTTTATGTCAGCCATTTTTGTTTTATATGTCAGCCATATTGAGACAGTCATTAGCCATTTTGATTGCTGCACGGACTTTGGGACTTATGGAAGATTTTAGGGTGAATGGGTCGCCATTTTGATTTATGTCAGCCATGTTGAGACAGTCATTAGCCATATTGAAGGCTGCACGGACTTTGGGGACTTACGGATGATTTTAGGGTGAGTATGCCGCCATTTTGTTTTATTTGTCAGCCATTTTGAAATAGTGATGCAGCCAGATACCTCAAGGCGATACGGACTGACTTTAGGGTGAGTAGGGCGACATTTTGTTTTTACCCGACTGCGCCAGATGGAGGGTTATCAGCGGAGGCGGCTTTTAAACCAGGAGATAGTGATGTGGTGGTCCCATTCGATACCGCAGCTAGCTGTTTCAAGGCGGCACGAACTTTCGGACTATAGATAACTTTAGGGTGAGAAGGACGCCATTTTGACCAAACAGACAGACTTAACACCCGACGTGTCTACACGTCGGAAATATATGACGTGTTGAATCGCGTGGGGTGTTGCTAATGTGTCTCTGACCATATAAAATGTTTGGGATTGATATGTACTGTCGTGGCGTGGCGTAGCGTCGGGTGTTAAAAGTCAATTTTGATTTTTACCATTATGTGTCGGCCATTTTGAGATAGTGATGTGGTGGTCCCATACGATACTGCAGCTAGCTATTGTTTTTATCCGACTGCGCCATAAGGAGGGTTATTACCTGACTGCGACGGAAGGAGGGTTAGGTTTTTCGAATGTATGAAAGTATCTATGTATATTTCTTTGGCACAATCAAAAGCTTGTCGCATTTGATCTTGAAAAGTATCATAAATTCGTCCTAGTTGTAAGAATGACAATGAGTAAAAAATTTACGTAGTCGCGTTTTTTTTTCTATTAATTAAAAAGTTGGTGTTTTGTAAGCGATGGGCTGACCACCTGTCACTACTAACCGAACTTGTACATCTGAACTATACCCTCAAAATTGGTCAGAAGTGGCACCATGTGGTTCTATCGGCCCTTGGTGCTCTGCCTACCTCGAAAGGGATAAAGGCGTGATTATATGTATGTATTAAAAAGTTTTGCCTGTGTCACCTAGTCGACGACATGTTTTTTTTTTTATATTCTAGAGTGGGGTACCCAGAACGGCGTATCGTGGTGTAGTAAATTGCTTCATCGAGGGAAGACGAGTGTACCTCGCTCCCCACCCGCCCTGGGAAAGGTACCGGCCAGACTGGGGATAACACCTTTTATCCCCTAATAGAGAGATAAGGGAAAAGGTAAGGAGATTTAATGGTTTGGATCGAACCGTGAAGGAAGGATGAAAGTTGGTGCCTAGGTTTATTTTTGATGTACAAAAGCAAAAAAGTAGCAATGTCACAGCAAAAATTGAGCAATATTCGCGTTGAAATATCAAATACCTTTGAGATTGTTATGTAATACGAATTTTACAGCGAATTTTGTACAATTGTCGCTATCACATTTGCTAGTTAGGTAACACGGATGCCGGTTAACCGAAATTTAACTAACTTTCTAAACCGGTTTAAAAACCTTACTTTTGCTATCTTTTTAAAACCGGTTTCTGGCCATTTTTCTAATTTTTTAAACCGGTTAACCAGTCTATGGCTAACTTTCAAAAGCGGTTAACTGGATGTTGACTACCTTTCAAAACCGGTTAACTTTCTTTAACCGGCCTTTCTTTAACTTTTAAAACCGGTTGACCGAACTTTGAGTAACCTTGATAATAGATTTTCTTCATTATCCTTCCTACATGGAATACACTTCAAAAACCTACTTAAAATTATATCGCGATAGGTATTGACTACAAGTAGGAATTTAGAGTGATCGATCCATATATTATAGTAAATTCTTTGTAAATACCCAATAAATATTGCACATCGACTTCTGGAAAGAAACAATTTTAGATCTTCAATGTCAAATCAATGAGGGATTTTCTGAGAAGTTAAAATAACTGTCAAAAATAGATGGCGTTACCTACATCTCCTACCTAGTTCCCCCCTTCACCTCTCCATACAGAATTTCGTGTAGGAGATGCGGTCACGCCATCTATCCAGGCGATACAAATATATTTTTTTTTTACTTTTGATAATTGTCAGAAAATCCCTCATTTTCAAAAATCAACTGTTTCATCCTAACGGTCGATCGATGTTGCATTACTTATTTCTAAATACTATATACACTTAAACTATGTATAAAGTGACTGAATATTTTTAATGTTATTGTATTTGAATAATGACACTTGTTTCAATATCAGTCAGTAGTCATTCACTCACACTCCAAAACTTCTCAACTATTGAAAAATGTATTTCATGGTAACGTAAATTCTCCTCACTCGATTGAGGGTAGGAATCATAAATGACTTGACTATGATTCTTTATTTGACTTGAAAGTGCTCAAGGTCATATCAACTGACCAATCACGAGATAGAATAATCCTTACGCCATATTTACCCTTCGTGATTGGTCGGTATGGATGACGTCATTCTGTTCTCAACTTTTAAGGGATTTCCATATTTAAATCATCAGCAAATACGTGTATATTTTGTATAAAAAGTTCTTGTATTTTTCATATAAAATCTCTTTTAAAAAATACCTTTTTCAGCGCATAAACTAGATTCTTATTGTATAGGATGACATTGATGTTCACACACAATAGATATGACTTTTGAAATGTACTCTAATTATCTTTAAGCCACGTTCCAAACAACGGGATTGAAAGACGAAAGATTGCACTATAATATCTCCTGGGCAGTGGCTATTCCTTGTTATAATAGGGATGTTTACAGTTTTTTATTTGTATTTATATCGAAAGATCATAAAAAAAGAAACATTTGCGAAAGAAAAACTTCGCTAGCGTGAAAACTTTCCGGGATATAACGATTTCAAAATCACAATTTCAATCTCCATACAAACGGCTACCACAATTATGACGTCATTCTATCAGTAACTTGTATGCGCGTAAAAGGACTTTTGTTTTACAGCTATATTAAATGTTGCATTTATAAATATGGTCACTAAACAAAAGTTGCTGAAAATGTAAAGGTGGTCATGTCATGTAGTAATTTTCAATTAATTTCACATTTGAAAAATGGACTTGCTCACTTGACTTTGAAGGCTTATTATTTACTACCGCATTTGGACACCTAATCAAATTGTAGTTTTACAGATAGGTATGATATTGATGATGTATTCTGATAAGCATAAAATATCATTAAAATTCAACCATAGTAAACATCCCTATTGGCCGCCATGACTGAAATACGATCGGATGTTATTATTAATATTAACCGTCTTACGATCGCAATCTTTCGTCTAGTTTCGTCTTTTTAATTTCGATCTCTAACCATGTCACATTGAATTTAGTTTTTACCCGACTGCGCCAGAAGGAGGGTTATGTTTTCCTAGTGTATGTGAGTTTATATCTATGTATATATCTTTGGCTCGCTCTAGAACCTAAGCGGCTTGTCGCATTTGAGCTTAAGAGGTATAATTAGATTCGTCGTGAGAGTGACACCCTCCCCCTGATTACGTACAAGCAATAGCAAAGTGAGAGTGTGTGTGCTTGTGTGAGGTGCGGGGCGCGGGGCGAGGTGCGGGGCGCGGGAGGACGCCGAGCGCACACTCGAGATTATCGCGATCGCGCGGCTTCGGCTTTGCTATTGCTTTTACGTAATCAGGGGGCGACCAAAATGTATTTCGCAGTCGGGTTTTTTTTTAATTAAATGGTTCCCTTATTTCAAGGTATTACAGGAATTTTTATAATGCTTATACCCCACCTTTTGTGAGTCACAAGTGAATGTTAAGGACTTTGTTTTTGTCACGTTCTATCCTAACGCACTTTTAACAGGCTGGAACGAGATGCCGATATATACTTTTTATGTCAACTAAAACATATTCTTCCATATTTAATGGTATAATACTTATTCCGTCACAATTACTTTATTAATAATTAACTAGGATTATATTGACAAGTTCCTTATTTAGTTAATTAATATGATTAATTACATTTCATAAGTGATTTAATTTTAATTGTAATATAACAATTATTGTTTTATTATTTGACAATGGACAAAATGTCTATTTTGAAATAGAGATAGTCATACCATGGTTTATTTACATAACCGTAATATGTCGGTGAAATGACGTCCCTAGTAACAGAAAGTTGTATATGTAATCAACATGAGGCTGTACCCAGAGAGCGGTAATGGTAACGTCGTTTACCGCTATATTACGGCACCGTAATCCTATAAAACCATGCCATGCTACGTTTTTTTTCGTAATATTTCATGATTATTTCACCTGACGCATGGAGACGTCATTGACCGTTATATAACGTTAGTCAATAATGGCATGTCTATAACTATTCGATACCCTTGTTATATGAAATGAACCCAATTTTAGTTTAATTTTTAATTATCCTAGTGTCTAGTAAAATGTGAAACTATGAGTTTTATAGAATTAAATTTATTAAATGAAGCAATATTATTTTAATAACATAATTGAATGTTATATTTAAGTTTAAAATACTTAAGTTTTCAGACCAATTCCGGTTAATTATACCTACTTATTTGTTTTATATTATTTAAAATTTATTATACATGACATATTCAACAATTTTTTTTTTCCACAAATTTAAAGACTGTGATGATTGTATCTTATTATAATTGTATTATACTGACATAATTAGCTTTAATGTTGTGCAAATTAATTAAAAATATATTAATTTTATTGGTTGATTTTGTTACAATGGCGTTTTATTTCTTTTTCGTATCATCATTATCATCATCATCTAAATCAGGGGTGTCCAACATAATTTTGTGAAGGAATATGAAATGAAATGTTTATTGAATGTGACATTAGGTACAGTTTGCAGTTGTAGATGCAAAGTAGTGTCACTGAATGTCTACCTTTTCCAGGCGTGCACTCACTTGCTAAGAAAGCACAGTCAAAATCATAAATTATAATCAATTAATGCATAGTCCACTCGAAACAATAAAGTCAGTTCTTATGAGAATAGTATTAAATGTCTGTAGGAACAAGATTATAAATGTCATCAATAAGATCGATAAATAAATTCAATTCAATGTCCCTAATTACAATGACTATGTCTTATTTATAATTAAGAAATTCATGTACAGGGTGTAACAAAAAGGGTATGTTAAGTGGAAAGCTGTTTGATGAAACACACTCCACTATAATATTATCGGTGAATGATGTAGCACACCTATAATTGGCAGATACATCAGATTTTTAGTTGTAAGTGTAATTATTGTTGCTCTTAATCTATGTTCTGTAAGTGTGTCTAAATAAATAAATAAAAGCTATGTAAATAGCCCACTGTAGAGAACCTATCCACAAAATTTGAGACCCGAAATCACATGTTTATTTTTCCCGATAGTATGGAGAATTTTTAAATATCTCAGGAATTTTCATACAATCTTGAAAAATAAAAATGTGATTTCGAGTCTCGAATTTTGGAAATAGGTTCTCTATAGTGGGCTATTTACATAGCTTTTCGCTTAACATACCCTTTCTGTTACAACCTGTAGAAACATTGTTCTCGAAGCCAGGACTTAAGCCAAGATTAGTACTTTTGTAACCGTAGCGGGCCAAAAGAAATTCTCAATAGCAACGATTTAAAGTAGCACTACTAAAATACAGGGTGATTTTTGGTCGTCAACGTTCCCGAAAATTACGGAATCTCCTCATCATCACGATCATTTTTCTCCATGGAAGCATACCTGGGAAGTGTGTGGTTTCCAAAATATTAGGGTCCAAAGTTGAGTAAATAGACTGCGTTTTTCTGCATAAATGCACATAGACGCACGTAGCAAGATTTTTTCACGAGAAATAATTAATATCTGTCTATAAATAAACTAGCATAAACACTAGACACTATAAATTTCGCCAGATCAAGTAATTAAAAATTTTAAAAAAAAAAAAAAAAAAATTCCCAGCGTTTTTTTTGGCATAAACTTACTTTATTTTATGTATAGAGTACGCACCCTTCGTTAAAGGTGGCCACAAGAAAACACCCTGTATAATACACACTACTGCTCGAGCAGTTACCTAGTGATCGACATACACGGACCGCTCTTGCAGTCAAGTATTTAGTCAGATGATTAACGAATTTTGTACCATTTTTACTGAACGAATATCAATGGATGTCGTCGCGGGCGGGATGAAGGGCTTATGCGGACCGCATTATGGCCCGAGGACCGTATGTTGGACGGGCCTGATCTAAATAGTGCCAATACGATATTTATCGTACATTGTGCAATTCTTCCAAACTTCCAGGCGATAAGCTAGCAACTTGTCTCCAATCATTTGGCATCTGTCTCCGTGGCTATAGATCTCCTATATGATTTCGGAGTTCTGGTTACCCCATTAGTGTTTCGTGCGAAAGAGATAGCGCTCTATGAAGCCGATATTAGCCGACTCATTCTAAAGGGTATGTTAAGCCAAAAGCTTTGTAAATAGCCCACTATAGAGAGCCTATTTCCAAAATTTGAGACTCGAAATCACATTTTTATAAATGTGTATCTGAGTCTGAAATTTTGGAAATATGCTCTCTATAGTGGGCTATTTACATAGCTTTTCGCTTAACATACCCCTTTTGTTACATTCTGTATAAGGTCTTTTCAAAATTAGTGATTGATTATCTTTTAACACGAAACAAACAACTTTCACTATGGGACCAACTCCGAAATATCAGCTGTTCCATACATTTCAGTGCAGTAATTATTGGAGATTGTATGGAACAGCTGATTTTTTTTTCACTATTCCGGAGTTGGGCCCATAGTGAAAGTTTATAGTTTCGTGTCAAAAGATAATCACTAATTTAGAAAACACCTTATATAGTCGACTATTGTACATGTAAACAAGGTAAATAATGGACATGGACTTGATTCGCTTTTGTTCTAAATTACATTAGATATTATGGTCGATTCCAGGTGTCACACTTACACCTAAACGTAAAATTAGTCCTACCTGTCCTTTTCTCTCACAGCCATTTATGATAAGAACGGAGAGAGATAGACCTGACTAAGATTAGGTGTGACTGCCGGAATCGACCCTATTATTTGTTATGTACTATTCCTTTTGAAAATTGTGTTTGTAGTGTTGTACGATATTTTTAGTTGTTTCGCAGGTTGATAAAACACGCGATGACTATAATTTGATATCAGTAAAGATAAAATTTTATAAGATACTTACTTAGTACCTACTTAATATCAAATTACTCATTCCCTTATCCAAGGTGAAACGTAATAACAACCAACAATCACATAATTTTTCATAGGACATGCAGTCTTACTTACGTTATTGCACGAAAAACCTATAAAGTGTTTGTAACAAATCTAATTAATAGTTAGTCGCACATAAGTAAGTGAAACCGGTTAAATTTCGTCCCTATTAAGGTAAGCGTCCACATGTCAGTATCGTACGCAAGGACGCATCGCACGCAACGGATTGTTGTATTCTTTGTATAGAAACGCATATAAGTGCGTCCACCTGTCCGCATCGTACTCATCGCACATCGGCAATGCGATGCGTGCCGGTGACATCATACGGAATGCCGATCATTGGACGCACGCTCGTTCTGCATCGTCGGACATTTGAATTTGGTGTTTGTCGTGTCAGCAATTTTCTTAACTTTTTTTCCAATTCTTCCTCTTCTGCTAACAAACAAGCTACAACGACAAATTATTCTTTACTAGTGGACGCCCGCGACTCCGTCCGCGTGGACTGCAAAAAAAAACAAAATGTTGATATAAACCCGATTAAAATATTTATATGATATTTTTTCGAAATAAAAAGTAGCCTATGTTCTGTCTCAGGGTCTAAAGATTGTCTGTACCAAATTTCATCAAAATCGGTTGCGAGGTTTAAGCGGGAAAGCGTAACAGACAGACAGACAGAGTTACTAAAAAATAATAAATAATATTAGTTGGGATTGCTTTCCTCCATTCTCACAGAGTCCACACGTGCTCACTACGAAAATCCGAATGAACTGGCATCGTCAATCTGTATGCTGGTACTCACCGTCGGTAATCCGTACGCTGCCGATACAGTGGACGCAGTATGAAAAATTAATGCGTTTGATGCGATCCGTCCGCAGCGTCCCATGTCGACCTATGTACGCTTACCTTTAATAGCGGATGGCCTAATAAACCTCGGTACTCAATCATTATTTCTTTTGCAGAGACTGAATCGGTTATTTTAGGCAAGAGGAATTACCTATTTAAACTAACCCACCTCCATTCGTTGATAGCGCCTTAAATAAGACAGTACCTAATAGTTGTGTTGTATAGCTTAGTTGTTGTATAGTTAGTGTTGTAGAAAAATTAATGTAAGATACCGTGTTTAAATTATTATTTCAGCTTAGATGAAACGTCACTGTATTTCAGTAAGTATTTGAAAATGGCAGTAGTCAATGCAAATATAAGTAAAATCTGCGAAAGGAAACCCGAAACGTTTATTTATGAAGATGATTTGGTAAGTACCTACATAGTACCTATAAGTTAATTTATCTCTCCCCTCTATGCCAAACATGGCTGCGGGACCTCAGTCATGATCCTGCAGTTCTGGCTTCCCCGTTTCGGGAATACATACAGGTGTAGGTACTTACATGCAGTATAGGTTAGTGTAGTGTAGTGTATACCTCGTATTCTTTGTAACATCACGATCATTTTTTTCTAAGGAAGTACCCCTGTCAAACCACGGGTTTCCAAGATATTGAGGTCCAAAGATACCTACATTAATATTTTCCTTTTTTTACATAAATTCATCTGGAATCGGTTAACAAACATTTTTTTTCAAAGATACCATGTCATAATGTTAAAATGTTAGTTTTGTAGGTGCATTTGTACTTTGCGCATCAAGCGAATACATACCTAGTCATTTCCCAGGGTTGGTTCCATAGGAAAAAAGGTCGTAACCTTACAAAGCATACAAGATATTAAAAAAACAACGTTGTCTTTTTACACCCTGTATGTATACAGGATGATTTTTGGTCGTCAACGTTCCCGAAAACTACGGAATCTCCTCATCATCACGATCATTTTTCTCCATGGAAGCATACCTGGGAAGTGTCTGGTTTCCAAAATATTAGGGTCCAAAGTTGAGTAAATAGACTGCGTTTTTCTGCATAAATGCACATAGACGCGCGTAGCAGGATTTTTTCACGAAAAATAATTAATATCTGTCTATAAAAAAACTAACATAAACACTAGACACTATAAATTTCGCACGATCAAGGAATTTAAAAAAAAAATTTAAATAAAAAAAATCCCAGCATTTTTTTTTGCATAAACTTACTTTATTTCATGTATAGAATACGTACCCTTCGATAAAGGTGGCCACAAAAAAACACCATGTATATACAGGGTGTAACAGAAAGGGTATGTTAAGCGAAAAGCTATGTAAATAGCCCACTATAGAGAACCTATTTCAAAAATTTGAGACTCGAAGTCACATGTTTATTTTTCAAGATTGAATGAACAATTCTGAAATGTGTAGGAATTTTCCATACAAACTGTAAAAATAAACATGCGATTTCGGGTCTGAAATTTTGTGGATAGTGGTTATTTACATAGCTTTTCGCTTAACATACCCCTTTTGTTACACCCTGTATACATACATAAAAATCACGCCTCTTTCCCGGAGAGGTAGGCAAAGATAACGGATCTCCATTTGCTACAATTCTGACACATCTCTTTCGCTTCATCTATTTTCATGATATCCTTCATGCACGCTCGTCGGTTTAGGGTAGGTACTCTTGACCTAACCTTTCTCTAGAATTTCACCAATTTGATCGGTGAAAGTCCGGCGAGGTCTTCCCCTTCCAACCCTTCCATCCATCCACTCTACCGTTGTACACTTTGTTCGTCAATCTACTTTCATCCATCCTCTCCACATGCCCAAACCACCTCAACATAGCCTATAACATAACATAACCTACCACACTTATGGGTAAGCACGAACCTCTCGATAGTCCGTAACGCTATCGTCCAACTGTCAAATCACATAGATTTCGCTAGCGAGTCGCTAGCGTTACGCCGCGTAAAAAGGTTCGTGATTACCCCACTGATCACCTCAGTATAGGTAAGTAAAAGATTTTGTGACCTTTCTTTGACTTGTACCAATAGTTTCTTTGGGTGATGGCGCTAGTGACTATGTGTATGTCTACATTATCTGTGTCACTGCATACAAAAGATGTTAGTTCGAGGATAGGAGTTATTCTATGAAACGGACTATATTTCCGAAATCAGGCATAGAACCATTCAATGAAACGGACTATTTATTGTACATATTACATCTACTTTCTTCATGTCTCTTTCAGTGCATAGTATTCGAAGAGTATAAAAACCCTCAAGCTATGAAGCACTTTGTAGTAGCGCCGAAGAAAAGGGTATCCCCTTTGTTTGAGGAAACTGAAAAAGATCGTGAAAATACTGAAAAAACATTAGGTAGGTAAGCAACTAAGTAAATAAATATAACTGGTATCTGATCACTAAATCGTTTAAAGTCCATTTATTCCAATAGTCAGATATCTGATCTGAAGATAGACAGAAGTGTGGATGCACGGATAAGTACCTAGAAACAAAAATCTGTTTTATATTCCAGGCCACCTCTTCCTCATAGCGAGGAAGATAGCATTAAAGAATGGTCTCCACAAAACTGGCTACCATGTAGTGGCTGACGAAGATTACAGAACGAAGAAATTGAAGTCTATCCACGTTTTCGGTAGAGCTCTACTTCATATGTTGTGGCCGGCAAATGGGCCTGGCTGTAGGCTGTAATATCAGATCAAGAAACTTGATCTGAGGCTGTAATATATCTTTGATTTAGTTCTTTTTGATGTTTTATTGTGGATACGTTTTCGATCTTTACCTATATATTACTGGTTTATAGTGGCTTTAAGATATATGTTAGGTAATAATAAATGTAATTATTAGTGACTATTTCACGGCGTTGCGACCACTGATGCAACGTGCGTGCCTGAGCAGGTGATTATAAGTTGACTAAATAAATAAATAAATAAGGCCAAAAAAATCATTGACCATTTTTTTTTATAGAGCCGTGTTTTGACAATGACAACCGACAAATGTCAATATGACATCTGGATTCGGCGGGAAAAGCTGGAAGGGTGCAGGTGTAATTTTCTTGTGAAAATCAAAAATTATTTGTAAAATGGCTTGCATGTGTCCGTAAAGTGATGTTTTCTTGTAGATAAGTTATATTTTGATTACTTGTGATGTGAATCTAGTGCGTGTGCATGGTTTTATACGCAGGTAAGCCGAGTAAAACTTTAGCCGGATTACGATCTCTTCATGGGCGCATGTAAGTTGTTTCTGCAATAATTTTTCATTTTGACTAACTTTACACTTGTTCTTGAGGATTTTCCCGACGTTTCCATTCATCATCATCATTATCATCCATCATAAATTCAGAAATCATTTTACTAAACAATGATTAGGCTGTATGGGCTTAGTTCCCCATGCCTTTCCTTCGGGATAAACTAAAAAAAAAAAAAAAAACAATATGACATCTCGCTCCAGATTCACTCACGATTCGGCGGGAAAAGCTGGAAGGGAGCGGGTGTAATTTTCTTGTGAAAATCAAAAATTATTTGTAAATGGCTTGCATGTGTCTGTAAAGTGATGTTTTCTGGTAGATAAGTTATATTTTGATTACTTGTGATGTGAATCTATTGCGTGTGCATGGTTTTATACGCAGGTAAGCTGAGTAAAACTTTAGCCGGAATACGATCTCTTCATGGGCCCATGTAAGTTGTTTCTGCAATTATTTTTGATTTTTACTAATTTTAAACTCGTTCTTGAGGATTTTTCCGACGTTTCCACTCATCATCATTGTCATCCATCATAAATCCAGAATACATTTTACTAAACAATGATTAGGCTGTATGGGCTTAGTTCCCCTTGCCTTTCCTTCGGGATAAACAAAAAAAAAAACAATATGACATCTCGCTCCAGCTCATTATCGTCAAGAAAAATGGCTAGCGGAGAAGTTGAATTAGCTCAAGAAGCTGCTCCCGGCGGAGATACAATATTTGGAAAGATATTGAGGAATGAAATACCTGCTAAGTTCGTCTACGAAGATGATCAGGTACTATACAAAGAAGTTACCTTGGAAAAATCTGTCAACCGGCCCCGGCCAAAATATCGATCAGCTGTTGACTTGACAAAATTATTATTGTATTTGTATTTATCCTACTTTGAACCATGGTTTGAACGCATATTAATCTTAAGAAGTAATATTGTAACATGGTATTTACTTTACATTTATGAATAATATGTTAATAACAAACATATTCTGTGAAATAGGTAGGTATCTACACAACCTAAAATAATGCAACAGCCAACAGCAAGTCTTCCTTCCTTTGCCCTCTATTTGAATGTCGTCATACGTTTGTAAATTCATACACATCACAGAGGTATAAACACCATTAAAATGCCTAAAAGTTTCCTATCAAGTAGGTAAAACAATTTTTTAGACATAGGTATCTATAATGAAATCTGTGCTTTATTGTATTTTACATGCATAATCTAATTTCAGTGTGTAGCCTTCCACGATGTGAACCCGCAAGCACCAACACATATTTTGGTGATCCCCAGGAAGCCAATTGCTCAGCTTTCATTGGCTGAGGATTCCGATGAACAGCTTTTAGGTAAGAAAATAGAATTTGGTACTTATGCTGCCTCTATGTGATCATCCAACTTTCCATATACAGTACAGTTGCATAAAGTAAAGGTGAAACTGTGATTTGGAGCTGGAATTACATTATTGTTATGTGAACTTATAACATAGCCAATGGATGGAATCCTGTGTTTTAAAGCCTCGAGCACACCGGACGTGTATGTGTGCATGTACATACACGTACCTCTGACTTGTAATGTATGGAACTGTATAGGCACGATGTGTAGACTAAGCATAGACATCGAGCAGTGACAGTTCCATATAATATTTAACTTAGAGGTACGCGTATGTCTACGCTTACATGCACGCATACGCATCCAGTGTGCTCAAGGCTTAATGTTTCTTTCGAGTCATGGATGTTTCCGTAATATCTAGGTAAGTACCATTACTCAGTAACTACCCATGGCCCAAGACCCTAAAGATCTTATGGTAGGACTAGGTTGCTATAAAGTGTATGATCACTAGTGGCCAGTGCTGTTTCCATATTTGAATTCATGAAAGTTAATAAATAGATAAAGAAGTCCGTATAGATCATTTGTATTTACCCTTACTTCCAGGTCATCTCCTAGTTGTTGCCCGTAAAGTGGCAGTCAAAGAAGGCCTAGACAAGTCCGGTTTTCGTCTAGTTATAAATGATGGAAAGAACGGTGCCCAAAGTGTTTATCATCTGCATATCCACATCTTAGGAGGGCGCCAGCTGAAATGGCCGCCTGGTTAGGAAGAATTATTGTTTTCAAATAAAATTGAGTTTCTTTTAGCAAATGTTTTTTTTTTCGCCTTTTTGATAATTCTGACATACCTAAAGAACCTATGTTTCATTATGTAGGTATGCCTAGGCTTACCTAGTGGTTTGTAGCTTTGTTAACAAAATATGGACGCCCACACCTTTGTCCGTGTGAACTATGTCATAGGTACCAATTTTGTTATTCTGATAACATTCTTTTAGGTAGGTATGTAACAGCCAAGTTTCATCAAAATCCTATCTAGGTATCTAGTTTTTGTGTGAAAGAGAAATTATTACTTATAGCGTACTTTTAGGATGCAGCTGGCTAGAAGTAAGATTTCTTTCTTGGGAGACAAAACTAACTCTGGAAATTAATAGGTGGTATTCTTGGCGGTTGATTGGGATCCACACATACGCAGGCAAATATCCAGATAAGATGCTCTCGTTATGTTTTATCATCTTGCCTAGTTTTGAGAAAAAAGCTCTTAAAATTCTCGTAATTTTTAATGCCTTAGATTTTTACAATATTGTTACGGTTTTGGCATAATGAGTAAAATACAACGCCAAAGTATATCGCCAAATTTAAAAAAAATTAAATAAAAAAAAAAGTTTGGGATCTGTTTTCATCCAGAAATATTACTAAATTTCTTCAAAATGAGTGGAAATGACGTGATTAATAACATATTCAGCGAATTCCAAAAGAATCTGGATGAACAAAATGAGTTACGCGAGGTAATGATTGGAAGATTCTCTTTCTAAACTCAGATCAAGTTCTAAAATGACTGAACCGCTATTTTTTTAGTATTTGCCTTCTTGTTTCTGCTTTCTGATCAAAAGCACCTAAATAAATTTCAGTTTTAAATAGTCTTGTTATCCTTCTATAGCATGGTACACAGAAAACATTTACTGCATGGTATATATAACATAAATACAATTTAATATGTGAACAAATTTCTTGTAGGTTATCCGAAACATATGCCGCGATATTGACCAGATTTCTCGTAAAGTCGCGACAATTTTACAAGTTATCCATCACAATGAGGCTGGCAGTAAGTATACCTAATTTTTTTTATGCAAAAATATTGCCCTCCCCTGTTTCTTTTTCACAATAATCTTTAAAAACGTCTTAAAAGTTGCTTTCGTAAATTTTTCATAGTTATAAGTTTTGTTCATTCACTTGGGTATTATTGAAGTTTGTAGGTAACCATACCTACCGGTAGGTAAATGAAGAAAGTAGTGAAAGAGCTTCAGTACTATAAATTAGGTATCATCATGTAGCTACTGTACATATTGCCTCTATCTCGATCAACGTTTTAGTAAGACACCATAAAATTTCATCAGTTAGAACTAACCGCCTATTAAAAAATCTGTCCTAACTAAAGTATACTTTCTTTCAGTTGGGCCGGCATGTCTTGAAGCCAGAGATCTCTTTGTAAAGATCCAGGAAGGATATGTGAAGCTGAAGGAAGCTGTACCTCCAACTGATTATTACAAGTAACTAAATAAGTATAGCAAGCTCATTATCTTATTCTTATTTTTATGCTTTATTGTACCTGCCTATTCAAGTGAATATTTCTCCAATAAGCAGTAATGTCTGTTGTGTGTAATGATCACATCACAGTAATACTATGTTATTTATTAATTGTTTTTTATTATTAGTTCTTTGTTTATATGTCAAGCATAATTCTAGCTTAGTAAGGTTTCTGTACCTACTATACATATTGGCCATCTTTGTTGACAATTCATAGGATGATAAGCAGTGGTCAGAGTAGGTATATTGATTTTACATACTTGCGTCATGATATCATAACATGGACATGCATTTTTTCCGGAATGTACCGGAGTTTCCAAAAACTAGCAGCATAGCGTTGAGAGTATTGATACATTTTTAACTAGGTTCATGTAATAATTTCGAAGTTTCGGTATTTTTATTTTATTTTTATCATAATAATCCGGAAACTCGGAGGCGTATCCATATTAACATATACATATATATTATTGATGTCAATGACCTTAATTCAATATACCTACTCTGACCACTGATGATAAGTAATTGAAACTTATTTATTTTATTATGTTCAAGAGACACAAACAGTGCATACTCATCATCTTCCTGCCCTTATCCCATTATTAGGGTCAGCCTAATTGCAGCCCAACGCTGGACGTAGGCCTCCCCAGGGCACACCACAAGGCTGTGCACTACCATGGGGGTTTTTGCCCATAGTCACCACGCTGGTTGATGACCGAAGTTTGTATTTTGGAATATGTTGTCAACACCGGTGTGTCACAATCTGTAACACCTTATGTACCATATTTTATGCAATAAATGCCCACATCCCAGAAACCCTTAATTAATTGCCTCGTACAATACCCACATTAGTTGTTTTAAATAGAAGGATCTAATTGTGACACCATCATTCCCAGATACTTGGACCATTGGAGGTTCATGACCCAGCGTCTGTGCTACCTCATCTGTCTGACCATTTGGCTTGAGAAGGGCATCCTGGCTGAACATGAGACAGTGGCAGCTGTGCTAGGCAGTAAGTACAAAGTATACACAAACATTTTGAATAGATTATTATACATATGTACTTTTTAAAAATATAAATGGCTCCGTCGACTGTCGACGATTCTGCCAACGTCAGGGTTAAACATATCTGACAACTAATTGGTGAAGTTGGTGGCAGTTGGTATTTTCCTGTAAAAATTTACAAAAATGTCAGCCTGTCAATATTTGCCTGGTTGTCACTTGTATATACAAGTATAGATAGATATAGTACCCTGTATAGATTTTACATCATCATTTACAGCCCTGAGAAGTCCACTGTTGGACATAGGCCTCCCCCAAGAACCTCCACTCCGACCGGTCGGAAGCAGCCTGCATCCAACCGACGCCCGCGACCTTAGCCAGGTCGTCCGTTCACCTCGCGTGTGGCCTTCCCACGCTGCGTTTGCCGATACGTGATATCCACTCTAGAACTTTCCGACTCCATCGGCCATCACTTCCTCGAGCTATGTGCCCTGCCCATTGCCACTTCAGCTTGCTGGACCGTTGAGCTATGACGGTGATCTTTGTACGTCTGAGGATCTCCTCATTTCTGATTCGATCACGTAGAGAGATCCCGAGCATAGCTCTCTCCATCGCTCGCTGTGCGATCCTGAGCTTCTTTATGAGGCACAAAGTTAGATTTTACATACATTACAGATTTTACTGTGGGGCAACATTCAAAACCAATATTCAGACATCTCTCAAGTACATCGGAGATATCTATACATATAATAAAAATGTAAAGGATCGCTGTCTGTACATGGAAGATATATGAGAAAAAATATTATAGGAGACCTTTATCTACGCAATAGTGTCGGTTTGTCTGTGCGTTTGTGCACGCTAATCTCAGAAACGGCTGAACCGGTTTCGATGCAGCTTTCAGGAATATATTGTGATAGGTCCTACTTAACATATAGGCTAACTTAACTACTTTTTATTTCGGAAAAATGTTTTTATCCTGGTTAATTTCGACATTCTGCTTTTTCTGTAGTCCACGTCCACGGACGGAGTCGCGGGCGTCCACTAATAGATGATAAAGCTTGAATCTTTTCTTAAAAATTATGTTATTGTCTATTTCAGTTAGTGCAGTGGAACAGAAGGAGGGATTCCACCTGGATATCGAGGACTACTTGGTTGGACTTCTGCAAATGTGCACTGAGTTGGTGAGTCCATTACTTTAATATACCTAGAACTTACCTAAAATAAAATTAGTTCTAGCCATGAAGAAGGTATAAAAGAGGAGGTGGGACTATGAAGTGAGTCATGTGGCAATCGTGAGGCCATGATAGGAGCTGAGCTTCAGCGCCAGTGTAGCGCAGTAGCTGTAACCACACGCTTGTGCTCCGAAATGTAACCGTATTAAAATTACAAAGACACTGGTGCTTTTATCAGTGATGAGTAATTGCTCTAGTAAAACAATCTTGAACCATATTGATAATGAGCAAGTAGTTTGACTAGTCACTGGTGGTTTCTATGTAAATGGGCAGGGCTACAGTGTTCAACGCTCCCCTCGTCTCATACTTCACCCCCGCTCCGCAGCACACTATTTTTGTATGAAAATATACTTAGTCGCTGCTCCTCTTTTATTTCTTCTCCATGGTTCTACCTGTCGCTGTCCCTATGCATGATTTAGTTTGGGTTTAAGTGTGACTGTCTGGATTGACCACAATACCATAGTATACACTTATTGTAGAATGAAAAGCAAAAAAACATATTTTGCAGTAAAACGAATAGTCACGACAGCGTAATCTTTTAACAAAATGGTTCGAAAATTTTGGAAGAAAATTTCGAATTGTTGTATAATCAATGTTATGGAAGGAGTTAATGTAAATGAGTAAATGCCAGTGCCAGTAGCATGCCGTCCGCGACTCGGTAAATCGCGCTCTTTGTGGCGCTTAAATGTCAAAATTCGCGACAAAATGACGTTTCACACTTCAAGCTAACATTGAAACCCGCGTCAAGCCGTGCGCGATATATAAGCCGCGGTTGCGTGCACGGCGTTTAAATTCACGCGGGGTCTTACGCTAATTTTGACGTTTCGTGTGACTGTATATCAATTCAATTACCGATTCAATGTTGAACGTAATTAAATTCATTTTACTTTGGCAATGGTAGCACCACTTCCACGAGTTGTCCAAAAGACACGTCTCGCGCGGGTTCCGAATCTCTGTCATTGCCATGCTCGCATTTGGTGACTGGAAACACGCGCGCGGTTGATAAAACCCGCGTCGCGTTTTTGCTACCGGTGCTGATGTCAAAAATCAGTGACAACATGCTAGCTCATCATTTGAGAGAACGCTCGTGAGTTCCTAAGTCCAAATTATTTGATTGCTCTTTCCAACATTTGAATAATTTGAATACAGCTAGTATTTCGACTGAACCATTCACATTCGCCCATCTCTAAGCACAGGACAGTTGTGTACAAGTTTTGTTTTATTTCAGTCTCGTCTTGCAGTAAACTCTGTAACTCGCGGCGACTATTCGCGACCTCTACAGATATCTAAGTTTGTGATGGAACTGAACGCTGGCTTCAGGTATGTAGCTTTTACAGGATAAGCTTAGATGAAACTAGCGACCGCCCACGACTTCGTCCGCGTGAGGAGTGTAATCACCTATAAAGCTTCCTCGATTAATGGGCTATCTAACACTGAAAGAATTTTTCGAATCGGACCAGTAGTTTCTGAGATTCGCGCGTTCAAACAAACAAACTCTTCAAGCTTTATAATATTAGTTATGGGTTTGGTGAAAAGTGAAGCTCTTCCGGCCCCACCGGGCCACTAGTTATTGTTTGGCCCATGTATATATTCCAATCGTTGTGAGAAACTTCGATATCGCGTTCTAGGATTTGTATTGGACTGTGGTTCTGTTTTGTCGTGGTATATTCATCATCATCATCATCAGCCTATTGCAGACCACTGCTGGACGTAGGCCTCCCCCAGGGCACGTCACAAGACTGCCATGGGGGGGTATTTGCCCATAGTCACCACGCTGGGCAGGCGGGTTGGTGACCGCAGTTTTTATTTTGGAATATGTTGTCAACACGGGAGGCGCTGCTGCCCACCTCCCGGACACCCTTAATCGCCTCGTACGATACCCACGGGCAGACATGGGGTAGTACGAATTCTACTCTGCCGGCACCACGCGGCCAGTATAGGTACCTACATATTATAATATTATGTATTTTTTCTACCTTTTTCAGGCTACTCAACCTGAAAAACGATCACCTGCGCAAGCGTTTCGACGCGTTAAAATACGATGTGAAGAAAATTGAGGAAGTTGTCTACGATCTCAGTATTAGAGGAATGTTGCCGAAAAACGAACCGGAAGAGGTGGTTGCATAGGTTTTTATTATAATTTAGGGCTACTTCCGGTTTCTACAGGGTGTAACAGATGGGGTATGTTAGGTTAATGGTGTTTGAAGGGCCCAGTATAGTAAATCCGGCCACAAAAGAGAAATAAAAAAATCTGTATTATTGTATGGAGTAGCTTCAAACAACCTTGTTCAAATAAATTAAAATATTTGGATGCCACATGTTTTGGTGAAACATGTCTCTGATCTAATTATAACTGTATTATACCATGTTTTGAGTTAATAAATAATCATTTTTATTTTCAAAATAAACATGTGATTTCGATTTTCACATTTTGTTGACAGACCCGTCTTGTTTAAGAAGGGGCTGGGTCAAGGGGAAATTTCTAGAAGTAATGTCAAAGAGAATTACCTGTGTGTTTTCTCTTCTTTCTTCTTCCGCGCGGAATTTATCGTAGGGTTTAGGTTCACAGTTCACTATAGTCCACTCTTTTAGGGTAAGGGCACTCTGATTGGGTAGGTCAGTTTGTCACACACAAAAATTCACTTGCCGAGACGCGAGGTCAGTACCGCGGTGGTTGGACAACTGTCAGATGCAGGGTGGGGGGGGAAACACACGTGGCCAGCGTCTGCGGCGAGGAAAAGAGATAGGACGATTAAAAGAGGCAAACAAAATTATAGTTTTTAGATTTTTAGAGTTTTTAGATTCCAGACTATTTTGGCGTTTCCAACCACCGATGCAGCTAAGTTAGTTTATATGTTTGTATTAGACAGTATAAGAATATAGATGAGAACTGAGTCATCTTGTTAAGGGCACGATGGGGCTGGCATAACTACATTAAAGTAGTTTTAAGTCCCTGAATAGTATAAGAATAATAAAAAATCCCTATAGTGAGAGCTATATTCATAACATTTCGCTTAACGTGAACCCTTATGTTACACCCTGTATTTCTGTGGGGATAACAAAATATCTTAGTATTGTTGATTTAATATTGACTGCTATTCCTAAGTAGTTTTTGTAATCAGGATTACTAGTAATAGCGATTAGATTTTAGTAATTTAATTACTCTAAATTGTTAAGATATTATGATTAAGGTTTAACTTTTTGTTACTAAACTTGACTTAGGTTAATTATAATGTTTAATGGAAAAACTTGTAGTTTTTTTTGTTTCAGCTTCTCTGACTAATGCCCCTCTTTAAAAGATTTTGCTTCACACTAATATACAATGTGTGTACAATGAGCTAAAAGAGGATAACCAAACGTCAGATAGTAACTGAAGAATAAGTTGATGCTGTCTCTATCAAGAACAAGTTTTAGAGAAAGACAGCAGCGTTATTCTTCAGATACGAGTAGGCTATCTGACGTTTGGAAAAATCGGCCCTAAAATACATAGACATAATCACGCCATTATCCCTTACGGGGTAGGCAGAGCACCAATGGCCGATAGAACCACATGGTCCTAAAATAAATATAAAAAACTGCAATAATTAAAGTTCACATTATTTATTCGGTCGGTTTTGTAATTTAACTGATCATTTGCACAACAACGAAATACTATAGTCCATATCATTCAGAATTATAGTTGATCGTAGAAATCTAAATACATAGGTACCTATCTATTACATCTCGCTTACTTTGGCTCCTTGTTTACGGCACTTTAAGCGCAGGTGTCAAGTGCGAAGTGTAAAGAATGTGCAGACAGTTAACACACTATAATGTGAAGAGATAAGTCAGTTGCAAACTAGCCACAAAAAGTATTTGGGGTGCCTTTCAACCATATAATTATGGGCTATTCTACGTTGCTACGGTTACGTGTGATATCCGCTAATTATATTCATTGGTTCTTAATGTCAATGAATTTGATTGATAGATATAAAACGTATCCATAGCAAAGTAGCATAGCACATCTCTGATGGAATCTCATATCATCGAAGACATCGTACCCTTCGTTGTTCACCTAATACCTGCATTTAACAAATGTGCGAACCATTGTTTAACACTTCACACTTATCAGCGTAAAAATACACTTGATATCTGCACATCGTAAAGTATAAACAAGGCTTTAGGCGCCATGGTGTCATGCTTTATAGATTTCACCTTTGTAACATTGTTTACAAAAGAAGTTCTGTTGCAGTTGGCAAGTGTAGGTGCGTACAGTTCACGTTGATTTTCCTTCGCACTTCACACCTGCATTAGAACTCACAAATGTGTAAACAAAGCGTACACGTGTACATAAACAATCTGAGGGACAGTTATAACTGAAGGTCTTCGTTGCATATACAAATATAGAATTTAATTCAAATATATGCCCAGCTACTAAGGGCCGATTTGTCCAATATGGTCACATAGCTTATCTGATAATAATTTAGGTGTTGTCCTTCTCTAAATCTTGATCAAGATCGAGACAGCATCAACTTTTAACCTTTAAATAGGTTAACTGACCATCGGAAAAAAACGGCTCTTAATCAATTTTTTTAAAATATAATTTTCAAGTAGTGGACACTCTTCGCCTTAAATTAGTATCTTTATACCTAAAAAGGTACATTTTCTTTGAGAGTATTACAGAAAATTATTAGAGCTACTTCTTTTTTGTCTATAGCATTAGAAAGAAGAAGATTTAGGTCTTTTATTGACCCTCGGATCTGACAGCTCAGAATCGCGATCACAATCCAACTGTTACTGCAATGAGGGATTTTCTGACAGCTATTAAAAGTAAAAAAATAGTACAAATCACCTGGATAGATGGCGTCACCATTCCGAAATTCCGTTTTGTCATTGGTCACGTAGGAGGGGGAGGTGAAGGGGGGAGCAGCTAGGGGTTCGCTCACGCCATCTATTTTTGACAGTTATTTTAACTTGTCAGAATATCGTTAACTTTAATCATAGATTTAGGTTTTTTATTTACATAAATGATATTAACTGTAGAACGTTTATTTATCTATAATTATGTCAGAAAATCCCTCATTGAAACTACATTTTGACAGTCATAAATGTCAGAAAAACTATCACTGCCTGTCTGCTGTCTTGATTCCTTTATCTACGTCTTGTTTCTAATGCTAAAAACGGTATAAAGCTGCCTTTCTACTAGAGTGCGTTTCACCGTATAGTTCCGATGGATGATGGCACAACATAGTTACTACGGGTGTGTGTATGACCACATTTTCTGTTTCAAGATAATGTAGTCATATACATAGTAGCTAGCGCCAACATTCAACTATTTGGTGAAACGCACTCTAGAGATGTGCTACGTTATTATGGAAGCGTGTGATATACACCAATCGAATTCATTTACATCATGGACTAATGAGTAAGGTGGTTATCACACGCATCCATAGCGACGTAGCATTGTGGAAAGGCAGCCTAAAGCCATGGCTATAGAAAAGGTTATTCCTCAACATTTAACAATATCCCGATTGGTTGGCTATCAACCAAAACCAACCGACCAGCATAGAGCATTTTTAAATGTTGTGGAATGACATTCGCTAGATACGCGGCTTAAAGCTCATAATGCGTGTCGAAATATTTTTTCTCATAAATTCTATTTTGAAATCACTGTACATGAAAGTACACATTATGTATTGAACTAAGATATTTTACAAAAAATAGTGTTAAAACAAGTCCAATTACAATAAAATAACTTTACAATAAGACAATAGTATTCCCTTGATATTAATTTTAATATTAAATACAGTATCTTAGGGTCCATAGAGCATATTCCCATTAGAGGCGCCTTGTATAGTTATAGCTAGGGGCTTTTAACTTACTTCCTTTTGACATGAGCCTAATATATGTCACAAACCATGTTATTACAATAGGTTAAAATATTATTTAAGTTAAAAAATTTCGAAATTGTACAGATATTCCATAATAACCAGGGTGTGGGTGAACAGCCAGGCAAATACTGAAATGCTGAACAAGTACCATTGTGTTGAGTTATACGACAGTGTTATAACTCGCAGGAAATGTATTTTTGATTTGATTATCAGTAGCCTTTGCTCTCCGCGCCAAATGTATTGGACGATCTTGTGACTAATTAAATAGACTTATTGGTTATTCTGTGACACATTGCTGTTTTTTTGGATCGCTTGTGACTCTCTATTAGGGTTGATCAGGTTTTTGAACTTTTTTTGGGGACAATTTTTTTTTCGTTTCAAATTATTATCTAAGGCCTAAATAAACGAACATAACTATTTTTTTCATGAAAACATGAAAAACTAGTCTGAAAATTTTGGAATTTTCCTGCGAAAATTTTCTGTGTTTTCCATCTCAGAATCATGGTCTGAAGTCATGGTATCAATATTTGCCTGGCTGTCACAAACATCCTGTATACATATACCCTGTATTGGTGCCAAAGGTAATTTTTAAACGGTGTCCAACTTTAGACTCTATTTTGTAATAAAGAGATTTTTTTTTTTGTGAGAAGTTTGTAAAAAAAAAAATTACAATACCCATTTGAATTCGGAATCAAATATTCTGCGGATTTATCTCGATCTTGTGGTCGACTTTGATTGGTCAGTGTTATTGCGACGAACCTTCCGTAAGCCAATCAGAATAAAGCGTCACTTCCACTCTAGCGCGTATATGCTCTGTGATACCATGCCTACGCATTATAATTTAGTACATTAAAAATAATATTAAATTAGTTTCAAGAGAATTACCACATCGAAAACGCATTTTTATACAAATTTCAGCCATTTTATAAGCAAGGCTACTTTTTACTCCAGAAGAGTAGATCTGAGTAGTACGCAGTTATAGGATTAGCTGCTAAAGAATTTATTATTAATTTTATTCTACAGGGTGTAACAATAGGGGTATGTTAAGCGAAACGCTATGAAAAGAGCCCACTATAAAAAACCTACACCTACTTATAAATATTTGAGACACGAAAATACATGTTTATTTTTCCAGAAAGTATGGAAAAATGTAAATAACTCAAAAATTATCATACAATCTTGAAAAGTAAACATGTGATTTCATATCTAAAATTTTTGGTATACATATTTTCTTTATAGTGGGTTACTTTTATAGCATTTAGCTAAAAATAGCCCTTCTGTTACATCCTGTATATCCTTAAAATGAAAATGCATTTCCGATGTTGAATGTCTTGACAACAAATATTTCCTAATTAACATTTATTTATATATACAGGCAAAATGACGGCAAGCGAAGTTTCTAAAATATCGAAATTTTCTAAATTATTTTTTCTTGTGGCTTAAGTTCAGAGCAATTTTTTCCAATTATCAAATATGTCTATTTGAAGGATACTTATAGTCGATGCTGTCTCGAGCTTTATCAAATTTTAGAGAAGGACAGCATCAAATCGATTCATCAGATAGAACTATATGTCTATTGAAAAAATCTGCCCTCGGGGGGGTTTAAGACGTGAACCCGTGAACGGACAACGGACCGACAAAGTTTGACGGTCCGTTGTCCGCTGCGTGTACAAATACACCACCCTCATATACACCACCGTGAATCCGTCAACAAACACGGTCCGCCCCCTGATTACTAAACTATGTACATTCGCAATAGCAAAGCCGAAGAAATGCGACTGCGAAAATTGTACAAAATTCGCCTTGAAATGTCAAAATTCAGTTTACGTAATACGAATTTGACAAGCAAACAGTGAATTTTGTAAAATTTTCGCTATCGCTTTGCTTTTGATAAGTAATATGGGGGCCGTTGTCCGTTCACGTCTACAAGCGCTCCTGGTATTATATCGTCGCGCTATATTGGCCATAGATACCACAAGAAAACTGACAGTCTCTCATTCGAGCGCCCCCTTAAGGGCGCCAAATTCACCACTAAAAATAAGAGCGTCAAAGTAAAATTAGCAAAATTCGCTGCCGAAATTCCGTCTCAATCTATAGCCTAAACTCTCCACTAATATAGTATTATTGTTCGTCTCATAGAATAGTTCCTATGCGTGATTTCAGAACTAACACTTTTTGTATGCAGTGACACAGAAAATGTACCTGGCGTAATAGTAACTGGCGCCATCATCCATCGGAACTATACGGTGAAACGCACTCTAGAGGAAAGACGAAACTTTAACGTCATTGTCGACCAATAACAACGCATCGTTTATCTCATAATATGTTACAGTTACAGCGATTTCATTGGTCGAATCAAAGTCAAGCTCGCCTCCCATTGGTGGACAGGTATCTTAAATAGTTTAAGAGGTAATGATTAGTCAACATTTGTAACACGCAAAAAACACATTATTCTGACAAAAACTTATATACTCGAGTTTATAAAGTCGTCTCGAATCGATAAATATTTTGTCAAAAATATATTTCTACCAATCATTCAAAATTGTTGATGATTTTACAAGAGGGCTATGTTAAGCGAAAAGCTATTAAAACAGTCCACTATAGAGAACCTTTCCATAAATCAGAGACTAGAAATCACACGTTTATGTTTTCAAATAGTATAAAGAATACCCAAACAACTCAGGAATGTTCATACAATCTTGAAAAATAAACAAATGATTTCGAGTCTCAAATTTTGTGAAAAGGTTCTCTATAATAGGCTATTTTGTAGCTTTTTTATAGCTTTTTGTTTAACATGCGTCTTTTGTTATACTTTGTATATCCGTCTCTTTCTACACCTTTGAATAGTCTGTAACATCATCACCATCTACCTCTCTCTCTCTCTCTCTTGTAAAATTGATCCATAGTCTGAATGACCGATTGAAACATTTACAAAATTCAGTTACATTTAGTTTAAGATAACTCCAAGCACGAAATCAGAGGTGAATCCATATTTTACAGCCAATCGCAACACTACAGGGTGTAACAAAAGAGGTGTCAACAAAATTTGAGACTCGAAATGACATGTTTTTATTTGTTCTGGTTAACTGGAAAAAATCTCTTATAGAGATAAGCTCGTCTTTTTAATTTTTTTTATGTTATTATTTTTTATCTATGTGTGTGTACAATAAAGAATATGAATATATCCAGACGCTGCCGGTGTTATTATAAAAGAATTTAAACATTATTTAAGCTAAGCATTGTCTAATTCCGACAGATATTTCATACATTTTGCTGTGAAATGTCATTTTTACGAGTAAACAGTATCTATTTATGTTAAAACTATAATGTTGTTTCTCCCTCTTCTAATCGTCCTATCCCTTTTCTCGCCGCGAATGCGGGCCGCGTGTGTTCCCCCTATCTGACAGTTGTCCAACCACCGCGGAACTGACCTCGCGTCTCGGCAAGTGAATTTTTGTGTGTGACAAACTGACCTACCCAATCAGAGTGCCCTTACCTAAAAATGGACTATAGTGAACTGTAAACCTAAACCCTATGATAAATTCCGCGCGGAAGAAGAAAGAAGAGAAAACAAACAGGTAACGCTTTGACCTACTCCTAAAATTTTCCCTTTGACGCGATGCGATCCACCTAAATCCCTAAACAATTTAGACATGGTTTTGTAATAACTACGTGAATGTTCAAAATATCTCGAAAATGAACATTTGATTTACAGTCAAAAACTTTGTGGACATTCTATATAACTATAATGGGCTATTAACATAGCATTACACTTAATATACCTCTTCATTTACACCCTGTACTTAGATATTAATATGGATCGTACCTTAAGCTGCATAATAAATTATGTATTATCATTAATTTTCGTGCTTCATATATCAGAGAATAGATTAAAAAACAAAATATAAATATCTACAGAGTAAATTATACAATCATACAAAATATAAATGCGCCGAAACTAAGTTAAAACTTCGTTTGTATGATACCCATACTATACAGGATGTAACAAAAGGGGTATGTTAAACGAAAAGCTATATATACAGGTTGTAACAAGAGATTTTTATTGTAAAAAATGATATTAAGTGAAAAAATCATGTGATTTCGAGTGTCAATTTTTTTAGATAGGTTCTTTATAATGGGCTTATTTCATAACATTTCTCTTAACATACCTCTTTTGTTACACTCTGTATAGCCCAATATAAAGAACATATCCAGAGAATTTAAGAATCGAAGTAACATATATTTTTTTAGATAGTATGGAGAAATTCCTAAACATACAATACATACAATCTTGAAAAATAAATTGATTTCGAATCTCAAATATTATGGACATGTTCTTTCTTTACAGAGGGCTATTTTCATAGCCTTTTGTTTAACATTCCCCTTTTATTACACGCTGTTTAAGTCTCAACATATTTGTGGCAGCATAAAAATATTTAACATAACTTAGGACGGTACTCGGTGATAAATACTGCACATCGGCTTTTGGAAAGAGATAGTCAGATTTTTTAGAGCTTCGTCTCTGTCGTACATTCGCAGATTACAAAAGATGCAGAAGCAAAGCCAAAGCGATGTGATCGTGAAAATGAGACGTAATATATCAAAGCCTTAGAGTGAAAACTTCGGAAAAGCATATAACATAAACGCCGCGCTGACGGTCGCCCGACGCCGGAGTTGAAAAGACGCTCATAAGACGCCAGTGTCCCCACACTGGTCTCTAAAACACAAAAGACGCCGTACAAAATACAGCACTAAGTAATTTCTTCCTCCTAAATTTACGAGTAATATATCGATACGTTTATGCGTGTCGTTCTCACTCGCCCCGCGCATTCGCACACTGACAATTTTCGCGATCGCATTACTTTGGCTTTGCTTTTATAATACGAAAAACTATGGCTCGTTCAATGATGCCTACACCACTGAATCAGTTTTAATTTAATTTGATAAAGCGATAGAATTTAAAGTGGGAAAGGACATAGGTTGCATTTTATAGCGTAGAAGGGATTGATGGGATGAAAATAGGGAATAAAAGTTCGTATGAATTTTGTCATTGTCAAAGATAAAACATTTATATGTAGACCATACGAACAAAGCCGCTGGCAACGACTAGATAATTATATTACATATAGTATGTGTGTGTGTGTGACAGAGAAGCTCTATAAAGTCAACTATCTCTTTCTGAAGGTCGAAATGCAATACTTTGTACCCAATAACTGAAGCAGTTATGAAACTTTTACAATAAGATAAACTTGTGAAGAGTAAACGAACTAATATTGACACATAGTCAAATAAATCTTCTATGCGGTGCGCATAGAAACTAGCGACATTGTCAAAGTTTGTCAAATTGTGTCAAATGTTGAAAATTGGTTTGCAAACGGCATTGCAAGTTTTTTTAATAAGGTGGTGTTGACAATTTTAACACCGTAAAATATATGGGGTGTCCAATCAGATAAATGTGTGGGTGTGGCCCGTTCCGGCCCCACCGGGTCACTAGTTATTATTTGGCCCTTATATATTCCAATCATTGTGAGAAACTTGGATATCGCGTTCTAGGATTTCTATTGAACTGTGGTTTCTGTCTTGCGTCTAATAGGTGGCTCCGCTACGTACTGAGTACCCCGTATGTGTCCTAATTGTCATGTCAATAATGGTCACATTTTATAGAATTTCGCTTGACACACCCCTTCAGTTACACCCTGCATAGTATTAGGCGATAAAACTGTCAAATCTATACTAGAAATTGGAACACAGAATCATTATTATTTACTTATAGTACATAGGAATCTATTATAGTCCGTTCTAAACCAAATTGTGAAACTTGACTGGCGAATAAAAGGTAAAATATAACTTTGAACAATAACAAAGTCACCAATAACGGGTGGAATCGGGAATAATTCGTTATACCCGTTTAAAATATATACGGCCGGTTGGTCTAGTAGGTAGTGACCCTGCCTGCGACGCCATAGGTCCTGGGTTCGAATCCCGGTAGGTGCAAACATTGATATGATGAATATCGATGTTTGTTTCCGAGTCATGGATGTTTCTATACTTATCTATGTATTTATATACCGTTGCTTAGTACCCACGACACAAGACCTTAGGGATCTTAATGTGGGACTAGGTCAATGTGTTGTGTAGTGTGTGAATATTAAAAAAAAAACACTATTCTTCAGTACATAAACACACAGCTGTGTTTCTAAGATAGGGGTAGCCAGCACTGCAGAATCACGAATAATCCTATAGCCACGTTTAATATTAATAAAAATGCGTCAATGTGCATTTATGCAGAAAAACGCAGTCTATTTACTCAACTTTGGACCCTAATATTTTGGAAACCAGATACTTCCCAGCCGGGCTAGCACGACCACGATAAGTAGATATACGATAAAGGATTTCGTATCGTATCTATACCACCATAATTATCGATTTCGCGAACATGACCAATGGAACGATACGTTACGTTAAGATTTATCCC
The DNA here is from genome assembly GCA_014607495.2 of Carposina sasakii. NCBI lineage: Eukaryota > Metazoa > Arthropoda > Insecta > Lepidoptera > Carposinidae > Carposina > Carposina sasakii. Next base: position 4,978,400 of record CP053176.1, on the reverse strand, counting down.
GTGTTATGATACGATAAGGCGCGAGATAAGTTAAACAAATGTTTCTAGAGTAAAAAATATTTTTTTCTTTTTTTTTTCAATTGTCGTTCATTCTTTTTTTCCTTTTTGACATCAGATGTCATGTTAACTGCTCTAACATGACCAGCGAAACACGATACGATAAACCTATTTATCGACTAGCTGTCAAAATACGATAGATATTAGCCGCCATGTTGAATGTTATCGATACCAATTACTAATTTAAAACGCGTAAACTAAAACACTAAATTAAAAATATTAAGTTTCGAGCATATCACTGAAAACCTATCGAGCCAAAGAATATAATAGGTATTTTCGATTTCTCTAACCTATCTATGCTTATCGCGCACTACAATGTTCATCGATAACAATATCTTGAATTGATGTCAAAATTCGATATTTTTAACATCAAAATACGGTCATGATCGGCGCTATCGATAGTAACCTATTGACATGCTCGCATTTTATCTATCATATCGTATCGTGTCGTGTAACGTTACCGGCATGGTTATGTTCGCTGTATCGATAAAATTCAACATGGCGGCTATATTTATCGTATTTTGACAGCTAGGTATCGATAACTTGACTTATCATATCGTGTATCGTTGGCCGTGCTAGTCGGGCTGGTATGCTTCCATGGAGAAAAATTATCGTGATGGTGAGGAGATTGCGTAGTTTACGGGAACGTTGACGACCAAAAATCACCCTGTATAAGTAGGTATACGAACTCCAATATACAAGCCATATTTCAAGTTCTGTTAAGCGAAAATCTAGGAATATAGCCTAAAAGAACTTATCCATACCAGATGATCTAAATGAGACTCCAAATCACATATTTATTTTGCCATATAGTATGGGGAATTTCTAAAACAACTCAGAAATAATTGATGATGATGATGATCTCCGACCGTATTTCGGCCAAGGCGACCAATCTCTACGGAGATTGGCCAGGTACGCAGGAGATATTATAGTGCACAAGTCTGTTCGCAAACACAGATGCACTCTCTATTCCGTTACTCTCATAGTCCGATGGGACGGAAAGCCGACACGACCGGAGAGATCAGGGGCAGAAATAATTATGCAATCTTGAAAAATAGACCATGTTGTTTCGAGTCTCCAATTTTGAGGGTAGGTTCTTATAGTGGGCTAATTTCATAGCTTTTCCCTTAACATAACCCATTTTTACACAATGTATATCGTTTTAACGATGGGGGGGCAGCATTCACTTGAATATAAAAAAAAAAAACTTTCAAACCAACAAAAATTTCACAATTCGCTTCAAAATGGTTCTCTGTAAAACTATAATTAATATACTTTTCTATCTTTATACATTAAGTAATAACATGTAGAAACATAAATCATGTTTTTGTATACATCATAATAAATTAGAAACAAATCAAATAAGTATATATATACATTAGAAGACTATGACCCTGGATTCAGATGTTTGTGTATCCTGAAAAAAAAAAGAAAAATATTGTTTTGAAACCTACTGTTATAGTACGTTCTATAGGAAAATTCTTATGCCTGATTTTATAAAAAAAAAAAATTGAATGCAGTAACACAGTCAAATTGAAAAATGGCAATGTGAAATTGTAAAAATTGGCCATGTTTAATTATAAAAATCGATTACGTTTAAAATTATAAAAATTGGTTTATGTAAAATTATAAAAAATGCCCAAATCAAATTGTAAAAATTGGCCATGTCAAATTGTAAAAAATTGTCCTATCTTATTATAAAAATTGGTCATGTAAAATTTTCGAAATTGACCATGTTAAATTTTTTTTAAATTGGCCGTGTCAAATTGTAAAATCTACTTACACAGAGCACCCGTTCTGATCCTGGTCCAAGCTGAAACTGAATTTCGTCTTTTTCAGCGCAGCCGTCAGTTTTTCATCCTGAAAAACCTCCCCTACCCTGTTAGGTTCCTTGACATACGTCGAGAAACGTCCGAGAAACTCGTTTATTTTCCCAATCTCGTCATTCTCGAATTCGCCAAGAAACCGCAACTCCTTATAGACTTCCTCGTCTATAAACTCTGTGAAGTATTCGCATATCTTTGTTGAGACATCTAATTCGACCTTTTTGTTGTTCTGAAACAAAATACGAGAAATATTGAGTTCTTTAATTTACTGTTACGTCATGTACCGCGGATAGTGTGCCGCGGAGCGGGGGTGAAGTATGGGACGAGGGGACCGTTGAACACTATAGCCCTGCCCATTTACATAGAAACCACCTTGTAGTGATTAGTCAAACTACTTGCTCATTATCAATATGGTTCAAGATTGTTTTACTAGTGCAATTACTCATCACTAGATGGCAATATTATACTACGTTTTAGTAATAAAGTACCATAATAAAAGAGCTAGTGTCTTTGTAAGTTTAATACGGTTACATATCGGAGCACAAGCGTGTGGTTACAGCTACTGCGCTACACTGGCGCTGAAGCTCCGCCCCTATCATGACGTCACGGCCTCACGATTGCCACACGACTCAGTTCATAGTCCCACCTCCTCTTTTATACCTTCTTCATGGGGATACATCTTTTTTGACGTCAATTCGAAAACGGCCAGGCGTAGTAACAAACAAGCGAGATAGAGTTCACGGATTAATGTGCGGATCGCGATGGTCATTTCATTTCTTAAAATGGACCCCGATCGAAACTAATTGCTGACCCGTGCTCTAGGCTATAAGCTAGCAATTTGTCACTGATATTTAATATCTGGCCCCGTTATGCCAAATGTGTCTCTGAGGTCTCATTCCTGGGTACCTTATTTTGAGAACACACCCGTGTGTATAAATATCATCATCAGCCTATTGCAGTCCACTGCTGGACGTAGGCCTCCCCCAGGGCACGTCACAAGACTGCCATGGGGGGTGTTTGCCCATAGTCACCACGCTGGGCAGGCGGGTTGGTGACCGCAGTTTGTATTTTGGACTATGTTGTCAACACGGGAGGCGCTGCTGCCCACCTCCCGGAAACCCTAAATCGCCTCGGACGATACCCACGGGCAGACATGGGGTGGTACGAATTCTACTCTGCCGGCACCACGCGGCCAATATAGTATATTCGTAAACATATATAGAAGAATAAGTTACAAGATTATCTGGTGAAACTGGGTGTGTAATTTCCACATTTCTGCTCAACTTCTTTGGGAGATAATGTGCGTGACTATATGTATATATGTGACTACATCTATATATATTATCTGTGCTCATACCACTGAATTCTCAACTTTCTCGTCCCCTTTCTCATCCTTCTTCTTCAGATTTCTCGTGATGCTCTTCATGAAAGGGTTTTCGTCGTCATCCGCGTCTATTTTGTCGCTGGTCGCACTCGCCTCTGTCTTGTCTTTGGGCAGCTCTTCGTCGTCTATGTCTATTACTTCTTCTTCTCTCAAGTCGCTTGGGGTGATTAGGTACATGTGTTCCGGCGCTTCCTTGTATACTGAAAGATATCTGGAATATAATTGAAATGGCTGTTAATTTTTAGTTCATGTTCGAGGGTATATTGGCAAAAATTGGTTGTGACATACGGGCAGACAGACATGACGAATCTAACTAAAGGGTTCCGTTTTTTTTTTTAAAATAAATAGTCACACGTTGACCTAGTCCCACACTAAGATTAAGATCCCTGCGGTCTTGTGTCGTGGTTATTAAAGCAACGGTAAGAGTACATAAGTTCATAGATAATTATACAGAGTGTAACAAAAAGGGTATGTTAAGCGAAAAGCTACGTAAATAGCCCACTGTAGAGAACCTATCTACAAAATTTGAGACATGAAATTACATGATTATTTTTCACGACGGCATGGAGAATTTTTAAATATCTCAGGAATTTTTATACAATCTTGAAAAATAAATGTGAGGTTTCGAGTCTCAAATTTTGTGGATAGGTTCTCTACAGTGGGCTATTCACATAGCTTTTCGCTTAACATACCCTTTTTGTTACACCCTGTAGAAATATCCATGACTCGGAAACAAACTTAGCACCCACGACACAAGACCTTAGGGATCTTAGTGTGGGATTAGGTTAATGTGTTGTGAAGTGAGTGAAAAAAAACATCGATACTCAAATTTTGTACGCAGTTGGTTTTTTCTTGACATAAATTATTTTTTAATTGTTTTACAGTAAAAGTGAGTGTGTATTTTGCACACTTCTGCCCAACCTGTTTGGGGGATAATGGGCGTGACTGTAATATTATGTATGTTTACAGTAAAAAAAAAAAAAACACTCACCTCTCATTAGACTGCCCCTCACTGTGCGTAGTCAACACATAATGATTGCACCTATTGATCTGCTGTACTATATCCATCTGAGCGACATTGTCAAATTCCATCGCAACCAGCTTAGCATTGCTTATAACACTATGCACAACCCTGTGGATTTGCTTGCGTTCATTCTTGAACAGTCTACAGTCAAATGTCACCTCTGTTTTTCCCCCATCTTTGACGAATTCAAGTAAGTGAAGTAGGACGTTTGTTTTGAAGTGTTCTTTGTTTTCTGCTGCCAATTTTTGGGGCTGGCTTTCGTGAAGTTGTCCGAGACCTTTTGTGTTTGTCGCCTGTTGATAAATATATTAGGGTTATGTTAAACAAAGTCCTTGAGGAGCTGAAAAGGTTATTTAACTCCGTATTGGCCAATGGGACTACTCCGAATTCCGAAGGCGTGGAGCAGAGGTGTGGTGGCATTGTTTTTCAAGAAGGGAGACAAAACGCTCCTCAAAAACTATAGGCCGATCACACTTCTGAGTCACGTCTATAAGCTGTTCTCGAGAGTCGTCACGAATCGTCTGGCATTGACATTTGACGCCTTCCAGCCACCGGAACAGGACGGGTTTCGCAAAGGCTACAGCACCGTGGACCACATCCATACTGTACGGCAGGTTATACAGAAGTCGGAGGAGTATAACCAACCGCTGTGTATGGCTTTTGTGGACTACGAGAAAGCCTTCGACTCCATCGAAACCTGGGCCGTTTAGGAATCCTTGCATGACAAATCGACTAGCGATATGTGGAGGTTCTGAGAAATATGTTTACGTGCGTGTTTTATCTTGGATAATTTCAACATTTTGTTTTATCAGCCCCTAGTAATAATTATGGCGGAGATCTGTGGAGGTCCTCTGCCCCAGTTAGGGGACACAGGAATATAAGTCAAGTAATAAATAAATCGCGAGCAACAGCAAGTAATAAAAGCCCAACTTACGTAAGTAGCGTTAGGTTTGATAGGCTCTACTATGCCACTGCCGTCTCTGCCTAACGCGCCTCCTTGCCAGCCCATTTTCTGCATCATACTGAAACATATAAAATACATAATGACTATGTACACCACTATATAAGTACATATTATAAAACTAGTGGACGCCCGCGACTCCGTCCGCGTGGACTACAGAAAAAACAAAATGTCGAAATTATGTATCCAGGATAAAAACATTTTCCCAGGAAAAAAAGTAGCCTATATGTTAAGTGGGACCTGTCACAATATTTTCCTGAAAACTGCATCGAAATAGGTTCAGCCGTTTCTGAGATTAGCGTGCACAAACGCACAGACAAGAAAAAGAGATGGTAAAATTCGTCATCCAAGTTAAGTGACCCTATCTGGTCAGTTGTTTAGAGAGATGAATGGAATGCGGGCGATTTTTTTTTTCATTTTCTCAATAATAATATTTATAAAAAGGGGTATGTTATGTACCTTTCTGCTTTGCTAAGCTGCACGGGCTGTGAGAGTGCTTTGTTGATGCTCTTCTGTAGCTTGCTAACTTTGGTGGGAACACTCCACCTGGCCTCCCCACCGCTGGACCCTTCGCCTGCTTTGTGAAACCCCTGGGAGGTCCAGTGGTCTCCATCTGACTGTTTACTGTTGGTGCTGAAATGTGGAGGAAGCTCTGATATTATTTACTGGAATATACCAGCTGCATCTCCCTCTGTGCAAGTTGTAAGAGTTGACTAAGATGATTGGCCATTCTCCAAGGTGGGCTGGGCAAGCAAATTTGTCACGTCATTGATCATTTACCCCTATTCCTAACAAATCGCACGTTAGGGTGTGACTGTTGCCAAAGCAAAAGCTTTGCGATTAAATTTTTTAGGTTGTTTTCCTTTTTTTGTTTGGTAGAGGTTTCATTTTGGGGTGCAAACATAGAAAGTAACATATAAAAAGACCATCGACAAACAAGTTGTTAATGCTTTCATGCCGAATAAATGATTTTGAATTTGAATATTTATTCCTTCTATACTAAAGGTGACTGTGGGAACTCCTTTATGATCCTTCAGTTCTGACTACACCATTTCGGGAACATAGACGCATATCTATGCATATGGATGTGACACAAATGTTGCAGAAATAAACCTTTTAAAGTCAAAAGTTAAAATCAATATTACAAGCTATGAAATGAAATATTCTTAACATGTCCTTAATATTTAGAAAAAGCATCTTCTTTCAACACAAATTTTGATACATAGATACTTTAATTAGATAGTAAGTTTGTAAATATTATATTAAACTAGTGGACGCAAATAAATAAATAATAATGTCTCCTGGTTCTAATCTACCTCCCCAGCAATTTTCAGCCAAATTTCGGTAGATGTAACAGCCAAAAGTCATTCTTACCACTCGTAAAACATTTCAGGATCCCTGTACAGTACTTCTCGGGTGATCACACAGGCTACTTCAGTTTCCACCGTGTTCTGGGGCTCATAGTGTTCAGTTTCGTTGCTCTCTGACACATTTGCTGATCTCCAGCCTTTGTTGGAGGTGTAATTGTAAAATTCGTTTTGAGTACTGGAAAAAATTAATTGAATATCGTTTTTATTGTGTATCCGAGGAAACTATGTCGTCTACTAGGTAGCTGTGTACATTTAGCACGCCAGTTGTTAATTTTCCGACGATAAATACAACATTTTAGCGTGAAAATCATCAAGGTAGAAATGACAAATTTTGAAATAAAAAGCAATTTATACATACCCCCACATATCATAGTAGCTGCTAACTGAATTCTGACTCTGTGAGCTGCCCTGACCATCATTATTTGTATTAAAAATACTCATTTTTCTTCACAACACAAATATTTTTGAGGTTGACTATTTTGGAGCGTAGGTTTACACTTTTAACATGACGCACAATAATAACTATTTATGTATGTAGTGAATGGTCAGCTACGTATATTTTTAGTTAGGTTTTGCTATTGTAGTAAATGTTTATATTTATCTAAAAAATCAAATTAAATCCAATTTTACACAACAAAAACATTTATCTTCATGACAGCTAAGATTATTAGACTCTGTATTGTTTACATGATTCAATGACAGCAAGATGCACAGCTTAAATTACCATAAGTGTGACAAGAACAGACGATTGAAAAGAGCTCCAAATATTTGCTTTTAATTAAAAAAACGTAGCCTATAATACGACTAAAATAATTTTTAGTGATGATGGACACTGGGAAATAACGTTATCGAGGGTAAGTGATGATTGTGCTAACAGTAACAATTTATTAATCGTTCCGTTTTTAGAAAATGTGTTGTAGGATTTTGTAGGTGAATAGGCACCATAGATAACAGAAACACAGGAGATGGGCCGCTAAGCGCACTGAGTTCTGATGTAAGCGGCTATAAGCCACACTTACATTGACATCTAAATAATAACACAAATTACACCCAACATTGATAAATCTCTGACACTCACACATTTAAGGCGGTACTCTCATTGGCGCGCACACATTGCTATCTACTGTGTAAGTACGCGCCTCAGTATAGCAAATACATTCAACAAATATCACACGTACGCTAGTGATTGACTGTCGATAAATTTGTTATCGAGCACTTGCGTTGTTGCACATCGCGAACAATTTAGGCTTTAGTAGCTGGTCACAATACAATTTTAAACATGTTTTTACTTAGCTTCATCTTAAAATTCAACCTACTTTTTCTACTTCTCGTTGTCCGATTGAGCTTAGATTTTGAGTTGCATCACAGTCACAAAAGTATGAGGTCACAAATAAAAGGTTATTTTTCTTGAAGGGATAAAGAATAAAGTAAATTCGTAGCGGAGTCTTTAATAAATTAGTACGGTATGTAAATGTTCGATGGAAATAAAAAACTATAATAATATGCTTATTGGTAGTAATTTATTATCTACATTTTTATCACCATTATTAAACGGGCAATCAATGTTGGGGTACCCCATTACGTCTCCTAAAATTATGTAATAATAGTATTTCCTAATTTTAAATGACATAAAGTCATAAATATGTCCTAAGTATCACTACATAGTATAAAACAACCTCGCTTCCCGTTATCTGTCTGTCTGTCCCTATGGTCTGTCCCTATGTATGCTTAGATAATAGAATTATAACCTATAGAAAGTGTGTTCCAACCAAACGCAAGGCGAAAAAATAGGCATAAAATATCGACTTGACGTATGCATGACATAAAATTAATGTTGCCTTAAAAATGTTTTTTCCCTAGATGTGGGGAAATAGTCGATAAAATTATTATTGATGCTGAGAAGTATACTGATTTGCACACTCTTGTAGAATTATCGTGAAATTTAAATATATTAAAAGGAGATGATCGGACTTTTCCACATCATTGGTCCAAAAGTGTGACAAAAAAATACAATATTCTGTTAAAAATTGTCCCTCTGAATAATTTGTCATTATGTCAACAAAGCTGTGAGGCCATTCTCCGTGGTTTTATTTCATTTAATAAAGGAAAGAACGATGCCCATTTTAAAGATCTAATGTTTAAACATAATATTATAGTAACAATATTGTAGCGGACCCAATTAATTAAATTGTCTATGTATAATTATTATCTATATACGTGTATATATTTATGTCACCTTAATATTTTGTATTATATAAAATCTTAATCAAAATTAAAATATATTATTATTAGTTTTATATAAATTATTATCCATTGCACCAAAATAATAAAGTGCAATGGAAACACGAAATCGCGGGACAGGCCTTTTGTTCTCGGCTTTGTATGTGCGCGTGCGCACGGATCGAGCGAGCGCCTGCTGCCCGCGTTGACCTTCAGTCTAGTTACTAACTACGACGCGGAGCGCACGCTTGCTTGCTCAATATTTTATCTCGCTTTATCGCATTCTAATTACTGTTAACTATCACGCTTTCTTATTCTATCACTCCTTCTGTATCGTGCTATATAAACTTTCTTCCTTGTGCTTGTTTTTGCTTGTGAACTATCAAGGGTTGTATTTGTGAAGTGCACGTAATAAACGTCGGTTCAAACGTATGTATTGACTTTCTTTTATAATACCACAAGAACCTACACTGGTGACCCACGCAGAACACTTAAAATCAGAATAAGAACAGTGAACATACCCTCATGTCAATTACATCTGACGACTCGGACAAAAGTGACATCACAGTGCGCGTTTCCACAACACCAAAAATGACATCCGACAACACATCGGACGTCTGTCGCGTTGGAGTGCGAATACCACCATTTTGGCCAGACAAACCTGCGATATGGTTCGCCCAAATAGAGGGCCAATTTATGCTGGCTGGCATCAAAACTGACGAGACTAAATATTATTATGTGCTATCGAATATCGAGCCTCAGTACGCCGCAGAAGTCGAGGACATTATTGTGAACCCGCCGGCTACGGATAAATTCGAGAAGCTGAAAACAGAGCTTATAAAGCGTCTCTCAGCCTCTCGCCAGAAACAAGTGCAACAACTCCTCATCCACGAAGAGTTGGGTGACAGGAAGCCATCACAATTTCTCCGGCACCTTCAAAACCTTGCTGGACCCGGAATGCCCGATGACTTCCTCAGGACGATCTGGAGTAGTCGTTTACCACGCAGTACGCAGTCGATCATCGCAGCACAAGATGGTACAAACCTGCAAGCTATCGCAGATCTTGCTGACCGAATACACGACGTAGTCCAACTGGAACCCCAAGTAGCGTCGACATCTACATCAGCAGCTGCAATCCCAGGAAGCACAATCGACTCCATGAGCAGACAGATCGCCGAGCTGACACGACAGGTCCAGTCTTTAACGACCATTGTAAATCGTCAGTCAAGACCGAAGTTCCGAGGCAGACAACGAAGCCGTGGTCGTACACCGTCGAATACTAGATCGCACTCGAACTATCGGAGACATCCCACATGCTACTTCCATACAAAGTTCGGAAATAACGCACGCCGTTGTATCAAGCCGTGCGACTTCGTGGCGGGAAACGTCCGGGACAATTAGTAGTGGCGACGAATGATTGTCCCAATGCCATAGGTCGCCTATTTATAACGGACCGAGCAACGAAGATACAGTATCTTGTCGATACAGGTAGCGATCTATGTGTCTTCCCACGCACAGCCCTTCGGGAACGTCGAGCTAAGACATCTTACCAACTCTCGGCAGCAAACGGTACGAACATCGATACCTATGGATACGCACATCTTGTTTTGGACCTTGGCTTGAGACGCAACTATCCCTGGCGATTCGTTGTAGCAGACGTCACAAAGGCCATTATCGGTGTCGACTTCCTGTCATTCTACAACCTTACCGTTGACTGCAGAAACCAACGCCTGATCGACGGCACCACTTCTTTGACCACCGCTGCAAACAAAGTAGACCCTTCGAACGCCATCTCATCGGTAAAAGTAGCAACAGGTACAACTTGTTACCACCGAATTCTCGGAGACTTCCCAGATATTGTCCGTCCTTCTGGCATTCAACGTACGCCGTCTCATAACACCGTGCATCATATTCGGACAACTCCAGGACCACCCGTGTTTTGTACACCAAGACGCCTGGCTCCTGATAAGTTAAAGATCGCACGGGATGAGTTCCATAAAATGCTGCAATGTGGGACAGCAAGACCATCAGAGAGTCCATGGGCATCTCCCTTGCACCTAGCTCCCAAGAAGGATAACCAGTGGCGACCATGTGGAGACTACAGGATGCTAAATGCTCGTACAATACCGGATCGTTATCCGATTCGGCATATTCACGATTTCGCTCATAGCATAGCCGGATCCAAGATCTTTACAACCATAGACTTGGTAAAGGCGTATAACCAAATCCCGGTAAGCGTCGACGACATTCCAAAGACAGCCATCACTACACCTTTTGGGCTTTATGAGTTTCCCTTCATGACTTTCGGTCTACGAAATGCAGGCCAAACATTCCAGCGCTTCGTCGACGAAATGACTAGAGGCCTGGATTTCTGCTATGCCTATTTGGACGACTTCCTGGTCTTTTCTCCTGATCAAGCAACACACGAAGAGCATTTACGACAACTATTCGACCGAATGTCAAAATATTCAATAGTTTTAAATACATCGAAATGCGTCTTTGGAGCTTCCGAAGTCACATTCTTGGGTTTCCGAATCTCAGAAAAGGGCGTTAAGCCGTTAGAAGACAAGGTCGAAGCCATCAAAGACTTTCCGGTCCCAAAAACCGTTAAGCAGCTAAGAAGATTCTTGGGCATGATAAACTTCTACAGACGGTTCATCCCAAATGCCGCATTACTTCAAGCTCCACTTAACGCATTGCTGACGGGGTCGGTAAAAGGAAACCACCCAATAAACCTGGAGGGAGAAAAGCTAAGCGCACTTAACGCATGTAAGCAGAGTTTATGCGATGCTGCTCTCTTAGCATTCCCTGATACCAAAGCCAAGATGGCAATCATTGCGGACGCCTCAGATACGGCTATTGGCGCAGCACTTCAGCAGCGTATAGACGGATTATGGCAACCCCTTGCTTTTTTCTCTCGCAAATTGAGTTCGTCGCAGAAGAAATACTCTCCTTACGACCGCGAGTTACTAGCGATTTACGAAGCAATCAAATATTTCAGGTATATGGTGGAAGCTAGAGAATTCACGATATACACAGACCATAAACCTATTTGCCATGCTTTCAACGGCCGAAAGGACAGCTCTTCACCCAGACAATTCCGACACCTGGACTTTATTTCCCAATTTAGTACCGACATCCGTCACATATCAGGGAAAGATAATGTCGTGGCAGACACACTATCACGTGTCGAGGAAATAACCGCCCCCATAGATTTGGAAGTACTGGCAAGAGTTCAAACAACAGATTCGGAACTGAAACAGCTCCTCAAAGATGGCTCGTCACTTAAACTAAACATGGTGAAGCTCCCAGGAAGTAGAACCGACATCTGTTGTGATACCAGTACAGACCCTCCAAGACCATTCGTCACCAAATCTCTTAGGCGACAAGTCTTCCAGTGCCTGCACTCACTAAGCCACCCCGGAGCAAACGCCACTGCGAAACTAGTATCAGAGCGTTACGTGTGGCCTGGTGTGAGAAAGGACTGTCGAGAATGGACACGTTCTTGCCTACCTTGCCAGCGTGCAAAAACCACCAGACACGTTACAGCACCCCTAGGCATGTATAAACTACCGAAAGCTCGATTTATGCAAGTCCATATCGATCTTATAGGGCCATTACCTATATCCCAAGGTCAACAATATTGCCTAACAGCCATCGACCGTTTTACACGATGGCCGGAAGCTATACCCATACCAGACATGACGGCAGAGACGGTAGCAAAGGCCTTAATGACAGGATGGATCGCCCGATTTGGATGCCCAACTGACATCACAACCGACAGGGGACGGCAATTCGAATCTAACCTCTTCGACCAGCTGTCTAAATTGATCGGCTTTCAACGGCGACGGACGACCGCATATCACCCGGCGTGTAATGGCCTGATCGAGCGATTCCACCGCCAACTGAAAGCTGCCATTGTGTGTCACGGTAACAGCTGGACAGAAGCCCTACCGCTGGTACTGCTGGGAATTAGAAGTGCGTACAAAGAAGAACTTCAAACTTCCGCCGCTGAGCTCGTATACGGCGAGCCGCTTCGACTCCCAGGCGACTTCTTCCAGAACAACAAACGCAACCCAATAGACATAACTCAGTATACGTCACGCCTACGGTCTATAGCAGAAAAGCTAACACCAACTAAAACTTCTTGTCACAGAAAACAAAAAGTCTTTATCTTCAAAGATCTCGCTACTACCAAATCCGTATTCGTCAGGGATGACACACTACGTGGTGCACTACAACCCGCATACACCGGACCACATGAAGTAGTCGAGAGAGGTGAAAAGTTTTTTAAGATAAAACAAAATGGCAAAGTTGGCACCGTATCCATAGATCGATTGAAACCTGCGTACATACTACTAGATGATGATAATCCATCAAAACCAAATGAGATGACAAATACATCTAGTCCTACTACAGAAGCCAATATAACAAACCCTCCAGAAAAGAGAACACGTTCGGGCCGTTTAGTCCGCTTTACTGATTTCTTCCGCCCGTAGTAACGGTCTCCGCAGGGGAGTGATGTAGCGGACCCAATTAATTAAATTGTCTATGTATAATTATTATTTATATACGTGTATATATTTATGTCACCTTAATATTTTGTATTATATAAAATCTTAATCAAAATTAAAATATATTATTATTAGTTTTATATAAATTATTATCCATTGCACCAAAATAATAAAGTGCAATGGAAACACGAAATCGCGGGACAGGCCTTTTGTTCTCGGCTTTGTATGTGCGCGTGCGCACGGATCGAGCGAGCGCCTGCTGCCCGCGTTGACCTTCAGTCTAGTTACTAACTACGACGCGGAGCGCACGCTTGCTTGCTCAATATTTTATCTCGCTTTATCGCATTCTAATTACTGTTAACTATCACGCTTTCTTATTCTATCACTCCTTCTGTATCGTGCTATATAAACTTTCTTCCTTGTGCTTGTTTTTGCTTGTGAACTATCAAGGGTTGTATTTGTGAAGTGCACGTAATAAACGTCGGTTCAAACGTATGTATTGACTTTCTTTTATAATACCACAAGAACCTACAATATGTATAGTTTTAAATAATTCGGTGAGAGAGCTTGCAGGTAATTCCACAATCAATCAAAGACAAAGTAGATCCAACTACTTTTACCTACAATCTGCATGTTTAAAAATAGGGTAAAATTTCACACTTATGGCAACATTTTGTTTTCAATGACAGATAAGACTTTTGGCGGGAAGGTCAAACCAGAAGGGCGGAATTTTAAAACTTTTTTCGATTAAATTGTTTAAAACCCTTTAAAACTATTAATACGAATAATGGACGACGAGGAGGAAGACAGAAATCGTGGTCACAAAAGAAAATACAAACTCCATGACTCGACGGAACCTAAAGATAAGTACAAAAGATTTTCCAAAAGTGGCTACCAACGTCTGTACCCAACTGATGCTAAGTTGAACAACAATTCGTTCAAAGTTTACGTCCAAGGTATTAATCCAGGGGACCGTCTGGGAAATAAGAACCCCAAGACGATCACAGACCTGTTCAAAAAATATTTCAAAGGAATTACTTCAATTAAAAGAGTTACCTCAAGCAAAATAGAAATTACTTTCTCTGGTCCCATTAATGCAAACAATCTAATTAAGAATGACACCTTTCTCACTACCAACAAACTGAAAGCATTTATTCCAGCTAATCTAATAGAAAAAACGGGAATAATTAGATACGTACCAATCGACATATCTAATGAACAATTATATCAAGACCTAACTTCAGACTTTGAGATAATAGCTATAAGGAGATTCACCAAGAAAGTAGGAGAGGAAATAATTCCTCTTCAAACCGTCAGCATCACCTTTATGTCAAATACCCTCCCACAATACGTCTATGCCTTTGGTGGTTGGTGCTATAAAATTTACGAATATGTCCCACCACTCATGCAGTGTTTTAAATGCTTAAAATTTAATCATTCAGCAAATATATGTAAAAGTAAACAGGTATGCTCCATATGTTCCGGAGACCATCATTTTAAAGAATGCAATAATGACAGCAAACTAAAATGTATAAATTGTGGAGGTGAACATTTGGCCATTTCCCGTACTTGTCCAGTAAAACTACAAAAAATTAATGACAAAAAAAATAAAATAACCTATGCAAGTGCAACAGCCTCACCTACTCTATCAATTTTAAATAATTATAATAAAGAATTCCCTAAATTGAAAACAATAGATACAAGTTCACAGGATAAAATATTACCTCCCAACAAAGAAAATGCAACAAAAGAAGCAAAAAAAGTTGATATTAGTATAACAGATATTATAAATGCAATAGTCAACGATAAAAAAATTCTCAATGCTATGCTATCTACAATCCTTACCATAGGAAACAAGAGTGATGGCCAAATATTCACCTCGGCAATGATTAAAGATAATTTAATTAATAACTTAAATAATGGGTAATGTAAATAATGATACACATTTAAGAATCTGCCAATTTAATGTACAAAGTATAAATAAGAAAAAGCCATTAATTATCGAATTTTTATTTGAAAATAATATAGATATCATGATGCTCAATGAAACTTGGTTAACTAAGAAAAAAACTTTATGTATACCTAAATATAACTTTATATACAAAAATGCCAAGAATGAACATGGCGGAGTAGGTATCTTAATAAGAGACAACATAAAATATACTATACTTAACACAGGTTTTAATGAACTCATACAAACTGTAGCAATATCTGTTGAAACCTCTGTTGGCAATTGCTCTTTACTATGCGTATACTGTCCTCCCAAAGGTGGAAAATTTAACACTAATAAACTTAAAAAGATAATCACTTCTCTACCACAACCAATAATAATTTCAGGTGATCTGAATGCACATCATGTAGCCTTTGGCTGCTATATCACTAAAAGCAGAGGAAACAGCATATATGACTTAATAGATCAATGTAACTTGTGTATTATGAACACAGGAAATCCAACCACAGTTTCTTCTCCTCTTAGGCAACAATCAGCCATAGATGTTACACTTGTAAGCCCAACATTAGCTCCTCTTTGTAATTGGTATGTTCACAACAATCCTATGGGTAGTGATCACTATCCTACAATAACAGAATTACAAATTAAACCAATTTTATATACAGAATCCTGCTCTTTGGGAAAGTACTTATATAACAAAGCAGATTGGATAAACTACAAACGCACTTCTGAACATTATTTTAATTATATACAAGTAAATTCACAAGATCCTATTGACTCTTATTATTCCTTTACAAAATCGTTACAATTACTACAAGATAAATACATTCCTAAAATTTTTCCAACAATAAACAGTCAAAACAGTAGACTAAACTTCATTAAAACTCCAGTCCCATGGTGGAATGATGCATGTAGAGATGCAGTCCTGAAAAGCAAACAGGCTCTATTATTCTATAAATCAAACCCAACATTAGACAATTTTGTAGAATATAAACGTATTGATGCAATAAAAAAGCTAACCATTAGTGAACAGAAAAGGGATAGTTGGAAGTCATTATGTCAATCTTTTAATAGAACAACACCTATAAGTAGAATATGGAATTATATTAGAAGATTCAAACGTGCCAGTACAAGCAGCAATAAAGTCAAGAATGACACATGGTTATCACAATTTATGGACACACTGGCACCTGAATCTCCTAATGAGAAAAACATAAATATGGAAATTTTTAAAAACATATTTACCAAACCAGAAAGTGAAAACAGTAAATATTTAACCTCTCCCTTTATCTTTCAAGAATTTATTAGATCTTTAGAATCCAGAAAAGACACTACTCCTGGTTTAGATAATTTTCCATACAAACTTATTAAAAATCTCCATAACAATGCACAATTAATACTTCTACAAATCTTTAATCAATTATGGCATTACAACCTTATTCCAAAGGAATGGAAATCACAATGTGTGATTCCCATTCTTAAACCAGACAAACCACCTGATGAATATTCTTCTTATAGACCTATATCATTATCATCCTGCATAGGTAAATTGTTTGAGAATATGCTTAAAGTTAGACTAGATTACTTTATGGAATCCAACAATCTCTTACCTGAATACCAATTTGGCTTCCGCAGAGGAAGAAGTGCTGTTGACAGTTTTACTTCTCTGATTTCTGACATAAGGACTTCATATTATGCCAAAAAAGTCACAGTTTGTGCATTCCTTGATATAAAAGGAGCGTTTGACAATATCAATCTGGAAGTTCTGGTCAATACCTTGGATTCCATAGGGTTACCTGGAAAAGTCATCGAATGGATTTTTCACTTTCTGTTTGATAGAACTTTGTATATAAAATTTAATAACAAAATTCAAGGTCCAAGAAATGTATATAAGGGCACTACTCAAGGAGCAATACTTTCACCTCTAATTTTCAATATGTATCTTGCTAACATCAAAAGTTATGTAGATTTAGATTCACTGAATATACTACAATTTGCAGATGATATTGTTTTGTATACCAGTGACTCAGAAATAGACTCTGCAATTAATACTTTAAATAGTGGTTTACAACAACTCAACAACTACTATTCTCATTTAAAACTCACAGTATGTCCAGAAAAAAGTGCAGCTATAGTATTCAATGAATCTAATACCAGTCTGCCTCAATCTAAACTCATTAAATACAATAATGTAAATATACCACAGACAAAAAACAAGAAGTTTTTAGGTGTATTTTTAGACTCAAAATTATCTTTTGATAAACATATTAATTATATTATAGGCAATGCTAGTAGAGGACTGAACATATTAAGATGCCTTGCAGGGACTTACTGGGGTGCAGACCCACAAATATTAAGTGTGCTATATAAAAGTATAGTTAGAAGCCACTTAGATTACAGTGCTTTAGCCTACATGAGTGCTAGTCCTTGTATACTCAAAAAACTAGATGTATTACAGAATAAAGCTTTGAGAATAATAACAGGTGCTATGTGTAGCACTCCCATAAATTCAATGGAAGTAGAGAGCTGTATACCTCCTCTAATAATAAGAAGAATCTATTTTGCTGAGAGATTTTGTATAAAAAACTTATCATTAAAAAGTAAAGTAGTTCTGGAAAGTATTAAACCAAATTTTAACCTTTTAAACAGCCAAAATAATGTTATAGTTTCAGATCTGAAACATGGTATTTCCCCCCCAATTTTGAAAATTATGAAATACATGAACAGAAAATGCAATAATTTATATAATAACCAGTTATTACCATATTATACTTATCCATATGAATGCAACACATTAGATATTAAAATTAATGTTTTCAGAATTAGTAACAAATATGATTTTCTGAGAGCAATAGGACAAAAACATGGTTTTTATAGAATTTACACAGATGCAAGTAAAGGTGATTCAGTAGTTCGATCTGCTATCTATGACCCACAAACAAAATATTCTCAAAGTTTTAGACTGGACAATAATCTAAGCATCTTCTCAGCTGAAGCACATGCTATAATAAAAGCTTTACAATATGTAAAAAGTGTAAATAGTATACCTAAACATTGTATTATAATAACTGATAGCTTAAGTGTTTTAGAATGTATAAATAGTAATAATATATATAGCTCAAACTATCTAATTTCATTGATTAAATATTCACTACTCGAACTAACTACAATCAAAGTAGAATTTATGTGGGTTCCATCACATAAAGGTATAGACGGAAATGAGATTGCTGACAGAACATGTTATTTAGGCATAAATGAAATAGATATAAATAACCTTCATGTCCCGAGAGAAGACTACAATAACATGATAAACATAACATGCAAAACATTATGGCAAGACCTATGGAAGCTAACACTAGAAGATAAAGGGAAATGGTATGGAGAAATTCAAGTTAACTTACCCGTTAAACCCTGGTACAAATCATATAAAGGTGTCATAAACAGAGAGTTCATCACAATAATCAATAGACTTAGATTTGGTCACAATCGGTCCCCCGCCCATCTAAATCGTTTGAACATAATAAATAGCGCAGACTGCCCATATCCCAACTGCACAAATTCAAATTGCGATGCAAAGCATTTAATTGAAGAGTGTCCGAATTTTAAAGAAGAACGACACACATATTTAACTCTGAAACAAAAAAAACAGGAACAGCTCTATGATGACGAACAGGAAGGAAACGAAACTGTGGTAAACCCGATAAACTTGAAGCAAATGTTACAAAACGCTGAAAACTACCAAAATCTATATACATTTATCAGAAAAACGGAAATTGAAATTTAAAGAAAAATAGAAGAAATTGAGTAAAGTGAATAGTGTTCTGTAGTGAAGTGTTAATATTAATTAGACTATAACCTTTTATTCTTATATATTTTTACATATTATTCTTTGTATATTTAGTTAGGCGATTGTTCAAATATTGTTATGGTGAAAGGACTTGTACCAGTGCCAATAAATACTTAAAAAAAAAAAAAAAAAATGACAGATAAAAAAATATGAAAATTTGATTGTGTATTTATTGTTTTATCAATGAAATTACGTAAAAACATCAAATATTTACTGGTGAAATGTGATGTTATTTATTTTCTTATGTTTTTGAGCATAGTTTTGGCAGGATCTCAGTGCACATTTCGTCATGGTAAGTCCTTTAGGTTGACATACACACGTAGCCACTGACCGCTGAGCACTGAATGACAGAGCCGCGATTGGTTCAAATTTGCACCCATAAAAATTCCTAAAATCGGCCTTCGGACTATACTTCTATAGGTTATAATTCTATTGCTTAGATCTTTAAAACTACGCAACAGATTTTGATGCAGTTTTTTAAGAGAGGGTCAAGATGACGGTTTATATGTATAATACATGCATAATATAGTAGAGAAACACTGATAATTTTAAAGGTTTCTAATATGATGTCGTACATGAACGCATTTTTTGCGCTTATATTGCAAACGCTGGCTAAAAATCAACAATAACGTATACCTAATAATAATATTCGTATGTAAAACGTAGGTTAGCGAGAAGCGAAGCGATGAGCGTGTTAGGTGGATGCGATGTGCCGCGGATGAGTCGGCGAGTGCTAGAACCGACTTTAGGACGTTTCCTACTAAAACAGAAACAAACTACATATCGTCGATGAAGTGACAATACCTCCTAACTAACATGTTTCAACAAATAGACTTGTTTAATGCAATTTCGGGTGGATATATTTTATTTTCTATCAGATATCGCTTGTTATCAACTAATAAAGTAATCCCATAAACATTACATTAAAAGTTGTACAAAAGTACTGTGATCAAAACCTATTTATTTATTTATTTATTTATATAAGGTACACCAGCAGTACAATGTATAACAATATTGTTTTAAAATTACACGAACATTTGTCATCAAACATAGGTGGTAAACCAAAATTAAAATTAAAGACTACAACTAAAATAAAACTTAGAATCTAAAAAAATAATATGTACGTAGGTATCCCGCTAGTATATGACATAAACAACAGTTGGAATTTTGATGAAATTAACAAAATATTCTGAAATATTTAAGACTCGATAACACAAAATAGGTAAGTAACTACTTTATAGTAACTATTTTACAGTTAAATAATATTTTTTTATATTATAATTTAAAAAAATATTTATTAATAAGAAACACAAAAATAAAGAAAGTTGACTTTGCACACATCTACATTAATTTAGGTACTTTGTTACACTAATAATAATAAGTAATTCACCATTGTTTTACATAAACATTATATTTTTTAAACTCTCAAAATTATCTACTTAACATTAGTTATTACCTATGGTTATTACTCGTAGGTACTATTCGCGGCAACGTGACGTATCGACAACAAGAAATGACAGGTACAACTCTATGTCAAAGCGCTTAGCAGCGGCCGTGCGCGGGAGCGGCCGATTCAATATGCGCAATTATCATCACTCGGTCAAACTGATTTCAACACCAGGCACGCTACACTTAGCGAGCAATGTATTAGGTTCAATCGTTAGGTTACATATGTCACTCAGTGAAAATTATTTTAACGAAATAAAATGAAATTTGGGTATAAATGCTAGAAAACAAAATTGTTATTGTACTTACCTATGAAAAGTGACCCCTTCAAGTTTATGGTCACTTCGATTCTTGCACACAACCACTGAACAAGCAGGCATTATAAAAAACACTCCCGTGTGATGCGTTAGGCAATCAAGTCCCGATTGATTGCGTTTTCGCGATGTTTGCCTATTTTGTTCATAGTTCAATTACACCGCCCACGCCCCCACGGCCACTCTATAGATCTCTGTGATAGGCACCAATGATCAATTGCCTCTACATTTATCTTTAAGTTGTTTGCTTTATTTATACTATACCATTTTCCTTGTAGACGGGTACTATGTACTTTTATCTAACCTGTAGGCGGGGGCGTATTGTTTTGATGGTTATGATATACATATATGCAAAGAAAGATAGAAGCAAGCGCCACGGTACTTATACCAACACAGACATGTAGGCCGGTTTTATAAAATTTTGAAAACTACGTTTTTGATTGTTACTTTCTACATACAGGGTGTGTGTGACAGCCAGGCAAATACTGAACAAGCTTTCCGCGCTAATTGTATCGCGCGATCCTGTGACTAGTTAAATGGGCTTATTGGTTATTGTGAAATATATTGCTGTTTTATGTATCACTTGTGACCCTCCATTAGGGTTGTTCAGTTAATTGAACTTTTTTCAAGCTGAAACTTTTGAAAATCATCAATGAATTCAAATTCAGAATCATCTTCTTCAGAATTCAGAATCAGGTCTGAAGTCGCCATATGAATATTTGTCTGGCTGTCACTTCCACCTTGTATACCCCAAGGAGACAATGCCAGAGGGGACTACTGGAATTATACTTTGTATCGCAACGTTTCGGATAATTTCCTTATGTATTCCTTCATTTTGTGATCCAATGAGAAATTAATTACATTTCAGCTTAGCTATTGATATATAAGGTCTACCAAAAAGTAGTGATTATCTTTTGACATGAAACTGGGTAGGTAAAAAAACAACTTTCATAATGGGACCAACTCCGAAATAGTAAAAAAAAAAAAAAAAGCTTTTCCATACAATCTTGAATAATTACTGCACTGAAATGTATGTTTCGTGTTAAAAGATAATCACTACTTTTTGGTAGACCTTATACAGGGTGTAACATAAAGGGTATGTTAAGCGAAAAGCTATGTAAATAGCCCACTAAAAGGAACCTATACATACACAAAATTTCAGACTCGAATCACATGTTCATTTTTCCAGATAGTATGGAGAATTCCTACACAACTCAGGAATGTTTATACAATCTTGAAAAATAAACATATGATTACGAGTCTCAAATTTTGGAAATAGGTTTTCTATAGTGAGCTATTTACATAGCTTTTCGCGTAACATACCCTTTCTGTTACACCCTGTATAGGGCAAGGTCTTTCCTTGGATATATCTGCATATGTATATGAAATAAAACACAATCTATAATTTCAACATTAATTATTCTACAGATTTAAATAACTATTACAATGCGTAAAATAAATAAATTAACGCGTCAGAAAAGCAAATAAAGGTTTAAAAAATGTTACACTTAACCATTACATTTAAAAAACTTATTTTCCTTAATTCCATGATTGCGAAAAACAACTTTAAAAGTTTTAAAAAGGGTAAAAAGCAACTTACAGCAAGTTGCCTTTTAGAAAATGAGCACTTTCCAGCGCGTTATTTTATTTGACTTATAAAGTACAGCACCCCACAATTTTCTGGTAACCTGACCATTAAAGCAGAAAATTCGAACCATACTTAGACCGTATTCAAAACATTAGCGTAGATTCTAACCCATCTAGTCAGTGGCCCAGAAAATTATGGTGCACTATAGGTACACAATATCTGTGCCAGGTAAAAAGAACGCGTACATTTCTCGCTCTATAGATACGACTTGACACAAAACTATGCCGATTGTAATATTTTCCAGTGTTCTTTCTACATGACCTGTACAAATGCTACGTTTACTCGGTCATCCAGTAATATCTGGAGCCAAAGCGTGCTGGTTTCTTTTCCGCATCTTCCGGAAGTGCGGGCGTCGCATCCGGGTAGACCGCCTTTGGTTCCGGTAGAGGTTTTGGCCTGGAATAAGGGCATTTGCCTGTTAGTTTTGGAGGAAAATTCATTTTGAAAACTTTTTCTACAATTTAATACAGACGAATGGTGATGTAAATAGGATTATTAGCTGTCTCCCGCGACTTCGTTTCGTTTACGTAAACTTGAGTAAAAGGTAGCTAGATAAGACAGCATGTGATTTTACATAAATAAAACAGATGGAAAATGGCTAATATACAGGGTGTAACAGAAAGGGTATGTTAAGCGAAAAGCTACGTAAATAGCCCACTGTCGAGAACCTATCCACAAAATTTGAGACTCGAAATCACATGTTTATTTTTCAAGATTGTATGAAAATTCCTGAGATATTTAAAAATTCTCCATACTCTCCGGAAAAATAAACATGTGATTTCGAGTCTCAAATTTTGTGGATAGGTTCTTTACATTGGGCTATTTACGTAGCTTATCGCTTAACATACCCTTTTTGTTACACTGTATAATATATACGAGTATGTATAAAGATAAAAAAAAATTGTCATTACTTTATCTAGAGTCCATTTCAGAGAATAATTTCAGAACTAACATTTTGTTAGTAACAATAGGTAACAGATAAAATAATATAAACATACACAAATAACGACTAGCACGATCATTCAAAGGAACTATTTGGTGGAACAGACTCTACTGAAGTTTGTCTTAACAGACTTGGCAAGCTACAGTACAGATTATAATAAACAGTACACCGTCATACCTCTTGGTGTCATGCACCCTCGCCTCACAGAAGTATCCGAATGCCGGACGATCGATGTTCAACTTCTCCAGCATGCACTGATCGAAGACACCCTGGGTTTTGCGGCAACTGGTAGATTTAATTTTTTTTTCATTATATTGTTGAAAGAAAGAAAAAAATACTGTATAAGAGTAGAATTTACTATTGGATCTTGCAGTTTGGGAACACAAATGTGTATACATACATACATATAATCGCGCCTTTATCCCTTACGGGGTAGGCAGAGCACCAAGGGCCGATAGAACCACATGGTGCTACTTCTGACCAATTTTGAGGGTATAGAAGAGATGTACAAGTTCGGTTAGTGTAATGACGGGTGGTCAGCCCATTGCCTACAAAACACCAAGCAAGACCCTCTTGTCCCTCTACTGACTTGTACAGTATGCCCGGGAAGATAAGCAGCTGTAGTATTATATATTTTTTTTTACTCCCAGAGCAGCATAGAAGTATATGTACAGAGTACTGTGTGTATGCACAGAGAGAAAAAATTAAGATTATTGAGATTGATTAAGAATTGAGAGAAAATATTCATACCTGTATTACAAGTAACTCATCTGTTTTACAACTCTCTGCTCAATAGATAAATTTAATGTGCCAGATAACAGGGCTAAATATTTGACCAAACCAGTAGCTATTATGGTCAACAAATCTCCTTTAGGAATCACATACATAGTTACATAGATTTAACTTTCATATTTTCACTTATATATTTCTTATTGTTATTCTTTATTGCACATACACAAAAAGAAATATGGCATACAACATAAAAGAGGAGATACATGTACAATGGCAAGCTTATCTCACTCCAGAGATGATTAACAACATATTTGTTTTTTTTTTTACAATTAGCTAGGCAAACATTTGACCGCCATTGTGCCTGATGTTAAGCAAGATGCGGTCTAGAGTGGTACATGTTTGCCTAGAATGTGCCTATTCACTCTAGCTTTGAAGAGACCAATGTTGTAGTGCTCGTTGTAGTGTATATTCAGTTAAAACACCTAAAAACAAAGTAGTAGTCCCACAAAACAGCTTGTGCCATAGACTGTGGAATCCAGTTTAATTTATCTTTTCTATATTACTGAATCTGTTATATATCTACTCACTGACTCAAAGTAAAGTCTCCCGAACTCTTCTCAACACAGGTGGCATACTGGTTGAATTGACTGAGGCAGGACTGCTTCACTTTACGGAAGAACTCCATCGTGCAGGCCGTGACAACCTTGCCTTCATTGATACATTTACGCGGGTCCTTTTCCTCAAAGCGACATAGCATAAATTCCTGAAAAAAAACCAGTATATACTTATGTATACTAATATAACAATATCTATAGGTTTTGAAATTTTAATGTTATAACTTATATGTGAGATAGCACTTTGTATATTGTCTATAAATAGTCTGTATAGGTATTGTTTTGTTTTGTACATGAAGTTAACCAGTATAATAACTGAAAATTTTATTGTTATTTTAGTTAAAATAAAAAACAATAGTGTAACAACTGTAATAATAATCATTAAATTATTATCATATAGATCTGGTATTGTAAATTAAGCACTAAAAGTTAGAAATTTTAAGTAATTTTAAAGATCTCCTATAGATTGAACTCAGCTGATGAACCAATAAATGACATCAAAACATAACCTATTTTCTTTTGATTATGCAATCAGAATTAGCGATTTTATCCGCATACTTTACGTATAAACAATATTTTTATATATATTCTATATAAAATTGATATAATACTTACATTATTGGCTTGTTCACAATATTTTCCCAAATGAAAAGACCCAGCGAACAAAGTGGCAGTGGAAAGATTGACCTCAGATGCGGTCAATTCGGATTCATCAGGTAAATTAATATCTTCAGTCAGTACCATTTTCACTTATTTCTAACACACAGTAATTTATAAAATAGCTCCCAAATGAAAATAAAGAGATTTTCTTTCACGGGATCGTGAAAGAAAATTTCGTAAATGTAAAACCAACCAACCGATTTAAAAAGTTTTGTATTTTATTGTTAGAGGGAGATAACTGTGAATATCACACCAGTGTTTGAAAAAGATAGCATAATAATCGGTAAAACTCTGCAAAATGGTTGGATAGCATAACTTTGACACAGACAGTTGTCAAAGTTGTTCCGTTTTACGCAAATTGTGAAAAGAAAGCTCATTGGTCTGCCATCACATCCTTAGATGAATTATTACCACGTCACTGATCACATCTCGTTTCTTGAAAGCTAATCAACTTTTGACAATGCCGGTTAATGATACTTCGCCATTTATTTTATTACCGTTAACCACGTTAACGTCGTTGTTGCCTGCCGCCTACCCTACGTACTGTTCATATCTATATATCCCTCTTTTGATAATCTGGAAGTACTAAAAACAAAACGTTTTATCATGCTGTTTTATTCAAATTATTTCTTAATTCAGTATCAAAGTACATAGAGTAATTTATAATACACACAACAATAGCCAAGTTATTCACTAAGTGTTAACGTTAAGTTATTTCTCCATTGGGCCAGCACCGAAAAAATCATCAGATTGCTCTTGGTTTAGATTTGTAGCTTGTCCTTCATCTGAAAAAAAAACGTTTAGTACAATTTAAATAATATATCCCAAGAACTTGATAGTAATACCCATGTTATACCTATACATATATCCAAATAAAAGGGATCATTATGAAGGTTGATATTTAAAGTTCTAAAAGTTTTATTTTCGCAAATTAAGCCGGCCATGATCCATCGATTGGAGATAAGTAGGTAGGTAGGTCTATCGGACAAGAGGGAATGGTAATACTTCTTTGCTGATATATTTTGCTGACCCTGATATATGGGCTAGGTAGGACGTACATAAGCTATAAGTCGTTCTTACCTCCATAGTAATTTTCGATAGGTAGTTGGTACAGTTTTGGTATATCGTAACGGTTTTCCTGCAATAAAACACAAGATTTAGGTACATTTTACGGAGATATAGATAGCTAACTTTATAATAATAAATAACTGACAGTAAAACCTACTTAGGAAAACGTTAAATGGTAATAGTTTTGAATTCATCTTACCGAATCGTAGTTCCGTCGGCCCATCCTTGGTATATTTTTGCTCGGAATAGTTTTAATGACATAACCCAACATGTGATCGTACAAGCCATCTGCTTCATTACTCCTACCAACCCTTGGTACATTATTAGGTTTTATAAACGACCCTTGTATTCCAATGATGCAAACAAGACCGAATAACACCACTACCTTTGCCAACATTTTAAAAAGTTAAGTTTTTGGCGGAAATTACTTTTTTTAACTGGAATTGTACAAACTATGGTCGGTTTTCGACTGATGCATGTTTCAGGTTTTTCTCGACTTTTATACAATTGTTTCGATTTATCCCGCATTGTTGATGTTATCCATATATGGGCGTGGAATACTAAATAATGCTTAACAAGATTAAAATCTTAGGACTAGGTGATGAGAACTGATGAGGGCATTTGTTTGTCGGCAGGTTATACAGGTGATCAAGGTTAATAATGGGCATCGCAAAAAATCGTACAATACCTAATACAAAAACAATTTTCATAAAGCTATTTAGTCTTCAAAAACAAATTAGCAAGCAAATAGTAAGTCTATGCCCATTATTTATCTTATTTTCCTGTACCTACCTTCTATATGCATGTATACATCATGTATAGATGCCTTTCGTATATACAGATAATAACATACATATAATCACGCCTTTATCCCTTACGGGGTAGGCAGAGCACCAAGGGCCGATAGAACCACATGGGTGCCACTTCTGACCAATTTTGAGGGTATAGTTGAGATGTACAAGTTCGGTTAGTAGTGACAGGTGGTCAGCCCATCGCCTACAAAACACCAAGACCCTCTTATCCCTCTATGCCCGGGAAGAGAAGCAGCTGTAGTATTATACTTTTTTTTTCACTCCCAGAGCAGCATAGAAGAAAAATATTCTATTCTATAAATAAGACAAAAAAATCTGGTCTGTTGATTTTTTTATTTACACACGTAATTTACTACTACTACGTTTTAATCGTAGTAGGTACATAAAAGTAGCTAATTTGTAATTATGTAGACAAATTAATTGGCCATACCAATTATAATACAGAGTGATTTTTGGTCGTCAACGTTCCCGAAAACTACGGAATCTCCTCATCATCACGATCATTTTTCTCCATGGAAGCATACCTGGGAAGTGTCTGGTTACCAAGATATTAAGGTCCAAAGTTGAGTAAATAGACTGCGTTATTCTGCATAAATGCACATTGACGCGTGTAGCAAGATTTTTTCACGAGAAATAATTAATATCTGTCTATGAAAAAACTAGCATAAACACTGGACACTATAAATTTGGCACGATCAAGTAATTAATTTACTTAAAAAAAAAAATTACATCTTTTCCCAGCATTTTTTTGGCATAAACTTATTGATTTATAGAGTACGTACCCTTCGTTAAGGGTGGCAACGAAAAAACACCTGTATAATATTTTACCTTAGACTAGGTATAATTAATCTACCTATTTTCACCTGTCTATCTGATGAACAAAACCTTATTAAAAGTGACGGTCTTACATAAATTTTGCTTATTTAAAAAATAATTTAATCTCATCTGCCATTGCTTCGATTTATATTGCTTGGTATAAATACTTGGTATTTAGGGGTATTTCCCCCTTTTTCTAATATCGCCCTTATTAACGAAAAGGGGTCCAGTTTTTTTCTTACAACGAGGAATCTGAAAAGAAAAATATAAATTCTATTTATTTATTTATTTATTAAGTACTACAATATACATAGATAAGTACATTAAAAATGCGCCATTGAATTTTAGAAAGTATTGTTTGTTTAAAATCTAATTTTGAAGTAGGTTTACCTATTCTGTGATGTCTTTTTTTTTTGTTTGGGTTAGCTGGAAGAGATCTCTTATAGAGATAAGCTCGCCTTTGTATAATATTTATTTTAATTGTGTTATTTTTTATCTATGTGTGTGTGTACAATAAAGAATATGAATAAGAATAGGTTTTATTTGAAGACGCATTTGGCTCATACATAACCAATAAAAAAATGTACTATCTTCTTTAGAAACAAATTTATTTGTCAAAAGCAAATAATAAAACCTCATTTATCAAAAAAAAACCCCGACTGCGTAATTTTTTTTCCACTTTTGGTCACTCCAACGACTAAGACAAACCTAACGAAACCCTCAAGCGCAGGCGCAAGCCACACCGCCAGCGGGCGAGCGAGCGAGCTAAGCGGGCAGACATCGTTTCACCTCTTTACATACTTCGGTTCACACCGCGAGCTAGCGATGCGAGCGAAGCTAACTAAATATCCAACGATTGCAGCGAAGCTACTCGTTCACCTCGTTAGGCGCGCTGGCTTCGCTAGCTTCGCTCGCCCACCGCTCGCTCGCCCGGTTCGTTCGCCCGTCCTCCCCGTTTCGAGTACGGACTAGTTCACCCGCTTCGCCCGCTCGCTCGCCCGCCCATGCTTTTCGGTGTGAACCCATAGTTTAGCTCGCCAACATTCCGCGTGTTCTCCCGTCTAGCTCGCTCCGCCCGCCCGCTGGCGGTGTGGCCGCGCTTCGAGCTCAAATGCGACAAGCCGTTGTCTCTAGAGCGTGACTAAAATTAAAGGGATAAAACTGTTCGATTATCATACTGTATATTACCAATCCAGTGCCCGACCTTGGTAAGAGTAGCTTAACCTAAAATATCCTCACCTATCCGCATTGGTGCCGTAACTCCTGGAGACCAGACCCTGTCTTTGAGCTACTTGATGTAATTGAGCTCGTTCCTCCTACAAAAAAAGATTACATACATACCTTATACAGGATGTAACAAAAAGGGTATGTTAAGCGAAAGGTACGTAAATAGCCCACTGTCGAGAACCTATCCACAAAATTTGAGACTCGAAATCACATGTTTATTTTTCATGATTGTATGAAAATTCCTGAGATATTTAAAAATTCTCCATACTATCCGGAAAAATAAACATGTGATTTCGAGTCTAAAATTTTGTGGATAGGTTCTTTACATTGGGCTATTTACGTAGCTTCTCGCTTAACATACCCTTTTTGTTACACCCTGTATATACGGTCACGCCCACTATCTCTCAAAGAGGTTGGGCAGAAGTGTGCAATTTCTACTAAGTGCCACGTGGTAAAGGGTGAGCCTACCGCCTATACTTTGGATGTTATAAAAGCTGCAAAAAATTAATTTGTACTCGTAAATGGCTTCCATTTGACCATGAAGTGATGTTTTCTAGTAGACAAGTTATGTTTTGTTTAAATTGCGACGTGATTCTAGTGCGTGTGCATGTTTTTATATTCAGGTAAGCTGAGTAAAACTTGAGCCGGAATAAGATTAAACCATATCGAGGATTTTTCCTACGTTTCCATTCAAGTGAAGTGTGGGAACAGTGCCGGCCCGCCCATACGGCGAACGGAGCAGTCGCTCCAGGCGCCAAATCTTAGATTTCACATTTTAGAAGTTATTCTATTACTTCTGCCCCCCTAGCACGACCACGCATCGTGGATATCGTATCGTACGAAATCGTAACGTCTCTATACAAAAATCAACATGGCGGCTACATTTATCGTATTTTGACAGGCTAATTGTCGATAAATCGGTTTATCATATCGTGTTTCGCAGGTGATGCTACTAGAGCTGAAATGGATATCGCTCCATTCTAAAGTTTACTTCGGGCCGGCGCAGTGTGGGAATATTTATTTATCATCATTATCGCCCATCACAACACAATGGCTAGGCTGTATGGACATAGTTTTCCTTCCCTTCGCTTGCCTTCGGGATAAAATCCGACTCGCACTTGGCCGATTTTTGAAATTTTAAAAAGCGGCCTAGTGCGAGTCGGACTCGCCCATGAAGGGTTCCGTATGAAAGGTAAATTGTAGTTTACTATTTATGACGTATTAAAAAAACGAATTACTAGATCTCGTTCAAACCAATTTTCGTTGGTAGTTTGCATTGTAATATATATGCACATAATATATTTTTTTAGCTTTATCATTCTCTTATATAAGAAGGTAGAGGGGGGGGACACATTTTACCACTTTGGAAGTGTCTCTCGCGCAAACTATTCAGTGTAGAATAAAATGATGTTAGGAACCTCAATATCATTTTTGAAGACCTATCCATAGATACTCCACACGTAGGGTTGCAAGGCGTCCGGATAAAGCCGGACAGAGTCAGGCTTTTCGAGTGCGTGTCCGGCCAAAATGGACCATGTACGGCCTGTCCGGCTTTTGGTAGGCTTTTCACCAAGGTGTTAGGGGCTTAGGCCCGCTTAGGCAATATAATACTAGCGACAGCGAAGTTCGTTAGGTTATTGAAACATTTCCAGCAACGGCAATTAGACTTCATCACGTCATTTAATGAACGCGTTAAACATGTACTATTGGAGGAAATATTTCCATTTAACCTTGTGAACTTCGTTCTCGCTCATCACAATGTCTCAACACCCTGGACGGACAGGTTTCTAGTAACTTTGACTAAAGTCTAAAACTATAGCAATGTTAAGAGTTTTTTTTTGTAAAGAAGAATGCTTTATTACATTTTGCGCTCACGTGTGGCTGTGACATACGGACGGACAGCAGACAGACAGACATGACAAAACTATAGGGGCTCCGTTTTTTGCCATTTGGCTACGGAACCCTAAAAATAAATGTGATAGTTAACACACACTTACCTTACTAAACTCATTGCTGAAAACAAGATCCAAGTCTATAGTATCGGACGCTATGTATCTCGTCATAAGGTCCAATGCCGCTCGTCTCAGCTGCCTTATGTCTGTCGATGTGCTGCCTAAACCTGCGCGATTTACCTGCGTGCGTTATTTATATTTATATTATTTATACAGAGTTTAACAGAAGGTATGTCAAATGAAAAGCTATGAATAAATATATACAGAATGATTTTTGGTCGTCAACGTTCCCGAAAACTACGGAATCTCCTCATAATCACGATCATTTTTCTCCATGGAAGCATACCTGGGAAGTGTCTGGTTGCTTGGTGCATAAATGCACATAGTCGCGAGTAGCAAGATTTTTTCAAGACACGGGTCACTATAAATTTCGCCTGATCAAGAAATTGAAAAAAAATTACATCTTTTCCCAGCATTTTTTTTTGCATAAACTTACTTTATTTGATGTATAGAGTACGTAGCCTTCGTTAAGGGTGTCGACGAAAAAACACCCTGTATAACAAAATTGTAACGGGTCGACCTTTGTGCACGCTAATCTCGAAAACGGCTGAACCGATTTCGATGCAGTTTTCAGGAATATGTTCTGACAAGTCCTAACATAAGGCTACTTTTTATCCCGGATAATATCGACATTTTATTTTTTCTGCAGTCCACGCGGACGGAGTCGCGGGCGTCCCCTAGTATAGACTATACTCGAAACTATAATGGTACATACCATCTGTAAGTTAGGTTTGATAGGCTCTGCGATGCCCTGGGCATCAGCACCCAGCCCTCCGCCCTTCCAGCCCATTAGCTTCATCATCCTGAAAACATATCACATCTATGTACTGTTACGACCGGAGAGTTTACCCATTGGCTCACTAGATGTCGCTAGTGGCAGAATAGAACGCAATATCGTTTACTAGCATGTTCTGTTGTAGTCTCGGCGTGTTTAGTTTAGTTTATGTGTTATTGAATGAACGCCCGATAAATGCTTGCGCGGATAACACCTACGGGTAGTGTTGAGTAGGACACGACTTGAAAAAGAGTTTGTAAGAGTAGCCTCTTTTTTGTCCTGAGCCAGTACAATGTCCCACTTCAAATGAGGCGAGGCGTACCTACTGACTGAACCATTTGAAGTTATTATAGTACGAAATATGCGCGCCTCCTGACGCCTCAAATGTCAGACGCGACGTGCTTTTGTCATGGCGCCTCGCCTCGCATGGAAGACAATATATTTCTCTCTCGCTCAAAATGTCAGACGCGACGACCGTGACGTGATCACGTGACGTGCTTGTCGTTTGTCTGCCTGCCTCGCTCGACCGTTCAAGCTCGACCGCGACAAGAAAATTGAAGTAGTACAATTTAAAATTTCGAGGCACTCTTACATTTTGACGTCATGTCCGGGACAAATGAAGTGCCTCTTGTATGTCCTACTCAACACTACCTACGGGGTTTTTGTAGATGAATATCACATCGTAATAGAATCACCGTACCCAGTACATAACAGTACTATGCATCAGTATTGAGAACTGTAGGGTAAGCATGAACCTTTTTGCCGTAACGCTATCGACTCGCAAGCAAAATCTAGGTATAAGATATGACAGTTTAAGAATAGCGTTACGAGAGGTTCGTGCTTGCTCCTCTGGATCTCGGAAAGTACGTCATGTAGCTTTTTAGAAATTTTGTGGCATTTAGCAGATAGTAATGGGGGCCGTAGCGAGTTTTTTTTATTTTTTATTATTTAGTATTTCTAGTCAAAGGCAAGGGATACATACAGCCATTGTGTTTGGTCTGTAGGATTGATATTCTAGAACTAGTGGACGCCCGCGACTCCGTCCGCGTGGACTACAGAAAAAATAAAATGTCGAAATTTGTCGGTTTGTCTGTTTGTCTGTGCGTTTGTGTACAACAGTATTTGGGTTCCAACATGAGCACTTATTCTTCTTTGGAGTTAAAATGAACTATAACATGAAATTTATTCAATTTAAACAATTTATACAGTCAAGTATTATTTGATTATAATCATATCGACAATTATCGATATCGACAATAACGTCCCTATTTAATTTCTTCTAATTCTGGTAACCCTTCATCTGTCACTTACTTGTCAAATTAGTCTTTAGTATACAGACTACTCCTATGCTTTGTTATGCATTTTTCTGGTCGCCTTAGTTGATCCTGGCTCACAGGAGTTGCAAGGACGGGAATGACTGGTGGGCCAATTCCGGTATAGGTATATAGGGTATAAAAAAAAGGGTATGTTAAGCGAAAAGCTATGTAAATAGCCCACTGTAGAGAACCTATCCACAAAATTTGAGACTCGAAATGTCATGTTTATTTTTTAAGATTGTATGAAAATTCCTGAAATATTTAAAAATTCTCCATACTATCGTGAAAAATAAACATGTAATTTCATGTCTCAAATTTTGTGGATAGGTTCTCTACAGTGGGCTATTTACGTAGCTTTTCGCTTAACATACCCTTTTTGTTACACCCTGTATAATATATGGTAAGGTACTTATAGACTACTTGTAAAATCAGAAGTGGAACAAGTTCCCTTACTTGGTAGCAACACTGTTCTCCACCGGTGTACCAAACTCGTCTCCTCTCCGTTTCCCTGACACATCACTCATGGATATGCTGGCATTGCCTTGCGCAATCCATTTGTCTTTCACTAGCACATTTATCATTTCTTCGCGCAGCCTCTGTTGACAAAGTAATATCTATTTAATTGTATCAGGGCTTGCCCACTACCGGGCCCTACATTCTCCGCTGACCCTCCGATCTGCCGACTCATAATTACAAACACAAGATGCTACAGGAGGATGTAGAGCCCGGTGGTGAGCGAGCCCTCTATGGAAAGAAATATCTATTAAATACCTGTGACTTCGTCCAAATGGCGAGATTTTTGGCAAAAAAAAGACATATACAGCAGGGGCGGCTCCTGATATTTTTAGAGATAGGGGTTCACAATGTGAACTTCACATTTTTTAAATATGAGCGCATGCAAGATTACAGTGTGGAAACGCCGCGTGTGTTCACTCCCGTAACGAATGAAATGGACCTCACTCTTATTAAAATTCAGATGACCTAATGAAACACATCAAAGACAACCATATCGCGTTCTAACTCAGACTAAGCTACATCTAGTGGCCGCATACGCACACTACGAATTAATGTGAGCGGCGCTACAGATAAGGCAAATTTTTTTCATACGAAATCTTCTGTTTCACGCGCCGGCCTATGTCGGTATGTGTCTTTCGCATTCATTGAATACAGTACTAGGAATCTTACCAAATTTCGTTTCATTGGAGCGCGATCCCTAGCGATCCACTCGATACATAAGATTACAACTTACTTGAGACAAACGCGTAGACATTATTGTATAAACATAGTAGATTCGAAAGATAGTTATAAATATAAATATAGATTGCCTATGTAATCTTCGTGGGTGGGAGTGCACTGCACCAGCTCTCCTTAGGACGAGCCGCCAGTGATATAGTTATTATGGTAATTTCAGGAATATACTGTTATTCCTGAAATTTGACACCAATGTGACATCATCTATCTGCTAATGAAAGTCCCATTAAACTCAGTCCAGCGGTTTCTGAGATTATCCGGTACAAACAGAAAAATCAACAAAGTCGTAAGCAGCTGCTACTTGATTACTATAGGACCTTGGGCTATGTATATGTAGTTATATGTATTTTATATAAAAATAAAGTTGATTCGGACCATTATACTTAAACATAAACTCAAAATTTGTCAACTCTCTCCATTCATCCCCTCCATTATAATATATATAAAATAAATAAATCCGAATTAGTTACTTAAACCGAGTTAGGTACTTACATTCCAAACCATAATCTCCACAATACTCTTGGCTTCAGCTTTAGTATCACCCGTGGCTTGTGCCACTAAAGTACCGTTGATAGTTAATGAAAAGCATCTGTTCTCATACGTTGAGTTTATTGGTATACCACATGCGTTGCAACTGGCTGGAATTTAAATGAAAACGGAGTGTTGAAGTAAAAATATGCCATTAGTTATGTACTAGTGGACGCCTGCGACTCCGTCCGCGTGGACTACAGAAAAAAAAAACCAAAATATCGAAACTATCCGAGATAACAACATTTTCCCGGGATAAAAAGTAGCCTATATGTTAAGTGGGACCTGTCACAATATATTCCTGAA
The DNA here is from genome assembly GCA_014607495.2 of Carposina sasakii. Lineage (NCBI taxonomy): Eukaryota > Metazoa > Arthropoda > Insecta > Lepidoptera > Carposinidae > Carposina > Carposina sasakii. The sequence continues at coordinate 4,942,778 of CP053176.1, read as the reverse complement.
AACTGCATCGAAATCGGTTCAGCCGTTTCTGAGATTAGCGTGCACAAATGCACAGACAAACAGACAAACTGATAAAAATTAAAAAAATCATTGTTTTGGGTACTATTGCGTTGATAAAAAAAAGACAACTGTTTATACCCAGTTGTTTCGGGACACCCAGTCGTCCCCACAGGGTACGAGTGCAAAAAAATTTTGTTCATCCCCAGTGGTAGTCAAACATAAAAAAAGAACGAGTGGGTAATAAAAAGTTCAAATTGTCACACAAACAAAACTTTTTTTTTCCACTCGTACCCAGTGGGGACAACTGGGAATAAACTGATTAGCATAGTAGGGTCAGATGTAAAATATAAGTGACAAGATACTAGCTCATGGCCTGAGAGAATGACCCTAAATTCCTTACTAGTGTAAAACACACATGACATAGCTTACAGTGGCAGGAATATGCTCAGGATAGAGGAAAGTGGCAATTGTTGGCTCCTCCGACCTTCACTCAAGAGGGTATTGTAATTTTATTTATTAGTTTTATGCAATGTAAGTTAAATTGAGAAATACATATAAGGCTTTTGTATTTTTATTACTTATTTTATTTATAAGCACAGGAGATGCAGCCTATGCATTCTAGTGAAGCATATTACACATACCTATTTGATTTTTAACTTACCTTGAACATTCCAGAACTTACTAGCCCAAGGTCTAATAAGTAAAACCATACGGCCAAATTTTGTATGGAACATACTTTCTTTAAAGTATCTAAGATCCATACATTTAACTTTCAACATCTCCTGTAAATACTCATTTGGGTCTGTCCAATTAGATACAGCTTCACTTTTCTGATCAGCATTTGCTGTGCTTTCAGATTCTTCAACATCTTTAGATTCTTCATCGGAAATAGTGATTTCTTCAGTATTCACTGACTGGCCTTGGGCTACGAAGTTAATTTTAGCAGATTTACATGAAGGACCACTAACAACTACACCACCCTCCCTTTTAACACCCTTTGCTCTGTCCTCAGCTGCATCAGAGGCTGATACAAAGGTTCTTTTCAATTTGTTCTGTCTTGATTCTCTATATGCCTTTGCCACCTAAAATTTTATAAAAATACCGGTTAACACTAGCAGTCAATAGTAGAAGAATCGAAATGAGAGTGGAAGAAGCGAAATAAAAGTGGAAGTAATGGAATGTTGAACAGAAAGGTAAACTTTTTAAAGACTATTTTGACCAGCAAATTTTTAATGTAATATCATGTTTATGTACCTCTTCTGACATTCTGGACACTTCTCGCATTACTTCCATAGGGTATCTGCATCCTAGAATCTCGACGTTGGCAAAAGCTCGGGCTAAGCAAACCAATCTATCCTCTGGATATTCCGACTTCCATCGTTCCATGAATCGTCTGCGAAGCTCCCAATGTTCATCACTTTCGTGCTCCTCTTTGTACTTATCTAAGTCCAAATTTTCGTTAAAAGACATAGTAGATGGCTTGAATTATACGTTCATGGTAGATGGTGATTTTACAACATTAATTTGCAATTTTTTAAGTAACAAACCATGAAAATTATATGATGATGATTGATGAAAATGTCAGAAAATGAAACACAAACACGACAACACATTTTAACCCAAAAACTTTTTAAAACCTTTGCTAACATTACTAATGTCGTTGATTAACGCGTTTACGTTAAATAAACACTAACGTTTAATCAATTAATCAACGGCATTTCCCGTTAGTTTTTTTTTTTTTTGTTTAGTTTATCCCGAAGGAAAGGCAAGGGGAACTAAGCCCATACAGCCATTGTCTTTAGAAAATGATTTCTGAATTTATTATGGATGATAATGATGATGATGAATGGAAACGTCGGGAAAATCCTCAAGAACAAGTGCAAAGTCAGTCAAAATGAAAAATAATTACAGAAACAACCCACATGGGCCCATGAAGAGATCGTATTCCGGCTAAAGTTTTACTCAGCTTACCTGCGTATAAAACCATGCACAAGCACTAGATTCACATCACAAGTAATCAAAATATAACTTATCTATCAGAAAACATCACTTTACGGACACATGCAAGCTATTCACAAATAATTTTTGATTTTCACAAGAAAATTACACCTGCACCCTTCCAGCTTTTCCCGCCGAATCTTTTCCCGTTAGTGTAGCCCCGGCATAACAAAACAATACTTAGTGTTAGTCTGTGGATAAACCAGAGAAACTAACAGTTTGTGACTAATTATACATCCATTCTTGAGGATTTTCTCGACGTTTCCATTCATCATCATCATTATCATCCATCATAAATCATTTACTAAAGACAATGGCTGTACGGGCTTAGTTCCCCTTGCCTTTCCTTCGGGATAAACTAAACGGTAGTGTTGAGTAGGACACGACTTGAAAAAGAGTTTGTAAGAGTAGCCTCTTTTTTGTCCTGAGCCAGTACAATGTCCCACTTCAAATGAGGCGAGGCGTACCTACTGACTGAACCATTTGAAGTTATTATAGTACGAAATATGCGAGCCTCCTGACGCCTCAAATGTCAGACGCGACGTGCTTTTGTCATGTCATTTGTTTGTTTCTTTTTTTTAATTAAGATTCTTAATATATCTACTTAAAAATCCGAAATCTATACTATATAATATATAATAATATTATAAAGAGGAAAACTTTGTTTGTTTGGTTGTAATGAATAGGCTCCGAAACTACTGGACCGATTTCAAAAATTCTTTCACCGTTAGAATCCTTATTGGACCTGGATGAACATAGGCTATAAGAATTTCCCGATATTCCCACGGGAAGGCGACCAACGGGAATTTAATATTTTTTACGAAAACCGCTATACATATGAAGCTGAACTCGGGCATATATGTTCATTGGGGACAACGAGGAAGGACTAAAAACGGATTTCCCGAAATTCCCACGGGAAGGGGACTAACGGGAATTCATAATTTTTACGAGAACCGCTATACATATGAAGCTGAAATCGGGCATATATGTTCATTGGGGACAACGAGGAAGGACTAAAAACGGATTTCCCGAAATTCCCAAGGGAAGGGGACAAATGGGAATTCAAACGGATTTCCCGATATTCCCACGGGAAGGGGACAAACGGGAATTCATTTTTTTTACGACAACTGCGATACATATGAATTTGAAATTGGACCTGTATGTTCATTAGGGACTGCGAGGGAGCACTAAGAACGGATTTCCCGAAATTCCTATGGGAAGGGGAGTTACGGGAATTTAATTTTTTTACGAAAACAGCTATTTATATGAAGCTGAAATCGGATTAGGGCTACAAGGAAGCTCTAAGAACGGATTTCCCGAAATTCCCACGGGAAGGGGACCAACGGGAGTTCCAAATTTAAACGAAAACCGCTGTACCTACATATAAAGTTGTATCTATGTATTGATATGTACCGAAGCGAAGCGAGGGCGGGCCACTATATCAAATAAAATACAAATTAAATGGCACTGACTCTCTAAACAACGTTAGATTATTATTATTTGAATTTTAAATACCTATTACCTACGCGCCTCCTGGCTGGCGCCTCGCCTCGCATGGAAGACAATATATTTCTCTCTCGCTCAAAATGTCAGACGCGACGACCGTGACGTGATCACGTGACGTGCTTGTCGTTTGTCTGCCTGCCTCGCTCGACCGTTCAAGCTCGACCGCGACAAGAAAATTGAAGTAGTACAATTTAAAATTTCGAGGCACTCTTACATTTTGACGTCATGTCCGGGACAAATGAAGTGCCTCTTGTATGTCCTACTCAACACTACTAAACGGGGGGATTCGGCGGGAAAAGCTGGAAGGGAGCGGGTGTAATTTTCTTGTGAAAATCAAAATTTATTTGTATATGACTTGCACGTGTCCGTAAAGTGATGTTTTCTGATAGATAAGTTATATTTTGTTTACTTGTGATGTGAATCTAGTGCGTGTGCATGGTTTTATATGCAGGTAAGCTGAGTAAAACTTTAGTCAGAATACGATCTCTTCGTGGGCTCATGTAAATTGTTTCTGCAGTTCATTTTGATTTCAACTAATTTGGCATTCGCTTTTGAGGATTTTCACGACGTTTCAATTCATCATCATTATCATATTATACATCATCATAAACTAGGAAATCATTTACTAAAGATTATGGCTGTATGGGCTTAGTTTCCCTTGCCTTTCCTTCGGGATAAACCAAACAAAAAAATATCGGGGTGCACGGCAGTGCGCCCGCCAAGTCGAGCGCGAAGCAAAAACTATCGTACCATCCTTTATTGGAACCATTTCGCCGCATTTTCAGGCCCCTATTTGAGAACCTCTGGATAAGACCAGAACCCAGAAATTTTCGTCATCCAGTAAGCTATAATCACATACTTAAAATCCAAAATTTCAAGTCTGTAGGTCATTTAGTTCCGAAGTTAAGCGAAAGCCAAGTTTCGCATTTATGACACTCACTCACTCATGATTATCAGAATAGAACTAGTACTTCCCATAAACTCAGAGAGCTGAAATTTGGTACAGAGTTAGGGTTTAATTGCAACATAAAGGAAAAACTATAAATACTAGGATAATCGAAGATCTGGAGTACCTGGTGACCCTGATTAGAAAACACAAGAGCCCAACCAAACTATTAGAGATCGACATACCGCCTTTACAAAAAATATTCAACTTGGAGGGCCGCTTCATTTGATGACAAAAATCGAAGGTCTGAAGTATCTGATGAAGAACCTTCAGCTGGTCCCAGCTGTATTAGAGATAATGCCCCCTTCTACTATTGGTACATAAAAAAAATCGTCTGTCATTGCAAAAATCTGGCGTAGTGGGACACATCATCATTTACAGCCCTGAGAAGTCCACTGTTGGACATAGGCCTCCCCCAGTGGGACACATATTCTAATTTAATCTAGCCTATAGCATCCCACTGCTGGGCGAATGCGTCCCCTTCTGGTTTTAATACGCATATAAATAAAATTAAAGAAAATAAATCAATATGCCCATGTTTCTACAAAAAGAAGTGATTTCCCACCAAAAACATTCTGTAAAATAAAATAAAAATGAAAAGAAATAACAAGCACTTCGATGTCCAGTGGTCTAGAATTCTATGATATTAGTATGAAATGAATACTATTGAAGAACATAATAGTATGTATGATCGTAACATAACTGAACAGTCGGGATCCATTGAAATATTAGCTTGGTTGACGGATAATGGATCCCGACTGTTCAGTTGTTATGTTACGATTAGAAAATATTTTATGTTCTTCAATAGTATTCATTCCATAATAATATCATAGAATTCTAGATCACTGGACATCGAAGTGCTTGTTTTTTTTCTTTTCAGTTTTTTTTATAATGTACATTATTTGGTTCTTTTTTAAGCAGTCGGGTTTTTGAATCTTTAAAATTATGTTTTTTATTTTATACTTTTTTGTTAATGAGTTACTAATAGGCACGCTTCAAGAAACATGCTCAACATGCTCGACAGCAAGAAGTTTTCGTCTTGCTGCTGTCTAAAAACTTATATGTGAGAATGGTTGTTACGCAACTTTCAATCGATATACTTCCTAAACGGTTGGTCGAATCGAAAAATGTTGAGAGAAACGTAGATTTTTCAAAGATACCCCACTCGATATAGTTTATTGACTTTAATTTTTTTCATTTTCACACAATGGCGTCTAGTAGTCGCCATATTGGATTTTCACTAACGTCATGTCTTTAATAACACTCGCCGGACTAAGAGGAATCGATTGACGTATGAATCATAAAAATCGGTCAACGCGTTTGGTCTGTGTAGTGCTTCAAAGGAACATACATACATACATAGGCTGTTAAACACAATACCACTCCTTTGCGTCGCGCAGTCGGGTAAAAACTAGCCAAGTCTCGATGGAGCTTGTTTATCTCTAAAAAGTAATTAAATTACTTTTCATTATTATGAAATTAATTATAATAAAATAATATTAAGTACTGTAATTAATATTTTTAACATATATATGTGTTTTAGCATTATTAACAATAAAAAAATCATAAAAAGTAGGAAAAAAATTATTAATTAAGGTTTTCGAAAGATGAGGTGGTTAGTGCCACTAATATTAATAATGCCAAAACTTACATATATATGTTAAAGATATTCTTAATCTAAAAGCGTGACGGAAAGAGTTAACTATAATAATAAAGAAATCGCAGTAAGGAACCTTAGACTTGGCACGACTTTGTCTAGATTTCATTACTTTTTAGAGATAAACAAGCAGCTCCATCGAGACTTGGCTAGTTTTTTTACAGAATGTTTATGGTGGGGTGTTTTTTTTTTTGCATTTTTACCCACTACCTAATGTGTTTTGTTTACATCCATTTAAGGAATAGAGATTCGGCGGGAAAAGCTGGAAGGGTGCAGGTGTAATTTTCTTGTGAAAATCAAAAATTATTTGTAAATGGCTTGCATGTGTCCGTAAAGTGATGTTTTCTGGTAGATAAGTTATATTTTGATTACTTGTGATGTGAATCTAGTGCGTGTGCATGGTTTTATACGCAGGTAAGCCGAGTAAAACTTTAGCCGTATTACGATCTCTTCATGGGCGCATGTAAGTTGTTTCTGCAATAATTTTTCATTTTGACTAACTTTACACTTGTTCTTGAGGATTTTCCCGACGTTTCCATTCATCATCATCATTATCATCCATCATAAATTCAGAAATCATTTACTAAAGACAACGGCTGTATGGGCTTAGTTCCCCTTGCCTTTCCTTCGGGATAAACTAAACAAAAAAAAAAAATTAAGGAATAGAAATATTTATATTATTTAAGGGAGAGTTAAATTGCAATCTAAATAGAGTACCTAACCAGCTTCTATGGCGCTCTACTTCGCGGCTACGGCTGCATAGTGTAGTGACGTTACGCGGCTTTCGCGGCCGGACACAGTGGGCCAGTGCACTTCAGTGCAGTCACAGTGCAGTGGGGTTTCCCCTAAGGCCCGAGGCACGGAGCGCGCTTTCGCGATTTTGGCTCCGTGATTAGAAAGAACACCGATCAGTTCCTCGCTGTTGAAGATCATTGAACAAACTCTTGTCGTTAACAAGCTTGGCACTATGGCATCAGCACCACCACCGGTAAATGACCCAGGATTAACGGATACGCGTTTCCAGAGTTCATTGCAAGCCCTAAAACCAGAATTTTTAGAGGTTCAGCTTAAAAAAGTGCAGGAGTTCTTAGACGGAACCCAAGAGTTCCTGTGCTTCCCTGATATAAACGCAGATGAGGATGTCTTTCTTCGTGACTTGATAGCTAATATGGTGGTAAAAGTGATGGAATCTGAAACCTTTACTGGCTTGTATGAAAGTTCTTTGAATACAGTTTTAAACAGTTTCACTAAGGTCAAAGACGTGTATAAATGGATACATGGGTATGAATATGGAGGCAGCGATAAGTATGTATGTGTTTATTAATACAAATATTGTATCCCTACTTGTAGGTAACTATTAGGTTTTGCAGGGTAGAAATATTTTCCCATCTTATAGAGGGTTCGGTGTAGTTAAAAGGATCACTCACACATGTATTCTTGTTATTATTTATTCCTCATTATAATATTCAAAACAAATATATAAAAGCACATTTTACAACTTACAACGCAAAATAAAACATTTTTCTTCCAGTCAAAATCTACAACAATCAGTGTCATAAAAAAACAAAATATTAAAAGAAAATTAACTTTACAAAAGAGGCCCTATACCTACTCCCGGTATCTGGCAGGCAGCCGCCGAGTACGCATAGGGCGTATAGCCTGAGGGGCTATAATCTGAATCAGTGTTCAGCACCCGTATGATGAATTTGATGAGAGAGAGATGTCTCACTTTTAAACGTCAAATCCACAGAGCGAAGTAATAACTAGACAAGGCAAGTGTTTCTACTTGGTGCAATTGCAAACCACTTCTATCAGCCCTAATTCATTCAGTCCTGGCTCAAGAATGAGTGTCTATTCTAATTCTTAAATCTATTTTTACATGCAAAGTACATACACTTAGTTTATCTAGTTATTAATAGCTCTGTGAATTTGATGTTTAAAAGTGAGACATCTCGCTCTCACTAAATTCATCATACGGATGCAGTGCACAGATAACTAATTGTTTAAATTTAGAAGGATATTCTTCTATCCTTAATTTGGTTTTCTATGTCAAGTTATGATGTCTCTGCTCCAAGTCTATGTGCCAAGATGACGGACTTTTATTGATCTCATTTACAATCCAGCAGCATATTAAGTTCCATATTGTATGGGGTCTGCCTACCATTTTTTTACTACATTGTGTAATTATTTAAAAAAAAATTTTTTACAGGTTACTAGTCTATAAGAAAGTGCAGATGAAAAACAAAAGTAAAGCAGGGTTATTCAGGTAAGTAAATCACAAATTCGCATTACCTCAAAGTTGTTCGCTTCATACACTGATTCCCTAATCTCTGACATTGACAAATTTACTGGATTTTGGAGTTTGGATACCTAAATAAACTTAGATTATTTTAGTGTTTTGACTTTTATAATTATCAAAGATAATCATCAAAGTATATATCCTGATAATTATTACGAACCCTGGTTTAAAGCTTTTTATTAGTAAAGCCTTAACACATAATAATAAGCTTGAACACCCATAGCATCACACACCTCAAGCGATGGCAAATACTTAACATGGACAAGTGAACATAAAAAAAATAGTACATTAAATGCAATTTAAAACGAAGGGAGAGTTTAATGGGACTCACCTTAATAAACAGTCGACATCTAATGAGAAAATAAAATTATGGCTATGGAGCTGATTGTTGATGGAAAAAGAATAAGGAAAAAAAAAGAGAAACGTAAAGCCTTTAATCTGTTTGTACGTACTTTATGTGACACAAGAATTTTATTCCAGCAATGGCAACATGAAACCCATAAAGTCGTCAAAACAAGAACAAGATGAGTACAATAGAAAGAAAAAGTCAGTTGAAGCGGTTGAACCAACATACATAAATGATAGTTTAAGAAAAGTATTGAGCTTCTTAAAAGACGAACAGCAAGCTAGCTTAGTGTTTCCGCAAGTAACTAGCGCACAGCTAAAGTTTCTGCTGCGTGTATATGCGTTCAGTAGAAACAGCAGATTGTACCACCTTTTTGACAAATGCTGTGTCGGGTTTTTGAAAGAAATACATTCTGAAGTATATCGCTTGTCGGCTGACTTTCAACTGATTAGTTCTGCTGGATCATATAAAAAGAACATGAGATACAGGTAAGATTGACGTATTGCGTTTTTTTGGCTTTCTAGAGGTGCCGCCGACGCGTATTTGCGTCTTCACACTAGGCGTTGATCTGATGGCATGCTTAGAAAATCTGCTGGCAGCGAATGTGTTAAAAAAAGTAAGACATTTCTGCTGCGGCGCCGTGGGTCCTGGGTTCGAATCCCAGTAGGTGCAAACATTGATAATGATAAATATCGATGTTTGTTTCCGAGTTATGGATGTTTCTATAATTTGTACCTACCTACGTATTGTATATGTCGTGGCCATATTGTAAAATTGATAATTTCATGAAATGGCCGAGCATTTCATGAAGTGGTCGCATTTCATGAAGTGGCCAATTCAATTTGACCAGATCGTAAAATCGTCTACATTTCACGATTTTGTCATCCACGTTTGGCCAAATCGTATTAACAGGGTGTCCATAAAATCCGAATGTGGTAAGAGCTTATATAAATAATATATACCGTACACCATATATAAGTATACCATAAGGTATGATGGTATGATTTTTTTTGCTATTATTTATGTGATATTTTCACAATATAATATTTAAAAACATAAAAGACTTTACAAAAGCGATTCGCATCTTGCACATCGCCGGACGCTGCCTGGGCACGCTCGGTCCGCTCGCTCGGCTCGTGCGTCATTTGTCATAGTCTAACCTAACCTAACCTATCGTAATCTAAGGTTTTTGTTTAACAATATTATTATAAACCACCATTAAGTCTAATATACATTATACAATATAACACACTATCCGTGAACTTCTTTTGCATAGTCACCCTACTCCCTTTAATTTGTTTTATAACCTAAAAAGAAAAATCCGCCATCTTCACACATAAATAAAACGCGCGCAGCGCCTCTACCGGTGATTCATGTAACTATTTTACGATATGATCAATAATCTTGACCACTTCATGAAATGATCGGGCGTTTAGTTGCCCATATCGAGAAACGATTTTTATCATCGATCTGCCCAAACATGATGTGGCCAATAGACAGTTGAACTTTTCATGAAATGCGACCATTTCATGAAATGCGACCATTTCATGAAATGCTCGACCATTTCATGAAATGATCAATTCTACGATATGGCCACGACATATACAAATGCATAGTACATTCAACAACTTTAGTGATCAATTAGTAACTTTTTCATTCATTATTTTCAGAAATGTTAATTTCGTCAAAAAACCTTCGAGTTTTAGGTAAGTACAAAAATATTAGATTTTATTTTAAATTAGTACCCACAGTACAGTTAAATTGACTGTAAAAAAATAGTTTTTCTTTACATAAATGACGTTAATTATAGTTGTTTTATTGCAATTTTCAGGCCAAATTCTAACATACAAAGTAAATGTAATAGTACAAGTATTGATTCTGTCGAAATCGAATCGAAATCAACTGCCGTCGATGTGGATAGGTAAGATTATTTTTTAACTAAAAGTTTAGATGTGTGATTATGGGATATTGTGGGCAATTCTGATCGCCACACTTTCCTGCGACTCCGTCCGCGTGGACTGCAGAAAAAACAAAATTTCGAAACTATCCGGGATAAAAACATTAGGTAGATGTATAGATAGAAGACTAGCGATACGCCCCGGCTTCGCACGGGTGGAATGCTCACACTATACATATAAACCCTCCTTTTGAATTACTCTATCTATTTTAAAAAATCGCATCAAAATCCGTTGCATAGTTTAAAAGAAATATCTAAGTATAGATAGGGAGAGACAGATAGTGGGAAGCTACTTTGTTTTATAATATGATTGCACACACACACACACACACAAACACAAACATCATCAGTTATAAGCTGTTATCTTATCGCCTGTGAGGATGCCTGACTTCATTTAGTCGACTTTTGCGACATGCATGGAAGGAGATGCAGCTGATGTATTTTAATGAAGCCCCGCCCCCTTATTACCTAACTAGCAAAAGCAAAGCGATAGCGAAAATTGTACAAAAATCGCCGATTGCTTGTCAAATTCGTATTACGTAAAATGAATTTCAAAGGAACTTTGACATTTCAAGGCGAATATTGTACAATTTTCGCTATCGCTTTGCACCGCATCAAAATCCGTTGCGTAGTTTAAAAGATCTAATAGGGCATACATAGGGACAGACAGCGGGAAGCAACATTGTTTTATAATTATGTAGTGATATAAGTATGTATTTATGTTCTTCTATGCTGCTCTGGGAGTGAAAAAAAAACGTATAATACTACAGCTGCTTCTCTTCCCGGGCATACTGTACAAGTCAGTAGAGGGACAAGAGGGTCTTGGTGTTTTGTAGGCGATGGGCTGACCACCTGTCACTACTAACCGAACTTGTACATCTTCTATATATAGAATAAAAATGTAATGGATCGCTGTCTGTACATGGAAGATATACGAGAAAAAATATTATAGGAGACCTTTATTAACGCAATAGTATCCAAAAGAATGATTATTGGAATTTTTGTCTGTGCGTTTGTGCACGCTAATCTCAGAAACGGCTGAACCGATTTCGATGCAGTTATCAGGAATATATTGTGACAGATCCCATTTAACATATAGGATACTTTTTATCCCGGGTTTTTTTTTATCCCGGATAGTTACGACATTTTGTTTTTTTCTGCAGTCCACGCGGACGGAGTCGCGAGCGTCCACTAGTCACAACTATACCCTCAAAACTGGTTAGAAGTGGCCCCGATGTGGTTTTATCGGCCATTGATGCTCTGCCTACCCAGTTAGCGGTAAAGGTGTGATTATTATGTATGTATGTATGTTCGTTCCTACAGTTCTCCATTTCGGGAATACAAGCCGTGTGCATATTTATGTTTATGAAGTTCGTACTAAAAACTTTCGCGATCTAAAGGATCAAGACACAATGTTAACACCCGAATGACGACACTCGTATCAGTACATTTCATAGGGCCCATGACACAATGCGATCTCACGCGCCATACATTTTGGACGTATTGTCGCGTCGCGTCGGGTGTTAACATTGTGTCTTGACCTTTAGATCGCCAACGTTTTTAGTATGACACATGTCGGATGTTTTTAGTGTATCGGCAGAAAGCTATAGCGATGACGCCTTGCCGCCTCGACATAGGCTCCTTAAAGCGATGGTACTCTCGGAAGAGAAAGAGTAAGAAAGCTTGTGGAATGCGCTTTGCTTTACCTATGTCTTAAGTCCCTATTCACTAATCTTTCTTAATACTGACGGCCGATAGGTATAGTAGGTCGTCGTGACCCTGCCTGCGACGCCATAGGTCATGGGTTCGAAACCCGGTAGCTGCAAACATTGATATGATGAATATTGATGTTTGTTGCCGAGTCATGGATGTTTCTATACTTATCTATGTATTTATATACCGTTGCTTAGTACCCACGACACAAGACCTTAGGGATCTTAATGTGGGACTAGTTAATGTGTTGTGAAGTGTGTGAATATGTCTGCCTATTGCAGTCCACTGTTGGACGTAAGCCTCCCCCACGCCACATGGCTCGATCTCCCGTTTTGCCATCCAGTCACTACCAGCCTTTAAGTCATCATCATCATACGCTTGCCGGGGCGCGGTCTCCTATTCTATTGACTAATAAAATTCTACCTAAATTAAAATCATTTATTCAACATGAAAGCATAGACAACGTATTTGTCGATTGTAATTTTTTTATATGTTATTTTCTCATCACTTATCAAATTCTCTGGTCACTTGTCAAATCTAGTGTGAGAAAAGTATGAAGAATGCGTGCTTAGCTTAGTACTTATACCATCAGGATGCAAGCTTGCTGTGCGCCTTCCTTAAGTATTATATGCTGAGGATAAGCACCCGTTGGTGAGAGCGAGATGTCTCACTTTTAAACGTCAAACTCACAGAGCTATTAATAACTAGATAAACTAAGTGTATGTACTTTGCATGTAAAATAGACTTAAGAATTAGAATAGACACTCGTTCTCGAGCCAGGACTGAGTGAATTAGGGCTGATGGAAGTGGTTTGCAATCCCTTTTTACACACCAAGTAGAAACACTTGCCTTGTCTAGTTATTACTTAGCTCTTTGGATTTGACGTTTAAAAGTGAGACATCTCGCTCTCACCAAATTCATCATACGCGTGCTGTATTATTAAAAAATATGTTTTTTTTTTCAGTACTCCAGAAAGCACAAGTGAATACCAACAAGCAAGCGATTTGGACAACAAAGAAGACAGAAGTGTTGCCAACTTAACCGAAACAGAAAACATAGACAACACCCTCAGTGTTGCCAACTTAACTGAAACAGAAAACATAGACAACACCCTCAGTGTTGCCAACTTTACTGAAACAGAAAACATAGACAACACCCTCAGTGTTGCCAATTTAGAGGAAAAGGAAGGTAACAGTGTTGCCAGCCTAACAGAAATGGATCAACAGAATACCGAAGTCGTCGCTATGGATGTTACAAAGGAAATACCAGTCAATGTTGCCAACGTAATAGAAAAGAATAGCGATTATCACAGATGGTTACCGCCTGCTAAAGTAAAGCTGATGCAAGATATGTCTGTGCCGTTTGAATCTAATAAAGTTGAACGGTAAGTATAGAAAATATTGTGCCCGATACAATGGTGGCAATTATACAATATTGAATTGAAGTACATATAGAAAAAAAACCTGTCACTACTAACCGAACTTGTACATTTCAACTATACCCTCAAAATTGGTCAGAAGTGGCACCATGTGGTTCTATCGTCCCTTGGTGCTCTGCCTACCCCGTAAGGGATAAAGGCGTGATTATATGTATGTATATATTGGCCGCGTGGTGCCGGCAGAGTAGAATTCGTACCGCCCCATGTCTGCCCGTGGGTATCGTACGAGGCGATTAAGGGTTTCCGGGAGGTGGGCAGCAGCGCCTCCCGTGTTGACAACATAGTCCAAAATACAGACTGTGGTCAACAACCCGCCTGCCCAGCGTGGTGACTATGGGCAAATAACCCCCATGGCAGTCTTGTGGCGTGCCCTGGGGGAGGCCTACGTCCAGCAGTGGACTGCAATAGGCTGATGAGGATGATGTATGCAGTAGGATAGTATAATTGACTTTTCCAATCACGGGCCTGTACCACTGAATTTATTTCTTGTCTCTTAGCTATACCCCAAGGAGGGTAGGCGTTAGGCGTCGTCCTAATTGGCAGCAATCGTACGATGGCGCGATGTGTTTTCGTCGTGCGATGAGTTTAAACATACCGATTTCATCAGAGTGTCCTATTTGAGCCTCGCAAGTAATCGTACGAGCACATGGAATACTTAATCTCACTTTGATCGTGAGATGAAAAACGTACGATGGCTGCCAATTAGGACGACCGCTCAGGCAGACAGCCGGCCGTAAAATAAATTCTAAATCTTTGGCGAATTGAGTTTCGAAAGAAACCATATTGCGACACCATAAATAATGGGATCAGGGCGCGAAGATGATGAGTGTGATTGTCTTTTTTTTTCTTTTTAATATATTTTTTTTTAGAATGATGCGTCTAATGAATTGGAAGGGCGGCGCCCTGGGACGGAAAGGCGACGGTATTGTGGAACCTATAATGCCTAAGCTAGACCTCGTGAGTATTTTGAGTTTTATTAATTAGGCTTCCATACGGTAAGGGTTCTATACGGGCTCTCATATAAGATACATGTTTTTTAGTATTTTTATAGTAACTAGCGGCCGCCCGCGACTCCTTCTGCGTAGACTGCAGAAAAAATATAACTTATGTTGAAATTATCCGGGATTTTTTTTGTGGGATAATATAGCCTATGTCCTTTTTCAGGCTGTAAACTACTTGTATACCGAATTTTATTCAAATCGGTTCAGTAGTTTTGGCGTGAAAGCGCGACAGACAGATAGAGTTGCTTTCGCATTTATAATTTTATTGAGTAAGGATGTGTTATTCTGATATACATATAAGCTATATACGTGATAAGTTTCATCAAAATCCGTTCGCTTAAAGAGTAAGAAACATACATCCATCCTTACAAACTTTCCTATTTAAAATATTAATTGTAACAGGATTCTTAGGCCGCGTCCCCATTAGGCAAACAGTGAGCGGCTGACAGTTTGCTTCCAGTTTGCCTCCCTATACACTTTAAATTTAAATGGAGTGTCCATACAGCGCGTAATGTACGCAGTTTGCAACGTTTCGCTTGCCGACTCATTCTGTGAGCGCCTCATTCGCAGCAAATGATGCGCGGAGTAAGCGGCGCAGTTTGTTCACTGCGCCGGCGGCGCTCCGTTCGTTAATGTACACTGTTTACCTTCCGTCACAAGAATTCGCAAGCGCTTTGCGCTTATACGCTCTATTTCGCCGCTCAGTTGATATTGAGCTAGCGACCGATACGCCACTCAGAGTCAGTCGGCAGTCAGCCGCTCACTGTTCGCCTAGTGGGGACGCGGCCTTAGAAAATTTATTATTTTCATCATACGACATACGAGTATGTTTTCTGTAGCTATAAATATTTAAAAAAAAAAACAATTATTTCAGATACCCGGCGCTGGTCTAGGTCATCCTATAAATCAGAAACCAAACCAAAAATTAAAAGAAACGCCAATAGAGAAACAAATCTATCCAACGATGTCCTCAATAAATATAACCAGACTGATTTTGGAAAATATTGTATACTTTTTAAATGGCGATCGATCACCGCAAGTGGTTGAATTTACTCATGTAGACAGATCTGTTTTTAAATCTGTAAAAAAATTGGTTCAGACCCTGAATAGAAGGTAAGACATAGACATTTATTAATATGTGGCCTATTGGTGTATTATTTGGCATAAACTGTGGGGTTGGCGAAATGAGAAGTGCTTCTGGCCCCACCGGGCCACTAGTTATTGTTTGGCCCATGAATGTATACCAATAGTGTCTTAGGGCCGATAGGTCCGCTCCGCTACATAAACTTACTTTATTTGATGTCATCATCATCATCAGCCTCTTGCAGTCCACTGCTGGACGTAGGCCTCCCCCAGGGCACGCCACAAGACTGCCATGGGGGGTATTTGCCCATAGTCACCACGCAGGGCAGGCGGGTTGGTGACCGCAGTTAGTATTTTGGACTATGTTGTCAACACGGGAGGCGCTGCTGCCCACCTCCCGGACACCCTTAATCGCCTCGTACGATACCCACGGGCAGACATGGGGTGGTACGAATTCTACTCTGTCGGCACCACGCGGCCTTACTTGATGTATGGCTATGATAAACTTGGCGATGGGAGCTCCATTATGATCCTGCAGTTCCGCCTACCGCAGGAACATATGTATTGTCCGCTACTTCGTCCGCGTGAGGTAGCATTATACTTATAAAAAAACGCATCAAAATCAGTTTAGTTGTTTTTTTATTTATTTATTTATATATCACACATCATTTAACACATAATTATATCTTTCACATAGGTATAATATAAACTTCTATAAGTTTTTCTATATACCTATCTATTAAAACATTTCACCACATAAACATGATAACTACTACAACCTTAAACATTTTGCCTAGAATGTACTTCATCGAATATTTCGCATACACGATGGCGCTTTATCAGTTCTTGGAAGTGACATTCAAACGTTCGAGGTACACCGTACACATAGTCTAGTACTATACCCCATTAATGGAGGTATTTATATGGCAAAAAGTATACAACGGCATTTGGACGAGTGTACGCAGATAAGACACTCTTAACAAAAGACACAACTGGTCAAGTCCATGCACAGCATGTTTCAATTTATTATTGCAAACATATTTGAATAGTATCAAAGAGCTAAGCATGGATAATATGGACATACAGACAGCGGGACGCGACTTTGTTTTATAATATGTAGTGAAGCCAGTCTTCATTATATTATATATTTATAAAACAGTCGTTCCCAAAGTGGTGCAGGTGGACCCCCAGGGGTCCACAAGAGACTCGATGGGAGTCTACGTTGGCGTGAAAAAAAAATGGAATTTCACAATTAATTTGTATGTGATCAAATGTGGTGTAAGCATGTAGGGGGTCCACCAGAACCAGTTAACTTTTGGAAGGGGGTCTATGAAAAATGAAAGTTTGGGAACCCCTGATATAAAACAAGAGTTATTTTAATAATAATAATAATAATAAGCCCGCAGGGCAGCTTGTGGCGAGCTGTTGGGAGGTAGCGTTCCCACGGACCTGAAGTGCTCCCGGGGGAAGACCCTGTTCCTCATCTCCGGCGCCGGAGTGAGGTCTGACGGGGAACAATTCCCCCGCCTCTGCCTTGCCTTCGCCGGCCGGGCAGAGTGGAGTCGCGAGAGCTATGACAGCTCGAGGGTGGACGTGCCCGTCAGTAAGTAGCGAGTTGGCTTCGGTTTAAAGTCCAGGGGCACCCCTCCACCCTAGCCGCTCACCAAATGTTGCCCCCTTTGTCGCTCCGTGCGTGCGGCCGTTTCAGGGGGCCCATGAAATGAGTCGGCGAGTCACCGCCTGCCACCTAACAATTATGAGACTTGGTTGTAATGGCAGGCGTCCGTTAGTCTCCTTCAATAGCCCAGTTGCCCAACCCACCCATTATTCAGCCCCATAGCCCATGACCTTTGTTTCCATCGCATGACATAGATCTGCACTCCAATAGTCTTGCACATGGCGGGGATCATCGCCGGGTGTATCATATTGTGCGGTCGGCGATGGTATCCGCCATGTGTATCCCACACCATATTAAAGTTCTCAAAAAAGGGCCTCTACATCTTGGCCACAGCCCGATGCACGCCTCTCAAAGGACCGGGACTCTGTAGTCCCGAGAATTTAAACAGAGATACAATAATAATAATAATAAATTCATTTATTTCAGGTATACACCCATATTATAAATTTAGATATACAATCAAAACAATTTAAAAACCAATTAACTATTAAAATTTAAATAGATTAAAACAATGTATATGTAATAGTATGAATGTATGTGTAAATTTTCAGGCAAAATGTAGGTCTAATAGACCCCCAATTAATGGCGATTACGAACGAGATTATAAAGAAATTGGACCACGAACCTACCACGGGCATAGGGTTAGAACTACACAAAGGACAAAGGTAGGTTTAAGCTAAAATAAATTAATGTTACCGACCGTATTTCGTTGAAGGCGGCCAGTCTTTACAATAAATAATGTCTCCGACCGTATTTCGGTCAAGGCGGCCAGTCTCTACAACAAATAATGTCTTAGACCGTATTTCGGTCAAGGTGGCCAGTTTCTACAATAATGTCTCCGACCGTATTTCGGTCTAACGGCCAAATTCCCACTATGGCCTGGGGGAGGCCGACGTCAAGCATACCTAAGCTACTTTTTCCTAATTATTTCCTGGAAAAAAAAAATATATTGTTTATTTCAGATCCACTAGTTTAAAATAAAAGTAAATACTTACATGAAAAAATTGAAATGTTACCAATTAAACTTTTATATTTTACAGATTACTTCAAATCACTAAAATACATAGAGCAGTCAAAGAAAATGCCCTTACAATGACAGAGAGTCAACATCCAAAA
Source organism: Carposina sasakii (assembly GCA_014607495.2). Lineage (NCBI taxonomy): Eukaryota > Metazoa > Arthropoda > Insecta > Lepidoptera > Carposinidae > Carposina > Carposina sasakii. The sequence goes on along the minus strand of CP053176.1, from coordinate 4,924,040 downwards.
CCTAGCGTTATGAATCCACCGATCGCAGAATACGCGAAATCAATGCAAAACTCTTATAAAAACGCTATAATATTATCAACAACAAAAATATGCCCTGAAAGACTATCTTTAAAAGGCAATTTTGACTTAACTTTTATATTAAAAGTATTCCATTTTATGAAAAGCGATGATAAAGAAATATGTTTGCAATTCGAAAAGCCGTTATCGAGTGCGAATTATATCGTTATATTTAATTTCTTGAGAGCAATATACACGGGAAATTATCTTAAAATTAGCCGAAAGACAAGGTTTTTGACGTCGGAAATAATAGGCATGACTAAAAAAGATGATTTATGTATTTGTCCGACCTTCGACGAGTTATTTACGTGAGTGTTCCGCTAATTTAGAACAATAACGTTATAACTGCATACATTGGGACACTGAACATCGTTCATAATGATTCGCACCTTCGGTAGAACAAGGGCTCAATTGCTTTTTGCAATTTGTGACAAAGTGTGTCATTGTTTTACCGAAGGTGTGAATTCTACGTTAGCTGTGTAGATAATAATTGCTTAAATATGTCCTGCGCTGATGCGGGTCTTCACTAGAATACATCAGCTGCATCTCCTTCCGTGCATGTCGTAAGAGTCGACTAAGGAACTCCAGCACCCTCTCAGGCGATAAGGTAGCAGATTCACTGATCATTTACATCAGTGGTTCCCAAAGTGGTCTAGGTGGAACCTCAGGAGTCCACAGGAGACTCGATGGGGGTCTACGTTGAACTGAAAGAATGTTGGTTTACAATGAATTCGTATGTGGTGTAGGCCTGTAGGGGTCCACCAGAACCAGTTAACTTTTAAAAGGGGTCTATGAGAAAAAAAAGTTTGGGAACCCCTGATTTACATCTATCCCCGCTGTTCTAAACGTGGCTGTGGTATCTCCTTTGTGATCTTGCAGTTCTGACTACCCCATTTCGGGAACACAGCGCGTGTATATGTAATTTAATATAAAGCTGTTTATATTTTTAGGTATGTTATACTAAAGAAAGAGACAAAAAAAGAGGCAGCATCTCATACCCTGCTTGAGCCGAATTTCGAAGATCAGTCTATAAAAGCGCCATCGGAAGCAATTCCAAAAACAAAACTGGAACTAATTCTAAAAGCTGAACCGGAAATAGTTCCACCGAAAATGGAAGTCATTCCAAAGACGGAACCACAGGCTATTTCAAATACAGAAATGGAAGCAATTCCACTAAAAATGGAAGCTATACCAAAACCAGAAACTGTTAATGCTAAACCCATAGCAACTGCATTGAAAACGCAGTCAAATCCAAATGCACTAGGACCGAGTGATTTTAAGATAAATTTCGCTTTTGAATTACTGAATTTCGTGAATAGACGAGACGAGCAAATTTCGATAAACTTTACACAGCCTTTAGGTGCCCACCTGGAATCGTTTATGTTGCATTTCTTAAGGAATTTCGCGACTGGAAATAGGAAGTATCTTTGTAAGAGAGTTAGGTGGGTCTTTATGGATGTTGCGACGATTATAAATAGGCAGCGGATATTGTTGATTCCTAATTTTGAAAATGTCGATCGGTAAGTATTTGCAATAATGCCTATAGTAGAACAAGCGAAGCTTATATCTGAAAATAAGTCATCATCATCATAATTTAATATGGCTCATTTATCTTTGATGCTTTAATAATTTCATAACATATTTATTAATTTAATTGTCCCGAATAAATAATTAAAATAAAATTTTCATTTTAACATTTCAAGTACCTACGTAATCATGTAAAGTAAACTATAGGTACTTTCTTTAGATTAATTAAGACGGACAGACGCACGAGTGATTCTATAAGGTTTTTTTTTAAATAATTTGTAGTGTTCCCCTTTTAAAATAATAAACATTTACACAGTAATTTTCATTTTCAGTTATGTTACAATAAGAAAAATGGATAAGTCTATAGCGGCACCATATCTTGAGAAAATCTACTATCGAATGAGCTCTAAACTGCATATGAAGGAAGGATATTGATCATAAAGCAATATATTATCTGCTGAATTGTTGTCCTATTGTATTATGTATTTTTTTTCCTAACATTACTTTCATTATTTGATTGTTTGTATGTATCTATTTATGTATGAATATTTTATTTTTGTTTATTATAGTTACTTAGTTTAATTCTGTACACATCATTACCTCTATAACTTTTGCGTCTCACTTTGCTTTCTGGTATGCTGGAAGAAATCTCTTGCAGTGATAAGCACGCCTTTGTATGCATTCCTTTTGTAAATTTCTTTCTATTGATTGTTATGTTTTGTGTACAATAAAGAATTAAATTAAATTAAACATTGGAGATTAGAAACGATAATAAAACTTTATAAATAGGTTAATCCCAACGATAGATTTAATGTTGTAGCGGAGCCATCTACAGGACAGACAGAGCGATAAAAATCCTAGAACGCGATATCGAAATTTCTCACAATGATTGGAATATGTACATGGGTCAAATAATAACTAGTGGCCCGGAAGCGCTTCCTTTCCCGGTAGGTGCAAACATTGATGTGATGAATATCGATGTTTGTTTCCGAGTCATGGATGTTTCTATACTTATCTATGTATTTATACCGTATTATACAGGGTGTAACAGAAAAGATATGTTAAGCGAAAAGGTATGTAAATAGCCCATTATTGAGAACCTATTCCCAAAATTTGAGACTCGAAATCACATGTTTATTTTTCAAGATTGTATGAACATTCCTGAGTTGTTTAGGAATTCTCCATACTATCTGGAAAAATAAACATGCGATTTCGACTCTCAAATTTTGTGGGTAGGTTCCTTTTAGTGGGCTATTTATATAGCTTTTCGCTTAACATACCCTTTCTGTTACACCCTGTATATACCGTAGCTTAGTACCCACAATACAAGACCTTAGTGATCATAGTGTGGGACTAGGTCAATGTGTAGTGAAGTGTGTGAATATTTATTTGTTTATTTTTTCACTTTTATCCTTCAGAAACTTTCAGGGGTTCCCAAACTTATTTTGTCCACTGCCCACTTTGAGATTAAATTATTAATAAAGAAATGGAAAAAATTTCTCACCCGAGTGGGAATCGAACCCACGACCTCTGCATATCGTGCATAAATTATTTTTAGCGTCCCCATTTTTTCACCTACTTAAAAACTACTATAACTCCCCAAGCCTACACAACGCCCCAATTTTTTTCTGGGTCTCTTACCGCCCCTCTTTAGGTCTGCAGCGCCCATAAGGGTGCGTTATCGTCCATTTTGGGAAAGGCTGGGTTAAAGCATGCAACCATAAGTTCATAGCTGATTAAATAATCAATTGATTTTCGGATGGTTGCATGCTAGGTGCTTGGATCTGGCTTCTCGTTGCGACTGTAGTGGCTTGTGTTCGTGACCATGAGTCGGCAGATCCGAGGGTCAGCGGAGGGTGTAGGGCCCGGTGGTGGGCGAGCCCTCGATGGAAATTTTAACTTCCGAATAGTAACTATACCAGCACCTGTATAATGAATTTGGTGAGAGCGAGATGTCTCACTTTTAAACGTCAAATTCACAGAGCTATGAATAACTAGATAAACTAAGTGTATATACTTTTCATGTAAAAATAGACTTAAGAATTAGAATAGACACTCGTTCTCGAGCCTGGACTGAAGGAATTAGGGCTGATAGAAGTGGTTTGCAATCCCTTTTTACACACCAAGTAGAAACACTTGCCTTGTCTAGTTATTACTTAGCTCTGTGGATTTGAAGTTTAAAAGAGACATCTCGCTCTCACCAAATTCATCATACGCGTGCAGAACAGAAAATTTGTGAACTTAGGGCAGCTACTAATATTAAGTATTAGTCTTATTAGTGAACTTATTTAGTTATCCCATATTAGTGAAACCTTGCAAAATGGTCTCCTGGCTATATTTTGAGGAGATTATACATATACAAAGGAAATTATAAGACGATAAACACACTGACACGCATCACGCTGCATGTTGCGTGTCGACGGACCTGCGCAGGTACTTGCGCGAGTGCAGATCTGCATCATCGTGCGGGTTTTTCACGCACTCCCGCGCTCTCAGTCGATATCGAGATCCATTTTCAAATACACGTCAATCCCTTCCTAAATCACGCACGGCACTGCGGGACTCGGTGTGCCATACCTTGCGTCTCGCTCCGCACACACGCGCGGGGATGCATGTTTCTCCGCTTGTAAATGCATTTTCTATTTCTATGTGGTGGACTGTGCGTGTTTTCTATACAAACGGAGATACTTATAAGCAACGTTAGAAAACGCATTCACGCGCTACGCTGCATGGTACGTGGCAGTGTGATAATCGCCTTATAGTGCACAAAAGTGTGAACTAAGTGCACTTGTCACTTTCTATTCCCTCACTCTCATAGTACGACGAGACGAAAATGCGATTCGATTGGAGAGGAGCGATATAATAAAAATATAATATTACCTAATATATTACGTTTCATATAAAAAATATATAAATATACCTATTGTGAATCTGTGATTCTAGCTGCTAGTGGCAAAATATTTTTACACTTAGTTTAATAACCTAGATATAAGCATTATATGTATAAATAAAACTTTGTTTTTTGATTGAGTGTATGTAAATTACTTCTAGAGGACTATTTTCATAGCATTTTGCTGAACACAGTTCTCCTCTTTACACCCTGTATACGGTTAGGTCTTTCTTAGACATAGACGGTGTTATTACAAAAGAGCGCCTAAAGTTAGACTAGATTTAGTTATGACATTTGGCAGCAAAATGTATGGCATATCCGCCAAATTTAGGAAAAGTTTAGCTTAAAACATGTTTAAATTATTTTGTAATAACACGGTCATGCTCTTTTCTTTATGTTCTTAGAAGTTGACTAACGCCCTCTGGCCAGATGGATCGATGACTTAAAAGAACTGGTAGTGACTGGATGGCGAAAACGGGAGATCAAGCCTTGTATTGTGCTCTGGGGTAGGCCTACGTCCAGCAGTGGACTGCAATAGGCTGACGACCATAGCAAATGAAAAACATTGTATATTTTCATTTATTTATTAAATAAAAAATTGACTAGGTATACATGGCTAACTAGTGTTAGGTCAGTCCTAGATAAGGAATGCGCCAATAATTATGTGATTCTGTGAGGGTACAATTATAAATACAATAACTAAAGTAAAAAAAACACATTCCCACTACGTCTAAATTATCGCTGCGTTTTGGAATTGGGGGCATAGACAAATGTAACAAATATACGAGCGATAGTAGTTATCGAAACATATCCACAAATAGCGGTAAAGCTTTGGTTTCATATCATCGTAGTGACGTCACGTAACAGAGCCATCTATCGGACGCAAGACAGAACCACAGTCCGATACAAATCCTAGAACGCGATATCGAAGTTTCGCACAAAGTTTGGAATATATACATGGGCCAAACAATAACTAGTGGCCCGGTGGGGGCTTGAAGCGCTTCCTTTTTCATTACCCCCACGCGATCCCATATAGTCATGTGGTCGTGTAGGAACACATATCGGCACCGTAAAAAAGGCTGTTTCATCGCGTTGTTACGGCCGCCATATGACGGCAGCGCTATCTTCACAAACCATAGCTTTACCCTACTACAGATAATATGGTCCATTCTGATCGTCACACTTAAACCTAAACGTGAAATTAGTCCTACCTGTACCTTTCTCTCTCAGCATTTATGTTAAGAACGGAGAACGAACCGGTAGCATGGCAAAAACGCGACGAGGGTTTTTTTATCAACCGCGCGCGTGTTTCCAGTCACCAAATGCGAGCATGGCAATGACAGAGATTCGAATCCGCGCGCGACCCGTCTTTTGGACAACTCGTGGAAGTAAAATGAACTTTACGTTCAACACTGAATCGGTAATTGAATTGATATACAGTCACACGAAACGTCAAAATTAGCGATAACACCCCGCGTGAATTTAAACGCCTTGCTCGCAACCGCGAGATAGCGGTTCAATGTCAGCTTGAAGTGTGAAACGTCATTTTGTCGCGAATTTTGACATTTAGGCGCCACAAAAAGCGCGACATACGTGAGACGCGAACGCGGCATGCTACTGGTGCTGACTAAAAATGTGACGCTCAGAATCGACTACAATGAAGACAAAATATGGCTCAGTAGCTTATTCACTTAAAATAAAGATTATGGTATTAAAAAAAAATGGGCATATAAACTTGATTTGATTACATACAGTCATAAATTGATAAAAATAATTGCTTACAATTTTATGTACATGATGAAAAAAAAATTTCTGTTTACTTAAAACCGGCAAGTACATAGTCTTAGTGCAAAATATATACTTACACAATTCCCAAAATTGCTATGTTAAATAATGTCCATATGAATGCAGATTTATAAAATAGCACTTCATTTATAATTTTAAAATATGGCAAAAGTAAACAAAAATTCATTGATAAATGCCTCTGTATCTTTTTTGACAGTTCATAGTGATGAAATCAATGAAACTTAACAAATGGAAGTGTCATAATTCCTTGTCCGAAGAAAATTTACCAACACACCCATACATGTCACTTCCAGTGCATTAAGTTTCAATGAGTGATAATCACTATGAATTGTCAAAAAGGATAGCCGATAGGCCCTGGCGTATGTATTTATATATATATCATATATTTAACGTAAACGACCATAGAGTTTCAAGTGATTAAAACGGACCTAAAGATATTCAAATAAACGTTATTAGAACATATTTGTTTGTATCCTTCTGTTTTTTTTGTTTGTGCCACATGCACACGCACTAGATTCACATCACAAGTAAACAAAATATAACTTATCTACCAGAAAACATTACTTTCGGACACACGCAAGCCATTTACAAATAAATTTTGATTTTCACAAGAAAATTACACCCGCTCCCTTCCAGCTTTTCCCGCTGAATCCTGTATCCTTCTGTCTTAAATTAAACTAAACAAGAATGCAGTCTATAATGATATCACTTAATTTTAAGATGGCAAAGAAATATGACAGCGATTACTTCGATTCTAATTAGGAAATATATCGAAAAATGATATTACCGAGTTAGTGAACTTGCCAAAGGTATTTAATTTTCATTCTCATACATTTACAAACAACGAAATAGTTGTGAATTTATCCGTTATTAATAAGCTGTTTGATTGCACACTAACTAAACTAGATGGCGCTGAATAAAAAATCAATTTATTATTAGTTTATGTTTAATAACTTAAACTTTAAATATGCATTGAGTAATGCTAATTTCAAGATATTTTGAATACATCTGAATTATAACCAGAGTCTTGAAATCATTAATTAAACATAATAAAATATTTATAGCTTAGTTTTTAAACAGCGTCATCTACATTGCCAGAAAGAAACTAATATAGTACGTTTTTAAAATAGACCGAACTTTTTACAACTTTTTATTTTTTTAAAAATATTATTTACTGCCATTGCGAGCATCGTTTATCTTTTAATTGAACTCCTCAAGAAAGGATCGACCCTCTAAAATAATTTACAACCGTGTCTTTCGAATTTCCTAAGATATGTTCAGACTTAATATAACTAAATATATAATTTTTTTCATCATAAATGATATAATTCTATTCATTTCGATATACCTACATACATTATTGACACGCTTTCATTCTTCTACGGGGTGTAACAAAAGAGTTATGTTAGGTAACATAACCTAACCTCAAAATCTCACATTTTGAATCACACCTTTGCGACTATTTTTCATGATTCTATAACCATTCCTGCCCCCCTAGCATGACCACGCATCGTGGATATCGTATCGTACGATATTGTATCGTCTCTATACAAAATTCAACAACAACATATATTTATCGTATTTTGACAGGCTAAATGTCGATAAATTGGTTTATCATATCGTGTTTCGCAGGTTAGGCTTGCAGAGTGGTTTAGGAATTTTTACAGACTGTCTGGAAAAATAAACATGTGATTTCGATTTTAAAAAAATGTGGACAAGTTCTTCGTAGTGCTTTAGGCTATTTTCAGGGAATTTCGCTTAACATACCCCTTTTGTTACACCTGTATACTTCATCTTATTCAATAGTTGTTGACTTTTGACAGTTTTATCTTTAAGTTTCTCAACTATAGATTGAAATTTTATGGATGTTTCTTTATTTCTTTGTAAAAAGAACATCTGTGGTTAGTAATGTCTTTGTTTAAACTGCAGTCTTAAATAAATTCATTGTTTTTTAAAATTGAGATCAATAAAAATAATTAAGTTTTTTTAGTTTCGTGAAAGTAATATATTTATTATTATTAGTCTGTAGTGTTTCCCACTGCGGGTTTTGTTGTCTTATTCTGTTACGGGGCCGATTTTTCAATGCTCAGATAGGTATATCTCTGAAGGATAAAGTTGATGCTTTCTCTATTTGTATCAAGTTTTAGAGTAGGACAGCAGCAATTTTATTCATCAGAACCATCTGCCTATTGAAAAATCTGCTCTTAGTACAACAAAGTTGTTTATCTCATATACAGTATGTATCAAAAGGCGAAATTATATAAAAATAACCTACCATAAATATATATCCACAAATTTAAAAAATAAAATAGCATGTTTATTTTTCCAGATAGTATGGAGAATTCCTCAGCTTAGGAATGTGCACACAATCTTGAAAAATAAATATGTGATTTCGAGTCTCAAATTTTGTAGGTAGGTTCTCTATAGCAGGCTATTTATCAAAGTATTTCGCCATACCCCCTTTATTACATCCTGTATTCCAAGTCCAATCCATACCCCTTCTAAGACTATTTCCGTTAGTATTCCTACATTATTCAGTCGAAATAATACTTTATTTTTTAAAATGGCAAGAATAAATTTAATTTCCGACACAAAATTATAAAGCCAAGAAATATATTCACTTAGGGCTGAGTTTTCTAAACGTTAGACAGCCTAAAAAATAATAAAATAATAAAGGAAAACACCATCAACTTTATTCCTCTGATAGGCTATCTGACGTTTGAAAAAAAAAACACCTGTATAATAAAACTTGAACTTTATCTGAAATGCCGCCTCTTATGCCCATAGCCGTGGTGCCGGCAGAGAAGAGTTTGTACCACCCCTGCCTGCCCGTTGGTATCGTACGAGGCGATTAAGGGTTTCCTGGAGGTGGGCAGCAGCGCCTCCCGTACTGACAACAGTCTGAAAATCACACTGCGGTCACCAACCAGGCGGGTTGGTGACCGCCCAGCGTGGTGACTATGGGCAAAACCCCCCTGTGGCAGTAGCCTTGTGGCGTGCCCTAGGGGAGGCCTACGTCCAGCAGTGGACTGCAATAGGCTGAAGAAGATCACCTTATTCTAGGATATTTATTCCCGATAAATACATCATGGGGTATATCATCGCTTAAATTTATAGATAAAATGCTTATAAATTATTTAGTTTCCTTTTAACATGACATTAGATAGGTCACAAGAGAAGAAATTAATATTTTTCTCAGCCAAGAATGGACAGCCTGTGCGCTGATGCGAGCGAGGCTTCACTAGAATACATCGGCTGCATCTCCTTCCGTGCATGTCGTAAGAGTCGACTAAGGAGCTCGGGGGCGTGTTCTCAGGCGATACATAAATAAATATTCACACACTACACAACACATTAACCTAGTCCCACATTAAGATCCCCAAGGTCTTGTGTCGTGGGTACTAAGCAACGGTATATAAATACATAGATACATAGTAGTATCTCTTTTATGATCCTGCAGTTCTGGCGACCCCATTTCAGGAACACAGCCGTGTGTCTATGTATTACATATATACATATATATACGGCAGTTTGAAATCCTACTCATATTATAAACGCGAAAGTTTGTGACTATGGATGGATGGATGTTTGTTACCGTTTCACGTAAAAACGGCTGGAGCGATTGTAATAAAATTTGGTATGGAGTTAGCTGACACACTGGATTAACACATCGGCTACTTTTTATCCCCGGAAAATATTTTTATCCCGGACAATTTCGACATTTTGTTTTTTTCTGCAGTCCACGCGGATCAAGTTGCGGGCGTCCACTAGTTCGTAATAATTTGAAATTTCCTTTTTAACACCAATTTTTTTTAGTTTTCGGATAATTAGTTTTTCGTTCACAGGTTGTGACCTATGAGAACCTCTCTTTTTTTGGAAGTCGGTTAAAAAGGAACTTAAATAATGTAGAAGCATTTTATTACCCATTATAACAAGAAAATTATTTTCCATAAATTTTGTTTACACGATATGTAACGTAAATTATATTGCATTTCACATTCCTGTATACCTTTATATACATTATTTATAACACATAAATCATCGGAATTATATATCTATCTCTTTCTTATCCGTCTCATCGCACTTAATATAATATATTTATACAATGGTACCCCTTTTTAATGACGCAAGGGATTAATATTAAAAATACACTAAGTAAAAGTGTACTATATCGATTATTTATAAGATGATTTAGCAAGAAAGTTTTAACCCAAACTAATATGAACGAATGAGTGAATGGTTCAAAAATATATACTTCTCTACTCTATAGGCTAGCAATGAATAGAACTTTCGTGTATCGGCAAAATCTAAACAGAACGAATGCTTAAGTATACAATTCCCTTACTTTCTTTCTATACAGTCTAAGAGACAGAAATGAAAAAAACTTTCGTATATCAGCAAAACGTAAAAAGAACGAATGAACTGAATGACTCAAATATACAATTCCCTTACATTCTATACAGTCTAGTTACACCAGATTGAAAATAACTTTCAAGTAACGGCGCGATGTAAAAAGAACGAATGACTGAATGAATGAACTAAACCGTTCAAAAATATACAATTCATATTCTATACAGTCTAAAGTACTATACATTCCGTACAGTGTAGTGAAATCGACGAAAATATCAATTTTCAAGTATCAGCGAGATCTAAAAAGAACTAAAGAGTGAATGATACTTATCTAGTGACGGTATTTGACGGCCACCGCTGTGATGGTGACGGACAGAAGTGACGCAATGACGCACGTGGCGATGGTTCCGAATTCGCCGATGCCTCTAATGGTCGCGCAACTCGCGTAGCTTAGCGACAGGAGTAGGCCGAGAGATAGACATCTGGGGATTGAAAAGATAGATTAATTTTGTCTTAGCGCCTTACTAATAAAATAATCTATATACTGGGTGTAAAAAGACAACTTTGTTCTTTTAATACCTCGTATTCTTTGTAACATCCCGATCATTTTTTCTATGGAAGAACCCCTGGGAAACCACGGGTTTCTAAGATATTGAGGTCCAAAGTTATATTAATATTATAATTTTTTTTTACATAAATCCATCTGAAATCGGTTAACAAACATTTTTTTCAAAGATGCCATGTCAAAATGTTATAATGTTAGTTTTGTAGGTACATTTGTACTTTGCGCATCAAATGAATACATTGCTTGCAATAAAATGACAGTATTTTTTCATAATTTTTTTGTAATTTCCCAGGGTTAGTTCCACAGAAGAAAATGATCGTAACCTTACAAAGAATACGAGGTATTAAAAAAACATTGTTGTCTTTTTACACCCTGTATAATAAAATTGTAACAGATCGATGTTTGTGCACGCTAATCTCAGAAACGGCTGGACCGATTTCGATGCAGTTTTCAGGAATATATTGTGACAGGTCCCACTTATAGGGTACTTTTTATCCCGGAAAAATATTATTATCCCGGATAATTTCGACATTTTGTTTTTTCTGCAGTCCACGCGGCCGGAGTCGCGGGCGTCCACTAGTAACTAGTAAAAATCTTTATTAGGTATAAGCTTTACACTTATACAGATTAATTTGATGAATATTCCATAAATTTTGCTGTCACAAGTCATATTAGGATGACTTGGTAACATTTCTCATTGGATGTATTTGAGCAATGGATTACAATGGAATAGAGACGTCTCATCCTAATCCTTTCCTCAAATCCCAAAATCCTGCAGTTTGGACAGTGGCTGACCAGTTGCTTATCACCTAAGAGAACCCCCCTGGATTCCTCAGTGGACTATTCTAGTGAAGCTGCGTATCAGCACAGACTAAGAAATCCTTTGTTAGAATAAATGCCTTCCCGCTAAGTTACCGAAAGAACAAATGAATGAATGGATGATTGACGGAATGAATGAATGTTTGATTGATCGAAGGGATGTTTGACCGAATGAATGAATGAACGACTCACCTCATATTAGCGGGATAAGACTCGATAATCTTCACGCAAGCAATGAACACGATTAGTGTTAGAAACGCTTCGTACAACGACTGTATGATGTATAGTGGCGTCTCGCTCTGCGCCAAGTAGATGAACGGAGACAACACTATGCAAGCCGTCGATAGGATCACTGGAACAAAATAAATAGTATGTGGAGATTTTGAATTTATTAACTTAAGCCACTAGTTCTAGCCCGTGTGTACAGGTTGTAACAAAAGGAGTATGTTAAGCAAAATAGCCTACTCTAAAGAATCTATGCACAAAATTTTACACTTCATGTGTTTTTTTCTTAAGATTGTATGATCATTCCTGCACCTATATGATGAATTTGGTGAGAGCGAGATGTCTCACTTTTAAACGTCAAATCCAATCAATAACTAGATAAACTAAGTGCATGTACTTTGCATGTAAAAAATTGACTTAAGAATTAGAATAGACACTCGTTCTCGAGCCTGGACTGAATGAATTAGGGCTGATAGAAGTGGTTTGCAATCCCTTTTTACACAGCAAGTAGAAACACTTGCATTGTCCAGTTATTACTTAGCTCTGTGGATTTGACGTTTAAAAGTGAGACATCTCGCTTTTAAACGTCAAAATTCATCATACGCGTGCTGAATTGTTTAGGAATGTTTCAAACTATCTGGCAAAAAAAATTTATATGTGATAAAAAACCTCCTCTTCCATACTATTTTATAAATATTAATGTATAAAGTGACAACATGAAACAACAACAAAATACACAATCACGTTAGGTGACGTATAATGGTGTTTTTAAAAACTCCAAGCATACAGTCATAGAGAAATAAGATGTAGACATAGAGTGCTAATGTCATACTAACAGTTTCGATGCACCATTAGACTTTTCGGTGCCTCACAATTCCAGTCCTTGACACTTAGATTGCATTACTATACGTTACAATACATTAGTAATGTAGTACATTACTATACATTGCACTAATAGAATCTGAGTGTCAAGGACTGGAATTGTGAGGCACCGAAAAGTCTAATGGTACATCGAAACAGTTAGTATGACATTAGCACTCTATGACATCTTATTCCTCTATGATACAGTTACATAAATCTATCTCCTCGCATCTAATATTATACTCACCCGTCATCTTCCGGCTAGCCGGCTTGGCTTGGCTAATCGTCGCGGCTAATGCAGCGTAAGCCAGCCAACTCTGCTGCTTCACTATCGTATCCAGTCGTCCACTGAGGTCGTATAGACGTCCACACCCCGCATTCATGCCCAGTATAGGCGTGTTGTGAAGTGTTGTGTGCGGATCTAGCTCTATTCCTGGGGTTATGTCGCTGTCTATTATGCTGAAATATCATCAATCAATCAATTTTGGATTTTCCTGACACAAGCATTCTTGCTTAATAGGAAGCCCCAACCTTTTTGCGATCATTAGCCATGTAATTTAACCAAATACTTTTTTATTTTATTTTCATTCAATGTCTCATTTAAATACGATTTTTCACACTATTAAAAATGGCAAGCCGATTTGTGTTACGGCATGTTATACAATATAATCCTATTTAAATAGGTAGGTTATACCTATAAATCTTGATCAACATAGACAGCATTAACTTTTATATTCAGACAGGCTATCTGAATATTGTATAACACGCGGTATTACAAAACGGCTGCAAAATAAACATTTGTACACATATACAAAAAAAACATTTATAAACGGCGCATTTATCCGCGAACACGCATAAAAAATATACGGTTGAATTGAGAAACCTCCTTTTATCAGTCAGTTAAAAACAGAATATACTCACGTAGAATTATAAAACTGGCAGCCAAAAAACTGGCAATGCGACGTCCTGACATTAGCGAACGTCATATTATTAAACGAACAGTTTCGAAACACCACATGTAACATCAGTAAATCTCTGAACGTGGAACTCCTGAACTCCGTCGCATTGTACTCGACGTTTTGTAATGTTTTATTATAGTATTCGTTCTCGAAGGTTCTGTTGAATATTTTCAGTTTTGACGCTTCGAATAGTTCGTTTTCTATTTTCTGTACTTTTGCTGGTACGTAGGAGGCGAGATAATACTGGAAAAGAAAAAAAATTGGGTTAATATATTGTTGTTTTATTTCAAATTAGTTTTATAAAGGTACAACAGAAAGGGTATGTTAAGCGAAAAGCTATGTAAATAGCCCACTATAGAGATCCTATTTCCAAAATTTGAGACTCGAAATCACATTTTTATTTTTCAAGATTGTATGGACATTCCTGAGTTATTTCGAAATAAAAATGTGAATTTAAGTCTGAAATTTTGGAAATAGGTTCTCCATAGTGGGCTATTTACATAGCTTTTCGCTTAACATACCCCTTTTGTTACACCCTGTACGAAATTCACTGAAAATACATTATGTTATTTACTATTCATATGGTTGTATTGATGAACGAATAAACAGGCGCCGAGCTTACTATGGTTAGTATGTGTGGGTGGATAACGCGTCAATAAACATCCCTACTACATGGAGTATACGTTAACGAGCTTACTATGAATGCTTCAATCTGTGTAGTGACAACACTCCGTCCGTTGTTCTTTATACGTCCATGTCTGTATGCTAATAATAAATAGAAAACTTAATTGACGGCCGATTGGTCTAGTAGGTAGTGACCCTGCCTACGACGCCATAGGTCCTGGGTTCGAATCCCGGTAGGTGCAAACATTGATATGATGAATATTGATGTTTTTATATACCGTTACTTAGTACCCACGACACAAGACCTTAGGGATCTTAGTGTGGGACTAGGTTAATGTGTTGTGTAGTGTGTGAATATATTATTATATTAATCAAAATGTTTGTGTGTACTTGAAATCAATTTAGGTTTTATACACATACGAGTATGTTCATTTAAATTTCAAAAATTTTGTAACACCAAAGAAATCAGACACAAATAAAAAAAAAAAATTGCAAATAACACTAACCAAACTAAATCAAGAAGTTACAAAGATTCACCCATTATTATACAGGGTGTCTAAAAGGGGCAAATTTTAATCAAATAAAAGATTACCCACTCTGAAACAAAGTATGGATTCAGGGTAATATTCTCACCTGCAAAGACAATGCCAGCAGCAATATCCCTCCGAGGGAGAGTGTAGTACTCCTATACGTGTTTGAGAACAACTGGAAGAACGCCTGCCAGAACTGTGGACAAATCATTCAATATTTATTCTTATAATAACATAACCTATTTTTGGAACGAAGTTCCTTACGGCAGGCTTGGAGGAGATAGGGATTTTGCTGCGCGACCGAACTGAAAAAAATGTGATAGTAAAACCGTAAGAAAAAGTGCGTGGAATAAAACCGTTAAATGAGACGTGCGCAGGCGCGACAGTCGTATACACAAGCGAGTAGTGTATAATACCTTTCTCTTTCTCCCTCTTTCTTTTCGTTCTCTCATCCCTTCTCTCTCTATTACTACTCCACCCCGCCAATGCATAGTATATACTCATGAATTCATGGACAAGCACGTGGCGAATACTCACATTATAGATACATTTTAAACCTAAATAAAATTGTGCACGATTTTTCTTTTGCAAATTGTGTCGATTCTACATTAGCCGAAGGAACTTCGTTCCTACCTGGTGTCCCACGACACAACATTTAATTTTTTAAATTTTGTATGAAAGCAATGGAACGCTGCCAAAAATCTCTCGAGATCAGCTATTGACATTGGCTGTTTGTTGGCTTGGATTTGTTATCTGGTCTACGTATGTTTGTTTTGCGAAATAAATAAAAATAAAATATGCCTGCCTATATTCTGAAGTGTCTACATATATTGTATATTATTATTGTTTTGTTCTTGTATCAACCGTACTAGGCTTCTGTTGCCGTTGCTATTACAATATTGACGGGCCTAGGCCATATGTTTATTATTATCGTATTTACCTTACGAGTTGTGCCTCTCGAAACTTATCTCGCGATCGAGGCAGGGGTATCTGTCTCACTTAACTGTTGCGAGATGGATTATTGGGCGGCGCGGCCGTAAGGATTTTAATGCATGTTTTGTGTGCGCCAGTCATAGTTACATGTATCAGTATTGTGTTACAATGTACAGGATATTTTTTTGTGGCCACCTTTAACGAAGGGTACGTATTCTATACATGAAATAAAGTAAGTTTATGCCAAAAAAAATGCTGGGAAAAAAAAATTTTTTTTTGAAATTTTTTTTAAAATTCCTTGATCGTGCGAAATTTATAGTGTCTAGTGTTTATGTTAGTTTTTATATAGACAGATATTAATAATTTTTCGTAAAAAAATCCTGCTACGCGCGTCTATGTGCCTTTATGCAGAAAAACGCAGTCTATTTACTCAACTTTGGACCCTAATATTTTGGAAACCAGACACTTCCCAGGTATGCTTCCATGGAGAAAAATGATCGTGATGATGAGGAGATTCCGTAGTTTTCGGGAACGTTGACGACCAAAAATCATTCTGTATAGTCATTATTCTACCTTTTTAATACATGTGATGTTGGTGTGCCTAAAAAAAAAAAGTTCACCAGTGGACTTCTATGGCTGAAAATGGGTTTAACCCCTTTTATTACACCCTGTACACTCACCATTTTAACTCCATGGCTGACCTGATTGCCCTGCACCCTGCGTTTCCCCGGTAACGCTAGCTCGGTCAATCTCGGCTCGTCATTGGTGGATAGAGCGCCGCATAGACGATTCTGATTGGATGTGTGTATGCTCTGAAATAACATATGAAACGAAATATATACAGGATGTAACAAAAAGGGTATGTTAAGCGAAAAGCTATGTATATAGCCCACTATAGAGAACCTCTCTATCAAATTTGAGACTAGAAATCACATATTTATTTTTCCAGATAGTATGGAGAATTCTTAAATGTCTCAGGAATTTTCATACAATCTTGAAAAATAAACATGTGATTTCGAGTCTCAAATTTTGTAGAGAGGTTCTCTATAGCGGGCTATTTGCATAGCTTTTCGCTTAACATACCCTTTTTGTTACACCCTGTATATGGCGCCATTCAGTTAATTACGTAAGACTATCTTTGCTAGTTTTTAACCCCCTCCCTATAAAAATCTATACTAATATTATTAAGCAGAACAGTTTGTTTGATGGTTTGGACATGTGGAAAGGATGGATGGAAGACGATTAACGAAAGAGATATATATGGCAGAAGTGAATGGCAATGCTGGGAGAGGTCGTCCTAGACCAGGGGTTCCCAAACTTTTATTTCTCGTAGACCCCTTACAAAAGTTTACTGGTTCTGGTGGATCCCCTACAGGCCTACATCACATACAAATTAATTGTGAACCCCCATTTTTTCACGCTAACGTGAAAAACCTCCATCGAGTCTCCTATAGACCCCTGGGGGTCCACCTGGACCACTTTGGGAACCACTGCCCTAGACGAACCTACATAGACCAAATTGGGGATGTGCTAAAAAAAGGGCTAGTCAAGTGCACCCGAAACCGGCGAGCATGTATGAAGATGTTTATGAATGTGGATGAGGCGAAAGAGGTATGTGTGGAACGTACTAAATGGAGATCTGTAGTCTCTGCCTACCCCTATGGGATATAGGCGTGAGGTTATATATGTATGTAGACTTTGTTTGTTTGAACGAGCTAAACTCAGGAACTACTGGTCCGATTAAAAAAAAAATGTTCAGTGTTAGATAGCCCATTTATCGACGAAGGCTATAGGCTATATAGCAACCCGCCGTGGCTTCGCACAGGTGCAATGCCCCCTCACGCGGTCGAAGTCGTGAGCGGCCGCTGGTATATAAGAATAAGTTGACACCTTTGTCAGAAAGTAAAGACACAGTCGACCCCCCCAAATCGTCTTACGTAATAAATGAATGACGCCTAACGAACTGTTACATACTCCAAATATATACTTATTGCTGAATTGCACCAATTCCATTTTTGTAGTAATAAATAATAAGATGCAGATCAGCAATAAAGTACTATATATTTTCCCTATCGACTAACATCGAGTTAGTCAGTATCATCTCTTGCCGAATTGCTGCCCAGCTACGGGCTGGTTTCCCTTCCTGCCGGCCTGGTGCATCAATCAAGAGCTCTGGTAGTCCACTCCACCGTGGAGATTGTGAAAGTAAAGCTGTGCCTATACTATATAAAGTGTAATAGATATAGTGTTTAAATAATAAACTTAGTGTGGTGAGAAAACTTTGTTTTTTTTTAAAACAAGTCCGGCCGCCATCCTAACAGAACGAAATGAAATATGTACGTTACATCACTAGATATTATAAAACAGATTCGCTTGCCGCTGTCTGTCCGTCCCTATGTACCTACGGATTTTGATGCGGTTTTAGACAGAGTGGTTCACGAGGAAGGTTTATAATGTATAGTGGCCCGCCCTCGCTTCGCTTCGGTACATATCAGTACATTAGCTACAACTTCATATGTAGGTACAGCGGTTTTCGTAAAAATTTGGTTCCCTTCCCGTGGGAATTTCGGGAAATCCGTTCTTAGTGCTCCCTCGCAGTCCCTAATGAACGTACAGGTCTGGTTTCAAATTCATATGTATCGCGGTTGTCGTAAAAAAATGAATTCCCGTTTGTCCCCTTCCCGTGGGAATTTCGGGAAATGCGTTCCTAGTGCTTCCTTGGAGTCCCTAATGAACATATATGTCCAATTTCAGATTCATATGTGTAACCGTTTTCGTAAAAAATAATTAATTCCCGTTGGTCCCCTTCCCGTGGGAATTTCGGGAAATCCGTTCTTAGTGCTTCCTCGCAGTCCCTAATGAACTTATATGCCCAATTTCAGCTTCATATGTATAGCGGTTTTCGTAAAAATTATGAATTCTCGTTTGTCCCCTTCCCGTGGGAATTTCGGGAAATCCGTTTTTAGTCCTCCCTCGCTGTCCCCAATGAACATATATGCCCGATTTCAGCTTCATATGTATAGCGGTTTTCGTAAAAAATATAGAATTCCCGTTGGTCGCCTTCCCGTGGGAATATCGGGAAATTCTTGTAGCCTATGTTCATCCAGGTCCAATAAGGATTCTAACGGTGAAAGAATTTTTTAAATCGGTCCAGAAGTTTTTGAGCCTATTCATTACAACCAAACAAACAAAGTTTTCCTCTTTATAATATTAGTGTAGATAACTAGGGGCCAGCCCCGTCTTAGCACGGGAGTAAAGCTGTGTGCGGGCGCTAGTTTTGAATATGTATGAAATACTAGCGGACGCCCGCGTCTACATACGCGTGGACTTCAGAAATAAAGCCAAAAAGTAATCCGCCAGTTCTCTTACTCCTGCTCTAGTAGCATGACCTACGAAACACGTAATGATAAACGGATTTATCGACGATTAGCCTGTCAATATGATAAATATAGCCGCCATGTTGAATTTTGCATAGAGACGATACGATATCGTATGATACGATATCCACGATGCGTGGTCATGCTAGGGGGGATACACAAGAAGAACGACAAAGAAACTTGACAGGGTTTGCTATTGCTCTTGAGTGTACAAGAAAATACATGTAAATGTGTCTATAATACCATATGTCCATTGTTACCTGATAAACAAGCATAGCATCCACTTCCCTGCCGATATCGAGGAGAAACCTCGGAGACTCCACCGTCCATATCAGGCTCACTAAAGAGGCCAGGGTCGGTATTGTACATATTAGGAGGTATCTGCAAATAAATATACATTATTTAAAATCTATACATATAATAAAAATGCAACGGGTCACTGTCTGTACATGGAAGATATATGAGAAAAATATTATAGGAGACCTTTATCAACGCAATAATACCCAAAAGTATGATTTTTGTCTGTTTGTCTGTGCGTTTGTGCACGCTAATCTCAGAAACGGCTGAACCGATTTCGATGCAGTTTTCAGGAATATATTGTGACAGGTCCCACTTAACATATAGGCTGCTTTTTATCCCGGGAAAATGTTTTTATCCCGGATAATTTCGATCATTTTGTTTTTTTCAGTAGCCCAAGCGGACGGAGTCGCGGGCGTCCACTAGTAGTTAATACATTGGAAGATAATTCTTGATTACCATAGAGTAAAAAGTCTCCAGAAGAAGTCATCAATGACCGTTAAAATTATAATAGTCCTATCTCTTTTCCTCAGTTGCCCAAACATCGCGGTACTGAGCTCGCGTCTCGACAAGTGAATTTTCGTGTGTGACAAACCGACCTACCCAAAGGAGTGCCCCTAAGCCTAAAGGTGGACTATAGTGAAGTGAAAACCCCAGAACCCTACGAGAGATTCCGCGCGGAAGAAGAAAGGAGAGAAAACATACAGATAACACTCTGACATACCCAAAATAAGTTAAATTTAAATCTCCCGTCAGCCCAGCGCCTAAATTCCCTAAACAGTGACAAATGTACGGCGGGTAGTGAAGCAAAAAACGAGGCGAAAATCCTGCATCTTACGCTCTTCTGACCCATCGAGTGTTGCCAAATCGAGAAATATTATCACTTTTTAAGAGCGTTAATGTATGTAGTAAATAGGTTGTAAAAATTTTCCATATGCCTAAGAATAGGGTGAATGTGACTCTATAAATGTTGCTTCAAAATTGTGCATGATCACGGGTTTTGGGGAACTTATAATTCTATGAGGGTATACTTGATTACATATTGCGTTGATTCTAAAACAAGAAAGGTTATTTTTTGCATTTGCGTTAATTTGAATAGAAAATACATATATATTTTACTTGTCTATTTTATAATAATTTTAAACTATGTGTATGTTTTTCGACGTGTTTTACCTATAACCTTCTTTGTATTTTACCTATACCTGCAAGCCTAGCATGACCTGCAAAACACGATATGATAAACCGATTTATCGACATAGAGCCTGTTTAAATACGATAAATATAGCCGCCATCTTGAATTTTGTATAGAGACGATACGATATCCACGATGCGTGGTCATGCTAGGGGGGCTGACATGCCATATTAATTAGTATAGGACAAAACACAATACAATTTATCACACAAACAACCCACAAACCTGTGCCAAGCGCTGAAATGGTCCTTATGGTCCTTCAGCGCCTCTTCCCCGCCCGCCGGCAGCACGGCTGACGCCAAACCGGCCGCCATCAATGCGCCCGCGCCGTTTGCGCTTAGCAACACGGCTAGTGGGATGCGACGCTTGTTTCGTGGCCATAGCTCGCTTGTGTACGTGTAGCAAGCGGGTATTAGGCCGCCCGAGCCGATTGCTGAGCAGAATCTGATGGAATTTTACGAAGTTCTCAGCAGGATTAAAGGTTTTTTTTTAAGGACTATGTGTCTATATACACTATATAGTACTATATATACTATATATATATACTATATATATATGTACTATATACACTATATAGTAGTGCGAGCCTGCAACTCCGGCCGCGAGGTCTGAAGAAAATTATCTGGGATGAAACTATTTTACCGGGATAAATAGTACCCTATGTCCTTTCTCAGGCTCTAGAGTACCTGTGTACCAAATTTCATTAATATCGGTCCAGTCATAGAGGAATAAGATGTAGACATAGAGTGCTAATGTCATACTAACAGTTTCGATGCACCATTAGACTTTTCGGTGCCTCACAATTCCAGTCCTTGACACTTAGATTGAATTACTATACGTTACAATACATTAGTAATGTAGTACATTACTATACATTGCACTAATAGAATCTAAGTGTCAAGGACTGGAATTGTGAGGCACCGAAAAGTCTAATGGTGCATCGAAACAGTTAGTATGACATTAGCACTCTATGAAATGTTATTCCTCTATGGTCCAGTAGATTTAACGTGAAAGCGAGACAGACAGAGTTAGTTACTTTCGCAGAGATAAGCACATGTACATGATATACATGAAATAAAGTAAGTTTATACAAAAAAAAATGCTGGGAAAGGATGTAATTTTTTTAAAAATTTTTTTTAATTACTTGATCGGGCGAAATTTATAGTGTCCAACGTTTATGCTAGTTTTTTTTAAAGACAGATATTAATTATTTCTCGTGAAAAAATCTTGCTACACGCGTCAATGTGCATTTATGCAGAAAAAATAATATTTTCGAAACCAGACACTTCCCAGGTATGCTTCCATGGAGAAAAATGATCGCGATGATGAGATTCCGTAGTTTTCGGGAATGTTGACGACCAAAAATCATCCTGTATATGCAGTGATTAAAGAGGAAGGTTTATATAATCAGGGACCCGATCCGGCTTTGATCGGCACCCTTATTTAGTAACTTGCGTCAAAATGCTAAACGTCAAAAGACGACTACGCGGCCGATTCTAAGAAACCCTATTCTGTAATCAAGCAGTATGGTGCATTAACTTTTTAATCTAGTAGGATGATACCAAATGTCAATTTTGACAGCGACTATCCAGCGATTGCGACCGGTTGCAAGTTACAAAATCAGCCTGCTGCGGGTGCACTCACGCGGGCAGCCGCTAGTCTATACATACAATAAAAATGTAACGGATCGCTGTCTGTACATGGAAGATATATGAGAAAGAAATATTATAGGAGACCTTTATCAACGCAATAGAACCGAAAACGATGATTTTTGGAATTTTTGTCTGTTTGTTGGTTTGTCTGTGCGTTTGTGCACGCTAATCTCAGAAACGGCTGAACCGATTTCGATGCAGTTTTCAGGAATATATTGTGACAGGTCCCACTTAACATATTGGCAACTTTTAATATCGGAAAAATGTTTTTATCCCTGATAATTTCGACATATTGTTTCTTCTGTAGTCCACGCGGACGGAGGGCTAAGTTCAGCAGTAAGACTTCCTAAAGCTAACACGGTGTGATAAAAGTTAAGATGCCTTAGCTCGGTCTATGGATGAAATTAAATTATGATAATACAGGTTACCTGAACTTACCTGGCCATCATAAAAGTGCCGTAAGTGGGCATCACCGCCGCCACCGGCGCGAACACAGCACTCACGGACAAACAGTGACGTAACGAGCGACGTCGACCGACACGACCCATCATAGACCCGCATAGGGCTCCGACCGACCAGCCCAGTAGTGTTATTATTACTGGAAGAAGCACGCGTAACTTGCGATAATCCAATAATATATAGCATATAGAAAAAAGATGTAGCATAGAGATGTTTTAAGGACTATGTGTGTATATAGTAGTGCGAGCCTGCGACTCCGGCCGCGAGGTCTGGAGAAAATTATCTGGGATGAAACTATTTTACCGGGATAAATAGTACCCTATGTCCTTTCTCAGGTTCTAGAGTACCTGTGTACCAAATTTCATTAATATCGGTCCAGTCATAGAGGAATAAGATGTCATAGAGCGCTAATGTCAAACTAACAGTTTCGATGCACCATTAGACTTTTCGGCGTCTCACAATTCCAGTCCTTGACACTTAGATTGCATTATACGTTACAATACATTAGTGATGTAGTACATTATTATACACTAGTGGACGCCCGCGACTCCGTCCGCGTGGACTACAGAAAAAATAAAAAGTAGCCTATATGTTAAGTGTAAAAAGTAGCCTATATGTTATCGCGGTTGTCGTAAAAAATTAATTCACGTTTGTCCCCTTCCCGTGGGAATTTCGGGAAATCCGTTCCCAGTGCTTCCTCGGGGTCCCAAATAAACATAGGGTAAAGGTTGGCTATATAGCGATAATAAGGATAAAAATGAAAATTTTGATTCCAAATGAACTTTTATTATAATAGATATTTAAAAAACAGTAACTTAAACCTTTAAAGCCTGTAATTTGGCTATAGTTATTATAATCAGTCCCTTTAATTGTGTCTTAATCAGTCATTATAAATCTCTCCTGAATACGTAGTAATATGGTGACAATAGGGTAATATTGTGATACCTTATTGGCAATGTTGTGATAATCTATTCTGGGGCTTATTCATCGTCATCATCGGCTGAATAATTACCAACGTCATAGTTTTCACATAGAAATTGCGGTGAATAGCAATTCACGTATTCCTGGTGATACCATTTTGCACATTCCATACATTCAAATCAAACAGCACCATTTTTGTTGGCTACATCTTGAGAGTAATAAATTGCCTCCGCATACTTTGCGCTTTTTTGTGAGCAAGGTCTTTTGTATCTGCGTGACGAACGTTCAGATCCTCTTTTGTTTTATGTGCAAGGCAAGCGGCAAGCTTCTCTGGAGTGTGCAGCGAAAGGCCATAACTTTGTTTAAAAGACCACCACCAATAAGGCCCGGCTTTACCCTTTAATCGTTGAACTGATATACTTGGTCAGTTTTGAGAGCTAATGCATAACCGATACGCTTAATATCAGTCACACTTAACCCAAATCCAATTTCTTGAAATGATGTATGAGACTAATCAATATTTAATGTCCTTAGGGAATGTGAATAGTCTTTCCAGCTTTGGTATAGAAATTGAAGAAGGATCTTCATTTTCATTACTCACGTGCATTTTTAAAGGGGTCCATGGTATGCCATAGATGCTTTGAAAATAGACCAATTATCTGACAGCAGTTCTAAGTGAAGACAAATCATAATCGCGATGATTTCTTCCTTTCATTTGTCGAGGCTTACGCCCCGCTGAAGCGTTTCTGTAAGAAAAAACATCAAATTCATAAGCTCCTAGATTCACACTTGTAAGACATAGGCATATAATTTTTATATGGCCTTTTACGACGGCTATAGTACTATATTATAACCGAAATTCACGAATACCGTGTAGAAAATACAGTTTAAAACAACAAACAAGTGTCGACAGTAATATAGTGATATATACGTACCTATTTTGCTCCGGATTCTCCACAACGAAGTTAGCTGGGCGCGAAAATGACGTGCATTGAACGTCGTGTCCGGTGGCTAGCTAAGGGGTGAGGTCGGGGGTATGCCATATTACACTTTAAAAGCGCGTACGGCACGCTGGGCATTACAGAGGCAGTCAAAACCAAATTTGTCACTATATTACCATATATCACCGATAAGCCAATCTTTACCCTATATGCTCAACTTCAGATTCACATGTTTAACCGTTTTCGTAAAAAATAAATAATTCCCGTTGGTCTCCTTCCCGTGGGAATTTCGGGAAATCCGTTCTAGTGTTTCCTCGCAGTCCCTAATGAACATATATGCCCAATTTCAGCTTCATATGTATAGCGGTTTTCGTAAAAACTATGAATTCCCGTTTGTCCCCTTCCCGTGGGAATTTCGGGAAATCCGTTTTTAGTCCTCCCTCGCTGTCCCCAATGAACATAT
This sequence comes from Carposina sasakii, assembly GCA_014607495.2. NCBI lineage: Eukaryota > Metazoa > Arthropoda > Insecta > Lepidoptera > Carposinidae > Carposina > Carposina sasakii. The sequence goes on along the minus strand of CP053176.1, from coordinate 4,898,592 downwards.
ATGCCCGATTTCAGCTTCATATGTATAGCGGTTTTCGTAAAAACTATGAATTCCCGTTTGTCCCCTTCCCGTGGGAATTTCGGGAAATCCGTTTTTAGTCCTCCCTCGCTGTCCCCAATGAACATATATGCCCGATTTCAGCTTCATATGTATAGCGGTTTTCGTAAAAAATATAGAATTCCCGTTGGTCGCCTTCCCGTGGGAATATCGGGAAATTCTTATAGCCTATGTTCATCCAGGTCCAATAAGGATTCTAACGGTGAAAGAATTTTTGAAATCGGTCCAGTAGTTTTTGAGCCTATTCATTACAACCAAACAAACAAAGTTTTCCTCTTTATAATATTAGTGTAGATTACACTAGAGAATCCAAGTGTCAAGGACTGGAGTTGTGAGGCACCGAAAAGTCTAATGGTGCATGGAAACATTTAATATGACATTAGCGCTCTATGACATCTTATTCCTCTATGTCTATAGTGATCTGTGACGTCACAGAAAGAGGGACTTAGCACTACAAGATCAATATGTATAGTGGCGTCATAGGAGGCGTGGCCTAATAAAGCAATGACTTAACGAGCGACGAGTAGAGTAGTGTTATTATTACGGGAACGCGCGATTTTCAGCCACTAATTTATATCATAAAGATCATATCACAATCGGTAAATAATTTGAAGAATTATTAGCGATCAATACGCATAGTGACGTCACAGGAGGCGTGGCCTAATAAAGAAGTGACGTAACGAGCGACGTCGACCGACGTGACCCAACATAGAGCGCCGACTGACCAGCCACGTAGCGTTATTATTACTGGTAACAATGACTATAGTCATGTCACAAATAATCACTGGGAATTAGGTTACAAGTGACGACAGTTTACCCAGAAACTAGGCCTATCACCTTATTCCATTAAAAAAGAAAAAAAAAGAAAGAAAAAAGAGTGACCTAATGTGACGTGACACAAATGGCATTATTCTACAAGATTTTAATCTACTAATCATAAAACAAGATAAGTTAAAATCGGTTAGTAAATAGACGAAATAATCGCGATGGACCGATGACGCAAAAAGAGGGCGGCTGGTAGTGGATGGAAAATTTAATGTACGGTTAACGAAAAAAAGGAAGAATCATTAATATAGGTTTGTAAATTGGCGAAATAATCGAGATCAATACGTAAAGTGACGTCACAGGAGGCGTGGCCTAATAAGTTTTAGTTTATGGGCCGGCGCACAAATTTGGCGAAGCGCAGCGCAGATAATTTTTCACAGTCAAAGCATTATCGACATTATTTGTGTTGAAATAATATCGAAAACACTCGCGTATCCGCGTGCATGCACGCTTGCGCATTCCAGGGTAGTAATTGTGTTTTTCGATTGAAAACTGATTTTCGATATTATTCGCATTACTAAGGTATATTTAACCTCTATACAACTTACCGAGCCAATTCTTCTCGTGCGGCAGTATACACAGTTCGATTTCCGCCGAGGGCAGCACAAAGGGCACGGCGCGGTGCTCCAGCGCCGCCCCGCATAGCGCCAGCCAGCACGCTAGGGTTACTAGCGCTTGTCGCACCCCGCAACCCGCCTGGCGATAAGGTAATAAATATGTATATGCCTCCAACTAGGGCTGATATGAGTTAGGCTGCTTGTAGACGTAAACGGACAACGGCCCGCCAAAAAACGGATAACGGTCTAGGTGTACAAGCAGCTTTAGTGTACCTAGAGACAGCCAGCAGGCTAGGGTTACTAGCGCTTGTGGCACGCCGCAACCCGCCGGGCGAATAAGATAAATATTTATTTACCCACTTCACAATACATTAGCTTAGTCCCCCATTAAGATCCGTAAGGTCTTGTGTCGAGGATACTAAGCAACGGTTGTATAAATACATAGATAAGTACATAGAGTATAAATAAAAGAGGGGTAGCGGCTAAGTAGGTATATTTCATACAAAAATAGTGTGAAAAATATCGGAAGAGTGGATGGAAGGGTTGGAAGGGGAAGACCTCGCCGTATTTTCACCGATCAAATTGGTGAAATTTTAAAGAAAGGTCAGGTCAAGAGTACCCTAAACCGACGAGCGTGCATGAAGAATGTCATGAAAGTAGATGAAGCGAAAGAGGTGTGTCAGGATCGTAGCAAATGGAGATCCGTGATCTCTGCCTACCCCTCCGGGAAAGAGGCGTGATTATTATGTATGTATGTAAAAATAGTGTGCCACGGAGCGGGGGTGAAGCAAGCACGAGGGGAGCATTGAACACTCTAGCCCTGCACATTTACATAGAAACCACCTTGTAGTGATTAGTCAAACTACTTGCTCATTATCAATGGTTTAAGATTGTTTTACTTGTGCAATTACTCATCACTAGATGGCAATATTATACTACGTTTTAGTAATAAAGTATCCTGATTTTTAGCGCTAGTGTCTTTGTAATTTTAATATGGTTATATTTCGGAGCACAAGCGTCCACACGCTTGTAACCACTTACAGCTACCGCTGAAGCTCCGCCCCTATCATGACGTCATGGCCTCACGATTGGCACACGACTCTAGTCCCACCTCCTCTTCATGGATAAGTATTTAACTTTATTTTAGCTCAACAGCGGTTCATATTACCACCGCTAGATGGCGCTAACATACAAAAACAGGTGACGCCATCTAGTGGCAATGTTTCAAACTACATTTTCCTGAGTAATCGCATCTTCATGGAATAGCTCCAGCACGCTACAGTCACTGTAGTCTAATAGCTCATCGGCACTGTGCCGCCTTTGTGGCTGCGTGTTGACCGGGTATCATATTACCGCCACTAGATGGCGTTAATCTATCAACAAGTTGATGCCATTTAGAACGTCTGTCACCTGAGTGATGGCGTCTTCGTGAATCAGTTTCAGCCCGCTACAGTCGCTGTAGTCTGACAACTCATCGACAGTACATATTACCACCGATAGATAGATGGCGTTAATCTACAAAAACAGGTGACGTCATCTAGTGGCAATGTTTCAAACTACATTTACCTGCGTAATCGCATCTTCATGGAATAGCTCCAGCACGCTACAGTCACTGTAGTCTAATAGCTCATCGGCGCTGTGCCGCCTTTGTGGCTGCGTGTTGACCGGGTCACCACCGCCGTCGGAACCTTTAGGAAAGCATGGGTATACGTTACTTGTAAATAGTCATGGCGATACTTTATGGTAAAGATTTCGCAATCGGCAATTTAAAAAGTGATTAGTCGGTCCATTATGTACCTACTAGTGTTTTTATGTTGTGTGATGCGTGTTGTTTTAGTAAATAGAATATGTATTTGTATACTGTGATACATGACGCACATTTATTAATTTTACTTATTAATAGAAAGCCTTTGCCCAGCAGTGGAACACAGTAAAGGCTATAAAAAAAAATTGACAGCACCATCTCTCTATGTATACACGCCACCAAAGTTACTAATAATTAGATATTGTCAACTCTTGGCGCACGCAACAGAGTAATATACTACATATCAGACAGCGCCATCTATTGGTACATGCTACAAAAATACTGACTATTAGACAACGCCATCTCTCGGTGTACTGCGCCAAAGGTGGTGAGTTTCAGCGAGCCCTCTGAGTCAGAGTGACCTCGCACGAGGCACTGTTGCTCCTCCATTGCTGGTTTTGTTTGCGACTTGGGTTAGGAGGTACATCTGGAAGCAGCAATGGTTATTTAAGAATAAGAACAGCTACTAAGTTTGCTAATGCACTTTATATACAGTGTTTTTATGGAATAAATAAATAAATTAAAACTTAAGCTTAGATCATTAAATTGGTAAATAATTAAAAACAAATGTAATTTTAATCAACTAATTTTTCTTTATACAATGAAAAGTGTACATGGATTAATTTTCTTATGCACTGCGCACAGTGTGCAGTATTATATGAAAATGAAAATTATGTTCATTAATTTTATTTAGTTCAAATTAAAAAAAGTACTATTTTCCCAAAATGACTTAGGTAAGGTTTTTACATAATTCACAACAAGTGAATGTGTCAGAACTTTGCAAAGTTCAAAATCACTCATTAAATTGTGTTAACCAGGGGTTCCCAAACTTTCATTTTTCATAGACCCCTTTCAAAAGTTAACTGGTTCTGGTGGACCCCCTACATACTTACAACACATACAAATTAATTGTGAAATCCTTTTTTTTCATGCCAACGTAGACCCCCATCGAGTCCCTTGTGGACCCCTGGGGGTCCACATAGACCACTTTGGGAACCACTGGTCTAAACCCACAAAACTTACTAACCAGAATAGGCATTTTAAGGTTTTCCTTAACTGTGAATAACTGAAAAATTTAAACACAATTTTTTATCACAAATTTTCACTGATAGCACTTTTAACAATTAGGTACTTATTTATTAATTTAACTGGAATGAAGAAAGCTAATTTAAGTACACTAATGTTGACTGAATGAAGTAATGGCTTCAAATGAAATAATGATAACATACAGCTTCTAACAAAACATGCATTTAATAAAAGAATAATGTAGAATACCACAGAAGGAATTCCTTCATACAATAATTGCACTATGGACATTCTTTTATTGGTATTTAAAATAAACACAATAGAAAATCTGTTAAGGTTGAGTTCTGTACATGGTGTTTTAGTTTAATTAAAGTTAAGTTCCTCAACATGAGAAGCAAATTAGACTGGAATCCCCAAAGAATGTGCAATGTAGGCTCCCTAACATTCAATTAAAAAAAGAGGCAAAGGAAGAAAACCTGGACACATTTGTGGCTGACAGAGTCTTATGTATGTGCATGTATTATTGCATACTACAGAGTCAATCTTAGTCCTCAAATATGTCTGGCTATAGCCAAGATGTAAAGGCCTTTAGAAAAGATTTTTTCACATAAACCAAACAAAACTTATATTACACTGTGGCCTCACATATTGTCCGTTTATTTGCTGAATTTTGCCCAGAGTCAATTGATCTGAGCAGTGCGCAGTGAGTGTATATTATCAGACTGATTTTCTTCGTTTTAATATAGTATTGTTTACACTAAATACACACTCAGATAAAAGACAAAACTTGGATTAAGGATGAGCCCTCAGCATAGTTTACCCCCCACAGACTACATGAATTATAAGCGATTAGGTCACAACCTGGCTTGATATTAGTAACATTTTACACATTTAACGTATTCTTAAACACAATAAACGTAAATTTATACCTGAACAGCGTGAAAAAAGATTATTTAAAACCCTCAGATCAAGAAATTAAAACCTATGTTTATTTGGTCGCATTCGCGTAAAAATTACCTATATTGAAACGGCTAATACTTACATTTGTAGATATTATCGAATAACACAGCAATAAACGTATTTAGTATATTTATTCTTAAACGTTATCGTAATAAGATTCCTCTGAAAATTAATAATTTGAAGAAAAATCACATCAGAGAACAAAGCTGGCAGAAGCTCGATTTAATTGGACTAAATTATAAAGTCATTAAAATGTTAACATTTCATCGGATTGTCCTTGTATATTAATAATACTGTTGGTATACTGAATTTAACAGGATAATGTTTGGAACGAATGAATTGAAAGGTGAGAAAAGAATGAATGATCCATCCCCCTATATAGTGTTGTATAGTTGTATAATAATAATCAAGAAAATCGATAAGTTTCGATTTCAATGTGTTCATTGCAAATGTTTAAATTAACACCTTATTATTTTAAAAGTTGAATTAAAGTTTCCACAGGTATAGTACGGGTATAAGGTAAGTTCCTTGTTAATATTACTAAGATCGGATTAAGAATTAACAGAATAACTAATAACGTATAATGAAAAACTTACTTTGGGTACTCACATTTTTTTTAATGCCGACAACACCTATTTTCATAAATAAATAATATTAATTCAAGCGCAAATGTTAGTAAACTAGAGCGTGCAGAATAATAGTAAAAAAATTACATTGTGATTGTTTTCATTTATCGGTGCAATTTTTGCAAATAAATTTGGAGTTATGAACCTGCTACTCTTTTTTGATGCACACATTTTTTTAGTTTACACTTCACTTTTGTTATAAGTCACTTCACACAAGTTTACTTTAAAATACTAAATTACTTATTCCATTTAATAAAATGTTATATACAACGACATTGACCGGGTTTTCAACTTCCGTGTCAGCTCTCTATTCTTCGCTTTTCTTTATTTTACCTACTCCCCATAAATTATTAAAATATAAGTGCTTGCACGCGTCAATAGGTAAGTATTATAATTAAATTAATTTTAAATAGGTACACTTAATTCATAGTTTGCACATCCTAATATGAACTGTCACATTCATTGAAATTAAGAAAGTACCTATTTGTAGTATAATACGTCATTCGCAACTCGCTTAGTTGAAAGGTTAGAAAGAAGACAAAGTATAGGGTTAAACATTGGAGCGAAGAAGAAAGTCATAATAAAACAATATGCAAACTTAAAAGAAGACATGTCTTAGGATAAATAGTACTTTATGTCATACTAGCAGCCGCCCACGACTTCGTCCGCGTGAGGGGACGTTGTACCCGTGCGAAGCCGGGCAGGTTGTTGTATAGACTGTAGCCTTCCTTGGTAAATGGGCTATCTAACACTGAAAGAATTTTTCAAATCAGACCAGTAGTTCCTGAGATTAGCGCGTTCAAACAAACAAACAAACAAACAAACAAACTCTTCAGCTTTATAATATTAGTATAGATTAGGATGATAGGTACAATCTATGTTTATTTTCGAACTAGTGGACGCCCGCGACTCCGTCCGCGTGGACTACAGAAAAAACAACAAGTCAAAATTATCCGGGATAAAAACATCTTCCTGGGATAAAAAGTAGCCTATATGTTAAGTAGGATCTGTCACAATATATTCCTGAAAACTGTATCGAAATCGGTTCAGCCGTTTCTGAGATTAGCTTGCACAAACGCACAGACAAACCGACAAACAGACAAATATTCCAAATTTTTTTTGGGTACTATTGCGTTGATAAAGGTCTCCTATAATATTTTTTCTCATATATCTTCCATGTACAGACAGCGATCCGTTACATTTTTATTATATGTATAGAATAGAAGAAGATCAAGATAGACTTATAAGGTGAAAGCCCCCTTTGCTTTTGGTATCCTTTAGTATAAATTTCCTACAGAGGCGTCCGCTTTGTCTATTATCAAATTTTGAACTGTCATTTACCATATTCTCTTATACTCCTTGACGAACGAACACACATGCCAAATTTCATCTTTATAATGTTATAAGCAGGTGTAATGAAAATTTGGAAGCCCAGTTTTATTCCATTCCCGTAGAAATTTTAGGAAATTCTATTAGTAGTTCCTGACACTCCCACGAAAATGCTGAATTTAATCATTGAACGTCAAGCGGTTTCCCTGTTTATAATATTAGCATAGAAAAAGGAATTAACGGGAAGGAAGGAAGGAAGGAAGAGGAAGAAGGAAGGAATCTGTTAAGCAAAATAAAAATACAGGGTGTTTTTTTGTGTCCACCATTAACGAAGGGTACGTACTCTATACATCAAATAAAGTAAGTTTATGCCAAAAAATGCTGGGATTTTTTTTTTGAAAAAAAAAATTAATTCCTTGATCGTACGAAATTTATAGTGTCTAGTGTTTATGTTAGTTTTTTTATAGCCAGATATTAATTATTTTTCGTGTAAAAATCCCGCTATGCGCGACTATGTGCATTTATACAGAAAAACGCAGTCTATTTACTCAACTTTGGACCCTAATATTTTGGAAACCAGACACTTCCCAGGTAGGCTTCCATGGAGAAAAATGATCGTGATGATGAGGAGATTCCGTAGTTTTCGGGAACGTTGACAACCAAAATTCACCCTGTATATTTTAACAGATACTACATCTGTTTCAAACAAGAGGTTTAGGTATTTAGAAAAGAACATTTTTTAATTTGCAACATTTTTTACAAACTTTTCATAGATTATCAAAGTATTTGTTTACTTTTCCTTATTCTCTCTTCAGATAAAAAGGATATATCTTCGGATATTGATACCGGACAAGCCTTTTTGTTATCGATTAAATGAACAACATTGCGCAGGTAGGTGCGTCTCTCAACACATGCGCGTTACCACATTGCTATTTCTAGACCGGTAATTTCGCACCTGCTGTCATATTAACCTTGATAAAAATATCAATAATAAAATAATTACTTATACAATTCTTTAAACATATCCACACTTAATTAATGACTTAAATATTAATAGTACCTACCAGGGATGCTTGAATTATTTCTCTAGTAAACGATAGGTAAATATTTTATCGGCTAGGTCGCGGTCAGTCTAAAAGTTGATGTCTTTAAGTAAGTATCAGACGATCTTATTATTAATCTATATATGTAATACATTTTATAAGGACTAATTTGATTGTCGACTTCTTGATTTACTAGTCATTAGATATCGATAATCTTTATCGATATCAAATGTAATGTCTGTAATATCGGTTCAATTTATTCGTTCGCGTCATATGAACTCATATATTCATTCAATTTTTTAATCAAAAGACTAAACAAAAACAATATTTTGATTTTGCTTGGTTGGACGGTTAATTTATTTTAATTTATCAAAATGCATGAGATTACTGCAGATAATTTAAGCAGTGGGCAAATAAAATTAATCAGGAAGTATTTGAAACTGAAAATACTGGAGGACAACGTTACATTCAGGGATCATAATCAAGAAAGAGAGCATGTTTACGACCTGGTTAAACGGACTGTGGTTCATGGAGAGTCCCATTCGGCTCTGATGCTGGGGCCCAGAGGCTGTGGCAAAACAACCGTGAGTAATGTTCTTTTAATTATAAAATATCACTAGAGCTGTGTGCATTTACTGTCCAGTGCACAGTGCCGGTTATACCGCCTTCATTAGGCATCATGGTAGCAGTTTCATTTTGGGGTGTGAACATAGAAAGTAACATAAAAACACCATAGACAAACAAGTTGTTAATGCTTTCATGTCGAATAAATGATTTTGAATTTGAATACGTATGTATGTAATATAACTATATGTATGTAATATATGTATGTAATATATGTATGTAATAGAACTGCATAGAATCACACATGATATTGGCCATGAAAAATGGTTGTTTTCAACACGTTTGACAAGTATTGAGGGACTGTCTGAACACTGTAATGGGGTGAGCCAACTGCCGCTTTTCAGCCTCAAAATATATAGACTATTGACTAGTATCAAATCTGAATGGGTAAACTGTTGTAAGACATCTCTACCCAGTGTTTTATATTAACATGGAGAAGAAAAATTGGTCCCTTTTGAAAACCAGCGCTGCTTGCAAGGTAGGCACGCCTATCTTGTCTTAGCAGCATCCAGCTGAAAAGGGACCCGTTTGGCAGTTGCACATACACGGGACTGACGGGCTCCAAATAGGGCACACAGTTCTACTTACTGTTCTTCGTTTTATGTTGCTTCTACCTGTCTACTTACTTCTTTTGATCTGTATTTCTACCCTATTTCTATTGTCCTTTTCTATGTTACTTCTGTCCGTATATGTGTAATTTTCAAATAAAAATCTATTCTATTCTATTCTAAATAAAAGAAATAAAGTAGCAGCTAAGTATATTTTCATACAAAAATAGTGTGCCGCGGAGCAGGGGTGAAGTATGGGACGAGGGGAGCATTGAACACTGTAGCCCTGCCCATTTACATAGACACATAAAGTACCCTGATAAAAGCGCAAGTGTCTTTGTAATTTTAATACGGTTCCATTTTGGAGCACAAGTGTGTCGTTACAGCTACTGCGTTACACTGGTGCTGAAGCTCCGCCCCTATCATGACACAACTCAGTTCATAGTCCCACCTCCACTTTTATACATTCTTCATGGAAATTAATGCATTTATTTATCATTATTTTTCAGCTAGTAAACTCAGTTTTAGCCCAACTGAGTAAAGAAGCTGATTTAACTAACGATGCAATTATAGTTCGTCTCAACGGGCTTATACATGTTGATGATAAAATTGCCCTGAAGTCTATGACCGCTCAGGTAAGAACCTTAAATAGCCTTCATCATTATACAGGATGTAACAGAAAGGGTATGTTAAGCGAAAAGCTATGTAAATAGCCCACTATAGAGATCCTATTTCCAAAATTTGAGATTCGAAATCATATTTTTATTTTTCAAGATTGTATGGACATTCCTGAGTTGTTTCGGAATTCTTCATACTACCTGGAAAAATATAAATGTGAATTTGAGTCTGAAATTTTGGAAATAGGTTCTCTATAGTGGGCTATTTACATAGCTTTTCGCTTAACATACCCTTTCTGTTACATCCTGTATACTCAAAACTTGCAACCGACCTATAATACTAAATACAAGTAAAATGTGATTATGTAGCTACCCATATGTGAGGAATGCTAATCTTGCGAGATTGGGGCTCAAGCGAGATCCCGCTAGTTTATCAATACCAATACTGCGAGATCTCGCCGATTCCGAGATTTTGTATGCTTTTTTTTTTTGCAAATAATCACAATATTTGAATAAACGCGGAAAAGAATAATAAAAATTATAATGTATTATGTATGATACTAGTGGACGCCCGCGACTCCGTCCGCGTGGACTACAGAAAAAAAACCAAAATATCGAACGTATCCGCGATAAAAACATTTTCCCGGGATAAAAAGTAGCCTATATGTTAAGTGGGACCTGTCACAATATATTCCTGAAAACTGCATCGAAATCGGTTCAGCTGTTTCTGAGATTAGCGTGCACAAACGCACAGACAAACCGACAAACAGACAACAATTCAAAAAATCATTGTTTTGGGTACTATTACGTTGATAAAGGTATTCTATAATATTTTTTCATGTACAGACAGCGATCCGTTACATTTTTGTTATATGTATAGATATAGATTAAACACTTATTTTTACGATTTTTTTCAATACTTTTATGCATCAAACATTGCTTGAAGTATCTGTCTATATTTTTTATAAACTTCTAAATAGTAAACTTTGACGTACGTATGTATCAAATAACATATGAAAGAAATAACCAGTCTTCTTTTCTAAAATCAAACAAAAATCTTTTGTAACAAACAAATCAACGAGAAGTAAAAAAAATATGATGCTTGTTTTCTAACGACCAATTTCAATACTAGAGAGATCATTAAGAATCTCGGATCTTTAAATTCCAAATTTGAAATGTTGTATGAAAACAATGGAACATTTAATCAGAAATATGCGAAAAATCTCTCGAGATCTGTTATTGAAATCGGCTGTAAGTTGAGTTGACTATTATACTTGAGATATTATCAACTATTGGTCCGCCCTCGCTTCGCTTCGGTACATATCAGTACATAGCTACAACTTCATTCATATAGTAGGTACAGCGGTTTTCGTAAAATTTTGGAACTCCAGTTGGTCCCCTTTACGTGGTAATTTCGGGAAATCCGTTCTTAGAGCTTCCTCGTAGTCCCTAATCCGATTTCAGCTTCGCACAAATAGTGGTTTTCGTTAAAATTTTATATTCCTGTGGGAATTTCGGGAAATCCGTTGTTACTCGTAGTGCTCCCTCGCAGTCCCCAATGAACGTACAGAGGGGTAAGTACGAACCTCTCGATAGTCCGTAACGCTATCGTCAAACTGTTAATGCTCATAGATTTTGCTAGCGAGCCGCCAGCGTTACCACATACTTATAGATATGTATGAGAAAGAGAGATGAGAGAGAGAGAGAGAGAGGGAGGGAGAGAGAGGGAGGGAGAGGGAGAGAGAGAGCATTTACACAAAATGGCAAAATTTTGGCTTTGCTTTTGCAAATTTACGGCCATTTTCAATACGGAACATCGAAAACAATCGCGGATTTAATTTTTCCTAATTTTAAATTTTGTATGAAAATAAATGAAGATTAAGTCGGAGATATGCAAAAAATCTCTCAAGATCAGTTATAGAAATCGGCGGTAAGTAAGGCTGTAAGCTGAAATAGGTGTCACATTTACAGATGCAGCTAGAAAACGCAGTAGGCGACCGAGTATTCGGCTCGTTTGCGGAAAACCTAGCTTTTCTCCTCTCATGCTTACAATCTGGTGCGGATAGACACTGCAAAAGCATGATATTTCTTCTAGAAGAAGTGGAACAGTTCTGCAGGACGGGAAGGGCTCAGACCCTGCTGTATAACCTGTTTGATATTACACATGCGGGGTTAGCACCGGCTTGTGTGCTTGGTAAGAATTTTATTTATTACGCACATAGATAATAATAACCGAACTTGTACATCTCAAATATACCCTCAAAATTGATCAGAAGTGGCACCATGTGGTTCTATCGGCCCTTGGTGCTTTGCCTACCCCGTGAGGGATGGGGGCGTGATTTTATGTATGTATGTATGTATAGATAAATCTTATATGTATACAAAATTCTCATATCACAATGTTAGTTACCATACTCCTCTAAAACGGCTTGACCCTTATGAAATTTTATATGCATATTCAGTCAAGTCTGAGAATCGGCTACTGTCTATTTTTCATACCACTTCCACGCAATAAGCGACATCCACACGAGCGGAGCCGCGGGCAACAGCTAGTAGATAGATTGTACTACAAAATATATTCTGTACAAAACTATACATACCTGTACAGGGTGTAACCTCGTATTCTTTGTAACATTACGGTCATTTTTTTCTATGGAAGCACCCCTGGGAAACCACGGGTTTCCAAGATATTAAGAGGTCCAAAGATATTCGTTGTAAGGTATGCTTCCATTATGACATGGTATCTTTGAAAAAATGTTTGTTAACCGATTCTAGATGGATTTATGTAAAAAAATGCTAATATTAATGTAACTTAAAGGTATTAAAAGAACAACGTTGTATTTTTACATCCTGTATACTAACAAAGAATATAATATGTACATGTAGTCATGAACGTATAAATAACAACGGACGTAATGCTGTCACTGCACAGATTGAAGCACCGAAAAGGCGGCGCGTTGAGTATGTGTGCGTATTTTCCATTAGCCGCCGAGCTTACTATGGTTTGTATGTGTATGTGAATGACGCGTCAATACACATCCCTACTCCATGGAATATCGTTGCCGAGGTTACTATGAATGTTTCACTCTGTGTAGTCACAACACTCTGTCCGTTATTCTTTATACGTTCATGATCAGGCGTCACTAATCGGAAGTTCAAATCTCCATTGAGGTGTCTCCCACCACCGGGCCCTACACCCTCCGCTGACCCTCGGATCTGCCGACTCATGATCACGAACACAAGACACTACTGTCGCAACGAGAAGCCAGATCCTAACACCTAGCATGCAACCATAAATACATGCTGCTAATCCGAAAACCAATTAAATTTTTTAATCGACATATATTTCGCCAAAATCCACGGGGCCCGGTGGTGGGCGAGCCCTCAATGGAGATACATAATAATTTGTTGACAGGCATAACAAACCGTCTAGACGTGATGGAGTTACTAGAAAAGCGGGTAAAGTCTCGCTTCTCCCACCGCCATATATTCATATTCAACGGTGATACACCACCGGTGAAAATGTATACAGAACTGGTACAACGGTTATTGACTGTGCCGAGTGTGAGGAAGAAGTGTGAGAGCCCTAGGAAGAGAAGACGGAGGAAGTCTGTTGGTAAGACATATCTTATTTCCTATTAATATTTATTATGATATAATCGCGAAAGTGAGGATGTTTTACGCAAAAACTACTGAATGGATTTTGGATTAAACTTCACAATAATACAGGGTGTTTTTTGGTCGTCCACGTTCTCGAAAACTACGGAATCTCCTCATCATCACGATAATTTTTCTCCATGGAAGCATACCTGGGAAGTGTCTGGTTCCCAAGATATTAGGGTCCAAAATTGAGTAAATAGACTGCTTTTTTTTGCATAAATGCACATAGACGCGTGTAGCAAGATTTTTTCACGAGAAATAATTAATATCTGTCTATGAAAATACTAGCATAAACACTAGACACTATAAATTTCGCCCGATCAAGTATTTAATTTTTTTTTCAAAAAGATAACCCAGCATTTTTTTGGCATAAACTTACTTTATTTGATGTATAGAGTACGTGTCCTTCGTTAAGGGTGGCAACGAAAAAACATCCTGTTTAGCTCTAGGCTATAATTTCTAATAGACACATAGGCTATAATTAATTTCATCTCGGGAAAATATTTTTATCCCGGATAATTTCGATATTTTGTTTTTTCTGCTGTCCGCGCGGACGAAGTCGGGGGCATTTACTAGCCTATATTACATGAAATTGTCGTGTCAGCCACGTTTAAAAATAGCGGGGTCAGATGTTGATGAGAGAATGCCCGAGATCCTTAGTCGACTCTTACGACATGCACGGAAGGAGATGCAGCTGATGTGTTCTAGTGAAGGCCCGCATCAGCACAGGCAGACTTTAGTCAAATAGATATACCTATATTATGTAGAAAGATAATCACCTTTATTTTTATTAAGTATAATTTAAACGCCATCTTTTAGATGCCTCCTAAAATTAAATTTAGTCTCCAACTGTCAGAAAAGTGACTGCCAGAATAGCTTTTGACATGTTCATACCTAAATGTTTAGGTTTAAATACATGTTTAAGTTGTGACTGCCGGAATCGACCTTAATATGAAATATTTAATTTATATCTCAATACTGTACTGTATTTTATCTTTCAGTTATCGAAGAAATGGAACTAGACACAGACATAAAACACTCACTGCCAAATGAAGTTATTATAAAATGCAAAATCGGCCAACAGTTTGACGATTTGCATCCCAGTTTTGTGGAAGATTGGAATGCACATATTCAAGCTTTAGTTGATGAAGAGGCGGTCAAAGATTGCATAGAAAAGTATTGTTACTATACTGTTAATGAGCAGGTTTTTAGAAACGCACTGGTAAGCTTTACACCCATTATTTATACGGTCGATTTAATTTTTTTTCGAAACTCATATTGTCAAGAATTTGGCGTTTGTTTCTCGTTAAATATTTAACTGTATCAGGCGTCACTATTCGGAGGTTCAAATTTCCATCGCCCACCACCGGGCCCTACACCCTCCGCTGACCCTCGGATCTGCCGACTCATGATCACGAACACAAGACACTACAGTCGCAACGAGAAGCCAGATCCAAGCACCTAGCATGCAACCATAAATTTGTTTTTCGGCCTGCTGCATGCCTGACGTCAACCCTCTTCGGGTGTAGTTAAGTGACAATCTTAGAATATTCAATTATAATTTATTAAAATCCGTACATGAAAGAAATCCAGTGGTACATACAGTCTGAGACTGGAAGGCGCACGTCTTAACCATTGGGCTATCCACAAAGTTTTAGATTTAGTTACTTTTAACAGTATTACTCGTTGGTTGGTTAGTTTACCTGCCATGGACTCTCTTATTGAAAATGTCTGAAACACTCAAATTAACAGATCCATAAACAAAAACGTTTCTGTTGAACGTTTATAATCGTTGTATAGCCCCGCCGTATTCATGATAAACTTTTTGTTTAGCAACATGGTTGCATAAACATGTTGCCGAGTTGCTGTCAACATGTTGCGGGCAACACTTGTGTAGCGGAGTTGACTCCTGGCGAGCGTAAACATTTATTAATTTATTTATAAGGCTTGCCAACAACATAAATATCACACCTTAATAAATCTAATTATACTTAAATTAAAATACTACATCAAATAAATCAAATTAAGCTCAATCAAATAAAACTAAAGTTAAATAAATTAATGCAAAAAACAAATAAAATCAGGCAAAAAATTAATCAAATCAAATTAAACAAAAATAAAATAAAATTAAATAAAACTAAATCTAATTTTATTTTATTATTATGCTTTATTGTACACAGTAAAGTTTTCACAAATAAAGTTTATGACAAATGTAAATGTACAAAGGCGTCCTTATCTCTAAAAGAGATTTCTTCCAGCAAACTAATCGTGAAAGAGAAATAAACATAAGGGGTAGGTATGTGTGCACACAAACAGACCAATAAACTAAATAATTAAATAAAAGAAAAGACAAATGGTAAGAAACCAATATTCAGACACTATTAATCAAGAAGATGAGAGAGATAAATAATGGACCTTCAATCTTTTCTTAAAAATATCAACTGATGGACAGTCTGTCACAGAGTGAGGCAGCGAATTCCATAGTTTTACCGCATAGACAGTGAAAGAGTAGTTAAAAGCAACTGAATTGTGACGAGGAGTTTTTAGTAAGGTAAGCTGTATTGGACCTCAAAGGATGGTCTATTGAGAAGAGATACTCAAATCTTTCAAGTGATTTACCGGTGATGACCTACGGTGCCGAGACGTGGTCTCTAACTATGTGCCTCATAAAAAAGCTCAGGATCGCACAGCGAGCGATGGAGAGAGCTATGCTTGGGATCTCTCTGCGTGATCGAATCAGAAATGAGGAGATCCGCAGACGTACAAAGATCACCGACATAGCTGAACGGTCCAGCAAGCTGAAGTGGCAATGGGCAGGGCACATAGCTCGAAGAACTGATGGCCGATGGAGTCGGAAAGTTCTAGAGTGGATACCACGTATCGGCAAGCGCAGCGTGGGAAGGCCACCCGCGAGATGGACGGATGACCTGGCCAAGGTTGCGGGCGTCGGTTGGATGCAGGCTGCTTCCGACCGGTCGGAATGGAGGTTGTTGGGGGAGGCCTATGTCCAACAGTGGACTTCTCAGGGCTGTAAATGATGATGATGACTCAAATCTTTCACGTTAATACAAGTTTGTTGCTAAACAAATGTTTACCATGAATACGGCGCTTATACAGACAAACCATAAACAAAAACGTTTCTATTGAATGTTCGTAAACGTTGCAGTATGGCGCGATTGGCGTCATGTGAAATTTGCGATAAATTATATACATATTTTAGTTTCAACTAGTGGCCCAGCTTTCACCAACAAAACCATACATAGACAGTGCAGACCTCATCGCGACCATAGACAAGACGGTCGCGCCAGAGCATAGAGTGAAGCTTCTACAGTCACTGTCCATTCTAGAATTGTCTCTGGTCATAGCTATGAAGCACAGTATGGAGATATTTGATAGTCAGCCGATGAATTTTGAAATGGTTTTGCATAGGTAAGTTACATACATACATATAATCACGCCTTTATCCCTTACGGGGTAGGCAGAGCACCAAGGGTCGATAGAACCACATGGTGCCACTTCTGACCAATTTTGAGGGTATAGTTGAGATGTACAAGTTCGGTTAGTTACATCACTACATATTATATAATAAAACAAAGTCGCTTCCCGCTGCCTGTCCCTATATATGCTTAGATCTTTCAAACTAGGGAACGGATTTTGATGCGGTTTTTTTAAATAGATAGAGGGCTTCACGAGGAAGGTCTATATGTATAACTAGGGCCCGGCTGCGTATGGGTGTAATACCCTTTTACGCGGACGAAGTCGCGGGCGGCCGCTAGTAAGTTATCTATTTGACAAGTTTTCATCAAAATCTGTTCAGTAGTTTTTTGTGATTGTGTGAACGAGTAACAAACATCCAAACATCTTAACGTCACTAAATCTCTTGAGATAAGAATGCCTTTGTTTCTTTTTTCCTTTTTTTCCTTTCCCGACAACGCCAGAAGGAGGGTTATGTTTTTCAAGTATATTTATGTGAGTTTTTGTGTATGTTTATTTCTTTGGCACGCTCTATACAGGGTGATTTTTGGTCGTCAACGTTCCCGAAAACTACGGAATCTCCTCATCATCACGATCATTTTTCTCCATGGAAGCATACCTGGGAAGTGTCTGGTTTCCAAAATATTAGGGTCCAAAGTTGAGTAAATAGACTGCGTTTTTCTGCATAAATGCACATAGACGCGCGTAGCAGGATTTTTTCACGAAAAATAATTAATATCTGTCTATAAAAAGACTAACATAAACACTAGACACTATAAATTTCGCACGATCAAGGAGTTTTAAATTAAAAAAAAAAAAAAAAAAAACCCAGCATTTTTTTTGGCATAAACTTACTCGTACTTTATTTCATGTATAGAATACGTACCCTTCGTTAAAGGTGGCCACAAAAAAACATCCTGTATAGAGCCTAAACGGGTTATCGCATTTGAACTTGACAGATTCGTCTTGAGAGTGACACTGGGTCAAAATATTACGCAGTCGCGTTATTATCTTTAAGCAATTCACTTCCTTGATAACAGTACAAAATTTCATTTCAGATACACAAAATTCGCGAACGCAAACTCGTCAACCCAAACCGTACCTCGACCGGTGATATTAAAAGCTTTCGAACATTTACAAGAGCTCGAAGTAATTATGCCGGTGAAGGCAAACGACTCAATATATAGCAACACCGATACCACGGCCAGTAGGGTTCAAAAGGAGTACAAATTGTACACTTTGGCGGTACCAATAGACGATGTGAAAGAAGCTGTTCGCACTTTTAAAGCATTGCCGACGGAAATCAGCCATTGGTTCAATAATTCCGTTGATTAGCCCGGTTTTGGGGAGATTTTTGTTGGTGGCAACATTTTTTTTGGGAGTTTGTCTATGAAGTTGCTAAATATGATTAAAAATAGTTGGCTTAAACTTTAAATAATACCATTAAGTGAAAAGTGATTACTCAGAATACAGGTGTTAATCATTTCAAGCGGCTATTTTTGTAGACTATACAGGGTGATTTTTGGTCGTCAACGTTCCCGAAAACTACGGAATCTCCTCATCATCACGATCATTTTTCTCCATGGAAGCATACCTGGAAAGTGTCTGGTTTCCAAAATATTAGGGTCCAAAGTTGAGTAAATAGACTACGTTTTTCTGCATAAATGCACATTGACGCGTGTAGCAAGATTTTTTCACGAGAAATAATTAATATATGTCTATGAAAAAAATAGCATAAACACTGGACACTATAAATTTCGCCCGATCAAGTAATAAAAAAAAACTAAAAAATTTACATTGTTTCCCAGCATTTTTTTGGCATAAACTTACTTTATTTTATGTATGGAGTACGTACCCTTTGTTAAGGGTGGCAACGAAAAAACACCCTGTATAGGTATGTCCTGCCTTGGGTTCTAAGATTGGCTGTCTTCGCCTGACGAATGCCCCTTTAATTTATATGTAGTTTGGAGGGTCTTTCGTGCCTTTGAAATGTTATCCCGAATTTTAGGGAGTTGTTTTATTTATTGTCTCCTGATTGTAGGGAGTTTTTCTATTTATGGCTACACTGTTAAGCGACATTTTGAATCTAGGTATCATTGAATTTGTAAGACTGATAGCAAATAAAACTATTTTTTAAAGTAAAATATCATTTATTTTTCTTCTAAACTCTAATATCACAATGTCAATATGATATTGGTTTTAAATAATTCTTACATTCTATTAATACTACTTTACGATAATAACGGTTTTAATACCGCACTCAGAGACGTTAATTCTACATCTACAGGATGATTTTTGGTCGTCAATGTTCCCGAAAGCTACGGAATCTCCTCATCATCACGATCATTTTCTCCATGGAAGCATACCTGGGAAGTGTCTGGTTCCCAAGATATTAGGGTCCAAAGTTGAGTAAATAGACTACGTTTTTCTGCATAAATGCACATAGTCGCGCGTAGCAAGATTTTTTCACGAGAAATAATTAATATCTGTCTATGAAAAAACTAACATAAATTCTGGACACTATAAATATCGCCCGATCAAGTAATAAAAAATAAAAATAACTTCGATTCCCAGCATTTTTTTTACATAAACACTAGGTATATATAATCTAGAGTACGTACCCTTCGTTAAGGGTGGCAACGAAAAAACATCCTGTATAGTGGGCTATATTCATAGCATTTTAACTTACCTCTTTTGATATACTCTGTATAGGCCATTCGTTAGTAAAGATAATTAACAAAAATGCTAATAATCAATTAACACATTAACATTAATTTAAAGAAACTTTCTGAGTGCGGTTGTCAAATATAACAATCTGTGATAGGTATAGCATAGGTATCTATCCCAGGGCACATAGCTCGAAGAACTGATGGCCGATGGAGTCGGAGAGTTCTAGAGTGGATACCACGTATCGGCAAACGCAGCGTGGGAAGGCCACCCGCGAGATGGACGGACGACCTAACCAAGGCGTCGGTTGGATGCAGGCTGCTTCCTTCGGTCGGAGTGGAGGTTGTTGGGGGAGGCGGTCCAACAGTGGACTTTTCAGGGGACTCTACTCTGCATATCTCGTAAATTATTGTACTAAATTAAATATCTATAGATCACACTTCCCTATGTAGGAAACATGGTTATTTGACTGATAATGTGGTCGATTTTGACTTCTTAATATTAGTTCTTATTTTCTGTCTCAGCCATTTACATAAGGAATGGAGAGGGACAGACATATGTTAAGTTTAGGTTTGACGGCCAGAATCTATAAAAAAAACGCCTCATTATTTATCACTGTCATTGACTTGTAGGTATATTTTGCTGTCTCTATCAACTATCTCTATTTATTCGAACGAGTTACAGAGATAAACAGTGACGGGTGAATGCACTAAATCCTTCGTAACCCACATCCGTACTTTAGTCTGTCAGCATTTTTTTTAATCTAACCATCTAATCTTATCATTAGCGCTTCTCAAAACATCCCTTTTATAATCATCCTCCGAAAATCTGTATCTAAACCTATCCTGCCCTGCGTTAAATTCTTCAGCATCTTCTAGTTCTTGCACTGAAAGCTCTTTCAGTTTTTTTCCTTTGAGAGATAAGGGCACTGCGCTGGTTACCCTTGGCTTTCCATTAGTACCGTTGATTTCTTGGACCATAGAGTCTAGAGTGCGGTGGAGTTCGTTTTCCGGGTTGCCAGGGCGTTTGTTGAGGAAGCCATTGTTCTTTATTGTCGTTGCACCGCTTCCGGCTTCCGCTTCGAATGCGTTGTTGATGTGTGGGTTCATTTGCTTTTTTAGATGTGCCTGTGAATTTAGGTTGTGGTTAGGAGACAAATATTTGCAAACTTCAGATGACAGACGATCTATGGCTTAGTCCCTTGTTCCTACCTATTTGATAGACAGGAATATTTTCTAAACACGCAAAGATCCAAGTAAGCACGAACTTCTTAAACGCTACTTAAGTATATCTATCGACTCGCAAGCAAAATCAATGTGACGAATTTGTGCGCGGCTTCGGCCCCCTGATTACCTAGTTTGCAATAGCAAAGCCGAAGCAAAGCGATAGCGAAAATTGTACAATATTCGCCTTGAAATGTCAAAGTTCCTTTGAAATGTGTTATATGCAATACGAATTTGACAAGCAATCAGCGATTTTTGTACAATTTTCGCTATCGCTTTGCTTCTGCTAGTTAGGTAATAAGGGGCCGCTTTGCTGTTGCTTTTACGTAATCAGGGGGCAGGACATACCTCCTTAATTTTCTCAACCACAAGGCTATGGCCGGTGTTAACACCAATACCCCCCACTTCTTCTATACTGTTGGAGCGATGGTATGGACGTAATGCCGACACTGCACGCGACACGCCCACCTGGCCACAGATTATAAAGGTATAGTATGACCAGTTTCACCACTAGGTAGGTACAATGATCCGTGAAAAAGTTCTGAAAGTGGTGAAACTGGCCATAACTATACAGGACAACCGGGCAAATAATGAAATGCTGAACAAGTACCATTGTGTTGAGTTATACGACAGTGTTATTACTCGCAGGAAATGTATTTTTGATTTGATTATCTATCAGTCGTCTTTGCTCTCCGCGCCAATTGTATCGGGCGATTCTTCGACTAATTTAATGGACTTATTGGTTATTGTGTGACACATTGCTGTTTTTCGGATCACTAATTACTCTTTATTAGGGTTATTCTGAATTTTTATAAACTTTTTTTAATCTTTTTTTGAAAATCATCTTTTGGTTAAAATTTTATTTTTAAGTCATCATTTAAGGCCTAATTAAACAAACTAAACGATTTTTTCCTGAAAATATGCCAAAAAATTCGGAAAATTTTGTAATTTTCCCGATAAAATTTTCAGTGTTTTCCGCCTTGGTGATCATGGTCTGAAGTCATGGTATCAATATTTGCCTGGCTGTCACAAACACCCTGTATAGGTATATCTAAGTAGGTAAGTATTTGGACACTATTTATTTAGGTCTATTGGTTATCTAACGGCGAAGTTTCAATAAAATTAATTTATTTTTACAATCATTATATAGGTATTGTAAGAAACAGGACCACAATCCGTGCAGCAGTTTGGGCAACAAACATCCATAACGAACTTCAATATTTCTACTACAAGCCAGGGCCGCGGGTTATCTGCTGGATGCAATGCTAGATCGGATTTTAAAGAATACCTAGAGCGATGGAAAATAAGTAGACAGCTTTAGTAAAAAATTGCATAAAAATACGTCGAAATATTGTAGATGCTTTTCATAATACGAAAAGCAATGAAAATTTAGTAGACATACCTACTAAACGTATTTAATTTTTTAAGTACTTAAGGTCTAAATTACGTTGATTTACGTAACGCTGGGGAGGTCTATGTTCAACAGTCGACATCTCAATCCACATGATTTGGTACCCAGTCTTTTACCTGTCCATGTCGGATCCTATGTTCCGTCAGATCAGCGCCCAACAGCTCCTCATAAGGATCCATCCTAATGGTGATGATGCGATCGATGATCCAGAGCAGCACCATGGTTATGACGATGCCCCAGGCCATGAGGCAGACTCCGGTGAGGGCTTGCACTCCTAGCAGGTACCAGCCGCCTCCTGAATGAAGAAGGGTTTGTTATAGCTTGCAGTTCAGGCTGTTTGGATATTCGATTTTGACCCGTGGACCCCTAACATGTCTCCCTGGTGGGCCACGGAAATTTATAGAAATATAGTGTAAGTAGTACCTTTGAAGAGTCCTGACCGTCCTTGCGTGGTGTCCATTGGTATTGGGTTGTCGGCAAACAGTCCCACCGCTAGCACTCCTGAAATTCAGTGTTATCTTACATTAATTTGTATTATACTATAAATATTTACTAAAATACAATAAAGGAGGATTAAGGGCCGCTTATAGAGACACGGCGCGCGAAATTAGGTTTTCAGCACTACTCACACAACAATTTGAGGCTCGCGCACGTCACACGCACACATGTAAGTACGTATGCACAGTGGACTTTTGACTCGCAAACTAAATTGTAATTTTGGAGTTTGTTACCAAATATATAAATTGTTATATCAAATGTATTTCACTTTAATAACAATACCTACAAACTGTTACACACGACGTTGTTTGCGTCCACACGTTTAATTTTTACACTTATCCATAACCATTATCTAAAATACGAAAGTTTCAGGAACTAGTTGCATTCGTTAGCTAGCTGTGTGATAAATTTCAAGGTTTTGGAGGGTCCTATATTAAAATTCTACCTATCTGTACACTTAAGTGATTAGGCTGTATGTTTTCCAAATAAAATAAATAAAATAAAATAAATTCCGACGCTCGTTTGCCGCAGCTTGTCCTTAAGGTAACTATGCCGTTGTGGGTATAGGTACTTAATTTTGTGGATATGTTAACATATACACCTTTTATTACACCCTGTATAGTTTACTTACCCCAGAACCCGCAAGCACCATGCACTGCCGAAGCCCCCACTGGGTCATCGATTCTCATCTTGTCGAAGAGTGGTCCCGTCACTGATGCTATACCAGCCCCTATCATGCCGATTAGGAGCGCTTCCCACGCGCGGTACAGGAAACAGCCGGCTGGGAAGAATGCTTTATTTATTAAGCATCGATTTCTACAACAGTTATATAGCCTACTTGTGGACGCCCGCGACTTCGTCCGCGTGGACTGCAGAAAAATTAAAATGTCGAAATTATCCGGGATAAAAAGTAGCCTATATGTTAATCCAGCGTGTCAGCTAAATCGCTCCAGCCATTTTTACGTGAAAGAGTAACAAACATCCATTCATCCATCCTCACAAACTTTCGCGTTTAATAATATTAGTAAGATATCTTCTTCTTACTGTCTTGTTCCTATTCTATTTGGGATCCTATGCACTATTCTTCCATTCATCCTTATTATCCGTCATCTCATTACTCACTCTTCAGTATATATCCTCTTTAACACAGTTCATCTAAAATTTCTGAGGAATTCCTTTTCCTCTATTACCATCCACATTCGTGCCTAGCGCTCTCTGTAAAATATGTTTTTCGTCCCTTCGCTTCACATATCCCTAACAAGACAAACGGTCACTTCAACTAGGATCGGTGCAACTTTTAAACTGCCTAATTCTTTATCTTACTCGTATCTGTTCGTAAACACCATATCCATCTCAATATTCGTATCTCCCTTGCATGTTGTTTATTTTTCAGCTTTCTTCTTTCAGCCATTATGTTGCCTAAAGCTCCAAGTTTTCGTACTCACCTGTAATAGAGACGAGCGCTCCCAGGATGCTGTTGATGAGTTCCATCACTTCAGCTTTCCCTTTGTTCTTGATTAACGTGAATCTATAACAAGAAATATACGAATTAATTGTTATTTACTTTACTTTAGCCACACTAATATAACTGTTATGTCTGAGAATACAAAGTATCATCAAGGTATCATCCCATCTGTTACTCTGGGTGGACTTGACAGATGGGTTTCCTAGCATCGTTTTTGTCTCTCGTTCAAAGAATATACTACTCTCTCGTTAGAGAGTAAGTATATTCTTTGGTTTTTGTTATGATGATTAATTGATTACTCAGATGAATGATATTATTATAGCATAAACATAGTAAAATTTCTCTATGATTTACCATAGACATAGACATTTACGGGCAGGGTCTTCTGCGGGGTAAGCACGAACCTTTTTACGCGGCGTAACGCTAGCGACTCGCTAGGAAAATCTATGTGATTTGTTTGACAGTTAGACGATAGCGTTACGGTCTTTCGAGAGGTTCGTGCTTACCCCTCTGAACACATTTATTCGAGGCATATACAAAGGTGTAACAGAAAAGGTTTGTTAAGCGAAAAGCTAGTAAATAGCCCACTATATAGGTAGAGAACCTATTTCCAAAATTTGAAACTCGAAACCACATGTTTATTTTTCAAGATTGTATGAACATTCCTGAGTTGTTTAGGAATTCTCCATTACTATCAAATATAAAAATTAACATGTGATTTCGAGTCTGAAATTTTGTGGGTAGGTTCGTTTTAGTGGGCTATTTACATAGCTTTTAAAATACTTACACGAGACCGAAGCAGCCTCCACCAAATGAGCCCATCATTGTCATGACCGCCGCACGCGCAGCATACTGCCATTTCGCGCCGCTGACCTGTTAAACACAATGGGTAGGTGAGTTAATCAACCCCTTACGATACGGCGGCCTCCTTATGACCTACCAAGCAAGAGCTAAGCTATAATGAAAATTGCGTGTCAAATTTGTATTACTTACGTGAAATGAATTTCAAAGGAATTTTGACATTTCAACGTAGAATTTTCGCTATCGCATTGCTACTGCAAATTAGGTAATCAGGGGCTACAATTTAAGTTGCTAGCGAGGGCATTCTCTCAGTCGATAAGCCTGAGAGAATGCCCGAATGCCTTAGTCGACTCTTACGACATGCACGGAAGGAGATGCAGCGTATGTATTCTAGTGAAGCCCCGCATCAGCGCAGGACATTTAGTTTTATCTTTTATATTATTATGTATAATATACATTCATATTCATATTAATAGCTAGTGGACGCCCGCGACTCCGTCCGCGTGGACTACAGAAAAAAACAAAATGTCGAAATATCCGGGATAAAAACATTTCCCGGGATAAAAAGAAGCCTATATGTTAAGTGGGACCTGTCACAATATTTTCCTGAAAACTGCATCGAAATCGGCTCAGCCGTTTCAGAGATTAGCATGCACAAACGCACAGGCAAAAAATCCAAAAATCATTGTTTTGGATACTATTGCGTTAATAAAGGTCTCCTATGATATTTTTTCTCATATATCTTCCATGTACAGACAGCGATCTGTTACCTGTAGGTAATACCTATCTATTATACCATACATTGTAGATGTGCGTATGAAAACTATAAATAGCGTTCTGAAACCACCCTCATATTATATTTTGTACCGACTTCCAAAAATAGATGTTATCGGTGTTCAGGATTTCTCCCATTGATAACACCTGGTTCACTTTCAGTATATATTTTACAGGAAATTAGAAAACTTATGCATGTTATACAGTTATAGATATATGTATGTAGTATGTATAGAACACGTCCGTGCGCATCGCTCTCGGTGGCCGTCTAGCCTCGGTGGGACGCAGGGGCAGTCCAGGTCCGGCGTTAGTTTAAGAACAGGGCCGGCTTCTGGTAGTAATTTTGTGTGAACAATCGGTAAGTCTGTTTTTTTTTCTGTATTTACTGATAAACTTAGTTCAACTAATTACGTTTTAAACTCCCTAGATTAACCTACATTAGACTGGTTTATTAAACATTAGCTTTGAACAAACAAACCATTAAATTACGTTGAAAAGTGGTTAAATACACGGAGTAGATACGGTGTGGAGGGGGTATAACAATATTTGTGATAATAGAAAGTAAGATAGCCATCCGACGATTTAGATTCAATGGGATTACGTCCACGTGGACTGCAGAAAAAAGCGGGTGGGGCTGTGTCGGGGCACACGGCCGTTGGTTTTAACGTGAAACGTCTATGTTAGCGAATCGCTTTTAAAGTAAAAGATTGAAATGAAAACAAGATGGACGCTGTTTTAAGTATTTTAATAAAAAAAGAACAGGTACGTAATAGAAACATAAAATACATAGCAAATGTTTATATATTTATTGTCACTTTCTGGTTATTTTAAATAGCAGCCGCCCACGACTTCGTCCGCGTGAGGGGGCGTTGTACCCGTGCGAAGCCGGGCAGGTTATTGTATAGACTGTAGCCTTCCTTGGTAAATGGGCTATCTAACACTGAAAGAATTTTTCAAATCAGACCAGTAGTTCCTGAGATTAGCGCGTTCAAACAAACAAACAAACAAACTCTTCAGCTTTATAATATTAGTATAGATATAAATACTGTCTAAATTACACTTATTTTTGTATAAATCAATCGGTTCAAATAAACTTGACAAACACACGAAAGAATCACCACGCTATAAAGTCGGAGTCACGAGTTACACTGAATAGAAACAAGCGTGAGCGCCGGTTTCGCACAGTTTTCGCAGTATCCCTCCCCCGCCCTCCCGCTTGACCCCGACACGAACTCAATGTCATAACAGCGAGCTGACTATATAAGTGAAATATTAACACCACATTTTTGTTTCTAAGACCAATAGTTTTTTAATTATTAAGGTACGATGATATAGACCTTTTCGTTACGGTCCAGTTTTTAAACCTGGTACCCGTATGTGTCGGCGCGATTTTAAAGACGTTTCACGTCAAAAAACAAAATGTCAAAATTTTCCGGGATAAAAATATTTTGCCTAGATAAAAAGTTGCTTATGTGTTAATCCAGGATGTCAGCTAACTCCATACCAAATTTTATTAAAATCGCTCCAGCCGATTTTACGTGAAAGAGTAACATCCATCCATCCATCCATACTCACAAACTTTCGCGTTTATAAATTTGGCCGCGTGGCGCCGGCAGAGTAGAATTCGTACCACCCCATGTCTGCCCGTAGGAATCGTATGAGGCGATTAAGGGTTTCCGGAAGGTGGGCAGCAGTGCCTCCCGTGTTGACAACATAGTCCAAAATACAAACTGCGGTCACCAACCCGCCTGCCCAGCGTGGTGACTATGGGCAAATACCCCCCATGGCAGTCTTGTGGCGTGCCCTGGGGGAGGCCTACGTCCAGCAGTGGATTGCAATAGGCTGATGATGAAGATATATTTGTAGCGAAAGAGAAGTTATTAAAATTATCGCCAAGATTCCACCAACAGCAGTTAGATTTCAGAACGCAGGACATATTTTTCATAACGTTGTGAACTTGCTTCGCTGTCGCTTGTGAAGTTGTTAAATTATCCAAGGCCCTGTTATTAATTATGGTGGAACCAAATGTTACATTTGCTTTTTTTACATAAGGACTAAGAAGTAACCCGAGGATGGTTGGCGTCAGGCAGGCAGCTGGCCGTAAAACAAATGCCAAATCTACGGCAATGGGTTTCGAAAGATACCATATTGGGCCGACCCTCTTCATATTGGGATAAGGGCAAGAATATGATCATGATCATGACTGAGTAGGCTAGCTATACCTATAATAATAATAGCCGGTCGGTAGACTACATTGTTTATCGCAGCTCCATCTTACATCTGCTTAATGTTAAAACATGTCGTGGCCGCAAATTACCTTAATTTTTAAAATGGCTACGCTTTTAGACGTAATCGAGCGAGTTGGAATGCAATTGTAAAACTATGCAAAGTTTCTTTTGCGATTGTCGATGGATTGGTTATAGACTATGATGATGCGCCCAACTTCGTTTAAATTAGGGTAGAAACATGTACCTATGTATCTACAACATTCTTTCTCAAAATGGGCGATAATGCATAAGGCCTGTTGCTACACAGAGCCGGCCCGAAGTAAATTTTAGAATGGAGCGAGATCCAATTATGGCGCATCTCCTGTTTGCTCCTAATATATATCTATATTTTTACCATTTAGGCGCCCTCTAGGATTTGGAGCCTGGAGTGACTGCTCCGTTCGCCGTATAGGCAGGCCGGCCCTGCTGCTACAAATGCGTAAATATACTCGTATGTATGGAAAGTGTACTCGTAACTGTGACTCGTACTAAACAGAATTCTCGTTGCTTAGAAATTTCTCTATACTATCTCGAAAAGTCAACATGTGATTTCGAGTCTCATATGGATTTGTTACACTCAGTATAAATTGAATGTAGGTACCTACATTTCAGATTACAGAAATAAGTTGGTTTATATGTTTTTTACGTAAAACAATGTAGTTTAATGTAATTACATACAGATTATAGTAATTGGGCTTAGTCTTTATTTTCCATTTTGACCTTGACTTTGAAATGATCTTTACTCCATGGAAATGAATGAATGAAAAGTTAATTGTGCTCTTTACTATAACCTATGCAGGTTGTTTTTTCGTTTTTTTCGTTATATGCTTTCATGGAGAAAAATGATCGTGATGATGAGAGGATTCCGTAGTTTTCGGGAACGTTGACGACCAAAAAACATTCTGTATACATACATACATCCTCACAAAATTTCTCATTTATAATATTAATAGGATATGATGTCAGAATGTAATCACTCGTACTCGTAGTTCGTAGTCTTCGTAGTAACTGCTACGATGCTACGGGCATAGAGGAATTCCTCTATGCTACGGGTGAGCTTGCGCTTGCGCCGCTGTACACGTTAATAACCTCTCTTTTTTTTAAAGTCGATTAAAATGTAAAGGTCACCTTATCAAAGTATTTCAAAACGTAGGTATTTAACGAATGACCTTAGTGTATAACGGGAAAATACCGCCTATCGTCACAATGATATAAATATTAAAATACTTTATTATAAAGGAATCAAGGAATGCCAAGTCTTAGGTAAGTAGGTACCTACTTATGCAGTCACGTTTAATGTAAAAGCAGTAGACGCAAGTATAAAATTGACTTACCTTCGCTGATAATAAAAACAATGTACTTACCTGGTTATGGTAAATAGTTTTCCTCAAACATACGAGTAGAAACGTGGTCACAGTTTTTTATTTTACTAAGTACTTATAAATAATATAAGAGACTGCGGGATATCCTCAGTGAACCCGCAGTTCCGTAGTTTTTGGTCGTCAACGTTCCCGAAAACTACGGAATCTCCTCATCATCACGATCATTTTTCTCCATGGAAGCATACCTGGGAAGTGTCTGGTTTTCAATATATTAGGGTCCAAAGTTAAGTAAATAGACTGCGTTTTTCTGCATAAATGCACATAGACTCGCGTAGCAAGATTTTTTCACGAGAAATAATTAATATCTGTCTATAAAAAAAACTAACATAAACACTAGACACTATAAATTTTGCCCGATCTAGTAATTAAAAAAAAAATTTTTTTTTCACAGCATTTTTTTGGCATAAACTTACTTTATTTCATGTATAGAGTACGTACTCTTCGTTAATGGTGGCCACAAAAAAACATACTGTATAAGTAGGTATTGCTCTACACTCACTTAAATACACACAGAAAATTTTATGAAAATCGGTGACTAGTCACATCTTAAAAGAAAATTAACTCATTAGAGTCTACGAAATATTTTTGATGCGTCCGCATATTATGTGTAAAGGAGAATGCTGAGATTATTAGTAGATATGCCAAAGGCGTATTATACAGGATATAACAGAAAGGGTACCTAAATAGCCCACTAAGAGAACCTATTTCCAAAATTTTAAGACTCGAAATCAGATGTTTACTTTCAAGATTTTATGAACATTCCTGAGTTGTTTAGAAATCCTCCATACTATCTGAAAAAATAAACATTTGAGTATGAAATTTTGTGGGCAGGTTCCTTTTACTGGGCTATTTACTATTTTCGTTAACTTACCCCTTTTGCTACGGAGTGTTATACAGACACTCCGTATTATTGGACTAGTGGTCTCTGCAAGAAACCAATACTTACTCCATAAGTGCTTCCAGAGTTGAACGCCAGCCAGCCCCACCACAACACGAAGGTTCCCATGACAGCATTCACCGGGTTCCCTAACGGAAGCGGTGCGGTGCCGTGAGCGTATCTGCCGAGTCTTGGACCCAGCATTAAGGCTGAGGCGAAGGCTGATGCGCCACCTAGAGAAGGAGACATTTTTATGTTTGGTGGAAATGGATACCCTTTAGTTGCATCGACTTTGGTTACATTTAGAAAATGTCGACACTTTAACTGTATCACATTACATCTTCATTTCATCCTACAATTAATTCTCTTAAAAATGGGTACAAACTTATCGCTTCACGTAATTGTAAACGTTACCAATAAGATGCACCGGCCCCGAGCCCGCTATATCAACAGCACCCATCTTGTTCAGGAACCCATGCTCGCCCCACACCCAGCCGGCTGGCACGCAGTATACCACTGTGTTGAGGAACGAGAAGAGGCAGTAGGCTTTGAAGTTACATCTAGAAGGAGTAAGACATTGGACTTGAAGATAGAGAGAGAAGAAGGTTCATGGCAAACTATACCGGCACTGCAACGTCACGGTTTCAAACCAGAAATTGGGCGTTTAAACCGGACATCTAAGTGCTTGTTTTCATCTTTTCAGTTTTATTTTTATTATTACATAGTTTGCGTCTTTTTTACGAAGTCGGGTTTTTTAATTTTTTTAATTATGTTTTTATTTTATACTTTTAAGTTAATATGAGTATAGCTACCAATAGGTAGCCTTCAAGAAACATGCTCGACATGCTCGGCAGCAAGAAGTTTTCGCCTTGCTGCTGTCTAAAAACTTATATTTGAGAATGGTTGTTACGCAACTTTAAATCGATATAGATCCTAAATGGTCAGTCGGATCGAAAAATGTTGAGAGAAAACTGATGATAATTTTTAAATACCTATTCAACGATACCCCACTTGATATAGTTTGTTGACTTAAATTTTTTTCATTTTCACAATATGGCGTCCAGTAGTCGCCACATTGGATTTTCACTAACGTCATGTCATTAGTGACACTCGCCGTACTAAGAGGAAACGATTGACGTATGAATCATAAAATACGGCCCAGGCGTTTGGTCTGTCTATTGCTTCAAAGGAACATACAAACATACATACATACATACATAGGCTGTTAAACACAATACCACTCCTTTGCGTCGCGCAGTCGGGTAAAAAAAAACA
Organism: Carposina sasakii; assembly: GCA_014607495.2. Classification (NCBI taxonomy): domain Eukaryota; kingdom Metazoa; phylum Arthropoda; class Insecta; order Lepidoptera; family Carposinidae; genus Carposina; species Carposina sasakii. The sequence goes on along the minus strand of CP053176.1, from coordinate 4,866,802 downwards.
AGAATCACTAACCGTTCAGCCATTGCCCCACTGACAATGGTAGTAGCAGTAGTAGCAAAGGATAGCTGGAAGAGGAACGACGCGAAGACCGGTCCCATGAGCGCGTCTCCCACTGGAGGGTCCACTAGAAAGTCTCCGACTCCGATGAAAGGGTTCGAAAGGGCGCCCTGGCCGAAGGACATGCCATAACCGAAGATCCAGTAGGTCAGACCTGGGATTGAGGTTTAAAATATTTTTTAATGTTTTGTTTAAGCACCGTCTCGTTGCAATTACTGGGAACATTAGGTAACATATTTTGATACACACAAGACTAGTCCTTCTACCTATGTAGGTAAAAGAAACAACTTTTAGCATGGAATTCAGAATTCGTGAAAAAAAATCACCTGTTCCCTACAAACTTGAATACCTGCACTAAAAATGTATGGACGAGATTTTTTTTTCATAATTTCCGAATTAGTCCCTATTGGTCCCATAGTAAATGTTGTTTCTTTTCTCGTCTCAAAATTAAGTTACCAATTTTGAAAACACCTTATGAATGAGGTAGTATGAACCAGATACCTGAATAGAAATATTTTTTCTTCAGGTTCTATGGTATGAACCGACTTACCTCCGAGAGAGATGTCCGCAAGGTTCTTCATCATTATATTAGCCTCGTTCTTGATGGAGACACATCCTGACTCCAACATGCCAAACCCTGTAAACAAAAATCATACATTAGCATATTATAAAACAAAGTAGCTTTCTGCAGTCTGTCCTATGTATGCTCAGATCTTTCAAACTAGGAAACGGATTGTCACCCTTAACGAAGGGTACGTACTATCTATAAGTACATCAAATAAAGTAAGTTTATGCAAAAAATGTAAAAAATATACTAGGAAACGATGTAATATTATTTTTTTAATTACTTGATCGGGCGAAATTTATAGTGTCCAGTGTTTATACTAGTTATTTCATAGACAGATATTATTTCTCGTGAAAAAATCTTGCTACACGCGTCAATGTGCATTTATGTTGAAAAACGCAGTCTATTTACTCAACTTTGGACCCTAATATTTTGGAAACCAGACACTTCCCAGGTATGCTTCCATGGAGAAAAATGATCGTGATGATGAGGAGATTCCGTAGTTTTCGGGAACGTTGATGACAAAAAATCACCTGTATGTTTAAAATGTGATTTTGTTTTAGTATAATCCTACTAATATTATAAACGCGAAAGTTTGAAATATAGATAGATGGATGGATGTTTGTTATTCTTTCACGTGAAAATGACTGAAGTGATTTTAATAAAATTTGGTATGGAGTTAGCTGACACATAGGCTACTTTTATCCCGGGAAAATATTTTTATCCCGGATAATTTCGACGATTTGTTTTTTTCTGCAGTCCGCGCGGACGGAATCGCGGGCGTCCACTATAAATAATAAATCATCAGCCGGTTTTAAAATATGCTTTTGTTTTTAGTATACTATAACACTAGGTGTATTCTAGTAAAGCCCCACACTAGAATACATCATCTGCATCTCCTTCCGTGCATGTCGTAAGGGTCGACTAAGAAACTAAGGCCGTTCTCTCAGGCGATGAGATTTGTGATCTTGCAGTACCTACTTGCTATCTCATTTTGGGAACACTGCCGTATGTATATGAATATACAGGGTGTCACAAAAGGGGCATTTTAAACGGAAAACCATAAAAAATAGCCCACTATGGAGAACTGATTCCCAAAATTTGAGACTCGAAATCAAATGTTTATTTACCATTTAGTATGGAGAATTCCTAAACAACTCAGAAATGTTGATACAATCTTGAAAAATAAACTTGTGATTTCGAGTCTTAAATTTTGGGAATAGGTACTTTATAATGGGTTATATTTATAGCTTTTCGCTTAACATTACCCTTTTTGTTACAGCCTGTATAGGTATGTAGGTACGTATAATACTTATAATACTTTTTGATACAAGGAAAATTTGATATTGCATTTAGTTGAGTGCCCATAACGGTTTTTTATTAATAATAACAGACATCCGATCACCATTTTTTGCGTGTTGGGTTTTACCGAGTTGTTTTTGTAAGCATTCAAACGTGTACTACAATATGCATTCGGATGAATCAGGAATGCAATAAGTATGCATTTAGGGCATCTTCGGGAAATCTCTCAGGCGACAAGCTAGCAACTTGTCACTGGTCATTTATAAATGAAATTGTATTAGGCGTTACAATTCGGAAGTTCAAATATTCACTATGGGTGCGCCCACCACTGGGCCCTACACCCTCCACTGACCCTCGGATCTGATAACTCATAACTGCAAAAATAGGCACTTGCACTAACTACAATCGCCACGAGAAACCAGACCCGAGCACCTAGCATGCAAGACGATACATTGCACTATTCCAAAAAATATATGTAGATTATTTATCTAGTTTTTGATTTCGGAATTTGATTTAGTGACTGATCATTTACATCTGTCCCCGCTATGTCAAACGGGGCTGTGGCATATCCTTTATGATCGTGCAGTTCTGGCTACCCCATTTCGGTAATCCAGCCGTGTATATTATACAGGGCGTGGGTGACAGTATTATTACTCGCAGGAAATGTATTTTTGATTAGCTCTCCGCGCCAATTTCATCGGGCGATCTTGTGACTACTTAAATGGGCTTATATGTTATTGTGTGACACGTTACTGTTTCTTGGATCACTTGTGATGTGACTCTCCATTAGGGTTGGTTAGTGAGTTGAACTTTTTTTTTGAAAATAATCTTTTGGTAAAAATTTTATTTGAAAGTCTTCTAAGGCCTAATTAAACGAACTAAACTATTTTTTTCCTCAACAGTCTCGAGTTGGAACGAACCAGAAACGGAGCCGTTGTAGACGCTCAGAACAAAGCAATAATAACTTTATTGTGACGTAATTAGACACATTTCAGCACGAGACAGATATTTGTTTTTTTTTCTGTCAAACTCGCGACCGATGCGTGCTAAAATATACGTATTACTCAAGCGGTAAGTATATATTGCTTCGCACTGCGTTTCGTTAACGGTTCGTTAGTGGTTGCGTTACGGCTCAAAAACTTTTAATAGGTAGGTACATCGTCATGTTTGCGGACATTTGCGGTGATCCGAAGGGCGTAGGTTCAATGTTCGATGTCCATCCCAGTCACGGGCCTGTACCTCTGAATTTATTCCACGTAGGTATGGATTTTAATAAATTGCCACTTATACCGATGAAGATTGGTATCGGGCAGGCAACCGGCGGCGGCCGTAAAAACAAATTCTAAATCCTTAGTGGTACCAGTTTCGAATGAAATCATATTTCGCCGAATAACCCATTTATAAGGTCTATCGAAAATTAGTGATTATCTTTTGACACGAAACTAGATAGGTAAAAAGAAACAACTTTCACTATGGGACCAACTCCGAAATATTGAAAACCTAGTTTCGTGTCAAAAGATAATCACTAATTTTGGATAGACCTTATATAATGGAATGATACCTAACTGTTTGCTCTAATTTACTTTTTTTTATTAGAGGCTAAATTAAATAAGCATTTGTGCTTCTCCTGTCTTAAAAAGGTGAGGACTTAAAAACATGTAAGTACAAGTCTAGTAATTACGTAAATTATCTATGTTAGACTTTACCTACCTTGGATGTTTTAAAAACAAATGGTTTTTTAAAAGGTAATTTAAGATAATATCTTATCTATTCGTTAATTTAATGTCATTTTAATTAAACACGGTGTTATTTATTATATAGATTAATGTTAGACACTGTTTAAAGATGTCATTAGATAGAAAAATATGGGGTAACTGAAATATTTAGGCAATGTTTAGTTTTAACAATATCTAAATTCTTTTGTAATAACACGACAAGTGTTTAACTTAAGTCTTTTAACTAAGTTCTCAATTTTATGATTTTAAAGTGATTCAAAAATATTTGGTTTGGATGAATATTTGGACTCTAGTCACACATCTAATGATAATCTCACCGGTCTGCATAGTAAAGATGATGAAGGAAGACGTCAGGATCCAGTTGGTGTCTTCAAGGTCGATCTCGAAGTTTTCCTGCAGATTTACGGTGCTGTTCGTGAGATTTGGAGACCGAAGCCCCACGTGGGGCTCCAGGACTGTCCAGTTCTCCATGATTTGTCGGTTTTGGGGCACGTTTGGTTTTAGAACACTGGCATCACAGGACGAAGGAGTTTTTATCTTCGATATGCGGTTCACAGATCACGCACAGGATTTAATAAAAAGGTTTGTTAAAAAAAGTTTTCCGATGTTTTGTTAGGGTTTTAACACCACTTTTCACACGGGTAAGAAATAGGCGTCAATTTTAATATTCATAAGATTCCATTATTGCAAACTTTCTTTAAATTTGACGCGAGCTGGATTTATTTAAAATCCATGTTTTTTAAATACTATTGTCGGATATTTTTTGAAATTTTTTGTTTAAATTTAGGAGCCACGAACAAGTTAGGTCTTATGTCGGAGGCGGCATTTTAGCAAATAAACCTGAAATAGGCTTCGCGGGCGTTTTTATACAGATCGGTGGTGGACAGCGAGCGTCGCAGACATCAAGTTACAGCGTGATTAGAGTCTGGGATGTTAGAAGTAATGGATGCGGCAAATCTTAGAATGTTGAAACTTTGTACCCGACTGCGCCAGAAGGAGGGTTATGTTTTTTGAGTGTATGTGTATTTCTTTGGCACGCTCTAGAGCTTAAACGGCTTGTTGTATTTGAGCTTGAGAGGTACATAGTATTAGATTAGTCTTAATCGTGAGAGTGACACTGGGTCAAGATTTTTACGCAGTCGGGTTTTTTCTTTAAATAAATAAGGTTATTTAATTAGGTTCCTTTATTTAAAAAAAATCCTATAGTGAATGCTTGTCTTTTCTTATAACACAAAGTACTTACCTATATTCATATAAATATAAATCAATATATCTCAGGAAATGATCTTGCAGCTAAACGTAGCTGTAAAGTTCCTAAGTGATCCTGCAGCTCTGGCTTCCCTTTTTTGGGGGTCGTTTTCTTCCTTCCTTCCTTTTCTTCTCCTGTCCATCCTTCCTCTTCTTTCGCGAACTGGCTGGCGGCAATGGCAGCTAAGGGCGCACCCTGTTAATACCAGGTGTTGACTAGCCCGGTCCGCGTCCCCCTAGCCGAATCTTTCCCTTCCCAGATGGGTCAGACTCTCGGACCCATGTGGCCCCCTTTAAGGGCCGCACACAAGGCCCGCAACCTGGGGCGCATTTTTTTGTACCCAGGACGACCCACGTCCTATTTCGAGAACACATGCTTGTGAGGGTATATGTATGTTACATAAGTATTGAAATTGAAATAATTTATTCGACAAAAGAAGCAAACACAAACTTAATTGTCGATTCTCATTTTTTATACTTATATTATACTTTCTATATTCGCACCTTTATCTGCCTACCCCATTTTGGAAACCGTGCCAGCCGCTCTAACCACTAAGCTACCGGGTCAATTATGTATTAATGTCTATATTTTCATAGTGAAGGTTGCACAAAATATGATGTTCTGAAAGGAAAATTAACATGGCTAGTTTTACGGTTTATGAGTTATCAGTGTTTTTACAACGCTGTTCATCATAAAACAGTGTATAATTATCTGGTGTAACGGAAGTGGTATATTTAGTTAAATATTGAAAATTACTCGAAAACTTAGAGAGAAGATACAATAAAAAAAATCATAGTGGGTACATCATGCAATGCTGCTTTTATTTGAAGTAAGAGGCAAATGTTTGAAATTAAAACCTGCTTTATATGATGTGTGATTTCTTATTGTCTCTAGGTAAATTTTAAAGTAATATGTTTGTATTTTCATGTTGAAATGTCTTAACGAATCTTAATGGAATTCGGTGCATAAGTAGATGAATCACCACAGAAGGACATTAGACTAATTTTCCGAATAATATTTTACTTTTTTCTGTCCTATTTACCTTGTTTTGCCGTATTTTAATAGCGATTGTATATTTTAATAGTTAATTTATTTCCATTGTAAACCTTTCATCATATTTTTTTACACAATAACTTTACAAGGATTAAATTTAAATTAAATTTTGCAAGGATATAAAAGTAAGGAGCTATTTATGTTATTGTGTTAACAATGAAATGAAAGCTCGAAAGGGCTGGACAAATAAAAAATAAATCACACCTCCATGGAAGAGATGAACAAAGTCAGTCATATCTGAAGTCATGGTATCAATATTTGCCTGGCTGTCACAAACACCCTGTACATCTCATAAAAAATAAGGTACCTTTTATTAAGCAAATAGGTATGTATTATCATAATTCTATTGTCTTTGCCTTTTCTAAAGACGTACCTAGGTAAGTATGTTTATTATGTAGAATGTTAAAATTATATTAAATTGCGTTTGTTGTCTGGTTTGGAATATCGATATATCACTTATATTTTCTTATATACCTATAACTTGTTATAACTAACTGATAATTAACACTATGCGAGAAAGTGTAGAGGAAGGATTTTCGGAAAAACCCACGGGAATGGGAATAACGGAATTTCTAAAGTTTACGCAGGCGTTAGCGATTTTGTACGTTCATACTTAGTAGACTATTTGTTCAAGAAAAATATAAGTAGGTATATTAGAAAAACAAAATAATCTAAGTAAAAGAGTAAACGATTAATAAAAATAACCTAGTTTAACGCAATTATTATCTAAATAACGTTTACATCGCTATATTAAAAACAAACAGATTCATATAACCTTTTGATACCGACGATAATGACTTGATGTCTTTTTTATGTTTGATCTAAAGAGTTTATAATAGGTTATTTTATTTTGATAATTGCTCAGCAAATGCTCGCATAATCTACTTTCGGTCGTGAGTTCGATCACCGAAGGTTGGATGACTTATTCTAGAGGACAATTTTATGTGTCATCGTATTACTGTTGGGTTTCCATAATTATTAGGAAAATTATGCATATTATGTAAATAGTTATGATTGGATAGGACGGCTGATGAGCTGAAGGCGAATAAAGGTCACGGATATAATCCAACGGTCTAGCAAGCTACCGACATAGCCCAACAGTCTAGCAAACTAAAGTGTCAGTGGGCAGGGCAAATAGCTTGAAGAACCGATGGCTGATGAGCCGAAAAGTTCTAGAGCGGCTACCACATACCGGCAAACCAAAGGCCACTCGTAAGATGGACGGACAATCTAGGCGGGTTTTCTTGTCACGCTGACAACACATACAAATTGACCCATCAGCGCCGACCGTCAGCGCGCGCCCTAGTCAGGACCGCGGGTATCAGCTGGATGCAGGCCGCCGTGGAGGTTGTTGGGGAAGGCCTATATGTTCAGCAGTAGACTTATCGGCTGATGACGATGAAGGTCTGTATTCTTAATTGCCAGGAAAATCACAGTATGTAGACAAAATTTTATGTAATTAATTAATGCATGTCACATCCAAAATTCACATATTAGCACATCCTTGGACACCGCTCAACTGAATAATAAAGTCACTCGATTTCTTTAGTTACTAATTCTTCACATTTGCTTATTTTATTTATGTTTGTACATAAAAAGATCCGAGGAATACTAAATATGTGTTTAATTTATTGTCGTGTCGTATTTGGGTAGTGGGAGATCGAGTTTTTTATCCGACTGCGTCAGATGGAGGGTTATGTTTTTGTAAACGGGTTGTTGCATTTTAGCTTGAGAGGCAAGTATCATTTAGATTCGTCTTAGCCGTGAGTGAGAGCATTATTCCTCTATGGTGAGAGTGACACTGGGTAAAATCGGTTACTGCAGTCGGGGGTTATTTAGATACCTATTGTATAATTTGATTTCAATTCTAAGCCCCAAAGCGTAAAAGGACGGATTGGGGTAACAAACAAACACTTTAAAAACATATTTAAAGAAAATACCTGAGCTTTCGAAAAAGGTATCATAGCCCTAAATAATGTTTTTTTTTGTACAGCCATAAATCAGCAGAACTTAGTCTTTAGAAAGTACTTACCCAATTTTGTGGTATACAGGATGTAACAGAAAGGGTATGTATGTAAATAGCCCACTATAGAGAACCTATTTCCAAAATTTGAGACTCGAAATGACATGTTTATTTTTTTCAAGATTGTATGAACATTCTTGAGCTGTTTAGGAATTCTCCATATTATCCGTAAAAATAAACATGTGATTTTGAGTCTGAAATTTTGTGGGCAAGTTCTTTTTAGTGGGCTATTTAGATAGTTTTTCGCTTAACATACGCCTTTTGTTACACCCTGTAGATGCGGCCACGCGCCTTTTAATAAGATAGAGATACAGTTTTTCCGGACTGCGCCAGAAGGAGGGTTATGTTTTTCGAGTGTAGTAACTATGTTTCTTTGCAAGAATGCCACTGGGTCAATTTATTTTACGTACTTACTAGGTAGTCGGTTTTTTTCTTAAAGTAATTACGGAACTGTAGGTCATCTAAACAATGTGAAAGTAAATATTGCCGAAGATAATAACACATTGGAAGCACACCGTTTTACTACCGCTGTAATAAATACTGCATAGAAAATTAAATTTCAAATTGAAAAATAAATTTTGTATTTTTTATTGGCTGTTGATTTAGTGCTAGGTTTAGATAATACCCAAGTTAATATAATTATTATGGTTGATTTAGTAAGTGAATATACAGGTGATTTTTGGTCGTCAACGTTCCCGAAAACTACGGAATCTCCTCATCATCACGATCATTTTTCATCATGGAAGCATACCTGAGAAGTGTCTGGTTTCCAAAATATTAGGGTCCAAAGTTGAGTAAATAGACTGCGTTTTTCTGCATAAATGCACATAGACGCGCGTAGCAGGATTTTTTCACGAAAAATAATTAATATCTGTCTATAAAAAAACTAACATAAACACTAGACACTATAAATTTCGCACGATCAAGGAATTTTAAATTTTTTTTCAAAAAAAATTTTTTTCCCAGCATTTTTTTTGGCATAAAAATTTTTTTTTAAAAAAAAAAAAATTTTTTTCCCAGCATTTTTTTTGGCATAAACTTACTTTATTTCATGTATAGAATACGTACCCTTCGTTAAAGGTGGCCACAAAAAAACATCCTGTATATGCAAGTACTAAAATTGTTACTTAGGTACTTTAGGGGAAGTATTTTGTTCAGAAGCGGACTTCTTGTTAGGCTTACCGTGTCTAGCGAGCGCCCGTGACTTTACGTCCAGTATCATTTAAACAATCCCGTATTCCCTTAATACTTAGTATTCTCGTGGGGATTTTGAAAAAACCTCAACTCATGCATCCCTAGTCCCTACTATGTAGTACATTTACCAAGTAATGAATCAGTTACTTCAACGAGCAACTTTTGTACTTTTGTTTGTATGTTGGTAATTGGTTTTGTAGGGCTTTGGACGATATTTTGCCTAACTAAGTACCTACTTGATTTACCTAGGTGTGTGTAAGACGACCTAATCAATATCGCGGGTATCTGCTGGATGCAGGCCGCTTCCAACAGGTCCCAGTGGATCTCATTGGAGAGAGGCCAATGTTCAGCTGGCTGAGGGATTCAGCTTTGTTTACCGAGATTTGGCTAGTGTATAGCTATCGGGATGAAAAAATAATGTTGCCAAAAACGTAATGTAAAAGAAATGGTTAAATTTCTGCAAATTTCAGAAAAGATTTCAGGAAAGCTTTTGATAAAGTTGACCATCAGTTACTCTGTCGTAAAATAGCAAAGCATGGCATCCATGGGTCGGTGCTAAGATGGATTCAGTCCTATCTTGCTAAGAGAAGCCAACTTGTAGCACTTAAGGGATACATGTCGAGTCCCATCACGATCACATCTGGTGTCCCTCAAGGGTCCCACTTGGGTCCCTTGTTTTCCTAATTTTCATCAACGATCTCGTTGATAGACTCTCTTGTCATAGTCTGCTTTATGCTGACGATCTTAAAATCTTTAATAATATCAGTAGCATCCACGACTGTGAGCGTCTTCAGAGAGATCTTGATGAAATTGTGAGTTGCTGCCAGGAAAACAAAATGTTCTTGAATAATAAAAAATGTTGTATTATATCTTTCACCAACAAACACAACAAAATCAACTTCCAGTACCAATTTGAGGGACAAGTACTTAGACGTAAGAGTGTTGTTAAGGACCTTGGAATTTTTTTCGATGACAAATTAACATTCAGAGGACACTATGACCAGATGGTAAATAAATCTATGAAAAATTTGGGTTTCCTTGGCAGAATCACTAAAGAATTTAAGAATTCCAAGAGCGTTATTCTTCTCTATAATTCTCTTGTGAGAAGTAATCTAAAGTATGGGTCTGTTATTTGGACTCCTTATTATGCAAACCATACCGATCACATTGAAGGTGTCCAAAAAAAATTCTCCGACTCCTTTATTATAGACTCAAACCGGGAAGGGAAAAGAATTTCTTACCATGAAAAACTTAATACCTTCAGTATCTCTGATCTTAGTACCCGACGCCACCGACAAGATCTAATAACATTATTTAAACTGCTTCACGCAAAGATAGAATCCCCCACATTGCTTTCTCAATTACAAATGAATACTAAATACAATCCTCGACGCCGCCTTCCTACTTTTGTGCTACCTATTTACAAGAATAATATCTCGTCCTGGAACCCTCTAGCTAGAATGTGTCGGAAATATAATGAGATTGCTTATAACGACGAACTTGATATTTTTAATTGCAATGTGAATCAGTACAAAAAACATATCCACAGCATCCTCAGCACTACGTCATGTACATGAACGCAACTGTATTTTCCACTCAGTCTTGTTTTTTATTGTAGTTGCACGTAGTATGTAAGTTTATAGCAGTGGTAGCAGGAATATATTTGTATAATTTTTGTAATGTTACTGTTTCGATTAAGCTTAGTAATTAATTGTGCATACACGCCTAGGACACTAAGTTAGGGTAAAAACTGTACTGTTCTGAGTTGTTAAATATTTTTACTTTGTGTCTGTTGTGTTGCCTTAATAAATAAATGAATATAAATAAATAAAAATTTCGTCATCCAAGTTAATTGATCCGATATCTTAGTTGGTTAGAGCGAAAGCACGGTTTGCGAGAGGTTGTGAGTTCAAATCTCACTCGGGTGATTTTTTTATTCATTTTCTTAATAATATTTATGAAATTATGTTGATGATGATTGATTATGAAGAGGATCCATGGAAAAGATAATGAGACACTAGCTTTTTATATTTTCTAACCGGAATCAAATGTAATACGTAATAAATCTAATACATAAATTATTACGATTTACCTATTTATAGATGTAGCAATCTGTATTTACAAACTTTTAGCTAGATCTTGTAATTTTTTCAACAATTTTCAGGCGCAACCTGTAAACTGATGTAAGTTACGCGGATCTTCAGTAGTTTTTCACTATATTTT